>CM060441.1:64849686-67249686 GCA_030545235.1 Helianthus tuberosus
TTTTCTAAGTAAAAAGTTTAGAGTTAACGGAGACGGCGTGTCAACGTGTCAATCAACGGAATACACCTAAAACCAGCTCATTCGGCCAAATGGTCTCAGCCCATTCGAACAAACTCGCTGTTCTTGGTGAAGAGTCATGTTTGACCCATTAATTAGTCCATCTCTCCGGTGGAAATCCGTTTTCAAGCCGGCTCTTGACTAAGAAATGAGTCGAGAGTCTGATTGAGTCCAGATTCCATCAATTTTGAGTAGAAAAGTGAAGAAAGTTAAAAACAGATGAAAAAATGTTGAAATCTTGTTGTGATTAAGTTTAAAAGTTTGAAATCCTTTAGATCTAGAACCATTCTCGATCAAATGGTGTTCCATAACAGTTTTCCTAAGCAAAACTGGTGGAAACCACCTTCAAGAGGTCTAAATTAGTGATTTCGGGGAGAAGTTAGTGTTTGTGTGTGATTTTGATGAAGAAGATGATGTAGAAGAGATGAAGATTGTACAAGATTTGATAAGAAATGCTTACAAAAAGGCCTTGAATCGCGACTGATAGCTTGGTGGCGGATGAGGGAACCAAAGTGTTGAAATGAGACACAGTGGCCCTATTTATAGGGGAAGGCGAGGGTTTAAGTCGGTGCGAGAGGGCAGTGTCGGATGGCTCCAGCTGATCGAATGTCCATCCGGACGGATGGTCACCCGGGCGGATGGTCATCCGAACGGATGTCCATTCGGACGGCTAGTTTGCGTGTGTTTGTTTTCCAGCTTTTGATTCGTTTGGTGCGTTTTGTTGCGTTAACCATTGTGGATACTTTAAGCAGTTTAGTGAGATAAGTAGTATCATGTTATGTTGCGTTTCAGTGCGATAAATTGAGTTGCGCGTGCCAGCATGTGCGCGTTTAAACAAGTTTTAATACTTAGATGTTTATCTCTAACTATTACTATAATATAATAGGTCATAGCATAAGTAGCTGCGTTTTGAGTTGCCTTGAATTTGCGTTGCGAGTAGCGTATCAATAGCATATTAGTATATGCGAAGAATGTAAGCGTTGTGATATAGCTTGTTGTAATAAGCGATGTGTTTGCGAAAATATGCGAAGTGGTGTAGTAAGCGATATAGTTTACATTATGATCCGAATCTCTGGTGCTAGGTGTAACGAGTGTGACGAGAGTAACAAGCGCGAAAGTGTGGGTTGTTACAGTCTCCCCTGCTTTAGGAAATTTCGTCCCGAAATTTATTCGCAAGGAGGACTGTGAGTATTGACACATGCAACTAGCGATAAAGTGTTAGGGTTGGCGGAGGGTGAGCGAGCGATCGATCTAGGATTGACGAGTGAGAGCGTCTCAGTGACATGGGGAAAGCGATGAGTTAAGAGATTTGTCTGACTAAGAGAATAGTAATTCACGAGTTAGCGATCCAAAAATAGTAATTCGTCCAAAAGGTTTCATCAAAACGAGATTTCGAGAAAACTTGGTTTATGAAAATTTGTTATGGCGTGGCGTTAAACTGAGTCGATGTTCACACCAGCGTTGTACGAGAAGTTTTGTTAAGTTATTAAAATTTTATTATATAGTTTTTGAATATTAGTAATTATGAAAAAACAAGTAAAGTATTAGAATTGGTTTCATACATAGTATTTAAAAAATAGATAATAGTGTATCTGACACTTCGGGTTTTCCCACACAAGTTTATTTTACGATACTATTTACACGAGATTATTAATTGGAAATCTATATTATAATTTTAGTGTGTTATGTGTGTTTGGTGAAAAAGTGTGTTTTATATAATATACACCTGTTTAAATTATTACAAACAAAGGGTATGGAGGTGAGCCGAAACCCTTCGGTTTCGACTTGAGACCCATGGTTTCGAATCCGAGTCTTCCTTGGTTCCGACTCCCCTCATGGTGAGCTAGTGGGTCATGCCTTCATGACCTGGCCCAACACACCGAAGCCTACTCGAAACCGCCTAAACCCTAGGTGGGTGCGGCACTTTTGGAAAGTTATAAAACCCTCATGGTAGCCGACATATTGAATGTTTATGACAAACAATCATCATCACAATTCCCCAAAACATTCCCTCACACTCTCTCTCCCCTAATCCACCTTATCTCACTAAAAACCCTAACACACACCAAGATTCTCCTATTTTCTTCTTGAATCTAACGGCGAAATCCTCAACACTGATGGCAACGACATCAGCTTTCAAGCAAATTGTATCCATCCCTCAGGAGCTCTTTTTGTTGATTTTACACACCTTTCACCTTTGATCTAAACGGTTAGTGATTTACCTACATGTTTGAATTGTAACGCTCTGCTTCTTCATACTTTCTATACTTGGAAACTCTTGCTTGTAATCCTATTTTTGGAAACTTTGTACTCTTGAAATCCTTCTTTCGTTGTAATCAGTGCGAAATCCGAGACTTGAATCATAATGAAATTCGTGTTTTCATCACATTTATGCTATATACACTTTATACATGTTCATAGGTTCAAAAATGTCATTCATACGACACTTTATTCATACTTTGTGCTAAATATGTCAAACTTGCAAACTTGTGATTTATATGCTAAATTACGTGAATTCGATACTATTTATCGACAAATAAACATAATTATACTCGTTTTATGTTTGGTTTATGGTTTATTTACATCACATACCTTGAAATATGATAATCGTGCTTAAAACATCCTAACTACACATTAAAACGTCAAAACTTGAAACTATAGGGGGCTGTTGTGACAAAAATCAAATCTGACCACTTTGGGGGAGAGTAGTGGCCCGCGAACAACTTGGGATCGGGCTTCGCGGCCAGCGAGAGCAGCCCAGCTCGCAGAATTGTGACCAGACGCGTTTTTTGGGCGGGTTTTGGTGTTTATTTTGAGTTTTAAACTTGTTTTGAGCAATAATTACACACCAACTTCAACCCTAATCACTTCCCTATAAAAACCAAGCCTCCTCCACACTTCATACACTTTACAAACGAAAAATTTCACTCTCAAATCACTCTCATTTCGGCTGGAAACCAGTTGCAAGACAGAATCGACACAAGGCACTAAAACATGCGTAACTTCTTCATTTCTTGGTCTTTTTCATTGATTCTTTTTCCCACTTGCTTGGAACAACCTTAGGAACATTTCCACAGGTTTTCCATGGAAAACCAAGCTCTAGAATTTCACATAAAAGGCTCCAAAGCGGATTGTTCGTTTCTGTTTTCATGTAAACTTTATTAAACTTAACCAAACTTGAGTTATCTCATCTCAAACCTATGTCCTAATGCTCATAATCAATTTAATGGTTAGTTAGGCTTAAAAACAAGGCTGAGACAAGTTAAATCAGAGGTTAAAACCTCACAAACATTCTGTTTTAGAAAGGATTTTACCCACAAGAAGTGTTCAAGCTTGAAGCTTGATGTATGTGTGATTGTTAGACTAGCTTGGCCTATCTTTCATAAGAATCCACACACTTCTTGATGTTTTCCATAGATTAGTTGTTCTTATTTCTCTATTTACTTGTAAGTTCATGACCCTCCTTGTTGTTCATAACAACAAGTGTAGTGGTGAACAATAGAGGTACCTAAATGGAAGACTTGATTCTTCCTACCTCATGTATGAATTATATGACACAAAGAGGTACCTAAATGGAGACTTTAATCTCCTACCTCATGCTTGACGTATAGGACTTTGTAATCTCTATATAATAATCATATGATATCTATATAATCTATAATTATCCAAGTAACTAGACCTTGATGATAACTTATTAGTTATTTGTCAAGTGTGAGTTACATCATCTTTGACCATGCACTTGTTACGATTCTAATGGACCTTTGAATCCATGAAAAAACACAAACTCTTTTGAGTTTCAATAGTGTCAAGAACAAGTGTTATGTGTACAAGATGATTATTTTCACATATGCCTATTTTCCATGTACTTTAAACTCCAAACACTTAGACCGAATATAACCACCTCTTAAAACTCCAAATCGAACATATTCAATTTTCTAGTCTCAACAACTTCGTCACATTGGATAATCGGAAAGCACATGCAATTTTGTGAGTATACTCGAACCCATTTTTACTTTTTAAACACTTTTGGGTGCAACATGTATTCTATGTAAAAACACTAAACACTTGAAACTATTTGAATCATATTCTATCCACATGTAAACATGTTCACCTCCCGCTAGTATATTGGGAGTTAATCTATGAATGATTTGATGCTTGTTAATCTCATATGCTATGTAAACTATTAGTGTCTATATGCTCATTAACTTCGTACAAGCCCACCTTAACAATTATAGCGCTATAGGAGTAATGCACCGCCCACTAGTCTTGGGGTATTGTTAAGTTAAACATGTACCTCCCGTTATTCTTTGGGATAGGCTATTTTAACGCATTGTATTTTAGGGTTTGAACATATAGTGACACCATTTCAGCGTATTAGTAACTTGCATCATGTTAATTATGTCGGATATGAACACGTTAAACAATTTTATTCTATGTTATACTATGTATCAAACTTGTATACTCGCCAACTTTTTGTTGATTGTATTTTAATACATGTTGCAGGATGATAGACAAGATGATGCTAAGTGAAGAAACAAGATTTAAGTGGACTTAGAAACACACTTAGATTAAACTATTTTGTTGTTGTATATTCGAAACGATGTTGTTTATGTTGATTTCTTGTATTATACTTTAGCAATTTATGAAACTCAATTTAATTTATATTGTCACATAGTGTTATGAAGTTTTGAGCAATTTGTTCGTCTCATCCCGATGTTTCCACCATCGGTTGAGGTGTGACATGAACGATAATGTGTGATGAAGGTGTTAACTTGATGAATGATTTGGACATTTAATGGTTATCATGATAAAAGTTAGGCACTACTTGAAAAGATTAGGGATTTGCTATGTTAATGTTCAAATCTTTGTTTAGATCCGTTGATGTTAATATATGTGTTCTCTCGATGAAACCCGGGTGATTTAAGTCTGCATTGAATGATGATGATGCATGATTTATAAGTGTTCTTGATGTTCATAGTAATAATTTCTCCTAAAAATCTGAATGATGTTTTGTAAATTGGAAACTGTGGTGAATCCTGATCTGCTTTGCTAATAATGAATAAAATTGTGTTATAATATTTAGGAAAGAATCTGAAAACCCTGATGATGAACTGGTTGAATAATATGGAAATGTTTGAAATTATTGCTGTGAAACTGATTTAGAGTGGGGGTGTGTACGGAATACAAAACATGTTAAGGAATTTTGTTTGGCTGTTGCTGAAATGGATAAGATTCTAGAAACATCAGCAGTGGTTGCGACTCGAAGACCATTTTGGTTACAACTCGAATCCAGACACTTCACATAGGGACTCGAGACCAGTCTAGTTGCGAGTCGAGACCTGTCTGGTTCCGACTTAAGGCTTGACTCGAAACCCTGGTTTCGGGTGTTAACTGGACAACTTGAGATCTCCTGATTGCGACTCGAGACCTCTTATTCTCGAGTCGAGACCTTATGGTTTCGATTGAACTAGTCCATGTAGTTATTGAGCTGTTAATAATTGGGCCACACAGTTTAAGTGTTACGTTTGGGCTGTGTATGTGTACGTGTTACTCTCACTGTTACTACTGCACAATTTTGCAAATATGTGTTATGTGAAACATGGATTTATGTGCTACGTGTTAATACGTGTATACGTGTCTACTTGAATACGGTCCTAAAGTTGGTAACTATAATAGGACGTGGTTGACCAAGCTTAGGGTAAATACATTATCTACCGAGCAACCTAAGGTGAGTTCACACTACAACTAAAAGCATGCATTCCCGGTGGGTGGGGAACTTCATTTATTTCTGGTGGGATGGGAACTTCATATATTCCCGGTGGTTGGGAACTTCATACACTAAACGAAAATCTACCATGAAAGTCCCTTATTCATTTATACCGATTCATCGTCGTTCGAGACGAATGGGATATTAGTTTATAGCGCTATTAGGTTTGACAACCTCACATCGTGCCTCTGGAGGAGGACAGGCGTGGACTATTATCTAGAAACTCTGATCAATAATGGTAGACATTGATCAAAAGGGCAAACAACAATTACGTCAAAGTTTTGGTACTGCACAGTTTAGTGGATTGATTGGTTCATTCATACATACAAATGGGGTAGCTCCCCATGGCTTGTTAACAACATGGTAACTTCATAAAACGATGTTTCTGGATAAGCATAAGAAAACCTTTTTCGAAAACCGTGAACTCGCCAACTTTATGTTGACACACTACTGCATGCTTGCAGGTCCGTTGATGTTGCGCTGGAGTTTGCTTGGAGCGCTGTGGTGGTCGTTTAGAGTTCGTTATCGGATTCCTACTTATGTTTTAAACTACTTATGAATTTCATGTTTCCGCTAAACTTTTGAACTCTACTTTAAACTTGCTATGTTTTGGAACTTTATTCTAAACTTATTATGTTTTAGACTTAAATGTTCTGTCACTAATCATATTGAGGATGGTTTTACTTCACTTATGATAAATGTTCGATGTGATTGGTGGCTTGATCCTGGGCAGTCACACGCCTTGCGGTAATACTCCGCATGTGGAAATTGGAGGGTGTGACAGTGTAAGTACAAATTAAAGACAACCCTAAAAATAATATCACATGTCAAACGGTTGAGAAATACAAATTGAATTTATATGACTCAACACTTATATAGTTTATATGCTAATGGGAGCGTTTGCAATCGATTTAACATATTTGTGGGCATTTGTGGCATACTTAATGCTTTAGCAGCAAAGTCATCGACTGATCGTTGTTCCCCAATATAAAAGTCTATATGCAAAGACTCCTCAAACTGGTTGTGGTTTTTTTGGAAGGGACAATTGCATATTTCCTCTTAAAAAACTGCTTAATTGCGTATTTACCCAACTTAAATTAAAATTGCATATATCCCCTTCCTTAACTATTAAAATTGCATATATCCCCTTCCTTAACTAATATAATTGCAAATTTACCCATTTTGAATTATTTTATTAAAAACAAGTTATATAATGACTTTTTTACCCTTATTTTTACTAAACTTAAAAAAATACAAATTTATTCATTTTTACTAGTTGAAGAAACACTGACCTGAATGGTAAGCTCCAATTAGGACTTCAACCTTTAGCGATCTGAACCACTAACTGCAAAACAGAACACCGTTAGGACTCGTTACAGGAATGTGGTTATTCCTGTAACCACCCTCTGGCATGAGAATAAATCTCGGTTTGGGAGTAAGAAAATATGTGTAGAGAGAGAGAGAGAGTAACGAGAGGAGAAGATGCATACCTTTGATGTTTACCTCTATTTATAGTTTACCATTAGGGTTTCCTCTAACTTAGGATGGGCCCCGATAAGTTAAGGATTTGCATGATCTTCCCAAAAGATTGGGGATTCGGTTACTTGGTTTATCCATGCATAATAGAAGATTCTAGAATAAACATGTGTAATTATATATTTATAATAAAATAATAGGTAATGATCGGGTCGGGTTAGCCGTTTTGGATCATACCTCGTCATGTCCCCCGGTCCGAAGTTATGAAATGAAATTCATGGGATTGGACTAAAAAAGGAAAAAGTCAAAATACCCCCTTTGGGTGCAAGTTTCTCGAGTAGGAGTACCGTTACTTTTTTGAAAAATGGCGGCAATGGGAAAGGGTGTGATAGTTAAGTCATCATTAGGATGACAGTTGTATCTGCCCTGTCTTGACACGCGTTCCCATTCGTTTGCCTTTTTGAATTCGAAAGGTTGTTATTCATTTCCTATATATAGGTTCCCCGTTTATGGTTTTCCCATTTCAATCTTTGGTCTCAACTTCTTCAATTTCTTGACTGCATAAAAATGGCTTCCAAAACCGGC
This sequence comes from Helianthus tuberosus, assembly GCA_030545235.1. Taxonomy (NCBI): domain Eukaryota; kingdom Viridiplantae; phylum Streptophyta; class Magnoliopsida; order Asterales; family Asteraceae; genus Helianthus; species Helianthus tuberosus. The sequence goes on from CM060441.1 coordinate 64,857,572, forward strand.
GAATCTTCCTCAGCCCAAACAAGTTCCGATGCACTGTATTGCAAATGGGGAACTGTATCATTCAACAATCTTATACAAGAGTACGATATCAAACCAGAATGGAATCCGGTGTTTCCTTCAAAGACAGACACGGCGTTCCCATTGAAAAAGGGTAAAATCACTATGTTTAGTGATTTTTTCAAATTCTGCAATTTCCGGTTGCCAATCACCAAGTTTTGTAACTCCGTTCTTGACGAGTATCCCATTCACATCTCTCAACTGCATCCTTTAGGGTTAGTTAAACTTCTTCACTTCGAATTTTCCTGCATAGCGCTGGGTCATATTCCTGAAATTGCAGTGTTTAGGGCTTTTTTCATTCTTGTATGGAAATCCCCCTTTTTTACCTTTGACCGACGAGACATTGGTGTGTCTTGCCTGAGGGACATCCTAGCTAGTGCTAGGGATAAGGACTGGAAGAAGAAGTTTTTCTATATTGATGCCAGTGTTATCCTCGAGAAGATGCAGTGGAGGGAAATGGGGGCCAAGGACAAGTTCAAGGATGACGGTCCCCTTGTTGATGCCTATGTCGAGAACGCTCTGTTTAAGAGGTTAAGCCAACGCCCATCCGAGTGCACAGTGATCCCGGAGGGGGCCTTGGTGATGGCTGGGATGAGTTTGTTGTGGCATAATATCCAGTTGTACCATGCCTTTCAGAGGGTTTTTGAAGGTACGCGTCAATTTGCTTTGAATTTAATCTGCAAATTAAGTTTGTTTTAATGTGTATAAGTGTTAAATAGGTAAATGGAGTTTGTTTGACTTCGTTGATCCTCCTTGGAATGCTGCTTTGAGGTCCGCAGACCGCGTGATCGGGGAACAAGATCCTGACGTACTGGAGATCCACCTTGAGCAATTTCTGCTACCCGCCGTGCCGGGGGATCCAACTGCTTATGTATCTAAGCTTCCCCCAGCGGGGGGAGCAGTGTTTCCGTTGCAGAAACAAAGAAACCCTCCCGGATAAAGATAACTGGGAGGAAAGTTATTACCACGGGGGCCACTACTACGCCTGTGGCGGTTAGCATTTCTGTGGCCCCGGGGGTACTGCTGTTACTTCCGCCACTACTAGTTTGGTGAGTCCACAACGGGCGCTGAAAAAACGTAGGATGATGCCTCCTTTGACCTCCTTTCAAGAAATCAAGGCTGCTCATGCCTTACCTGCTTGTAAGTGATTTTATTTGTTAATGTAGGAGTTGAATTCCGATATTCTTGTTCTGAATATCTAATTTGATGCAGGTTCCTTTGCTGAGGCCCAAGTTGAGGGTGGGTCCTCTATGCCTTTATCTTCTGGTGGAATTGTTCCTTCTGCGGCTGGCGGGCCAAGCCTTTCAGACCTTATATCCCAGGCGAGTGCTGTCGCTGTTAGCTCTTCAATGCTACCGCGTATGTTTACAACTACTGTGGTTGTGACACCCAGCCCTGCTACTACACCGCTGTTCTCCAGCTCTACACCCGTATCCCTATTTGATTCTCCTGTTGGCGTTTTTTCAGCGATGGAGAAGGAAATGCCCACAACTTCTGTTGCTGGCGAGTCAACAAGTGCCCGAGATACCACTGTAAGTGATACTGGGGGATCTAGCAGTGGTGTTGTTGATGACGGGGCCCGTTTAGCTGATGATCTTTATCTTCCCACCATTTGCTGGGACCCGTATGCTCAGGACAAATGCTATAAACCTAAATGGAAGATAGCGGAGTCCTCCAGGCTGGTTTTCCCCCAGTGGTTCATCACTGGGTTGAACGGGCATACCCCCCAGCTGAATCAGCTTATGTAGAAGGGTTAGATAATGAGGCCTGATGAACGCGACGATGGTGGATGCTGTCAGTCAACCCTGGAGGTTGGCAGAAATCCACCGCCGGTGGATGCATGATAACAATGAGCTTCACAAGGCGCGGATTACTATTCAGGAGCTGATGGATGAAAAGTATCACTTGGAAAGCCAACTCCAAGCTGCTAGTCTCAGGGAGAGTCAGTTTGTCTCTGAGAAAAACAAGGCAGAGGAGGATCTGAAGCGTGTAACAGCCAACCTTGCTGAAGAAAGGATAATGTGGGCCCGCGACATAGCGGAAAAGGATCGAGTCATTTCTCACGCTAAGGCTGTTCAAGAAGAGCTGGAACGTAAAGCCGTCACTAAGGCTCAAAAGGTGAGATCTGAGTTATCTACTGAGGTGGAAAAGTTCCGTATTGACACTGATTTTGTGTCTCAGGTGCAGGAGAGGTACCAAAACTTGACCCTGGAGTTAGAGGCGTCTAATGCCAAAGTCCAGGCCAAACAAGTTGAGCGGGAGGAGCAGCTTAGGAACCTGCAGCAGGTGTGTGACTCTCTCGTTTCAGAGAAAAATCAGCTTGTTCAAGCTTCAGCCGCCCAACAGGCGCGTCTTAAAGGGCGGAAAGTGCCTTGGATCAATCCAACGCCGAAGTCGATACCCTGACTAGCCGCCTGGCTGGTTTACAGGGTGATAGGAACTGGTTGATAAACAATGGCTTGGTTGGGGCTTTTGAGTATCTCCGTCAATCAGAGTCCTTTGTTACTCTCTTGGACCGCCTGTCTACTGCCGCTTAAAAGTCAGGGCACCATGATGGCCTTTACGAGGGTTATTTTGATTGCCAACAAACGGGTAGGATCACTCCCGAGTTCCAGGAGAATAGAGGCAAACTGACAGCTGAGATGGCGGATGCTCTTGAGGCAGCTTATAATGACCCGCTGCCCGCGTATGCGGAGCTGGTTGACAAGGTGGCCGAAGACAGCGTGGACTCCTTACGCCAGATGCTGGATGTGGCGGAGGAATCTGGAGAGGAATGAGTGTTTTTTATTTATTATTTCCACTTTTCCTTAGATATTTTGAAAAAACACTATTTGGTTTTATTTGGGGTGCGTGTACGCACTCGATTTTTTTCAGACAATTAATGCACTTATCATCATGATAACGCCGCCGTTTACTTAAGTGTGGCGATTTGACGTGTAATGATGCCATGCTATTAAATTTGTTGTCGTCATGGTTGTCAGCCTTCTTAACCCTTTATAAATTGTGTCTTGCTTTTTCCAAATTTGGTAAATGAAAAAACGGAGTGAAAACGCCGTAATCAGAAAGTTTCCGACATACTTCGAAACCTGGACGCAACAGAAGCTCTGGTCCGTCTCCAGGATCCGGTGACGGAGAAGATGATCAGGGGTAAAAAGGCTAACTCCGGCGATACCATGCCTTGTATAAACAGGTCTTGCAAAGGGATCGAGGAGGCCCTTCCCGTGTTCAGATTAAAGCTGACTTCGATGTGGTGTTCTTAACGGCTGACACCTTGATGCAGGCATTTCCTTCCGAGTATACACAACGATGCAGGATGGTGTACCAGCGATGCCGGTTCGGTCGTCGATGTGTAAGTTCAGTCGAGGATCAGAAGATGCCAGTTTCTCCGGTTGATGAGGTGAATGTTAATGACTTGATCGTAGATCCTCATCCCTTGGAGTATTACGGTGAGGCATTGCACACCCCTGCAGAGGTGTTAGCAATGTTTCCCGACATGTACTATAGTAGAACATGTTCGTTTTTTGGTATTCACATATGTTGTTGTTTAACAACGGGGACAAGTACTTGGTTTTATAAGATAGTTGTATGTATTTATTACCAAAATACTTATCTTTTGTAGTGGTTAATGCATCTATTACCAAGATACCCACTCTTAGCGCTGTATAGTTTTGATCATCTGACTTATATATGAAAAATATTTCGTGTCAGAGACATTTTTTACCGTTATATGCAGTTTGAATGCGATGGTAATTTTTTTGTACCGTGATATGCAGTATAAATGCGATGGTAATTGTTAGTGTACATGTAGGCAACAAAAGAGAATAAAAAGGTAATTTTTATTAACTTAATAACTTGAAAGAAAAAGAGACATCGTTCCTGATGGATTACACTTGTTCAAAAAGGAAAATAGCCAAACCCGCCATTAGGGGAGGCAGTCTACATGTAACATTTTTTCAACTGAGCAGCGTTCCAGCTACATGGGACTGCTGTACCATCGAGCCTAGATAGGCGGTAAGCCCCTTTGCCTAGCTCCTCTTGGATTATGTAGGGGCCGTCCCAGTTGGGTCCCAACTTGCCTAAAGGCTCCGCTCTACTGGCCTCGTTATCCCGCATGACGTACTCGCCATCCTTGAATGTTTGATGAGCCACGCGCTGGTTATAATACCTCTCTAAGGTTTTCTTGTATTTTGCCTCGCTACTGGCGGCTGCTTCACGCCGTTCTTCCAAGAGGTCCAGGCCTTCCCGTAGGAGCCTGTCATTATCATCATCAGTTGTTAGGCGCCTTAACGAAGGTAGCCCAACTTCCGCGAGTATCATTGCCTCTGCCCCATAAGTTAGGCTGAAAGGGGTTTCGTTGTTACTGATGTGCGTTAGGTGTGATAGGTTTTTAATGTATATTTTAAGCCCTTTAACACTTTTTTGCCAAGTTTTAAATTTATAAAACACGATATTTACTTACACTAAACACACATATGGGCAAGTGCACCCATCGTGAGCGTAGTATAGTGTTGGTAAGATACCGAGGTCGTCCAAGGACACAAGAGCTTTTAATACCGGTTTATACTCAACGTCTAATCAAATCAAAAGTTTAGAAAAAAGGTTTTTAAATAAGAAAAATAAAACTAACTAAAATGCTGAAAAATAAAAATAAAAACAGATAGACAAGATGAATCACTTGGATCCGACTCGTGTTTAGTGTAACCTTTGATTATTTCCGCACTTTTGCACTTTTTAAGAGATTATCTTAGTTATTGTAGTAAGCCCCTCTTCTGAAGGTGACGTTACCCTCAACCTAGTAGTTTGAGTCAGCAAGGATACAATCCTAAAGGGTTGGATTATTGAAAGATAATTAATTAAGTTATTAATGCATATTGTGGTAGGCCCCTCTTCAGGAGGTGACGTTACCCTCGGCTAAGTAGTCTGAGTCAGCAGGGATACAGTCCTAAGTAGCCGGGTTAAAGTATTAATAGTGGTTTACATATGAGGGGATCAAGGAGTTCGGACCCCCGCCATCCAATACCAGTGGGTATTGAAGGAAGTCCTACTAAAGTTGACCCAGGTCCTTGCAGGATCTATACACTGAACAAGGCAAGACTCTGTCACACCCCGACCACGTAAAACAACAAAACGTGGCGGAAACGTCGGGGAGTGTTGTAATAGAATCATTGTTTCACAACCATGGATTTAAACAGTTTTGTTATATTGAATTGAATGTATTACATTACATTGGAATTAGAAACAAAACCTGAACAAATAGACTTTCATTGTTATTAAGTCACTAAGGCCTCGTCCAATCCTATGTGAGAGTACACAAATATCATCATCAAGCATCATCAACTATTGTACCTGAAACACATGTGAAAATACGTCAGCATAAAAATGTCGGCGAGTACATAGGTTTTGTATGAGTGTCAGATTCATGGCTCGTTTTACATGTTGCAATACTTATTTAAAAACCTTGTTTTGAAAAGTATAGTATTGCGACATAATTAACCAACCCAAATCAAGTTGGTTATAATTGATAAAATCTCGTAGCCATGATTCTTAACTCCAAAACATTTGTTTAATTAAACCCAAATTGTAAATCGTTTTTGAAATAAAAACTCGAATAGTATATATATCGTTAGAAAAACCTTGTAATATAACTTTGTTTTGATAACCTTGCCCAAGTGATCTAGATAACGCAACGATATATAATGTGTTAAAAGCACTTATATATAGGAAGTACCAGCGGCGTATCAACCATGCCTTTAACACATTACACCCGCCCCGTTACCTAATCACTTCCCTAACCCAACGGTTCAAACAGATTTCAAACGGTTCATGTCAATCAACGGTTACAAATGGTTCACATAGTCAAGTAGTCACAAACGGTTCACATAATCAAACGGTTACAAACGGTTCACATAATCCAATGGTTACTAACGGTTCACATAATCAAACGGTTACAAACGGTACACATAATCAATGGTTACAGACGGTTCACATAGTCAAGTGGTCACAAACGGTTCACATAATCAACGGTTCAAAAATGTAAAACAATGTGTTCATATACTGGATAAGTATATGCAACAAAATGTAATATACGAAAATCTATGTGCTAGCATGTTAAGAGAACATACATAGCCAAACATAATGAAATCATGTACTAATAGTGTACTAATGAACATAGCAAGTATATGATACAAAAACATGAAAGTAACAAGTAGGAACATGTGTTCCACCCCAAAATAGTTTGAAAACAGTAAAAGAGGGTGCTATGTACTCACTTGAGATTGCTTAGAAGTCTTGAATAACTACCAAGCAAAGCTAGAGGGACCACGGAAATCAAACGGCACCTAATATAGGTAACTACATTAATAACCGGACCTAAATCGGGAGATCGGATAGGATGAGGTTTCGTAAACCATATGAGTATTGGAACTCATATGATATGGTTTAACAAAGCCTACATACTAAAAAGAAACCTAACCTAAGTGCTTACGACCCATTACGACCCGTTTAGGTAGCTTACGCTACTTTAACGCGTCGTTCGCGTAAAACGCGTTCGGACCGTCTAACTAGTCCTATGACAAGTATTATATGCCTTAACAAGTCTAATAATGTTGCCTAATCATTTTAGATGTCAAAATTTATGTTACATATGCTTAAAATGAATTTATGCGTAAAAAGGGCATTTTGGTCATTTACCTAAGGCATATAAACTACCTATCATACAACTACTTAAACGAAGTGACCATAAGGTATAACCTCGGAAGGTTATTCCCTATACAACTATGGTCACCTAATGTGTTTGGTCGGATCCTAATGATCGACCAAACGGGTCGGGTTCGAAAGTCTAAGCGGCTGTTTAGACCGCTTACCTTTCGACCCTATATAAGCACTAAACCTAAAGTGACGAGTTAAACATGTTGAAACATGTTTAACTAAGTTAGAAAACAGGTTTGGTATCAAAACAAATGGTCTTGATACCCAAGAGTAGTTTGGTTACAAAATACGCATGAACACGCATTTTGGCCGAAACTACGACTCGTCACTACACCTAATCAACGTGGTAATCAGTAGGTATAGTCACAAGGGACTATGACCATCGTGATTACGCTCACGTTGTGAAGTTCAAACGAACTTCATGTTGACCATAAACTGGTCAATGCAGAAAGACAAACAAAGTTTGACTTTCACGATAAAAACGCATAAAAGAACGAAAGAATACTTACAAAGGGTCCCCGCAAGCTTTGATTCTCCAAGTATTCTCAGGTATGAAGTGGTTAGCACTTCAACTTAGAGAAATCTCAGAAAATCAAGTGGGTTTTCAAGTGAAGTGGGTTGGGTATATATAGGATTTCAAGAACCGTTAGGATCGTTTCTCGAATCCCGTGCTTTAATCTCAACCATCCACTTGGGCACACTGATTTCTAGAACCATGGGAGTCCCTAAACCAGTCCATAGGAATCACAAAACCATTTGCAAGACTTGAGAACAGCTGGTTCAAGCTGGAACACAATTTTGCTGATCTGAAGGGTCCTTATGAACCGTATGGATATGTGCTTACGGTCCGTAAGCCTTGTGCAGGCCAGCAAGTTTCAAAAATGGCAGTTTTAGTCCCTGAAGCCCCAAACTTGGTTTTTGGTGCGTTTTTTGACACGTTTAAGCCCTGTTAACCCCATTTCAAAGCTTTAAAATGAAGTTAAAGTATAGGAAACTTAAAATATGCTCAAAAAAATCTCGGATGTCGGTTCGTTTGGTCGTACGGTTGCGTTGTTCGGTTAATTACGACGGAAGTCGTAACGGACGCAAAAACGATCCAAATTACGCGACGAATGGAATTTTATCATGCCAAACACTAAAATAAAATATTTTAATGCTTACATAAATTTTGGGATGTCCGGATGTATTCAGAACGTAAGATATGCGCGAAAATGCAAACTTATGCACTTTTTGACGCTTTTAGTCCCTGAATGACCAAAAGTTTATTTTTGCGCACCAAACACCTCAAAGCCTATTTCTAAGCTATGTAAAGGATATTTAGGGCATATTTAACTTATGATCAAGTTCCGGAAAGTTCGTTACAGTACAAATCAGCATACTTTCACAGTTTGTCGAATTTAGTCCCTGTAAGCGAATAAACTAGATTTCGGCACGCCAAACCTTCCAAAACTTATTTCTAAGTTATGTAAAGGTTATTTAAGGTATGTTAAGCCTATGTCACTGTTCTGGAGTGTTTGTTGCATCAAACTGGTTATGTTTACGCATCAGATCGCGTATAACCTTCCAGAAAGCGATTTAAAGCCCGAAATCGAACAAGGATTGATATGTGTAAACGATACACATATTTTTACAAATCCCAAGTATAAAACAAAATATTTAATTGGTTTGGTATTTGTTTAATGGCCGCAGTGACACAGGTGTCACAGACTCTTACCAAACCGTTCCCTTAACCCCCGACCAGGTAGCCAACATACCACCATATAGACCGTGGAGATATGAATGGTGAAAATATTTTATTTTATATAGACAGTAAAATAATGCCAAGACACCACGGACAAACGATAAGGAAGACTCACCTTCAACATAAGAAACTAGTTATTAAAGTCATTAATACAGAACCAAATAAAAAGTGTGAAAAGATTAAAAATAAGAAGTATTACACTAGACACTTGTCTTCACCAAGTGATGTAAGAGACTTAGGCAAACATGGCCTTTGATTGTCAAGAACTCTTACGATCAATCTTGGATCCCGAGACTACTCACACACTCTATGATGGATGATGGTGGTGGATGATGGTGTGTGGTGGTGGTGGAGTGTGGGTGAAGTATGAGAGAGGTGGTTTGCCAAGGGATGGTTTGAAAATGAGCCAAGCACCCCTATTTATGGCCTGCACAGAAACCCGGACACGGCCCCGTGTCCACCCATCTTCTCTTTCTTCATTAATTGCAGTTTGTCTGCATTAGTTGACCACGCCCCCGTGTCCGCTGAGCACGACCCCGTGTGCAGAAGCCTATCTGTACTATCAAGATTTTCCTAGATTCTGCGAATCTTAGAGTTGACCACGGCCCCGTGTCTGCTGGGCACGCCCCCGTGGTGGGTGATAGAAGCTTCTACAACTTTGACTTTTCTGCAGACACTTGGGCACGCCCCCGTGCCCAGTGAGCACGGGGCGTGTTCAGCCTTCTGTTCTCTTGTTTTTGCTTTAGAGGATGCTGTCGAGGGGTCGGGCATGCCACGTTTATTCCTTTTCTTGTATGTATGCTGGATTTGGCTGCATTTTTGCTTCTTTTGTTCATTTAAGCTCTTTTAACCCTGAAAATACAAAAGGAAGACAAAAGCACACTTTTTCCAACATTAGTACTAAAAAAGGGGTTAGTTTTATGACTCATTTGATGTAATTTATATGTTGCATTTTGCACACATCAAATACCCGCACACTTGAATCTTTGCTTGTCCTCAAGCAAAACTCTTTATAATGTGGCTTACACTCCCAAATGGAATGGGTAGAAGAGAAGGTTTTGGGCTTTTCATAGAGTGTCAAGATTTCCAAGATTCTTTATTAGGTTTTATTTTTATTTTATTTACAATTCTATTCGTCATGATTTATTTAAAATTTTTCATAAGATAAATTACTTATTAGGGCATAACATGCCTTTTTAAAATTCCATTTATATACAAGTTTACATACCTCACGGGGGATCACTCAACACTCGGCCGAAGGTGTATTTTTGTGAAAACTCTCGAGAGCGGCATGGAACTTATTCCTACCATAAGCTTGCCAAGTAATCAATCCTCCTCCTTTTTAACTAAAAACTTTTGTAAATATCAAGAGGACTTTTGGGGGAAGGGTTAGGCTTGGGTTAAAGGTAGGTGGTTTGGTTAGTGGTTAGTAGAAAAGGGCGAAAGGCGTAAAAAGCATCGGTTTTCATAAGACTTTTTATTTTTTATGACTTTTTAGTTGATGAAGCAATTCTTTAAACAAAGTTCTTTTTGATAAACTTGTTTGTTTATTTCTTTTGGCTTCATCATCATATTTTTTTATAAGAAAATCATAAGAGAAACCGAGCTTTGTTACTAAAATAAAGGGTTTAAAATGAAAAAGGGTTTTGGTGGGTAAAAGGGGTGTTTGGGTTAAGAAATGAAAAGGTTTAGGCTCAAAGGGGTTAACTAGGGGGATTTTGGGTAGGTGGTAAAAAAAAGAAAAATAATGGTGTAGAAATAAAAAAAAAGGTTAGTCTTAATGCCTCCATCATTTACTTACTTGGGTTTAAGTTCATAAGGACAGGGAATGTATTGTCGTGGCAAGTTCTAGAGTCGTAAGAACCAAGCGGCTATTCACACAAGAAACAAAAAATGAGCATTTAGTTTAAAGATGTGTATTTGTATGCTCAATAAAGGCTCAAAACTCACTTTTTGTGGGAATGGGTTTTTATGTGATCAAGTATATATAATCAAATTTTAACTAGATTTGTCATGTCATTTCATAATTTTCTTATGTTGGTTCTTTTTATCACGACGCTATCGGTTGTAAATTTGTAAAAATATAACCTTTTTAGAATTTGAAATTCCCAAATTAAACCTAGACAAGTAAAAAAAATGAAAATTTTTGAAAAAAAATTGGGGTGTTTAGCGGTTCCAATAGAGTTTTGTGTAAGACTTGTAATTAGGACTTGCAAAATTCAAGGTTTTAGCATCCCCCCACACTTAAATTACACATTGTCCTCAATGTGTCCCAAAAATAATTTTTTAGATTGATTGAATGTGTAAAAAAATGTGAAAAAGCAAAATTTTATGTTATTGGGCGTCTGGACACGGCCCCGTGATGTCCGGGCACGACCCTGTGTTCAGATTGCCAGTAACAGAAAATAAAATAAAGTAACAGAAGGCTGGACAGGGGGGCGTGTTCAGTGAGCACGCCCAGTGTCCAGGTACCTGAACTGGGCATTTTTCTGCAGATGGTTGAGCACGGGGCGTGTTGGATGAGCACGGCCCCGTGCTGAACTTGCTGTAATGAAGAAAAATTGTCGGGTGGCCCTGTTTTTGTGCATGGGGTGCTGGTGCAAGTTTCCCTTGGTATCCATCACCATCCCGAGTGTGCTTTACCCATTACATCATCATCCAAACACCAAATTACTTAAAACCATCATTCATTCAAATAGAGAAAGTTACATAATATTCCTAGTAAATTAAAATTCTAGATAAATATGTCAAAAGAAACACAAGGAGTCTAAACCAAGAAGTTCTAGCCTAAAGTTTATTCTATTAGCAAAATTTCCGAAAAGATAATTCTCTCGGTTTGATAAGGCTCGAAAAACTTCTTCCTCCGGACATGGGTTCCTCATACGTCGGCAAGCCATTCCTCTATCTCCCTTGGGAGAAGAAAGGTGGGCTCATTTACATCAGTTTGAGGGGGTGCAATCTCCACCGGGACTTCTTGCAAATCTTCAAGAGGAGGCTTCGCGGGGATGTCATCCCATCCGGTGGGATTATTGACTCCAAGTGCTAGGTTCCAATCCTCTTGAGGGAGGATTGGCTCCATGGGAGGCGTCACAAGAATGTTCAACCTCTGGTGCAAGAGGTTGATTTCTTGAAAACTGTTTTCCAAACCCACCGTAAGATAATTTATACGGTCTATTAGGACCTCCTCTACCGATGTCATCTCATCTAGAGCTTCACGTAATGCCATCACGTAGCGTACGAGAGTTGCTTCAATTGAGGACCTCCGATCTCTTCGACTGTTTCTGGAATGTGCCGTTGAATTTCCACTGTTTTGGCTTGACATTCTACGAAAACAAACTGAAAAGAGTTCATTTTAATGAAACAGTAACCTCGGACATGGCCCCGTGCTCAACGAGCACGGCCCCGTGTTCACCTTTCTGTAGATTTTTGGCACAAGGAATCTTAGAGTTTCAAATTATTTTACCAACTTAAGAAGCGTTTTTTAGCAGAACTAACTTAAAACAATGTTGTAAAACTTATTTTTAACAAGATTCCTTGAACAAAAACCTAACAAACATCACAATAAAGCTTGGAACCATGGTGATCTCAAGCTCTAATGGAGGTGTTGAGGTGAAAAAATGAAGAAGAAAGGAATGGACAAGAGAGGAAAGGACAAGATGGTTGTTGAGAACCTTCTTTTAGAAAACACCTAGGATGGTATGTGTGAAGATCTCACCAAATCTCTGTCCCTGGAATGGTCCAAATGTGCAGGATTCTTGGCTGCATTTATAGAAAACGAAAGCACGCTGCACACGGCCCCGTGTCGGCTGGACACGGCCCCGTGTGCAGACGAAGACCTGACACATTTTGTCCGTATTCTGACAAAAAGTCAGAAAGGAATCTTTGGGTGGACACGGGGGCGTGCTGACTTGGACACGGCCCCGTGTCTAGAGGCTGTTTATGAAGTTTCGTCTATTTCTAAGGAACTTATCCGGATCGGGCGGTTCCTTGCTGGATGGAACAACCCCAAAGTGCCTGAGATACCTTAGTTGCTCTAGATTAAGACGAGAATGCAAGAGGTTGTCGGTGAGGGTGATTCCTATGCTAAATGTAGGTGGACAAGTACAACCCTTTCCTGGGCTCTCGTTAAAGAAGGTGTGTGCCGAATCGCTCAGGTCTATGTATGCACCGAACGAAGTCGATGGGGAGTCCTTCACGGCACAATCGACATAGGGACGACTATCGCTCAAGTCCTCACTAGAGTTAGAGGTGATTTCGGGAACAACGAAGTTGTTTTTATTCGAATGCGATCCCAATAATTCTTCTTGGGTATCTTCTTGAGGGAAATTAATGGAATCCATTTCAAGTTCCTTTACCCAATTAAGAATTAAATCCTCCAATTGAAATAATTCGTCAAGAAGCATTTCTCCTAGAAGATTCGATTGGGAGCATTCGAGGGAGAGATAGGGATTATTTTTACTTTCGCCCCTCTTAAGGCTACAGGAAAACAATGGGTCTATATAATGGGGCTTATAATTTAGAAAATAACATTCTAAATCTTTATGAGTGCCGCCACATATTTGACACCACGTACCATAAGAGTGTCGAAAGTAAAAAATATCAGTATCACCCATGTTTGTGTCAGAAGTTACCAACCGTCGGGATCTTACGGTTCTGTTTTCAGTAACTGAAACTTGGGCACGGGGCGTGTTGAGTGGGCACGGCCCCGTGTTCAGCTTACTGTCTTACTTAAAACAGGATTGCCAGTTCCAAGGATTGGGCACGGGGGTGTGTTCAGCGGGCACGGCCCGTGCTGAGTTCTGCAGAAGCTGAAAAATTAAGATTAATCCTAAAAAAAGTAGAAAAGTAAGAAAAAACGATTAGGCCGTTGATTCCTAACTTTCTTAAAATCCTTGTGTCTCCGGCAACGGCGCCAAAAACTTGATGTGCGTTAGGTGTGATAGGTTTTTAATGTATATTTTAATCCCTTTAACACTTTTTTGCCAAGTTTTAAATTTATAAAACACGATATTTACTAACACTAAACACACATATGGGCAAGTGCACCCATCGTGAGCGTAGTATAGTGTTGGTAAGATACCGAGGTCGTCGAAGGACACAAGAGCTTTTAATACCGATTAATCCTCAACGTCTAATCAAATCAAAAGTTTAGAAAAAAGGATTTTGAATAAGAAAAATAAAACTAACTAAAATGCTGAAAAATAAAAATAAAAATAAAAACAGATAGACAAGATGAATCACTTGGATCCGACTCGTGCTTAGTGTAAACTTTGATTATTTCCGCACTTTTGCACTTTTTAAGAGATTATCTTAGTTATTGTAGTAGGCCCCTCTTCTGAAGGTGACGTTACCCTCAACCCAGTAGTTTGAGTCAGCAAGGATACAATCCTAAAGGGTTGGATTATTGAAAGATAATTAATTAAGCTATTAATGCATATTGTGGTAGGCCCCTCTTCTGGAGGTGACGTTACCCTCGGCTAAGTAGTTTGAGTCAGCAGGGATACAGTCCTAAGTAGCCGGGTTAAAGTATTAATAGTAGTTTACAAATGAGGGGATCAAGGAGTTCGGACCCCCGCCATCCAATACCAGTGGGTATTGAAGGAAGTCCTACTAAAGTTGACCCAGGTCCTTGCAGGATCTATACACTGAACAAGGCAAGACTCTTACCAAACTGTTCCCTTAACCCCCGACCAGGTAGCCAACATACCTCCATATAGACCGTGGAGATATGAATGGTGAAAATCTTTTATTTTATATAGACAGTAAAATAATGCCAAGACACCACGGACAAACGATAAGGAAGACTCACCTTCAACATAAGAAACTAGTTATTAAAGTCATTAATACAGAACCAAATAAAAAGTGCGAAAAGATTAAAAATAAAAAGTATTACACTAGACACTTGTCTTCACCAAGTGATGTAAGAGACTTAGGCAACCATGGCCTTTGATTGTCAAGAACTCTTACGATCAATCTTGGATCCCGAGACTACTCACACACTCTATGATGGATGATGGATGATGGTGGTGGATGATGGTGTGTGGTGGTGGTAGAGTGTGGGTGAAGGGTGAGAGAGGTGGTTTACCAAGGGATGGTTTGAAAATGAGCCAAGCACCCCTATTTATAGCCTGCACAGAAGCCCGGACACGGCCCCGTGTCCATTGGGCACGGCCCCGTGTCCACCCATCTTCTCTTTCTTCATTAATAGCAGTTTGTCTGTGTTAGTTGACCATGCCCCCGTGTCCGCTGAGCACGACCCCGTGTGCAGAAGCGTATCTGTACTATCAAGATTTTCCTAGATTCTGCGAATCTTAGAGTTGACCACGGCCCCGTGTCCGCTGGGCACGCCCCCGTGGTGGGTGATAGAAGCTTCTACAACTTTGTCTTTTCTGCAGACACTTGGGCACGCCTCCGTGCCCAGTGAGTATGGGGCGTGTTAAGCCTTTTGTTCTCTTGTTTTTGCTTTAGAGGATGCTGTCGAGGGGTCGGGCATGCCACGTTTATTCCTTTTCTTGTATTTATGCTGGATTTGGCTGCATTTTTGCTTCTTTTGTTCATTTAAGCTCTTTTAACCCTGAAAATACAAAAGGAAGACAAAAGTACACTTTTTCCAACATTAGTACTAAAAAAGAGTTAGTTTTATGCCTCATTTGATGTAATTTATATGTTGCATTTTGCACACATCATTACTTGTCTTGGGCATAGTTCGATGTGCCCAGAGGACGTTTGGCAATTCTTCCACCCAGAAGCTTCCTTCGTATCCTAACCTTCCCATCCAGCAGAATCCTGTTTGCCCTTTTCCACTTAGTCGTTTCCTTGGGGGTGTGCAACCGATGTGAAGATTTGTTGAATCTGTAGCTCAGCACACCAATCTTGTAGGACTTTGTCTGTGAATTGTGTCCCATTGTCGCTCACAAGATATAGCGGTAGCCCAAATCGGCAGACGATATGTTCCCATAGGAATATCTTGGCATTTTCAGCAGTTATCTTGGCCAATGGTTTTGCTTCGACCCACTTGGTGAAATAATCGATTAAAACAATTAAATACTTTAGTTTCCCTGGGGCCAGCGGGAATGGTCCCACGATATCAACCGCCCACTTTTGAAAAGGCCATGCCGCTGTAACGGGAATCAAGTCGTTTTTAGGGCGGAGTGTCTGTGGAGCATATTTTTTACAGCTGCGGCATTTTCTGAGTTCGCCTACCGCGTCTTCATGCATCCCGCGCCAGTAGTACCCAGCGTTTTGGATTTTAGCAACGACTGCCCGGGGTCAGACGTGGATGCCACGTATACCGACGTGTATTTCTTGGATCAAGTACTTAGCTTCCGATGGGGATACACATCGTAACAGTGGTCCCAAATACGACTTCCTGTATAGGACGCCGTTGTTTACCTCATATTGTAACGCCTTTGTTTGTATCTTCTGGGCGTCGCCTCTGGCTGAGGGTAATTCCCCTTTTTTAAGAAATTTCAAGATGGGAGTGTACCAGCAAGGTTCTTCCGCTGTGATGGAGGATACTTTTCTGGACTCTACGGAAGGTGAATGGAGTGTTTTCACCTTCACTTCCTTTTCCATGCCAGAAGTAGCCAGCTTGCTTAAGGCGTCAGCTATTTGATTTTTTTCCTCGATGGACGTGATTGAGTGTGACGTTGTTAAACGAAGCTATGAGTTCCTTGGTTTTAACCAAGTACTTTGCCATCGTCTCATCTTTGGCTTCATAAGTCTCATTCACCTGGTTATTGACCAGTAAAGAGTCAACATATGCATCGACCCTTGTTGCTCCCATGGACTGGGCCATTCTCAGACCCGCTAACAGCGCTTCATACTCTGCTTCTTTGTTGGAGCATTCAAAGTCGAACCGCATGGCGTACATCAATTTTATTTCATCCGGGCTTATTAGCACGAGGCCCGCTCCGGCTCCTTTTCCACTGGAAGACCCGTCTGTGTATAACTTCCAGGTTTGCCTGGCTGTGCTAGATTCGGGTATGTCATTAACCACGGGGTCTTGTATTACTTCTCCATTAGGAATTCAGCTAAGAATTCGGCGATTACCTGCCCCTTGATTGATGTTCATTTTCAGTATTCAATGTCTAGGGCTCCCAGCTCAATTGTCCATTTAGCTAACCTTCCAGAGATTTCTGGCTTATGTAAAATTTGCTGCAAGGGGTAGTTTGTTAGAATTTACACGCGATGCCCTTGGAAATATCTTTGGAGGCGCCGGGTGGCGTGTACCAGTGAAAGTACCAGTTTTTCCAATGTTGGATACCGCGTTTCAGGGCCTGCTAGTACCTGGCTAATATAGAATGTGCGCGTTTGTTTGCCATCCCTTTCGACCATGAGTACCGTGCTTACAGCGTTATGAGCTGCCGCCAGGTACATCTTCAAAAGTTCCTCTGGGTATGACGTTGTCAACATAGGTAACTTCTCGATGAACCGCTTCATGTCTTGCAAGGCTTCTTCTGCTTCACTGGTCCATTTGAAGTTTTTCTTGTTGAGACAGTCTTTCAACGTTTTGATAAATGGCAAAGATCTCTCGGCGTGTCTTGCCAAGAACCTTTTTATAGCCACTAAACGCCCGTTCAGTGCTTGTGCCTCTTTTAAAGTTCTGGGGGAGGGCATTCGCGTTATAGCGGTTATCTTTTCCGGGTTGGCTTTAAAGCCGTCCCGGGTGACCACTACCCCCAAGAACTTACCTTCTTCTACCCCGAATGAACTCTTCTTGGGGTTGAGTTTAATATTGTATTCTCTCGGCTTTTGAAAAGTTTACTCGATATCTTCAAGCATTTACTTTCATTCCCTGCTCTTGATTACTAGGTCATCGACATATACCTCTAAATTTCTGTCAATTTGTTTTTCAAAGGCTTTGTCCATTAGCCACTGGTAAGTGGCCCCAGCGTTACGTAGACTGAAAGGAATTTTGGTGTAACAAAAAATACCCACGTCGGTGTGAAATGTAGTTTTTTCTTCGTCTTCTCTTGACATCTTGATCTGGTGGTATCCCTTGTAGGCGTCTAAGAATCACTTGTACCTAAAGGGGACCAAGGATTCCACTTTGAAATCCATCTCGGGCAGCGGATAGGCGTCTTTTGGGCAAGCCTTGTTCAAGTCTTTAAAGTCAATGCACATCCGCCATGCACCGTCTGGTTTTTGGACCATAACGGGGTTTGATACCCATGTATGGAATTTTGTTTCCCGAAGTATTCTAGCTTCAACCAACTTTCTTACTTCTCTTACCACTACTTCTCTTTGATCAGGAGCCATGCTACGTTTTCCCTGGGCCACCGGCTTAATGCCTGGGAGTGTGGCTAACCTATGTTTCTCCTTATCTCAGGGTATCCGGTCATGTCAGAATGTTCAAAGGTGAAAATATCGGCCTTTCTTCTTAGCAATTGCTTTAGACTGTTTTTAATTTTAGGAGAGAGGCTGTCTCCTATTGTAATTGTTTGCTCGGGATGGCGTGTGCTTAAAACCCACCTTTCTGGCCAACTGCACCTGAAGGCCCTTGCCGAAGTCTTTTGGTATCCAAGACTTCACCCACCTAGTCCCGGTAGACTGTTGCAATCCCTCTTGGCGTGGGGAACTTCATGAATCCTCGCACTGTAGATACAACAGCGTCTAGCTTCCCCGGGGTAAACCTTCCGATTATTACATGCTTCCAACCGAGGTCTTGGTTGTGTTCTCATGCAACGAGACAAAGTTATCGCATATGCTTCGAGACAGTTGAAGATACATGAGAAAAACTACACTACTCATGATCTCGAGCTTGGCGCAGTTGTTTTTGCGTTAAAGATTTGACGACACTACCTATATGGTACCAAATGTATGGTCTTCACCAACCATAAGAGCCTACAACATATCTTTAACCAAAAAGAGCTAAACATGCGTCAACGTCGTTGGGTAGAATTGCTTAACGACTACGACTGTGAAATTCACTATCACCCTGGTAAAGCGAATGCCGTGGCCAACGCTCTCAGTCGCAAATCTCATGTTCGTAGTATTCGATGTTCTCAAGTCGTTAGTGATCTTTGAAATCGTATCCATGAAGCTCAGTATTCATTCTTCAATGAAGCAAACATGAACACGAGATGAAGTGTGGTGCTGAAAACCAACTCATGACGAAATCCGATGGACTCCAATATTTGTAACACCCGAATCACGTAATACAACAACACGCGGCGAAAACATCAGGGAGTCACGTTACAAATTGCTCACAACACATGGTACTAAATTGTTTCATTATGTTAACATTGTTTTAGAACACAAAGAATACACAAATTTGTCTTTTGTTTAAAGAAGTCTAAGGCCCGAATGCGTTTCTGTGTGTAGCATACTTGAATAATCAAAAACCTGAAACATATGTGAAAAAGACGTCAACAAAGAATGTTGGTAAATATATAGGGTTGTTAGCCAAATTAATTTCAAAAGGTTTGGTATTGTAATACTTTGACAACTACGAGAGTTGTCATTTGAAAATGGACTCTTTGAAACCAATAAATGGCAAAAAGATTTAGCATTGCAATACATTATCTTGATTATGAATCTTGTGACAAAAGAGTTTCGTATATGGCAATATGATTATTACTAGGTAATTTTTATGCCATTGAAAATTGTACTTTGGTCTTTGTTACATTGAAATCGGTCAAAAACTTGTGAGTGTATTATTAGAAATCCAATCGAGGATTTATAATAGTACTTTGGATATCCTTCTAAGAATCTAGCATATTAAAATATGGAATATTCTACAAGAATTTAGATATTGAACATTTGAATCAACTAAACACAATATTCCTAATGTGATTTGGATAACGCTACAAGGGTAATACATTAAGAACATTTATATATAGGAAGTACCAACGGCGTATCCACCATGTTCTTATGGTATTACACTCGTTTCGTTATCTAAATCTCTACTAATCACATAAACACATAATCATCAACTTGGTCACTTCATCTTGTACATACGCATTAAAGTACACAAAGAATCCAATCAAGGACTTCAATTTAGCACTTTAAATATCCCACAAGAATCTAACTATGAAGATAAATAGATCCTATAAGGATTCGGTTTGGTCACATCAACTTGCACATACGCATTAAAGTACACAAAGAATCCAATCAAGGACTTCAATTTAGAACTTTAAACATCCACAAGAATCTAACTATGAGGATAGATAGAACCTATAAGGATTTGGTTTAGTCATATCATCTTGCACATACGCATTAAAGTACACAAAGAATCCAATCAAGGACTTCAATTTAGCACTTTAAACATCCACAAGAATCTAACTATGAAGATAGATCGATCCTATAAGGATTTGGTCTGGTCACATTGAATCACAAAATCCTAATTCCTAATGGTGATTCGGATAACGCCACGAAGGGTAATACAATAAGAACACTTATATATAGGAAGTACCAACGGCGTATCAACCATGTGCTTATTGTATTAATCTAGTTTCATTACCCAAATCACCAACAATTCTCTACAGATAAACAATAACCATCGGCGCGTTCATATGTAAAGCACTTCTTAGAGATCTCACTATGAAGATAGATAG
Source organism: Helianthus tuberosus (assembly GCA_030545235.1). Classification (NCBI taxonomy): domain Eukaryota; kingdom Viridiplantae; phylum Streptophyta; class Magnoliopsida; order Asterales; family Asteraceae; genus Helianthus; species Helianthus tuberosus. The sequence continues at coordinate 64,877,636 of CM060441.1, forward strand.
ATCCTACAAGGATTTGGTTTGTGTTCTCAATCGTGATTTGCTTAATAAGGATAATACATAAAAAGCACTTACTAAACACATATATGACATACATTGAGAAAAATCGGTTACACATATGAATCACCCCAAAACATTTGAGAAAAAAAACGTAAAAGAGGGGACTATGTACTCACAGGTTTGTGTAAAGGTCTTGGTCAATCGAATAGCAAAGCTCAATGTTCAAGTGTTGAAATGGTTCCTAGTGTATCGGGATAACTATGTGTTAGTGTATCAAAACTTGAAACGGGAGATCGGAAAGAATGAGGTTTAAAAACCAAACAAGAGTTGGATCTTGTATAACATGGTTCATAATACCATACATTCTGATTTGGAAGTGTTTTAAAGTGTTTTGACTTGTTACGGCTCGCTAAAGTGGTTTACGCCACTTTAACGGGTCGTAAACGTAACTATGGGTTCAGATGGTTAAATACGTCCTATAACGAGTCTATTAAGTCAAAACCAGTTTATATAAGTTGTATAATCAGTTTAGATTCTAAATAATGTTCTTATATGCATGGGGCATTGTTATTGTTGTTGGCTTGCTGCCATTGAGCAAAGAGATTTGGGAATTGAGCAGCCATCTGCTGCGCAATAATTTCTGCCAGTTCGGCAATCGCTATCTGGTTCTCGCGTCGAGGAGGCATTCTAAAAGAGGAAAACATGAAAGGAAACGAGTGAGATGATTGGATGAAGAGAATGAGATGAAACAAAATCAACAAAAGCAAAGATGGTGGTCATTCGTCCGCATTACCAAGCAAACAAATGACACACAGTGACTAATCAAAGTAAATGGGTCAAAAATAATGTATCGCGAAGACATGCTCGCCTATAAGTGAACACTCATCCCAAAAATTCCCAGGTAAGCACAACTGGTCTCGCGTCTGATGAGATATATACGAAGTGCTTGCCTAGACAGAAAACCCAGAATACAGGCATTCACTCTTCCAGTTTGCACGTGTTCACATTATTTAAAACCCAAAACGTTGACGAGATTTTGAAAATTTGAAGGCACAAGGCCAGAAAAACCAAACTGGAAGGGTTCAAAACCATATAACAGAGGGTTCAAAACCTTGTAATAAATCATCCAAAAACAGATGATTGTTTTTCAAAAAATTGTTTCGGAAAAATTTGGTTCTTGTTTTGATAATCACCTAAGGATAGGTGATGTACATGTTTTAAGATCTAAACACAAGATAACTTGTGTTAGGGTCCTAGAAAAGTTATAGTCTAGGTCAAAGCATTACTAATAACCTAATTCCCTATAACCATTGGCTCTGATACCAACTCTTCTGTCACACCCCGACCACGTATAACATACAAGACGTGGCGGAAAACGTCGGGGAGTGTTGTAACAGAATTAATTGTTTCATAACCATGGCATACAAAGTTGTATTTATTTATCAACATAAGAGTTACATTGTTTTAAACAGGAATCAAAAGAGTTTATAACATAATTAAACAAGTCTATCTCCATTTTTAGTCTCTAAGGCACAGGTCCGCCCTAGTGTCCTGATCAACATCCTACGGAAAAGCTCCTGAAAACACATGTGAAAATAGGTACGTCAGCATAAAAATGCCTGTGAGATACATAGGTTTTGTGAAAATAGGATTCATGACTTGAGTTTAAGAAAATGTTTAGTCATGAACCTTGTAATTTGCTTTGTCTTGTAAATCATTTGAAAAACGATAAGATCAGTTGATATGTATAAATAAATGTAAGGTTACATGAATAACCATTTAAAATGAGTTGTATAAAATAAACTGTTTTGTAAAACCATGTCTTGAGAAAAGTATGTTATTTGTATAAAATGTAATATGTTTATACTGAAATGATTTAAATAACGTTACGATATGTAATATTATACAAACACTTATATATAGGAAGTACCAGCGGCGTATCCACCATGTTTGTATCATATTACACACGCCTCGTTACCCAAATTACTTACCCAAACAACCACCAATGTAACTTGTTCATGTACAAATCAATTGTCAAGTGTTATTGTGTAAACCATATCAAAATGTCTATGTCCAATGTAAACCACCAAATGTGTATATCAATGTCAAAATGTTTATGTTCAATGTAGATCATGTAATGTGTAACCAAAAATGTCATGTATGGTAAGTGAAATATATCAACTAAACCATATGTAAAATGCACAACACAAGGTATTGAAGTAAAACATAGTTTAAATCAAAGTTATGTTTTGTGTAACAAATGCATGCTTTACTGATACAAACATCTATGCGGTATTGTGAAAATGCATACATCAAAGCCTTGAGACTGTGGCGATAAACCCTTAAACAAATTAAAGGTTTATCTAAGTTATGTATATCGAATTCGGTCATTCCTTCCAATCCAACAAACCAGGGATTTCAGGAACGGGAGTTGTCAATTCCTATGGTACCACTACCTACTAACGAACGGTGTGATCAATGTTAATGAATGTATTGTTCCATGTTAAACAAACCAAATGTTATACCAAAATGCAAGCATGTTATGAAAACAACTCTACTAAGTATGCACACAATGGGCGTACCTAGCATGAAATGTAATGTGAAACGATGTACTAAGTATGCACGCAATGGACATGCATAGCATGAAATGTAATGTAAAACAATGTACTAAGTATGCACACAATGGACATACATAGCATAAAATGTAATGAAATCATGTACTATAATGTACTAACGAACATAGCAGGTATATGATGTTAAAGCAGGAAAGCATGAAAGTAACAAGTAGGCACATGTGTTCCACCCCAAAACAGTTTAGAAAACAGTAAAAGAGGGGTCTATGTACTCACTTGAGATTACTCAGTAGTCCTGGAGTGACAATCAAATAATGATAGAGATCTCGGAATCAAACGGCACCTAATATAGGTAACTATGTTAATAAACCGGACCTAAATCGGAAGATCGGGTAGCATGAGGGTTCGTAAACCAAATGAGTATGGAGACTCGTGTAATATGGTTTAACAAACCCTACATACTAATTGAAACCTAACATAATTGTTTACGACCCATTACGACCCGTTTAGGTAGCTTATGCTACTTTAACGCGTCGTTCGCGTGAAACGCGTTCAGACCGTCTAACTAGCCCTCTGACAAGTGTTATATGCCTAAACATGTTACATAATCAGTTATGTGACAAAACTTTAGGTTACATATGCTTAATTACCAATTATACATGAAAAGGGTATTCTGGTAATTTACCTAAGGCATATAAACTACCTATCATACAACTATTCAAACGAAGCGACCATAAGGTATAACCTCGGAAGGTTATTCCCTATATACTATGGTCACCTAATGTGTTTGGTCGGGTCCTAATGATCGACCAAATGGGTCGGGTTCGAAGGTATAGGCGATTTATCAGATCGCCTACCCTACGAACCTAGACAACGTGGTAATCAGTGGGCATAGTCCCAAGGGACTATAACCAACGTGATTACACTCACGTTGCGAAGTTCAAACGAACTTCGCATTGACCATAAACTGGTCAATGCAGAAAGTCAAACAAAGTTTGACTTTCAGACTCTAAAAGACTCGAAAAGCAATAAAAGAACGAAAGAATACTTACGAAGGGTCCCCGAATGCTAATTTCGATTCAAAAATCTCAGGTATGAAACAATGGTTTCAACTTAGAGTTTCTCAAATCAAAATTCTTGTAAGTTTTGCAATGGGGTGAATGGGTATTTATAGGAATACCCAAACCGTTAGGATCGTTTCATGGAAACCGTGCTCGAATCCCACCCGTACATGTGTTGGAATGTTATGGTGACTAAAAATGGTTCTTATCAGCTGACTAAGCATGTATGAGTGTGTGGTTGTGGATAAAACAGCTGGAATCTGCTGTTAAATGCAGTTAATCTGGTCAGGAAGGCTGACGCGGCCCGCTTCAGGATTACCAGAAATGTAGGCGGGCCGCCTGGCCATGTTTAACAGAATTGCAGTTTTGGTCCCTGTTGTGTATTCAGCCCATTTCCGGCACTTCTAAGGCCCGTCAAGCCAACTTTAAGGCCCTAAAATGATGCCTAAACATTGTGGACATGAAACATGCTCAAAAATATGCCGGATGTTGGTTCGTTTGGTCGTACAAACGCGATGTTCGCTTAATTACGACGAAATGCACATAAGCGCGAAAAACGATCCAAATTACGCGACGAATGGATTTTTCTTATGCCAAACACTAAAATAAAATATTTTAGTGCTTACATAAATTTTTGGATGTCTGGATGTATTCAGAACGTAAGTTATGCGTAAAAATGCAAACTTGTGCACTTTTTGACACTTTTAGTCCCTAAATGACCCAAAAGTTTATTTTAGCACACCGAACCCCTCAAAGCCTATTTCTAAGCTATATAAAGGATATTTAAGGTGTGTTTAACTTATGGTCATGTTCCGGAATGTTCGTTACAGTTCAAATTGGCATACTTTCGCAGTTTGTCAAGTTTAGTCCCTGTAAGCGAATTAACTTGTTTTTGCCATACCAAAGCCTTCAAAACTTATTTCTAAGTTATGTAAAGGTTATTTAAGGTATGTTAAGTATACGTTGATGTTCCGGGGTATTTTTCGCATTAAACTGGTTACGTTTACGCATCAGTTTGCGTATAACTCTCCAGAAAGCGATGTAGAGTTTGAATTTGAACAAAAGTCAAAACATGAAAAATGTAAAACACAACCAAACAAACATTGGGATCAAATAACATTGTTTTATTGATAATAGAACTGTTCACAATGTTTACAAGCACAGATGTTACAGTCTCCCCTACTTGTGGAAATTTCGTCCCGAAATTCATTTAGAGGAAACTCGTGGAAAAAGATGCGGATACTTCGCCTTCATTTGATCCTCGCGTTCCCAAGTAAACTCGGGTCCACGTTTAGCTTCCCAGCGAACTTTGACCAAAGGAATGCGCTTGCGTTTGAGCCACTTGACTTCACGTTCCATGATTTCCACTGGCTTCTCAACAAATTTCAGTGTTTTGCCAACACGAATTTCGTCAAGCGGTATGTGGAGGTTCTCATCAGCTAAACACCTCTTGAGATTGGACACGTGAAAAGTTGGATGAATATTTCCAAGTTCAGGAGGTAACTCAAGTCTGTAGGCTACCTTTCCGATTCTTTCAACGATCTTGAATGGTCCAACGTATCTAGGTGCAAGTTTTCCTTTCTTTCCAAATATGATCACACCTTTCCAAGGTGAGACCTTAAGTAATACTCGATCACCGACTTGAAATTCCAAGGGCTTGCGTTTTGGGTCCGCGTAACTCTTCTGACGGCTTCTAGCTGTCTGAAGGTTATCACGAACTTTCTTGATCTTGTCAGTTGTCTCTAAAATGAGGGCAGGTCCAGTAAGTTGGGCCTCACCGATCTCATTCCAGCAGACTGGTGAACGACATTTTCGACCATAGAGAGCCTCGAAAGGAGCCATTTTGATGCTGGTGTGATAACTGTTGTTGTAGGAGAATTCAATCAACTGAAGATGTGAATCCCAACTACCACCAAAATCGATCACACAAGCTCTAAGCATATCCTCCAGAGTCGGGATTGTTCTTTCAGATTGACCATCCATTTACGGATGATAAGCTGTGCTCAGATTAAGTTGGGTCCCCATAGCAGATTGCATGGTTCTCCAAAAATGAGAAGTGAAACGAGCATCTCTGTCAGAAATGATGTTCAAAGGAACACCATGTCGGGCTACAATTTCATCCACATAGATTTTAGCAAGTCTGTTAGCAGGAAAATCCTCGTGGATTGGCAAGAAATGTGCTGACTTAGTAAGACGATCAACGACTACCCAGATGGCATCATAACCTTTCTTAGTGCGTGGAAGTTTGGTAACAAGATCCATAGTAATGTTTTCCCATTTCCAAACTGGGATCTCTGGTTGCACCAATAAACCAGATGGACGCTGATGTTCAGCCTTAACCTTTAGACAAGTAAGGCATTTTGATACGTATAAGGCAATGTCTTTCTTCATACCAGGCCACCAATACTGAATACGAAGATCCTTATACATCTTATCCGAGCCCGGATGAATAGAATAACGAGACTTATGGGCTTCATCCATAAGCAAGGTACGAAGATCATCCTGGCTTGGGACCCACAAGCGGTCCATGAAGTAATACCATCCATTGTCCTTCAGTTCCAGAGCAGGTGTTATGTGATAGGGAAATTCCTTATCCATCAAACCTTATGAAACACAAGATTGTTGAGCCTGAGAAATGCGTGCTTAAATATCAGATTGAGCTTGAATAACAGATTGAACACGAACACAATGAAGCTTAGTACGTTCTTTACGACTCAATGCATCGGCTACGACATTCGTCTTACCAGGATGGTAGCGAATTTCGCAGTCATAGTCGTTTAAAAGCTCAACCCAACGTCGTTGCCTCATGTTGAGTTCTTTCTGATTGAAGATATGTTGAAGACTTCTGTGGTCAGTGAAAACCACACATTTTGTACCGTACAAATAGTGTCTCCAGATCTTGAGAGCGAAAACAACTGCACCTAACTCAAGATCATGAGTGGTGTAGTTCTTCTCATGTATCTTCAACTGCCTTGATGCATAGGCTATGACTTTGTTCCTTTGCATTAGAACACAACCAAGGCCTAATTTCGATGCATCACAATACACAACAAAATCATCATCACCCTCAGGCAATGATAGAACAGGCGCATCGCAAAGCTTCTGCTTCAAGTGTTGAAAAGCTTTCTCTTGTTTGAATCCCCAATCAAAGGGTTTGTTCTTCTGAGTTAGAGCAGTTAGAGGAACTGCAATCTTTGAGAAGTTCTCAATGAAGCGGCGGTAATAACCCGCTAGACCAAGAAAAGAACGAACCTCGGTAGGAGTAGTAGGCGTATCCCAATCCTTGATCGCACTGATCTTGGAGGGATCTACATGAATACCTCGTTCGTTGATAATATGTCCTAAAAATTGAACTTCTTTAAGCCAGAATTCACACTTGGAGAATTTGGCGAAAAGTTGCTCTTTCTTTAGGAGTTCCAGAGTAAGACGAAGATGTTGCTCGTGATCAGCTCGCGTCTTAGAATAAATCAAGATGTCGTCAATAAAAACAATGACGAACTGATCCAAATAAGGTTTGCAGACCCTATTCATTAAGTCCATGAAAACAGCAGGAGCATTAGTCAAACCGAATGGCATGACTGTGAACTCGTAATGCCCATAACGAGTGCGGAACGCTGTCTTGGGAACATCTTCTTCATGCACACGAAGTTGATGATACCCAGAACGTAGATCAATCTTCGAAAAATAAGAAGCGCCCTGTAGCTGATCAAAGAGGTCGTCTATGCGAGGTAGGGGATATCGATTCTTGATGGTAAGCTTGTTAAGCTCACGATAATCGATACACATCCTAAAGGATCCATCCTTCTTCTTGACAAAAAGAATGGGAGCACCCCAAGGTGAAAAGCTGGGACGGATAAAGCCTTTGTCAGAGAGCTCCTGAAGCTGCTTAGACAACTCTTGCATCTCAGACGGTGCAAGACGATATGGAGCTCTGGCAATGGGATTTGCACCAGGTACGAGATCAATGCGGAACTCGACTTGGCGTGCTGGGGGTAGACCAGGTAACTCTTCAGGGAAAACTTCAGAATAATCCCGAACGACAGGAATATCTGAAATAGACTTACCCTTGCCTTTATCTGCTGTAACATGTGCTAAGAAAGCCACATAGTTCTTCCGCAGATATTTCCGAGCTTTAAAACAAGACATGAGCTTGAGACCACCTGCAGGCTTCTCACCATGCACCTGTAAGATCTCGCCTGTCGAAAGCGGCACACGAACAATCTTCTCGAAACAAACTACCTCTGCGTGATGCTTGGATAACCAATCCATACCTACTATAACGTCGAAGCTTCCAAGTTGCATTGGCGTGAGGTCGATAGGAAAAAGATGATCATTAAGGTTCAACTGGCAGTTGCGAAGAACAGAATCAAGAATAATGGGTTCACCATTAGCAACCTCTACTGTCAAAGATTTACCTAGTTTCGTTCTAGACACGCGAAGCATTGGCTCAAAAGACAATGACACAAAACTCTTGTCGGCACCAGAATCGAAAAGAACAGATGCAGGCTGATTATTAATAAAGAACGTACCGTTCACCACATTATCGTCCGCATGCGCCTCTTGGGCATTCAAGTTAAAAGCTCATCCACGAGCCTGAGCCTGATTCTGATTTTGATTCTGGTTCTGGTTGGCTAGCCTTGGGCACCGGTTTCTGTAGTGGGTCAGATCCCCACAGTTATAACAAGCACCCGGTGGGTATTGTGGTCTTGCAGCTTGACCCTGTTGTTGAGCAGGAGGATGAGCAACTTGTTGAGCTTGGTTATGAACGGCCTGATTCTGGTTAGCAGGAAAGCGGCAAGTAGCGGCAAGATGACCCGACTTCCCACAGTTATTACAGAAGCGGCACTGATGTTGCGGCTGATGGTGACTGTTGCATCTATTACACAAAGGTGCATTCCCTGAATAGGGTTTCTTCCCTGGAGGCTGTGCGGGTTGGTTGGGAGCTGCCTGGTTAGCTTGAGCAGTGACAGCAAAATTTTGGGAAGCCTTACGCTTCCTTGACCCTCTCGAAGAACCAGAATTCTTTCCACTCTTGTTTTGACCTTTCTTGCTATCTTCCTTGTCAGCCGACTGTTTCTTGCCCTTGTCACCCTTCCTGTGTAACTTATTCTTCCGAATCTGCGACTCAGTCAATGTCGCTGATAACTCTATCGCCTGACGAAGTGTGGCAGGGTCACTACCAGTAATGATATCTTGTACTGAGTCAGGTAGGCCGTCGATGTATCTTTCGATAGCCTTGTCAAGTGGGGTAACCATTGTTGGGCAAAGCAGACTCAACTCCTCAAATCTATCCGTATATGCCCTGTACTCACCACTATCTTGCTTCAAATCATCAAATTCCTTCTCCAAAGCTCGCTGCTCATGACGAGGACAAAATTCCCTCATCATAAGGGCTCTAAGTTCAGCCCATGTCTGTGCTAGAGCAACTTCAGCACCACGATCCCTCATAACCCCGTTCCACCATGTGAGAGCCCTCTTCTGAAACACGCTCGAAGAAAACTCAACCTTGCGATTATCCGCACACTGCACGTGGCGAAAAGTATTCTCAATGCTCTCGAACCATTGAAGAAGCCCAGTCGCTCCCTCAGAACCACTAAACTTGAGTGGTTTAGCCGAGTTAAAATCCTTGTATTTGCATGGGGCATTGTTATTGTTGTTGGCTTGCTGCCATTGAGCAAAGAGATTTGGGAATTGAGCAGCCATCTGCTGCGCAATAATTTCTGCCAGTTCGGCAATCGCTATCTGGTTCTCGCGTCGAGGAGGCATTCTAAAAGAGGAAAACATGAAAGGAAACGAGTGAGATGATTGGATGAAGAGAATGAGATGAAACAAAATCAACAAAAGCAAAGATGGTGGTCATTCGTCCGCATTACCAAGCAAACAAATGACACACAGTGACTAATCAAAGTAAATGGGTCAAAAATAATGTATCGCGAAGACATGCTCGCCTATAAGTGAACACTCATCCCAAAAATTCCCAGGTAAGCACAACTGGTCTCGCGTCTGATGAGATATATACGAAGTGCTTGCCTAGACAGAAAACCCAGAATACAGGCATTCACTCTTCCAGTTTGCACGTGTTCACATTATTTAAAACCCAAAACGTTGACGAGATTTTGAAAATTTGAAGGCACAAGGCCAGAAAAACCAAACTGGAAGGGTTCAAAACCATATAACAGAGGGTTCAAAACCTTGTAATAAATCATCCAAAAACAGATGATTGTTTTTCAAAAAATTGTTTCGGAAAAATTTGGTTCTTGTTTTGATAATCACCTAAGGATAGGTGATGTACATGTTTTAAGATCTAAACACAAGATAACTTGTGTTAGGGTCCTAGAAAAGTTATAGTCTAGGTCAAAGCATTACTAATAACCTAATTCCCTATAACCATTGGCTCTGATACCAACTCTTCTGTCACACCCCGACCACGTATAACATACAAGACGTGGCGGAAAACGTCGGGGAGTGTTGTAACAGAATTAATTGTTTCATAACCATGGCATACAAAGTTGTATTTATTTATCAACATAAGAGTTACATTGTTTTAAACAGGAATCAAAAGAGTTTATAACATAATTAAACAAGTCTATCTCCATTTTTAGTCTCTAAGGCACAGGTCCGCCCTAGTGTCCTGATCAACATCCTACGGAAAAGCTCCTGAAAACACATGTGAAAATAGGTACGTCAGCATAAAAATGCCTGTGAGATACATAGGTTTTGTGAAAATAGGATTCATGACTTGAGTTTAAGAAAATGTTTAGTCATGAACCTTGTAATTTGCTTTGTCTTGTAAATCATTTGAAAAACGATAAGATCAGTTGATATGTATAAATAAATGTAAGGTTACATGAATAACCATTTAAAATGAGTTGTATAAAATAAACTGTTTTGTAAAACCATGTCTTGAGAAAAGTATGTTATTTGTATAAAATGTAATATGTTTATACTGAAATGATTTAAATAACGTTACGATATGTAATATTATACAAACACTTATATATAGGAAGTACCAGCGGCGTTTCCACCATGTTTGTATCATATTACACACGCCTCGTTACCCAAATTACTTACCCAAACAACCACCAATGTAACTTGTTCATGTACAAATCAATTGTCAAGTGTTATTGTGTAAACCATATCAAAATGTCTATGTCCAATGTAAACCACCAAATGTGTATATCAATGTCAAAATGTTTATGTTCAATGTAGATCATGTAATGTGTAACCAAAAATGTCATGTATGGTAAGTGAAATATATCAACTAAACCATATGTAAAATGCACAACACAAGGTATTGAAGTAAAACATAGTTTAAATCAAAGTTATGTTTTGTGTAACAAATGCATGCTTTACTGATACAAACATCTATGCGGTATTGTGAAAATGCATACATCAAAGCCTTGAGACTGTGGCGATAAACCCTTAAACAAATTAAAGGTTTATCTAAGTTATGTATATCGAATTCGGTCATTCCTTCCAATCCAACAAACCAGGGATTTCAGGAACGGGAGTTGTCAATTCCTATGGTACCACTACCTACTAACGAACGGCGTGATCAATGTTAATGAATGTATTGTTCCATGTTAAACAAACCAAATGTTATACCAAAATGCAAGCATGTTATGAAAACAACTCTACTAAGTATGCACACAATGGGCGTACCTAGCATGAAATGTAATGTGAAACGATGTACTAAGTATGCACGCAATGGACATGCATAGCATGAAATGTAATGTAAAACAATGTACTAAGTATGCACACAATGGACATACATAGCATAAAATGTAATGAAATCATGTACTATAATGTACTAACGAACATAGCAGGTATATGATGTTAAAGCAGGAAAGCATGAAAGTAACAAGTAGGCACATGTGTTCCACCCCAAAACAGTTTAGAAAACAGTAAAAGAGGGGTCTATGTACTCACTTGAGATTACTCAGTAGTCCTGGAGTGACAATCAAATAATGATAGAGATCTCGGAATCAAACGGCACCTAATATAGGTAACTATGTTAATAAACCGGACCTAAATCGGAAGATCGGGTAGCATGAGGGTTCGTAAACCAAATGAGTATGGAGACTCGTGTAATATGGTTTAACAAACCCTACATACTAATTGAAACCTAACATAATTGTTTACGACCCATTACGACCCGTTTAGGTAGCTTATGCTACTTTAACGCGTCGTTCGCGTGAAACGCGTTCAGACCGTCTAACTAGCCCTCTGACAAGTGTTATATGCCTAAACATGTTACATAATCAGTTATGTGACAAAACTTTAGGTTACATATGCTTAATTACCAATTATACATGAAAAGGGTATTCTGGTAATTTACCTAAGGCATATAAACTACCTATCATACAACTATTCAAACGAAGCGACCATAAGGTATAACCTCGGAAGGTTATTCCCTATATACTATGGTCACCTAATGTGTTTGGTCGGGTCCTAATGATCGACCAAATGGGTCGGGTTCGAAGGTATAGGCGATTTATCAGATCGCCTACCCTACGAACCTAGACAACGTGGTAATCAGTGGGCATAGTCCCAAGGGACTATAACCAACGTGATTACACTCACGTTGCGAAGTTCAAACGAACTTCGCATTGACCATAAACTGGTCAATGCAGAAAGTCATACAAAGTTTGACTTTCAGACTCTAAAAGACTCGAAAAGCAATAAAAGAACGAAAGAATACTTACGAAGGGTCCCCGAATGCTAATTTCGATTCAAAAATCTCAGGTATGAAACAATGGTTTCAACTTAGAGTTTCTCAAATCAAAATTCTTGTAAGTTTTGCAATGGGGTGAATGGGTATTTATAGGAATACCCAAACCGTTAGGATCGTTTCATGGAAACCGTGCTCGAATCCCACCCGTACATGTGTTGGAATGTTATGGTGACTAAAAATGGTTCTTATCAGCTGACTAAGCATGTATGAGTGTGTGGTTGTGGATAAAACAGCTGGAATCTGCTGTTAAATGCAGTTAATCTGGTCAGGAAGGCTGACGCGGCCCGCTTCAGGATTACCAGAAATGTAGGCGGGCCGCCTGGCCATGTTTAACAGAATTGCAGTTTTGGTCCCTGTTGTGTATTCAGCCCATTTCCGGCACTTCTAAGGCCCGTCAAGCCAACTTTAAGGCCCTAAAATGATGCCTAAACATTGTGGACATGAAACATGCTCAAAAATATGCCGGATGTTGGTTCGTTTGGTCGTACAAACGCGATGTTCGCTTAATTACGACGAAATGCACATAAGCGCGAAAAACGATCCAAATTACGCGACGAATGGATTTTTCTTATGCCAAACACTAAAATAAAATATTTTAGTGCTTACATAAATTTTTGGATGTCTGGATGTATTCAGAACGTAAGTTATGCGTAAAAATGCAAACTTGTGCACTTTTTGACACTTTTAGTCCCTAAATGACCCAAAAGTTTATTTTAGCACACCGAACCCCTCAAAGCCTATTTCTAAGCTATATAAAGGATATTTAAGGTGTGTTTAACTTATGGTCATGTTCCGGAATGTTCGTTACAGTTCAAATTGGCATACTTTCGCAGTTTGTCAAGTTTAGTCCCTGTAAGCGAATTAACTTGTTTTTGCCATACCAAAGCCTTCAAAACTTATTTCTAAGTTATGTAAAGGTTATTTAAGGTATGTTAAGTATACGTTGATGTTCCGGGGTATTTTTCGCATTAAACTGGTTACGTTTACGCATCAGTTTGCGTATAACTCTCCAGAAAGCGATGTAGAGTTTGAATTTGAACAAAAGTCAAAACATGAAAAATGTAAAACACAACCAAACAAACATTGGGATCAAATAACATTGTTTTATTGATAATAGAACTGTTCACAATGTTTACAAGCACAGATGTTACAGTCTCCCCTACTTGTGGAAATTTCGTCCCGAAATTCATTTAGAGGAAACTCGTGGAAAAAGATGCGGATACTTCGCCTTCATTTGATCCTCGCGTTCCCAAGTAAACTCGGGTCCACGTTTAGCTTCCCAGCGAACTTTGACCAAAGGAATGCGCTTGCGTTTGAGCCACTTGACTTCACGTTCCATGATTTCCACTGGCTTCTCAACAAATTTCAGTGTTTTGCCAACACGAATTTCGTCAAGCGGTATGTGGAGGTTCTCATCAGCTAAACACCTCTTGAGATTGGACACGTGAAAAGTTGGATGAATATTTCCAAGTTCAGGAGGTAACTCAAGTCTGTAGGCTACCTTTCCGATTCTTTCAACGATCTTGAATGGTCCAACGTATCTAGGTGCAAGTTTTCCTTTCTTTCCAAATATGATCACACCTTTCCAAGGTGAGACCTTAAGTAATACTCGATCACCGACTTGAAATTCCAAGGGCTTGCGTTTTGGGTCCGCGTAACTCTTCTGACGGCTTCTAGCTGTCTGAAGGTTATCACGAACTTTCTTGATCTTGTCAGTTGTCTCTAAAATGAGGGCAGGTCCAGTAAGTTGGGCCTCACCGATCTCATTCCAGCAGACTGGTGAACGACATTTTCGACCATAGAGAGCCTCGAAAGGAGCCATTTTGATGCTGGTGTGATAACTGTTGTTGTAGGAGAATTCAATCAACTGAAGATGTGAATCCCAACTACCACCAAAATCGATCACACAAGCTCTAAGCATATCCTCCAGAGTCGGGATTGTTCTTTCAGATTGACCATCCATTTACGGATGATAAGCTGTGCTCAGATTAAGTTGGGTCCCCATAGCAGATTGCATGGTTCTCCAAAAATGAGAAGTGAAACGAGCATCTCTGTCAGAAATGATGTTCAAAGGAACACCATGTCGGGCTACAATTTCATCCACATAGATTTTAGCAAGTCTGTTAGCAGGAAAATCCTCGTGGATTGGCAAGAAATGTGCTGACTTAGTAAGACGATCAACGACTACCCAGATGGCATCATAACCTTTCTTAGTGCGTGGAAGTTTGGTAACAAGATCCATAGTAATGTTTTCCCATTTCCAAACTGGGATCTCTGGTTGCACCAATAAACCAGATGGACGCTGATGTTCAGCCTTAACCTTTAGACAAGTAAGGCATTTTGATACGTATAAGGCAATGTCTTTCTTCATACCAGGCCACCAATACTGAATACGAAGATCCTTATACATCTTATCCGAGCCCGGATGAATAGAATAACGAGACTTATGGGCTTCATCCATAAGCAAGGTACGAAGATCATCCTGGCTTGGGACCCACAAGCGGTCCATGAAGTAATACCATCCATTGTCCTTCAGTTCCAGAGCAGGTGTTATGTGATAGGGAAATTCCTTATCCATCAAACCTTATGAAACACAAGATTGTTGAGCCTGAGAAATGCGTGCTTAAATATCAGATTGAGCTTGAATAACAGATTGAACACGAACACAATGAAGCTTAGTACGTTCTTTACGACTCAATGCATCGGCTACGACATTCGTCTTACCAGGATGGTAGCGAATTTCGCAGTCATAGTCGTTTAAAAGCTCAACCCAACGTCGTTGCCTCATGTTGAGTTCTTTCTGATTGAAGATATGTTGAAGACTTCTGTGGTCAGTGAAAACCACACATTTTGTACCATACAAATAGTGTCTCCAGATCTTGAGAGCGAAAACAACTGCACCTAACTCAAGATCATGAGTGGTGTAGTTCTTCTCATGTATCTTCAACTGCCTTGATGCATAGGCTATGACTTTGTTCCTTTGCATTAGAACACAACCAAGGCCTAATTTCGATGCATCACAATACACAACAAAATCATCATCACCCTCAGGCAATGATAGAACAGGCGCATCGCAAAGCTTCTGCTTCAAGTGTTGAAAAGCTTTCTCTTGTTTGAATCCCCAATCAAAGGGTTTGTTCTTCTGAGTTAGAGCAGTTAGAGGAACTGCAATCTTTGAGAAGTTCTCAATGAAGCGGCGGTAATAACCCGCTAGACCAAGAAAAGAACGAACCTCGGTAGGAGTAGTAGGCGTATCCCAATCCTTGATCGCACTGATCTTGGAGGGATCTACATGAATACCTCGTTCGTTGATAATATGTCCTAAAAATTGAACTTCTTTAAGCCAGAATTCACACTTGGAGAATTTGGCGAAAAGTTGCTCTTTCTTTAGGAGTTCCAGAGTAAGACGAAGATGTTGCTCGTGATCAGCTCGCGTCTTAGAATAAATCAAGATGTCGTCAATAAAAACAATGACGAACTGATCCAAATAAGGTTTGCAGACCCTATTCATTAAGTCCATGAAAACAGCAGGAGCATTAGTCAAACCGAATGGCATGACTGTGAACTCGTAATGCCCATAACGAGTGCGGAACGCTGTCTTGGGAACATCTTCTTCATGCACACGAAGTTGATGATACCCAGAACGTAGATCAATCTTCGAAAAATAAGAAGCGCCCTGTAGCTGATCAAAGAGGTCGTCTATGCGAGGTAGGGGATATCGATTCTTGATGGTAAGCTTGTTAAGCTCACGATAATCGATACACATCCTAAAGGATCCATCCTTCTTCTTGACAAAAAGAATGGGAGCACCCCAAGGTGAAAAGCTGGGACGGATAAAGCCTTTGTCAGAGAGCTCCTGAAGCTGCTTAGACAACTCTTGCATCTCAGACGGTGCAAGACGATATGGAGCTCTGGCAATGGGATTTGCACCAGGTACGAGATCAATGCGGAACTCGACTTGGCGTGCTGGGGGTAGACCAGGTAACTCTTCAGGGAAAACTTCAGAATAATCCCGAACGACAGGAATATCTGAAATAGACTTACCCTTGCCTTTATCTGCTGTAACATGTGCTAAGAAAGCCACATAGTTCTTCCGCAGATATTTCCGAGCTTTAAAACAAGACATGAGCTTGAGACCACCTGCAGGCTTCTCACCATGCACCTGTAAGATCTCGCCTGTCGAAAGCGGCACACGAACAATCTTCTCGAAACAAACTACCTCTGCGTGATGCTTGGATAACCAATCCATACCTACTATAACGTCGAAGCTTCCAAGTTGCATTGGCGTGAGGTCGATAGGAAAAAGATGATCATTAAGGTTCAACTGGCAGTTGCGAAGAACAGAATCAAGAATAATGGGTTCACCATTAGCAACCTCTACTGTCAAAGATTTACCTAGTTTCGTTCTAGACACGCGAAGCATTGGCTCAAAAGACAATGACACAAAACTCTTGTCGGCACCAGAATCGAAAAGAACAGATGCAGGCTGATTATTAATAAAGAACGTACCGTTCACCACATTATCGTCCGCATGCGCCTCTTGGGCATTCAAGTTAAAAGCTCATCCACGAGCCTGAGCCTGATTCTGATTTTGATTCTGGTTCTGGTTGGCTAGCCTTGGGCACCGGTTTCTGTAGTGGGTCAGATCCCCACAGTTATAACAAGCACCCGGTGGGTATTGTGGTCTTGCAGCTTGACCCTGTTGTTGAGCAGGAGGATGAGCAACTTGTTGAGCTTGGTTATGAACGGCCTGATTCTGGTTAGCAGGAAAGCGGCAAGTAGCGGCAAGATGACCCGACTTCCCACAGTTATTACAGAAGCGGCACTGATGTTGCGGCTGATGGTGACTGTTGCATCTATTACACAAAGGTGCATTCCCTGAATAGGGTTTCTTCCCTGGAGGCTGTGCGGGTTGGTTGGGAGCTGCCTGGTTAGCTTGAGCAGTGACAGCAAAATTTTGGGAAGCCTTACGCTTCCTTGACCCTCTCGAAGAACCAGAATTCTTTCCACTCTTGTTTTGACCTTTCTTGCTATCTTCCTTGTCAGCCGACTGTTTCTTGCCCTTGTCACCCTTCCTGTGTAACTTATTCTTCCGAATCTGCGACTCAGTCAATGTCGCTGATAACTCTATCGCCTGACGAAGTGTGGCAGGGTCACTACCAGTAATGATATCTTGTACTGAGTCAGGTAGGCCGTCGATGTATCTTTCGATAGCCTTGTCAAGTGGGGTAACCATTGTTGGGCAAAGCAGACTCAACTCCTCAAATCTATCCGTATATGCCCTGTGCTCACCACTATCTTGCTTCAAATCATCAAATTCCTTCTCCAAAGCTCGCTGCTCATGACGAGGACAAAATTCCCTCATCATAAGGGCTCTAAGTTCAGCCCATGTCTGTGCTAGAGCAACTTCAGCACCACGATCCCTCATAACCCCGTTCCACCATGTGAGAGCCCTCTTCTGAAACACGCTCGAAGAAAACTCAACCTTGCGATTATCCGCACACTGCACGTGGCGAAAAGTATTCTCAATGCTCTCGAACCATTGAAGAAGCCCAGTCGCTCCCTCAGAACCACTAAACTTGAGTGGTTTAGCCGAGTTAAAATCCTTGTATTTGCATGGGGCATTGTTATTGTTGTTGGCTTGCTGCCATTGAGCAAAGAGATTTGGGAATTGAGCAGCCATCTGCTGCGCAATAATTTCTGCCAGTTCGGCAATCGCTATCTGGTTCTCGCGTCGAGGAGGCATTCTAAAAGAGGAAAACATGAAAGGAAACGAGTGAGATGATTGGATGAAGAGAATGAGATGAAACAAAATCAACAAAAGAAAAGATGGTGGTCATTCGTCCGCATTACCAAGCAAACAAATGACACACAGTGACTAATCAAAGTAAATGGGTCAAAAATAATGTATCGCGAAGACATGCTCGCCTATAAGTGAACACTCATCCCAAAAATTCCCAGGTAAGCACAACTGGTCTCGCGTCTGATGAGATATATACGAAGTGCTTGCCTAGACAGAAAACCCAGAATACAGGCATTCACTCTTCCAGTTTGCACGTGTTCACATTATTTAAAACCCAAAACGTTGACGAGATTTTGAAAATTTGAAGGCACAAGGCCAGAAAAACCAAACTGGAAGGGTTCAAAACCATATAACAGAGGGTTCAAAACCTTGTAATAAATCATCCAAAAACAGATGATTGTTTTTCAAAAAATTGTTTCGGAAAAATTTGGTTCTTGTTTTGATAATCACCTAAGGATAGGTGATGTACATGTTTTAAGATCTAAACACAAGATAACTTGTGTTAGGGTCCTAGAAAAGTTATAGTCTAGGTCAAAGCATTACTAATAACCTAATTCCCTATAACCATTGGCTCTGATACCAACTCTTCTGTCACACCCCGACCACGTATAACATACAAGACGTGGCGGAAAACGTCGGGGAGTGTTGTAACAGAATTAATTGTTTCATAACCATGGCATACAAAGTTGTATTTATTTATCAACATAAGAGTTACATTGTTTTAAACAGGAATCAAAAGAGTTTATAACATAATTAAACAAGTCTATCTCCATTTTTAGTCTCTAAGGCACAGGTCCGCCCTAGTGTCCTGATCAACATCCTACGGAAAAGCTCCTGAAAACACATGTGAAAATAGGTACGTCAGCATAAAAATGCCTGTGAGATACATAGGTTTTGTGAAAATAGGATTCATGACTTGAGTTTAAGAAAATGTTTAGTCATGAACCTTGTAATTTGCTTTGTCTTGTAAATCATTTGAAAAACGATAAGATCAGTTGATATGTATAAATAAATGTAAGGTTACATGAATAACCATTTAAAATGAGTTGTATAAAATAAACTGTTTTGTAAAACCATGTCTTGAGAAAAGTATGTTATTTGTATAAAATGTAATATGTTTATACTGAAATGATTTAAATAACGTTACGATATGTAATATTATACAAACACTTATATATAGGAAGTACCAGCGGCGTATCCACCATGTTTGTATCATATTACACACGCCTCGTTACCCAAATTACTTACCCAAACAACCACCAATGTAACTTGTTCATGTACAAATCAATTGTCAAGTGTTATTGTGTAAACCATATCAAAATGTCTATGTCCAATGTAAACCACCAAATGTGTATATCAATGTCAAAATGTTTATGTTCAATGTAGATCATGTAATGTGTAACCAAAAATGTCATGTATGGTAAGTGAAATATATCAACTAAACCATATGTAAAATGCACAACACAAGGTATTGAAGTAAAACATAGTTTAAATCAAAGTTATGTTTTGTGTAACAAATGCATGCTTTACTGATACAAACATCTATGCGGTATTGTGAAAATGCATACATCCAAGCCTTGAGACTGTGGCGATAAACCCTTAAACAAATTAAAGGTTTATCTAAGTTATGTATATCGAATTCGGTCATTCCTTCCAATCCAACAAACCAGGGATTTCAGGAACGGGAGTTGTCAATTCCTATGGTACCACTACCTACTAACAAACGGCGTGATCAATGTTAATGAATGTATTGTTCCATGTTAAACACACCAAATGTTATACCAAAATGCAAGCATGTTATGAAAACAACTGTACTAAGTATGCACACAATGGGCGTACCTAGCATGAAATGTAATGTGAAACGATGTACTAAGTATGCACGCAATGGACATGCATAGCATGAAATGTAATGTAAAACAATGTACTAAGTATGCACACAATGGACATACATAGCATAAAATGTAATGAAATCATGTACTATAATGTACTAACGAACATAGCAGGTATATGATGTTAAAGCAGGAAAGCATGAAACTAACAAGTAGGCACATGTGTTCCACCCCAAAACAGTTTGGAAAACAGTAAAAGAGGGGTCTATGTACTCACTTGAGATTACTCAGTAGTCCTGGAGTGACAATCAAATAATGATAGAGATCTCGGAATCAAACGGCACCTAATATAGGTAACTATGTTAATAAACCGGACCTAAATCGGAAGATCGGGTAGCATGAGGGTTCGTAAACCAAATGAGTATGGAGACTCGTGTAATATGGTTTAACAAAGCCTACATACTAATTGAAACTTAACATAATTGTTTACGACCCATTACGACCCGTTTAGGTAGCTTATGCTACTTTAACGCGTCGTTCGCGTGAAACGCGTTCAGACCGTCTAACTAGCCCTATGACAAGTGTTATATGCCTAAACATGTTACATAATCAGTTATGTGACAAAAGTTTAGGTTACATATGCTTAATTACCAATTATACGTGAAAAGGGTATTCTGGTAATTTACCTAAGGCATATAAACTACCTATCATACAACTATTCAAACGAAGCGACCATAAGGTATAACCTCGGAAGGTTATTCCCTATATACTATGGTCACCTAATGTGTTTGGTCGGGTCCTAATGATCGACCAAATGGGTCGGGTTCGAAGGTATAGGCGATTTATCAGATCGCCTACCCTACGAACCTAGACAATGTGGTAATCAGTGGGCATAGTCCCAAGGGACTATAACCAACGTGATTACACTCACGTTGCGAAGTTCAAACGAACTTCGCATTGACCATAAACTGGTCAATGCAGAAAGTCAAACAAAGTTTGACTCTAAAAGACTCGAAAAGCAATAAAAGAACGAAAGAATACTTACGAAGGGTCCCCGAATGCTAATTTCGATTCAAAAATCTCAGGTATGAAACAATGGTTTCAACTTAGAGTTTCTCAAATCAAAATTCTTGTAAGTTTTGCAATGGGGTGAATGGGTATTTATAGGAATACCCGAACCGTTAGGATCGTTTCATGGAAACCGTGCTCGAATCCCACCCGTACATGTGTTGGAATGTTATGGTGACTAAAAATGGTTCTTATCAGCTGACTAAGCATGTGTGAGTGTGTGGTTGTGGATTAAACAGCTGGAATCTGCTGTTAAATGCAGTTAATCTGGTCAGGAAGGCTGACGCGGCCCGCTTCAGGATTACCAGAAGTGTAGGCGGGCCGCCTGGCCATGTTTAACAGAATTGCAGTTTTGGTCCCTGTTGTGTATTCAGCCCATTTCCGGCACTTCTAAGGCCCGTCAAGCCAACTTTAAGGCCCTAAAATGATGCCTAAACATTGTGGACATGAAACATGCTCAAAAATATGCCGGATGTTGGTTCGTTTGGTCGTACGAACGCGATGTTCGCTTAATTACGACGAAATGCGCATAAGCGCGAAAAACGATCCAAATTACGCGACGAATGGATTTTTCTTATGCCAAACACTAAAATAAAATATTTTAGTGCTTACATAAATTTTTGGATGTCCGGATGTATTCAGAACGTAAGTTATGCGTAAAAATGCAAACTTGTGCACTTTTTGACACTTTTAGTCCCTAAATGACCCAAAAGTTTATTTTAGCACGCCGAACCCCTCAAAGCCTATTTCTAAGCTATATAAAGGATATTTAAGGTGTGTTTAACTTATGGTCATGTTCCGGAATGTTCGTTACAGTTCAAATTGGCATACTTTCGCAGTTTGTCAAGTTTAGTCCCTGTAAGTGAATTAACTTGTTTTTGCCATACCAAAGCCTTCAAAACTTATTTCTAAGTTATGTAAAGGTTATTTAAGGTATGTTAAGTATATGTTGATGTTCCGGAGTATTTTTCGCATTAAACTGGTTACGTTTACGCATCAGTTTGCGTATAACTCTCCAGAAAGCGATGTAGAGTTTGAATTTGAACAAAAGTCAAAACATGAAAAATGTAAAACACAACCAAACAAACATTGGGATCAAATAACATTGTTTTATTGATAATAGAACTGTTCACAATGTTTACAAGCACAGATGTTACAACCATTTCATCGTAATATGAACTTATGCGCATCTTTGACTTTTAATAAACAAAACTTTGACTCGTCGCTTCGCCTAGTAAACGTGGTATCAGAAGGTGCAATCGCAAGGGGTTATAAACTTCGTGAATATGATCACGTTGCAAAGTTCAATTTGAACTTTGACTTGACCAAAATGGTCAGAATCGAAAGTCAAACAGAAAGTCAAATTGTTTGATTTTTAGCTCATAACAAGCTAAAATAAAGAAATAGACTAAGGAAGAACACTTACTTGTGTCCTAGGAAGTTTTTGAACTCAGTAGGAGGCCACTAAGAAGAAGCAAACTCCAGAAATGAGTGATAGAGAGAAAGAATTGGAAATGAGCAAAGAATGAGATGAACTTAGGTGGCTATTTATACTTGAAGCTTGATCATAGGATCATGCCAAGTGTTAGAGGTTGTTACAAGATCAAAACAAGTGTCTAGTGAGGTGTCTCAACCAGAAGGAAGGTGGAAGTTTCGAGCTAGGTGACAAGAAATGAAGCAATGAGGCAGAACTTGATGGCCAAGTAGGTCTGGGGGCCAAGTTTTGCTTTTTGGCAGATTTGGCCCCTGGACTTGTATTGTTGCGTTTTGTCACTTTTAACCCCTTTTAACCTAATATTTAGGCTATATAAAGGTGTTAAGGCATATGTAACTTGGATTTTGTCTGGAAATGTCGTGGTTTTCATTTCGTTCGATCGTACAGTTACGTGTTTCGCAAATAAGGTACGAGACTTTATCGAATGCGAAAATGATCGAAATTGCACAACGATTGAAATTATGCATTCTGTCAAATAAAATACAAGATTTTATTGAGAACGAAAATGTTCGGATTTGTATATACAGTCCGTGTGCTGAGGGTTTGGGCAGACTTTTGCAGTTTGTCAAAAATGGTCCCTGAACTTGTATAAACGTGTTTTTGTCATTCCTAACCCTTCAAAACTTATATCTAAGTTATGTAAAGGGTATTTAGGGTATGTGTAGCTTATGTCCTTGTCCCAGTGTGTATGTTACGTTAAACTGATTACGTTTAAGTATCAATTAACGAATTACTTCCAAAACATAAAAAGTTTTTAAAAGTTCAGAATTTTTGCACAAGGGTTACAGTGTCCGCTACTTTAGGAAATTTCATCCCAAAATTCATTCGCAGGAGACCATAGAGTATGTTTGAAATGATTGAAAGATAAACAGAGTTTTAGAATCCAAAGATGTGAAGCATCATTTGCTGTTGGGAATTTTGGGGTTTCAAAGTGGAGTAGTGATATTCTAAGTATCTCAAGGTATTCTAACCTTTAGAACTTATGAATTTGTAAGGTATGGTTAAGTGAATAAAAATTGTTTTGTATGGCATTATGTTACACAAAGGCACTTAGTGTAAATCCTGAGCAAACAATTGGGTGTACATTCAAGTATGGCCATACGTACACGGTTTCTATCGTCCCACGAGGTACATCCCATGTACCATGAGCATCTCATGCATAGGAGACGGGTCAACATACCTATGGCATCAAGGTCGTCACCTTTAACACCATAATATACTCCCGGTCGACTCGACTCGATTTGAGTTAATGAATGTACTTGGTTTGGATATTGCACTCAATAAACACACAATTAAACAGATAAGCACAAAATCACATAATGGTCCAAGATAATATAAAATCTTCAAGTGATCCGAGTAATGTTCTGATGAATAACACAATAAGAACACTTATATATAGGAAGTACCAGCGGCGTATCCACCATGTTCTTATTGCATCATACCCGTCCCGTTACCTAATCACTCTAGATTTTATGCCACCATACTTAACAAGGTTTATTATGATTTCCATGCATTGAACCTCATAATTATGTGTGCACCCATAATTACTCGTTTCGTCGCATGGTCCACATAGCTCATCTTGTTAAGTGGGGGAAACAAATAATAAGGTCGAAGTCACATCTAAATCAAATAACACAACATCTACTGAATCAAAACATGTTTCATACTAGCAATGATAACACTACTTGTTTCGCATCAGCAAAGTTAGTAGCAGGTATTCCACACTAGTACAAATGATAATACATGTTTCACACTAACCAATTTGGTAGTATGCATTATATATTAGGCATGGATTGTCATACGTGTTTTGCATAGAAACAAACTCATAGTATTTGTAGAAAGTGTATTGTAGAGGTTGTATGGACGCACTAGTGTGCGATCACAATATGCTAAACTACGAGACTTAGTTCATAATAGTAAAGAAAAAAATCCTCGAAGTCGGTGTGTAGTTGTATATTACACATACGTGTAATCACATTGGAATTTGTAAATGGAATACGAATAACAAGAATGAAGGAAACTTATTGATATTTATATTGTCATTACAAATATAGCTGAAATATGTTCATAGTTTTCGGATGATAAACAAGAAATGTAGAGGTTCAAATGATCATAAGTGCTTGATCATCAGCTTGAGCCTCATTGATATTGAACATTCGTCTATTAGCATTAGCAAGCTTAGGGCAGTTTCGCTTGAAATGATTTAAATCACCACAATTGAAACATGCTCCAGCTGGGTAGTGAGGGCGAGTTTGAGTAGGGGCAGCTTGGTTTTAGATGCGACAGGTCGCAGCTAGATGGGCAAAAAGACCACAGATTGTACACTGACAGCATAGAGAATTAGCTTGGTGATGGTAGCTGCAACGATTGCACAGAGGTTGTTTTCCACAGTAAAATCCCCTAACGGGTACTGAGTTTAGTGGAATTGGTGCAACAATCGTGAAATTCTTTGAAGCTTTATGCTTCTTAGAATTTTTGGACGGTTCAGCCTTTGTTTCCTTTGGTTTCTCTTTTGTAGTTTCAGTAGTTTGTTTCTTGTCCCCCTTTCGAAAAAGTTTCCCTTTTCTAACTTGGGAGTCGGTTAGGGTAGCGGCTAGTTCGATAGCCTCCCTAACTGTAGCTGGTTTACTGCCAGTGACAATATCTTGGACTGGATCAGGTAGGCCATCAATATATTTTTCAATGGCTTGATCCAAAGGTGTGACCATAGTGGGGCAGAGTAGGCTCAACTCTTCAAACCGATCTGTGTAAGCACGGTTTTCACCACTATCTTGTTTGAGGTAATAAAATTCGATTTTGAGTGCCCTCATTTCGCTTCGTGGGCAGAATTATTTCTTCATAAGATTCTTGAATTTTTCCCACGTTTGTGCCAAGTGACTCCGTTCCACCAAGTGAGTGCTCTCTTTTGGAAAACACTCGAGGCGAACTCTACCTTGCGCTCACCAGGACACTGAACATGGCGGAATGTGCTCTCGATACTCTCAAACCATTGTAGGAGCACAGTTGCTCCTTCAGATCCATTAAACTTAAGTGGTTTAGCCGAGTTGAACTGTTTGTAGTTGCAAGGCGTGGGAATATCGTTGTTGTTGTTGTTATAGGCTTGATTAAGTTTGATCACAAGGTTTGGGAGTACACCAGCTATATGTTGCGCGATCATTGCCGTCTTTTCTGCGTCCTGAGTGGCGTCACGATGAGGAGGCATCTTTCGAAGAAATAGCTACTAGTGAAATCAAATAAGCGAGATCCATAAAAAGTCATAATAATGAAATATCGTAGTTGATTGAAATTTCGAACTTGGTATTTGTTCAAAAATTTTGTTCTTGTATTTAGGAAAAATAGTGTTGTAGGTTTTGTTTTGAAATAAGAAATGTTTGAAAAATAAACTTTTGTAATATTTTTGGATGAGAAAATACAAACCAAGTAAATGGTTTGTGTTATAAATTCTTTACCTTTTAAAAATTTATTATTTTTAAGATAAAAATATTTTTAATTGAATTTTAAAATAAAGAAATTATGTATATAGTAAAAATTTAAAATTCTTATCCAATGATAAAAATTTTGTAATTATGAAAGACAAAAGGTAGTATTTCAAAATGAAATAGGATTTCAAAGTGTCGTGAGATGAAAATGAAATTTGTTTCGAACATTTTGAATAAAACCATATTACCGAAGGTAATATGATGGTGTAGTGTCACAGAGGGAAATTTGTTTCGAATGTTTTGAATAAAAAACATATTACCGAAGGTAATATGATGGAGTGGTGTTACAAAGGTTGTAGTGTTTAGAAATTGTTCGACTAATCAAGGTAGATGGGTTTTCATAATGTTTCGAGAAGACATGCTTTAGCCTATAAGTGGACACTCACCCTAAGAGTTCCAAGGTAAGAGTGACTGGTCCGATAATGCGGATTTATACGAACATTCTAGTCTTAGACAGAAAACTCAGGGTCAGGCATATCCTTCCAGATTGCATGTGTTCACATTATTAAAACCCAAGATTTCAATGAAAATGCTTGAGAAAAACATTTTGGGAAACACCTTAAGGCATAAAGCCTAAGGGTTTAAGATAAATCATTTAAGGTTAGATGATTTGTAAATCATAGAGTAGTTGTGGCAGAATAAGGATGAGGATGAAGATTAGGATAAAGATCCTAAGTCTACTCATGTTTGGGTCCCTAAGAAAGTTATAAACTAGGTTAACGACATTCTAATAACCTAATTCCTAATAACTAGTGCTCTGATACCAATCTGTAACACCCCAATTGCGTAATACAACAACACTCGGCGGAAACATCGGGGAGTAACGTTACAAATTGCTCACCACACATGGTACTAAATTGTTTCATTATGTTAACATTGTTTTACAATACAAAGAATACATAAATTTGTCTTTTGTTTAAAGAGGTTTATGGCCCGAATGCGTTCCTATGTGTAGCATACTTGAATAATCAAAAACCTGAAACATATGTGAAAAAGACGGCAACAAAGAATGCTGGTGAACACATAGGGTTGTTAGCCAAATTAATGGCAAAAGGTTTGGTATTGCAATACTTTGAGTTGTCATTTGAAAATGGACTTTTTGAAACCAATAAATGGCAAAAAGATTTAGCATTGCAATACATTATTTTGATTATGAAACTTGTGACAAAAGAGTTTCGTATATGGCAATATGATTATTACTGGGTAATTTTTATACCACTGAAAATTGTACTTTGGTCTTTGGTCTTTGTTACAACATTGAAATCGGTCATAAACTTGAGAGAGTATTATTATAAATCCAATCGAGGATTTATAATAGTACTTTAGATATCCTTTTAAGAATCTAGCATATTAAAATATGAAAGATTCTACAAGGATTCGAATATTGAACATTTGAATCAACTAAACACAATATTCCTAATGTGATTTAGATAACGCTACAAGGGTAATACAAGAAGAACATTTATATATACGAAGTACCAGCGGCGTATCCACCATGTTCTTATGGTATTACACTCGTTTCGTTATCTAAATCACTACTAATCACATAAACACATAATCATCAACTTGGTCACATCATCTTGTACATACGCATTAAAGTACACAAAGAATCCAATCAAGGACTTCAATTTAGCACTTTAAACATCCCACAAGAATCCGTAAGGTATAACCTCAGTTGGTTATTCCCTAATATACTATGGTCATCATAAAGGTCTTGGTTGGATCCTAAAGTTAACCAAACAGGTCAGATTCGAAAGTCAAAGCAGTAGTCAAACCGCTCCACTAACGACTAAGGAAATAAGCGCTAAACTAGAAACGACGAGTTAGACATGTTGATACATGTCTAATTATGTTTATAAAACTGATTTGGTGTCAAAACTTTAAGTTTTAATAAACAAAACTTTGACTCGTCGCTTCGCCTAGTAAACGTGGTAATCAGAAGGTGCAATCGCAAGGGATTATAACCTTCGTGATTACGATCACGTTGCAAAGTTCAATTTGAACTTTGACTTTTAACTCATAACAAGCTAAAATACAGAAATAGACTAAGGAAGAACACTTACTTGTGTCCTATGAAGTCTTTGAACTCACTAGGAGGCCTCTAAGAAGAAGCAAACTCCAGAAATGAGTGTTCTTTACATCCCGACTGCTCACATGGATTCGGTTCAAAAAGCCCGACATGACACTGAGTGTGCTAGGATTAAGGCAAAGTATAACATGGATTAATCAAAAGTAGTTTATGCTTATTTTTAAAATGTTTGTTTTTAAATCTAGTTTACTTTTGTTTTTAGGTAATGCAATTTCTATGTTTTATGTTTTTTTTTATTTTACTTAAATTACTTATCTTAATTATCTAATCATTTAATTTATTTGTATATATTTTAATAACTAGGTTATCACCCGCGAACTTCGCGGGTAGGAAAATTTACTTTATATTAATCGAACTATGTCAAAAACTTGTTTTATAATTGTTTTGAATTGAAAGTTGTAGTGATTAGGGTTGCGAAGAAACTTGTTTTATAATTGTTTTGAATTGAAAGTTGTAGTTATTAGGGTTGCGAGTAGGGTCAGAAACTTTGGGCAAGAACCGGAGGCAGAAACTTGCTTCATTGAATGACCCACGACACACAAAAAAAACTTTTATTTATTATAACAGATTGTTAGAACTTTATTAATGTTATGTCCATTCTTTATTATAACACTTAACATGTACCAAAAACTAAAAAAACTATCAAGAATTCTCCAAGGCTTTAACACCACCACCATCACCAACCTTTGAAACACACAAACACGATATATTTTGATATGCACAATCACATTGGATTTCAATATTGGCTTACGAATAACATAAAATATCAACTCCTACTCTCTTATAAAACACTATCTTTGTTGAACGTTTAATATCAAAAGGATAGTACACCCTATGTCTTCAGTTATGCAGTATCAACTAATCCCTACAATCAACATTACATCAACTTCTAATATTACATGTACAAAGTGCTCCTAATATTACATTTATAAAGTACTATTAAAAGAGACCATATAGATAAACTATACATATCCATCTACTTAATCGATTTTACTTTTCGACCCAACTACAATCTCAAAAAATGGCAAAAATGGTTAATTAAGTGGCTATCCCTACATCAATTCTTTGTCACAACACGGTTGTATTCCCACTTCTAACCTTCGCAATCCCATATCTGCACTGTATTATTATAAATCAATGCATGGTCGTCTCTCCACTCTTCCTTTAAGGCACATTCCCTCTTTTCTTCAGTGTTATTAGCTAAAAAAAATTCAATGAAATTAAAATATTAAGGGAAATATATAATATGTAAGAGCAGAGTGACAACAGTAATATAACATAATTACCCCCAAAGATAGCTTTCACATCCCAGAATCTTGCACCACACTGGAGTACCTTAACATGTCATGTCCTTTTTATCACGTGTATTTTGTGGAGTACTACTTTTTATCACTGTTTGATTTTTGCATTAATCTAGTGCATAAATTTACCAAGCCCATGTCTCAATATGTGGAACACAAAAACATACTTCTTATCTCCTTTCTTTCTACTGATAGGCCAACTAAAAACCAACTTATCTAGAACTTATCTAGCTAACAGATTGCAAATTGCCAATCTTACCTTAAAGTTTTTCATCATTGACCAGCACCTCTATGAATTTACTAACGAATACTGAAGTTTATCCTTTTCTGAGTACTTAAAACGCATATCAGTAATATGTACATGTATACAACAAAAACAAAGACAAATACTGGTCATTTTTTAGCTAATTACATCCCAATTTTGATGCCTTTTCTGTTGACACCATCTATATCAATCCTAACAACATGAAATAAAACATATAACTTAATAAGATGAACGAATTAATGATGTACTTAGTGGAAGGACTTCACCTTAATTATTGGATCATAAGCTTGAGTGTATCATTGAGGCATTTGATCAAACACTTAGAGTGCTCGACTGAATATAAAAAATTACTTGTTATTCTGCAATCACTACCAAATCCAAAACGATAAACGTACAATAGAAACTATAAGACCTCAATTCCAAGCAACATTACTTATTGAAATCATCGAAAATAAGAGACCATAAACAATAATACACTCTTCTTCAATTTAAAGACTAAATCAATATCCAAAACCCTAATCAGATCATTTAATCTAATACTCAAAACTATAACACCTAGAAAGTTGAATAAGCTTTACCTAAAAAATCCAATGTGTACGTGAATCATCTTATGCTCATTATTTAACTATCCCCACAAAAAGACATCGTTATTTAGATGTCCCCACAAAAAATGGGATGATGATGCATGAAATCTTCTAAACCATCGACCCACATGCAAATGATTCTTCCATAGTTATACTTCCCAACATTTGACCAAAAAGATGTGCTTTTTAATTCTTTCGGTGTTTATTACTTGAATTATCAACTAACAATCTAATATCATTGGAGTACTACGTTATATGCATAATGTACAACTTGTAGGTGTTAATTTTCTTACGGGTTTATGATGGAATTTTTTTAGCTTAGCCCATGTGATGACTTCCAACAGTTCTTCAAGAGTGTCATAACCACCTGAGAAAGTTCACCAATGGAATATAATTAATTTTTAAGATTATTTTCAAGACTTGGAATCTTTATGAAACAGTAAAAAAAAGTATACCCAAAAGAGCAATAAAGGCGTCAGCTTGGCGAGCCATCTCAGCTTTTCTATCGTGCATTCTGCCACTACTTTCTCTTTACCAACTGTTTCACCAGTTATCTGTAAATCGCAAATCTTTTAAACTCAGTATATTACATATAAAAACCAGTTATCTGTAGATCATGGTTGCTCTAATTTAAGACCACCACACCATCAAAGCCCATCATGGAACCCTATAGTCGCTGGAGTTGACGGCTGCCCTCCATACAGCCTCGCTCGTTCGGCTACATGTAAAAACATTCCATGATAAACAAAATGCTGAAGCTTTGGACTTTTGACATAACACTCAGAAAATGATAAGAAAACATCGGAAAGCATATACTTCAAAATCGATCAGAAATCAAGTTTCCATATCGGAAAGCATATAGTTCAAAATCGATGAAGATAATATTCAAATCGATTTGAAATCAAGTTTCGTATAAGTCTGACCCAAACCCGGAACCCATTCTAACCCGTTTTACCCCACTTATACTAAGAGAACTTACAACGCTACACGAAGCGACATGTAGAAACTTCCTATTGCGAGTCAGCTGCTTGCCACCATCAATGTGCAACCACCTGGTCAATCTGTTTTCGGTGAATATTATAGTTCATTTTTTAAGTAAATTAATTAGCATGTATGTAACCACACGTGCTTAAACAAAGGAATGCAAAGTCTTATTAAGAACAACATAAATGAATTAAAACATTCAAACCTGTTTTTTGACTCTGAGTTTCACTATTATCTATCTTTCTTTCTTCAAATGTTGACTGTTGACCCATATCATGAAGAATCGCAAATACCCAACTAAGAGGCTCCTGCATTCAAACTATAAAATTTCATCTGATGGCAAAAGGAATTGAAACAATGTCCATACATTTACAGATTTATCACTTAAGTTGTCGGGTTTTTAACTCGAATTGAACATCGAAACAAAGTTTAATACATATGGTAACTTTCCAAAGACTTGAACCAGAGCGATTAAAAGATCATATGGATTAAAAATCAATGCATGTGACCACTTCACCTTTTAACTAATTTTTTTGGCTTGACCCGTTTGAGTTAAAACAAAACCTAGGTCGACCCATTCAAAAGTAAATGGGACAAAACTCAAAGCTGCCACCTCTAGTTATAATGCTATAAGGATAGGTGTTAGAAAAGCAAGATAAAGAATAAATGAATAAAAAGTATATCAACACTCAAAAATCGGTAATCGTGTAATCTACCTGGAGCCATTATCACCAAGACCATGCAACTAAACCACAGTTGCTGGGCGCTTACCTTTTAGCCTCACCACATATGTCCTACCAAACTCCACATTTCTTTGAGCGCTTATGCTACCTGAACTTTGCAACCAATGCACTACATCTAAAACACTCGTATCGATAATTACTTCGGAGTGCTTTAGAAACTAATTATTTGCTTATTATTTTTTTTATACAAACAATCTGAACTTCAAAAAGCACACTCAAAATAACTTATTTCATTTGAATTTTCGAAGGATGATTTTTCATCAGATTAGATCGTTTCTACCAATGAAAATTCAGTTGGTGGACACTTCATGTAAATTTTAAACCTAGCCCATCCCATTTAGGCACCGAACCCATCCAACTTGGCCTACTACCAAATTCAGATCCATAAGAATGGGTCAAAATGGATGAGTCGAGGTGCAATAATCCAACATACCAAAGTAATGATAAATTAGCTAACCCAGAAGCGTTTGGCACCTTTAATTTATCTCTAAGTTATTCAAATCTGAATGAAAAAACAAATGCTCTTTCATCTACAATCCTAAAAACCCAATTTAAGGAACTAAAAAGTATCAATTGGTTGATACAAAAACCCTAATTGGCTATTTTTGCATTCAAGTGATACCAACCGAACATATTTGGTCACTCAACTAATCACTTACTTGCGCAAGAACGGCAGATGCTGACTATAAGCTTGTTTCTAAGGTCTTAGGCGCAACCTGGAACATTATTTAACTAAAAGTGAAAGGCATTATATACGGTGTGCAAATAGTAAAGATACTCCAAAGATCATGTTCAGTATCCTTGCAGTCTATAGCTAAGTCAATGGCATAATATATCTGACCAAATAGTCCATGGTCAACACATAATCAAATTGTGACAAACAAATGATTTATCGGCTGTTACTTATGAGTTATTACATTTCAGAGTTACCTTACTACTTAAAAGAAACAAAGGCCACTAAACTAATCTAAGACTTCCAGTATTGCTTGGCATAGAAAGCAAGTCCATTTCCCTGAAAATAAAAAGCAATTACTGCATATTTCAAAACTTGTTATACAAATATGCAAAAATATTAAATATGTGTCACTTGCCTATTACTGATGTAATCTTCTTCACGCAGGCTTTTGATTATTTCATTCCAAAATGGGGAAAACTGGGCTGCATACATCTTGTCCGTTTTTTTTTCTTCATGGCTCTGCAAAAGAAAATTTAATATATAAACATATAACCTAAGTAGATAAATAGTTAGGACATGATGTAAACCACCAAGTAGATTTAAGCAACCCACCTGAACAGGTTGTCCACTTATTGACATCCTAGAGGAAACATAATGTAAGACATGAAATAAAAAATTATTTAACTAAAATCTATTGTTAACAAAAAAAAACACTAAACATTAAAAGATTATAGCAAGTGGATTACAAATTCTTTGGTTGCTTAGGCACAAGTTGGTCGACAAAGGCCTTTGGGAAGCTCTCGAACATTTTATGTACCATCTCAATTGACCGAATCTACATAAAGATACATGTGTCATATCATACAAAAGAAATCACCCTTTTGAGAGTGAATAATACTGTAATACTTGCAAAAACCAGAAAGAATTTCTTCAAACCTCGCCTAATCGGGCACGTGCACCCATTACACCACCGATAATTGCTGATAGGAGAGTGTAAAAATATGAATATGAATATCCATAAAATATATCTGAAAAATCAACAACAATAATAGTACGAACACTTAAGGAACTGAAAAGCATTGTGTGTTACCATATAAGATAATAGCACTTGAGTTTAGTTAAAAGCCTAAGTCCATGTGTTGTGTATCATACACGTAACAGATGAGACTTTTTTTAATGAAACAAATATTGCTCAAAATAAATTGTCATACAAATAACTTGCAGATTGGAAAGAGAAAAAGTTACTCACAGCCCCTATAGGAGCCCATATGCTAACCAAGGTTAGAACATTATTATTATCTGTAAAAGCCAAACAATAAATGTATGGAAATGAATTTTCAAGAAATGAACTAAAAGAATAAAAAAAAAAAGTGAAACAAAGAATTGATTTTAATGCTTACTCTTTGAGACTAAATCTTGCCAGGAATATGCCAGAGGTGGAAGGCGTTTAATAATGTTGGTGGGTTCAACTAATGGTTTTATCTGAAAATTTCAACAGACATCATAGTTACTGGCATTTAACTTAACAATATATAATAACAATCTCATATGCATCACAACTTGCCTGAAGAAAGTATGCAAAGGTAAACTTGCACGCAAAGATCACGAGCCAGTAGAGCACATATCTGCAAACATTAACCACAAATGTTAAGATGAAAAAACAGAAAACACTTTTACATTGACCAGTGGGGCTAATGAAAGAAACTTATACGTGCCTAAAGCATAGAGAACAATCGAAGATATAATTGTGAAAATATATGAGATGTTGGTTATAAGCACCGCTACTGGAACGATTGAGTCGCATCTACAACACAATCTTGAAGATTTAAATCTAATCGAAGCGATAATCAAGAAGTAATAAACACATAACTTGAACAAATCTGGTAGCGAAACAGACTCACAATTCACAAGCAATTTGGGGATACACCAGTTAACTTAATTATCATAATTCTCATGAATCATTTATTCACTTGTATCCTACTTTATTACTTGATCAACACAATTTAATAATAAACAAAGATATCAAAAAACATTCTTTTGTAGCAATAAAGGGGATTTTTAATTCTGACTACACCAGGAGTGGAGATTCATGTTCGTCATAATGAAATTCTTATTCAAGATCATAAACAAAAAAGACTTTAAAGATACCTAATGTTTGGCCAAACACCTACGAATGGATCTGGTTTTCACAGGACGCAAATAAAGAGGCAATTAATTCTTATTCTTGTAAGGTTGCCTGGGCTTTGCCTTCTTCATTTGTGAAATAGCAGTCAACACCTGTGTGATAGAAGTCAACACCGCTTTTCTGCACCCACAACAACATATACACATTACAAACTCAGTAAAGCCAAATAACAATTTAATAAGATCAATACCTAGGTGCAGTCCCACCCCCACTCATGATTCTTTGATTACCGTATGATTGTCAAAATCCATCTTCAACCCTTTTATGTTGGGGTTCCGAACAATCATATTTTGTGCCTCCCCTGAAAGAACCCTAACGCCGTTATCGTTTCTCTTCAGGCCACCAGCACCACCGTCACCATCTTCCTTTAGTCGAAGCACATACATATGTTATCATTTTAGTCGAAGCACATACATATCAATTTTGGGGTTAACGATGGAAGTTAGGGTTTACAAAACAATCATAAAAAGAACTATGAGATTTCGAATACTTGTTAATGAATTTGTTGAAATTAGGGTTAGAGATACACGTACCTTGATCTTTAGACACGAACAGGCTAAGCTTGAAGAACCAGGTATATAAATCTCCATTAAAAACCCTAAATCTAAGAAATAGGAGAAGATAATAACATGAAGGATTTGATTGGTCTTGATGGATTTCACAAGAAGTCACCGTTCGGTTGAGAGAGCAATTAGGGTTTGATCTAGGTAATGAAGGATGGAATGAGGAATTTGTCGGATAGAAATTTATTTAAAGGACCCGACATTAATCAAACCCGACCCAAAACATTTCGGATCCCGCCTCATTTTTCTTGAAATCGTGATTGTAGAAGCATATGTGATTTCCCTCCTAAACTAAATTGCCACATCAGCTAAGATGGCCAAATACAAATGCCACCTAGCCCAAATCCATCTCATTTATATATATATATAGATTTAAGTAAGTGAACTTAAAAAAATGGGTAAACTTAAATAAAAAATGGGTGATGATATAGAAAATGTAAGGATATTTGTATGATTGAAGATGAAATTGATGATTTTTAAGGATTTGATAGAATTTTTAAGAATATGATATGACAACTGATTAGACAGCTAGGGCGCATAAATGGGCCGTTTGCATTGTAGATGTCTTGGTGTTCTAAAATGACTATTGAAGCCGGAATTTGGAGATATTTTTCATTTTTTTTTTTTTTGTAGATATTGGTGGGATTTACTAGTGTGTCTGAAAGTAGGTGTGCAAAAAGGCAGATCGGTATCCAGTTCCAATCTGTGGCGGCGGCGGCGATGGCAGTAGCATCTTCCGTCACCCTCTCACCCTCCTCATCTCTATCCATTTTCCCACCACCACAATCACTATCACTATCTGTATCTTGCAATAACTTGATTCTTCCATACAAACTCCGGACTACTGGATTCTGTCTCCGAGCTTCCCGCCGTCCTCCCCAGGTTGTTATTTGAATGAATATTTGCAACAACTTGACTCATCTCTTTAATATCTAATTATGGATCAGGAGGCCGAGAATCCGGCGGTGGAACCTAGGAATTGGAGCCGGAATCGTATGACTTTTTACGATGAAGACGACGACGATGAAGACGATGATGATGATGAGGAAGAGGAGGAAGACGATCGGAGCTTAGATCTTTTAATTAGGTTTGTTGAGAACGTTTTTAAGAAGATTTCCAAACGAGCTCGCAAGTCCGTTCGATCCGTTCTCCCTATCAACATCCCCACCAAATTGGTATGTTTTCAAATTTATGTTTCTAAAATGAAGAAGATAACCATTTCCCCCATACATAACCTGCCTTCCACATTTTTCAAATTTATGTTTCTTTTCCTTCTTGATTTTTTTTTTTTTTTTTTTTTTTGTAAATAGTTATTTTAAAGTATTCATTAACCCAGTCACCTGTTCATACTTTTTGATCTTTGAATTTGAATGTTACTAACTTAACTTGTTATTTTACACAGGTAGGATTCTCTGTTAATGGAGTTATAATTTTAGCTTTTTTCTGGATTCTAAAGGCCTTCCTCGAGGTAACTTATTTATTAAATCTTGAATTTTGTTGCTTGACCTTGGTTCTTTTGTAATCTGTGGAGTAAATATTCATTCTTTTTGTCTGACATAATGTGATACTTGTTTATAAATCTCTTAGCTTCACTGATCTGTTGATTTATGATTCCTTACTTCATCATCATCATCATACTCGGTAAATCCCACCAATAGCAAAGCTAAGGTAGGTAGGGTCTGAGGACGGTAGACGTAGACAGCCTTACCTCTACCTGTAGGAATAGAGAGGCTGCTTCCAGTGAGACACCCGGCTCGATTGTAGTTTTGTATCAAGCCTTGGACCTAAGACACATAACACTCAAACAATCGGGACAAAGACTGATTGGTGCATGTACCCCCGTGTCTTTCAGCTATCAATGTCACCACATGATGCATGATTAACCATCTGCCGCTTTTAACGTTATTTTCACTAAATTAGTAAAATAACGTTAAAGTTAGTACCATTTTACTTTTGCCCCCCGAGCGCCCACACATATATACACTATATGTGCACACCGCAAGCGGGACACAAATATATTTGTTAGTTTCAGGAGGTATAGTAGTTAAGTTTTCGACCCGGATAACAAAAAGATAATTATTACATTAATATTCTAAATGTTTGAATATGCCCATCTTGCGGTATGCGCATGTAATGTATGTATGTCACATAATGTGTGGGCGCTCGGGGGGCAAAAGTGAAAGTGCACTAATTTTTTAACGTTTTTTTACTAATTTCGTGAAAATAACGTTAAAAGAGGGGATGGTTAATCATGCATCATGTGGTGGCGTTGATAGCCGAAACACAAGGGGGTACATGCACTAATCGGCGTTTGTCTCAATTGCCGAGTGTTATGTGCCTTATTTCCAAGGCTTGATGCAAAGCTAAGGTAGGGTCTGAGGATGGTAAGATGTAGACAACCTTACCTCGGCTCTACCCACGTAGGAATAGAGAGGCCGCTTCCAGTGAGACCCGATTGAATTTACATGTATGACGATTCTAAATGTTTGAATAAAAAATGATCTAGGTAGCTGTACGCGTTAGAAACACACTTTTGGCTTTTGACTTGTTCCTGTTTAGTTAAACATCTTGATCCGACTGAATTTACACGTTCAAAATAAGACAACCAAATAAACTTAAATTGTTAGTTTAGCGATCTTGTTACCTCATTCTAGTATATTCTACCACCCATGAAGGAGCCTGTTTTAGTGGTAATCATATTTGAATTATTTTGCAGGTGGTTTGTACTCTTGGGAGTGTCGTTTTTGTGAGCATTTTACTTGTTCGTGGGGTATGGACCGGAATATCATATTTTCAACAAGGTAGTAGAACAAATGATTTTGATGATGATAATAAGGCGTGGACTGGTACTCAGCCTGTTGCTTGAATCATGTTTCGTAGGGGAAATTTCATATATATCTTCCTAAAAGTTATAATTTTCATATATTATTTTCAAATTTTTATAAAATCATATTTACCCTTTAAAATATCATGTTTACCGTTAAATTTCAATAACTTGGTTACTTACAACAGTTGGTTATAATATGTTTGTTTCACCAAGTAAACGAAGAGAACGCAATGCACTGTGATGATTCACATCACAGTAATGATGTTTTCTTATCTGTCAATATAGTGAAATAGACTTCTGATTTTGTTTTATTTACCGAAAAAAATGGGTAAATATGATATTTTTGGTGGTTTAAACATATATGCATGGAACTTCAAAGGATTTATATGAAACTAATAATCCCCATGAACAAGGAATTGAAATCTTGATAGATGGTTGGGAAGAAAGTGAAATCCGTATGATTGACTTTGTATCCGTATGTATGGATGGTATGACCGTTTAACAGACAAAGGAACCTTTTACATAATGTAATCTCTATTAGATAGATTTTGTTATTTCTTGTTTTTAAGTATACCAAATGTCAACAGAGAGATGAATTCAAGCAAACGAAACAAACCTTTTCTGTGGTAAGCTTGTTTATATTCATTTATTTAATAAAAGAACGGACATGAACACACATTTCATTTGGCTATCTTCGTTCCTGAATATAGGTTTACTTATTTAGTTAAATTTACTTGCAAGTTATCACTAATGCTAACTTACCTGACATGCATTAACCCAATAAATTTTAGAATCGTACCTGAAACAAATCACTAATTGCTTGACTTTCCAGTTTTTGTGGAATCATGCGATGATTGACTTTGTCTATGTTTTGGATATTGTTTACTTTTAGTTGGTGTTAGTTTGTGTTTGCTTGTGTTTTTAGAATATTAAAGTACGAATGTCTGGGACATGTACACAAACATGTCATTTTAGCGACCAAACACGGACAAGAAAATATGTTTTGATTAAGTGTTCGTGTTTGATCAATTAAAGTTAAACAAATGGATACGGAAACACAGCATTCGCAGCATAATCTAAACTCAAATAAAACTACTAATAGCTTCCCAATCCAAGTCAAAATTGGAAACTGAAACCAAGCGTAGGATCCTTCGCCAAATGGTATGGAGTATGAATAATGGAAAACTAACAACCCCAAGTTAGAGGGGCGCAAAAGCAAACCGGGTTGGAACCTAACCTGGTTTGAACCAGAACTAACCGTAGTGTTAAAATTGGTTTGTAAGCCTATACTTTGAAATGGGTCAAATCTGAATCGAATCGGCAACTGGGTAAAGATCGATTCTTTCCCCCCTTACAAAGTGAGTTGGAACCCAAATTGGTTTAGTAATAACCAGGTTGACATTCATTCTTTGACCCAACCAACCCGCTTCCAACTCGCTCTGATTTGGTAAAAAACTGATTTTGCGCACCTCTAGCCTACATTAATCCTTGTCACAAATCATCCTGTGACCCATTTGGGCTTCATTTTAATCCGATGGGCCAAGCTTGCTGTTGGGGTGTTGGGCCTGGACTTGCGAAGCCGTGTCACAAATCCATTTTCTGAAGGCTTATAGATAGCTAAACAAACTCCTAGACATAAGTATAACATGATATGTTTAATGGTTTCGATATAAATACTTCATCAATATGATATGGCGCATAGATTTATACCCCCAACCTTTTCTGGTGGTTATGATATCATATGACCATTCCATCAAATTATATAACGATGGGTTTTGGAATTAAATTGAATTGCTGTAATTAGAAGTCTTACTTTAAGGACCCTTAGATGTTGATTTTCAGGTTTAGAGCATACACAGTCACACACATACTTACGCGTACTAGGGATGACACCCTAAAGACTAAATGGGTTATATGGGTCGTTTTTAGGTTTCACAATTTTTAAATATATTTGAGTTAAGATTAATGTATTTATTACGAATAAACACATATATAAATATATATAACATAAATATATATAGGGTAAGGTTATTGTACAAATGAGCTTAACATATTAAACATGAGAAGTGAATGAGAGATTTTTTTCTTTCTTTTTTTTTTTAATTTTTTCTCCCATCTTATCATAACACGTATTCAATTCTCAGAATTAAATATTTTTTCGTGTATTTACAATAGTAGAGTAATTATGTAATCACTCTAGTGTAATTGCACATAATTACTCTAGCAGAATTAACAAAAAAAGTTTTTTTTTAACTACATTTTGCAACTAAACATCATGCTTAAGTAAAACATTTTTTTTTAAATTATTCTTTCACTTCTCATGTTTCGTATGTTATTTGTATTTGATCTTTAACCAAAATATATATAACCAGTGACGGATCTAAAAGAAAAACTCAGAAGCATAAAAAATGGATTTAAGGGTATCAAAATATTTACACAACGGGTATCCGATACATAAAACAAAGAAGAAAAAAATTGTATTGACTTTGACTTTCGCCAAGCAAAGGGTAGCCCAGACAAACCAGACTCTACCTTATCCTTTTGAGTTTTGACGAAGAAGCTGATTCCACGTAGACAAAGGGCAATCGAAAGTTAGAAAAAGCCAAAGCAGGGCAGACCCAATTATGGGGTGGGTGGGCGGCCGCAACCCTTGAAAAAAAAATTTAGTGGTATTTTTCACGAAAAATACAGATCGCACCCCTTGGAAATTTTCGTCCGCACCCCTTGAAAAATTCCGACCGCACCCCTTAGAAAAAAAATGTTAGGAATTTATGTAAAAAAATTGTGAACACGGATTGAAACCCGATCAAATTATGTAAACAAGTTAGCCTACTAACCCCTTTAATAAAACTTAAATTCAATCCATCAAGCCCAATAACTTAATACTCATTCAAGCCTAACCCAACTACTAGTTTTGTTAAACAAACCAGTCCACATAATTAAAAAAAAAAAACCCAAATCGTTGCCACTTGCCAGCGACTCCCTCCCTCCCTCTGCCTCACTTGGCAAACATGTTTGTTGATTATACTAGGCTATCACCCTGGAACATCCCGGGTTAGAAAAATTTAGTTTTCAATAATAAAAGGTACATAAACAACATTTTGAAACTCATTAGTATCTTCTTTCCCTTCCACAATAATTTATTTTTTCCGTTTCATCAGTATCCTAACTTTGTCTCCCTTTTACGATCGGTGCATT
Source organism: Helianthus tuberosus (assembly GCA_030545235.1). Taxonomy (NCBI): domain Eukaryota; kingdom Viridiplantae; phylum Streptophyta; class Magnoliopsida; order Asterales; family Asteraceae; genus Helianthus; species Helianthus tuberosus. The sequence goes on from CM060441.1 coordinate 64,919,090, forward strand.
GCGCCACCATACACCATTAAACGACTGTTTGTTTGTGTGATAAGTACCTCATTTTTAGTAGTATTAGAAACGGGTTTAAATGATCAAATGGTCAATTAAATTGGACCCATGGTTTAGCGGGAAACAAAGGCCGAGAACACATAGAAAAACGTCACGAACATGGCATCTCATATATTTGTACTAAACTAAATTTATATATTTAAGGTTGCTCATAAAAATTTTAAAGGCGTGGAGTAATTTGCACATTAGAAGTATAATATACTTGCTTGTCACATTCGTAATCCAATTTGCACATGGCTTTTTTTCAAAACGCAACCATCAACAGGTATCGAATCCGGGCACACTACCTTGGAGGAAGTCAAAAGGCCTGTAGTTGTTGTGGGTCATCATTGGTTGAAACACTTGCAAATACTCCTCTTTGATCGACGCTTGGCCCTCCACAACCCTATACGTTTGCTTCCTACTCGCCAAGATGCCCTAGTAAATTTGACCTGAAAGACCCATGCATCAGTCTTAAACATCTAACATCTAGTTTTTTTTTGCTCCAAAATAGGTCAACATAAGAGGGTTTTTTAGGTGTATTAATCGAATTATGTCGTCAAATAAAATAAAAATACATGTTTTGACCCGACTCATACATATTCCCAACCTTGCCACACCCAACCGTTTTAACCCATGCCCGACCTGTTTTGACCATTACCCATACAATACCTGCTACTTAATATCAATTCCTCAAATACCTTCCGGACACGAAAAATTACGTTAAATTCAAGCAAGATGTGATTTAAAGCCTACACATAGACCCACATGAAAATTGTAATATTAGTGGTGAAATTAAACATCTACACAGTCGAGTTTTTAGAACGGCAATTTACTAATGAACTGGGCAAAATTAGCCCTCTAGGAAAGGAAGGACTTAATACAACGGAAACAAAGTAAAAAAAAAAAAGCAAAACAACATAGAGGGAAAAACACAGCTTAAGCTTTTGGGTCATGGACGCTTCCAAAATAAATAGAATTTAAAAGTTAAAAATAACACCTGACAATGTCTGCGCGTGGTCTGCGCGGCGCAGACAGAAGAACCTGAGCAAAGCTTTTCAGAAAAAACAAACACGAGCTTAGAAATTTGGAATAAAATTAGATTATTATTTTAGATTGTATTTAAACTTGAAGGTAGAATTGAATAGTAAAAAAATAATAATAACTTTGTTTCCTTAATACATACATTTATATATAAGTTTAGCGTTTTATTAATGTTTAAACTAATAATTTATATTCATTGCAAATTATTTTTGCATTTTCTAAGTTCTATAGTAAATTATATTATTATTTGGAATCAAATCCCTTACCCAAACCCAAATCTTAGTTGTAAGTTGCCATTACTTCGTGGATTTGATTTTTAATAACTTTAGATTATTATTATTATTGATGTTGCATGTATTTATGAAATGCTTTTACCATGTAGTAAATGTAGGCCACAATGAAAAGCTCAAATTCGAATAATCAGGTCGACTTGGTTCATAAGTTTTAGATTCAAATTCGATTTGAGAATCGAATTTTCAATTTAGTTTGGATAAAGGTCCCGGTTCGAATATTCGAAATCCGAATTGGAATTGGGGTTGAGTCGATATAACATCATGGGTTTGATTGAGATCTTAAGATAGTTCAAATGATACAAATATATATCTTAGAAACCGAAATCCAATATGATTTTACATTTTTTTTTAAGAATTTGTTTTCATCCATCTACACAACTGTCACCAAACGCTTCTAGCCGCGAGACACCTGACGAAATTGTGCTGCACATCCTCATTACTCAGCCCACGCCTGCTGCAAATTGTGTGTTATTTAAAGCCATCCCAGGTCGCACCAGGTCCACTTTGGTTGCAATACCTACCTCCCGAAAGGGCCCTCTAAATCAGGAAATTAGATTTAGGAATTACCCAGTTGTTCCATTTGAATCCCACTTGCTTGTTATTATGGTCTCAGGCCCTAGCAATCAATCTTTATCAAATGTTTTTTGCTGAGAAATCTGCACCAAACTCTTTACTCCAAACCCATCTATCTTCCACACTTGAATTTGGAGCATTAGTCATAAAACTCATTAATCTCCGTAGCTGCTCCCACTCGAACACGGTCCTCAGGTCCCGCACCCACTCCCAGCTCCACTGCATCACGGACCTTGTCACTTAATAGCAGCCTTCTACTTGAACCCTCTTATCATTAGCAAGCTTGTACACCTCTGGGAATATGTTTTTAAATGCTTCGCTGCCCAACCACTTATCAGACCAAAACCTCACTTTTTTTTTGCCATTCCCAACTTCAACCTTCAAACTGTCCACTACAGAGACGCCACTTTTTCCTAACACACCACCCATAGTCTTTCCAAACCGCCTATACCTTCCCATCCATCCAACTGATCACAAACCCAATTACCGATTACCAATGACCCGACTACACCAGACCCATATAATCCGAACGCCAATCAACAAAAAGCTACATGAACATTAACACCATAATTTTTACAATTAAATGCTTGCCAAACACACACAATAAAAAACTTTCAATTGCAGATGCCCTAACAAAGCTTTATAAAAAAATCCATAGCCAAAAATAACATCACTGGTTGGAATATTTGGCCCCAAATATCATATTTAACCAAAAGGATATTAATGTATTAGAACCATACACACACACACACACAAAAGGTCAAGTGAAACAAAATTGAAAACACATAGATTATTAATTTTAACCAAAAGGATATTAATGTATTAGAACCATATACAATTATGCCCACTGAAACCAAGCAACAATTTATCACCTTTTGCATCAAAACAATGAAACTTTCACCAGCAACGGCAAGACCAATTCAATAAAGATTCGCACTTCCTTATGCACAGACGACAACTCTAATAAACTGATTCGCGAGATGCTTGGTTTTGACAATAGTAACTCGAACAAAACAGAACAAACAAATCAAGTTATTTTATTTGATTCATCACACCAGTTTCACAACAGTGCTATCTAAAAATCTTTCTTAATATCACCAAATACATCAATAAATTCACATTAGTCTTCCTATAAATGAATTCTATAGCTTAGATTACATTCACATTCTTATTTTACACATAAAAAACATCAGTTGTACATACTTGTACATACTGAAATTCAAAAGATCCACAAAACTTAAACCCAAAGACGGGGTATATTAGAGAAAGAAAAACCTTTACAAAATGAATGAAACAAAAAGTTAGATGTTGTTGCATACTTTCCTCATTTAAGCATATGTCAGTTTAATAAATTATAAAAAAATGAGACCATCTCTAAAGGACAATAAGACATCTAACTATCAAATAATGTTATTAAGAAATGCCTAAAATATTAAATGTAAAGCCATCACAAATCCTATTAAAATATTTCTAGCAACAACTTACCAGCCGATAGTCTCATATGTGTTTCCCGTCTTCAAAGAAAAAGCGGGTAAGCGAAGAGAAGAGGCGTATGCAAACCCCAAGAAAGATTAAAAGCATATATTGAAAGCTAATTACCTTCTAATACCTTGTCGGGCATGCCAGTTAAATGATCAACCTCTGGGTTTTCATCTGTAGCCATTTTAATTGTCTGAGTAGGTATTTAGAAAACACTAATTATCACCAACTATCTTGATGCCAGCAGAAAGGACACAATTTCTGGTTCATAGAAGCAGATGGACAAATAAAATTTGGTATCAGTCGCTATTTAGGTACATCATAAGTGTATAAATAAAACAAAATACAAATAAAGTGATATATTACATGAATCATAATTATTTATGTTAGTTTTCTTATTCATATAATGTTATAAAAAAAATTATTATATGTAATAGCATTAGTGTGGTCTATCTATGTTAAGAAATGAAAATAGATTGCTATCCTTCGTACATTTTTTCACCTGTCCGATCTCTTTGATTCAAATATGCAACATCACAATACCATATGCAACATCACAAATAATACATATAGATCTAACACACCAAATTCCGATCAATTTGGTTCGTAATATTCTAATATCTATTATCACTTGAATTTTGATCTCTTATCATTGACAATGTGTGTTTTAGTTAGAGAATCTTTGCAAGCTCGAGCTATGGTCAAAATGTCAAAATATAGCGACATATCTATATATATATATACACACAAAAGCTATTAATGTTACTTGTCATCATTAACATAATGTATACATAGAAGCTATTAGTGTTACTTGTCTAGTAGCTCCATTTCCTTACGCTGCACCAGCTTTGTCACATACTACCAACATTGTCGCTGAGAGAATAGTAGCTCCATTTCCCTACGCTGCACCAGCTTTGTCACTGTCGCACCTCCTTGCCACCACCGCTGTTAGTCACCACTGAATCCACCGCTGCTAGTCACCACTGAATCACACCACCTTTACTATTGTTGTGTTCAACTACTGTTTATCGCTACCGAACTTAGTTCCGTGACCACCACACTTTTCGGATCACCTGTGATATGTCATCACGTATTAGTTCACTAAGAGATGATGGGTCCATGTCAAAAACAGTTTGTACCTCATGTTTGAAGATCTGTCCATGCACTAGGAAGATGCACATCAGGTTTAAACAAATTTTTACACCTAAGATACTACGCATGACAAAATAATTGCATATTGCATGACAAAAACTTGTATAAATTACATGAAAGTAGGAACCGAAAGAAGCTCCTTTGGTATCCATCCACTGAAATGATGGTTTGCAATATTTCTATGATAAAGAAAAAGAAATAAGATCACCGCCACAAATCGTGCTTTTAACCAAAAAAGAGAAATTTTTAGTCTATTAACTATTTATGTCATACGATCCAAAAAAACAAAAATAAAAATCATGATTTCAGCTATACAGTGCATTTTTTTCTTAGAATGATCGAAAAAGTTAAACGATTGGATTTAGCCCACTTCATGGGTTTAATCAAGGAAAGCAATCAGTTAACCCATTTCACTTAGTTGTAGTAAATTTTAAGGATTGATGAATCAACAAAATTAACATGTTTCTAGAGTTCTCATATGCTATCAGTTTTCATCATTGTAGCCATAAGGATGGTTCCAATGGATGGATAATATCATGAACCATATAACTGAATAACGATATAAATGTTAATTACCTGAGTCTCCCTAGGCAAGTTTTCTGCGATGCTCCATCGTGGCACTATTTCTAGTTGTGAATCACGCTAGTTTGATCTGATTTAGATTGAATTCCACTATAGTCGTATTGTAGTATTAGAATAAAATGGTAATTTCTCATTCCACTTAAATAAAAAGAGTATCAACGGATAGATAATATCATAAATCATATAATTGAAGAATTTTTACAGTTCAATCATTAAAATATACAAATTAGCTTAACCTAATCCATGAAGAGTGAATGCCCGAGTTGTGTGTGGTTGAACTGCTGCTGTCGATCACACGATAACAAAACAAACAACCAATTTATAAGTTTCGGTATTTATATTGCATCACTTGAATCACAATTACTAAATTAAATGTTTTGTGAAAGCTAGAGATTGATGGATACGAACTCCGATTAAGCATTCTTCTAAAAAAACATCACCATGAAAACAGATTGTCACCTGCAGATGTAATCAAATCAATGTGGGAGATATTGAATACGGAGACTACGATGCAAGATGAAACTTCTCACTACTCAGTATCTCACATGGGAACATACCAACTAAGGTGCGTCGCTCCTCCACCAGGGACGACATCACTTCTCCCAACTATATCTCTCCACCTACACACAACAGAATTGAAAGCAATCTGGTGCAACTCAAAACAAATAATAAAATAAAAAACGATGAAGAAACATGAACCCTATTAGTGTTATTAATCGCATGAGTTGAGGCGAGCCATTGATCAGTTTGCCTTGCAAATCACATAATAGTATCCTTCAATGCTCGAATTTTGACTTTGATTCGCTTCTTGTTGATAAAACATTCTTCAATGCCTCCACTAACAGATGCAATACACCAGAAGAGCTTTTAATCGCCTCTTTCTTCGATTTCTCTGTCAAATTGTGAGGTTAAATAGTTAATAATCAAATTCAACAAAATTACACGTTTCATCCCTAATTCAACAAACAATAAAACCAATTACGTTTTAAATTCTACCAGCTAATCAACTAATTTCAATCATTTTAAAAATAACAAATTAACAAACCCTAGATCTATGAAATGAGATTAAATGCATAAAACATGAAGAGATTTTTATAAACAATAAACTTAAGGAACAAAACAATTGAGCATAATAAACATTCTGTCTTGGCAATGGTATCATGTCCTACAAACTTTCTACCAAGGCCAAAATCAGATATCTTTTTTCAATCCCTTGTTGAGACGTGTTTGAGAGCCACTTTTCAGCCATCTTCTAACACACTCTGTAAAATTAAGTATAACTTGTATATTTATGTAAGATTATTCGTTTTCTTAGCATTCTATTAAAGAAGAATCCACTAATTACCTTATAAACAGAACCAAAGCCACCTTCTCCAATCTTATCGGAGACACTGAAGTTATTTGTGGCCTCTGCTACTTTATGTAGGCTAATGAATGGTATATCACCAAGAACTTGTGTCTTGACACCTGTATTCTTTTTATCAGGGCATACTCCATGTCCCTAGAAATATTTTTGTTCAATTACTGTCACACCCCAAATTTCCACGTGTTACCGGTGGGCCCGGTAGGGGAGTAACGTGACGTGGTTGGCAACATCATAGTCAAACAACACAATATATAAATGCACAGCGGAAGCAAAAGGATAAATATATTACAACCCGTAATAGTGTAACATCAAAGTATTACAACGGAAGTAAAGGATCCACAGGCGGATCGAAAATAAAATAACACTGATCAACAGACTTTAGGCATCTAAGCTTGCGAAACTCTTTATTGATGCTAGGAGTAGCCAGCCAATTCCGATTAGTACCTGCACTTAGCCTTTTTGGGAAAATACGTCAGTTTACACTGGTAAATACAATCAACCGACTCATTTGAAAAGGTTTTTAAAATGATTGATTTGAATGCACATGGCACAAATAATATTTTATAATTTGATTTAAATGCACAGAGGCAAAATTAATCTTTTATAACTTGGGTTACTTATTTAAATATATAAACTTGTACAGGATTTACATGTTTCTTATGCGTTCAGTAGCCCGGATCGAGCCGGGTTAAAGATTAATGGACACACCACTTTAATTATGAGACACTGACAGGTGTACGCCTACACCTGTGTGCTAAGGTCGTGGCCATTCCGTAGAATGATGCCAGGGATATCCGGGACAACGGTCATTAACCCCCAAAGGCTTTAAGTAAACAAAACAAATTAAACGGAGACATCTCAATAATTTAACCATAATAAGATTAAATATTCAACGCCCGACCAAGCGGTATTTTATATACCGTACCCCAAGCCCGTATAGGGAAATAAGTTAAAAGTATTTACCTGAGCTAAATATAAATTCAATCCCAGCCGTATCAAATCAGCAAGTACAGATAGCTTTTACTGGGCTCCTAAATCTGGAACGAAGGTTTTTAATAACCTATTAGAATCCTAACGGGTCTTTGAATTAAGCCTTGACTTAGACCGATTAGTTTTCAAAAGGAAGATACGGTTCAAACGCATGATAAGGCGAAGACCGGAATAGAATGTGATTTCGACCTAACAAGTACAGAGACTTGTATAATATGGGTATATTATACACATTCTGGATTTTGAGATAAAACCGATAAGGTTTGACCCGTTTCGGCTAATTTATGTAAACTAGTTACATAAACCGAACCGAATACGTATGAAGCGTAACGGGTAACCATAAGAGTCCTAAACAGGTTTCCTAAGTTAACATGCCTTAAATATGCCATGATATCAGTAGGATACCTTCCGTTATGCCCAAAACGAGTTTAATCGCATATTAAGCCCCGTAGGGGTATTTTGGTCATTTTAAAGATTATAAAAGGGATTAATTACATTTCTGTGAACCGGGTCTGAATACATCAGAAGATTAGTTTATTTTAACAGGTTATAACATTTGGTTATAATTCTTATATGTCAAAATAGTTTTAAACCCTAACTATGCGTATAATACGCGTATAAAGCCGTTTTAAGCGACGTACGGGTTAAAATAGGATTCTGAGTTTCCTGGTCAGTTAAACAGGTTCAAAACACTCTATTTAATATTTAAAATCAGTAGCAATTGGATTGGTGTCAAAAGGATTTGTAAAACTCATTTTATGGCCGAAAAGGGTATATTCGGCATTTACCGAATTAAGGCGATAAACCTAGCTTATGATCAGTTTAAAAATAATTAAAAATCTTCAAAAATCCTGAAATATTATTTAACATCAGTGGGTAAAAGGTTTGGTGTTAAAAATTTGGTTTAGATAGGCTTTATGCTAATGACGTCGTTTAATTAATAAAAGTGTTTATAATTACGTCATTAAGCATAACTCCTAATCTAGACTTCCGATTGACGTGAAAATTTACAGACATGTTCAATAATCAGTAACAAAGACTTTTGTACTTTCACATCTTCAAAAATCTCGTTCTACGGTCATAAGGGCATTATGGTCATTATTTAGGCATTTAACGGAAACGTCGGATAGTTAAGGATTCGGGTAGTATAAACGCAGAGGATTATACTAACATGTAACAAGGTCCTAATGGAACTTTAAGGCATGTCTAAACCTATCAAAACCGGGTCAGAACTGAGGTCAAAGCAAAAGTCAAACTTTTGCGTCTTTCGGCTCCGAATCGGTTCAAAAAAGAAAGTTGTCGAATCAAACAAGCGTAGACAAGTTTTTATACTTATTATCAGTTTATAAGAATGATAGAATAGGTGATACGCCTTTTACATCATTAATCATGTGTTAAATCGAAAATACCATTTCTGTTGACTTTTTCGGATAACGTTTGACTCGACAAACGACATAGTTAGATCGGGAATCAAAGGGTGCCCTTTTAAGGGTTATTTGCCCATAAAATTACCAACTTGTAACAACTTTCATTTCGACAAAATTCTGGACCGTTTATGATTTATCGTAAAGTCAAACCGTAGTTACGACGGTTTGATTTCTAGGCTATAAACTAAGCATAACCCAAACAAGAAGAATCAAGGGTACTTACATACGTCTAATGAATGATTTGGAAAGCTTGTATCAGTTCTTGAGCTCCTCTAAAAGTCCAGAAGTTGAAATGTGCATGTATGTTGCAATATGAGACTTTATAAGAACTTTGATCTTTCACAAATTGATGCCAAATGAGTCTAGCAATGATCCAAGATCAGTACATGTGCCCCCTATAGGCTATAAACCATCTTAGGAAGCCCATAGAATCGAAAAACTAAGTTTAAAGTCGGTTACAACATGCAAACAGGCACCTGCCTGTTTTTTCTGCATCTGCAGGTCTGACGCGGGCCGCCTCACATTTTGTTAAATCTCACGCGGGCCGCCTGAGCCTTATGTTCAGGTTTCCCATTTTTCTTTAATTGCATTTTGGCCCCCGGTCCTCCTAAACGTCGCTTTCACTTGTATTCTTGCATTAGAAGCCCTCTAACTTGATTTATAAGGGCTTCAAGACTTATACCATCTTTGTGAAGTCCTCGGGTAACTTTGTGATCACCCGAAAAGCCCTAATTTTCAATGTTGACGATTCTAACCCTCACACACGAATTTTATCACAACTTTCTCATATGACAACGAAACTTGGTGAAATTTTTATGGTGCATTCTAGTGAGCATAATTAATTGTTACAAGGCTTCGGGTTTGCTATAAGGTCACTCAGAGGTATATCTTTAACATGTTGACACGTTTAACCCCTGTAGTTTGTAATCTCTCACTTTCTTTCACAATTCGCTTCGTATGATCCATGATCCATTCGTTTAAGGTTATAAACATCATGTAGGGTTATTGTAAAGTATATTTATTCATTGTTGACACTTTGAACCCTTATATTTACACAGTTTCATTGTTTGTCAACTTTAGTCCTTCAAGAACATTATTTCACACGTTCAAAGGTTATGACACGTGTCAAGACATTATAGGACGTAAATTTTCGAGGTGTTACATCCTCACCCCCTTAAAAGAAATCTCGACCTCGAGATTTGTTAAAATTCTGGAAGTACTCTTTGTCGCATAATGGACTTAACTTTTATAGCATATCTGGAGTCTTTCCAAGCTCCCAAAATGACTCTTGTATTAGGCGTATGTATCCTTTTTGGAGCTTCTTGACCTGTCGATCCTCAATCGATACAGGATGCTCATCACATCATAATTCTGCATATCATTATGTGATAGTGCTTCTTGACTGATTGGCGGAACACATCCTCCAGTCACTAGTGTGCAATGTATTGCGAGCTCCGTCAAACTCCTTAAGTAGGTTTTAGCTTACAAGATACTTGATCTTGATACATTCGATTTCCTTCGAATGATTTCCATATATTCAGAGCTTAACTAGCCTGATAATTTCACAAATTTGGTACACCCTTCATGGGTGATATCTTTTGTTAGACCATATTCCTTAACAAGAACTTAGGAAGTTTGCTATTTTCATAACTCCTTGATTTCTTTCCGTACACTGGCAACCTACATCGATTATGGATTTGTATAATCTTATTTGTTGTCCCCCAGGCAACTTTCAGATCTTGATAATTGGACTTACCAATTCTCTATTTAACACTAAATATTTGATATTCCATCTATACAAAGTCTCCAAAGGAGTAGCCTTAATACTTACATATCAATTATTATAGAAAATCTTATTTTAAGGTGAGATGGTTATTCCAACCACTGTTCAAAACTAAAATTAAGGAATAGCTAATCCTTGCCGCTAGTCGAACAATTCGACTATCATGGGCAGCTGATGGCAATTTCTTGATCGTTGCCTAATTAGGGTTGCGGTGATAATGCATAAGCAAAATGAACCGTCTTTCATATCTAACTATACCGAACTCTCAGGATATTGAGTTAGGCTATAAGAATCTATATCTTAAAACTTATTTGACCAGTGTTTTCAATTCTGCCAAAAATGGTACTAGCTGTCATGGAGGTCTCATAATAATGCAGCCCTAAATGGGATATAACCCTTAACTCTACCTGCCTCTCTGGGGTAAACAGGGTAATCTTAGAAGAAGATGATCAAGATATAAGGAGGTTACAGAGATTTTATAAATCTAAATCTCCAATTCATCCATCTTTGCTTGTGTCAATTAAGTGACACTTTTACGTTACGAGCCCACGAATTTCTTGATCTGGAACATTTACTTGGATATTTCCATCCTGGATATCTCCTCTGAATACCATTAGTTGAATTTAGTACCATATGACCTCTCGGAATACCTTTGTGGTCCCATGAATTAAACCTCCATACTGATCAGGCATGGAAGCAATCTATGGAACTTATTAAGATACACCAATCTTCATATGACGCTTTTATCATACCATCTGGTATTCGGAATCGGTAGAGATTAAAGAGATATCAACTATATATGCTTTCGCACTTCCTTTTAGAGAGAGGATACTTCTAAAATTTTATGCCTAATGGTTTCTGACAAGAACAGAAGAAATGGTTCATATGATTTGCCTGAAGGTTCTACCTTACACTTAACATCTGGGGTTCTTACAGAAAAAAAAAATTTCTAAAAGTTTGCTAAGTTTATAGTCTGGTGAGAGACTTAACAGCACCCTAAACCACATGTAATTTATAGCAATAAATTCACAAATAAGGGTTTATCTGGTGAAATTCACAATGTGAGCTGTCTCTAATTATTCAACAGGAGGGTTAAACGCCTCCATTATTAATCCTCCTAACTTAGCTGTAAAATCTTAGATAACTTTAGGGCAGTCTCAACTTTGACTGATTACTTCTTAATCATTAACGTGGGTAGCTGAGGTAGATCCATAATGGATTAGGTAGATCCATAATGGATTTTTTTTTTTGAGTAGGTTTTTAAACCTTAATGTGCCCTCTTATTGCCAATGCTAACCACTAATAATTATGTGCTTTAATAGGGTACTATCTCAGCCAATGAATTAAAATTTGCGACACACTGTCGACAGTCTAGAACTTTTATGGCGAGAGTCAGAAAATTCTTATTCCGTCTTTTCCCTTTTTCGCGAAACGGATATCAGGTTTTTCTAATAAGGTCCTTAAAACTTGGACCGTTCCACAATGTATAAGAGGATCCTACTTGAGGATTTCATTAATGTCCTTACTCATTAAGAGTATTGCCATCAAATGACTGCGATGTATACCTTACCATGTCCTTTCTAGCAACCACCGATATACTTAATGGTTTCTACTTCATCCTTTCTAGTGTTTAGTCAACATAAGCAAGCCAAGAGTAATTAAATCATAGAGATAAAATCTTGGATTCTAATACTTAGTTAACAGAAGAAGGATAAGTAGGTGACTTATAGTAAGAAGTAAGGAAGTTATTGTACATGTGCTTATAATTAATCGGATTGGAAATTTTCACAAACTAGGCACCTAGCTCGGTTGGCTAGGCGCGCGAAAGGGTGCGGCCTAGACCCAGGTTCGATTCCGGGGATGGCCGGTTCCACCATTTTTTTTGACGCGGGCCGCGTAAGGTATCACCTAGGGCTTACGCGGGCCGCATGGATCTTCTGATCCAAAGCAAACCTTCGAAATGACAGTCTTGATAATTAACTGCTTCTTATCACCCACAATATGGGCTTGGTCACAAGACGACAAATCCTTACCTATTACTATATAGAGTCCTCTTATTAACGAAACAAGGACAGCGGAGAAGGGTAATTCCTAATGGATATAAAACATCCATTTAATATTGCTGGAGCAGTCTCCGAGGTGTTATTGGTCAATTTTACTTTATACTTAACGCTTAGAGTTGTTAACAGGCAGATTTAATGATTTACTATATCTATTGTCTATGAGAGACTTATCTGAACCTGAATTAAATAATACTCTAACCTGAGCGTTATTGATATAGAAAGTACCTGTTGTGACCTTGTCATCTTGGATAGCCTCTTGAGTATCCATTTGGGAGTTTTCGGTTTTGGTCTTCTTAACTTCCTCAAGCTTTTTAGCATACTTAGGGCAGTTGGTCTTAATGCGCCCTCTTTCATTGCAACCATAGCAGGTTGCGTCCTCCATCTTCTTGCAGTCCAAGGTCTTATGCCCCTTGGACTTGCAGATCCCACATGCAAAAGTTCTCGACTGTTTATGCGAGTTCGATCCATACCTGCACTTCCCGAAGTGCTGTTTCTTGCAGGTTTTGCATTTGGGTTTTTCACCTGACTGCTGTTTGTCCTTTAAATACTTGCCATACTTAGCTGCTCCTTCCTTGGCAGCCTTAGGGCAATTAGTACTAATGTGGCCCTTTTCGCTGCAGCCATGACAGGTCGCATCTTTCAATTTCTTGCAATCCAAGGTCTTGTGACCCTTGGTTTTGCAAATTCCACATAAATTAGCACATGGGTCGATGGTGCATTTGCCAGAATGTTGCTTCCTGCAGTTATTGCATTTGGGCTTTGCCCCCTTTGGCTTGGACGGGTTATGGTTTGAACCGGTCTTACCCTTTTTACGACCTTGAATTGGGGTATCATCGCCCTTCCGTTTGTGATCCCTCAACACGCGATCCACAACGTTATTTATGGCCGTATTTAACATAGCCTGTAACTCGGTTCTTGTTAAGTTCAGTCTTACTTCATCATTCTGATTAACTGGATGATGGTGAGCTTCAGAGGAGTCAGCCATGGTGAAGCTTTGAAGGCTACTATCCAAGTAGAAACAATTTGTTTAATCATATAGTGAATTGTCGAATTTGATGAATAAATAGCCATGGCGCAATTAAACCATATAGGCCAATAGATAGAATTTAATTTATTTGATTATGTTTTGCCTAAGTTTAAATAAACCATCTTTGGCATTTAAGCGGAATATAATCCTCCATATTTATTAGACAGGGGACATAAGTCACGACTGCCAATGTCATACTGACATCTTTTATATATAGCACAAGGGCTTGTTCCAGAGGACTTATGATGGCTCAGAGACCTTGTCACTAGGGAAATTTTAAAACATAATCGATGATTCCTTTGGGTTGGAAAATTTCATAGTTCATTGTCTTGACAAGAAATTATGAAATAAAACTATCTTTTTCATGTATTCATCTTTACCCGTATGTATACATCCCAAATGGATGTTTTGATGCGTACATCATTTTCGATGTTTACCAGCCATGATTCCTATTGATCATTTACGCTGAATAAGGGATTTGGAAAAATTCCTAATATAAGGATGACAAGTGTGATTTTTATAGCATCACGGTTGTCGGGAGTGTTATCACATTTTCAGATGATAACAAGGATCTGAATCTCTTTTTAAACAGGTTTTACCATCTTAGCTAGGTCTTCAATGACATTCAAGCTAGGTCAAACCTTTTAAGATTCTCCTTTAATAATTATATTGGCAGGAAAGGAATGATATTTATTTTATTCAGGATTTCTATCATAAATCCTGATTTACAAGTTAATAATAGCACAAATGGCCTAGTCGCATAGACAAGTTTAATTTATAAGCCATGATTTCAGAGAATCGAGGCATTAGGGTTTTAATAATAGTACGAATGGCCTAGTCACCAGGGCATTTATAAATTATAAGATATGATTTCAGAGAGTCAAAGCATGAAGGTTTGAACCTAGTTCATTACCTTTATCTGACAGGGAGTCATCACTACCCCTGTCTTTTGGTTCATATGGAAATGAACAGGCCAGTAGGTACTATATTACTACGTATGGTTAGAATATGATCATCTTAATTGAAGATGTAAACCCAGGATTCAGAGATCATTATACTGGGTTAGGAATCTTTTGAAGAATCCTTAATAACGTGTGTGATTTCCAACGAATCACGTCTGTCGGGAGTGTTAACATGTTTTAAGATGTTAACAGGGATTTGAATCTTTTAAACAGGTCTTACCATCTTGGCCCGGCCTTAAAATGACCCGAAGGCTAGGTTTCACTCTTAAGATTCTTATTAATATTTAACGCAGAACAATCCTAAATTGAGGTGTTAAATATGGATCTGAATCTAATTATAGAACTACCATCTTTGCCCTGCCTCAAAATATTGTGTGGCTAGGTCTCGTCCTTTTTTAGATTTTGCCCTTTTATATAAAGGTAGATCTTATAAAAGGAATGTCTGAATGAAAATTTAAAGTTAATTATTCCACTAAAAATTAAAAATACAGATGTGCCCTAGACGGGACTTGAAAGGAATAGTGTTGTCCTCGAAGGAACTGAAAGGTAATTATGTCCTTATAAGGACTATTAAGGAAACGAATTTTTTTTAGCAAAGGGAGTTTCTTCTTCATTTTATTTCTGAATGCCTTCTCCTTGGTTGCATGTTTCGTCCTTGCCGCTGTACGAAGGTCAGCAAATCAAGGCTCCTGGTGTGGAGAATTATTATTACGGCTTCTTCGCTTGGCGACGTATCCAAATATATAAAAAAAATTTTGGAAGCAGAAATTCCAGATAAGGATTTAGAATATTCCTATGTTAAGTCTAGACTCAGAAGGTCAAGGAATGTGCTAATGTGTCATTGAGATTAAACACAAAAAGATAGTGTTTAATTCACTCAATGTTGGCTCTGATACCAACCTGTCACACCCCAAATTTCCACGTGTTACCGGTGGGCCCGGTAGGGGAGTAACGTGACGTGGTTGGCAACATCATAGTCAAACAACACAATATATAAATGCACAGCGGAAGCAAAAGGATAAATATATTACAACCCGTAATAGTGTAACATCAAAGTATTACAACGGAAGTAAAGGATCCACAGGCGGATCGAAAATAAAATAACACTGATCAACAGACTTTAGGCATCTAAGCTTGCGAAACTATTTATTGATGCTAGGAGTAGCCAGCCAATTCCGATTAGTACCTACACTTAGCCTTTTTGGGAAAATACGTCAGTTTACACTGGTAAATACAATCAACCGACTCATTTGAAAAGGTTTTTAAAATGATTGATTTGAATGCACATGGCACAAATAATATTTTATAATTTGATTTAAATGCACAGAGGCAAAATTAATCTTTTATAACTTGGGTTACTTATTTAAATATATAAACTTGTACAGGATTTACATGTTTCTTATGCGTTCAGTAGCCCGGATCGAGCCGGGTTAAAGATTAATGGACACACCACTTTAATTATGAGACACTGACAGGTGTACGCCTACACCTGTGTGCTAAGGTCATGGCCATTCCGTAGAATGATGCCAGGGATATCCGGGACAACGGTCATTAACCCCCAAAGGCTTTAAGTAAACAAAACAAATTAAACGGAGACATCTCAATAATTTAACCATAATAAGATTAAATATTCAACGCCCGACCAAGCGGTATTTTATATACCGTACCCCAAGCCCGTATAGGGAAATAAGTTAAAAGTATTTACCTGAGCTAAATATAAATTCAATCCCAGCCGTATCAAATCAGCAAGTACAGATAGCTTTTACTGAGCTCCTAAATCTGGAACGAAGGTTTTTAATAACCTATTAGAATCCTAACGGGTCTTTGAATTAAGCCTTGACTTAGACCGATTAGTTTTCAAAAGGAAGATACGGTTCAAACGCATGATAAGGCGAAGACCGGAATAGAATGTGATTTCGACCTAACAAGTACAGAGACTTGTATAATATGGGTATATTATACACATTCTGGATTTTGAGATAAAACCGATAAGGTTTGACCCGTTTCGGCTAATTTATGTAAACTAGTTACATAAACCGAACCGAATACGTATGAAGCGTAACGGGTAACCATAAGAGTCCTAAACAGGTTTCCTAAGTTAACATGCCTTAAATATGCCATGATATCAGTAGGATACCTTCCGTTATGCCCAAAACGAGTTTAATCGCATATTAAGCCCCGTAGGGGTATTTTGGTCATTTTAAAGATTATAAAAGGGATTAATTACATTTCTGTGAACCGGGTCTGAATACATCAGAAGATTAGTTTATTTTAACAGGTTATAACATTTGGTTATAATTCTTATATGTCAAAATAGTTTTAAACCCTAACTATGCGTATAATACGCGTATAAAGCCGTTTTAAGCGACGTACGGGTTAAAATAGGATTCTGAGTTTCCTGGTCAGTTAAACAGGTTCAAAACACTCTATTTAATATTTAAAATCAGTAGCAATTGGATTGGTGTCAAAAGGATTTGTAAAACTCATTTTATGGCCGAAAAGGGTATATTCGGCATTTACCGAATTAAGGCGATAAACCTAGCTTATGATCAGTTTAAAAATAATTAAAAATCTTCAAAAATCCTGAAATATTATTTAACATCAGTGGGTAAAAGGTTTGGTGTTAAAAATTTGGTTTAGATAGGCTTTATGCTAATGACGTCGTTTAATTAATAAAAGTGTTTATAATTACGTCATTAAGCATAACTCCTAATCTAGACTTCCGATTGACGTGAAAATTTACAGACATGTTCAATAATCAGTAACAAAGACTTTTGTACTTTCACATCTTCAAAAATCTCGTTCTACGGTCATAAGGGCATTATGGTCATTATTTAGGCATTTAACGGAAACGTCGGATAGTTAAGGATTCGGGTAGTATAAACGCAGAGGATTATACTAACATGTAACAAGGTCCTAATGGAACTTTAAGGCATGTCTAAACCTATCAAAACCGGGTCAGAACTGAGGTCAAAGCAAAAGTCAAACTTTTGCGTCTTTCGGCTCCGAATCGGTTCAAAACAGAAAGTTGTCGAATCAAACAAGCGTAGACAAGTTTTTATACTTATTATCAGTTTATAAGAATGATAGAATAGGTGATACGCCTTTTACATCATTAATCATGTGTTAAATCGAAAATACCATTTCTGTTGACTTTTTCGGATAACGTTTGACTCGACAAACGACATAGTTAGATCGGGAATCAAAGGGTGCCCTTTTAAGGGTTATTTGCCCATAAAATTACCAACTTGTAACAACTTTCATTTCGACAAAATTCTGGACCGTTTATGATTTATCGTAAAGTCAAACCGTAGTTACGACGGTTTGATTTCTAGGCTATAAACTAAGCATAACCCAAACAAGAAGAATCAAGGGTACTTACATACGTCTAATGAATGATTTGGAAAGCTTGTATCAGTTCTTGAGCTCCTCTAAAAGTCCAGAAGTTGAAATGTGCATGTATGTTGCAATATGAGACTTTATAAGAACTTTGATCTTTCACAAATTGATGCCAAATGAGTCTAGCAATGATCCAAGATCAGTACATGTGCCCCCTATAGGCTATAAACCATCTTAGGAAGCCCATAGAATCGAAAAACTAAGTTTAAAGTCGGTTACAACATGCAAACAGGCACCTGCCTGTTTTTTCTGCATCTGCAGGTCTGACGCGGGCCGCCTCACATTTTGTTAAATCTCACGCGGGCCGCCTGAGCCTTATGTTCAGGTTTCCCATTTTTCTTTAATTGCATTTTGGCCCCCGGTCCTCCTAAACGTCGCTTTCACTTGTATTCTTGCATTAGAAGCCCTCTAACTTGATTTATAAGGGCTTCAAGACTTATACCATCTTTGTGAAGTCCTCGGGTAACTTTGTGATCACCCGAAAAGCCCTAATTTTCAATGTTGACGATTCTAACCCTCACACACGAATTTTATCACAACTTTCTCATATGACAACGAAACTTGGTGAAATTTTTATGGTGCATTCTAGTGAGCATAATTAATCGTTACAAGGCTTCGGGTTTGCTATAAGGTCACTCAGAGGTATATCTTTAACATGTTGACACGTTTAACCCCTGTAGTTTGTAATCTCTCACTTTCTTTCACAATTCGCTTCGTATGATCCATGATCCATTCGTTTAAGGTTATAAACATCATGTAGGGTTATTGTAAAGTATATTTATTCATTGTTGACACTTTGAACCCTTATATTTACACAGTTTCATTGTTTGTCAACTTTAGTCCTTCAAGAACATTATTTCACACGTTCAAAGGTTATGACACGTGTCAAGACATTATAGGACGTAAATTTTTGAGGTGTTACATCCTCACCCCCTTAAAAGAAATCTCGACCTCGAGATTTGTTAAAATTCTGGAAGTACTCTTTGTCGCATAATGGACTTAACTTTTATAGCATATCTGGAGTCTTTCCAAGCTCCCAAAATGACTCTTGTATTAGGCGTATGTATCCTTTTTGGAGCTTCTTGACCTGTCGATCCTCAATCGATACAGGATGCTCATCACATCATAATTCTGCATATCATTATGTGATAGTGCTTCTTGACTGATTGGCGGAACACATCCTCCAGTCACTAGTGTGCAATGTATTGCGAGCTCCGTCAAACTCCTTAAGTAGGTTTTAGCTTACAAGATACCTGATCTTGATACATTCGATTTCCTTCGAATGATTTCCATATATTCAGAGCTTAACTAGCCTGATAATTTCACAAATTTGGTACACCCTTCATGGGTGATATCTTTTGTTAGACCATATTCCTTAACAAGAACTTAGGAAGTTTGCTATTTTCATAACTCCTTGATTTCTTTCCGTACACTGGCAACCTACATCGATTATGGATTTGTATAATCTTATTTGTTGTCCCCCAGGCAACTTTCAGATCTTGATAATTGGACTTACCAATTCTCTATTTAACACTAAATATTTGATATTCCATCTATACAAAGTCTCCAAAGGAGTAGCCTTAATACTTACATATCAATTATTATAGAAAATCTTATTTTAAGGTGAGATGGTTATTCCAACCACTGTTCAAAACTAAAATTAAGGAATAGCTAATCCTTGCCGCTAGTCGAACAATTCGACTATCATGGGCAGCTGATGGCAATTTCTTGATCGTTGCCTAATTAGGGTTGCGGTGATAATGCATAAGCAAAATGAACCGTCTTTCATATCTAACTATACCGAACTCTCAGGATATTGAGTTAGGCTATATGAATCTATATCTTAAAACTTATTTGACCAGTGTTTTCAATTCTGCCAAAAATGGTACTAGCTGTCATGGAGGTCTCATAATAATGCAGCCCTAAATGGGATATAACCCTTAACTCTACCTGCATCTCTGGGGTAAACAGGGTAATCTTAGAAGAAGATGATCAAGATATAAGGAGGTTACAGAGATTTTATAAATCTAAATCTCCAATTCATCCATCTTTGCTTGTGTCAATTAAGTGACACTTTTACGTTACGAGCCCACGAATTTCTTGATCTGGAACATTTACTTGGATAATTCCATCCTGGATATCTCCTCTGAATACCATTAGTTGAATTTAGTACCATATGACCTCTCGGAATACCTTTGTGGTCCCATGCATTAAACCTCCATACTGATCAGGCATGGAAGCAATCTATGGAACTTATTAAGATACACCAATCTTCATATGACGCTTTTATCATACCATCTGGTATTCGGAATCGGTAGAGATTAAAGAGATATCAACTATATATGCTTTCGCACTTCCTTTTAGAGAGAGGATACTTCTAAAATTTTATGCCTAATGGTTTCTGACAAGAACAGAAGAAATGGTTCATATGATTTGCCTGAAGGTTCTACCTTACACTTAACATCTGGGGTTCTTACAGAAAAAAAAAATTTCTAAAAGTTTGCTAAGTTTATAGTCTGGTGAGAGACTTAACAGCACCCTAAACCACATGTAATTTATAGCAATAAATTCACAAATAAGGGTTTATCTGGTGAAATTCACAATGTGAGCTGTCTCTAATTATTCAACAGGAGGGTTAAACGCCTCCATTATTAATCCTCCTAACTTAGCTGTAAAATCTTAGATAACTTTAGGGCAGTCTCAACTTTGACTGATTACTTCTTAATCATTAACGTGGGTAGCTGAGGTAGATCCATAATGGATTAGGTAGATCCATAATGGATTTTTTTTTTGAGTAGGTTTTTAAACCTTAATGTGCCCTCTTATTGCCAATGCTAACCACTAATAATTATGTGCTTTAATAGGGTACTATCTCAGCCAATGAATTAAAATTTGCGACACACTGTCGACAGTCTAGAACTTTTATGGCGAGAGTCAGAAAATTCTTATTCCGTCTTTTCCCTTTTTCGCGAAACGGATATCAGGTTTTTCTAATAAGGTCCTTAAAACTTGGACCGTTCCACAATGTATAAGAGGATCCTACTTGAGGATTTCATTAATGTCCTTACTCATTAAGAGTATTGCCATCAAATGACTGCGATGTATACCTTACCATGTCCTTTCTAGCAACCACCGATATACTTAATGGTTTCTACTTCATCCTTTCTAGTGTTTAGTCAACATAAGCAAGCCAAGAGTAATTAAATCATAGAGATAAAATCTTGGATTCTAATACTTAGTTAACAGAAGAAGGATAAGTAGGTGACTTATAGTAAGAAGTAAGGAAGTTATTGTACATGTGCTTATAATTAATCGGATTGGAAATTTTCACAAACTAGGCACCTAGCTCGGTTGGCTAGGCGCGCGAAAGGGTGCGGCCTAGACCCAGGTTCGATTCCGGGGATGGCCGGTTCCACCATTTTTTTTGACGCGGGCCGCGTAAGGTATCACCCAGGGCTTACGCGGGCCGCATGGATCTTCTGATCCAAAGCAAACCTTCGAAATGACAGTCTTGATAATTAACTGCTTCTTATCACCCACAATATGGGCTTGGTCACAAGACGACAAATCCTTACCTATTACTATATAGAGTCCTCTTATTAACGAAACAAGGACAGCGGAGAAGGGTAATTCCTAATGGATATAA
The DNA here is from genome assembly GCA_030545235.1 of Helianthus tuberosus. Lineage (NCBI taxonomy): Eukaryota > Viridiplantae > Streptophyta > Magnoliopsida > Asterales > Asteraceae > Helianthus > Helianthus tuberosus. The sequence goes on from CM060441.1 coordinate 64,940,915, forward strand.
AACATCCATTTAATATTGCTGGAGCAGTCTCCGAGGTGTTATTGGTCAATTTTACTTTATACTTAACGCTTAGAGTTGTTAACAGGCAGATTTAATGATTTACTATATCTATTGTCTATGAGAGACTTATCTGAACCTGAATTAAATAATACTCTAACATGAGCGTTATTGATATAGAAAGTACCTGTTGTGACCTTGTCATCTTGGATAGCCTCTTGAGTATCCATTTGGGAGTTTTCGGTTTTGGTCTTCTTAACTTCCTCAAGCTTTTTAGCATACTTAGGGCAGTTGGTCTTAATGTGCCCTCTTTCATTGCAACCATAGCAGGTTGCGTCCTCCATCTTCTTGCAGTCCAAGGTCTTATGCCCCTTGGACTTGCAGATCCCACATGCAAAAGTTCTCGACTGTTTATGCGAGTTCGATCCATACCTGCACTTCCCGAAGTGCTGTTTCTTGCAGGTTTTGCATTTGGGTTTTTCACCTGACTGCTGTTTGTCCTTTAAATACTTGCCATACTTAGCTGCTCCTTCCTTGGCAGCCTTAGGGCAATTAGTACTAATGTGGCCCTTTTCGCTGCAGCCATGACAGGTCGCATCTTTCAATTTCTTGCAATCCAAGGTCTTGTGACCCTTGGTTTTGCAAATTCCACATAAATTAGCACATGGGTCGATGGTGCATTTGCCAGAATGTTGCTTCCTGCAGTTATTGCATTTGGGCTTTGCCCCCTTTGGCTTGGACGGGTTATGGTTTGAACCGGTCTTACCCTTTTTACGACCTTGAATTGGGGTATCATCGCCCTTCCGTTTGTGATCCCTCAACACGCGATCCACAACGTTATTTATGGCCGTATTTAACATAGCCTGTAACTCGGTTCTTGTTAAGTTCAGTCTTACTTCATCATTCTGATTAACTGGATGATGGTGAGCTTCAGAGGAGTCAGCCATGGTGAAGCTTTGAAGGCTACTATCCAAGTAGAAACAATTTGTTTAATCATATAGTGAATTGTCGAATTTGATGAATAAATAGCCATGGCGCAATTAAACCATATAGGCCAATAGATAGAATTTAATTTATTTGATTATGTTTTGCCTAAGTTTAAATAAACCATCTTTGGCATTTAAGCGGAATATAATCCTCCATATTTATTAGACAGGGGACATAAGTCACGACTGCCAATGTCATACTGACATCTTTTATATATAGCACAAGGGCTTGTTCCAAAGGACTTATGATGGCTCAGAGACCTTGTCACTAGGGAAATTTTAAAACATAATCGATGATTCCTTTGGGTTGGAAAATTTCATAGTTCATTGTCTTGACAAGAAATTATGAAATAAAACTATCTTTTTCATGTATTCATCTTTACCCGTATGTATACATCCCAAATGGATGTTTTGATGCGTACATCATTTTCGACGTTTACCAGCCATGATTCCTATTGATCATTTACGCTGAATAAAGGATTTGGAAAAATTCCTAATATAAGGATGACAAGTGTGATTTTTATAGCATCACGGTTGTCGGGAGTGTTATCACATTTTCAGATGATAACAAGGATCTGAATCTCTTTTTAAACAGGTTTTACCATCTTAGCTAGGTCTTCAATGACATTCAAGCTAGGTCAAACCTTTTAAGATTCTCCTTTAATAATTATATTGGCAGGAAAGGAATGATATTTATTTTATTCAGGATTTCTATCATAAATCCTGATTTACAAGTTAATAATAGCACAAATGGCCTAGTCGCATAGACAAGTTTAATTTATAAGCCATGATTTCAGAGAATCGAGGCATTAGGGTTTTAATAATAGTACGAATGGCCTAGTCACCAGGGCATTTATAAATTATAAGATATGATTTCAGAGAGTCAAAGCATGAAGGTTTGAACCTAGTTCATTACCTTTATCTGACAGGGAGTCATCACTACCCCTGTCTTTTGGTTCATATGGAAATGAACAGGCCAGTAGGTACTATATTACTACGTATGGTTAGAATATGATCATCTTAATTGAAGATGTAAACCCAGGATTCAGAGATCATTATACTGGGTTAGGAATCTTTTGAAGAATCCTTAATAACGTGTGTGATTTCCAACGAATCACGTCTGTCGGGAGTGTTAACATGTTTTAAGATGTTAACAGGGATTTGAATCTTTTAAACAGGTCTTACCATCTTGGCCCGGCCTTAAAATGACCCGAAGGCTAGGTTTCACTCTTAAGATTCTTATTAATATTTAACGCAGAACAATCCTAAATTGAGGTGTTAAATATGGATCTGAATCTAATTATAGAACTACCATCTTTGCCCTGCCTCAAAATATTGCGTGGCTAGGTCTCGTCCTTTTTTAGATTTTGCCCTTTTATATAAAGGTAGATCTTATAAAAGGAATGTCTGAATGAAAATTTAAAGTTAATTATTCCACTAAAAATTAAAAATACAGATGTGCCCTAGACGGGACTTGAAAGGAATAGTGTTGTCCTCGAAGGAACTGAAAGGTAATTATGTCCTTATAAGGACTATTAAGGAAACGAATTTTTTTTAGCAAAGGGAGTTTCTTCTTCATTTTATTTCTGAATGCCTTCTCCTTGGTTGCATGTTTCGTCCTTGCCGCTGTACGAAGGTCAGCAAATCAAGGCTCCTGGTGTGGAGAATTATTATTACGGCTTCTTCGCTTGGCGACGTATCCAAATATATAAAAAAAATTTTGGAAGCAGAAATTCCAGATAAGGATTTAGAATATTCCTATGTTAAGTCTAGACTCAGAAGGTCAAGGAATGTGCTAATGTGTCATTGAGATTAAACACAAAAAGATAGTGTTTAATTCACTCAATGTTGGCTCTGATACCAACCTGTCACACCCCAAATTTCCACGTGTTACCGGTGGGCCCGGTAGGGGAGTAACGTGACGTGGTTCGCAACATCATAGTCAAACAACACAATATATAAATGCACAGCGGAAGCAAAAGGATAAATATATTACAACCCGTAATAGTGTAACATCAAAGTATTACAACGGAAGTAAAGGATCCACAGGCGGATCGAAAATAAAATAACACTGATCAACAGACTTTAGGCATCTAAGCTTGCGAAACTATTTATTGATGCTAGGAGTAGCCAGCCAATTCCGATTAGTACCTACACTTAGCCTTTTTGGGAAAATACGTCAGTTTACACTGGTAAATACAATCAACCGACTCATTTGAAAAGGTTTTTAAAATGATTGATTTGAATGCACATGGCACAAATAATATTTTATAATTTGATTTAAATGCACAGAGGCAAAATTAATCTTTTATAACTTGGGTTACTTATTTAAATATATAAACTTGTACAGGATTTACATGTTTCTTATGCGTTCAGTAGCCCGGATCGAGCCGGGTTAAAGATTAATGGACACACCACTTTAATTATGAGACACTGACAGGTGTACGCCTACACCTGTGTGCTAAGGTCGTGGCCATTCCGTAGAATGATGCCAGGGATATCCGGGACAACGGTCATTAACCCCCAAAGGCTTTAAGTAAACAAAACAAATTAAACGGAGACATCTCAATAATTTAACCATAATAAGATTAAATATTCAACGCCCGACCAAGCGGTATTTTATATACCGTACCCCAAGCCCGTATAGGGAAATAAGTTAAAAGTATTTACCTGAGCTAAATATAAATTCAATCCCAGCCGTATCAAATCAGCAAGTACAGATAGCTTTTACTGGGCTCCTAAATCTGGAACGAAGGTTTTTAATAACCTATTAGAATCCTAACGGGTCTTTGAATTAAGCCTTGACTTAGACCGATTAGTTTTCAAAAGGAAGATACGGTTCAAACGCATGATAAGGCGAAGACCGGAATAGAATGTGATTTCGACCTAACAAGTACAGAGACTTGTATAATATGGGTATATTATACACATTCTGGATTTTGAGATAAAACCGATAAGGTTTGACCCGTTTCGGCTAATTTATGTAAACTAGTTACATAAACCGAACCGAATACGTATGAAGCGTAACGGGTAACCATAAGAGTTCTAAACAGGTTTCCTAAGTTAACATGCCTTAAATATGCCATGATATCAGTAGGATACCTTCCGTTATGCCCAAAACGAGTTTAATCGCATATTAAGCCCCGTAGGGGTATTTTGGTCATTTTAAAGATTATAAAAGGGATTAATTACATTTCTGTGAACCGGGTCTGAATACATCAGAAGATTAGTTTATTTTAACAGGTTATAACATTTGGTTATAATTCTTATATGTCAAAATAGTTTTAAACCCTAACTATGCGTATAATACGCGTATAAAGCCGTTTTAAGCGACGTACGGGTTAAAATAGGATTCTGAGTTTCCTGATCAGTTAAACAGGTTCAAAACACTCTATTTAATATTTAAAATCAGTAGCAATTGGATTGGTGTCAAAAGGATTTGTAAAACTCATTTTATGGCCGAAAAGGGTATATTCGGTATTTACCGAATAAATGCGATAAACCTAGCTTATGATCAGTTTAAAAATAATTAAAAATCTTCAAAAATCCTGAAATATTATTTAACATCAGTGGGTAAAAGGTTTGGTGTTAAAAATTTGGTTTAGATAGGCTTTATGCTAATGACATCGTTTAATTAATAAAAGTGTTTATAATTACGTCATTAAGCATAACTCCTAATCTAGACTTCCGATTGACGTGAAAATTTACAGACATGTTCAATAATCAGTAACAAAGACTTTTGTACTTTCACATCTTCAAAAATCTCGTTCTACGGTCATAAGGGCATTATGGTCATTATTTAGGCATTTAACGGAAACGTCGGATAGTTAAGGATTCGGGTAGTATAAACGCAGAGGATTATACTAACATGTAACAAGGTCCTAATGGAACTTTAAGGCATGTCTAAACCTATCAAAACCGGGTCAGAACTGAGGTCAAAGCAAAAGTCAAACTTTTGCGTCTTTCGGCTCCGAATCGGTTCAAAACAGAAAGTTGTCGAATCAAACAAGCGTAGACAAGTTTTTATACTTATTATCAGTTTATAAGAATGATAGAATAGGTGATACGCCTTTTACATCATTAATCATGTGTTAAATCGAAAATACCATTTCTGTTGACTTTTTCGGATAACGTTTGACTCGACAAACGACATAGTTAGATCGGGAATCAAAGGGTGCCCTTTTAAGGGTTATTTGCCCATAAAATTACCAACTTGTAACAACTTTCATTTCGACAAAATTCTGGACCGTTTATGATTTATCGTAAAGTCAAACCGTAGTTACGACGGTTTGATTTCTAGGCTATAAACTAAGCATAACCCAAACAAGAAGAATCAAGGGTACTTACATACGTCTAATGAATGATTTGGAAAGCTTGTATCAGTTCTTGAGCTCCTCTAAAAGTCTAGAAGTTGAAATGTGCATGTATGTTGCAATATGAGACTTTATAAGAACTTTGATCTTTCACAAATTGATGCCAAATGAGTCTAGCAATGATCCAAGATCAGTACATGTGCCCCCTATAGGCTATAAACCATCTTAGGAAGCCCATAGAATCGAAAAACTAAGTTTAAAGTCGGTTACAACATGCAAACAGGCACCTGCCTGTTTTTTCTGCATCTGCAGGTCTGACGCGGGCCACCTCACATTTTGTTAAATCTCACGCGGGCCGCCTGAGCCTTATGTTCAGGTTTCCCATTTTTCTTTAATTGCATTTTGGCCCCCGGTCCTCCTAAACGTCGCTTTCACTTGTATTCTTGCATTAGAAGCCCTCTAACTTGATTTATAAGGGCTTCAAGACTTATACCATCTTTGTGAAGTCCTCGGGTAACTTTGTGATCACCCGAAAAGCCCTAATTTTCAATGTTGACGATTCTAACCCTCACACACGAATTTTATCACAACTTTCTCATATGACAACGAAACTTGGTGAAATTTTTATGGTGCATTCTAGTGAGCATAATTAATCGTTACAAGGCTTCGGGTTTGCTATAAGGTCACTCAGAGGTATATCTTTAACATGTTGACACGTTTAACCCCTGTAGTTTGTAATCTCTCACTTTCTTTCACAATTCGCTTCGTATGATCCATGATCCATTCGTTTAAGGTTATAAACATCATGTAGGGTTATTGTAAAGTATATTTATTCATTGTTGACACTTTGAACCCTTATATTTACACAGTTTCATTGTTTGTCAACTTTAGTCCTTCAAGAACATTATTTCACACGTTCAAAGGTTATGACACGTGTCAAGACATTATAGGACGTAAATTTTCGAGGTGTTACATCCTCACCCCCTTAAAAGAAATCTCGACCTCGAGATTTGTTAAAATTCTGGAAGTACTCTTTGTCGCATAATGGACTTAACTTTTATAGCATATCTGGAGTCTTTCCAAGCTCCCAAAATGACTCTTGTATTAGGCGTATGTATCCTTTTTGGAGCTTCTTGACCTGTCGATCCTCAATCGATACAGGATGCTCATCACATCATAATTCTGCATATCATTATGTGATAGTGCTTCTTGACTGATTGGCGGAACACATCCTCCAGTCACTAGTGTGCAATGTATTGCGAGCTCCGTCAAACTCCTTAAGTAGGTTTTAGCTTACAAGATACTTGATCTTGATACATTCGATTTCCTTCGAATGATTTCCATATATTCAGAGCTTAACTAGCCTGATAATTTCACAAATTTGGTACACCCTTCATGGGTGATATCTTTTGTTAGACCATATTCCTTAACAAGAACTTAGGAAGTTTGCTATTTTCATAACTCCTTGATTTCTTTCCGTACACTGGCAACCTACATCGATTATGGATTTGTATAATCTTATTTGTTGTCCCCCAGGCAACTTTCAGATCTTGATAATTGGACTTACCAATTCTCTATTTAACACTAAATATTTGATATTCCATCTATACAAAGTCTCCAAAGGAGTAGCCTTAATACTTACATATCAATTATTATAGAAAATCTTATTTTAAGGTGAGATGGTTATTCCAACCACTGTTCAAAACTAAAATTAAGGAATAGCTAATCCTTGCCGCTAGTCGAACAATTCGACTATCATGGGCAGCTGATGGCAATTTCTTGATCGTTGCCTAATTAGGGTTGCGGTGATAATGCATAAGCAAAATGAACCGTCTTTCATATCTAACTATACCGAACTCTCAGGATATTGAGTTAGGCTATATGAATCTATATCTTAAAACTTATTTGACCAGTGTTTTCAATTCTGCCAAAAATGGTACTAGCTGTCATGGAGGTCTCATAATAATGCAGCCCTAAATGGGATATAACCCTTAACTCTACCTGCCTCTCTGGGGTAAACAGGGTAATCTTAGAAGAAGATGATCAAGATATAAGGAGGTTACAGAGATTTTATAAATCTAAATCTCCAATTCATCCATCTTTGCTTGTGTCAATTAAGTGACACTTTTACGTTACGAGCCCACGAATTTCTTGATCTGGAACATTTACTTGGATATTTCCATCCTGGATATCTCCTCTGAATACCATTAGTTGAATTTAGTACCATATGACCTCTCGGAATACCTTTGTGGTCCCATGCATTAAACCTCCATACTGATCAGGCATGGAAGCAATCTATGGAACTTATTAAGATACACCAATCTTCATATGACGCTTTTATCATACCATCTGGTATTCGGAATCGGTAGAGATTAAAGAGATATCAACTATATATGCTTTCGCACTTCCTTTTAGAGAGAGGATACTTCTAAAATTTTATGCCTAATGGTTTCTGACAAGAACAGAAGAAATGGTTCATATGATTTGCCTGAAGGTTCTACCTTACACTTAACATCTGGGGTTCTTACAGAAAAAAAAAATTTCTAAAAGTTTGCTAAGTTTATAGTCTGGTGAGAGACTTAACAGCACCCTAAACCACATGTAATTTATAGCAATAAATTCACAAATAAGGGTTTATCTGGTGAAATTCACAATGTGAGCTGTCTCTAATTATTCAACAGTAGGGTTAAACGCCTCCATTATTAATCCTCCTAACTTAGCTGTAAAATCTTAGATAACTTTAGGGCAGTCTCAACTTTGACTGATTACTTCTTAATCATTAACGTGGGTAGCTGAGGTAGATCCATAATGGATTAGGTAGATCCATAATGGATTTTTTTTTTGAGTAGGTTTTTAAACCTTAATGTGCCCTCTTATTGCCAATGCTAACCACTAATAATTATGTGCTTTAATAGGGTACTATCTCAGCCAATGAATTAAAATTTACGACACACTGTCGACAGTCTAGAACTTTTATGGCGAGAGTCAGAAAATTCTTATTCCGTCTTTTCCCTTTTTCGCGAAACGGATATCAGGTTTTTCTAATAAGGTCCTTAAAACTTGGACCGTTCCACAATGTATAAGAGGATCCTACTTGAGGATTTCATTAATGTCCTTACTCATTAAGAGTATTGCCATCAAATGACTGCGATGTATACCTTACCATGTCCTTTCTAGCAACCACCGATATACTTAATGGTTTCTACTTCATCCTTTCTAGTGTTTAGTCAACATAAGCAAGCCAAGAGTAATTAAATCATAGAGATAAAATCTTGGATTCTAATACTTAGTTAACAGAAGAAGGATAAGTAGGTGACTTATAGTAAGAAGTAAGGAAGTTATTGTACATGTGCTTATAATTAATCGGATTGGAAATTTTCACAAACTATGCACCTAGCTCGGTTGGCTAGGCGCGCGAAAGGGTGCGGCCTAGACCCAGGTTCGATTCCGGGGATGGCCGGTTCCACCATTTTTTTTGACGCGGGCCGCGTAAGGTATCACCCAGGGCTTACGCGGGCCGCATGGATCTTCTGATCCAAAGCAAACCTTCGAAATGACAGTCTTGATAATTAACTGCTTCTTATCACCCACAATATGGGCTTGGTCACAAGACGACAAATCCTTACCTATTACTATATAGAGTCCTCTTATTAACGAAACAAGGACAGCGGAGAAGGGTAATTCCTAATGGATATAAAAAATCCATTTAATATTGCTGGAGCAGTCTCCGAGGTGTTATTGGTCAATTTTACTTTATACTTAACGCTTAGAGTTGTTAACAGGCAGATTTAATGATTTACTATATTTATTGTCTATGAGAGACTTATCTGAACCTGAATTAAATAATACTCTAACATGAGCGTTATTGATATAGAAAGTACCTGTTGTGACCTTGTCATCTTGGATAGCCTCTTGAGTATCCATTTGGGAGTTTTCGGTTTTGGTCTTCTTAACTTCCTCAAGCTTTTTAGCATACTTAGGGCAGTTGGTCTTAATGTGCCCTCTTTCATTGCAACCATAGCAGGTTGCGTCCTCCATCTTCTTGCAGTCCAAGGTCTTATGCCCCTTGGACTTGCAGATCCCACATGCAAAAGTTCTCGACTGTTTATGCGAGTTCGATCCATACCTGCACTTCCCGAAGTGCTGTTTCTTGCAGGTTTTGCATTTGGGTTTTTCACCTGACTGCTGTTTGTCCTTTAAATACTTGCCATACTTAGCTGCTCCTTCCTTGGCAGCCTTAGGGCAATTAGTACTAATGTGGCCCTTTTCGCTGCAGCCATGACAGGTCGCATCTTTCAATTTCTTGCAATCCAAGGTCTTGTGACCCTTGGTTTTGCAAATTCCACATAAATTAGCACATGGGTCGATGGTGCATTTGCCAGAATGTTGCTTCCTGCAGTTATTGCATTTGGGCTTTGCCCCCTTTGGCTTGGACGGGTTATGGTTTGAACCGGTCTTACCCTTTTTACGACCTTGAATTGGGGTATCATCGCCCTTCCGTTTGTGATCCCTCAACACGCGATCCACAACGTTATTTATGGCCGTATTTAACATAGCCTGTAACTCGGTTCTTGTTAAGTTCAGTCTTACTTCATCATTCTGATTAACTGGATGATGGTGAGCTTCAGAGGAGTCAGCCATGGTGAAGCTTTGAAGGCTACTATCCAAGTAGAAACAATTTGTTTAATCATATAGTGAATTGTCGAATTTGATGAATAAATAGCCATGGCGCAATTAAACCATATAGGCCAATAGATAGAATTTAATTTATTTGATTATGTTTTGCCTAAGTTTAAATAAACCATCTTTGGCATTTAAGCGGAATATAATCCTCCATATTTATTAGACAGGGGACATAAGTCACGACTGCCAATGTCATACTGACATCTTTTATATATAGCACAAGGGCTTGTTCCAGAGGACTTATGATGGCTCAGAGACCTTGTCACTAGGGAAATTTTAAAACATAATCGATGATTCCTTTGGGTTGGAAAATTTCATAGTTCATTGTCTTGACAAGAAATTATGAAATAAAACTATCTTTTTCATGTATTCATCTTTACCCGTATGTATACATCCCAAATGGATGTTTTGATGCGTACATCATTTTCGACGTTTACCAGCCATGATTCCTATTGATCATTTACGCTGAATAAAGGATTTGGAAAAATTCCTAATATAAGGATGACAAGTGTGATTTTTATAGCATCACGGTTGTCGGGAGTGTTATCACATTTTCAGATGATAACAAGGATCTGAATCTCTTTTTAAACAGGTTTTACCATCTTAGCTAGGTCTTCAATGACATTCAAGCTAGGTCAAACCTTTTAAGATTCTCCTTTAATAATTATATTGGCAGGAAAGGAATGATATTTATTTTATTCAGGATTTCTATCATAAATCCTGATTTACAAGTTAATAATAGCACAAATGGCCTAGTCGCATAGACAAGTTTAATTTATAAGCCATGATTTCAGAGAATCGAGGCATTAGGGTTTTAATAATAGTACGAATGGCCTAGTCACCAGGGCATTTATAAATTATAAGATATGATTTCAGAGAGTCAAAGCATGAAGGTTTGAACCTAGTTCATTACCTTTATCTGACAGGGAGTCATCACTACCCCTGTCTTTTGGTTCATATGGAAATGAACAGGCCAGTAGGTACTATATTACTACGTATGGTTAGAATATGATCATCTTAATTGAAGATGTAAACCCAGGATTCAGAGATCATTATACTGGGTTAGGAATCTTTTGAAGAATCCTTAATAACGTGTGTGATTTCCAACGAATCACGTCTGTCGGGAGTGTTAACATGTTTTAAGATGTTAACAGGGATTTGAATCTTTTAAACAGGTCTTACCATCTTGGCCCGGCCTTAAAATGACCCGAAGGCTAGGTTTCACTCTTAAGATTCTTATTAATATTTAACGCAGAACAATCCTAAATTGAGGTGTTAAATATGGATCTGAATCTAATTATAGAACTACCATCTTTGCCCTGCCTCAAAATATTGCGTGGCTAGGTCTCGTCCTTTTTTAGATTTTGCCCTTTTATATAAAGGTAGATCTTATAAAAGGAATGTCTGAATGAAAATTTAAAGTTAATTATTCCACTAAAAATTAAAAATACAGATGTGCCCTAGACGGGACTTGAAAGGAATAGTGTTGTCCTCGAAGGAACTGAAAGGTAATTATGTCCTTATAAGGACTATTAAGGAAACGAATTTTTTTTAGCAAAGGGAGTTTCTTCTTCATTTTATTTCTGAATGCCTTCTCCTTGGTTGCATGTTTCGTCCTTGCCGCTGTACGAAGGTCAGCAAATCAAGGCTCCTGGTGTGGAGAATTATTATTACGGCTTCTTCGCTTGGCGACGTATCCAAATATATAAAAAAAATTTTGGAAGCAGAAATTCCAGATAAGGATTTAGAATATTCCTATGTTAAGTCTAGACTCAGAAGGTCAAGGAATGTGCTAATGTGTCATTGAGATTAAACACAAAAAGATAGTGTTTAATTCACTCAATGTTGGCTCTGATACCAACCTGTCACACCCCAAATTTCCACGTGTTACCGGTGGGCCCGGTAGGGGAGTAACGTGACGTGGTTGGCAACATCATAGTCAAACAACACAATATATAAATGCACAGCGGAAGCAAAAGGATAAATATATTACAACCCGTAATAGTGTAACATCAAAGTATTACAACGGAAGTAAAGGATCCACAGGCGGATCGAAAATAAAATAACACTGATCAACAGACTTTAGGCATCTAAGCTTGCGAAACTATTTATTGATGCTAGGAGTAGCCAGCCAATTCCGATTAGTACCTACACTTAGCCTTTTTGAGAAAATACGTCAGTTTACACTGGTAAATACAATCAACCGACTCATTTGAAAAGGTTTTTAAAATGATTGATTTGAATGCACATGGCACAAATAATATTTTATAATTTGATTTAAATGCACAGAGGCAAAATTAATCTTTTATAACTTGGGTTACTTATTTAAATATATAAACTTGTACAGGATTTACATGTTTCTTATGCGTTCAGTAGCCCGGATCGAGCCGGGTTAAAGATTAATGGACACACCACTTTAATTATGAGACACTGACAGGTGTACGCCTACACCTGTGTGCTAAGGTCGTGGCCATTCCGTAGAATGATGCCAGGGATATCCGGGACAACGGTCATTAACCCCCAAAGGCTTTAAGTAAACAAAACAAATTAAACGGAGACATCTCAATAATTTAACCATAATAAGATTAAATATTCAACGCCCGACCAAGCGGTATTTTATATACCGTACCCCAAGCCCGTATAGGGAAATAAGTTAAAAGTATTTACATGAGCTAAATATAAATTCAATCACAGCCGTATCAAATCAGCAAGTACATATAGCTTTTACTGGGCTCCTAAATCTGGAACGAAGGTTTTTAATAACCTATTAGAATCCTAACGGGTCTTTGAATTAAGCCTTGACTTAGACCGATTAGTTTTCAAAAGGAAGATACGGTTCAAACGCATGATAAGGCGAAGACCGGAATAGAATGTGATTTCGACCTAACAAGTACAGAGACTTGTATAATATGGGTATATTATACACATTCTGGATTTTGAGATAAAACCGATAAGGTTTGACCCGTTTCGGCTAATTTATGTAAACTAGTTACATAAACCGAACCGAATACGTATGAAGCGTAACGGGTAACCATAAGAGTCCTAAACAGGTTTCCTAAGTTAACATGCCTTAAATATGCCATGATATCAGTAGGATACCTTCCGTTATGCCCAAAACGAGTTTAATCGCATATTAAGCCCCGTAGGGGTATTTTGGTCATTTTAAAGATTATAAAAGGGATTAATTACATTTCTGTGAACCGGGTCTGAATACATCAGAAGATTAGTTTATTTTAACAGGTTATAACATTTGGTTATAATTCTTATATGTCAAAATAGTTTTAAACCCTAACTATGCGTATAATACGCGTATAAAGCCGTTTTAAGCGACGTACGGGTTAAAATAGGATTCTGAGTTTCCTGATCAGTTAAACAGGTTCAAAACACTCTATTTAATATTTAAAATCAGTAGCAATTGGATTGGTGTCAAAAGGATTTGTAAAACTCATTTTATGGCCGAAAAGGGTATATTCGGTATTTACCGAATTAAGGCGATAAACCTAGCTTATGATCAGTTTAAAAATAATTAAAAATCTTCAAAAATCCTGAAATATTATTTAACATCAGTGGGTAAAAGGTTTGGTGTTAAAAATTTGGTTTAGATAGGCTTTATGCTAATGACGTCGTTTAATTAATAAAAGTGTTTATAATTACGTCATTAAGCATAACTCCTAATCTAGACTTCCGATTGACGTGAAAATTTACAGACATGTTCAATAATCAGTAACAAAGACTTTTGTACTTTCACATCTTCAAAAATCTCGTTCTACGGTCATAAGGGCATTATGGTCATTATTTAGGCATTTAACGGAAACGTCGGATAGTTAAGGATTCGGGTAGTATAAACGCAGAGGATTATACTAACATGTAACAAGGTCCTAATGGAACTTTAAGGCATGTCTAAACCTATCAAAACCGGGTCAGAACTGAGGTCAAAGCAAAAGTCAAACTTTTGCGTCTTTCGGCTCCGAATCGGTTCAAAACAGAAAGTTGTCGAATCAAACAAGCGTAGACAAGTTTTTATACTTATTATCAGTTTATAAGAATGATAGAATAGGTGATACGCCTTTTACATCATTAATCATGTGTTAAATCGAAAATACCATTTCTGTTGACTTTTTCGGATAACGTTTGACTCGACAAACGACATAGTTAGATCGGGAATCAAAGGGTGCCCTTTTAAGGGTTATTTGCCCATAAAATTACCAACTTGTAACAACTTTCATTTCGACAAAATTCTGGACCGTTTATGATTTATCGTAAAGTCAAACCGTAGTTACGACGGTTTGATTTCTAGGCTATAAACTAAGCATAACCCAAACAAGAAGAATCAAGGGTACTTACATACGTCTAATGAATGATTTGGAAAGCTTGTATCAGTTCTTGAGCTCCTCTAAAAGTCCAGAAGTTGAAATGTGCATGTATGTTGCAATATGAGACTTTATAAGAACTTTGATCTTTCACAAATTGATGCCAAATGAGTCTAGCAATGATCCAAGATCAGTACATGTGCCCCCTATAGGCTATAAACCATCTTAGGAAGCCCATAGAATCGAAAAACTAAGTTTAAAGTCGGTTACAACATGCAAACAGGCACCTGCCTGTTTTTTCTGCATCTGCAGGTCTGACGCGGGCCGCCTCACATTTTGTTAAATCTCACGCGGGCCGCCTGAGCCTTATGTTCAGGTTTCCCATTTTTCTTTAATTGCATTTTGGCCCCCGGTCCTCCTAAACGTCGCTTTCACTTGTATTCTTGCATTAGAAGCCCTCTAACTTGATTTATAAGGGCTTCAAGACTTATACCATCTTTGTGAAGTCCTCGGGTAACTTTGTGATCACCCGAAAAGCCCTAATTTTCAATGTTGACGATTCTAACCCTCACACACGAATTTTATCACAACTTTCTCATATGACAACGAAACTTGGTGAAATTTTTATGGTGCATTCTAGTGAGCATAATTAATCGTTACAAGGCTTCGGGTTTGCTATAAGGTCACTCAGAGGTATATCTTTAACATGTTGACACGTTTAACCCCTGTAGTTTGTAATCTCTCACTTTCTTTCACAATTCGCTTCGTATGATCCATGATCCATTCGTTTAAGGTTATAAACATCATGTAGGGTTATTGTAAAGTATATTTATTCATTGTTGACACTTTGAACCCTTATATTTACACAGTTTCATTGTTTGTCAACTTTAGTCCTTCAAGAACATTATTTCACACGTTCAAAGGTTATGACACGTGTCAAGACATTATAGGACGTAAATTTTTGAGGTGTTACATCCTCACCCCCTTAAAAGAAATCTCGACCTCGAGATTTGTTAAAATTCTGGAAGTACTCTTTGTCGCATAATGGACTTAACTTTTATAGCATATCTGGAGTCTTTCCAAGCTCCCAAAATGACTCTTGTATTAGGCGTATGTATCCTTTTTGGAGCTTCTTGACCTGTCGATCCTCAATCGATACAGGATGCTCATCACATCATAATTCTGCATATCATTATGTGATAGTGCTTCTTGACTGATTGGCGGAACACATCCTCCAGTCACTAGTGTGCAATGTATTGCGAGCTCCGTCAAACTCCTTAAGTAGGTTTTAGCTTACAAGATACCTGATCTTGATACATTCGATTTCCTTCGAATGATTTCCATATATTCAGAGCTTAACTAGCCTGATAATTTCACAAATTTGGTACACCCTTCATGGGTGATATCTTTTGTTAGACCATATTCCTTAACAAGAACTTAGGAAGTTTGCTATTTTCATAACTCCTTGATTTCTTTCCGTACACTGGCAACCTACATCGATTATGGATTTGTATAATCTTATTTGTTGTCCCCCAGGCAACTTTCAGATCTTGATAATTGGACTTACCAATTCTCTATTTAACACTAAATATTTGATATTCCATCTATACAAAGTCTCCAAAGGAGTAGCCTTAATACTTACATATCAATTATTATAGAAAATCTTATTTTAAGGTGAGATGGTTATTCCAACCACTGTTCAAAACTAAAATTAAGGAATAGCTAATCCTTGCCGCTAGTCGAACAATTCGACTATCATGGGCAGCTGATGGCAATTTCTTGATCGTTGCCTAATTAGGGTTGCGGTGATAATGCATAAGCAAAATGAACCGTCTTTCATATCTAACTATACCGAACTCTCAGGATATTGAGTTAGGCTATATGAATCTATATCTTAAAACTTATTTGACCAGTGTTTTCAATTCTGCCAAAAATGGTACTAGCTGTCATGGAGGTCTCATAATAATGCAGCCCTAAATGGGATATAACCCTTAACTCTACCTGCATCTCTGGGGTAAACAGGGTAATCTTAGAAGAAGATGATCAAGATATAAGGAGGTTACAGAGATTTTATAAATCTAAATCTCCAATTCATCCATCTTTGCTTGTGTCAATTAAGTGACACTTTTACGTTACGAGCCCACGAATTTCTTGATCTGGAACATTTACTTGGATAATTCCATCCTGGATATCTCCTCTGAATACCATTAGTTGAATTTAGTACCATATGACCTCTCGGAATACCTTTGTGGTCCCATGCATTAAACCTCCATACTGATCAGGCATGGAAGCAATCTATGGAACTTATTAAGATACACCAATCTTCATATGACGCTTTTATCATACCATCTGGTATTCGGAATCGGTAGAGATTAAAGAGATATCAACTATATATGCTTTCGCACTTCCTTTTAGAGAGAGGATACTTCTAAAATTTTATGCCTAATGGTTTCTGACAAGAACAGAAGAAATGGTTCATATGATTTGCCTGAAGGTTCTACCTTACACTTAACATCTGGGGTTCTTACAGAAAAAAAAAATTTCTAAAAGTTTGCTAAGTTTATAGTCTGGTGAGAGACTTAACAACACCCTAAACCACATGTAATTTATAGCAATAAATTCAGAAATAAGGGTTTATCTGGTGAAATTCACAATGTGAGCTGTCTCTAATTATTCAACAGGAGGGTTAAACGCCTCCATTATTAATCCTCCTAACTTAGCTGTAAAATCTTAGATAACTTTAGGGCAGTCTCAACTTTGACTGATTACTTCTTAATCATTAACGTGGGTAGCTGAGGTAGATCCATAATGGATTAGGTAGATCCATAATGGATTTTTTTTTTGAGTAGGTTTTTAAACCTTAATGTGCCCTCTTATTGCCAATGCTAACCACTAATAATTATGTGCTTTAATAGGGTACTATCTCAGCCAATGAATTAAAATTTACGACACACTGTCGACAGTCTAGAACTTTTATGGCGAGAGTCAGAAAATTCTTATTCCGTCTTTTCCCTTTTTCGCGAAACGGATATCAGGTTTTTCTAATAAGGTCCTTAAAACTTGGACCGTTCCACAATGTATAAGAGGATCCTACTTGAGGATTTCATTAATGTCCTTACTCATTAAGAGTATTGCCATCAAATGACTGCGATGTATACCTTACCATGTCCTTTCTAGCAACCACCGATATACTTAATGGTTTCTACTTCATCCTTTCTAGTGTTTAGTCAACATAAGCAAGCCAAGAGTAATTAAATCATAGAGATAAAATCTTGGATTCTAATACTTAGTTAACAGAAGAAGGATAAGTAGGTGACTTATAGTAAGAAGTAAGGAAGTTATTGTACATGTGCTTATAATTAATCGGATTGGAAATTTTCACAAACTAGGCACCTAGCTCGGTTGGCTAGGCGCGCGAAAGGGTGCGGCCTAGACCCAGGTTCGATTCCGGGGATGGCCGGTTCCACCATTTTTTTTGACGCGGGCCGCGTAAGGTATCACCCAGGGCTTACGCGGGCCGCATGGATCTTCTGATCCAAAGCAAACCTTCGAAATGACAGTCTTGATAATTAACTGCTTCTTATCACCCACAATATGGGCTTGGTCACAAGACGACAAATCCTTACCTATTACTATATAGAGTCCTCTTATTAACGAAACAAGGACAGCGGAGAAGGGTAATTCCTAATGGATATAAAACATCCATTTAATATTGCTGGAGCAGTCTCCGAGGTGTTATTGGTCAATTTTACTTTATACTTAACGCTTAGAGTTGTTAACAGGCAGATTTAATGATTTACTATATCTATTGTCTATGAGAGACTTATCTGAACCTGAATTAAATAATACTCTAACATGAGCGTTATTGATATAGAAAGTACCTGTTGTGACCTTGTCATCTTGGATAGCCTCTTGAGTATCCATTTGGGAGTTTTCGGTTTTGGTCTTCTTAACTTCCTCAAGCTTTTTAGCATACTTAGGGCAGTTGGTCTTAATGTGCCCTCTTTCATTGCAACCATAGCAGGTTGCGTCCTCCATCTTCTTGCAGTCCAAGGTCTTATGCCCCTTGGACTTGCAGATCCCACATGCAAAAGTTCTCGACTGTTTATGCGAGTTCGATCCATACCTGCACTTCCCGAAGTGCTGTTTCTTGCAGGTTTTGCATTTGGGTTTTTCACCTGACTGCTGTTTGTCCTTTAAATACTTGCCATACTTAGCTGCTCCTTCCTTGGCAGCCTTAGGGCAATTAGTACTAATGTGGCCCTTTTCGCTGCAGCCATGACAGGTCGCATCTTTCAATTTCTTGCAATCCAAGGTCTTGTGACCCTTGGTTTTGCAAATTCCACATAAATTAGCACATGGGTCGATGGTGCATTTGCCAGAATGTTGCTTCCTGCAGTTATTGCATTTGGGCTTTGCCCCCTTTGGCTTGGACGGGTTATGGTTTGAACCGGTCTTACCCTTTTTACGACCTTGAATTGGGGTATCATCGCCCTTCCGTTTGTGATCCCTCAACACGCGATCCACAACGTTATTTATGGCCGTATTTAACATAGCCTGTAACTCGGTTCTTGTTAAGTTCAGTCTTACTTCATCATTCTGATTAACTGGATGATGGTGAGCTTCAGAGGAGTCAGCCATGGTGAAGCTTTGAAGGCTACTATCCAAGTAGAAACAATTTGTTTAATCATATAGTGAATTGTCGAATTTGATGAATAAATAGCCATGGCGCAATTAAACCATATAGGCCAATAGATAGAATTTAATTTATTTGATTATGTTTTGCCTAAGTTTAAATAAACCATCTTTGGCATTTAAGCGGAATATAATCCTCCATATTTATTAGACAGGGGACATAAGTCACGACTGCCAATGTCATACTGACATCTTTTATATATAGCACAAGGGCTTGTTCCAAAGGACTTATGATGGCTCAGAGACCTTGTCACTAGGGAAATTTTAAAACATAATCGATGATTCCTTTGGGTTGGAAAATTTCATAGTTCATTGTCTTGACAAGAAATTATGAAATAAAACTATCTTTTTCA
Source organism: Helianthus tuberosus (assembly GCA_030545235.1). Lineage (NCBI taxonomy): Eukaryota > Viridiplantae > Streptophyta > Magnoliopsida > Asterales > Asteraceae > Helianthus > Helianthus tuberosus. Next base: position 64,960,252 of record CM060441.1, read on the forward strand.
TGTATTCATCTTTACCCGTATGTATACATCCCAAATGGATGTTTTGATGCGTACATCATTTTCGACGTTTACCAGCCATGATTCCTATTGATCATTTACGCTGAATAAAGGATTTGGAAAAATTCCTAATATAAGGATGACAAGTGTGATTTTTATAGCATCACGGTTGTCGGGAGTGTTATCACATTTTCAGATGATAACAAGGATCTGAATCTCTTTTTAAACAGGTTTTACCATCTTAGCTAGGTCTTCAATGACATTCAAGCTAGGTCAAACCTTTTAAGATTCTCCTTTAATAATTATATTGGCAGGAAAGGAATGATATTTATTTTATTCAGGATTTCTATCATAAATCCTGATTTACAAGTTAATAATAGCACAAATGGCCTAGTCGCATAGACAAGTTTAATTTATAAGCCATGATTTCAGAGAATCGAGGCATTAGGGTTTTAATAATAGTACGAATGGCCTAGTCACCAGGGCATTTATAAATTATAAGATATGATTTCAGAGAGTCAAAGCATGAAGGTTTGAACCTAGTTCATTACCTTTATCTGACAGGGAGTCATCACTACCCCTGTCTTTTGGTTCATATGGAAATGAACAGGCCAGTAGGTACTATATTACTACGTATGGTTAGAATATGATCATCTTAATTGAAGATGTAAACCCAGGATTCAGAGATCATTATACTGGGTTAGGAATCTTTTGAAGAATCCTTAATAACGTGTGTGATTTCCAACGAATCACGTCTGTCGGGAGTGTTAACATGTTTTAAGATGTTAACAGGGATTTGAATCTTTTAAACAGGTCTTACCATCTTGGCCCGGCCTTAAAATGACCCGAAGGCTAGGTTTCACTCTTAAGATTCTTATTAATATTTAACGCAGAACAATCCTAAATTGAGGTGTTAAATATGGATCTGAATCTAATTATAGAACTACCATCTTTGCCCTGCCTCAAAATATTGCGTGGCTAGGTCTCGTCCTTTTTTAGATTTTGCCCTTTTATATAAAGGTAGATCTTATAAAAGGAATGTCTGAATGAAAATTTAAAGTTAATTATTCCACTAAAAATTAAAAATACAGATGTGCCCTAGACGGGACTTGAAAGGAATAGTGTTGTCCTCGAAGGAACTGAAAGGTAATTATGTCCTTATAAGGACTATTAAGGAAACGAATTTTTTTTAGCAAAGGGAGTTTCTTCTTCATTTTATTTCTGAATGCCTTCTCCTTGGTTGCATGTTTCGTCCTTGCCGCTGTACGAAGGTCAGCAAATCAAGGCTCCTGGTGTGGAGAATTATTATTACGGCTTCTTCGCTTGGCGACGTATCCAAATATATAAAAAAAATTTTGGAAGCAGAAATTCCAGATAAGGATTTAGAATATTCCTATGTTAAGTCTAGACTCAGAAGGTCAAGGAATGTGCTAATGTGTCATTGAGATTAAACACAAAAAGATAGTGTTTAATTCACTCAATGTTGGCTCTGATACCAACCTGTCACACCCCAAATTTCCACGTGTTACCGGTGGGCCCGGTAGGGGAGTAACGTGACGTGGTTGGCAACATCATAGTCAAACAACACAATATATAAATGCACAGCGGAAGCAAAAGGATAAATATATTACAACCCGTAATAGTGTAACATCAAAGTATTACAACGGAAGTAAAGGATCCACAGGCGGATCGAAAATAAAATAACACTGATCAACAGACTTTAGGCATCTAAGCTTGCGAAACTATTTATTGATGCTAGGAGTAGCCAGCCAATTCCGATTAGTACCTGCACTTAGCCTTTTTGAGAAAATACGTCAGTTTACACTGGTAAATACAATCAACCGACTCATTTGAAAAGGTTTTTAAAATGATTGATTTGAATGCACATGGCACAAATAATATTTTATAATTTGATTTAAATGCACAGAGGCAAAATTAATCTTTTATAACTTGGGTTACTTATTTAAATATATAAACTTGTACAGGATTTACATGTTTCTTATGCGTTCAGTAGCCCGGATCGAGCCGGGTTAAAGATTAATGGACACACCACTTTAATTATGAGACACTGACAGGTGTACGCCTACACCTGTGTGCTAAGGTCGTGGCCATTCCGTAGAATGATGCCAGGGATATCCGGGACAACGGTCATTAACCCCCAAAGGCTTTAAGTAAACAAAACAAATTAAACGGAGACATCTCAATAATTTAACCATAATAAGATTAAATATTCAACGCCCGACCAAGCGGTATTTTATATACCGTACCCCAAGCCCGTATAGGGAAATAAGTTAAAAGTATTTACATGAGCTAAATATAAATTCAATCACAGCCGTATCAAATCAGCAAGTACATATAGCTTTTACTGGGCTCCTAAATCTGGAACGAAGGTTTTTAATAACCTATTAGAATCCTAACGGGTCTTTGAATTAAGCCTTGACTTAGACCGATTAGTTTTCAAAAGGAAGATACGGTTCAAACGCATGATAAGGCGAAGACCGGAATAGAATGTGATTTCGACCTAACAAGTACAGAGACTTGTATAATATGGGTATATTATACACATTCTGGATTTTGAGATAAAACCGATAAGGTTTGACCCGTTTCGGCTAATTTATGTAAACTAGTTACATAAACCGAACCGAATACGTATGAAGCGTAACGGGTAACCATAAGAGTCCTAAACAGGTTTCCTAAGTTAACATGCCTTAAATATGCCATGATATCAGTAGGATACCTTCCGTTATGCCCAAAACGAGTTTAATCGCATATTAAGCCCCGTAGGGGTATTTTGGTCATTTTAAAGATTATAAAAGGGATTAATTACATTTCTGTGAACCGGGTCTGAATACATCAGAAGATTAGTTTATTTTAACAGGTTATAACATTTGGTTATAATTCTTATATGTCAAAATAGTTTTAAACCCTAACTATGCGTATAATACGCGTATAAAGCCGTTTTAAGCGACGTACGGGTTAAAATAGGATTCTGAGTTTCCTGATCAGTTAAACAGGTTCAAAACACTCTATTTAATATTTAAAATCAGTAGCAATTGGATTGGTGTCAAAAGGATTTGTAAAACTCATTTTATGGCCGAAAAGGGTATATTCGGTATTTACCGAATTAAGGCGATAAACCTAGCTTATGATCAGTTTAAAAATAATTAAAAATCTTCAAAAATCCTGAAATATTATTTAACATCAGTGGGTAAAAGGTTTGGTGTTAAAAATTTGGTTTAGATAGGCTTTATGCTAATGACGTCGTTTAATTAATAAAAGTGTTTATAATTACGTCATTAAGCATAACTCCTAATCTAGACTTCCGATTGACGTGAAAATTTACAGACATGTTCAATAATCAGTAACAAAGACTTTTGTACTTTCACATCTTCAAAAATCTCGTTCTACGGTCATAAGGGCATTATGGTCATTATTTAGGCATTTAACGGAAACGTCGGATAGTTAAGGATTCGGGTAGTATAAACGCAGAGGATTATACTAACATGTAACAAGGTCCTAATGGAACTTTAAGGCATGTCTAAACCTATCAAAACCGGGTCAGAACTGAGGTCAAAGCAAAAGTCAAACTTTTGCGTCTTTCGGCTCCGAATCGGTTCAAAACAGAAAGTTGTCGAATCAAACAAGCGTAGACAAGTTTTTATACTTATTATCAGTTTATAAGAATGATAGAATAGGTGATACGCCTTTTACATCATTAATCATGTGTTAAATCGAAAATACCATTTCTGTTGACTTTTTCGGATAACGTTTGACTCGACAAACGACATAGTTAGATCGGGAATCAAAGGGTGCCCTTTTAAGGGTTATTTGCCCATAAAATTACCAACTTGTAACAACTTTCATTTCGACAAAATTCTGGACCGTTTATGATTTATCGTAAAGTCAAACCGTAGTTACGACGGTTTGATTTCTAGGCTATAAACTAAGCATAACCCAAACAAGAAGAATCAAGGGTACTTACATACGTCTAATGAATGATTTGGAAAGCTTGTATCAGTTCTTGAGCTCCTCTAAAAGTCCAGAAGTTGAAATGTGCATGTATGTTGCAATATGAGACTTTATAAGAACTTTGATCTTTCACAAATTGATGCCAAATGAGTCTAGCAATGATCCAAGATCAGTACATGTGCCCCCTATAGGCTATAAACCATCTTAGGAAGCCCATAGAATCGAAAAACTAAGTTTAAAGTCGGTTACAACATGCAAACAGGCACCTGCCTGTTTTTTCTGCATCTGCAGGTCTGACGCGGGCCGCCTCACATTTTGTTAAATCTCACGCGGGCCGCCTGAGCCTTATGTTCAGGTTTCCCATTTTTCTTTAATTGCATTTTGGCCCCCGGTCCTCCTAAACGTCGCTTTCACTTGTATTCTTGCATTAGAAGCCCTCTAACTTGATTTATAAGGGCTTCAAGACTTATACCATCTTTGTGAAGTCCTCGGGTAACTTTGTGATCACCCGAAAAGCCCTAATTTTCAATGTTGACGATTCTAACCCTCACACACGAATTTTATCACAACTTTCTCATATGACAACGAAACTTGGTGAAATTTTTATGGTGCATTCTAGTGAGCATAATTAATCGTTACAAGGCTTCGGGTTTGCTATAAGGTCACTCAGAGGTATATCTTTAACATGTTGACACATTTAACCCCTGTAGTTTGTAATCTCTCACTTTCTTTCACAATTCGCTTCGTATGATCCATGATCCATTCGTTTAAGGTTATAAACATCATGTAGGGTTATTGTAAAGTATATTTATTCATTGTTGACACTTTGAACCCTTATATTTACACAGTTTCATTGTTTGTCAACTTTAGTCCTTCAAGAACATTCTTTCACACGTTCAAAGGTTATGACACGTGTCAAGACATTATAGGACGTAAATTTTCGAGGTGTTACAATTACTCTACATCGCATGAATCTCAAAAAATCATACAGTTATAAACATGCATTAATGGCTCATTTTTCATACCTTGGGCTTTTATCTAAAGCCTTTTCTCTCTATTTTTATAGGCATAAGCTACCGCACACAGAAGTAGTAGAGTATCAGACCCACGTGGCAACACTTTCGCTTTTATTGGAATCAGACGAGGGACCTTCATTGGCAAAAAAACAACAATCAACAATTTTTATGCATTTCAGCATAAAATTATGGTTTGTTTGCAATATAAGTCCATGTAATAATTGGAAAGGATCATTAAGTAGACATGCCTGCCTCTTTTTTCAGACCAGCTAGTCTCGTAAACTCCACTGGCAGTATGAAAAGCCATATCAAGCATGTCTTCATGAATCGTACCTATAGTAACACCATAAATGGGCATTTCATCGAACACATAGATTGCAAATAAAGACGAACATATTTAGGGTTAGAATCAAACGCGAGGCATTTCATTAAACACCTGGTGGGTAATAATTTCAATACCTGTTTGGTGTGTAACAACTGTGTCACTTCAACCGTCAAACAAATGCCAAACCAATGAAATATTGTATTTCATACTTGGGATTTGTAAAATTATGTGTATCTTTTACACATATCAAATCTTGTTTGATTTTAAGCTTTAAATCGCTTTCTGGAGGGTTATACGCGCTCTGAAGCGTAAATATAACCAGTTTAATCCAACGAACACTCCGGAATAGTGAAATAGGCTTAACATACCTTAAATATCCTTTACATAACTTAGAAATAAGTTTTAAAGGCTTTGGTATGGCAAAAACAAGTTAATTCGCTTACAGGGACTAAACTTGACAAACTGCGAAAATATGCCAATTTGAACTGTAACAGACATTCCGGAACATGACCATAAGCAATGTTGTAGAAGGCGCTAGGCGCTAGTCGGGCGGTGAGGTACCGCCTAGGGATTAATCGGGATTAATAGGGATTAATCGGGATTAATAGGGATTAATCGGGATTGGACTTTTATATATAATTTTACATTTTTTTTTATAAATATGTAGTTAATTTTATACTTTTTATATATAATTTTACAAGTTTAGGAACCATATGTAAACTAGTGCAAGATAGAGGGGCTAAATATCAAAATACCTAAACTTAATATACCCTAAGTCCGATTAATTCCGACTAAGACCGATTAATTCCGATTAATTCCGACTAATCGGTTTAATGGGCTGCAAAAGACTGGACCGATTAGTCCGATTAATTCCGACTAAGACCGATTTTCACCGATTAATTCCGACTTTGACCGACTTTGACTAAAACCGATTAATTGGACCGACTAGGCTAAAATTAGTCAGTAGACTACCGCCTAGCGCCTAGGCGGCGATTAATCGGCCGCCTAGGCCGATTTCTGCAACAGTGACCATAAGTTAAACATACCTTAAATATCCTTTACATAGCTTAGAAATAGGCTTTGAGGGGTTCGGTATGCTAAAATAAACTTTTGGGTCATTCAGGGACTAAAAGTGTCAAAAAGTGCACAAGTTTGCATTTTCGCGCATAACTTACGTTCTGAATACATTCGGACATCCAAAAATTTATGTAAGCATGACTATATTATGCTTTAGTGTTTGGCTTGCCAAAAATCCATTCGTCGCGTCATTTGGATCGTTTTTCGCGCTTATGCGCATTCCGTCGTAATTAAGCGAACATCGCGTTCGTACGACCAAGCGAACTGACATCAGGCATATTTTTGAGCATGTTTCATGTCCACAATGTTTAGGCAACATTTTAGGGCCTTAAAGTTGGCTTTACGGGCCTTAGAAGTGTCGGAAATGGCCTTAAACACGTGCAGGGACCAAAACTGTCAATTCTGCAAGAAGTTTGCTGATCAGACAGCTAGGCGGCCCGCCTCAGTTTCTTAACATTCTTAGGCGGCCCGCGTCAGACTCCCAGAACAGATCAGAACGAACAGTCAGCGTGTACCAGCTGTTTTAACCACAACCACACACTTGCAACTTGCATATTCAGCTGATAAACATCATTTTTAGGCACCACAACTTTCCGACACTTGTACGGTTTTGATTAAGGCACGATATTCGACAAACGATCTTAACGGTGGACCGAATACTATAAATACCCCACCCCCCATTGCTTAAAAATCACTAGAATTCTGATTTGAGGAGCTCTAAGTTGAAACCATTGTTTCATACCTGAGATTCTTGAATCGGGATTAGCATTCGGGGACCCTGGGTAAGTATTCTTTCGTTCTTTTCCTTATTTTACTGCTTTTCGAGTCCGAAAGTCAAACTTTGTTTGACTTTCAGCGTTGACCAGCTTATGGTCAATGCGAAGTTCGTTTGAACTTCGCAACGTGATTGTAATCACGATGGTTATAGTCCCTTGGGACTATGCCTACTGATTACCACGTTATCTAGGGTCGTAGGGTAAGCGATCTAATAAATCGCTTATACCTTCGAACCCGACCCAGTTTGGTCGATCATTAGGATCCGACCAAATACATTAGGTGACCATAGTGTAGGGGATAACCTTCCGAGGTTATACCCTATGGTCACATCGTTTAAGTAGTTGTATGATAGGTAGTTTATATGCCTTAGGTAAATTACTAGAATACCCTTTTCATGTATAATTGGTAATTAAGCATATGTAACCTAAACTTTTGTCACATAACTGATTATGTAACATGTTTAGGCATATAACACTTGTCATAGGACTAGTTAGACGGTCCGAACGCGTTTCACGCGCACGACGCGTTAAAGTAGCATAAGCTACCTAAACGGGTCGTAATGGGTCGTAAACACTTAGGTTAAGTTTCATTTAGTATGTAGGCTTTGTTAAACCAAATGACACGAGTCTCAACACTCGTTTGGTTTACAAACCCTAATGCTACCCGATCTTCCGATTTAGGTCCGGTTTATTAATGTAGTTACCTATAGTAGGTGCCGTTTGATTCCGTGACCTCTAGCTTTGTTTGGTTGTTGTTCAAGACCTCCAAGCATTATCAGGCGAGTACATTATTCCCCTCTTTTACTGTTTTCTAAACTGTTTTGGGGTGAAGCATGTGTACCTATCTGTTATTTTCATGATTCCAAAAGTATAATTGATTATACATGTTATTACTTATCATATGACAAACTGAATGATTAATTATAGTTTAAACATTGATTTCTCAAAGAACATAAAATAAATTGTTGAATTGTACTTATTTTATGTTCACCAGACCGATTGTTAGTATGATATAGCGCTATAGGATTTGACACCCCATTCCTGTTGTCATGGAATGTCAGAAACCAAGTTGTTGCTCCATCCAAATAGGGATTTCCTTTGTGGTATTCCTATAGTCTCAAAGGTGTATTTTGATGCACTAGGTCTGAATGAATTCTTAAATCACACTATTAAAGTATAGTTGAATATACTCTCATGTGTGGTATTGTACAAAACCAACATATATTTATGAAACCAAAAATAGTTTAATATGTTATTTATCGCATCTAAAGCATATTTTGATATGTTATATATGAAACCAAAACATAGTTTATTATGTTACTTACAAATCCAAAGTATACTGTTAATATGCTACTATAAGGTTATTTGTTTAATCTTACATTTATTTATACAAATCACATTGAATACTTATTACATGATTTACATTAGACATGAACATTTTACATCTTGATGGTTTGGTTTGAATAAGTGATTAAGTAACGATGCGTGTGTAATATGATACAAGCATGGTGGATACGCCGCTGGTACTTCCTATATATAAGTGTTTGTATGGTATTACATATATCGCAGCATTATTTGAATCATTTCAGTTTGATACATATAAACATTTTATACAAATAACATACTTTTCACAAGACATTTACTTACAAACAACTTATCTAATACAAACTCATAATACATGGTTATTCATTTAATCATGCATTATTTTCTTATTATACATCTCATCTGGACTCATTTATTGTTTTTCAAATAATTTACTAAAACAAATGTTTTTGGGTTAAGAGTCATGGCTACGAGGTTTACAAATTATAACCCGCTTGATTTGAGTTGGTTAATTAAGTTGCGATATTGTACTCTTTTCAAAACAAGGTTTTTAAATAAAGTATTGCAACGTCTAAACTAGCCATGATTTCGACACTCCTACCAAACCAATGTATTCGCCAGCATTTCTTTGCTGACCTCGTTTTTACACATGTTTCAGGTACTGCTTTGCAATGATTGTTGATGCATGCTACATTTAGGATGGACTCGTGCCTTAGCAACTTAAAACGAGACAATAACTAGTTAACTTATGTTATGTACCCTTTGTTTCTTGTTTAAACATTGTAAACTCTCATAATTGATCAATAAAACGAAACTTCAATTGCCATGGATTTGAAACAATTAATTCTGTTACAACACTCCCCGACATTTCCGCCACGTTTTGTATGTTCCACGTGGTCGGGGTGTGACATGGTGATAAGCTGTTGTTCCACGGGATCTTCCATTGCACGAAAGAAACCTTGATTTTGAAAACGTGTTGGTCATTATCTTCATCAGAATCTCTAGACTATCCAAGTCCAATGAAACAAGTGAAACAAAAATACTAAAATCCTAAAACTGATTAAACCCTAATGTTAACATCAAATCGGTATCACAAAGTTTAAACAAAGCAAGATAATTGTAAAATAAACTCACATTGGAGTGAAGAAATAGCACAAGAAGAAATATCACCCACTTTTAAGTAGCTTGGTGCATAACACAGATACATAAACGCATTATGCAAAAACTTAATAATAACAAACTCTATTTTGTTAAAAAAAAAGCTCACCCCTTGCGCAAATAAACCTTGGATTTGAGTGGTCCAATTCCATTGCTTTGCTGGCATCAGCAACAACATCTACAAGACCAAACATAACAATAATATCATTCACAGCATAAATCATTCATAAAAGTTAAAACCATTGCAAACCCTACCAAGGACTACAAAATGTCCTGCGTATCCAAACAATTTTGAGATATTTTTTCAAAGTAATATCATTATGTTCAAAACATATATCCGAACAATCAATCATCTCACCATAACCATCGCTGTAGTCAAACCCATAACCATCGATAGGAAACTTGTCATCCTCCAATTACGCGACGCCATGCTTAGATCTTAACCAATTCCTACTCACATAACGTTCAGTCATCACCGATCTAATCAACAAATTTCCATAAAATTAATACGAATACAAAAAAAGTTAACATCAGACGAACATTTATGCCAGAGTCGAACATCAATCGAATATGTAAAGAACTAAAAACAAAACAAAATGAATGAGAACAAAATTGAAGGTTAGGGTTTTAACATTCAAAATATTGCTGTTGTATAATTATTCGTAATCCGTCACTCTCTACTCGTCAGGCCACAACCGGCGAAACCCAAAACCAATCCTTGTAGCAGTCATCTTTTTATTCAGGCCACAACCACCGTCAACATCTTCTTCTTAGTCGACCCACAACCATCACTTCTGGAGTTGTCGATCTAGAGGTTATGCATCGAAGAGTTGTGGATAACCTCTAGGGTTTGCCTTCTAGAGGTTGTGCATCGAAGGCAGGGGAGAATCGGCAGAGAGATTAAACGGCGTATTAGGGTTTGGTGAATGAGTGATTGAGGTATTTAGAAGCAATATATAGGCGGGTCAAAATTTGCGGGTATGGATATCACAATCGGATCGCGTGTAAAATTAACATGTTTTCCCACTGTTTCCCGCAAAAAATCCATTGTGGTTGCACCACCACTTGACACGTGTCCCACATTTTATTCATATATTATATATATATAGATGATTGTTGGTTGGCAAATAATAATTACTAGGGCTTGAAATTCAAAATTTTAAATTGAAAATTACGGAACATGGGCTATGGTTGAACACTTGAAGATCCTTGTTTATTTTGTATGTGATAGGATTAGGAATGAACAATGAGTAGGGAAGTTATGCCGCGATTTCTCAATAGGAAAGGGGTTGAACCACTTTTTTTTCGCCGGATTATTCTAATTAAAGACAAAGGTATGTTATAGATAAGTTTTTTTGTTCTTTTATTGAATGATTAAGAGAAATAAAAGTAGGGATGGTTTGAACTTTGATGTTTTTTTGTTTGTTAATGTGATAGGAAGTTAGGAACTAGGGTTTGATTGTTTGAGAATTGAAATGGACCCGACCTGATCCGACCCGCTATGAACCGATTTTTTAATATAGTTAGGGGTCTAAAATCTTTAAAAAAATTCCGCACCCTCAGGAAAAAAATACTGGGTCCGCCACTACTGTGAAAGCATATGTCATCTGACCAAGGGCGACAAAAGAAGGCAAAAGATCAAATACAAATAATCTTAACATACTAAACATACAAATTGAAGGAAAACTCAAAAAGACAAGGTGACATTTTTGTAATTACCACCAACTATCAAAGTTACTATACAAATGTGAACTCAACAAAAAATACCTAAAAAACACAATTTTTTTTAATATTTTTTTTATAAAAAAATCGCTACATTTTGTTAGAATTTTTTTTTTCTTTTTGCTGCTACTAAAAGTAGCGATTTTTTAATAAAAATTGTTAAAAAAAATAAAATTTTTTTGTGTGTTTTTTTTTTATTTTTTTTTAGATTTTTTTAGGTTTTTTGAGGTTTAGTTTTTAGCATTTTAGCTTGGGTGGGGTGGGGGGTGGGGGGGGGGGGGGGTTAGGTTTTTTTTAAGTTTTTTAGGTATATTTGTAAAGTAACTTTGATAGTTATTGATAATTACAAAAATGACACTTTGTCTTTTTGAGTTTTCCTTCAATTTGTATGTTTAGTATGTTAAGATTATTTGTACAAGAACTTTCCCCGACAAAAGCAATGTTTTGAAAACCGGACCGGGCCGGCCGGTCGGACCGGTCGGACCGGGATCCGGAGCCTTTACCGGGCCGGTTCAGTACATCAGACCGTTTCAGCATTAACTCGGTGGTCGGGCCGGCGTGCCGCATAGGGTCGGGATGGTCAGTCTTTTTTTTTTTTTTTTTTTTTTTTAATTCGGTGATTCAGATTGTGCAAAAAACGCGTACCAGACCTGTTTTTTACCCTTTTTTGTGAATTAAAGAGATGAAGTAGGAATGGCTTGATGTACAGATCGATTGAGAGTGATTACTTGCTTGCTTGAGTGGAAGAATGAATAGCCATGTAGATGGAGAGAAGAAACGGCCGCTGTGAAAGAAGCCCCAAATTATTAGGTTTGCTTTTAGGTTATAAGTTTAGAAGTTACACTTTTCACCCTTTAAGTTGAGTTTTTATTAAAGTTTACCCTTAACTTTATAGATAGATGTACGTATTAAACCATAAATAAAACTTAGAGTTAAATGCCATTTTAGTCCCTGTGGTTTGGCCATTTTGCCAGTTTAGTCCAAAGGTTTCATTTTTAACCTGTGGGTCCAAAAAGGTTTCACAGTTGCCATTTTAGTCCACTGGGTTAACTTCATGTATTTTTTCTGTTAACGAGAAGGCCAATTCGGTCATTTTATATGGCTGAATTGCCCTTTTAGTTAACAGAATTACATACAAAATGACCAAATTGGCCTTCTCGTTAACAGAAAAAATGGATGAAGTTAACCAAGTGGACTAAAATGGCAACTGTGAAACCTTTTTGGACCCACAGGTTAAAAATGAAACCTTTGGACTAAATTTGCAAAATGGCCCAAACCACAGGGACTAAAATGGCATTTAACTCTAAAACTTATTTAAAGTTAAATTTTAGTACTTATGTTAGAAAGTTAATAAAATTATTAATAAACATCTATTTATCTGTTTTGTATATGATACAATGTACTAGAAAGTTAATAAAATTTTAGTATATGTTTTTATATAATTTATGACGTAATCCGGGTCTTAAATCCGGTCGAACCGGTCGGACCGATCCGACCTTTGACCCCGTAAGGCGACCGGGTCGACCTCCGGTCCGGTTCTGAAAACATTGGACAAAAGAAATCATAGTTTTAAAATTGAAGGCCAACAATGGTGCGTATAAATACACAAGCCCTAAATAAATTTGCATTCGATAAACGCCTTTGAATTGTCTGTTCTTGTAATAATTGAGAGAGTGCATCTTAGTCATGCTGGGATCGTTACTGCCTCATTCAGGTTCCGTTATTCTCTTTTACACATGAAATTGCTCATTATCTGATGTAGTTGTTCGGCATTTGGATGATTATTGATCATAGTTTACTGGGTATTTTGTTAACGGATTACTTGTATGATTTCATCACCGCAGTCATGTATGAGTTTATACATACGTTGTTTGTCGTCATATGAAATGATTGTTGGTTGTTGAAGTTTTTATTCAAGGTCGTGTCTGTCTGAGGGTTTTGAATCTACATATTGGTCAAAAGCAAAATCTTTGAATTAACATATTACATCTGAAGTAAAATTCTTTTAGTACAATTTCAATACTCCGACCTTTTTTTGCAGTACATTATCTGGCTAAGTTCAAGTATGTATAAATTTAAACACACACAATTATTTATTAATCAGCAAAAGTTACATTTTAACATAGAGAATTGTAACCCTCTGTTCTTAAAAACAGTCTGCTAAACCATACAATCAAAATTCTTTTGGAACACACTGATGTCGGTTGTCGAGCCCTTCAACAGTGTTCTATCCACTCACTCCCTTTTGGAACACACTGATGTTGCCATTCTTCTTGATAATTAAGTTATTTATGATATCTGTAGGCGGTCTCTTGACATTGAGCGGCCCACCGACATCAACCTTAACTGCCTCGTGTCTCAAGTTATCTCTGTATCTTTGAGATTTGATGGAGCCTTGGAATGTGGACATGACTGAATTCCAGACCAACTTGGTTCCATACCCAAGAATTCACTTCATCCTTTCATCCTACACACCTGTGATCTCAGCTGAAAAGGCTTACTATCTGCGTGTGACCCACATCATGGGAAGTACATGTCTTGCTGCCTATGGTGACATGGTCTCTAAAGATGTGAATGCTGCGGTTGCAACAATCAACTAGCGTTGATAATTACAGGGTAACACCTTGATATTGAAATAGCTTTCATTTTTCTATGGCATACCTATCATATGTCTACTTACACTTAAATCCCAGCCAGCTTTGGATATGTATTCGGTATTCTGCTTTTGAAGAATTAATCTATAGTCAAACATGCTATGGATCATTTTTCACAGCAATTACTTTCTAAATATATCTAGTTAATAATTACGCAAAGAGTGGTTCTGGAAAAGAAGGAACTTCATCTATGCATCATGATCCTGAATCGAGTGGTTGTTATGTCTTACCTAGACCGATGAATTTGGACAGTCCGTGAAATCAATCAGAAATCTATCTAATTAATAAACGAATACCAATTTTCAAATATCCATTTCACCCTTGGGTACCTTTTGAAAATCAATATGCTGGGCTGGAGATCTGAAATTGAGAGATTACCCACTCGCGTTGAACTGTCAAAAAGAAATGTTGGTACACACTTATCCTTTTTGTGAACAACTTATGGAGACAGCGGAACACTTTCTAATTTCCGATTTTCATAATTTGTTTTCTCTCCTTGGTGTCTGTTATTTGTCGATAGCATCTTGCTACTGTTTTTATGTACCTTTTGCTTTCTTTGGTTTAATAATCCCTTGGATGTTAAAAAAGTTGTGCAAAGAAATCAATTAGTAGGTGTATTTAATTCCAAACACTAAAGAGTGAACGTCAATGTACATTTAGTTAGATAAATCCAAAGTGAAGCAATAAATGTAATTTCAAGTCTAGAAATTTGTAAAGCTAGCTGTGTATATATATCAACTCTTCTTCACTAAAATCTAAGTAAATAGTAAATAGCATATGTACAGTACCAACTAGCTACTCCACCCTATGAGTTCGGAAATGCATAACCTGTCGAGCCTTTCTATCACCGGAGGCAGGTACATTGATGATGAAAAACACGACGACGATGGCCAGTTAAAAAGAACTGGTATGCAAACTTGATCATGTTCGTCTTCATGCAAATTTCCTTTTGTTTCAACTGTATTTGTATTGCATGTAGGAACATGGCAGCAAGCAAGTGCCCATATAATAACGACCGTGATAGGGTCAGGAGTGTTGTCACTCTCATGGTGTTTCGCTCAAATGGGCTGGATACCCGGAGTCAGCACCCTCCTCTTCTTTTGTGTCATCAGTTTGTTCACTTCCATCCTTTTAGCGGATTCCTACAGATCGCCTGATCCTGTTTTTGGCACTAGAAACAGCACATACATGAATGCCGTCAAAGCCACTCTTGGTACGTAATTACTTCCATCTTTTCATTCAAAGGTTGAGCTAGCTAGATTTCATTAATTAATTTGGAGTTATATACACAACAGTCTAGACGCATTTATGCCACTGGAGTACGTAGGTGGGCCGGGTTTAATTTGCACTCATTTTTAGGATTTCAAATTTTCATACTTGTCACTGTTTAGAGCATTTATATTTATTATAACAGTAATGTCTGATCTCTTAGTGACTAAATTAGATTATAATGTCATGTCACATACGAAAAAATTTCACATGATAGTTTATTATTTGCATGCTAAAATCAATCAAATGCCCAATTCATTTAATTAATTTGTTGCGCGAATATGGTGTTTGTGGCACACAGGTATGCAGCAATACAAGCTTTGCGGCATAGCTCAGATGGGGGTTCTTGTTGGAATCACCATCGGCTACACCACTACCACTGCCATCAGCATGGCGTAAGTATATATACTGCTGGCTAGATGATCCTTGATTAATTTGACACTGATAATGGACCTACTTGTGTTAATTACCAGGGCAATCTATAAATCAATCTGTTTTCACCAGCACGGTCACCATGCTGACTGCCATGTCAGCAACAATCCCTTGATGATAATCTTTGCTATCATCGAGATAATCCTGAGCCAAGTACCCAACTTCCATGAGCTGTCCCCACTCTCAGTCATTGCTGCCATCATGTCATTTATGTACTCCACCACCGGCATTGTTCTTTCTATCGCTAAAATTGCCGGTAACGGAGTTGGAAAGACGAGTTTGACCGGAATACCGATTGGGAACAACGGCCTCACAGCGATGGAGAAAATGTGGAGAGTTTTATCCGCTATAGGAGATATCGCTTTTGCTTTCTCCTTCAGCTTCGTCCTCATCGAGATTCAGGTAATTGAAGTGTTAGTTATTCCTTTCACTGTAAATTAAGAGTATGAATTGATTTATCATGCATGCAGGACACGTTGAAATCAAGTCCACCAGAGAACAAATCCATGAAGAAGGCGGCGACAGTTGGAATTTTTGTGTGCTCCATGTTCTACATGATGTGTGGTGTTCTTGGATATGCAGCTTTTGGAAATGATGCCCCCGGAAACTTCTTAACAGGATTCGGCTTTTTTGATCCCTTCTGGCTCGTAGCGTTAGCTAATCTATGCGTTGTTATTCATCTTCTAGGTGCTTATCAGGTAATATAGCTAGCGATCTATCTTTTCTTCACCACACATTAATTTAATTATTAGATTGGTTACTTATATATGTAGATTATAGCCCAACCCATATTTGGGTTTATGGAAGAATGGGTCCGGAAAAGATGGCCAGAGAATAGAGTGATAAGGAAACACTACACATTGGGCGGTTTGGAGTTTAGTTTATTCAGGTTGATTGGCAGGACGACGTATGTTGTGGTGATGACAATAATCGCAATGCTATTTCCTTTCTTCAATGATTTTGTGGGTTTGATTGGCGCATGCACTTTTTGGCCACTCTCTGTTTACTTTCCGATACAGATGTACATTGCACAATTCAGCATTCCCAGGTTATCATGCGCTTGGATCTGCTTGCAACTAATCACTCTAGCCTGCTTCATAGTATCACTCGTTGCTGCCATTGGATCAACTCGAGGCCTTGTTAAATCCGTTACAACCTTTAAGCCATTTCAGTCTGTGTCTTAGATGGCTCGTTTATTTCAGTAATGTACGTTGTAATAATTCACGAATTAAAACATGCGTGATCATGAAATCGTTGGACCATCAACAATCAAGCTGTTGATGTCAACGTATGTAGTTTAATACTACATCATATTGATATTATAAATAACAAGTTCTTTAGCAGCATCTTCTATTTCAAGCTAACTACAACAAACAGAAAATTGGTTGCTATGTGCCTATATATGTTTTAATAGCTTCTTCTATGACTATGGGTAGGATTGTATATATTAGGTAAGGTGTTGGTTGTTATTGTTGTTCTAAGCTACAAGAAAAGACTATTGGACAATATGCATGTTAATTTATTGTATGAGGGAAATTTGGTGATCATTAAATATTGGTTTGTTAAAAGTAACCGCTAAAGGGTTTTATTAAAAATGACCTCTTCAAGTATGGAATGAATATAAAAAAAAGGCTCATTTTAACACAATGAGAAAAGAAAGCAAACATTAGAATTCCGGCTAACGATAGGTGGAAAGTGGAAACCTACGTAGGATCCCCAAGTAGTTGGCTGTGAGCTGAAAGTCAAAGGAAGTGTGCCATTACAATTGCTTATCTAGCAGTTTCCCAATAATACAACCACAATTACTTAAAATACCCTTACCAACCATAAGTTGGGACGTTTTGTGTTAGTGTTTAATTTCATCACCCATCTCCACTTCATTTTTGGCTATTTATATCTCCATTCACACCCACATGCTCTTCGCCATTGTCTCTTCTTTCATACTTAACAACACTCGCACAAATTAAGTTCTTCAATGGAAAAAGGAGATTCCAATGAACTGTACGATGATGACGGCCGAATTAAAAGAACAGGTAACTAAATAATAATAATAATAATAAGGCATGCATGTGGCTATTCATAACACTTCATTTTACTCCCAAATAATCAGTTTGGAGAATCAATCCAGAACACCATTAGACATTAATGTGTGAATATTAATGTGTTGGTTTGATCATTATATATTAATGGGTTGTAACTTATTAAGTTTTGTTGTTGTATTATATATATAGGGAGCTTAATGAGTGCAAGTGCACACATAATAACAGCAGTTATAGGATCAGGAGTGCTGTCACTGGCATGGTGTTTTGGTCAATTGGGTTGGATCGCTGGGACTGCTTCTCTTGTGGTTTTTGCAGTCATCACTTGGTTCACATGCATCTTGCTTTCAGACTGTTATAGGTCTCCTGATCCTGTCACTGGTACCCGAAACTACACTTACATGCAAGCTGTCAAAGCTAATCTAGGTACGCTACGATCAAATATTTACTAGCTTAATTATATGTAATTTCAATTAGTTAAGCATATCGTTTGAAATCATTCTCTCAGAAATTAAGCTATTATACACTTTTATATCCGTGGTCCATGTTAGAAGGATCATGATCATTTACTAACTTAATCTATACAAGAAGCTAATACACAGGAATCATGCATGGTTTTATTAGGTAAGTTATAATGAAAAATGACCACACACATGACACAAATTGAGTGAGCTTGTTGCTTAGTGCTGCGTCATCCCACTCCCAATGTGAAGTTGTGAAGTATTATAATGTTGCTCTTTAATTGGGCCCGGGCTTGAGCTTGCCTCATTCTGTTTTATGACATCACAAAAGCAAAGGCTTAAATCTCTGGTCAAAAGTGGTAATTAAATTTCATTTTTAAACAACATAATTTATATACGTCAAAGGACACAACCTAGCTAGACATTTTTTTTAGAACGGCTCCTAATTCTTCTAATATTCTCATATTAACCACCTATACCTGCATCTTGTAGTATTATTTACTTCAGTTCTAGAATAGAGTGGAAACACCTTACCACCATGATCTCATTTGGAGATTATACAGTGTGGAGAGCATGAAGAGGGGGCATTAAGCACCATGTGGCCGCCACGTCAGCAAGGGGTCATGGTAAAATAAAGCATGGGGTGGGAGGGGCGTCAAAGTGGTGTTTTTTACAAAAAAAAATATATATATTAAACAAGAACCAATCAAAACTAATCAAAATCCACACACACCAATGAAACGCCGCCACGTCACCACCCATTTTCCCTCCAGAGCGGTGAGATTTCTACCGCTCCCATCACCACGTCACCACCACGCCAAGGCCCGGGGTGGTGTGCTGGCGTGATGGAGCCTTCCATGTCACCACAACGGCCATCGCACCGCCGTGTGGTCTTAAAGTTGTAAACTGGTGGATTATTTGTCGACTAGGGTCCAAAAGGTTGTCCATAACAGTTGCTCATCAACAGGGGGCAGGGGTTTGTCTTTAATAGGCTAGGGTTTGCTATTCAGAAAGGGGTAGCGGCGCAGCTTGTTGCTCGCTTACCTGCGATATTGATGTAAAGTGCACTTATTATTAATGAAAAAAAAAAAATTATAACAAAAAAAAAAAAAAAAAAAAAAAAAAAAACATGACTGTTACAAGGAAATACAAAAACTTCAGAAAAAACCAGTATATATATCAACTGCAAGTTGCTTCCTTTTTGGCTTTTTTTTAATTATATGATTTTTCTTACAAGACAGAACATTATTAAGATATGACCTATACATTCAGCATTTCATATTATTTTCTATACAATTTTTTTTGCATAATGAAAAAAATCCTAAGTCTTGCACCAACTGACAAAAAGGCAATATGCAGGGGGACTTCATTACAAATTTTGTGGAATGGCTCAATACGGGATTCTTATCGGAGCAACCATAGGTTACACCATCACCGCTGCCATATCCATGGCGTAAGCATTGTATATACCCTTAACCTTATTCCTTTTGTTTAACTTGTGTGCATAATCTGATCTGGTTTTGGTTCATCAATCAGGGCAATCAAACGGTCAAACTGTTTTCATACGAAGGGCCACCATAACGGGTCATGTCACACGTTAAACAACTCGTATTTAATTATGTTTGCCATTATTGAAATTGTTTTAAGCCAGATCCCAAACTTTCACAAGCTCACACTCGTTTCCATTTTGGCAACCATCATGTCTTTCACCTATGCTACAATTGGCATCGGTCTCTCCATCGCCAAAATTGCAGGTCGGCATTTATAAATTAGTTTAATTAAAACGGGTCGACATGCAGTGTTAAATATATGTTTCTTTGATGTGTGTTAAAGAAAGTGGGCACCCCAGAACAAGCCTAACAGGAATACCAGTTGGGAAAGACATGCCAAGTGTTGAGAAAATGTGGACAACTTTTTCAGCCATTGGAGATATTGCTTTTGCCTATTCTTTCTGTCCAGTTCTCCTTGAGATACAGGACACACTAAGATCAAGTCCTCCAGAAAACAAAGTGATGAAAAGGGCATCTACCGTTGGGGTCTCCGCTTCTACCTTTTTCTACATGATATGTGGAACCCTCGGTTATGCAGCATTCGGTAACGATGCACCTGGGAATTATTTAACCGGCTTTGGATTTTATGAGCCTTTTTGGCTCATCGACTTTGGTAACCTGTGTATTGTAATTCATCTTCTTGGAGCCTACCAGGTAATTATATTTACATCAAAGGGTTCAATATCTATACAAAGTGTTATTATTATACCTACTACAACCAGCTATATATCTACTTGATCTATATAGGTGTATATCCAACCATTCTTTGCATTTGTGGAATGCTGGAGCAATGAAAAATGGCCTGAAAACAAATTCATAAGAAAAGAATACTTGGTAGGTAAATTGAGGGTCAGCATATTCAGGCTGACATGGAGGTCAGCATATGTGGTTTTAGTGACATTAGTGGCCATGATATTTCCATTTTTCAATAGTTTTCTTGGGCTTATTGGTGCCACTACATTCTGGCCATTAACGGTGTATTTCCCTATCGAAATGTATATTTCAAAAGCCAAGATTAAAAAGAATTGTTGGACATGGGTTTGGATGAAGGTATTAAGCTTCACATGTTTAATTGTATCACTCGTTGCTGCTGCTGGATCTATCAGAGGCCTTGTTGTGTCAGTCGAGTCGTTTAAGCTTTTCCATTCAGTATCTTAACTAGACCTGTTATTCTCAGCCTTTAGTACTGTGAAATTAAGCAAGTACAAGGACATTCCTAAATAATAGTAAGATTAGATTTAGAGAGATGTGATTATTTGTGTCTTTGCTCGTTCTATGTAATTGTCTCTCATTGAAGTGTGATTCAATATTGATCATCTCATTTAATCAACAAGTGTATATCTAACAAACTAATAGTGCCCCCTTGCAGTGTGCGCATATAATGTATATATATGTGTGAACACCAGAGGGGGGAGGAGGCAAATGTGAAATTGCACTAATTTTAAGGTTATTTTACTAATTTCGTGAAAATAAAGTTAAAAACGGCGGACGGTTAATCATGCATCATGTGGTGGCGTTGATGGTCGAAAGACAAATGGGTACATGCATTAATCAACATGTGTGTTATGTGCCTTAAGTCCAAGGCTTGATGCAAAATTACTATTGAGCCAGGGGTCTCACTGGAAGCAGCCTCTCTATTCCTATAGGGTAGAGGTAAGACTGTCTACATCTTATTCTTCTCACACCATACTTTAGCTTTGCTATTGGTAAAATTTACTGAGTATGATGATGATGATGTGTATCTAACTAACATAACTAGTTTAATACTATTGGGTATTTTAATGTCACAATGATACTAGTATTTTTGTATTTAGATTATAGACAATAACATTATTTGTTAAAAAAAAAAACAAAATATAAAATGTTTTATTAAAAGCGTTCATATTTACATGTATATTATATTATGTTTAAAAACCTTGCAAAGCAAGGTTGGAGGTAATTTTAATATAAACTAGTAATATTCCTCGCGTGTTACGGCGGGTCTACGGAAGTACCAGTTCGATTTATAATGGGATCGGTATGGTATCGGCACTCGATATAATAACCAAAAGACAACCAAAAAATAAAAGTAATTACAACCAAAATGATGTCAACACGTGTTTTACAATGGTCAAAAGACGAAAACCATAAAAACGAATATCGGTTCCAATAATAACGATACCAGTACCAATGTTGTTCGGTTGAAATCGACAGGGCATTGATGTTGCTAGGACGGTGTCATTTTAGTTAGTCACGGTAAGAGTATGGTACCAACACTCGCTAAAAATAAGCATGTCGCAACATTATAGTCGAAGTTGTTCAAATGGTATTGGTTTGGTTTGTCAAAAAAAAAAAAACGAAAAATCAATTATATTTTACCCGTTCGATTCAAACAAAACTTATATTTAAATATAGATAAAAATAAGCGTGTCGCAACATTATAGTTGAAATTTTATAAGGCATTACTTGTATTATTAAATTAATGTAAAGGATACGTCGACATATAATAAATACTAAAACGTAGATAAAAAATAGACACGTTGTAACTGTATACTCAAAATTTTAGAAAACATCATATCATAAAAGTTATAATAGGAAAACAAATATGTTTAATTAAAATAAAAAATAATTAAAAGCTAGAAAAAAAATATAATAACATATAATATTAATTTTGTTTACTGTTCATCAGCACTTTCTTTTAATAGGTATAATCGTAGAGTAAATTTCCCAAAAGCGTCTCTGAGATTTGGGCGTGTTTGCTAATTTTACCCTAAACGATTTTTTTGTCATGCTATCCTTCACTTTTGACAATTTTTGCCATTTTCATCCAGTTCACTAACATGGTTTATTTTTTTGTTAACTCAGGGGCAATTTGGACATTTTACCATTTTCCCTTTTTTTCTTTTCTATATTTTTTCTAACCTTTAAATAAAAAACAAAAAATATATATAAAACCTACCTACCCCACCCCACTCTCCTTCCCTCTCTATATATACCTCTACAACTCCGCCCCCCTCTCTCTATAAATCTCAAACATCCCGGTTTACTGATTCCCCAACCCTAATTTCAACTGCAACAGTTATAGCAACATCATACACACTGATATATAATGAATCTGAAACTATAAAAAATCAGAATAGCAAGAAGAACTATTATTGTTGATGAAATTGAGTAATTAGTTGACCGATCAAAGGAGTTATTGACCAGAGTAGTGAACATGATGAAGAACACCAGAGTTGTAGCAACGGTGCTGTGGAAGATGCTGCACCGGATATTATCATCAGTGAATCATGAGGTTAGGTTAGGGTTTGCGACATTGTTGGTGGATATTTTGAGGAAATCACAAGGACTAAAATAGTATTTAACTCTTAGGAAAAAGAATACTGAATTGCCACTAACTGCCCCATCTTAAAGGTTATTTTTCTTATTGTCAGGATCAAATGTTAAAAGCTTTAAACGGTCTAGATGATCCTATATTGTGATTCAACATCCACAAATAGTCATCGTCATCATCTTACTCAGTAAATCCCACCAATTGCAAAGCTAAGACAGAGTCTGATGAGGGTAAGATGTAGATAGCCTTACATCTATTCCGTAAGAATAGAAAAGCTGCTTCCAGTGAGGCGCTCCATTGTTATGGATTTATAAGAATAAGCAAAGTATGGGGACTTAAAATGTCAATTGTAATTCTAGAAGGACCAGTCTTGTAATTAGTTGGTTAGTCGTTAATGGTTGTTGTAATAGCTGTTAAATACCGTTAATCAATAAGAGATCAATAGGCTTGAGTTGTGATAATTTTCTTCTCTGATCTTCTTCTTCCTTATTCGATTCGTAACATTGGTATCAGAGCTTCAGTCGATCTGAGCTCCGGGACCATTTCAGTTCAAACTCCGGCGGAAATTTCGATTTCATTTCATTTCCGATTAATCGATTGTTCCGATTAATCATCTTCATTTCATTTCCGATTAATCGATTGTTCCGATTAATCATCTTCATTTTAGTTCTGATTAATCAATTGTTCTGATTAATCATTTCAATTTCTTTGTTCAAATGTCAACCCGAAGTCGTAGCGATTTGGAGAAGACAATAGATGAACATGCGGTGTCTCTCCTCAAGATGGACGCGTTTATGCAGAAATCCGAGCATTCAATTGCTGGTCTTCAAGCCAGTTTGCAGGCGATTCTGCAGAAATTGAACGGTGACTTGTCTGCCGGCGAAGGGCAATCATCTCAGGGCGAAATTCACAGGAATCCGAGATCGCTACAACGGTTAGGCAAAATTGATTTTCCGAAATTCAATGGCGAAGACGTAGATGATTGGATTTACAGATGTGAGCATTTCTTTGCCATAGATGAAACTCCTGATAATTTCAAAGTTCGGTATGCATCCATTAATCTCGAAGGTGATGCAGTCAAGTGGCATCAATCTTTCTTGAAGCTAAGAGCGATTCCAATAACAGATATTTCTTGGCCGGATTACTCGCAAGCGATTATTGACAGATTTTCAACCACTTTGTTTGAAGATGCAATGGGGAATCTCACCTCATTAATTCAAACTGGTACACTGGAAGATTTCTGCAAATTGTTTGATTCTTGTCTTCTCAAGGTTTCTATTGCAGAACCATATGCGGTTAGTATTTTCTTGAAAGCTCTTAAACCTGAAATAGGTGGTCCTGTTAAAATGTTTCAACCAAAAACTTTGAAAGAAGCTTTCCGTTTGGCCAAGATACAGGAGGCAACTAATAAGTCATTGGGGGTGGGTCAGAGTTCTAGATCAGTATCAATCAGTAATAATGGGTATGGTGGAAATAAAAACCAAGGTGTTAAGCCTCCAGCTTACACTACTCAGTTACCTTTATTACCAACACCACATCCATCAAAAAAACTGACTAACACTAGACAAATTTCGAGTAAAGAGATAGAAGGAAAAAGGGCTAGAGGTGAGTGCTTTTGGTGTCCTGAGAAATTCACACCAGGTCATAAATGTCCAAATAAACAAATCTATGTTCTTGAAGTTTGTGGACAGGATGAGGAGGAGGATAATGATCCTGTTCCTGTTGAACAGGAATGGATTGATCCCCAAATATCGATCCATGCCTTAACAGGAATACCATCTTTTTCAACTATGAAAATTATGGGTACTATTGGCACTATGAAACTTAGGATCTTAGTTGATTCAGGTTCTACTCACAATTTTTTGAACAAAAAATTGGCTGAAAAATTACATTGTGCTTTGAAGACTGTTAACAATCTGATGTCTGTGGGTGTAGCTAATGGCCAAAGTATAAATTGCAATCAGTATAGTCCCAATTTTCAATGGTTCATGCAAGGAATGTGGTTGACAACAGATGTTTTGGTGATACCTCTTGAAAATTATGATATGGTCTTAGGAGTGCAATGGCTATTAACTCTTGGGCCTATTGTTTGGAATTTTGTGGATCTTACTATGCAGTTTCAATTGGAGGATAATCAATGCGTTTTAAAAGGCACTGATAGTAATGAGGTTTCTGTTTGTTCTGCAACCGTTCTGAACTCATTAATTAGTAATACTCAGAATGTATCTCAAGCTCATTTGTTCAGTTTGCAAGTGCCTTCTCAGGTATCATTCCAACATGATACTACTGTTTTGAACTTAGAACAGAATACTCAGTTACAATCATTATTAGATGCCTATCAAGATGTTTTCCAAACTCCGACCACTTTACCTCCTAAGAGACCCCCATTTGATCACAGAATTGATTTGCAAGCTGGTTCCAAAGTGGTCAACTTAAAACCTTACAGGTATCCATCTGCACAGAAAGATGTTATAGAAAAACTTACTAAGGAATTGATAGATACTGGGGTAGTCAGGGGTAGTTCCAGCCCATTTGCATCACCAGTAGTGTTAGTAAAGAAAAAAGATGGTACTTGGAGATTTTGTATTGATTATAGGAGCTTGAATAGCATCACCATTAAGAATAGTTATCCAATTCCTTTAATTGAAGAATTGTTTGATGAACTAGGGGGTGCAACAATTTTTTCTAAGCTGGACTTGAGGTCAGGATACCATCAAATCAGAATGCATGATGAGGATATTCATAAGACAGCATTTAGGACCCATGAGGGCTTATTTGAGTTTGTTGTCATGCCGTTTGGTCTCACAAATGCTCCTGCTACTTTCCAGTCCCTTATGAATCACACATTCAAACCCTTCCTGAGAAGGTTTGTCTTAGTTTTCTTTGATGATATTTTAGTGTACAGCTCTTGTTGGGAGGAACATTAACTGCATTTACAACAGGTATTAGATGTTTTAAGAGCTCAGACTTTATACACTAGAATGTCAAAATGTTCTTTTGGTGGAGCCACAGTGGAATACTTGGGTCATTTGATTTCCAAGGAGGGTGTTTCTACAGATCCTAAGAAATTGGAGGCTATTAAAGAATGGCCAATTCCTACTAATGCTAAACAGCTAAGAGGATTTTTGGGCCTTTCTGGTTACTATAGAAGATTTATCAAGGGTTATGGTTCACTTGCCAAACCCCTTACTAATCTTTTGAGGAAGGATGCTTTTGATTGGAATGATGAAGCTACAACAGCTTTTAATTCTTTAAAGACTGTTCTTTTAAGTCCACCAGTCTTAGCTTTACCTGATTTTTCTAAAACTTTTGTTTTAGAAACAGATGCTTCGGGGAAGGGCATTGGGGCTGTCTTAATGCAAGAGGGTCATCCTATTGCTTTTATCAGCAAGGCTTTATCAGCCAGACAGCAGGCTCTGTCAGTTTATGAAAAGGAATTGTTGGCTCTAATTTTTGCTGTGAAATACTGGCACCATTATTTGTCTATGGGCCACTTTATCATTAGAACAGACCAAAAGAGCCTTAAACACCTTATGGAACAGAAAATTACTACACCCTTACAGCAAGTGTGGCTTTCAAAATTATTGGGATACAATTTTGAAATTGTTTACAAGGCTGGAAATGATAATAAGGCTGTTGATGCATTGTCAAGGATGCATTCTCCTACTCTTTTAACTATGACCTTAAGCACTTTTGATGACAATCTGTGGACCAACATTCAGGCTACTTGGACTCAAGACCCCACTCTCAGTTCTGTTTTGTCTCAATTACAACAGGGTCATTTATGTCCACCTTTTGAATGGAAGAATCATGCATTACTAAAAAAAGGGAGAGTGGTGGTGGGGAAGAATGAAGATTTGCAGCATTCTATTATTTCTCTTTGTCATGATTCTGCAGTAGGGGGTCATTCTGGAATTCATGCAACTGCTTAAAGAATTAAATCCATGTTCATTTGGAAGGGAATGCTGAAACAAGTAAGGAACTTCATAAGACAATGCGCAGTGTGTCAAAAGGCCAAGTATGATACTCAGGCATATCCAGGGTTATTACAACCTTTACCTGTCCCAGCTCATGTTTTTTCTGAAATCTCCATGGATTTCATTGGGGGATTGCCAAGGTCCCAAGGCAAAGATGTGATTTTTGTGGTTGTGGATAGATTAACAAAGTATGGTCATTTTATGACACTATCTCACCCTTATACAGCTGCTCATGTAGCTCAATCTTTTCTAGACAATGTGTTTAAACTTCATGGTTGGCCTGATGTCATTGTTTCAGATCGGGATTCTATATTTCTTAGTCAATTTTGGCAAGAATTCACAAGGTTGCACGGAATTCAGTTAGCTATGTCAACAGCTTATCATCCACAATCTGATGGACAGACTGAGGTGGTTAACAGGTGTATTGAAACCTATCTCAGATGTATGGTGATGGACAGACCAAGTAACTGGGCCAAATGGGTTTCTTTGGCTGAATTTTGGTACAACACCAACTTTCACACTGCGGCAGAAATGTCCCCTTTTCAAGCAGTCTATGGGTATCCCCCTCCCATTTTTGTTCCCTATATTCCAAAAGATGTTAGAATTGCAGCTGTGGATGAGTGTCTTGCTGATAGAGAGGCCACTATTCAGCTGTTGAAACATTCTTTGCATCGAGCACAAAACCGCATGAAACAGTTGGCAGATAAAAAGAGAAGTGATCGTTCTTTTTTGGTGGGGGAGTATGTGTTTGTTAAATTGCATCCATATGGTCAGTCTACTCTCCGTGCTACACAATTTAACAAACTGGGTCCTAAGTATTTCGGACCATTCTTGATTATCGAAAAAATGGGCAATGTGGCGTATAAACTGGATCTGCCTAGTGAAGCTCAAGTTCATCTAGTTTTTCATGTTTCTCTGTTGAAGAAGGTGATCGGCCCATTACCGGAAATTGTACCTCTTCCTTCAGCTCCTAGAATGAGATTCCAACCTTTGAATGTGCTTAAACGAAGGATGACCCGTAGGGGAAATAGAGCTTCTGCAGAGGTCCTTATTCAATGGGACAGTCTTCCCATTACTGAAGCCACGTGGGAGAATGTTGAAGATCTTCAAATTAGATTTCCAAATTTCCAATTTTGAGGTCAAAATTGCTTAAGAAGGGAGTTTTGTTATGGATTTATAAGAATAAGCAAAGTATGGGGACTTAAAATGTCAATTGTAATTCTAGAAGGACCAGTCTTGTAATTAGTTGGTTAGTCGTTAATGGTTGTTGTAATAGCTGTTAAATACCGTTAATCAATAAGAGATCAATAGGCTTGAGTTGTGATAATTTTCTTCTCTGATCTTCTTCTTCCTTATTCGATTCGTAACATCCATTCAATAGTAGTTTTGCATCAAGTCTTGGACATAAGACACATAACACTTAGCAATCAGAACAAAGACCGATTAGTGCATGTAACCCCTTATCTTTCGGCTATCAACGCCACTACATGATACATGATTAACCGTCCGCCGTTTTTAACATTATTTTTTACGAAATTAGTTAAATAACGTTAAAATTAGTACAATTTCACTTTTACCCTCCGAAGGTCCACACGTATATACAGTATACACTGTTGGCGCACACCTCAACAAAGCTTCACATCCATAAACAATAAAATATATAATTGTGTCATTATAAAACTCTACGTGTCGTCTACTTTGTAAAGTAAAATTAATATTTATCTATTATATAAAGCAGAAATGGAATATTTTCTAGAACTAAGTTTCTTGTTTAAAACCGAGAAAAGAATAATGCTAAACCTTAATGACATCCTTTGATGATTTTTTTTTTTTTTGTTTAGAACTAAGTTTCTTGTTCAAAATATGATATTGCAAAGTCAATGATTAAGCTAGCCAGCTTGCATATCTGATATTAAGAGAATGTCAAAACTAATTAATGAACTTATAATCAATATTTAATTGTTTATTAAGAAGATACAAGTGAATAGGATATAATTTCTTCTAACCGATTTGTTTTTAATTATGATTCGGTTCTTGATTTGATGACCTCGATGTACCGAATTTTTTTGGGTAGCATTGGATTTTCTTGTAGAAGGATGTACATAGAAATTGTTTGTAGAAAATAGATTGCAATTTTTTTTTGATGCAGCCTTTGATCTTCTTCGTTTCATTCTATATATCTTCAATAAATTAACGAGGTCTCTTATACCACTTTTTAGGATCATTAGAACTTGAGTGTATATACAATTACAGAGTATAGGGAATTAGGGTTACATAATTACACAAACCATCATATACTAATAAACATTATAAAATAACCAAAGGTTTATTTAATCTATCTACCATACTCCCCACAGTCTAAAGTAACGGATCTTGAACGTTAAGACTGTCTCGAAAATCCATAAACAACTGTGATGGTAAGCCTTAGGTGAAGATATATGCAAACTGGCGAGCCAAGGGAATGTGTAATACACGCACTTGACCAATGTCAACATGTTCCCTTACAAAAGTGTATATCTAATTCCACATGTTTGGTGCGTAGCGTTGGTGCTTTACAAGGTTGAATGCTAAATATACGGCGCCGACATCAGGTGTTTGTCATAAATGCGTAGAAAAACCAGTTTATAACGCATTTTCTACGAAAACTGGTGTAAGAAGTTTCAAATTTTCTAGTAGTGTGTAGCGTATGCAATGTTGAATACACTACTTGACATAGAATGTAACACCCATACTTTTATTCTAAAGGTTTTCATGCAATTAACGAAAACCAACATGTAATTATCATTAAGTATCCTTAGAAAATACGAGTAATTTAAAACTTTTACAACTTAAAAGTTTTATACAAAATATAAATAAGTTCGCCATTTAAAAGTTATGACGTAATGTTGTGCGGAAGCTTTAATCTCGTGTGTTCGGTTCTTCGTAGCTGCTTGATCTTCCTCCGGTGCTAAAATTTTACCTGAAACTCATAAAACATGAGTTGGATTAGTCATACGTAGCTTAGAACGTATTTAAACGGGTTCGCAATGCATCAACGGTTGAAATAAACGGTTTTCGCGAAACTGACCACAGTCGCGTAGCGCTACTGCCTGGGGCCTTCCCAGTCGCGCTACGCTACTGCCTAGTTTTTGTCAGAATGTTGCAGCTGATTGCCAGCACGATCTGATTTCACGGAAACGGCCATAACTTCTTCGTTATTGATCCGTTTTACCCGATTCTTTTTCCTACGCGTCCGTAATTTAATTCTCCATCTTGTGGAGTTAAAATCCAACATTCTTCATAATAAAATTTCAGACTTTTAAGTCTTCGGCTTATCGCCCTATTTCCCACTTTTGACCCGTTTATGCATTTTATCAAACGAACATATTCGTTTGATTCCTACATCACCTACACTTCTTCAAATTAATGTTACCTACTATATTAGGTTCTAATCATAGGTTTATTACACCGTTTAAACCCGTTTTCGCTCGTATGCTTATTTTGACCCGTTAAGGGTAATTAAGCACTTTCGAGCCTAAAATCGCTCTCGATTGTTTCTAGCATTTCATCACCACATTTCTTATCCTATAATCCCCCACCACAATCGTGTTTATGGCGGTTTGATGTGGTGATCTATATAAACCAAATTTTACCTCTCGAATCATTATTTTACGGCAAAAACTCAAATAGTACCGTTTGACTAATATAATACCTCTTTCAACTTCTATACTTAATCTAAGTATTTGCTTAATCATAAAACTTATTTCCAAACAACCTTTAAAGGTTGTTTGTTCAAATTAGCTAACAAGGGCGTTTTGGTCACATTTAAGCCTTCATTTTTACTATAAAGGACTTCCACTAATATTTGACCAAATTGCACTTCTTACTACAACTTATTTGTGCGTACCTGGCTCGGATCAACGTATAGACCCGTTTATACCTTGCATTTATTAACCAATATTCTATAGCGTCGTAATTATCCCGGAATTGCTACTCGTTCCTGTTTGCATATGACTTGACAACCAAGATTAGTCATTATTGTCAAATGGTGTTATCATCACCATTTGACCCGTTTGGCTCATATGACCAAACATTTACATATGTAGTAAAACGAGGTTTTCAATTTCAAATTTACACATCCGGCCCATGTCGGATGTTACCACTTGACCCCTCCTTTTCTCTTTAACCCATCTCTTACAATTTTGACCCGTTCGGCTTACGCCATGGGTGCCCTTTTTAATTTTCAATTTATATTAGTCGACACTTGACTAAATTTCCATTTTTACCCCTTTTCTCAATATTAGATTACACCACGCGGTAATCTTATCAAAACTCATAATCTCTTAATTATTACATGACCGATTTACCGATTTATCATTTTTACCATAAACCATGGTTTTTATCATCTTTATATGTTCCGACTCGTACCAATCGCGTCGGAAACCATATTTTCATTATTATCATTATCGCATTTATTACTTGTAAAGTAAACAAGTATTCTACAAAGTGTGTAAGTTTCACTTACCTTGCATCCGAACTACGCTTTTCTTTTCCTTCTTGATTCGTTTGACCCGCTCCCTCATCAAGCTTCCACCTAGCTTGTTACGCGTCAAACTATCATCATCGTTTTCAAGGTGGTTAGTTTAATCATAATTTAATACGATTGTTCCACCTTACGCATTTCATATCAAAAATGACCATTTATCATATTATAGGCCAGTTTGACTTTATAAAAGTCAAATGCCCATTAGTATACTAATTGCACATTCGAGCTCATCAACTAGTTTTAGCATTCTTTAATTACCCGGTAGGCGTTATCTTTAGACCGCCGTTTTAACCAAGGTTCTAACCGTGTTTATCACATTAAGAACTCTTCTTAATCACTTTTAGCATAATAGTCAAAACATCACAATTAGGAGTTTTAACTACAAAAATTCTAGTTTCGAGCCTTCTTTGAGGCATTTCAACTAACACTTCATGGTCAGATTTTTACACTAATATGATCAAGTTCATAACTTGACCTTTGGCCTTAATTTTTCATCAATCAACTACAATACATGAACTTTGACCTCTAAAATTCTGAAATCACTTCACATATGTCAAATATTACTAGAACAACCATTATAATCCTAGTGTTTATCATAATCTTACAAAACCCATGAATCACTTTCAATGTGTTCATGTAATTTTTCAGAATTTAGGCATGATTTCTCATATTGTTGTCTAGGTTTTACTCCTAGACACTATATCATTCCTGTTTTACCCAAATAACAAACATGCATCATCAAACTTCAGATTTCTCAAATTCATAAGAATTTCAAGTAGAGAGTTTTCATCAAATTTTACATACCTTGTAATCCTCTTGTGATGAGGATCAATAATCTATGCTTGATTTTCGATTTGGATCAGATTTGGACCTTCAATTCATGAGTTTTGTGGATGTCTAGGGTTTTGAAGAGCCTGGTCGCCCTCCTCTTTGTCTGATCGATCCCAACACCCTCACCAGGGGTGTCTAAGTTTTATTAAAATGTTTTTATTTAAAACCTTTTTCAAGTTTAACACTTTTGATCCCTCTAGTTTCGTAATTATTTTGTTTTATTCCTTAACTACTCATAAGTAGTCAATTAACTAAGTTAATGTCATTATTGTTTTTAAACAAATAATTAACTAGGTTAATTTTACCTAGTTAACTTAGTGGGTTCCGGGAGTTAAAGACCCGTTGTATTTTAAGTCCCGTTGACTCGGGCTCTTATAAACTAAATTCTTAAATTCTTTGATTCGCTTGTATTTAATTATTAGGATTTCTTATTTAAATCCAAATAGTTAACGGGTTATTTTTACTGCTAACGGTACTTTACCCGTCTTTTAGTATGAACAGAGTTTGATTACCAAACCCGTTTTTGGGGTGTTACAAGTCTACCCCCCTTAAAGAGGTTTCGTCCTCGAAACCTTTTCTTACATAATTCATTGAGTTTAAACTCAATGTATTTGATCCGGGATATCATTTAAACATTACTTATACTTTTAACCAATTATTAGTATTACCAGATAAGCCTGGTAACATCTTTTTGGTCACTAATTATCTACGTATCTCATATGACTTAGTGCAACTTAAAATAACGTAATCTCGTTATTTCCACTAGTTTAGTTAACTTAGCGATATCCATCGCTTTCATATACTATCGAATTCCTTACGAATCCGTTATTTTGACCCGTTTAAAGATCTTTAGTGAAATCTTTCACTTTTAGCAACAAATTCTTTTGTTTTCAAATTTATCCATTCGGTTCAGCTATACCGAATCTACCGCTTACAAGCAAACCAAATTTCTTGATTTGAATTGGTGACCTTAACCGGTCTCATTAACCAGACTTATTAGTCCCGTTACTTTTCACCGCTCGCTTGGTTATAACGTGATTTTACATCACTTTACATTTCCTAACCGTGATCGTGTCACACCATGTTTAGTTTGTATTTACCTTTCATTTTCGAAAATATCACTTTTCGAATATATTGTCTTGCGCCTATCAGTGTCAAGACTTGTATCTTTCATGCTTACTATTTAAATTCCTATCAGAATTTTATGTTTGTAAAAACATTATTTCTTACTAAAACCGAAGTTTTAGTTTTAGGATATTTTCTTTAGCTTGTGTCAATCATCCATACCGGGATATTGACAGTCCATAATTTAATCCTTTACAGTCTTAGTTTTATGCGGGGATTCTTAACTGATTTCCTCGCTTTATCCAATCTAACCCGTAGGTTTTATCACTTAGCCCTATGGGCTATTTTTGATTAGACATTCACTTTTTTTTTTTTTTTTTTTTTTAGGGCGAAGTCCTTATAACTTCTTTCTAATCATGACCCGTGGGTCGTTTTAGTCCGTAGATCTCTCATTTGTTTTTAACCCTAAAGGTTATGCTGATCCCGTAGATCACTCTTTTTACTCGTGTCTTATTAAAATATATATTTGGTGTCAAAGCACTCTTTTTACGTTTGAAAATCATTTGTCTCAAGCTTACCGTTATCCGGCTTGCGCTTACTTATGCCTTCAAGCATTATACTTTATTCAACCCATTCGACTTCGAATAGTTGAACATATTTACTCACAATTTCTATATACGAGAGTTTGTAGTCATAACTCGTAATCCGAGTCTTTTGACCTTAAATTCGTGTTCCCGTTTCTCGGTTTATGCATGTGTTTAATTCTTACCCCTCAACCGGGTGTTTTACCGAAGTCGTTGTTATTGCAATCCTCCCGGTATGCATTAAGACCTCGCTTCATTTTTATATTCCGACTTTGCCCTTAAGTTTGACGTTTTACCAAAAACGACCCGTTAAGGGACATATTTGCATTTTCCGGGTTCGAGTGTAAGTACACTCCTTCCCAATACTTGTCTAAATCATTTTACATGCTTGCGTTTTCTGGGTTCGAGTGTATGTACACTCCCTCCCAATACTTGTCTAAATCATTTTACATGCTTGCGTTTTCTGGGTTCGAGTGTATGTACACTCCCTCCCAATACTTGTCTAAATCATTTTACATGCTTACGTTTTCTGGGTTCGAGTGTATGTACACTCCCTCCCAATACTTGTCTAAATCATTTTACATGCTTCTTTGTCCCTTCACTCGGGCTCATTATCCTAATGTAATACGCTTCCGTCACTCGGTTGTGCGTTTACATTATTATCAAATATTTTGCTTATCTGATTCATTTGGGTACTTTTTAATTAGTCCCATTCACCCCGCCCTTACTACATCGGATGTAAACGTGTCCGCCATAAGAAGTTCATGGTATCATATGTCACTACTTACTTGGCCAGAGTAAGCGATTAACACATGACACACATGACCTTTTTATAGTTTTCACATCACGCCCTATGTAAGTAACGCCTCTATTTGTTTCTCTTGGAAACAATATCCCGAATACATTTTCTATTCGGGTTTTTTTTTTTTCCAAGTTTTTTAATCTACATATGCAACTTTCAATTTCTACTTATTGGTTGCATGATTATATTTGCGCGATTATTTAAAATGTGCACCTGGTAATGTTTGCCCCGACGGGCGTTCCTTGACATTAACCTTGTTCGCGGTCGTTACGCGATTTAGTCCTCGGTGAGCATGCTCCTCTTGTCATGCTTCGGACCGTTCCATCATTGTATCCACAATTCCTTTGACTCTCGTCGTCTTCAAACGCGAGTGTCCTTCAATTAAGACATTCACAAAAGTTAGTAACGTCAACTTCAATAATTGCCCGTATTATAATACAAGGCTTTTTCTACTATACGCGTCAACGCGCGTATTTTCGTCAACTATATCCATCATTTTAATTGGGGTAACGTGTACCACACGATAGCCCTATGTGTTGTTTACAACACTTTAGCATACTAAACAATTAACGTACTTGTACTTACCGGATTTGCGATCAAGCCTCGAACCGAACACTTTACCCATTAACCTTGGGCTCTGATTACCAACTTGTAACACCCATACTTTTATTCTAAAGGTTTTCATGCAATTAACGAAAACCAACATGTAATTATCATTAAGTATCCTTAGAAAATACGAGTAATTTAAAACTTTTACAACTTAAAAGTTTTATACAAAATATAAATAAGTTCGCCATTTAAAAGTTATGACGTAATGTTGTGCGGAAGCTTTAATCTCGTGTGTTCGGTTCTTCGTAGCTGCTTGATCTTCCTCCGGTGCTAAAATTTTACCTGAAACTCATAAAACATGAGTTGGATTAGTCATACGTAGCTTAGAACGTATTTAAACGGGTTCGCAATGCATCAACGGTTGAAATAAACGGTTTTCGCGAAACTGACCACAGTCGCGTAGCGCTACTGCCTGGGGCCTTCCCAGTCGCGCTACGCTACTGCCTAGTTTTTGTCAGAATGTTGCAGCTGATTGCCAGCACGATCTGATTTCACGGAAACGGCCATAACTTCTTCGTTATTGATCCGTTTTACCCGATTCTTTTTCCTACGCGTCCGTAATTTAATTCTCCATCTTGTGGAGTTAAAATCCAACATTCTTCATAATAAAATTTCAGACTTTTAAGTCTTCGGCTTATCGCCCTATTTCCCACTTTTGACCCGTTTATGCATTTTATCAAACGAACATATTCGTTTGATTCCTACATCACCTACACTTCTTCAAATTAATGTTACCTACTATATTAGGTTCTAATCATAGGTTTATTACACCGTTTAAACCCGTTTTCGCTCGTATGCTTATTTTGACCCGTTAAGGGTAATTAAGCACTTTCGAGCCTAAAATCGCTCTCGATTGTTTCTAGCATTTCATCACCACATTTCTTATCCTATAATCCCCCACCACAATCGTGTTTATGGCGGTTTGATGTGGTGATCTATATAAACCAAATTTTACCTCTCGAATCATTATTTTACGGCAAAAACTCAAATAGTACCGTTTGACTAATATAATACCTCTTTCAACTTCTATACTTAATCTAAGTATTTGCTTAATCATAAAACTTATTTCCAAACAACCTTTAAAGGTTGTTTGTTCAAATTAGCTAACAAGGGCGTTTTGGTCACATTTAAGCCTTCATTTTTACTATAAAGGACTTCCACTAATATTTGACCAAATTGCACTTCTTACTACAACTTATTTGTGCGTACCTGGCTCGGATCAACGTATAGACCCGTTTATACCTTGCATTTATTAACCAATATTCTATAGCGTCGCAATTATCCCGGAATTGCTACTCGTTCCTGTTTGCATATGACTTGACAACCAAGATTAGTCATTATTGTCAAATGGTGTTATCATCACCATTTGACCCGTTTGGCTCATATGACCAAACATTTACATATGTAGTAAAACGAGGTTTTCAATTTCAAATTTACACATCCGGCCCATGTCGGATGTTACCACTTGACCCCTCCTTTTCTCTTTAACCCATCTCTTACAATTTTGACCCGTTCGGCTTACGCCATGGGTGCCCTTTTTAATTTTCAATTTATATTAGTCGACACTTGACTAAATTTCCATTTTTACCCCTTTTCTCAATATTAGATTACACCACGCGGTAATCTTATCAAAACTCATAATCTCTTAATTATTACATGACCGATTTACCGATTTATCATTTTTACCATAAACCATGGTTTTTATCATCTTTATATGTTCCGACTCGTACCAATCGCGTCGGAAACCATATTTTCATTATTATCATTATCGCATTTATTACTTGTAAAGTAAACAAGTATTCTACAAAGTGTGTAAGTTTCACTTACCTTGCATCCGAACTACGCTTTTCTTTTCCTTCTTGATTCGTTTGACCCGCTCCCTCATCAAGCTTCCACCTAGCTTGTTACGCGTCAAACTATCATCATCGTTTTCAAGGTGGTTAGTTTAATCATAATTTAATACGATTGTTCCACCTTACGCATTTCATATCAAAAATGACCATTTATCATATTATAGGCCAGTTTGACTTTATAAAAGTCAAATGCCCATTAGTATACTAATTGCACATTCGAGCTCATCAACTAGTTTTAGCATTCTTTAATTACCCGGTAGGCGTTATCTTTAGACCGCCGTTTTAACCAAGGTTCTAACCGTGTTTATCACATTAAGAACTCTTCTTAATCACTTTTAGCATAATAGTCAAAACATCACAATTAGGAGTTTTAACTACAAAAATTCTAGTTTCGAGCCTTCTTTGAGGCATTTCAACTAACACTTCATGGGCAGATTTTTACACTAATATGATCAAGTTCATAACTTGACCTTTGGCCTTAATTTTTCATCAATCAACTACAATACATGAACTTTGACCTCTAAAATTCTGAAATCACTTCACATATGTCAAATATTACTAGAACAACCATTATAATCCTAGTGTTTATCATAATCTTACAAAACCCATGAATCACTTTCAATGTGTTCATGTAATTTTTCAGAATTTAGGCATGATTTCTCATATTGTTGTCTAGGTTTTACTCCTAGACACTATATCATTCCTGTTTTACCCAAATAACAAACATGCATCATCAAACTTCAGATTTCTCAAATTCATAAGAATTTCAAGTAGAGAGTTTTCATCAAATTTTACATACCTTGTAATCCTCTTGTGATGAGGATCAATAATCTATGCTTGATTTTCGATTTGGATCAGATTTGGACCTTCAATTCATGAGTTTTGTGGATGTCTAGGGTTTTGAAGAGCCTGGTCGCCCTCCTCTTTGTCTGATCGATCCCAACACCCTCACCAGGGGTGTCTAAGTTTTATTAAAATGTTTTTATTTAAAACCTTTTTCAAGTTTAACACTTTTGATCCCTCTAGTTTCGTAATTATTTTGTTTTATTCCTTAACTACTCATAAGTAGTCAATTAACTAAGTTAATGTCATTATTGTTTTTAAACAAATAATTAACTAGGTTAATTTTACCTAGTTAACTTAGTGGGTTCCGGGAGTTAAAGACCCGTTGTATTTTAAGTCCCGTTGACTCGGGCTCTTATAAACTAAATTCTTAAATTCTTTGATTCGCTTGTATTTAATTATTAGGATTTCTTATTTAAATCCAAATAGTTAACGGGTTATTTTTACTGCTAACGGTACTTTACCCGTCTTTTAGTATGAACAGAGTTTGATTACCAAACCCGTTTTTGGGGTGTTACAAGTCTACCCCCCTTAAAGAGGTTTCGTCCTCGAAACCTTTTCTTACATAATTCATTGAGTTTAAACTCAATGTATTTGATCCGGGATATCATTTAAACATTACTTATACTTTTAACCAATTATTAGTATTACCAGATAAGCCTGGTAACATCTTTTTGGTCACTAATTATCTACGTATCTCATATGACTTAGTGCAACTTAAAATAACGTAATCTCGTTATTTCCACTAGTTTAGTTAACTTAGCGATATCCATCGCTTTCATATACTATCGAATTCCTTACGAATCCGTTATTTTGACCCGTTTAAAGATCTTTAGTGAAATCTTTCACTTTTAGCAACAAATTCTTTTGTTTTCAAATTTATCCATTCGGTTCAGCTATACCGAATCTACCGCTTACAAGCAAACCAAATTTCTTGATTTGAATTGGTGACCTTAACCGGTCTCATTAACCAGACTTATTAGTCCCGTTACTTTTCACCGCTCGCTTGGTTATAACGTGATTTTACATCACTTTACATTTCCTAACCGTGATCGTGTCACACCATGTTTAGTTTGTATTTACCTTTCATTTTCGAAAATATCACTTTTCGAATATATTGTCTTGCGCCTATCAGTGTCAAGACTTGTATCTTTCATGCTTACTATTTAAATTCCTATCAGAATTTTATGTTTGTAAAAACATTATTTCTTACTAAAACCGAAGTTTTAGTTTTAGGATATTTTCTTTAGCTTGTGTCAATCATCCATACCGGGATATTGACAGTCCGTAATTTAATCCTTTACAGTCTTAGTTTTATGCGGGGATTCTTAACTGATTTCCTCGCTTTATCCAATCTAACCCGTAGGTTTTATCACTTAGCCCTATGGGCTATTTTTGATTAGACATTCACTTTTTTTTTTTTTTTTTTTAGGGCGAAGTCCTTATAACTTCTTTCTAATCATGACCCGTGGGTCGTTTTAGTCCGTAGATCTCTCATTTGTTTTTAACCCTAAAGGTTATGCTGATCCCGTAGATCACTCTTTTTACTCGTGTCTTATTAAAATATATATTTGGTGTCAAAGCACTCTTTTTACGTTTGAAAATCATTTGTCTCAAGCTTACCGTTATCCGGCTTGCGCTTACTTATGCCTTCAAGCATTATACTTTATTCAACCCATTCGACTTCGAATAGTTGAACATATTTACTCACAATTTCTATATACGAGAGTTTGTAGTCATAACTCGTAATCCGAGTCTTTTGACCTTAAATTCGTGTTCCCGTTTCTCGGTTTATGCATGTGTTTAATTCTTACCCCTCAACCGGGTGTTTTACCGAAGTCGTTGTTATTGCAATCCTCCCGGTATGCATTAAGACCTCGCTTCATTTTTATATTCCGACTTTGCCCTTAAGTTTGACGTTTTACCAAAAACGACCCGTTAAGGGACATATTTGCATTTTCCGGGTTCGAGTGTAAGTACACTCCTTCCCAATACTTGTCTAAATCATTTTACATGCTTGCGTTTTCTGGGTTCGAGTGTATGTACACTCCCTCCCAATACTTGTCTAAATCATTTTACATGCTTGCGTTTTCTGGGTTCGAGTGTATGTACACTCCCTCCCAATACTTGTCTAAATCATTTTACATGCTTACGTTTTCTGGGTTCGAGTGTATGTACACTCCCTCCCAATACTTGTCTAAATCATTTTACATGCTTCTTTGTCCCTTCACTCGGGCTCATTATCCTAATGTAATACGCTTCCGTCACTCGGTTGTGCGTTTACATTATTATCAAATATTTTGCTTATCTGATTCATTTGGGTACTTTTTAATTAGTCCCATTCACCCCGCCCTTACTACATCGGATGTAAACGTGTCCGCCATAAGAAGTTCATGGTATCATATGTCACTACTTACTTGGCCAGAGTAAGCGATTAACACATGACACACATGACCTTTTTATAGTTTTCACATCACGCCCTATGTAAGTAACGCCTCTATTTGTTTCTCTTGGAAACAATATCCCGAATACATTTTCTATTCGGGTTTTTTTTTTTTCCAAGTTTTTTAATCTACATATGCAACTTTCAATTTCTACTTATTGGTTGCATGATTATATTTGCGCGATTATTTAAAATGTGCACCTGGTAATGTTTGCCCCGACGGGCGTTCCTTGACATTAACCTTGTTCGCGGTCGTTACGCGATTTAGTCCTCGGTGAGCATGCTCCTCTTGTCATGCTTCGGACCGTTCCATCATTGTATCCACAATTCCTTTGACTCTCGTCGTCTTCAAACGCGAGTGTCCTTCAATTAAGACATTCACAAAAGTTAGTAACGTCAACTTCAATAATTGCCCGTATTATAATACAAGGCTTTTTCTACTATACGCGTC
Source organism: Helianthus tuberosus (assembly GCA_030545235.1). Taxonomy (NCBI): domain Eukaryota; kingdom Viridiplantae; phylum Streptophyta; class Magnoliopsida; order Asterales; family Asteraceae; genus Helianthus; species Helianthus tuberosus. The sequence continues at coordinate 65,001,316 of CM060441.1, forward strand.
AACGCGCGTATTTTCGTCAACTATATCCATCATTTTAATTGGGGTAACGTGTACCACACGATAGCCCTATGTGTTGTTTACAACACTTTAGCATACTAAACAATTAACGTACTTGTACTTACCGGATTTGCGATCAAGCCTCGAACCGAACACTTTACCCATTAACCTTGGGCTCTGATTACCAACTTGTAACACCCATACTTTTATTCTAAAGGTTTTCATGCAATTAACGAAAACCAACATGTAATTATCATTAAGTATCCTTAGAAAATACGAGTAATTTAAAACTTTTACAACTTAAAAGTTTTATACAAAATATAAATAAGTTCGCCATTTAAAAGTTATGACGTAATGTTGTGCGGAAGCTTTAATCTCGTGTGTTCGGTTCTTCGTAGCTGCTTGATCTTCCTCCGGTGCTAAAATTTTACCTGAAACTCATAAAACATGAGTTGGATTAGTCATACGTAGCTTAGAACGTATTTAAACGGGTTCGCAATGCATCAACTATCACACCCCAACCGATGGCGGAATCATCGGGGCGCGGCACTAGGCGAATCAGATTGCTCAAGAGAATCCATAACAACTATATTGCGATAATATTTAATACATTCGTTATCCCATACTAACAAATAATACAATCACATAAGTTATCACAGATTTCTTGTCCTCTCGAACAATACAAATCCGACAACCTAGATTTTAGTTGAGTTTCTAGACTTCCTAGCTTGATTTGATATAGTCTGCGATCTAACCTGCAACATACGTTAAAAGATTTGTCAATACAAAAGTATTGGCGAGTATACAGGTTTGATAAGTATAGCATAGTAGATTAAAAGTGCTGCGAATTTCCACATGCATAAACGTAATACACGACATATATACTCACAAAACTGATACTACCAACTAAGTCCTCGATGCTCGAATGTACGATGGCATAACTAGACCCCGTCGGGCGCAATAGTACTATACTAGTCTTGGTGGGACGTCGCGAGTATAAGCCCTAGCACATATGCAACTAGCATCACGTATATCTATGCATAACAGTTATTCGCAAGTGATAATTCGATTGATTGAATAGTTCGTTTGATGAGTTCGATTTGTTAGAAACGTATGTTACACCTAAAATTCGATTAAAAAGGGGTCAAGTATACTCACAGTGCGTATTTAGCGAGATTACAACTTGATTGAGTCGGTTACGAGTTGTCTGTAATGATCCTTGAAGAAATAGAGTAAACGAAATACGGTTAAGCAAGATTTACTTGAAAAGTTGCTCGTTTGATTGAACTGGGCCTCATCCGTGCGGATCAGACATGCTACCCATCCGGATGACAACTCATCCGTACGGATGACATGTTATCCGTGCGGATAACATGTGATCCGTGCGGACAATGTGTCATCCGTGCGGACCATGAGTGATACGTGCGGATAGGTGGTGCGTGACATGTCATACGTGCGGATCAGTGTGTCAACCGTGCGGACGAGTAAGGCGTGCGGGTGACATGTCATCCGTGCGGGTGACATGTCGTCCGTGCGGACTGACATGTCATCCGTGCGGACTTGTGTCATCCGTGCGGGCTGGCCTGTTGTCCGTGCGGCTGTCATGTCTGTTTCGCACTGTTTTCGAGTGTTTAACGGAGAGAAAAACGTTCGTTTTCGCTTAGAGTAGTGTAATTTCGTACTAACACTTGAAGTTCCGTCAATTCCGACTCATTCTAACGGCCGGGAATCACCCCGTTCCATCAGATCTGGCCGTTCATGGTGGTTCTTCATGGTTAACTCGAAATCACACAGATTTAGGTGTGATTTGTCCTTAAAACATGTGGAAATCAACTGGATCTGAGTCGTTTATAGTGAAATGAGACCCCAACTGGAAGTTCATAAGAACTCTTGGTGACATCACCTCAAAACGCCTCAAATCCTTAGATTTCACGGTTAGAATTTGAGTTTTGAAAGATAGAATGATGTAGAATCGAGTGTAGATTGCAGAGGTACAAGTTTTAGATTGAAATCTTACCGGAATCGCGAGGAAATCGAGAGTAAAGGGTCTTGGTGCGCGTGTGGTTGAACAGGAGCTGTCACATCACTTGAATAGTGGTGTGACAGGCTATTTATAGGCGAAAGGGGAGAAGAAAGGGATCAGGCCCGGATAACCCATCCGTGCGGATGGCCCATCCGTGCGGATGGCCCATGCGTGCGGATGGCCATCCGTGCGCATGTCCATCCGTCCGGATGGTCCATCCGTCCGGATAGCTATCCTGACGGGCCGGACTTCTTCGTTTTTGATGGATTTGATAGTTTTCGAAGCGCGTTCCTTTCGTAATTAATTTATATTATTATTATACTGTTATTATTATGTTATAATATATATATATCACTAGGGGTCGTATCTACGTATCCGTAATCCAAAGTTTCGATAATTAACGATCGGTTTCCGATTCGAGTATGCGATTATTATCGACGTTGCACGGCCACCAATGAGGGTAGTGTGGGTCCTTTCTTGATGTCATCGTGAACGTTATTTCGTGTAGTGCCACAAAGACTGACGGGGTACCGTTTACTCGTATTGTCATCATCGTCACGACGACTGGAGTTACCGCACTCACCCGAGAATCCTTGTTAGCGTTAATTGTTTAAGTTCGACACATCACGGCCACTGAGGAGGGTAGAATAGGTCCTCACTCAATGCCCCCGTGAGTGTTAGTGTGATAATAGTGTAGTATAATGATATTGCGATTATCCTTCGAATAGCGATATATGCGATATAGTTACATTATGATCCGAATCTCTGGTGCTAGGCGTAACGAGTATAACGAGTAGTAACAACGCGCAAAAGTGCGGGTTGTTACAGTCTCCCCAACTTTAGGAAATTTCGTCCCGAAATTAATCCAATAGGTAGACTTCTGAGAGTTGTTCTAGTATAAGTAGCGATACAGCGAGTGATTTGACCGAGAATAGACAACAAGAGCGTTTCGAATAAGAGGGATTGATTGCGATAGTAAGAAGGCGACGTAAAGACGAAAGTATAAATCACACGAGTTGTCATTTCAAAGTACCTTGTCTTGTGTAGAATTCGTTAGTTCGATGCGATTGTAGACTTAAAGGACTTGAAAGGGTTTCTCATGGCGTAGAGTTAACTGAGTCGCTCGTTAACCAACGTTACGAGAAGCGTTCGTTTCAGATATCGAAAAGGGATTTAGGACGAAAATCTTTTGAAAATTTTCCTTTTGACGTGCGGTCAACAGAATCGATGTCAACCGATGTTGCAAGGAAGTTTAAGTTTCTAACATTTTAAGGGATTTGAAAATGAAGATAAGAGTTACGTAGACTCTCCTGTGATATGGGTTCTAGTTGAACTCGATGTTGAACCAATATCTCAGGAAAATCTCGTGTTTGATCTCTGAAAAAGGTTTTAGGGAAAATTGAACTCATGAAGCTCCCTTTGAACATGGAGCTAAGCTGATTCGATGTTAACTCCCCATTGTTAGGAATTTCACTCGTCCCATGGTTTTAATAAAAGTTTTATAAAAATCAGTTTTAACCTTTTGAAAAGGGTAATTTGGCATTAAGCCCCACTTGGCACCTTCCCACGAAAGTTCGTTAATATGTTTAAAACACTTATATATAGGAATTACCAGCGGCGCATCCACCATGTTTTGCCCATATTACTTCCTTTTCATGAGGCAGTGTCAGGTGTGCCGATATGACTTGGATAGAATTGCGTTTACTTGGCCCAATAGATAGAAAGTCAGACCGAGCATAGGGTAGGATCGAATAGATTAATCCAGCGAGTTGATAAGCGAGTAGCGAATGACACGTTTTCGATTAGTTTACACATTATACCCACATGGCACGTTTCCACGAGGGTTTGCTAACATGGCGAAACACCATGCTTCGCCAGGTTAGTTTTGTCTCGTGAAGCGGTGTCATGTGCACTAATACCACATAGACTGCAATGAACACCAAGCGAGCGATAAACGGTAGATTATACACGATATGCGATGAGTGATTAGATGGTTAAACGAATGATACGAACACAACACTAGCAATGAGGGCGATGATAAACGAATTACAATAATCGGTAGTTGTTGCGTGCAAGCGATGAAAGTATGCGGTTCGATTTTGATTTACGCGGTTCGGTTCGATTGATTAACACCACAGAATTTAACTAACATCAGACCCCACATGGCCTGTTTCCACGAAAGGCCGCTGATATAGCTAAAACACGTTGTTTTAACCATATGAGCTTCCTCTCGTGAGGCGAGGTCATGCGTTCCAACTTAGCACAAATGTCACAGATAACGGTAGGCGATAGCGATAGATTGATACACGGCAAATGATATAGATTCACAAATAAGCGATAGAGGTTGCGAGATACACATGAGAAACGATTGCGGTTAGTCGAGTTCGATTCTTGTTTCGAATAGGCTTATCGTTTCGTTATGACGCATCACGGCTATCGAGGAGGGTAGAATAGGTCCTCACTCAACAATATCGTGAGCGTTTACTTGCTTGATTGAGATTTGTTGCAACGGACTTACGACTAGTCTTGCGTCGATGCAACTTGCCTGCGAGGTAGACTTCCCAGAGTCCATCGATGAGGCGATTGCATTGCGATTGCAGACTTACGACAAATCTTGCAATGATATAGTTTGTTACGCCTTGCGATTTGAGTGTAGTGTGTTGAAAATAATCACAATAGTATAATAGGTCTAATAACGTTCAGCTCCACGTGGCACTTTCTTCACGGAACTTCGGTAGTATGGTAAGGCATTCCTCGCCCGACCCCTACTACTTTCATCCCGTGTTTTGGTGTCACCTTTTGTCAAACGCTATGGCACTTTTAGAATTCACCACGATCTCCGTGCACTGACCCAAGTAATCCCGTGTGCACCCGCGATTAATTGTTCCTTGCACGTTTATCGTACCTCGTTTTAAAAGTGTAGTGAGGGTAAAACACATTAGTTCGTGATATAGTATATAGTATGTGTGAATCTAGTCTAAGTGCGGCGATTAAAGAGTGAGAGAGAAAATGGAGACGAGAGTTAACGTTACGCATAGAGACAATATCGAGTAAGAGAGTAGGTTCAAAACATAGAGATTAACGTCGAAAATCGTATCATTACAGCTTTATCCTACACTTGCTAGATGTCGGATGCTGAAGACTTTTGCTGGAGCTGTTGTTGTCGTACTCAAGTTCACGGTTCGATGCGACAGTTGTGGGTGAAGTGACCGTAACGGTTGCAGTTATTGCAATAGCGACAGTCAGCCCCAACTGGGTGATGATAGGTACACGAGTAACACTGAGGATGAAATCCAGTGTAGGCTCGTTTTGGATATATTGGAACTGTTCGAAGAGGTTCCGGTTGCAGCAGTTCGGTTGTTGATGAGTTTGGGCTTGAAGTCTTTCGTTTGCGGCTGGGTTTGTCGGTGTCTTGCGAAGAAGTGTCGTCGTCGGAGGATTCGTCTGAAGACTCGCTTGCGGAGTCTTTGGCTGATTTGTCGGAAGATCCGTTGGCGGATTCGTCAGAAGATTCGACAGCAGATTCGTTCGAAGGATCGTTAGCAGATCCGTCAGAAGAATCATTAGCTGATTCATTAGAAGAATCGCCAGCAGAGTTGTCAGAAGATTCGTCAGTAGATTCATCAGAAGGTTCGTCAATACGTTCGCCTGAAGGATTACTGGCGATTGCTTGACGAGCTTGCTTGACAGGATTCTTTGAGAATAATCCTTCCATGAGTCGTTTGTTGTTGATTTCTGCGGCTAAGCGGTATGTTTCTTCGATGGTAGCAGGTCTTGCAGCTTCGACAAAATCACCCACACACTCTGGTAAGCCACGAATGTACTTCGCGATGGCCTTTCCTGGAGTGTTGACTTGATCTGGGCAAATTACGCTAAGCTGCTTGAACCTTGCGGTGTAGCCAGCATTGTCACCTTTTGCTTGCTTGATTTTCCAAAACTCGTTTTCTAGCTTCTGAATTTCGTGAGGAGGACAGTATTCTTTCTTCATGAGTTCCTTCAGCTCATCCCAAGAAAGGGCGTAAGCTTCGGAGATCCCACATTTGTTACGTTCGGCGGTCCACCAGTCGAGTGCTCGCGATTGAAATACTCCGGTGGCGCAAGTAGTGCGGAGGCTATCGGGACACCCACTTTGACGAAGGGTGACTTCGATAGAATCGAACCACTGGAGTAGTTGAGTCGCACCTCCTTCACCCGTGAATTCCATCGGGTCACAGGCTTTGAAGTGCTTGTAGAGAAAAGTAGATTGCGGCTCTCCTGTCTTAACGTCTTCCGAAGCTCGAGAGTGGCTGCGAGAGTGCACTCGAGCGGCAATTTGAGGACTAAGCTTACTCACTTCCTTGATTATAAGTGAAGCAATCCTCTTCTCGGCGCTTCGTTTGGCTTTCCTCTTAGCTACTCGTCTCGAGGTAGAGTTGTTGGAAGTCATCTAGACAGGAAGAGACTTGGAGTGAGATTCGATCATAATGATTTTTGAGTTTGCGTTGCGATTTGAGCGCGTTCAAACTTGATGCGATAGTATAATAGTAATGCGATTCACATAGGAGCCACATAGGAAACACGAAATTCCTAAGTTCTCACACAATGACTTGTTTGTTCATACGTATATATATATTTATATATAGATGTAATTTGAAATCATACACATACAGGTCGATTTAGAATAAGCGAGGTCGTGTTGAAGTGAGAAAACGATAGCGAATGCGATAGATTATGCATTAGTTTTGTTGCGAACATTCGAGTTTCGTTTTAGATTGCGATAGCTGTGCGAATTGTTCGTTTATAAAGTGAGGAGTGAAAATCGTTACATCGAGAATTCGATAAAGCGTAAAGTTCGAAGCGTAAATAAGTTCCAATCATTGTAGGATTGGCGGGTCGTATAATAGAGTGCCTTGGGTGTTTAGGCGTTGACTACCCAAGGTAACCCAACTATATCTACAAGTTCGGACGCGCGCGTTGACCTAGAAGACTCCATGCTTCCACTGGGATGCAGCTCACGGCATTCGTCTTCCTAGTCATCGCGTGGCTCGAGTTGTTACTATAGCGAGTCCTTGGTGAGAGCTTTTGAAAATCATTTTATAGAGAGTGGAACAACTTATCAAGGTACGGGTTTCACCCCTGACTTAACAGTTTCGTTCCTAATTGTGAATAAATTCGTGAGTTCCACTAGATTGCGATATGGAGACTTTCGTCGAGATGTGGATGTCACTCCTAACTCGATGAAAAGTTCTCGTGCTAGAAAGATTTCGCTGAGTGAGCAATCCTATCAAGAGTCCTTGGTTTTCACACCTGGTCTTGACTGGATCGCTCAGTTTCGTTATGCGAGTATTTTTGAAAACATGTGTATTGTGTCGGCCTTAGGAAAGGCTAAGTAGTATTTCAGCCTTAGGAAAAGCTGCTTCGTGTGAAGTTGTAGTATGCGGCGTTCACGCAAAGTTGTAGCTTTTAGCGATTTCGATCGAGAGTATCAAGTAAGCCCAATACAAACCCCACTGGGTTCGTACGAGTCGGCCTGTTGGTACTTAGACTATAGACTAGGTCAATTTCTAAGACGTCGACCCGGACTAGGTCGAGTCTGACCTAATTCCCTGTAGTTATGGCTCTGATACCAATCTATCACACCCCAACCGATGGCGGAATCATCGGGGCGCGGCACTAGGCGAATCAGATTGCTCAAGAGAATCCATAACAACTATATTGCGATAATATTTAATACATTCGTTATCCCATACTAACAAATAATACAATCACATAAGTTATCACAGATTTCTTGTCCTCTCGAACAATACAAATCCGACAACCTAGATTTTAGTTGAGTTTCTAGACTTCCTAGCTTGATTTGATATAGTCTGCGATCTAACCTGCAACATACGTTAAAAGATTTGTCAATACAAAAGTATTGGCGAGTATACAGGTTTGATAAGTATAGCATAGTAGATTAAAAGTGCTGCGAATTTCCACATGCATAAACGTAATACACGACATATATACTCACAAAACTGATACTACCAACTAAGTCCTCGATGCTCGAATGTACGATGGCATAACTAGACCCCGTCGGGCGCAATAGTACTATACTAGTCTTGGTGGGACGTCGCGAGTATAAGCCCTAGCACATATGCAACTAGCATCACGTATATCTATGCATAACAGTTATTCGCAAGTGATAATTCGATTGATTGAATAGTTCGTTTGATGAGTTCGATTTGTTAGAAACGTATGTTACACCCAAAATTCGATTAAAAAGGGGTCAAGTATACTCACAGTGCGTATTTAGCGAGATTACAACTTGATTGAGTCGGTTACGAGTTGTCTGTAATGATCCTTGAAGAAATAGAGTAAACGAAATACGGTTAAGCAAGATTTACTTGAAAAGTTGCTCGTTTGATTGAACTGGGCCTCATCCGTGCGGATCAGACATGCTACCCATCCGGATGACAACTCATCCGTACGGATGACATGTTATCCGTGCGGATAACATGTGATCCGTGCGGACAATGTGTCATCCGTGCGGACCATGAGTGATACGTGCGGATAGGTGGTGCGTGACATGTCATACGTGCGGATCAGTGTGTCAACCGTGCGGACGAGTAAGGCGTGCGGGTGACATGTCATCCGTGCGGGTGACATGTCGTCCGTGCGGACTGACATGTCATCCGTGCGGACTTGTGTCATCCGTGCGGGCTGGCCTGTTGTCCGTGCGGCTGTCATGTCTGTTTCGCACTGTTTTCGAGTGTTTAACGGAGAGAAAAACGTTCGTTTTCGCTTAGAGTAGTGTAATTTCGTACTAACACTTGAAGTTCCGTCAATTCCGACTCATTCTAACGGCCGGGAATCACCCCGTTCCATCAGATCTGGCCGTTCATGGTGGTTCTTCATGGTTAACTCGAAATCACACAGATTTAGGTGTGATTTGTCATTAAAACATGTGGAAATCAACTGGATCTGAGTCGTTTATAGTGAAATGAGACCCCAACTGGAAGTTCATAAGAACTCTTGGTGACATCACCTCAAAACGCCTCAAATCCTTAGATTTCACGGTTAGAATTTGAGTTTTGAAAGATAGAATGATGTAGAATCGAGTGTAGATTGCAGAAGTACAAGTTTTAGATTGAAATCTTACCGGAATCGCGATGAAATCGAGAGTAAAGGGTCTTGGTGCGCGTGTGGTTGAACAGGAGCTGTCACATCACTTGAATAGTGGTGTGACAGGCTATTTATAGGCGAAAGGGGAGAAGAAAGGGATCAGGCCCGGATAACCCATCCGTGCGGATGGCCCATCCGTGCGGATGGCCCATGCGTGCGGATGGCCATCCGTGCGCATGTCCATCCGTCCGGATGGTCCATCCGTCCGGATAGCTATCCTGACGGGCCGGACTTCTTCGTTTTTGATGGATTTGATAGTTTTCGAAGCGCGTTCCTTTCGTAATTAATTTATATTATTATTATACTGTTATTATTATGTTATAATATATATATATCACTAGGGGTCGTATCTACGTATCCGTAATCCAAAGTTTCGATAATTAACGATCGGTTTCCGATTCGAGTATGCGATTATTATCGACGTTGCACGGCCACCAATGAGGGTAGTGTGGGTCCTTTCTTGATGTCATCGTGAACGTTATTTCGTGTAGTGCCACAAAGACTGACGGGGTACCGTTTACTCGTATTGTCATCATCGTCACGACGACTGGAGTTACCGCACTCACCCGAGAATCCTTGTTAGCGTTAATTGTTTAAGTTCGACACATCACGGCCACTGAGGAGGGTAGAATAGGTCCTCACTCAATGCCCCCGTGAGTGTTAGTGTGATAATAGTGTAGTATAATGATATTGCGATTATCCTTCGAATAGCGATATATGCGATATAGTTACATTATGATCCGAATCTCTGGTGCTAGGCGTAACGAGTATAACGAGTAGTAACAACGCGCAAAAGTGCGGGTTGTTACAGTCTCCCCAACTTTAGGAAATTTCGTCCCGAAATTAATCCAATAGGTAGACTTCTGAGAGTTGTTCTAGTATAAGTAGCGATACAGCGAGTGATTTGACCGAGAATAGACAACAAGAGCGTTTCGAATAAGAGGGATTGATTGCGATAGTAAGAAGGCGACGTAAAGACGAAAGTATAAATCACACGAGTTGTCATTTCAAAGTACCTTGTCTTGTGTAGAATTCGTTAGTTCGATGCGATTGTAGACTTAAAGGACTTGAAAGGGTTTCTCATGGCGTAGAGTTAACTGAGTCGCTCGTTAACCAACGTTACGAGAAGCGTTCGTTTCAGATATCGAAAAGGGATTTAGGACGAAAATCTTTTGAAAATTTTCCTTTTGACGTGCGGTCAACAGAATCGATGTCAACCGATGTTGCAAGGAAGTTTAAGTTTCTAACATTTTAAGGGATTTGAAAATGAAGATAAGAGTTACGTAGACTCTCCTGTGATATGGGTTCTAGTTGAACTCGATGTTGAACCAATATCTCAGGAAAATCTCGTGTTTGATCTCTGAAAAAGGTTTTAGGGAAAATTGAACTCATGAAGCTCCCTTTGAACATGGAGCTAAGCTGATTCGATGTTAACTCCCCATTGTTAGGAATTTCACTCGTCCCATGGTTTTAATAAAAGTTTTATAAAAATCAGTTTTAACCTTTTGAAAAGGGTAATTTGGCATTAAGCCCCACTTGGCACCTTCCCACGAAAGTTCGTTAATATGTTTAAAACACTTATATATAGGAATTACCAGCGGCGCATCCACCATGTTTTGCCCATATTACTTCCTTTTCATGAGGCAGTGTCAGGTGTGCCGATATGACTTGGATAGAATTGCGTTTACTTGGCCCAATAGATAGAAAGTCAGACCGAGCATAGGGTAGGATCGAATAGATTAATCCAGCGAGTTGATAAGCGAGTAGCGAATGACACGTTTTCGATTAGTTTACACATTATACCCACATGGCACGTTTCCACGAGGGTTTGCTAACATGGCGAAACACCATGCTTCGCCAGGTTAGTTTTGTCTCGTGAAGCGGTGTCATGTGCACTAATACCACATAGACTGCAATGAACACCAAGCGAGCGATAAACGGTAGATTATACACGATATGCGATGAGTGATTAGATGGTTAAACGAATGATACGAACACAACACTAGCAATGAGGGCGATGATAAACGAATTACAATAATCGGTAGTTGTTGCGTGCAAGCGATGAAAGTATGCGGTTCGATTTTGATTTACGCGGTTCGGTTCGATTGATTAACACCACAGAATTTAACTAACATCAGACCCCACATGGCCTGTTTCCACGAAAGGCCGCTGATATAGCTAAAACACGTTGTTTTAACCATATGAGCTTCCTCTCGTGAGGCGAGGTCATGCGTTCCAACTTAGCACAAATGTCACAGATAACGGTAGGCGATAGCGATAGATTGATACACGGCAAATGATATAGATTCACAAATAAGCGATAGAGGTTGCGAGATACACATGAGAAACGATTGCGGTTAGTCGAGTTCGATTCTTGTTTCGAATAGGCTTATCGTTTCGTTATGACGCATCACGGCTATCGAGGAGGGTAGAATAGGTCCTCACTCAACAATATCGTGAGCGTTTACTTGCTTGATTGAGATTTGTTGCAACGGACTTACGACTAGTCTTGCGTCGATGCAACTTGCCTGCGAGGTAGACTTCCCAGAGTCCATCGATGAGGCGATTGCATTGCGATTGCAGACTTACGACAAATCTTGCAATGATATAGTTTGTTACGCCTTGCGATTTGAGTGTAGTGTGTTGAAAATAATCACAATAGTATAATAGGTCTAATAACGTTCAGCTCCACGTGGCACTTTCTTCACGGAACTTCGGTAGTATGGTAAGGCATTCCTCGCCCGACCCCTACTACTTTCATCCCGTGTTTTGGTGTCACCTTTTGTCAAACGCTATGGCACTTTTAGAATTCACCACGATCTCCGTGCACTGACCCAAGTAATCCCGTGTGCACCCGCGATTAATTGTTCCTTGCACGTTTATCGTACCTCGTTTTAAAAGTGTAGTGAGGGTAAAACACATTAGTTCGTGATATAGTATATAGTATGTGTGAATCTAGTCTAAGTGCGGCGATTAAAGAGTGAGAGAGAAAATGGAGACGAGAGTTAACGTTACGCATAGAGACAATATCGAGTAAGAGAGTAGGTTCAAAACATAGAGATTAACGTCGAAAATCGTATCATTACAGCTTTATCCTACACTTGCTAGATGTCGGATGCTGAAGACTTTTGCTGGAGCTGTTGTTGTCGTACTCAAGTTCACGGTTCGATGCGACAGTTGTGGGTGAAGTGACCGTAACGGTTGCAGTTATTGCAATAGCGACAGTCAGCCCCAACTGGGTGATGATAGGTACACGAGTAACACTGAGGATGAAATCCAGTGTAGGCTCGTTTTGGATATATTGGAACTGTTCGAAGAGGTTCCGGTTGCAGCAGTTCGGTTGTTGATGAGTTTGGGCTTGAAGTCTTTCGTTTGCGGCTGGGTTTGTCGGTGTCTTGCGAAGAAGTGTCGTCGTCGGAGGATTCGTCTGAAGACTCGCTTGCGGAGTCTTTGGCTGATTTGTCGGAAGATCCGTTGGCGGATTCGTCAGAAGATTCGACAGCAGATTCGTTCGAAGGATCGTTAGCAGATCCGTCAGAAGAATCATTAGCTGATTCATTAGAAGAATCGCCAGCAGAGTTGTCAGAAGATTCGTCAGTAGATTCATCAGAAGGTTCGTCAATACGTTCGCCTGAAGGATTACTGGCGATTGCTTGACGAGCTTGCTTGACAGGATTCTTTGAGAATAATCCTTCCATGAGTCGTTTGTTGTTGATTTCTGCGGCTAAGCGGTATGTTTCTTCGATGGTAGCAGGTCTTGCAGCTTCGACAAAATCACCCACACACTCTGGTAAGCCACGAATGTACTTCGCGATGGCCTTTCCTGGAGTGTTGACTTGATCTGGGCAAATTACGCTAAGCTGCTTGAACCTTGCGGTGTAGCCAGCATTGTCACCTTTTGCTTGCTTGATTTTCCAAAACTCGTTTTCTAGCTTCTGAATTTCGTGAGGAGGACAGTATTCTTTCTTCATGAGTTCCTTCAGCTCATCCCAAGAAAGGGCGTAAGCTTCGGAGATCCCACATTTGTTACGTTCGGCGGTCCACCAGTCGAGTGCTCGCGATTGAAATACTCCGGTGGCGCAAGTAGTGCGGAGGCTATCGGGACACCCACTTTGACGAAGGGTGACTTCGATAGAATCGAACCACTGGAGTAGTTGAGTCGCACCTCCTTCACCCGTGAATTCCATCGGGTCACAGGCTTTGAAGTGCTTGTAGAGAAAAGTAGATTGCGGCTCTCCTGTCTTAACGTCTTCCGAAGCTCGAGAGTGGCTGCGAGAGTGCACTCGATCGGCAATTTGAGGACTAAGCTTACTCACTTCCTTGATTATAAGTGAAGCAATCCTCTTCTCGGCGCTTCGTTTGGCTTTCCTCTTAGCTACTCGTCTCGAGGTAGAGTTGTTGGAAGTCATCTAGACAGGAAGAGACTTGGAGTGAGATTCGATCATAATGATTTTTGAGTTTGCGTTGCGATTTGAGCGCGTTCAAACTTGATGCGATAGTATAATAGTAATGCGATTCACATAGGAGCCACATAGGAAACACGAAATTCCTAAGTTCTCACACAATGACTTGTTTGTTCATATGTATATATATATTTATATATAGATGTAATTTGAAATCATACACATACAGGTCGATTTAGAATAAGCGAGGTCGTGTTGAAGTGAGAAAATGATAGCGAATGCGATAGATTATGCATTAGTTTTGTTGCGAACATTCGAGTTTCGTTTTAGATTGCGATAGCTGTGCGAATTGTTCGTTTATAAAGTGAGGAGTGAAAATCGTTACATCGAGAATTCGATAAAGCGTAAAGTTCGAAGCGTAAATAAGTTCCAATCATTGTAGGATTGGCGGGTCGTATAATAGAGTGCCTTGGGTGTTTAGGCGTTGACTACCCAAGGTAACCCAACTATATCTACAAGTTCGGACGCGCGCGTTGACCTAGAAGACTCCATGCTTCCACTGGGATGCAGCTCACGGCATTCGTCTTCCTAGTCATCGCGTGGCTCGAGTTGTTACTATAGCGAGTCCTTGGTGAGAGCTTTTGAAAATCATTTTATAGAGAGTGGAACAGCTTATCAAGGTACGGGTTTCACCCCTGACTTAACAGTTTCGTTCCTAATTGTGAATAAATTCGTGAGTTCCACTAGATTGCGATATGGAGACTTTCGTCGAGATGTGGATGTCACTCCTAACTCGATGAAAAGTTCTCGTGCTAGAAAGATTTCGCTGAGTGAGCAATCCTATCAAGAGTCCTTGGTTTTCACACCTGGTCTTGACTGGATCGCTCAGTTTCGTTATGCGAGTATTTTTGAAAACATGTGTATTGTGTCGGCCTTAGGAAAGGCTAAGTAGTATTTCAGCCTTAGGAAAAGCTGCTTCGTGTGAAGTTGTAGTATGCGGCGTTCACGCAAAGTTGTAGCTTTTAGCGATTTCGATCGAGAGTATCAAGTAAGCCCAATACAAACCCCACTGGGTTCGTACGAGTCGGCCTGTTGGTACTTAGACTATAGACTAGGTCAATTTCTAAGACGTCGACCCGGACTAGGTCGAGTCTGACCTAATTCCCTGTAGTTATGGCTCTGATACCAATCTATCACACCCCAACCGATGGCGGAATCATCGGGGCGCGGCACTAGGCGAATCAGATTGCTCAAGAGAATCCATAACAACTATATTGCGATAATATTTAATACATTCGTTATCCCATACTAACAAATAATACAATCACATAAGTTATCACAGATTTCTTGTCCTCTCGAACAATACAAATCCGACAACCTAGATTTTAGTTGAGTTTCTAGACTTCCTAGCTTGATTTGATATAGTCTGCGATCTAACCTGCAACATACGTTAAAAGATTTGTCAATACAAAAGTATTGGCGAGTATACAGGTTTGATAAGTATAGCATAGTAGATTAAAAGTGCTGCGAATTTCCACATGCATAAACGTAATACACGACATATATACTCACAAAACTGATACTACCAACTAAGTCCTCGATGCTCGAATGTACGATGGCATAACTAGACCCCGTCGGGCGCAATAGTACTATACTAGTCTTGGTGGGACGTCGCGAGTATAAGCCCTAGCACATATGCAACTAGCATCACGTATATCTATGCATAACAGTTATTCGCAAGTGATAATTCGATTGATTGAATAGTTCGTTTGATGAGTTCGATTTGTTAGAAACGTATGTTACACCCAAAATTCGATTAAAAAGGGGTCAAGTATACTCACAGTGCGTATTTAGCGAGATTACAACTTGATTGAGTCGGTTACGAGTTGTCTGTAATGATCCTTGAAGAAATAGAGTAAACGAAATACGGTTAAGCAAGATTTACTTGAAAAGTTGCTCGTTTGATTGAACTGGGCCTCATCCGTGCGGATCAGACATGCTACCCATCCGGATGACAACTCATCCGTACGGATGACATGTTATCCGTGCGGATAACATGTGATCCGTGCGGACAATGTGTCATCCGTGCGGACCATGAGTGATACGTGCGGATAGGTGGTGCGTGACATGTCATACGTGCGGATCAGTGTGTCAACCGTGCGGACGAGTAAGGCGTGCGGGTGACATGTCATCCGTGCGGGTGACATGTCGTCCGTGCGGACTGACATGTCATCCGTGCGGACTTGTGTCATCCGTGCGGGCTGGCCTGTTGTCCGTGCGGCTGTCATGTCTGTTTCGCACTGTTTTCGAGTGTTTAACGGAGAGAAAAACGTTCGTTTTCGCTTAGAGTAGTGTAATTTCGTACTAACACTTGAAGTTCCGTCAATTCCGACTCATTCTAACGGCCGGGAATCACCCCGTTCCATCAGATCTGGCCGTTCATGGTGGTTCTTCATGGTTAACTCGAAATCACACAGATTTAGGTGTGATTTGTCATTAAAACATGTGGAAATCAACTGGATCTGAGTCGTTTATAGTGAAATGAGACCCCAACTGGAAGTTCATAAGAACTCTTGGTGACATCACCTCAAAACGCCTCAAATCCTTAGATTTCACGGTTAGAATTTGAGTTTTGAAAGATAGAATGATGTAGAATCGAGTGTAGATTGCAGAAGTACAAGTTTTAGATTGAAATCTTACCGGAATCGCGATGAAATCGAGAGTAAAGGGTCTTGGTGCGCGTGTGGTTGAACAGGCTGTCACATCACTTGAATAGTGGTGTGACAGGCTATTTATAGGCGAAAGGGGAGAAGAAAGGGATCAGGCCCGGATAACCCATCCGTGCGGATGGCCCATGCGTGCGGATGGCCATCCGTGCGCATGTCCATCCGTCCGGATGGTCCATCCGTCCGGATAGCTATCCTGACGGGCCGGACTTCTTCGTTTTTGATGGATTTGATAGTTTTCGAAGCGCGTTCCTTTCGTAATTAATTTATATTATTATTATACTGTTATTATTATGTTATAATATATATATATCACTAGGGGTCGTATCTACGTATCCGTAATCCAAAGTTTCGATAATTAACGATCGGTTTCCGATTCGAGTATGCGATTATTATCGACGTTGCACGGCCACCAATGAGGGTAGTGTGGGTCCTTTCTTGATGTCATCGTGAACGTTATTTCGTGTAGTGCCACAAAGACTGACGGGGTACCGTTTACTCGTATTGTCATCATCGTCACGACGACTGGAGTTACCGCACTCACCCGAGAATCCTTGTTAGCGTTAATTGTTTAAGTTCGACACATCACGGCCACTGAGGAGGGTAGAATAGGTCCTCACTCAATGCCCCCGTGAGTGTTAGTGTGATAATAGTGTAGTATAATGATATTGCGATTATCCTTCGAATAGCGATATATGCGATATAGTTACATTATGATCCGAATCTCTGGTGCTAGGCGTAACGAGTATAACGAGTAGTAACAACGCGCAAAAGTGCGGGTTGTTACATCAACGGTTGAAATAAACGGTTTTCGCGAAACTGACCACAGTCGCGTAGCGCTACTGCCTGGGGCCTTCCCAGTCGCGCTACGCTACTGCCTAGTTTTTGTCAGAATGTTGCAGCTGATTGCCAGCACGATCTGATTTCACGGAAACGGCCATAACTTCTTCGTTATTGATCCGTTTTACCCGATTCTTTTTCCTACGCGTCTGTAATTTAATTCTCCATCTTGTGGAGTTAAAATCCAACATTCTTCATAATAAAATTTCAGACTTTTAAGTCTTCGGCTTATCGCCCTATTTCCCACTTTTGACCCGTTTATGCATTTTATCAAACGAACATATTCGTTTGATTCCTACATCACCTACACTTCTTCAAATTAATGTTACCTACTATATTAGGTTCTAATCATAGGTTTATTACACCGTTTAAACCCGTTTTCGCTCGTATGCTTATTTTGACCCGTTAAGGGTAATTAAGCACTTTCGAGCCTAAAATCGCTCTCGATTGTTTCTAGCATTTCATCACCACATTTCTTATCCTATAATCCCCCACCACAATCGTGTTTATGGCGGTTTGATGTGGTGATCTATATAAACCAAATTTTACCTCTCGAATCATTATTTTACGGCAAAAACTCAAATAGTACCGTTTGACTAATATAATACCTCTTTCAACTTCTATACTTAATCTAAGTATTTGCTTAATCATAAAACTTATTTCCAAACAACCTTTAAAGGTTGTTTGTTCAAATTAGCTAACAAGGGCGTTTTGGTCACATTTAAGCCTTCATTTTTTACTATAAAGGACTTCCACTAATTTTTGACCAAATTGCACTTCTTACTACAACTTATTTGTGCGTACCTGGCTCGGATCAACGTATAGACCCGTTTATACCTTGCATTTATTAACCAATATTCTATAGCGTCGCAATTATCCCGGAATTGCTACTCGTTCCTGTTTGCATATGACTTGACAACCAAGATTAGTCATTATTGTCAAATGGTGTTATCATCACCATTTGACCCGTTTGGCTCATATGACCAAACATTTACATATGTAGTAAAACGAGGTTTTCAATTTCAAATTTACACATCCGGCCCATGTCGGATGTTACCACTTGACCCCTCCTTTTCTCTTTAACCCATCTCTTACAATTTTGACCCGTTCGGCTTACGCCATGGTTGCCCTTTTTAATTTTCAATTTATATTAGTCGACACTTGACTAAATTTCCATTTTTACCCCTTTTCTCAATATTAGATTACACCACGCGGTAATCTTATCAAAACTCATAATCTCTTAATTATTACATGACCGATTTACCGATTTATCATTTTTACCATAAACCATGGTTTTTATCATCTTTATATGTTCCGACTCGTACCAATCGCGTCGGAAACCATATTTTCATTATTATCATTATCGCATTTATTACTTGTAAAGTAAACAAGTATTCTACAAAGTGTGTAAGTTTCACTTACCTTGCATCCGAACTACGCTTTTCTTTTCCTTCTTGATTCGTTTGACCCGCTCCCTCATCAAGCTTCCACCTAGCTTGTTACGCGTCAAACTATCATCATCGTTTTCAAGGTGGTTAGTTTAATCATAATTTAATACGATTGTTCCACCTTACGCATTTCATATAAAAAATGACCATTTATCATATTATAGGCTAGTTTGACTTTATAAAAGTCAAATGCCCATTAGTATACTAATTGCACATTCGAGCTCATCAACTAGTTTTAGCATTCTTTAATTACCCGGTAGGCGTTATCTTTAGACCGCCGTTTTAACCAAGGTTCTAACCGTGTTTATCACATTAAGAACTCTTCTTAATCACTTTTAGCATAATAGTCAAAACATCACAATTAGGAGTTTTAACTACAAAAATTCTAGTTTCGAGCCTTCTTTGAGGCATTTCAACTAACACTTCATGGGAAGATTTTTACACTAATATGATCAAGTTCATAACTTGACCTTTGGCCTTAATTTTTCATCAATCAACTACAATACATGAACTTTGACCTCTAAAATTCTGAAATCACTTCACATATGTCAAATATTACTAGAACAACCATTATAATCCTAGTGTTTATCATAATCTTACAAAACCCATGAATCACTTTCAATGTGTTCATGTAATTTTTCAGAATTTAGGCATGATTTCTCATATTGTTGTCTAGGTTTTACTCCTAGACACTATATCATTCCTGTTTTACCCAAATAACAAACATGCATCATCAAACTTCAGATTTCTCAAATTCATAAGAATTTCAAGTAGAGAGTTTTCATCAAATTTTACATACCTTGTAATCCTCTTGTGATGAGGATCAATAATCTATGCTTGATTTTCGATTTGGATCAGATTTGGACCTTCAATTCATGAGTTTTGTGGATGTCTAGGGTTTTGAAGAGCCTGGTCGCCCTCCTCTTTGTCTGATCGATCCCAACACCCTCACCAGGGGTGTCTAAGTTTTATTAAAATGTTTTTATTTAAAACCTTTTTCAAGTTTAACACTTTTGATCCCTCTAGTTTCGTAATTATTTTGTTTTATTCCTTAACTACTCATAAGTAGTCAATTAACTAAGTTAATGTCATTATTGTTTTTAAACAAATAATTAACTAGGTTAATTTTACCTAGTTAACTTAGTGGGTTCCGGGAGTTAAAGACCCGTTGTATTTTAAGTCCCGTTGACTCGGGCTCTTATAAACTAAATTCTTAAATTCTTTGATTCGCTTGTATTTAATTATTAGGATTTCTTATTTAAATCCAAATAGTTAACGGGTTATTTTTACTGCTAACGGTAGTTTACCCGTCTTTTAGTATGAACAGAGTTTGATTACCAAACCCGTTTTTGGGGTGTTACATAGAAGTTTCTTGCAATGACACTATTGTAAATAAGTGACATATTAAGAGTATAGTGTATGTATGTATAGGAGCGTGCAAGGTTCAGTTTCATTCGGTTTTTTACCATTAAATGTAACCATAACTGCAAGCATCAGTTATGGAACATCCTTAACCATAGGTATAACTGAACTTTGATTACTGTTACTTGGTTTTAAAGTCGGTTATGGTTCGAACCTGGTTAATTTCGATTACCTAACCAAGCAAGGTTTGAAATAGATAAGGGTGTATATTCAAGGAGTGCACAGTTTGGACATAGGCCTTTTTTTATAAGATAACCAAGACTACATTTTTCGCTGTACTACTGATGTGAGATTCCTTTTAATAAGACAATTCTCTACCAAAAATTAAATCATAAAAGATAAAACCTCAATTCTTCATCAAAATAAAAGGCATCTACATCAAGATCATTTTATTACTAACATACTTTTAACTTAGTAAAAAAAACCTTTATATGGTTTATGTAAAACATAAATCCATTATATAGACTTAAAATTACAAGTTCGGTTCAATCGGTTATATTGGTTAACAAAAGCTTCATAACCGTAACCATAACTGATTGGTCAGTTAAAAAGTTTCATAAGCATAATCATTGGTTATGTTGGTTATCAGTTAATTTAGCGGTTCGATTATGTTGGTTATGGTTGTAAGATTAAATATATTATGTATTAATATTTAATCTTGTAGCCATCATAATCATTTACATTATATGGATCAAAATATATAATAACCTATTAAATAATTAGTTGGTAATTGTTGATGGACCATATTACCCTTATTAACTAATTAGGTTTCCTCCTGGGTGCTTATATAAAGGAGTCTTATGTAGAGGTTGAGGGGTTACACAGTTAGACATAAAACCCGTAAGCATAACATCTTCATAATCGACCTCCTCTCATATACCGATTCCCTTGTCGGTTTTCTTAGTCCCCATCATCAGATTGCACCCTAAGGAGGAACCAGATCAAGCTGACAATCATGTCAAACACTACTGCTTGCCTGTCTGATGCAATCAAAGGTATGTTTTCATGTTTTACATTATGTTCAAAACAGAACTGAACCAACATGTGGTATCAGAGCATATGTTGATTAGTCGGTTCTGTTTTGTATCCGAAAATCTGGATTAAAACTGGAAAACAGTTTTGAAAACCTTAATAAAATTCCGTTTTTGCCATCCGAAATCATCATTACGGATCATCACGGATGAATACGGATGATTACGGATCTGGGTTTCATCATCTCGAATGCATCTCAGATCATTACGGGTCATCTCTGATTATTACGGATCATTACGGATGATTTCGGATCTGGGGTTTCATCATTATGGATGCATTTCGGATGAATTATGGATGCATTACGGATGAAAATTCATTAATTTTTACTGTTCCGAAATCATGTGTTGTTAACTGCCTAAATTAAGGATTTTGTATCTTGTGGAACACATTTCGGATGGTCATTACGGACCATCACGGATCATTTCGGACTAATCGTTTCGGACTAAGGGGCTGTTTGGTAGCCTCTTAATGACCATTCAGATGCTACCTCTTAATGGTTTAAAACCTCTGAATGAATAAGAGGTAACCTCAACTCTGAATGGTTAAGAGGTAACCTATGAATGGTAAATAATCACATGTCACATTCTTCTACCTTCTCATTGGTAAAATTCTTAATGGTTCCATTAAGAGGTAGCCTCTTAATGACCATTCAGAGGCTACCAAACAGCCCCTAAGCGTCCATTTCGGACCATCAAAGATCATTTCGGACTAAGCATAATCATCATGGAATCATCCGAAATCATGGGTCTTGGACACATCCGAAGTCATCCGAAACCATCCGAAATGACTCGACTTACGCGTCTTGGACACATCCGAAATCATTCGAAATCATCCATTTCGGATAATCCGAAATGATTCGAAATCATTCATTTCGGATGAATCCAAAACATGATCTATCCGAAATCATGAGTGTTCATAAATTTTCAAGACTTATTCGAAATACCATTACTTTATTAAGCAGTTAATATGAACTAATTTTTAGCTCGGGGTTCCGCCCCAAACCCCGTGCGGGGGCACGCTGTCCCCCTGCAAACCCCAGCGAACTCACCGCGGAGTTCGATCCGCGCTAACAGGTAGTTTGCTATTAAATGATTGGTTTTGTAAATACTTAGTTAATTAGTAAGGATCAAATAATGTTTCACAAAACCAAAATGGCTTAACTTGAATGAGCTTCTGATGTATCACTTCTGGCCAAAGCTGATTTGATGCATCTACTTATCGTTCAAGTATTACGAAAGCTATGTTAAGTGTGCATCATAAACATGAATGTCTTAATATCTGGCCAAAGCTTATTTAATTCATTCATAGATGGCATACTTAACAAGTGCATAACTAAAGTGATTGTCTCAATTTCTGGCCAAAGCTGATTTGTTACAACCACTTTACACACATGCTTAAATGATTACACGTCTGGCCAAAGCTGATTTGTCTTCGTTTAAGTAGAACTTTAAATAAGTCTATTATTTTGATGTTAGTAATAGACATATCACAACCTCTTCACACAATGATCCTTATATTAATGATCCTTAATTAATTTTTATGATCATTTCGTCTGCCTTATTCTTAGTACCCATAATTTTTACTCACTATAATTTTCTTCTATAAATCTATATCTCATCCACTCTAATTCCTAAATCTAATATGTTTTGCTTAAAGTTTCTATAATAATTAGCTCTTAAATTAAATCCTTGATTATCTCTTAAGACACGATAATTCTATTGCTCTCTTCTGGTAAAGGCACTACAGAAGATAATTAGAGCATGATGAATAGGACAAATCGAGTATGATGTCTCTTATGATAATCAAGATCTCTCTAACATAACTGCTATCACTAAAGTTATTCCAGATTAAGTCTTTCCTAAGACTAATCTATTATTGTGGAATAATCACCAGAATTCCTAAGATGCATGCCTTCATTTAAAATTCTGAACTATAAAGTTAAGTGGTGTATGTGAATATATTATAATGTACAATACCATGACCCATAAAGTTAAGGGCTTACTCATGGAAATACGTACATTTTTCCAGTACATTACATACTAAGATTTTCACTTGTACAATTTGATGCCTTATAAATCAACTATAACACTCAAAAGTACCAAAGTATAATGAGTGTGTTGATAAGCAACACATGTACAAAGAAATAAATGTTTGAAACTGGAAAATGAGATGTTATTCACCTTACAACCACTAATAGTTTAAAAGAGGATTGTTCTAAGGTCCATAGACAAATTACAAGTGCTAATTCCAACTTTAAGGTTCTTCAAGGGAAAATCTCACTGCATAATTATGTCATTAGACTAGGCATAAGCAACGAGACTATCCATTATTCCAAAGAACAGTTGGATAAGTTAATTAGGTAGTCACTTACTAATGATATTTAAGTCTGATAATTTTAATATTCCAATTAACACATGATTAGTTGACTCTAGTTCCATACGTTTCCTTACCAGAACTCAACAAATAACTAACATGAGAGTTAGTGACAAACTTAAATGTTAAGGCTATAAGAACCATAATAAGCAATCTTCTAACAACGCTTTTCGATACCTTATATATTCTGAAGATTAATCAGAATATAGTATCATAATTAAGCAAAGTTATGAACGTTGTGAGGTTTGCATAGTCAACATAAAGTCACACTTACCTTAAACTCTCATCTTATTTGTTCTAAATATCTGGATTGAAACATTACTAAGATGGAACTAGATGATACCTTACACTTTCACAACTTTTGTCATCATGCAAATGAGAATTTGACAAAAGGAAAATGAGACTTATAAATTTCATCCATTATAACCAAAATTCATGAGAAATCATAACATGGTTAATGAGGATGATTTTTTATCCAATCTCATTCTAAGTGATTTTAAATCATGACGTTACAGCCCTAAATATTACTTGGTTTAAGGAATAAGTATGGGTCCATCATAAGTCATTCATTGACATTCGTGGAACTTATTCCAAATGGAATATTCAGACATAATTCATTTATCATTTAAAAGACTATCAACTTGTATCTAAATTTTGTCGCATATGGCTCACGGTCTTAGAAGAAATCTATTCATATATGTACTTACTAAGATTTCTATTAAATATGTCCCTAAAGTTTCTTTTGATATCTGGACATTAGAGAAATCAAATAAAGTCTAACGTATATGTGATTGGTTCCCACGTTACGTAGCTCATTGAAACTTTTCTTGTAGCATTCTAGAGATATTAAAGATCAGTGGGAGCATTAAGTGTGTTTAAAAACAACTTGCAATAGTTGCAAGAGGTGGGGAGTGAAAATTTTACATTACCTCAATTTGCACCTCTTGTACAAGACACCACTCCATCACGACACTGTTCTATCAAAACTTATCTCCTTAAATCTAATGCTACTCTTACAAAAGTTTCATTGTTGCTTAATTGTGGGCACACTTAGATTTCTTACCTGAACTAACATAATCCTCAATAAGAGAAATCACAACGACTAACGTCATTAATTTGTGTTTCTCTATTAGAATTTGTTGGTCGTTACATATTGACCCTAAGCATGCTGAGTTCCTAAAGATTTCTAAGGTCGGTGGGAGCAGTCAAAGTCCTTATTATGACTTGCAAGGAATACAAGAGGCGGGGGGAAGAGTGTCATTAAATTTCACTCCGAATTTAACTCCGATTACACCTCTTGTACACCATACTGCACCAACTCTTACAAACTTAGAATCCTGAAAATGATAGCAACCTAACCAGGAGCTAATCCATAAAACTGAAACTTCTAATGAACCCAATAGTCAACTCAGGAGGTCATCTAGGTTTAAAAGCCTACTAACTTTGATGATTACATAACTTCCCTAATTGAAGTTGAAATGGATTTTGGAAATGTTTATTGATCCTATCTCTTCAAATTAAGCCATTAGCGTCAATTAATCTTCTGAATGGAATAAAACAGTTTTCTAGTAAAACTGATTTTATGTGTTCTTATAACGTTTGGGTTTTGACTGAATTACCTAAGAGTGTTCATAACTAAACCAAATCCTAATGTAAACATTAAGACACAAAGAAGCATGATTAATTGACAAAGGTTGCACTCAGAAAGAGATGAATTATCAAAGAGTCTTTCTTACCTATTTTACAAGAAGATTCCTTTGAGGATCATCACTGTTCTAGTAGCTTATAATAGTTTAAAGCTACATTAGATGAACATTATAAACAATTTTCCCTAACAAATGGCTAACACATTTACATGTTCATTAGATAACAACCTAAAGTTTCAAACTGAAGGTTAAAGAACACTTTATTTGTAAGCCAATAATATCCATGTATGGGCTAATGCAAACATCATAATGTGATGAAAAGCTAACGTAATTATTTTCATCAACAACCAAGTGGATTAATGTACCTACCTCAAAATGAGTGGGAGCAACTAAGATAAACTTGTCAATATAGATGATATTCTTTGGCAAGTATATGTTACATAAGTCAAAGCATTGTTAACACAAACTTTGATATAATAAATCTCAGAGATATCTCTTACGTGATTGATATCATAACATACTGAGATAGACCCAATGGGATATTAGTTCCGTTCCATAAGTTTAACATTAAATGGGTCCTTACATGTGTAACAAACAATACTGCTCTCCTTTAGAGGATAATAGGATAAATGAGATTATTTATTTACGCTTCATTAATTAGAAGCCTTATGTAAGTTCAAGTCTATACTCGTTTGGATATTACTCACATTGCAACACACTAGATATGTCTAGATTAATGCGAAGCATCTAATGGAGTATTACAGTATCTTTAAAAGAAACGAGAAGCTATAATTTGAAGAAGAAGTGAGAATTAAAACCGGTTTATTACTCTAACTTTGAGATATTCAAAGATGACAAAATGTAATTTCGGGTATATCTTTATGTCAGCAGACAAAACCTATTTCATGGAGGAGTCATAATGCACTGATATTAACAACCTAAGTTATAACGACATAATATAGTCACTAAATGTTGTTGGAAATTTATCAGTGGACTCATAAGTTTATTGACTCCATATAATTAATGTTTTGAAGACTTAGTGTGATAAAGTCATCTACCATAACTCCTTGAACAGTAACAGTTCAAGAGGTGCTGCATTAAATTTCGATACGCAATTAATTATTCGTTTATGAACGAATTGAGGAAACTAAGTTTTGTATCGAATACATTCATGATATGCTTAAGGATCCTATAACTGAAGGGCTATTACCCATAAGTCTTATTAAGAGAGCTCAGAGACGGGTATTAATTGATGGCCATGCGCAACTGCATATCGTACTATGAATGACTAAGTATTAGTTAATTTTCCTCATCAGTTTGATTTTGTATGTCTCTAAGAATATGTCAAGCTAGCATAATGGCATATAGACAAATATAGTTACAAATCAAACAAAGGGCTTATGCGTATTTTGATCATAACGATTACGTTTTAAATTAAGGCTATAGTATGATTAATGGGGGTCCTGAGTCGCATAATGATTCAACGGCTGTATTTCTCTGCTATAGTACTTGTTTAAGGCTAAAATGAGTATTAACTCCTGATCAGGCTTATCTAATACTCATAGTAAATGATTACTCGGCTAAGTGGGAGAATGTAAGATTAAATATATTATGTATTAATATTTAATCTTGTAGCCATCATAATCATTTACATTATATGGATCAAAATATATAATAACCTATTAAATAATTAATTGGTAATTGTTAATGGACCATATTACCCTTATTAACTAATTAGGTTTCCTCCTGGGTGCTTATATAAAGGAGTCTTATGTAGAGGTTGAGGGGTTACACAGTTAGACATACCCTTAAGCATAACATCATCATAATCGACCTCCTCTCCTATACCGATTCCCTTGTCGGTTTTCTTAGTCCCCATCATCAGATTGCACCCTAAGGAGGAACCAAATCAAGCTGACAATCATGTTAAACACTACTGCTTGCCTGTCTGATGCAATCAAAGGTATGTTTTCATGTTTTACATTATGTTCAAAACAGAACTGAACCAACAATGGTTCGCTTATCGTTTTGATGGTTAATTTACTCACCTCTAAGCAGTGGCGGAGCTAGCCCATTAATTTAGAGGTATCACCAAAAGTTTTTTTTACCGTGCAATCATACACCAATAAAAAAACCGATAATAAATAAGATAAAACAAATACCTAATAGATTTGTCCTCTAATTTTTCATAGTTTGAAATCCTTCCATCACATCATCGTCATTTACTTATGAAAAGTTTCTTCTTCGACCACACAAACCATATCATTGTTCAAATATTTCGGGCCCATTCGAGATTGTTTTTTAGATTGTGATCTCATCTTCACTTCAAGGAATCAACATTCAATTTCAAATAATTCAAGTACCTAGTTTAACAAGAAAATTAGAAACTATAACTTTTTATAAAATTTAACTTATCTAAACACTAAACCCTAACAAATCTACAAACAACAATACTACAAAAACAATAATAGCAAACAAAAAAATCAAAGGACAAGAAACACTCCCCAAACACGCAGGTCAACTACCGGTCAATGGAGCAACAACAAGGACGTTGGGGCGGTCGCAATTCTTTATGACATTTTATTTCTACCTTTTTCGACCATACACAAAAGGATATTTTATTGTTTTAGGAACAGACTCCCTTGATTTTAAACGATTGAATTCCTATACGCCTTGTTTCGCAAAAACCTTATAGTATTTCTTTCGTAGCTGCATTCAACATGGGATGCTCTTGTTTAAATAGTTCAAATCTCTTCGCCCAAATGGAAATTGAGTATGAACAAAGTGATCGAAACCTGCAAAATAAAACTCACATGCTCTTAAACAGATTAAAACGAATCAATGGACGAACAGAGAAGAGAGAAATAAAAGTTTGGATGAAAAAAATCTGATCTCGTTTAAAGGGATTTCAGATAGTGACTTACGTCGCGCGTCGCGACAGCTCAATGGGAGTCCCCCGCATGGCGCGGGGGTATTCAATGTTGACTCTTTTGACTAACATCCCAGGCGCGTCGCAGCAGAGGCACGAAACTTCCCGCGTGGCGCCTGAGACCCACTTTTCCAGCCAATTTGTCAAATTTTCCAATTCCATGCCATAGAAAAATCCAATTTACTTGTTTTCACCTCCCAAACCCTCCAAACGACTGTGCATTGCCCTCAACTACACCAGAGCTTAACCAAACCTCCTCGGACTTCCCCACACTTGAACAATTACACGATTCGACACAAAACAAAATAAACTAATAAGAAAACAAAAACAAAACGAACTAACCTTAGGTTGCCTCCTAAGAGCGCTAAGTTTTAGATTTTCAACCAGATCATACCTGCAATTTTCAAGGTGGTTCAAACGCCTGCTTACCTCCAGACTTTTCTAGACGACCTGGCTTCCCAAAGTCTAGAAAGTTTATAGCTCCATACCAGTAAGGCTCAATCTTGGCCTCATCTTCCCAAGCGTTTCCACCATCCGGTGGCTTGCCTGCTTTTCCTCTTTTCCGCTCATTTGCCTTCTTTACCGGCTGTCTTTTTTTCAGCCGCAGACCTGTAACACTTAACACCTTTCTCAATAAGTATGTCCTCACTTACACATATAGTATATGGAGGAACACCTTTGTTAGTAGCAACTACTTCACATAGATCATCAATAACGTCGTTAGTAATAGATTTTGAATAAACATTAAAGATTAACTTACAGTTCTCAGGATCCACTGATCTGATCCAGTTTTGGCTTTAATCAACTGTTCCTTTGTAGGGTTCAATCCCAACAATCTCCCCCTGGAACAGATGTTGCCAAAACCCTTCATTATTCTGGATCTTTATTGCCTCATCAATAATTCCCTGACTTGCCCTTTGAATTGTAATTCAAAGTCCAAGGAATCTGTGTCATCCTCATCCCTGCACATTGTAAGATCAAGGAGATCTTGTAGATCTTCAACACCCAGGCCCAGTGCTTGTTCCCTTGGTATGTTCTTCACCTCACCACTGGATTTGAGCAAAGTCAATACGTGGGTCTGTTTGTCAGATTTCCACTTTAGTATTTTTGAATCCAGTGGGTTTCTTGGGAGAGGTTTTATTGATGATGAGTTTGGAGATTGTGGCCTGGTAATGACTGCTTAGGCAGTGTTTGTAGTTTTTGCCAATTCAGGATTTTCTGCTATCATCTGCTGAAGGACCATTTTTATAATGTAATCCCCTTGTGCTATATCTTCTGTTGTTTCTGCATCCATCTGCTTTTGTTTCCTTCTTTGATAAATGATGGCAGTAGGTGGAGCAGTGGATCTTTTGATTGGTAGTTTTTGTCTAACTGGAACCACTGCTTCAGGATAAGTAGGCTTTTGAGAAGCAGTGGGATCTCTTTTTCTCAATTCTTCCAAACTTTTGTAAGTGGCCAACACCTTTTCTTCTTTCCACCTGCTAACCTGATTCCTTGACCCATAGTCAGCAGCAATAAGCTCTTCTTTCATTCTCTTCAGCTTTAAAGCCTTTTCTGGTACATTTTTCTTGTACTTTGACCAAACAGGAGGAGTGTGTTTTACTTTGTCTTCATTCATCTTTTGCACTCTCTCTAACTCCTCTTTAAGCTCACCAATGGTCCATTCTTTATATTGAGCTTTTTCTGCCCTGTGTTTCTTGAATGCCATAATGTAGTCAATGTAATCTTTTCTCAGGCTTTCATCATCTTTTTCTGATAGTTTTTGACAAAGATCTTTTGAGAACTGCTCCAAGGTTCTGACTTGAGTGACCAGGTATTGAAAGTATCTTTGAATCTCTTTGTCAGATTTTCCCTCTGTATTTCTTTTAGAGATATCCTCTGCTTGTTGAGCCTTTATCTTCAAATATTCTTCTTTGTTGTTAGGCCTAGGATAACCTTGAACAGATGGCAGATTCTTTTTGCAGGGTCATCTTCAGAGTAGAAAGACTTTATCTCCTCTCTAACTGCTGGAAGATCTAATGGATACTGGACTCCTGCAGGAACAATGGCAATGTTTGGATTTAAGGCTTGTACTGAAGAGAGTGAAATAGGGTTTGGAATGGTAGCTAGGGTCAGTGGTTGTGAAGATGTTGGAGGTGGTGAAGAGTCATCTTCCAGTATTATCCTTCTCCTTTAGGGTTTAGGAGAGGTTGGTGATGTTTTGGTGAGTTGAGTGGTAGGTGGCTGACTAACAGTTGTTGAAACAACTGGTGTTTCAACCACTGTTGTCATTACAACAGATGATGTGTCATCTGATGTCTTCTGCTTTTTAGCAGGTGGCTTTTGTGGTGGTGATGTGATTTTTGGTGGGGTAGTGGTTGAAGTGTGTGTTGATGTAGTAGTGGTGGCAGTTTTTTGGGGTAACATCTGTTGAAACCACTGAAGTACCAACAACTATTGATACAACAGGTGTCTCAACGTCTGTTGGTTTGGAGGTTTGATGTGAGAGATTTTTGGGAGTTTGGGGAGTATGTTTTGTGATTCTGGAAGGTGTGGATTTGGGTTGCCTCACTTTTCTAGTGGGCTGTCTTCTTTTAGGCTTAAGATTTTCCTGCTCATCCTTGGGCTCAGAAGTACCCTGTTCTTCCATCTCCATTAAAACTTTCTTCTCCTGCTCAAACCTTTTGGCCCCTTTTATCTCCAAAGTTTCTTTTACGCCTGCTTTTGCTGCAGCAAGGGCATTTTGAGTTACATCAACCTTTTTAGAACCATCTGGCTTAGGGATGTCAACCATCAGGCTAGATTTTGCATCTGGTTCAATGTACAAATCATCTTCATATCCATTTTTCTTCTTAACTTTCTCCCCCTTTTTGGCATCATTAGGTGGGTTGTCAACAAAAATGATTGAAGGAGGAGCAGAGCCAGTGGTTTTCAGCAAATGGCCCTTAATTGCCTTGATGTCTGCTTGTGTATCCTTGAACCTAGCTTCCATCAAATTTCTGATCTTTTGAACTTGAACTTCATGTTGTTGATCAGCATATTCTCTTTGTTTGTGGAGCAGAGGTTGAAATAGTTGCCAAAGCTCAGTGGGAGTAGGAGCAGATGATGGAGCAAATGTTGTTGGTGTTGCAGCAGTGGGTGTTGCCTTTTGTGCTTGTAGCAACTATTGCAGCATAGACTTGATGTCTGCAACAGATGTGTCCAATTTATCAACTCTTTCCGTCAATTCTTTGTACATTAAACCATCACCCAAGTTAATGGGATCATCTGATTTCCCACTGGCAGTGGTTGTATCAACAGTTGACTTAGGGAAAGTTTCCCAAAAGTCATCCGCTGATGCCCCTTTTTCTTGGTACTGGGGACTTCTTCCTTCAGCAGGGGTAACCAGTTTTAGTGAACCAGTGAATATTGGAAACACTCTGTTTCCCAATGAAGAAATTGCCTTCAAGGGAGTCTCACTTATGAAACTACTGTCCAAGTGTAAACCAGTGGGTTCAACACTTGTAGTAGCTGCTCCACTTGAACTACTGACAGGGAGTACTTGTACTTCCTGTAGTGTAACCTCCTCAGTTGTTCGTGGGTTAGCAATGATAGGGAGCTCAGACTTAGTCACTTGTTGTGGCATATTCTCAGTGATAGGTCGTTGAGAAGAACTGATTTCTGTCTGAGCTATATCAAGTGCATCCAACAAGGGCAATATTTGTGGTGGAATTTGGGCAGTGAGTATGGGAGTAGAAAGAGAATTTGCCCCGGGATCTGGGCTGTGGATGATGGAATCAAGTGATTCCAGAGCATCATAATGTGGTGTCCCTGTTCTTACAACCTGATCTTTTTGAGAAGAAGCAGGAGGAGTTTGAGGCTCAGGTTGAGATCTTTCATCCATCTTCTGTGAGGAAGTAGCAGCAGTGGTTATTGGTGACTTTGGTGTTGTCACATGTATAATCTCTGGGATCTCATCTTCCAGAGTTACCTTTTTCATGGGTTTGGGGGGCTTTTGTGATTTTTTCTGTTTTGGTCTTTTGGTGGTTTTAGGTGTGGGTTTCACAATAGTTGTTTTGCTGCTGTGATCACCTTGAGCAGTGGGCTCAACAACAGTAACCTGAGGAGCAGTTGTAGCTGCTAAATTCTGCTCAGGCTCCTCTGTTTGTGTTTTAGAAGGTTTTGACAACCTAGTAAAAGTTTCAGATGAAAAGCTGTTTATTTCACAAGGATTTCCTTGGATTAGCACATGTGCATTATCCTTGGAAAATTTCTTTTGAAAATAAAAACTTAGAAACCTTGGAAACAAGAGAAATGGTTTCTTATTATCTTTAGTATTATTAATATTCTTAACCATGTCATTGAAAATTTCCTAGGAGTAGTTAAAATTTTCTTCATTCAAAATTGCATAACCCAGATATTGAATTTTCAATGGTATCTCATTGAAAACAGTTGTTTTATTTGACACACACATGAGGAGGATATGGAACAAAAACCTCATGGCAGGAGGAAACTGCCTTTTTGTAAAGTGTCCTTTTTCATTTCCTCTTCATACCCTCTCTCAAGAAAATCAGTTTGATACTCTGTTTTTGGAAAGGAGTTTTTACCTTGAATATCATAGAGTTCAAAGACCTCCGACAGAGTTTTTGGTGTGATGGTAACAGCAATACCCCGGATTGAAGAATTTATTGCTAAGGGCTTTTTGTCCTTAACATCAAGTTTAGCATTTTTCCAAAATTCTCTTTGAGTTTCAAGGAAGATAGGAGCATTACAGGTCAACAAAAATTTGTACTTTGTGGTTGAAAGGGTATCAATGATGGAGTTGAAGGTTGTGCTTTCACTTGGTTTTGTCAGTATGCACAGGTAGTTATGGGGAGTTTTGTAAGGAAGAGCCATGGCGATTTGAGTGTGGTTGCGAGAGGAAGAAGATGATGAAGGATTTGAGAGAAAAAGATGGTAACTGCTTTGAGAAAGGAATTTTGAATTAGATTCGACTGTGAAAACCCTGTTTGGGGTTTTGATCAGGGTTTTATAAAGTGAAAAAGTGAATGCTGACGTGGCAGCGGTTGCAAAAGATTTGACGGATAAGTACTGTCCACATGCCAACCGTTGATGAATAATGGAAGACAGTTGTTTAGGAAACCACTGATGGATCAATTATAAGTGGTTTACAGTGGTGAAATGAAGACAGTGGCTGATTTTTAACTATCAGTGGATTGCCATCAGTGGGTTAAAACACTGATTTTAAACAACAGTGATTAACAAGGAAATGAGGAAACAGTGGTTGACTTTCAGCAGTGGACAATAATCATCAGAACAGATGTTTGAACCAAAACAGTGGTTATGGCAGACTTTTAAGGATTAATGAAAAACTTTCATTTTTAACTATTTTTAAGGATGGAATTTTGATTTTCTGAAGACATTTTAATGCTTTTATTCATAGAAAAACAAGATTTTGCTTGTTATTCCATGTTCAGCATGCCAATCCTAGAGATCAAGCTTTCAAAGGTGGATGTGTCTAATGCTTTTGTTAGCACATCTGCCAGCTGATCTTTAGTTGGAACATGGTGCAGAGAAATCAAACCGTTTTCATAGCAATCCCTCACAAAGTGATGTCTGATATCAATGTGCTTGGTGGTTGGATGGGAGGCTGGATTTTTGATGATATTTTCTGCTGCCTGACTGTCCAACATGAGAGATGTTTTTAAGGCAGTGATACCAAAATCCAGCAATTGATTTTGAAGCCATAACAGTTGGGCTGTACAGCTTCCAGCAGCTATATACTCTGCCTCAGCAGTGGATGTTGAAACAGCTGCTTGCTTTTTGCTTTGCCAAGACACTAAGCAACTGCCTAGGAATTGGCACCCTCCTGATGTGGACTTCCTTGTTGTGTTACATCCAGCAAAGTCATTATCTGAGAAACCTGAAAGCTTGATATTTCCATCAGCTGGATACCAGATACCAAGTGTGGGAGCACTTTTTAGGTATCTGAATATCCTTTTTACAGCAAAAAGGTTTGACTTTCTAGGGGCTGATTGGGATCTTGCACAGACACATGTTGCAAACATGATGTCTGGCCTAGATGCAGTCAGGTACAATAAAGACCCAATCATGCTTTTATAAAGAGTTTGATCAACCAAATCATCCCTTTCATCAGACATGACTATCTTTGTGGTTGCAATGGGTGTACTACATGGCTTACAATCATCCATCTCAAATTTCTTTAAAAGTTCTTTGGCATTTTTGCCTTGATGGATGAAAGTACTATTTTGCAGTTGCCTTACTTGGAGACCAAGAAAGCACTGGAGTTCACCAATTGCACTCATCTCAAACTCAGCTGTCATGAGTTGTCTGAACTCTTCACACATTTTTGAACATGTGCTTCCAAAAATGATGTCATCCACATAAATCTGGACAATCATCAACTCTTTCCCTCTCCATTTTAAAAACAATGTTTTATCAATTTTACCTCTTGTGAACCCAATGGAAAGAAGAAAGGTGGAAAGAGTTTCATACCAGCCTCTAGGTGCTTGTTTCGAGCCATACAAAGCTTTATTTATCTTGTAGACATGATTTGGATTAAATGGATCCTCAAAGCCTGGAGGTTGACAAACATATACCTCTTCTTGAATTTTATCATAGAGGAATGCACATTTAATGTCCATTTGAAACACCTTTATGTTGTGGTTGACAACAAAGGCCAGGAACAGTCTAATAGCTTCCAATCTTGCTACAGGGGAAAACGTTTCATCATAATCAATGCCCTCTTCCTGTCTGAACCCTTGAACCACGAGCCTTGCTTTATTCTTGACAACAATACCCCTTTCATCAGTTTTATTTTTGAAGACCCACTTTGTGCCAATAGGACTTACACCCTCTGGCAGTGGAAAAAGCTCCCAAACTTGTTGTCTTCTAAACTGTTGGAACTCCTCTTGCATGGCTTCTACCCAACTGTTTTCTTTTAGTGCCTCTTGGTACTTGACTGGCTGATGGAGTGATAGAAAACCAGCAAAAAGACAGATGTTTTAGGATTGGCTTCTTGTTAGCACCCCTTCACTGATGTTGCCAATGATTTGGTTAGGTGGATGAGACTTCAAGAAGATTAGATCTCCTTTGTATGGAACAATGGCATTTAATGGTGAGGGCTGCAGATGTGAATCATCTGAGCTAACCACTGTTGATGACTTTGATGATCCAACTGTGGCTTGAAATGGAGGTGGAGGAATAGGAGGAAGTGGTGTGAAAGCAGGCTGATTTTTATCCACTGTTTGAGGACTTTTATCAACAGTGCTTGATGATGTGGAAGCAGGGGTTAATGGGCTACTTTGGTCAACAACTGTTGAGGTAGCAGTGGTTGAGCTTTGACAGCTGTTTTGAACATCTGCTGCTCTACCATTTGATGCAGAGTTTTGGTGTGGAATGATGACTTCATATCCGTAGTCTGATGGAGGACTTTGTGATGGACCTGCATTGATAGTCTTTACAGAAACATTTTCAAAGGTAAATTTATCAAGATCAAATAGTTCTGCAGGATTTGTAGGGATTTTCATTGAAGAGAGTTCATTGAACTTCACATTCAAAGTCTCTTCCACTGTCTTAGTCCTAGTGTTGAACACTTTGTAGGCCTTAGCAGTGGTTGAGTATCCCAAATGATAACCACAATCAATTTTGGCTGCAAACTTTGAGAAAGAATCTTTTAAGTTTAATATGAAACATGGGGAGCCAAAAACTTTAAAATATGAAATCAGTGGTTTGCTTTTATACAGAATTTCATAGGCAGTCTTTTGATGCCTGGGGTTTATTAAAACTCTGTTCTGGACATAGCAGACATTGTTTACAGCCTCTGCCCAGAAAGTTAATGGCAAACCTGAATTAACAAGCATGGTCCTGGTAGCCTCTATCAAAGTTCTGTTCTTTCTTTCAACTACCCCATTTTGTTCTGGTGTTCTTGGAATGTTGTACTGCCTTACAATTCTTTTTTACACACAAAACTCATCCAACTCCCTATTTCTGAATTCTGTGCCATTGTCACTCCTGAAGATTTTTACTGGCAAGTCAAACTGCTTTTCAACCTATGTGACAAAGTCTTGCAAGATGCCTGCAGACTTATCTTTGGAATGTAAGAAATAAGTCCATGTAAACCTAGAAAAGTCATCTACAATTACCAAGCAATATCTTTTCTTTTTAAGACTCATGACTTTAACTAGGCCAAACATATCCATGTGAAGCATTTGCAAGCACTTGGTTGTTTTGGACTCTTCAATGGACTTAAAAGAGCTTTTATGTTGTTTTCCTTTTAGGCAGGAAACATAATGCTCAGGACAGGTGAATAGTTTTTGAGGAAGACCTCTTACTAACCCCTGTTTTGACAAAGCAGTGATTGTCTTGAGATTTGTGTGCCCCAATCTTCTGTGCCAAAGTTCTGTCTCTTTGTTAGAGGCAGCTGAGAACAAACAAGCATCAGTTCTTGGGTTCTCTTTTGACAAATCAACTACATAAACTGTCACACCCCAACCGATGGCGGAATCATCGGGGCGCGACACTGAGCAAAACAGATTATCCAGAAGTTTCCATAACAACTACGATTACCAATTATTTAAAGCATCACATCCCATACCATGACACAATAAGTAGCATAGTTATTACAGACAAAATCAAGACAAGTAGTTATGTTCCGACAACTCAGATTTCAAATAAAATAAACTGTTCGTTTGTTTCTAGACTCTTTCCTAGCCTCGATTTCATCACACAACAAACAAGGCATCCTAGCATCTTATGCACCTGCCACATACGTTAAAGTAAAAGTCAATACACATAGTGTAAAGGTGAGTATACAAGTTTGATAATAGCATATAGAGTTCGAAATCGTTTACGCATAACCAGCACGTACAAAGTGTGATGTGAAGCATGTAAGTTATCGACATGATCCTATCAATACCAATGACTGCGGGTTGACTGCCCGAGGCAATTCGTAACACATATTCACCATTGTGAACCATGTGATTAGTTGTCCTTAACAACCCCTGAGTGAACAGGTGCTGAGTCCAAACTATAGTACTATCGTTGCTAAGGCAGGTAGACAACAATCTATGTGTAAACATAACAAACAAGCATTCATCGAGTCACGTATAACATGCAGTAATGGTTAGCGTTAAAGTATAGCGTAGTGTGTTCGATGTGATTTTAGAATAAGTAACGTATGTAACACCCAAAAGTGCGTAAAGCAAAAAGGGTTCGAGTATACTCACAAAGGTAGAGTTAATGGATTGAAGGGAGCGCTAGAGCGAAATTAGCCTGAATAGTTAATAATAGCATAAGCGAAAGTCGGCGCGTAAAACAGTGTAGGTGTACCAAGGATCGGATGGTAATCCGATCGGATGGCCAGTCGATTGGGTGACAATCCATTCGGATGGTCATCCGATCGGGTGACCATTCGATTGGACTAACACCTCGTTTGGTGAGGATGTGTTTGTGTATGATGGTTTGTACTTTGAAGTTTTCATTGTAGCATTTTAAAAATAGAGAAGTATCTCTACCCTTCAGGTCGGTCGATCGAACGGTCGTTCGATCGGACAGCAATCCGATTGGTGAGGCTCCTCAGTCTGAGAACAAGTTCACAGCAGGATGGTCACTCGATCGGATGGCTATCCGATCGGGTGGCAATCCGTTTGTCATGAACATGTTGAAAATTGTTTAAGTATCTAAGTCCCAAGCGTTAAACGATTGGACGGTCACTCGATCGGATGGCAATCCGATCGGGTGGTAATCCGTTTCAACGTTCAGATCCTTAGAATAGTTTGAAAAATAGCTTAAGTATGGAACCAAGTGCAACCCGATCAGATGGCCGGTCGATCGGGTGGCAATCCGATCAGGTGGCAATCCGATCGGACGGCAATCCATCCCGACGATCCGTTCGTCTTGACACCTGATTCGTTTGAAGTTTTGTAGTGTTGAACGAGACATTTTGATAGCACACTTGAACAACAGAACCCTTACCTAGGCCCAATGGACCCGACCGAATAGGAATCACCGTATTCCGACCAATTCACGGTTCGAGTCGGTAGTTCATGTTCAAACCTGAAGTCAATATCTCTTGGATGGAATTCGGATCTGGAACTAATACATCACCAAGAATGGGTAGAAGATCAGAACTCGGGTTTGAGTGCATTGAGTGTAAAAGAGTTGAAAGAAAGTTAAAAAACCATCTTTTAATCCTTTTCACCATGAATATGTTCAGATCTATGCAAGATCTTTGTTTATTCATGTGGAAATCATTCGGATCTAAGTTGTTCTTGGTGGATTGAAGCCAAAACATGAAGTTCATAAGAACACCATGATGACATCATCATAGAACACCTCAAATCCACTAATTTCACGGTTAAAAGTTAAGATTCGAAAGATAGAAAGGCGTAGGAGTGCGTGTAGATCAAGAAAGTACGATATTCTGGTTGAAAACTTACAAGAATTGAGAGAAATCGGGAGAAATAAGCTTGAGTGCGGCCGAGTCGAACAAGGGAGCTGTCACCATCAAAGAAGGTGACAAATGGGGGTATTTATAGGGTTTCCTAAAAGGAAAGTGGGGGAAAGGCTGGTCGATCGGGTGGCAACTCGGTCGGATGGCAACCCGGTCGGATGGCAACCCGATCGGATGGTAATCCGATCGGATGGCCACTCAGTCGGTTGGCCACTCGATCCACTTGTCCGGCGCGATGAGTTTTGTTGTTTCGATTTGAGTGTTGGGCTTTACGATGCGATTCGAGCGAGCGATGCGATAAAGTTGCTTATCAAATTACTTTTAATCCCAACTACTATATCTAACATACAATCACTATAATCACTGCGTTTAGCGTTTTGATTCGATTGCGATACGATAGATTGCGATTTCGATTGTGATTATCACCTCAACATAAATATAATATGCACAAGTAAGATATAAGTAGCACACACACGTAAATCAATATCCAGAACACATAATTCGAGTTGTGAATGCGATAGCGATTAGCGGTAAATCGATTAAACATGCGATTATTAACAAGTACTCCACGTAATACAACTAATGTGATAACATAAATAGATTATCTACAAGTCAAAGAAGTCAAAACAGGAGTTGAGCAAGGAGTGACAGATCACAATCAGCGATCTTGTCTTCCTTTGACTTCAATCTGGACTTTGACTTTGACTTTCGAAACACGGGGTGTTACATAAACATTGCCACTTCTTTGAGCAACAAGTTTAGTTATTCCATTTTTTATTATTTCTTCAATATTTTCAACCATTTCTGGTCCAACAATCCTATAACACTCCTTAGTAAAGAAAGAACCATAACCTTTGTCACTTATTTGAGAGACTAAGGAGGTTGAATTTTAGATTGTCTATCAGAATGACATTTTCAAACTTAACATTACCAGACTCTACTGTACCAGATCTCATCACCTTCCCTTTACTATTATTACCAAAAGATATATCCCCCCGTCCATGAGTTTTGAATTCTTTGAGTAGGGCTCTACATCCTGTCATGTGCCTGGAGCCTCCACTATCTACATACCAAAGACTATCTAAGCATGCAGAAGCTCCCTTCACATCAAGTAAAAGGTTAGTTCATGAGGGTCTCCAAAGCCAGTAAGGCTTTGGATGGGGTCTCAACAGTGTCTGTGTTAAGTTCAGGTGGATGGACAGTGGATAGCTCAGGGGTTTGGACAGTTTTGGAACTGTTTTTCTCTAACCACTATTGGGGGTCTTGTCCTATCAGCTGTTGATACCCAAAGGGATGTCTGTTCACTCTTGGTTTAGAAGGCCTTTTTTAGACTTCATAAACATGTGGGACCCTTGGGTATGGAGGTTGACATTTACCTCTTTGGTATTGGTTAGCAAGAGGTGCATCAGTCACCTGAACATCTCTTTTAAGAGAGGTTTGGTTCAGCTGTTTGGTAACAGCTGTTTGAACTGGCACAAACTGTGGTTGATTCTTGATTGGTGGTTTTGATGAACTCATGGATGTTTTTGAAGTGTACTCATTCTTTTTTACATCAAAGGATTTGAGATACACACATTCCTGAGTGATGTGGTTTGATTTACCACAGATGGTGCAGCTCTGGGAAGGCACAATGATGCTTGCTTTGTTAATATCATATGCTTTTAGATGAAAACAATCTTTGGTCATATGATTTTTCTTCTCACAGAAATCACAAAACAAGTTTATAACCTTTTCTTTTCTTTTCTTTTCTTCTTATCAGACTCCTTTGCAACAGAGTTTTGAACCACTGTTCGGATGTCCTTAAGAGGAATGACCTTTGCCTTAGGAGCTTTTACACCATCAGTGGTTGTGAAGTCCATGGGTTTGAAGTTTTTAAGGATGTCACACTCATCAGACCATGTGGGTTTAAATTGGTATTTCTCAATTTCCTCAAAAGTTGAGGACCCCACAGATCTTTCCAAAGTGATCTTGTTACCAAGTTTATCAGTTATTTTAACCTCTTGGCCATCCTTGTTTGTGGGAATAATTTCAACAAAACCAAATTCTTTTGCAGCAGTGTTTTTTTCAAGTTGGTCATGTTTTCTAAAACCTACACCAAATTTTACATTGCTTTTGATCTGTTTCTCAAGCATGACTGCATAACCTTTGTAGGATTCCACCCATTTTTCACAAGTGATCTGGGTGGATTCGAACTCCTTTTTGCAAACTTGATATTTTAATATGATGGTTTGGAGTTGGTCCCTGGTTATGCTATGCTCTTGTTTGATGCTGCAAATTTCATTTTCTTTATCATTCAATTTGTTTTTAAGTTCTTTTAATGACTTTTCAAATTGAACTTCAAAAGTTAATAACCTATCCCTAAGGTTTTCATTCACTTCTTTAATGTTAGCAAATGCTATGAGGTGCATTTATCTGTTTAAAGATTTTTAAGAACATGAGGTGATACCTTTGTTGCAGCCATCATGGCACAATCACAGGTATGATCACTTTCTTCTTGAGCTTTCTCTTATTTTTCACCTTCTTTCTTATCTTCTTCTTCTTTGGACCAGGGATCGGACAGCGGTTCCAACAGGGGTTTTGAACTTTCTCCAAGCAGTATTTCATCAGCAACATCGGTAACCACTGCTTCAGCAATTTTGTCCACTGTTTCATCACTTGACTGTCCTTCTTCAGCTCCCAGCCCTTTTGGTATGGTCTCCAATGCTACAAAACAAATATTATCACTAGAAACATTATTTTAAGCATAGAGTGCAAAATTTTCATCTCCTAACTCTTCAGGTAAGCTGCTCCAGTCAACCAGCCCTTGGGTGAAAAAGCTTTGTTGGTCTGGTTGAATCACTGCTGGTGCAGCTTGTTGAGGTGCAGCTTGTTGCACCTAAACCTGAGTAGCAGGGGTCTGGACATAGTGAATTTAAGGAACAGTGGTTTGAACATAATGCACAGGAACAGGGGTTGCAGGATGTGCATAGTGAGCAGTGTTTACATGAGCAGCAGGGGCATATTGGGCATAGTGCACAGTGCTTTGGTTATTTTGTAGTCTAGGGTTTGAGCTAGGATGTGTAATAATTGGTCCATTGGTTTGACTCATGCATTCCCTAGCAAAATGACATAGCCTATTACACTTATAGCACTTAATCTTTGACTTATCCAGCCCCACTTTTAGATTCCCATGTAACCCTGGAAATTTTCTCCCTGTCCTTTTGTAAAACTTGTTAGTTCTTACACTTAGCAATGTAAGTTGGTGCAAAATGTCCATTTCTTCTAAGTTAGTTGGATCAAAATGCT
Organism: Helianthus tuberosus; assembly: GCA_030545235.1. Classification (NCBI taxonomy): domain Eukaryota; kingdom Viridiplantae; phylum Streptophyta; class Magnoliopsida; order Asterales; family Asteraceae; genus Helianthus; species Helianthus tuberosus. Next base: position 65,043,015 of record CM060441.1, read on the forward strand.
GTAAATCATTGAGTTCAAAGCACAAATTGTCAGAATTCTGGTTTTCATAACTAGCTGTGAAAGCATAGTTGTTTGACTAAGAATCAGAGTTGTTGAAAGCTCCACCAGTTGTTATGTCAATATAATGATCATAACTCTGATCCTTACTGCTACCAGATTCTTTTTGACCCAAAAGAGCTGTGCTGCCAAATGAATAGTCATCTGCAACTTTTCCAGACTCTTGTAACTTCTTTTTCTGGTTTAACTCCCTTTCATAGGTCAGGAGTCTACCATGAAGTTGGGTCAGGGTCAGATCTTTGAACTCAACAGAGTTTCTGGTCACAAAAGCAATTATGTCCCACTTTTCAGGAAGTGATCTTAAAATCCTGCTGTTAACTGTTGATTTTGGAAATTCAATTTTAACAAGATTAAGTTCACTTATGAGACAGCTAAATCGCTCAAACTGCTGTGTTAATGTTTCACCCTTAATGTGACAAAAGGTTTCATACTGTTGGTTCAAAATTTCCCTGTTGTTTTCAATTACTTCTTCAGTCCCCCCAAATTGTTCCTTAAGTGCATCCCACAATTCCTTGGCACTGTTATAGTGTAACAGCCCAGCATAAATTTCATTAGGGAGTGCAGATGCAAAGATGCTAAATGCCTTGGCATCCAGTTCAATTTTCTGAAAATCCTGATCAGTATAGTTCTCAATTTTCTTAGGTTCGAACTTCTTTGGATCCTCAGCACTCGACACCATTGGAACATGTGGTCTAAAGATAACCGACTTCCAACACTCGGTATTTTGTTGTGCTAAGATGTGACCCATCCTTCGCTCCCAGATGTTGTACTCATTTCTCTTCAACATAGGTGGTTTGAAGAGAGACCCGATGTTAATGTTCATATCTTGTGATTGTGACGTCATCCTGGTTGTTTTACAGGCACTGTTTAATCAACTTTGATCGTAATTAACCCTTACTCTGTTTTTCAACAAAACGAACAATTAAAAGTATCAACAAATTTGAGCTGAACTTTTTACGTCAAAATGATTGTTAGATCAAGTTTGACTGTCCAAGCTTTGATACCAATTGTTAGGATCTGAGTTTCTTATGATTGTGTTTGTTTGAGATTAATGAAGATGAATTAGAAACAAGTGTAGCGGAATTAAAATGGAAACAAACCTTCAACACAATCAAATGAGAGAATTGCTTTCAACACACATGTTTGACATGATATCGAATGATTATATTTATTATAACGATTCAATTACACTTTGCATGCATGTAATACAATCTCCCCCTTAGCCTGAGCTCACAGATAGTTTGTTCGTACAGTATGAGTTGTGAAGAAGGAGCTAATAGAACAGTACCCTGTACTGTTCTATTTATAGTACGAAGCAAACCACTGAAGCATCTTTGCTGACGTCACCATGAAAGTGACATCTAACCTCCTAACAACCTACAACCACTGATCTATACAAGCACTGCTATCTAACCACTGATTACAATACAATACAAAGAAATAAACTAACTACTGCTTCTCATTCCACTGTTATACTCCTAGCAGTGCTTTGTGTCTTCAGCAGTACTTGAACCATGACAGTAGATTGAGCATCAGTGCTTTAGGCTTCAACAGTCTTTAACAGTCTTTAGCAGTTGTTGAAGATCAGCAGTTGTTGTAGACGAACAGTGGATGGAGGTCATCAGTTGTTATGGCCACTTCAAAGGGGAAAGATTGAATACAAACATCTGCTTATTCTGGATCCACTGATCTGATCCAGTTTTGGCTTTAATCAGCTGTTCCTTTGTAGGGTGCAATCCCAATAGTCCTCAACCTGTAACATATTTAAAATAAATTTCAACACAAATATGCATTGGCGAGTATACAGGTTTTCATACATAGCATAAAAGATAAGTTTTTTTAACAATTCCACATGGCAAGCTACTTTAACAAGATAAACAATAAAATCGGCATGTGCTTAACTAATCAAACTAATGATGAAACGCAATAAGCTCTTAACATAACCTAAAGTGTATAGGTGGTGTGTTAATCCTATATCTCTATATATGTCAATGATAGGCTCGTACAAAGTTAATGATAAGTCTAACACAAAACGTATAACCCCAAGTTTAAAGTATCAAGTATGCATGCATGTATAAGGAATGTTTGTGCATTTAGGAATAAAGTTTAAGTGTAAGTTTATAGTTTAACATGTTACACCCCAAAAGGTGGTAAACGAAAAGGGGGTTCAAGTATACTCACAAAATTTCTAAGTCTTCCGACTATCCATGTATTGACGAGTTAATGAGAATAGGAGAATGAACGTGTTCGGTGTTGGAGTTTATGGGGGTGTTTAGAATCGGGATTAGGAATTTAAAGTAGCAAAGGTATGTATATTTGAAAGTAATATCTAAGTTCTAAGAGTTTGTTTATGACACCATATCAAGTGGTTTCATGAGTCCCAAATTGCCCATTGGAATCATAACAAGAACTCTAGAATCTTTGATATGATAGCTCAGATTTATGATGGGTAATCATGGTTTGATTAACACCACAAACTCAGCTATGTTTTTATATAATTATACATAGTTAATATAGTAATAATACCTCCTAAAAACTAAGTCCAATCAAGTATTGTCATATAGCATCATGTATGTCAAGCATGGAGGTTAGAAAACCTCATTATAAGATTCACCACTACACACACCATCTTGAAGATGGTGGGAAGGTCATGAATAACAATAAAGTAAATCTAATCTAATCAAGTCATAAAAGTGTTCAAATGAAGGATTGAAACTTAATTTGGAGGGCCAAAGCCTCCATTTGTTCACACTTCACAAGTCACAAGTTCACCATAAAGAAGATCATGAATTGTGCTTGTTTTCATCATTTGTTTATCAAGTTTAAACAGAAAATAAGTGATTGTTTGAACTCATAACTTTGATGGTAATCACCCTAATACAAACCCACAATCATAGACTTGATTGGGAGCTTGTTGGGAACAAGATTCCATCAAGTTATCAACATGAAAATGAACATACAAAGAAATAAAAATGAGCAGAAAGTTTATTACACTTTAGCCCTAAAAATGGTGAGGTTTCACCTTAGATTACCTAAGTAATCTTTTGAAAACCTTTCTAGAGGTAATCCAAGTGTTAGGAAGAAAGAAATGAGTAGAAAAGAGCAAAGGAAGTGAGTTAGAACACACTTAGAAAGTCTTGAACTTTCTGATTTTGTTGCTGGAACTCAGCTGTGTTTAAGTGTGTTTTTTAGAGGGTTTAAGGGTTGTAAAAGTGGTTGGAAATAAGTGGGTATTTATAGGGAAAGGATTAGGGTTTAAGTGGGTTGGGCTTTGAATGTGATTAGTGGGTAGTAAACTAACAAACAAAGGACTTAATGCAGCCCATATGTCATCGCAAATTCTGGCACCCTTTATTCTTTTTTTTTATGACATTTAATTGTTGTATATTAGCTGAATATGTTATGTATTAATGATGTGACAAGGTTTATTTAACATACACAAGGCCTAAAAATGCAAAGGAACATGTTTTAATTAAACCAAAATTGTGATGAAATAGGTGTGTCACAAATCAATGTAATAAGTGTGTATGATTTGTATTTTGGTATTAATCAAGTGAAAATCATATAACAATCGAGTAACCAAGTGTTTGAAGGTATGGAAGGTTTAAGAATTATGAATACACTATCATTGTCTACGAGTTAAACTTACGTTTATGCGAATTGCGAATCATGTATTAAACGAATGCACGTATCGATGTATAAACATGTATAAACAATGAGTATTTAACACAAAGGATCAATTTCATTATGATCGGAGTCTCGGATTTACAATGGTTTGGAACGAAATACGATTACAGAGGAAGCGAGTTTCCGAAAATAGAAGTACGATACAATCTTTCTAAAAACGGAAAGCTACGAAAAGCGGGGCGTTACACCCTTGTCCACCTATCGTACAACAAATCGCTTTAAATTCCGCAATATGAGCATATGGTTCTTCACTCCCCTTTCCATGAAAAGTAGGTAACATGCTCAAGATATGCGGTTTTGCCTCAAAAGATCGATCACCATTAAGAGCGGGCATGACAATAGGTGATGAGTGTTCCGCAATTTATGGACGGAAGTGATTATCTACCTCCAGATATTCGTATCCGAAAATCTCGGATCTCTTTGCCTTTGACGTGGTACGACCAGTGCTTGATTCACCGGTGGTGGGGTTTGATATCCGTTACCCCCACATGGTTGTCTTTGCTGAAATCCTTGGTAATCCTGGTTTGCCACCAAATTTAATTGGCCTCCTTGCATTCTCACATATGCTTCATGCTCATCCCATTTCTTCATCATACCCCGAACCATAATCCAATCTACCATCTTCCCAATCATCCACTCTACCCCGATTCATTCCCTGTTCAAACTAGTCACCTGCACGGTGCGGGTGAGGTTCATGGTTAGGTCTATTCACAACCCGAATCGGCTCGGGTTGTTGTTGGTTTCCTAACGGGTTACCTATGCGTGGGTACTCTAAATCTCCACCTCTCACTCGAAAGTCACCTTGTGGAGGTGCTTGTCTAGCATTTAGGTTTTGTGATGGTGGTTGATTTGGTTGGTTTTGGAAGGGTAATGGTGGTTGATTTTGACGCTTTGGAGATTGAGGTTGATTTTGTGAGCTTTGATTTTGGAATGGTGGTGGTGGCATATCAAGAAGTGGTTCTTGTTGTGATAGTTGCTAATTCAGGGTCGGTTGACTTTCTGAAGGATTCATTGCTAAAACTGGTGCTTTTCCTTTTAAAGTTGAACGAAGAACTAAGGGGCTGTTTGGCTAAGCTTTTCAAAACTACTTATTTGCTTATTTGTTTTCTGAAAAGCAAATAAGCAAATAAGTAGCTTTGAAAAGCTCCATTTTACTTATTTGCTTGTTTGCTTTTCAGAAAAGCAAATAAGCAAATAAGTAGTTTTGAAAAGCTTAGCCAAACAAGCCCTAAATTCTGTCCGACAGACTTTTCAATTTCGGGTTCGAAAAGAAGTTGTGATGATCTTCCTGAAAACCTGGTATGTATGCAATAAGAAATCACCTGCACACAAGTAAACAAGAAACTACGCGTAATACCGAACGAAACAAAAACAAACAAAAAGAAATATTTTTGGTTTTTTTTTTTTGAAAATAAGAAAAACAACTAATCTAGACTAACACTAAGTGCACGAATTCCCCGGAAACGGCGCCATTTTGATGACTGTCGTTAGGGTCAATCAAAAACCTAAATAAACTATGTATATAGCGTTAGTAAGGTATCGTATCCACGGGGAATTTGTGGTTAATGTCCGATTTTAACTATGATCTAATCTATTCTGAATTCGGGGGTTTTAATAATTGTTTGAAAGGAAACGAAAATTAATGAGAAAAGTGTTATCAATAAGAGAAAAAGTAACATCCACCCGGAATCCCAATTACCCGTTTTTAACACAAACACCTGTTTACTGATTCAAAACACCACATAGACATGGTCTTGGATTAATGATTTTGATTAATTGCTAGGGATAGTTTTTAAGATTCACTGTACAACCTAACAACCCGCTTGATTATATCAATTACCCACCAATTTATTAACCCGCTAATGATGCAAGTATATCGCCAGTACGCTTAATAAACGACAAATAATTCAAACATAATAACCGTTGCACAAATTCAACACAAGTAGTCAAGCTTTACCAGTTTAAAAGAATTAGAAACAAGTATTCATATCAAAACAAGCAATTGTTCATCCGAGCGGAAGTCACAGCGCGTTTAGCCGCTCATGGTTGTCATCATAGCTTCAATCTCGATCGGGGATGGATTAGACATGAGAAACAACTTAAACGGATGCAGTTTATGGTCAAAAGTGCAGGAAATCGCCTCTGAATTCATCTGGATAGGCTGGAAGGTGAATGAATAACCTAAAAAACGATTTGAGCCTTTTTTATAAGTTTCCCATAACTGGACTCCCCTATGCGTTGCGGGAGAGTATGGAGGTGTTGCCTCGTGTCGCCTGGAGTGCCCAGGTTGACTTTTTTCGCTACAAGTCCTGTGTTGACCCGTCAAACCCATTTTTCAGCTCGGTTTCTCTTTTTCACCCTTTTTAGCACCTGTTAAGCCAAAAACACCAAACAAGCGATAAGTATATAAACCCATATGAATTAATGTATTATCACACTCAGAATTAACGCAAACTACTACAAAATACACCGTGTTATGACCCAACATCACCTCACATATAAGATTTTGTCTAAACGTGATTGCACGGAGAAAATAGTATTCTTGAGAAAAAAACATTGAGTTGTCAAATCTCGGTTGTTATCAAAGTGAAATTTCTAACAGATCGATATTATGAAAATGTTAATTCACACTACACTTGTTAACAAGCCAAACTAGGGATGATATATAACAATAAGAAAAGGTAAATGTGGATGTGGATGTATTAGCTAATAGATTATTCAAAGAGTAAATTGTCATTTTAGTCCCTGAGTTTTGTCCAAATTTGCCAGTTTAGTCCAAATAGTTTTTTTTTGCATCTGGGTCCCTGACTTTTACATTTTGTTGCCATTTTGATCACAATGCCTAACTCCATCCAAAAACCCAGTTTGTAACAGGGGTATTTTGGGGATTTCCTTAAAAAATGTTTTCAGTTGCCATTTTGATCCAATTCAAAAAAATCAAAAAAATTTCAAAAAATCAAAAAAATTCCAAAAAAATCTATAAATCAAAAAAATTCTAAAAAATCATAAAAATTCTAAAAAATCCAAAAAAAATCTAAAAATCAAAAAAATTCTAAAAAATCAAAAAAATTCTAAAAAATCCAAAAATCATTAAATGTTTCGGCACGAACCGTTTCGACCCGTACCGTTTCGACCCGTACCGTATCGAAGCGAACCGTTTCGACGCGAACCGTTTCGAACCGTACCGTTTCGACCCGTACCGTATCGAACCGAACCGTTTCGACGCGAACCGTTTCGAGCCGAACCGTTTCGACACGAACCGTTTCGACCCGTACCGTTTCGAACCCGAACCGTTTCGAACCGTACCGTTTCGACACGAACCGTTTCGACCCGTACCGTTTTGACGCGAACCGTTTCGAACCGTACCGTTTCGACCCGTACGGTATCGAACCGAACCGTTTCGACGCGAACCGTTTCGACGCGAACCGTTTCGACACGAACCGTTTCGACCCGTACCGTTTCGAACCCGAACCGTTTCGAACCGTACCGTTTCGACCCGAACCGTTTCGACCCGTACCGTTTCGACGCGAACCGTTTCGAACCGTACCGTTTCGACCTGTACGGTATCGAACCGAACCGTTTCGACGCGAACCGTTTCGACCCGTACCGTTTCGAACCCGAACCGTTTCGAACCGTACCGTTTCGACACGAACCGTTTCGACCCGTACCGTTTCGACCGTACCGTTTCGACCGTACCGTTTCGAACCCGAACCCGTTTCGAACCCGAACCCGTTTCGAACCCGAAACGGTTCGCGTCGAAATGGTACGGGTCGAACCCGAACCCTTTTCGAACCCGAACCCGTTTCGAACCCGAAACGGTTTGCGTCGAAACGGTTCGGCTCGAAACGGTTCGGGTTCGAAACTGTACGGGTCGAAACGGTACGGTTCGATACGGTACGGGTTCGAAACGGTTCGCGTCGAAACGGTTCGGTTCGGTTCGATACGGTACGGGTCGAAACGGTTCGGTTTGAAACGGTACGGGTCGAAACGGTTCGTGCCGAAACATTTAATGATTTTTGGATTTTTTAGAATTTTTTTGATTTTTAGATTTTTTTGAATTTTTTGGAATTTTTTTGATTTTTTGGAATTGGATCAAAATGGCAACTGAAAAACATTAGTGATCAAGTACAAACTGTTACAAACTGGGTTTTTGGATGGAGTTAGACAAAATGATCAAAATGGCAACAAAATGTAAAAGTCAGGGACCCCGATGCACAAAAAAACTATTTGGACTAAACTGGCAAATTTGGAAAAAACTCAGGGACTAAAATGGCAATTTACTCTTATTCAAATAAGCTTAGATGGATTACATAGTCGATGACAGAACTAAAAAGGAAACAACTTGCTGAGGGACATGTATGTTATTTTTTTAATATTGATATATAACCTGTGGAGATATATAAATATTAAATAGATTCGGGTGGCATCTCCCAGCTCATTCTTGCACGCATGTCCATGCATCATCCTCTCTTATTTATATTTTTAATTCTCCAGCTCATGCCACTTTCAATCTCACTATCACATATCTGTCTGTATCTATTATATATTGTGTAGTTTTAAATTACAATCACTGTATTTCCAGGAAATAAGCCACTACGTCACTGTAGTTGATTGAATGGATCCGTGTCCTTTCGTTCGAATTGTAGTCAGAAATTTATGTCTTAAGTTTTGCAACAGCCCTCCACCGTTGAGTTGTTATTGCAAGATTAAGCTCAAGAACTTCACAACCCAGATCGCCGATGTTGCGTGTTGTGATCATGTGAATCAAGTAGGCGATCAGGTTCAGGCAAGCTTCAGTTTCAAGAAATCAGAGTTCGATAAGCTGGTGATTGACAAATCAAACGGACTGAAAATACAACTCTATTCGGGTCCGAAAGGAAATCCAATTTGTGGTGTTGGATCCAGTAAGCTTATCGGTGCTGTTTCGGTGAGCTTGGACTCTAAGGTGATCGATAATAACCGGGGATGCCTGGTGCTTCACAACCGATGGGTAAAGGTTGGTTCCAAGAAATCTGTTGAGTTGCATTTGGATGTGCGGGTTGAACCCGACCCAAGATTTGTTTTCGAGTTTGATGGTGAACCCGAGTGTAGCCCACAAGTTTTCCAAGTTAATGGGAATCTTCGTCAAGCTGTTTTTACTTGCAAATTCAGTTTCAGAACCTCGGGTGACCGCAACCTGAGATCTGGGTAACGTCTTTATGTTTTGTTGGAGTGAACAAATTTTTCTTGTAATTTGTATCTTACAGTTATTTTGGTTCACCTCTCAGATCATCAGAAGCAAACAACTCCGGAAAGTGGTTAAGATCAATGAGACAAGAGAAAGAAAAAGTTGTGAAAGAGCGAAAAGGATGGTCGATTACAATCCATGATCTGTCGGGTTCACCAGTAGCGATGGCATCGATGGTGACACCCTTTGTCCCATCACACAGATCAGACGACGTTGGCCGCTCGAATCCAGGTGGTTGGCTCATACTTCGACCGGGTGACAACACATGGAAGCCGTGGGGCCGTCTAGAGGCATGGAGGGACTCTACAGGCCTTCTCGGCTATCGTTTCGAGCTACTACCAGAGGCTGGGCTGGACCCAATTACTATATCAAACTCCATTATCAGTTCTAAACACGGTGGATTATTCACTATAGACATAAGCAACGGGGCGTCACCCATGATCACCCCAAGTGGCAGCTTTGACTCCGGTTCGGGTTCGTGGTCATGGTCAGGGTCAGGGTCAGATGGGTCATGGGCACAAGTAATGCATCGAGGTTTTGTAATGTCATCTATGGTGGGTGGTACCAATCCGGAAGTGGAGATTGGGGTTCAATACGTTACGTGCACAGAGGATGCGGCTGCGTACGTAGCATTAGCGGCCGCGGTGGATTTGAGCGTGGACGCCTGCCAGCCGTTCTCTAAAAAGCTCCGTAAGGAGCTGAGATACGACGGAGAATAGTTAGGGGACCCGGGGCGGAGCATGTTTCCCCCGTGATGGAAATACATCACTCGTGGAACAAAGCAAAACACCACCGCCAGCCATCCTTTTCAACGCGTGAAAGTTATAACGCGTGGAAATTATCACGCGTGAAGGTATTGTGAGTGATGGTATTGTTGGGTGTTGTTGAGTGTTGTGAGTGATGGGTATTGTTGGGTGTTGTGAGTGATGACCATTTCCACTACAAAAGGTTGTAAGTGATGAAATAATGGTTGATGACATGGCGAAACTTGATTGGATGTTGTGAGTGATGAGTGATCACCACCCTACCCCTTGCCCGAGTGTATTTGTTCAAAGTTGGCTTGTTTGTTTTATACCTTCTTTAATTTCCTGGGAGATTGCTTCACCAGGGGTTTTTGTTTTTCTTTAAATGAGTTTTGAATTGTCGCATGTACAGTTGTGTTGTATAGATTTTCATATTGTGAAATTATCCTTTGAACATGGTTTTAGTCTTCTTTAATTATCCTTTAAACTTGATGATGTCCTACAAACCGTACTTTCGAGATCAGTCATACTGCCCCTTGATGTTGATCATTTTTTCACTTCCTCTCAACATCAATTTCCATATTCATATCCCTTAAAAAAAACAATCAACTTCTCTCCTGACAAGCTTTTGGTAAACACATTCGCTATTTGTCTTTGTGTGCTAAAATACTCCAAGTTCATTTCTTTCTTCTTAACTTTAAATGAAGACATATTATTTTACTTTTGACTCAAGTTTCTAAGTAGTAGTTGTAACCACACAAACTCATGGTTTCTATGGTAGATAATGAGACTGTGGATTGTCTCTTATTGCTTTATACCACAACTCTTTGACCCAACATGAACAAGTACCCGGATGGCGATCTCGTTGTATCCAAATCTCCTGCATAATCCACATCACTGTATCCTACGAGTTCCAACCCGACATTCTTCTTGAACTTGATTCCATAGTTTGCGATTGTCTAAATATACCTCAACACTCTCCATATTATATCTAGATGAGGTTTCATGTGTATCGGCTCAAGACATCAACAAAAGCTTGGTCTGGTCTTGTGAGAATAAGATAGATCAAATCTCCAAATATTATGATACGTAGTCGGGTCTTCAAACTCATTTCCCATATGCATTCTCATAGTCGTATCCATCAAAACCGTCTAGGGCTTGCAATCGAGCATCCCGAAATTGTTTAGCAAATCATAACGATACTTCTTATGGTGTAACAAAATTTGATTAGTCTTATAAATAACTTCTAAGCCCATGAAGTGACCAAGTCTACCTAGTTCCTTCATGTAAAACCGAAGTCATAAATTCTCATTTACTTGTACAATTGCATCTTCATCATCTTTGGCTCTAGTGATCTTAACGAATAGACTTGAATCAGTCGTCATCATGGTAAAATCATTATGTTAAGCAAAAACTTGTTGATTTTTCCAACTCACGTCCTAGGTGATTGTTTTGAACCTTCTATTGCTTCCAACTTCTATTTGTAGCAACGGCTAAGACTACTTGAACTATGGTACGCTTAGTTATTGGACCGAATGCGTCTTGACAATGTCTAGATGTTGTGTGAACCCACGAGCAACTAACCAAGCGTTAAAAACAATCTGTAGAACCATTTGTCTTCCGCATCAATTTATACACCCACTTGTATGTTACGGCTTTGACATCATTTGGTTTTGGGACAAGTTCCCATGCTTCATTTTTTATGCAAGGCTGTGACTTTGTCTATCATGGCAGCTTGAACCCATTCAGGCCTACCATTGGCTTGTTTGTGAATGCATATGTCTGTAGCTTTCGTCACGTATTGAGTCTTATTTTGTTTAGTATTGAATTGTATAGATTAGATTGTATTTCGTATGAAATGGTCGGGATTATAATGTAAATGACCCTTTCGCACGAAAGACATTTTCGTGCGAAAGGGCGATATAGCCATTTCGTACGAAGTGGCCCATTCGCCCCTAATGATTTCGTACGAGAGTGTAGGTCTATAAATAGGGGTGTTGGGCGTGTCATTTGTAACTTTTGGCAATTGAAGCGAAGCTCTGCCAAAATCGTTTCACAGCATTGTAACTTCTTCTAATCAATAGAAACGATTGTTCAACAGTGTCTTTGTGTATTTGTCAACTTTATACTCGGATTCCGCATGAGATATGAAGACGTATCGCCGATCGGAGCATTCGGAGTGCCGAAACGGTCCTCACAAGTGGTATCTGAGCTTGGAGACCGGTTTCAAGTACTTATAACACAAGATACCAACAAAATCAAGCAGATTGCAAGCCGATTTGGATCTGATTACATCATCTTTCTCATCACATGTCTTCTACTCATCTTCTTTTTACTTAAAACGCAAAATTAACACTGAATTCATGGACAAATTTTTCTGATTTTTGGATATAACGTGCGAAAACATGACTTAATCAATCCTTGAAAAAATCAGATCAAAATTCAAACTAAATTATTGAAAATTCTTGAAAAACCATGAAAAACACAACTTGAGGTTCGCAGGTCGTCCAAATCGTATTAGACACTCTCGTACGAATTGATATACTCTTTCGGACGAAAGTGCTAAAAGTCAGTTTATTGAAAAACTTGTCACATTCGCACGAAACGACATTCCCATTCGTACGAAAGTGCTCAGTTCTTATCTGTTCAGTCAAACTTGACCAGTTCGCACGAAAGCATTCCCTTTCGTACGAAAGCAACTTATCTCTTTCGTTTTAAAGTTTGGTTTGACCGTTTGTTGACTTTTTCCGGTATTTTTCGAAAAGTTCAAAGTTTGTAAACATGGATTCGGAGTTTTACAATGAATTCTATGACGCTTTCACGACCGCACCAACATCCGCACCAAGAACAGTAATAAATGCTATATCTAAGAGTTTAAGTATTGACAACGCTTATGGAACATATAAAAAATCACCAAAGTTAATGAACATGGAGGATTACAATAGGTGGAGTGAGCGTTTTGAAAACTGGGTCAAAGCTTATGCATTTGATAGCTGGAAAACGTTAAAAGTTGAATATCAACATCAAAAAAATGATCGTGGTGTAGCAATAGCAACTAAGTCTTTACTTTCAGATGATAGACGGGAATACACTAATGAGTTAAAAATGATTACATATCTGCAACGATCAGTCAGAGATGATATACTTTCTTTGCTTCAACACTTAGGATCATCAAATGCAATTTGGGAAGCATTGAAAAGCAAATATGAAGGTGGGGCAGAAATGATGAAAAGCAAGAAATCATTGTTAAAGAAAGAATTTGATCTTTTCAATTGTTTAAACAGTGAAAACATCAAACAGATGACATAGCGTTATTGTCATCCGATACTTAAGTTGGAAAGGTTTCAGATAAACAAGGATAAAGAGGAGATAATCGACAAGCTCGTAGATGTCGTACCAAATGAAGATGATTGGTCTACATACATCATGATCCTCAAGAATAGTGAAGAGTTTGGTACGTTGACGTTATCGATGCTGGTTCAAAAACTTGAAGGTCAAGAGTTGGAAATTCGAAAGCAGAATAAAATGAGTAACTCAAATCTTCAACAGAATGTGAATCTGTACTATTGAGGGAGCATATTGTCAAACAACCAATCTTCAAAAATTGGCACAACATTCAGTGCAGAAAACTCGGTTGGATCACCAATAAGTAGTTCATCAAACAGTGGCTCATCGAGTAGTGGTTTTGGCTTTTCAAACACAAATAATAATCAAAATAAAAAAAATTCCAATTCAAATGTGATTCAACTCAAACTCATCCACGGTATGTGTAGTCGTTCGGGTCAGTTTGGTCGTGTCCCTCGTTGTTGGGATGCAGCCCAAGACGGCTAAGTTCTCCGGACCCTCGGCGAGCAACTGATTCTCGCCGATATTCTGTATGTGGGCCAAGGCGCTAGTGCGCTGGTGCTCTGGCTCGAGATTCATAAGTGGAATCCTCTTCCTCGAGCGTACGGACACTAACGTAGGAGCCGTGCGGTCCATGCCTATCCCGGGATGCAGGATGTGTTGGCGCTCGCTCCTCGTATTGTAGAATACGTGGTGTGGGTGTGAATGGGCATGGTGTGGGCCCTCCGGGTGCTTGCGTACATGAGCCATCCTGTTGTTGCACGAACCAGGAGTGAAGATAGACTCCTGGTGGCAGTACTGATGCGTACTGTGAAAAATCCGGCACAAACACGGGGGGATTACCCACATGTGTGGATGTGCCAACGTGGCCTATTGGTTGACTAGGGGGAGTGTATCCCGTTTGCCCTGCGTTTGTTGGGGCAACGGTTTCCCCCGTAGGATGATTTTGACGATCCGACATGACCTTTAAGAAGGAAGAGATGGGAAAAAATGCTAAGAGTAGCGGTGGGCGCCAATGATGAAACAGTGGTTAACCAGGGAGGTTAAGTCACTAGTCTCGTCAAGTATGGTTAATCCCTTCTTTTCCGAGATCGATGGCCGACCGTCCTCTAACCTGTCTCCTGCACAAGGAAACACACCATGACTCGTAACAAGGAGGATGGGGTGGGGGTGCTCGAGAATCAGTATTTGCTTGAGAGCAAAGTGTGTGTTTGAGTAGTAAGTGAGAGAGAGCATATTAGCGTTACCTCAAACCTAGTCCGGGATGGGTATTTATAGCCGAAGAGCGAAAGAGGGTAATTGAGTGGCTAGACCGACATCGCATAGCCTTTTGCAGGTGTGTCAGAAACGTAGGCCACGGAAGCGTTGGACGCTTCCTGAGGTGGTGCCACGTCCTGCTGTAGGTGTCATTCTGTCTGCCACCTGTTGATGCAAGTGGGCTGAGCGGCTGACTACCGTCAGTGTCCAGACAGGCCACTTGCTTGCTTGCCAATAAAGTCAAAGTGGCAGTGCCACTTGTGGGACTGCAGATTGCGGTTTCGGGCCGCATTGCTATGTGCGGTAACCGAAGTGGTTACGACATCCTTTGTGGTGACGAAAACAACCGTTTTCATGCACAAGGTAAGTCTTCTTATCACTTGGCCGATTGGAGCAACAAACTGGCTTCGTGCGTTGTCCGCACGAACGCAGGTTCGATCCTTGCTGACAGAAGTAACAAGGTAGGTGATGGTCTCTCGCGCCCGAGCCTAATGCGAGATTTGGGACCATACCCCTTCACATATATAGTTGTCTTTATAATATATGTTTAGCCGTTAAAATAACTTCCCCATTTTTTGTACCTTCCTGTTGTTTCTTTTTTTTTTTTTTTCCATCCGGCTCCTTTGTTGCATATTCGTCTTTGATGCACTGCGTAAAGCCTTACAAACATCAAATTTTGAAACAAGAGTTGCATACGAGTTTCGACATGCGGTTTGACCAAACTAAACATTTTTCTTCCTTTTTGCTTAGATACTCCATAGTTTTATGTATTTATCATTTCACTCCAATTTACTAACGTTATCCATTTCTACTGTAAATACTTCTATTAAAGAAAACCAAAAACAAAAACACAAAAAAGGGAATTGTGGGATGCACTTGAATAAAATGCCCTTTTAGTCTGAGGAATCAGTGTGCGATCCATGGATGGCAAAACCGTGTAGGACTTTATTACCCAATACAACAGGGAAGGCCTACAAGTTTGGTGGGCGGGTGAAGCCATCAGAATTTCAGGTTTTATTCACAGGGTACGAAACACTGAGCTGGTTAGACAAATCCATCGCATCGATACCATTGTTGACGGCAATTGGCAGTGGCCGGTTCACTGGTTACTTCGGTTTCCAGCTCTCAATCAGGCTTTGCAGATTCAGTATAGGCCAGATGTTGATGACCGATTGTGTTGGAAGGATGGAGCGGATCTAGCTGAGTACTCGTCTTCCGGTGTTTGGCACTCGATTCGAGCTAGGGAGACCAAAGTAGATTGGTTTAACGTTGTGTGGTTTTCCCAGTGTATCCCGCGGCATGCTTTTCTTATGTGGCTTATTATGCGGAGGAAGCTTCTGACGCAGGATAAAATCTTACAATGGGACTCATCGAGGAGGAAGAACATGAACATGATGTGGGGGGGTGGGGGGGGGGGGGGGGGGATAGTGCACGGTCCTCCCAACCGCCGTCCCACTGTTGTGTTGTTTACTATGTTGTGAAAACCTTTAATTCTCATAGTCATTTATTTTTTGAATGTAAGTTTTCTTCCAAGGTCTGGCTAATGATCCGTAGCAAAGCGGGTATGGATATGGTCGAACCTAAGTGGAACAAC
Source organism: Helianthus tuberosus (assembly GCA_030545235.1). Lineage (NCBI taxonomy): Eukaryota > Viridiplantae > Streptophyta > Magnoliopsida > Asterales > Asteraceae > Helianthus > Helianthus tuberosus. The sequence continues at coordinate 65,058,925 of CM060441.1, forward strand.
ATTGTTGACTAGCTGCGTGAGCGTGCCCAGTCGAAGTTGGCTATCAACTTGGTTAGCAGAATGGTTGTCGCCGCGGCTGCTTATGCTATTTGGAGGGAAAGGAATGATAGGTTATTCAAGAATCAGTTGAGGCCGCCATAAGCATCTCGAAACTATTTTGTCAACGGTTCGGTACAAGTTGATGGGGATGAAGTTCAAAAATACTGATAGAGTGAGGAGGCTGCTTGATGCTTGGGAGATTCATGGGGATGGCATTCTTGAATCCGGTGGTTGATCGATTGTCTTTGTTTGGTTTTGTCTAGATGGTAGGCTAGTTGTTTTTGTACGTTTGAACGTTTGGTTTGATTTGTTTTTTCCTGGTTTCCAGTCTTGGGGCATGTCCCAAGCCTGAACTAGTGTGGGCTTTCCACGCTACTTGTTTTGTTTGGTTGTGAATATATAGAATCACCGGGGTAATCCTTTACCCCCCAAAAAAAAGGCAAATCCCATGCTCTTAGGATCCCAAGAAAAAGGTCATGTTAACTGCTGGCAGCTGTGGAAGCACATTGAGCAAGCGATAAAGTCATGAAAACTTGCTCATTTGCTTAAGGAAATGAAAACGGGTGCTTTCCCCTTAGTGACACAATAGGCCAGAAGAGAGTCAGATCCATGGCAGGCCATAAGGAACTTGGGGTGGGGTCATATAGAGCAGGAGATCATGTTCCCTCCCATCATGGGCAGAGCATTCCACATAGGACTTGTAGTTATAATTGCCAATCATCCATATGGCGCGTCCTTGCAGACCAAGGAAGTCTCAGAGATAATGTCCAAGCACTGTTATAATTGCCAATCATCCATATGGCGTGTCCAGCCATGGAGACAGATTACACTGCGCAAAATGTCATCCTCTATGCCCCCAGGTCGGATGATATCCACAGCAGTCAAATTCCCTATGCCTGGCACCTTTCATACCAGCAAGTAATCTTCATTTACATAAACAAATTTGCATTTTCTTTGGTTTTTATAACAACTATTATAAATTATGCATGAAACTCCTGAAATATTGATTCATCATGAGTGGAAGATTGATTTTACATACCAAACCAAATGCTATTAATATTGACACTCAACATTCCACAACTAGTACAACCCACAACTTCTAAATTCTAATAAGTGGAAATAACTAAACAACTCCAAAAAAAAAAAAGCATCTTGTTTTATTCTGAAGCAGTATCTGTTTCAATCTCAGGCATTGTTTCTAGATCATTCTGGCCCTCTGAATGTGTCGGATCTTCTTTATTAGTCTCCAAATTATCATTTTCTGAAACATCGTCTTCACCATTCGGCTTCAACATCCCTGAATTATTTGTCAAATTTGGTGTTGCATTAGTCACTGTTGCATTAGAATCAAACTGGTAACCACTAGAAGCGGTTGTGATATTTGGATTCTCAACTAATGAGGTGGCATTCATGGATTGAGAATTTTTTTCTTCAGCTACGGTTCCGTGATCAACTAAACCAACATTCTCACTTGAATTATCTTCTAAAGTTCCATTCTGTATTTCGTTTTCAGGATCATGAGTAAGAACTGCACTAGAAGCATCATCCGCTTTGTAGTGTTCTTCACGTGCCTCATGGGTGGATCCATCTTCAACCCTGTTTTCCGTTTCACTTTCAGCGTCTTTCTCTTCATGTTCGTCACCCTCACTCTCTTCAGTCTCTTTGTCTTCATCTATGATATCCACCTCATCACGGTCAATCTCCATGTTTGACTTTTCATCGATCTCATCATCCCCACCCCCTCCCCCATCCTCAATCTTATCTTCATCTAGCTCTTCTTCGTCGTGTTTGTTTTCTTCGTCATCTTCTTGTTCTTGAGTATCCTCAGGCATCTGGATCCCTGTGGTTGTTTCCACTAGTTTTGGTTGAAGGTCTTTTCTTCCAAATTTGACGGTTTCATCAGTAGCATGTGTGTTTAATGAGATGTTGGCATCAAACTCTTTCTTCTTGTCATGGGACCTTTTGACTTGGAAGAGTAACCAAAAGCAAACAGCAATTAATAAACAAAGTTGCACAACATGTTTGGTCTTGATTCCTTTGGACCTCTGGTTTCTTACAGGTGAATGTCTATACATGTTGATATGTTAAGAATAACAAAGTGGCCTGTAAATTACAGAAACAACATACTTCAGTTTAATATGCACAGAAACAACATACTTCTAAGTTTTGAGTTCTTTAAGGTCAGAATTATAGATGCATTTTGACTTGTAACCATACAAAAAATGTGTCTTATTTGAGGCATGTTTTTGAAGAATGAAAACATGAGTATTGGCTATTACAATGAATGCCCAGACAGTTAAAGAAATTTTGTAACAGAAATCAAACATACGACCTAGGGTAGATGAGCAATTGGATCAAATTTCCCCCAAATCCAGCAGAATCAATAATAATAATAATAATAATAATAATAATAATAATAATAATAATAATAATAATAATAATAATAATAATAATAATAATAATAATAAGGTAAGGAAACCCTAGAAAGCAAGCAGAGAGTCATTACAAGCAAAATTAAAAGATAAATTAAGATGAATACCTGGAGTTAGAAGGGAACGGGAAAGTGAAACGGGGTGGGGTTTTCGTGCGGTAGTTACACAGTAGAAGCTATGTATGTAGTTTCACTTCTAGGGTAGCTTACTCAGTAGGAGCCATGTATGTAATTTCACTTCTAGACACACAATCTCTCTCTCTCAACCAAGCGTGTGTCAGTGTGTGTGTGTGTTGTAGAGGTGGATCTTACTGGAGTTGGGAGCGAACAACAAGTTGGTTTTTGGATTTACCATAAATGGGGTGGGTGGCTGTTCCTCATTTCTTTCTTATACACAAAAATGTAAATTCTTTATGTAACCACCATTTTCTTTTAAATTTTGTTTTTTTAATGAGAAATTCTTTTTTATTTTAATTTCAATCATCAGGGCAAATTACATAAGAATAGCAGGTAGACGAGCAACAAACTGCGCCGCTATCCCTTTCTTCAATTTAACACATCAAATCAAGGTTATAATCAGGGACGACAAACAAACCTAAACTTCAGAGCTGGTAAACTTGAAGGCTAACATATGTAATATGTGTATGGATTGGATATGAGATCGGGTACGTAATTGTTTTTTTTTTTCTGTTTTTTTTTTCAGGTTTGAGACAGGTAGATACTTGTTTACCCGACAACGTATACTCGAAATAATATCTTGGGGGCCTAGGCGAAATAAAACCGGGGCCATTTTCAACATGTTATTATTATTTTTTTTTAAAATAAAAAAGTTAGAATCTGTAATTCAATCTCTATTTTCCTTCTGAACAGAATTGACATTCTGATTTTCTTCAAATTGATTATGTATTAATCTTTTTCATAAATGTTAATAAGTTATTAATCCTTTTCATTTTTGTTGATGACCTCCGAAGATGACAATATTTCTTCAAAATCTAATCATATTACAAAAGTGAATGGTTGGATGACCGGATCTTCTATTTTTGTAAACAAAATCTAAATACAGAGTTGTACAGAAAAACATTTGTTAGAATTAAGAGGTCCCAAGTCTTATAAGAGTCCTACGCATAAAACAATAGCACCAACCCTCGTTGGGATTACCCGAACTCATCCCATTATCATCTCTAGTTATAATATCTTTTTTTTACCTTGGTAATAAATAAATGTCCATGTCAATAACTCATAATTTGGTAAGTAAATTATAAATCATATGGAACTAAGTATTGGCTGGCCCAACCAATTGTTGTGATGATTTAAGACTACGGGGAGTGGTGGTGTTGGTTGGGCGGGGGAAGCCAGTCATTGCTGGCTTCACTTCGAGTAAGCGTTGGGTTTGGCGTTGCCCAGCCAGCGTTGCTATGAAGTCTGGCGTGGGGCGGAGATCGCGCTTGTCACTTTGATCGTCGACACACAGCGTACGTTGCAACGGGTTCAAACCGTGTACTGGGGACAAACGTTCCAACAATACCAACAACACGTTGGTAACAATCGCCACAATCTAAACGCGTGCCAACACAAGTGGCGCAATCTAAAACCAAAGCTGGATCTGTTTAAAATTTGTTTCGATCGTGTTCCTTGCTGGGGATCTTAAGCCACGACGATCGAATGGAGATTGTCAAGATCGAGTGGAGACACGACGGGAATCCAGAATTTAAGTGGGTTCCCCACGTTAATATTTATAGAACTTTGTAATTTTTTTAAGGAATTATTAACTATTTTTTTTAGGATTTAATAAGTAGTTTTTTTTTTAATTTTTAGGATGTTATGTAATTTTTTTAAATAACATAAGTTTGTATTTTATTTTATAAATCTCAATTATATAAAATAACATAATTGTTAGGAAAACCCGTTGCATCTTTCGTCCTTTATCACTAACTTGGTTACTTTTCATGGTTAAATCTAGTCATGTGTGTTGCACATGAGGGTATAATTGTCTTTTTACTCATTTATTTAAAAAATAATAAACAAACACACACATTCTACTCTTTTCTCTCTCTCAAATCTGCAAACTAAATAGAATCCCCAAATCTGCAGAATTGAATGAGAGCTCTTTTAGAATTTTGCTAAATACAGACTTGCAACCAACTGGTCAAAATAATCAAAATTTATGATAAACTCTTGAACAAACATTATGTAGGATCGTTGTTTGACCCAAACTAGTCATTCAGAAGAGCTTTATATCCGAATCAAAGGCGGAATCAATGAAACAGACGTGGAAACAGCTTGATACTCTTTAAACTGTCACTATGATTGATTTAACAACGATTACAACCTGAACAAATTTTGGCAGCACTTCGTTACAAGTGCTGGATCCGTGCCAAATGAATCAAACAAGTGCCCTATATATAGCAGATGAGATTTCGCTTGAACTGACCAAGGCACTTTCAAGCGAAATCAGTTCTGTTGATTTCGCTTGAACATGTCTTGCCAGTTTCAAGCGGAATCACTCACAAATCCACTAAAATCAGTTTCTTGCACCTCGAGCACTGATTATCCTATCCTATCTCATTACATGATACAAGACGAAGTCAATAGACATAGTGCACTAACAGACTCCCCCTTGGATATTGACGAAGTCTTCAGTGTCTAATCTCTATCATGACACCTCTTCAGTCTTGATCAGTCTTCAAGTTCTTTCCAAATTGTAACATTGTAAGCATCCTTCAATCTTTTTCTTTTCTTCACAGGTTCACAATCTCATCCTGACTCTATCTTTATCAGTAACTTCAGGCTCCCCCTTTCATCAAGCTTCCGTGCTTTAGGGATCGACACCTAGTTTTCCGGTTACAAGTTCCCCCTTGCTTCGAGCTCGTCTTCAGACTCCCCCTTAGACTCAGCTTTCGGGATCGTAGTCTGGAATCTCATCTGCAATCACTCAAACATTTATAAGTAACAGCAATTCAAATTTCAGCTATCCAGGAATTGTAACCTGGCTCACTCAAACATTCTAAACAAACAATTTTCATGAATTTGACAGTTTCATTGAATCAAATCGGAAACTAGCTCTATAACAGTATAAGCATCCAAATCCCTCACAGTTAATCAACCAAGTCCAAACTAATGACCTTGGAGATATCACAAACTGTTTTTGATTTTTGTTAAAAATTTCAAGTTTCAAATTAATGAACTTGTTTTATTTCAGAAACACAATCAGCATACTTAGATTTTGAAACTCAGCACTCAGACATCGGTTGTCGAAAATAAAGCAGAATTCAAAATCTTTTTGTATTTTTCTGAAAATATAAAGCAGTAAAGAAATATGTACAATCATATTTACAGACAATATTTTTGTTTGAGTTTGCGTTAGAGGATCATATCAGTTTTTGACAAGTCACAAGTACCGTTGAGCTTATTTACACATTAAGAATTAAACAATTCACTTAGATTGTAGATATACTGATTCACTTAAATTTTCACACAAATTTCAACTGATTCAGGATACGAATTAGGTGTTTTAAGAACTTAAACTCATTCATGTGTCCCACCTCTTGAATATACTCCCGTATCCAGATCCTAATATTCAGTCTTACAGGTGAGTATACCTAGATGATATCTGTAAGGGGTTAAGTTGCGAAGGACCGTGAGAGCTCAGGTCAGAACTTCCGTTCAGCAGAGAGATGACGGTTCGACTTTAGGTATGTTCCCTTTAGAGAATCTTTTTCTTCAACAGCACATGATTAGCATTTTTCAATGTTTCATCATTTTTTATGCTGAGGGCGATGCTATATTTCAAGCAAGCAGAAAGTATTATACGGGGACTAGGCCATTGCTTCCGCAAAATCAGAAGTCCCGGGATAATACCCCAGATATCACTAAGCATAAAGACCTAGTATCTCAGAAAGAGGGGTCCTTCAAACGAGATTTCAGGGGTTACCTATATATCCAAGTAGCGTTCCCCATGAAATAAGCAAGTTTGAATTTAAGTTTATATCCCGAAAAAGTTTACTAAATGTATAAAAACCTATCGGCATATCATCAGTGAGACTGTTTAACGCTATATAATCATTACATTTCTTTAGCATACTGTAACTGTCTACTGATGTACTATCATTTCCTCTTTTTACGCAAAAACTCAATTTTGAATTTTATCATGTTTTTAGCTTTTTCAAATTTTCAAATGTTTTTGGATTTTCTGACAATTTTTCTCCCCCTAAAATGCAAAATCATTTAAAGAAATTTTGACAAACCAATACTAATAGCTTTGTCTCGCCATCCATTTTCTGCTTAAAGTGCTCTGATTTGCAGAAAAACTAACATACCCCCATGATTTACAACACATTGATATTTACAGTTTGAAAACCGTTTTTCAATCTTGTGAAAATAATCATGTTGTTCAGCCGTGAAGGGTTCGGCGTATTCAATCAACACACATATTTTTGTAATTTTCTATTTTTGACAAAAATTAAAAACAAACATATTTTTGGTTTTTCAAGATTTTCAATTTTTAGGGTTTTGAAATATTGTTTATTTATTTACAGAAAACAAACATACTCCCTGTTCAACCAAACCAGGATTCAGCAGTCTCCTCTCCTCGTTGTGCCAGGCTGCTCCAACTTCCATTCTCACAATCTTTGGTTTTGTTGAGCACCTGCACATTCAAACTACTTGATTACTTGAACAATTTAGCCCAGGTCTGTTGAACCTTAGGCATTTCAACACAATATGTATCATGCAGTTTCGGAAAATCTTTTTCATCAAAAACTTTTTCATCTTTGACTTCAACTGTCTCATCTTTTACCGAAGTCACTTGTTTCTTAATACTCCATGTTTGACCTTTCGGAGTACCTCGTTTGTAAAAATGAGACTCTTTTTGAACATTTTGTTTTTGAACAACTGTTGGTTTCCAAAACTCTTGAGGTTTTGTAGCATCGACAGTTGTTTTCCAACATTGTGTTGTTCTTAATCTGGGTATGTGAGAATTCCAGGTCTGTCTAGAATCAAACCTGTTCTGATTAGATTTCCAGGTTTGGTTCGAAACAAACTTATTTGTATTATACCTCCAGGTTTGTTTTGAATCAAATCTGGTCGATCTTTGTTTCACATCCTCAGATTTTTGTTTTTCAACATTTTCAGACTTCTTTTTGTCAACATCCACAGGTTTTAGATTCGGACATTTTCGTGCAAGATGTCCTATCTGATCACATTTGAAACATTTTCTCTTGGACACATCTTTGGCCTGTGGTTGTTGCTTTTTCTTTTATGCACAAAACTCTTCATTAGACTGTTGTCTAAATTTGAGTTTTTCCTCTTCTTCAAAACTTTTTCCTTGAACAAAATTCATTATTGCCTGAAAATTCGGCATTTCATTTCTTTTACAATTTTGTTTCTTCTTATAACCTAACCCAGCCTTCATGTTTTTCTTTTTGTAACCAAGTTTGTTATAAAAAGTTTTGTGACCTTTTCCAGCAAACTTTGAAATCTCAGATTTCTCAATCTCAACCATCTTGAAAACTTTATCAACCTTTTCTGAAATCACATTCTGAATCGGGAATACAACATCTAAAAATAATTTTTCCGATCCAATCATGGTATAAACCAATCCTTTTGAATCATCATTCAAATTTTTCTCGGATTTTGTGTTTTTCAGATATCTATCATGAAAATTACCTTCATTTTCATCCTGTGATTCAGATTTACCTGTGTCAACCGACTCTTCTTTCAACACACTTTCAACAACTTTACCTACCACATCTGAATCATGAGAATCATCAGATTTGGAATAGGTTATATCAATGTTGTCTGGCAATTGATCTACCATGTTGAAAGCTTTTTCGACCTTTTCATCATCATAAAACACAAACTTTTCCAGTGGAGGAACTTGATGAAACTCTGAGCCAATACCTTTCTTGTTTTGCTCAGAATTTTTCCCATCCAGTTTTATGTTGAAAATTCTTTCAAGCACATATGACGACGCGTGATAACTTTTTAATTTGTTGTTATCCTGTTCTAAATCAGCAATCTTACGCTTAAGTTTAGCAACATCTTCAATATAAGAATTTACCACTTGTTGTTTTATCTCATACATTCGTTTATACTCATTAGTTGTTTCAGAACAATATTTCAATCTTGATTGAACCAGTTTCATTTCACTTTTTACTTTTTCATATGATTCTTTTATAATGTGATAAGCCAATTTTATTGAATCATATTCATTTTTCATTTCCTGAAAAGCATTCTCTTTTTGATCACATTCTTCTGTTTTTTTTAAAACATTTTCTTTCAAAACTTCATTTTCTTTTTCTAACTTTTTATATTTTTCCAAAAAATTTTCATTATTATCTTTCAAAACTTTTTCATTTTCAAACATTTCTTTGTATTTACTTTTAAAAACTTCTTCGGTTTTAGTAAACTCAAGATCTCTTGTTCTGAACCTTTCGTCTTTTTCAGTACAAGCACTACACATTTTCATGCATTTCTTGCACTGTTTACCGATTTTGATTTGAGTTTCAGAATCAGAATTTACCTCAGTGATTAGCACTTCGGTGTTTTCTTCAGTTTCTGTCTGATCCACTTCTTTCTGCTGCTTCTCTTCAACAGCTTCAATATCAATATCAACATCACCAGCATCACCATCAACCTTCAAATTCTCATTCTTCTCTTCAATCAAACTTTCAATCTTCTTCTCAATTTCTCCAACCTGCTGTTCTTCAGTAACAACTTCTTTCACAACTTCTACATTCACCACCACTTCTTCTTTTACTTCTTCAACAATCTTCACATCTTCTTCTTTAACTGCTTCTGCTTTAACCTCTTCAGCAGCTTTCTTCAGATTGTTTACCATCTCTTCAACATTCTTCTTCATTCGTTCTTCATTCCTCTTCCTCAGCTTTGTTGTCATAGCATCTCTAATGATTTTATCCAGCCTTTTTACATATGTTTTGTCTTTTGCAACATTTGAGTAATATTCGCCGGATCGAGGAATTACTAGAAGAACATCATCGTGAACTATATCACTTCTGGGAACAACCGGTTCACCTTGTTTGTTGACAAAACATTCTTATTTCTTATCCCATCTTTTGTTTTCCACTGCATTTTCATACTCTTCCTGCATTTTCTCCATTCTGCACCCCACAATGAATCTTTCTCTCTCAGTTTTCTCTTTTAAAATCTCTTCTCGAGTTTTCTCTTTTATCTCATCAGTGTCTTTTTCTTTGATTTCTTCACGAATTTCAGCAACAAGAACATGATGCTGGGCTTTTGATGCTTTTCTGCCATGAGCTGTTACAGGACGATCTTCATCTGGAAGAATCTGACTCCAGTCAAAACCTTCATCGTCATGAATTACTGCATAAGCTCTGGACTTCTCTTTTGGAATATTTTCGATCATCTTTGGTTCTTCTTTACTACGATGATAAATCGCCTTTCGGTAATAGTCATCGTTGAAAGGTCTCTCAGATTCAGCAACTTCAGAATTTCTACATTCACTTTTGAAATGACCCTTTTGCTTGCATCTGAAGCATGTCACTTTAGATTTGTCGAATCCAAGCTTCGTTGACGGACCACCTAACGATTGCTTCTCGGTAATCTCCATTTATCTTTGAGCTCTGCGAATGCAACTTGCCAAACACCAGCGAATGTCTATGAGCTCCATTTCTTCTGGATCAATCTGGTCGTAGTCTTCTTTGGTTAATTCTAAGTTTCCAATTTTACCAGCTACAATACCTTCATACGATTCCAGAACAGATGCTAGAAAACTCATTTGTTGTTTAGCTGCATTGATGCTCATCGACGGAGAATTCTTCAGTTTGAGAGCAATGTTGCACAGAATCTCCTCCGCTTCATCAGAACTTGATTTTGAAGATGAATGATATCCAGAATGATAACTTGATGAGGTTGTTTGTGGTTCTTTCATCTTCTCACCACTAAATGCTGTCTTTGGTGAACCATCAGCTTTCACCGAAGGTACATTACCTTTGTAGTACAGACCAACATTCTGATGATGCGATGAACCACTCATCTTGTTTTGCTTTTGTAGCTCCAGATCATGACTCTCAATCTTTTCTAGCAACGCATCAAGAGAAATTGTATCAAATTTATCATCATTTTTCAAGATAAAAACAAACGTTTGCCACTGATCGGCTCGTGGTAACGCTTCAATTACTTTGTCTACAATTTCTTCTCTAGTTTTTTATAATTTTAAATCTTTCAAGTTCAATCTTTAAGTGACAAAAGCGTTCTATCATTTGCCTAACACTTTCACCTTTCAAACTATCAAACAAATCAAATTCCTTTTTTAATAATGCGATTTTGTTTTTCTGAATTTGTTTACCCCCCTTAGCTTTCGCCTTCAAAGCTTTCCACACAGACTTCAATGACCCATCATGTATTAATAATGAAAAAATATCATCTCGAACTGATTGCTGGATCAAAGCAATCATCTTCTGTTCATATGAAAATTTCTTTTTGTCTTCCTTTGAAAAATCTTTAATCAGAATTTCTTCTCCTTTGTCATTTATTGGGTTAGCATATCCAAACTTCAAACAAAACCAACTCTCATGTGCATATGCCTTCGTCCAATTGACAAACCTCTCCTTCCACTAAACATAATCCTCAATGTTATCCAGCTTAGGAGGTTTTGAATAGGTTCCATAAAAATTGTCATGTTTGATGTTGTCTTTGATCGTTTTAGTTATCGCTTTAGGTGTAACTTCTGAAGCATCCATTGTATCCGAGGTAAACGCTTTGTAAAACGTGTTGAAAAACTCTTCAGCCATGATGTAAACCTGAACAAATCAAACAAACACAATCAGAATCAATAATATCAAATATTCCAAAACAGACTGACACTCGGTTGACGTAAAATGATTTCAACACAAAATTCCTCTTTTCAAGTGAAATATTGATTTCAAGCGAAATCACTTGTTGAACTTTCAAGCGAAATAAGACTTTCAAGCGGAATCCCAAGACGACACTTCAAGCGAAAACACTTATATAACACTTTCAAGCGAGATCACAGATTCAAGCGAAATCTATATCAATCTTCAAGCGAAATACTGGATTCAAGCGAGATCAGATGATGATTTCAAGCGGAATATATGTTTGAAGCGAAATCAGCTAATCATTTCAAGCGAAATATGAATGTTCGTTCAAGCGAAATCTAGTTTTTGGTCCAATTTTGTCATTTTTACTTCGAATTTTGATCTGATTCTTTCAAGGCTTTGTTAAAACACTGTTTCGCATGTACTGTGAAAAATTCAATCCATTTTGACCTGTAAAACTTGTCCAGTTTGAAAAAGAAGGTGTAGAAGTCAGAAAATTGATGATATTAAGCTAAACTCTTCTTCCTGAGCTCTGATACCACTTGTAGGATCGTTGTTTGACCCAAACTAGTCATTCAGAAGAGCTTTATATCCGAATCAAAGGCGGAATCAATGAAACAGACGTGGAAACAGCTTGATACTCTTTAAACTGTCACTATGATTGATTTAACAACGATTACAACCTGAACAGATTTTGGCAGCACTTCGTTACAAGTTTTGGATCCGTGCCAAATGAATCAAACAAGTGCCCTATATATAGCAGATGAGATTTCGCTTGAACTGACCAAGGCACTTTCAAGCGGAATCACTCACAAATCCACTAAAATCAGTTTCTTGCACCTCGAGCACTGATTATCCTATCCTATCTCATTACATGATACAAGACGAAGTCAATAGACATAGTGCACTAACACATTATCATTGTTCCATCACTATCTTCTCCTTTTTCTACAGGTTCCATTAGTCCCACCACTACCCGATCGGTTAACGATGTAGCAAATGTTGCATATTGTTTAACTATTATCGGTTGACGATGTAGCAAAAGCAACTATCTTTAGCTCCCAGAACTTCAAACAGAGAGAGTCATGGAAGAGATGAACTTGATTTTAAGTAGTCTAGACATAAAATCTCAGAAAATTTTATTAAAAAAGAACACGTTTCACAGGAGTACATTTTCTTTTCATTTCCTGCCATAAACCCTTGAAGCCTATCTGTTCTTCTTCTTGACACTAGACTTAGAAACCTTGAGACTCCTGTTAACAGCACTCAATCTTGCAAGTGCTGCTTTCTTCAAATCTGGCCTGTAGTAGTTAAAAGACAGCATTTCAATAGCCATTGAATATGGTTTCTCTCAAGCCGTTACCTGATTTACAACTGCCTTAGCCATGCGGTTGAACTCCTTTTTCAAAATTGACTTGTGGAGCAAACTTGCGGGTTTGGCCTGCTTCTTGGTCTTGGTTTTTGCAAGCAGAATAGCTTGTTCCTTTCCAGCTGGTTGAATGGTAACGGTCTTCTTGTTTGCTAGTCCTGCAATAAGATTACAACCATGTAACATGATATTTAACAATTTACCCTAATAACCAGAATCAATTTAGAACAAGCATCAAATGATTGAAGATATGTATGCAATTAAAAACCAACACAACAAAAATGATTGAAGATGCAATCGATGGAAAACAAAAACAAAGCTGGGAGGCGATGGGTGTAAAGATGGTCCAGCAAGATACCATGTGCCGCTCGGATGTACAAACCACGCGCCTGAACGGTGTGGTTGCTGGGATACGGTGGTGGTGGTGGTGGGCTTGGATACCAGGTTTGAAGGCTGAAACCCTAAGTTGGGAAGGATGGTGAAAGAGGGGTTTATAAGGTGAGAGGAATTAGGGGTAAAAGGGCATAAATGCCCTCACATGCTAAGCACATGATCAGAGTTAATTTAAATTTCTAACCTGGCTTTGGGTAAAGGACGAAACATGCAACCGATTTTCCAAATAAAGGATTATGACTGTAATTATTGAAGTTAAAGGTCATCCATTGCTACAAACATAAAGGACCAAAAGTGTAATTTACCCTAAATAAAGTCAACCAAGCCAACATGGCAGCCCAACGCGCTAACCCACGTTGTTTCCACACCCCATTTTTTTGGGTGGTCCGGTGGAGCCCACAATATCCACGTGTCGAGCAAAGCTCCAAACCCAAGCCCCACTCCTCGCAGTCTAATAGGTCGGTTCCAAACATGAATTATTAATTATCATTATATATATATATTAATTCATAATCTTTCAATGAATAGTGTCTTTTGTCTTTTGTTGTGTTTTTTTATAGTAACTTTAAGGTTTTTTGTTTTTGTAATGAAACTTTGGCTTCTTTATAATTTTCTCACAAAAGTTAAATAAGTTTATTAGTTGTTAGTTTTGTTTTACGTTTTTCCGGATTTGATCATCATTCGGTTGCTACTTATCACTGTGTTTGGTAGTTACATTTGGCACCTCGGTATTTTTACCCTCTCGACTTTCTAACGCGTGTTGGTGTAAATTCAACTTCGTCTACATTTTAAGTCACGTGAGTCATTTGGTGTTAGAAATTCGTCTTTTTATTTTTCCTAGTTTTAGTCAATGTTTGATTGGTAATTAGCATGGTTTTACGCCCCCCTATAATGTTGGTAGCATAGTTTTACGCTTCTTCACTACAATGCGGAGGGCCTAAGACTAGTTGTTAATATTCCACACACATATCTTAAAAAAAAAAAAAAAATCCAATAAAGTATTTTAATATAAATAGTTTTGACTCTGATTTACACTATTATGAGCTTTCACATCCTCTTTTTTTGTTGAACAGGTAAACAAGAATAACATAAAGGTATATATAAAAAAAGATTACAAATAAGCTTTATTATATTCCTATTCGCAACCCTTTTAACTTTTTACATTTGTCCTTGATGTTAGATTCTTATGTCATGTGTATGTATAGTGGTAACAATTTTTTATGGGGATTATCTGACAAAATGATAAAAAAAAGTGAAATATGAGAGTTATAGGGGGTTATATAATATGTGTGTGTAGTGAGAGATTATGTAGATATAAGGTTATACATGTATGTATATATATGTATGTCTGAGAGAGACAAATTGTTCCCCCCGTTATAATTTTCACGTGGGATTTGGGTTCAAGGGCTATAGCGCCCCTCGGGGCGGTGTGGAGAGGCGCTATATTGGCCAGTGGCGTTATATCACCTTCCACTACGGAAGGTCTTAACATCAAAAGAAATGAAGTTCTTTTCGAAAAGACTTGTACTCAACTAATCGAGATAAGACTTATACTCAACTAATCGAGACTAGTTATTACAACATATTATTAAACACGAATAAAAATTTAGTGTTCTAAAAGACAATGGTTCATTTGGTTGAGTGGATACTTCTAAAGGCAAACTAATACTATTTGTTACAAAAATTGTTAACACTTCATAAAACTCAAAATACTTCTTTTATTGATCAAGTACAATAGATAAATTACAATTTATGAGCAAGCTATCTAAACAAATGATTCAAGAATGACTTTCTAAATGAAATACGAATTAGATAAAACTATACATATAACCAACCATATCACACTATGTAAAACAACAACCTGATCAATACATAGGTACTTCAACCTTTATAGAAGAATGAACCAGAATGCATAGGATTTTAGAGACTCAAATAAGAAAAAAATATATATGCTTTTATCTCATGAGAGAGAAGACTTTTGTATTTATAGCAACTTTTCCGGTTTTTTTTTTTTTTGAAATTTAACTTTTATTCACAACGGCCCACCCTCGACACAAGGGCAGCCAAACAACAAGAAAAAGCCGATTACATACCAGAAAAAGAAATCCAATTCGCCCAAGAAACCTCTATACATGTAGACCTATTACGATACCATAAGAAACCTAGCGACTTAATGTTCTCAACAATACTCGCGGCTGAACATTGAGTGTTAGAAAATCTTCTATCGTTCCTCGCTCTCCAAATACACCACCAGCCGACCATGATGATACCTTTAAGAATATCCTTCGCCTTAGAACTCAAGCCGGAAAATTCATGCACTTCAAGCAAATCGGAAAGAGAGAAGGCAAAAATCGGACTAATTTTGAGCCATCGACTAATAAGGAACCATACCTCCGAGGCCACCACACATGTACATAAAAGATGCTCCGCTGTCTCGTTCTCAACACCGCACATAACACATCTGACATCTCCATTATAACAGTTCCGTTTGGCTAGAGCATCTAAAGTTGCTATCCGGCCCATTTGAGCACGCCAGGCCATGATGTTAACTTTCTTAGGCACCCACTTCGACCACTTAAAAACATAGTTGTTACTGAAATCGATGTCGCTACGAAGAAAGCTTTTGACCGCTGTCACCGAGAAATCTTTTTCCGAGCCGCCAACCCATTCCCACCTGTCTTCATTATTCGAGAGTTTGACCGGGTCCAGAAGATCAATAAAATCATTCCATTCCACTCTTTCTTCAACCGTGTTCGGACTGCGGGACCACCCCCAGCAGCCCGTAAAGGCCTGAATATCACTGTTGAAACGGGAACAAACAAGACAATTTTTTTCCGATTCCAGCCGAAATAAAGCCGGGAACCTCTCCTTGAGAGGGACATTACAAACCCACGGTTCAAGCCAGAACCTGATCGAACGACCATTCCCAGCCAAACCTTTTAGATTCTGAGTAAGCATGACACCCCCCACTTTGGTCTTTGAGACACAAGAGACAATACCTTTCCAAACTCCTCCCATATTCTTGTTCAACGGGATTGGCGACCAACTTCTACTAGAAAAGTGGATCGAATCAACGACCTTCCTCCAAAGAGCGTTACTTTCGTTCCTATACCGCCAAATCCATTTGGACAGCAACACGATATTAATGTCTTTTAGATTCGAGAGGCCGAGACCACCCTTATCTTTAGGAGCTGAGGCCCGCTCCCAGGCAACTCAATGAAGCTTACTAACCGAGCTTCCCCCACCCCAGAGAAAACTCCTAATAATGCTCTGTAATTTATTCACAACCGCAGCCGGGGCTTTAAATAAAGAGAAATAGAAAACTCCCAATAAACCAACTTTTCCGGTTAACCCTTGAATTATCAAAAATACTTCCGTTCGGTTCCTCAAGTTTAGTGCTTCCGAGTTCCAATGGATCCTTAATGACTATTTGTGCCTTTTTTGAAAGTTTGTTATATGCAAAAATGTTGTCTTGCCAATCATATCTATTGATTGTGTTGATCAGACACCTGAAATCTCTTCCTGCATTTTGTAAAGTTTTGGCTCTTTATAGAATATCTTTGTCATATATATAATTGTTCTTTCTCATCATCTGCGGACTTTCCTCTCTCTCTCTCTCGATGCCGGAAGTGCTCGACGATGGGCTACATATCAGAATAGTGTGCAAGGTTCGCTGGTTCTTTTCTCGGTGTGAACCTCGTGTCGACCTTTCTCCCTATTCAGACTGTAGCTTTATTCATTCGCCTTCTGGGTCGGATTTGGTCTTCTGTAAGTTCTTGTCTTTCCGTTCGGCTTTGTGTTGGTAGACCCGGTTTCTTGATTGCTTAGTAGGTCTGATACCGGTCGCGGCTATCGTCGATAGTTTAGCTAGACTGGTTCGAATTCTATTAACCTTTTAAAGTACTGTGGTCTGGTTGTGTCCGCTGTTATGGGTCGTGGGGGAAGGAGGGGTTATTACGGTAGTTACGGTGCTAATAATAAGCGTGGCAATCATGATGATGGATGGAATACGGTCATTAGCAGAAAAGCCGCTAGGCTGGAAAAAATCTTTTTAAATAGGGAATCACATCTACGCAATGCCACAACATTCTTTGTTTCAAATTTGCCTGACGTTTGCAATCGGGAGAGACTTTGGAAAGCATTCAGTTTTTTTGGAGAATCTCGAAGATGCATTTGTCCCGTGGAAGAAAGATAAGGGTGGTAACAAATTTGGATTCATCAAGCTCTCCAATGTCCAGGAGGTGGACAGCTGGATTGACAAACTGAAGAAGGTCAAGATAGATGGTGCGATAATCGGGGTAAACTTGGCTAGGTTCAACAGAGACGGGTCGAAGTCCGTGATGAATAATACTGGGGTAGGGCATCAAGCGACAGAATATCGGTTTTCTCTAGGCTTCATCCGGTGGTGCCTACTACTAAACCTACTAGTAAGACTCAAGGTTCGAAGTTCGGTAATCACCCGGTAAAGAGAACTCACTGTTCTGTAGTCGATCCAAGTACTAACGTGAACAAGGAAGCTACTATCGAGATCCCGCCATTGAACACTGAGACCAAGAAAAAGTGGGAGTTCAGGTCCCTTATCGGTGAAGTAAAGGACATAGACATTTTAAACAATCTTAATATTCTTTTATATGGTATTATGGATGATGGCATTGAATTAAGATATTTGGGTGGCCTCAAAGTGATGATGTGCTTCAACCATCCCGATGAAGTGGAAGAATTCCGCAGCCAAAAGGTCGAAGTCTGGGAAAAGTGGTTTTCAAGGGTGTATGTGTGGGAGGGGATTCCACGCATATTTGAGCGGGTTGCCTGGATTAAGGTCTTAGGGGTGCCAGTATCCCTTTGGGATCGTCATGTTTTTAACAGGATTGGTGAACGCTGTGGACGTTTACTGGTTAAATCAGAGGCTGATGTTACTGACGGTAACATGGCAGAGGTTCGTATGGCCATCCTGGTCCATACAGGCACTAGAGTCTCGTCGGAGTTCATTATTCACTGGAAGGATCATGAATTCAAGGTGTGGGTGGAGGAAATCCCAGGCCAATGGTGCACGGAATTCTTAAAGTCGCCGAAATCGGAATCGGAGTTAGGTTCACCACAATGGTCGACGGAATATGAAAAGTCTCCGACGGATTTGCCTAGAAATTCGAACGGTTGCATGCAACAAACCCCTAGTACGTGCATGGATAAACAAAAAGCCTTTTCGTCCCCCAATACTGCAGATCACGTGCAGGATGAGTGTCATGGGAACCAGTCATCGTCGTAAATTGGCTTTGAAGTAGAGAGAGAAGATGTGGGGCCAGTATTAAACACGGACAATATAAAGAGCAGGTTGGGCCTCCTTTTGACAATACTAGGCCTAGTTAAATAACAAATAGACCCAACCGTTTTAACAAGGATAAAAAAAGGCGTAGTCACAGAACTTAGACTTACCAGATCTAAATAAGGAGGCGGAGCATACGAACTCTTCTGACCTTTTTAACCTGGAGGAGATTTTTAGATTTGAGAAAGAGGGCATTAGGGCAAGTGATCCAGATGCAGGGTGCAGAACTCAGGAAGTGTGTTCGGAAGTTAATTTGAGGGAATCTCAGGCTAATAGCGTTTTCGAGGAAGAGGTGTCTCGCACTATGGAGTTTGGAGCCTTTCTGGGGATAGGTGTGGAAGATTTTTAGAATCATGTGAAGAAACTGGTATGTGGGGAAATGGAGATCAACAGGTGCCAATGAATATAGTCTTTATTAATTTAAATGGGGTTTCAGACCCCCGTAAAGGGTTATGGATTCGAAAGTTAAAAGGGAAGACTAAAGCTGACTTTATTGGTATCCAGGAGACGCATCAGGTGGGGTTATTCGATTTTGTCATCCGCCGTTTCTGGGATCAGTCTAAGATGAGTGTTGAGTCAGTTGATTCGGTTAGGAGATTTGGGGGTTTGGTTTCAATTTGGAACCCGGATGTGTTTAGTGTGGACCAGGTTTCGAAGAATCATAGATACCTTCTTTTATCGGGGCACTTATCGGGTGTGAGTGAAAGGGTAAATGCTTTAAATATTCATACTCCTAACGATTCTGGTAGCAGAAGAGCGTTGTGGTTAGAGTTAGCGGCAGTGATAAACCAGAATGATGGGATGTGGGTCTTATTCGGCGACTTCAACGAGGTTCGGTCTGAGGGGGAGCGCGTCAAGCTTAGCAAATTAGACAGGTTTCTTGTTAACGATCTGTTTATGAGCACCTGGCCTAATGCCAGAGTTGAAGTCCATCAAAGAGCCCTTTCGGATCATTGCCCTATTTCCTTGTCTTGTGCGGTCACTAATTTCGGGCCCACCCCCTTTAAATTTTTCAACTCTTAGATCGATGAGCAGAAATTATCGGAGATTGTTAATCTTACTATGTTCAATATTGGCGATAGATTTGTTCTGGGCAGTAATGGGGGTAACCGGGATTTGATCCTCGCCGACTTACTTAAACGGATAAAGTTGGAAATAAAAAAAAATGGAGGAAAGATATTTCGGCAGCTGATAACAAAGAGTTGAAAGCCATGGTGGACCACATTGAGCAAATTGAGAATAAAGCCATAACCAGGCCGTTAACTGAAGAGGATAAAAGGATCAGAGTCGAGCTCCGTGTTAAAGTTGACAAGATAGAAATGGAAAAGGCTAAAGACCACCAGCAAAAGGCGAGGGTGATGTGTGCAAAATGCAACATATAAATTACATCAAATGTGGCATAAAACTAACCCTTTTTAGTACTAATGTTGGAAAAAGTGTGTTTTTGTCTTCCTTTTGTATTTTTAGGGATAAATGAGCTTAAAGGAACAAAAGAAGCAAAAATACAGCCAAATCTAACAATAATACAAGAAAAGGAATAAACGTGGCATGCCCGACCCCTCGACAGCATCTTCCCAAGAAAAAACAAGACATCAGAAGGCTGAACACGCCCTGTGCTCAATGAATACAGGGGCGTGCCCAAGTGTCTGCAGAAAAGACAAAGCTGTAGAAGCTTCTATTTCCCGACATGGGGGCGTGGCCAGCGGACACGGGGCCGTGGTCAACGCTAAGATTCGCAGAATCTAGGCAAATATTGATAGTACAGATACGTTTCTGCACACGGGGTCGTGCCCAGCGGACACGGGGGTGTGGTCAACTAATGCAGACAAACTGCAATTAATGAAGAAAGAGAAGATGGGTGGACACGGGGCCGTGCCCAACGGGCACGGGGCCGTGTCCGGGCTTCTGTGCAGGCTATAAATAGGGGTGCTTGGCTCACTTGCAAACCATCCCTTGGCAAACCACCTCTCTCACACTTCACCCACCCACCACCACCATCACAAGCTACATCCACCACAATCATCCATCATCCATCGTAGAGTGTGTGAGTAGTCTTGGGATCCAAGACTGATCGTAAGAGTTCTTGACAATCAAAGGCCATGTTTGCCTAAGTCTCTTACATCACTTCGTGAAGACAAACATTTTGTGTAATACTTTTTATTTTTAATCTTTTTGCACTTTTTAATTGGTTATGTGTTAATGACTTTAATAACTAGTTTCTTATGTTGAAGGTGAATCTTCCTTATCATTTGTCCGTGGTGTCTTGGCATTATTTTACTGTCTATATAAAATAAAAGATTTTCATCATTCATATCTCCACGGTCTATATAGAGATATGTTGGCCACCTGGTCGGGGGTTAAGGGAATGGTTTGGTAAGAGTCTTGCCTTGTTCAGTGTATATATCCTGCAAGGACCTGGGTCAAGTTTAGTAGGACCTCCTTCAATACCCACTAATATTGGATGGCGGGGGTCCGAACTCCTTGACCCCTCATTTGTAAACTGTAAGGCCCTATAATGGTGTAGGTTTACGCCTATCTTTATCAAACATAAATATAGGCTATTGGACTTAGCCTTGTAGTGGGTTAGATAGTAATGGAATAAGCCATGTGGGCTAATTAGTGATTTGGGCCTGTTTGGTTAGTAATATGCATTTGGCCTTGGCCCAGCTTGTAACTAGGTCACCCTATGTAACTATAAATAGGGTGAACCTAGTTCATTATTAGGTTAGACATTTTTGAGAGCTCCTTCAGTATTTTTTGATCTCTGTGTTGGTGTACCAGACGGTTCCTAGAAACCGTGTGCACTTTGATATTCAATCAATACGAATCGTTCTTGTTCTTATCACTTTCATCAGTATTCCGCGCTCGTGATTGTGATTTTGATATCCGGTTGATAGTTTTTGGGACTTACAATTGGTATCAGAGTGTAACGACTCACACAAAAATGTCCTAAAAACGTTTTGTAAGTATAAACCCGGAACCCTAATGTAACAACCCTCACTAAAAGTCTTATTTATTTTATTATTTATCAAATAGGAAACCCTAATTGAGACACCCAAGTGATTCTACGCAA
Organism: Helianthus tuberosus; assembly: GCA_030545235.1. Taxonomy (NCBI): domain Eukaryota; kingdom Viridiplantae; phylum Streptophyta; class Magnoliopsida; order Asterales; family Asteraceae; genus Helianthus; species Helianthus tuberosus. The sequence goes on from CM060441.1 coordinate 65,080,369, forward strand.
ACCCTATAAATTTCAGAATAATCAGAATCAGAATCAGGGCCCCTAAAACTCAGGGGGGGTATTCCCTACTCAACAATTATCCTTATAACTTATTATAAAAATCGAATTTAAAAGTTTCGTCGACTCATCAGGCCTAGTCCCACACATGGCAACAATATAGGAAAGATGTGACCCTTACGGACCGTAAGGGTTTATGCTTACGGTCCGTAAGCTAATCAAAATTCTTGTATAAATAGCAGGCATTGGCAATCGCATTCTGTTGTTCATTCGACGATCAAATTCACTCTGTACGTCGAGTTATTGTCAAAATAGTCTCAAAATCACTAATTAGTAGAGGGGGTGCTGCTACGATACAGGGTATTAACTCAATCGCTGCTACGATTCAATGTCCGATCGATTGGAACTATCCAATGGATGTTTAAGTGCTGCCCACATTAGGGTTTATGCTTTGTCATTAGTCGTGATTCCGATGGATGTTTAAGTGATTGCACTTTGTCATTCGTTGTGAATCCGATGGATGTTTAAGTATCGCACTTTGTCATTCGTTGTGAAAGTTTAATCTCGTGAGTTATCGTAAATGTTGTATTAAGTTACCTACCTAGTTCGTGTGCACTAGGTTACAAGGCTAAATCAATAAGCTAAGCTCTGCCTGTATAAATCTGCAATATATCAAGGATTATTTGTAGACTAAACTTTGGCCGTATGAATCTGCATGCTTATAATGTGAGTCATTCTCTTTTTATCAACTATTTTACAATACCTCAAATTATTTTTCAAGGTTATAATTACAGGGACTAAGTCGTGGATATCTTGAATCACTGGTTAGTGGGGTATTGTGCACATTACTAATTTTCTCCCAGTTAGGTTCATTGACCTACTCGGGATAATCACTGTTAGGTTCATTGACCTACAGAGATAATCATCACTATTTAGGTTCATTGATCTAATAGTGGTATGACCATCGTCACCATTGTGACAGAATGCCAGATAAAAATAAGATAGAAGCCATTGTAATCGCTCTTATGCTGTAATTAATAACTATGCATCATTATGCAAAATAGAATGATTCACTCAGTATTTCCCGCTGACAAAACCTTTTTAAAATACTTTTCAGGAAATTAAAATAGATGGAAGTAAGCGTTGGATACGGCACTGAAAGGCATCAAGAAGTGGCTTATTTTATTAATTAAAATCAAATTAAGAAATATTATTTTATGTAATAAAATTTATCTTTATTAAAGCTACCTTTGTAAAACATGGATTTATTCCATCTATTTAATAAATAAAAATCCGGTGTTTCTAAACTCTGATATTTTTCCTAACTCACGGTTCTGATGAAATTTCCGCTGCAACGTTTTTCAAAATAATCACCGGTACCACTGGGCTGTTCGCGGCTCCCGATTCCGTCCAGGGTGGGTCGGGGGCCGTGACAGAAGGTGGTATCAGAGCCACTGCTTCAAGCCAATAGGTGTTGTGACAATAATACCTAAGTTCATATAAAAGAGTTAGGAGATTGCTGTTAACAGGTAGCACACATGATAGTATTTAGACTTGAACTTAAGAAAAGATGCCTTAGTATCAGCTTCAAGATAATCTAAGTACTTGTGTGAATAAATATGATGGATTTTGGTGTTCCATAAGAAATTGATGAAGTAATGTCACGGGACAACTAAGTCCAGAGTCACTAATTGAGAGAATGATCAACAGTGACATGTCCAAAGACACTAGTTGAGAGAATGATCAACAGTGTTATAATTAGAATCACTAGTTGAAAGAATGATCAACAGTGATATGACCAGAGTCATTAGTTGAAAGAATGATCAACAATGATATGACCACAATTACTTGTTGAGAGAATGATCAACAGTAATATGACCTGAGTCACTAGTTGAAAGAATGATCAATAGTAAATTGACACTGTCACAGGAATCGTCTAGTGGTCAATATAATAATAAGATATGTTACGGAAATACAAATTTCCTTAATCCTGAATAAAAGCCCTAATAAGAAAGGCACTTTTGAAAATATACTATTTATGGGAAATAGAAAATTTTCTCTAGCAAGACTAGGTATGGTGTAGTAGACTCTCCAGTTTGTCCAGATATATTGAGGTTACCGCTCCGGCGCGAATCGGATAAGACGGGATAAATAATATGTCAAATAAGTGACAAGATTTCCCTAAATAGTATCATGACCAGATATTTGACTGATTTTTTTGAAATATGAATCTGTTAAATACATTGACCTGATAAATGGTATGTTTATTTCAGCATGTGAAATATATGATTATATATATATATATATATATCTATAAAGAATTCCAAAAGTTAATTTAGAATAAAACACAAGTATCTGTGTCTAGATTTCTTTATCAGGAATCTCTTTTCCGATATCAAACATTAATTCGTTTAATCATATATCTCGTAGCAAGTGTGATAAAATAAACAAAGGAAACCCATTAAGTTGGGATACCATCAAAAGTGTAAAGAATTTCTAACGCGTTACCATAAACTATTAACGCAAGTAAGAAGCATGTAAAGTTGTGATAATGTACAAGAAAATACATGAAAATTTAATTATAAGTCCACAGAAGATAAAGTATATCACACACAACTTTCGAGGCAAGACCTTTGGAAAATATAAATTGGGCACAATGACACCAATGTTAATTCCGTCTGTAGAAGAACTACTAATTAAAAAGAAGTACTTTGCCATCTATAAACAAGATGAATATCGCTGAGGTACGCTAGAACAAGATTTCACAAAAACATCGGTGCACAGTCTAATCAGAGTCATAAGTATTAGCACTGAAAAAGGAGTCATATACTTTTGCAAATTCCCTATTTCATTTTATTTGACATTCCCTGGTAATGTCATTTAATAACGGTTATCACTCGAAATTTCAGATAGAAGTTCTTATATTTCTTTTAAAAAATTCTGACTTCTGTATATAATAAGTTGACTTTCGCATTTTTACTTTTCCTAACGGTCATCATACCAGGAAGATTTATTTCATAGTAGCGAATATTGATTCATTTCATTTCTTGGTAAATCCACACGTTACACATGCACCGTTTGTTGCGCATGTGGTTCGTTTAATTTCTGAATTCCACTGGAGGGCTTCATTCTAATTCGTCATTTTATCCAAACTCAAATATCCTTTAGTTAGACTTGATTTTGGCACGTTGAACCACAATATTGCTAAACGATGACTCTTAATATCGAGTCAATAAATTTTTGAAAAAACTCCATTTTCCTTTGGGTATACATGGTTTTTGTTATGACCATGTCCGAACTTTCTTATTAAAACTCATTTTGTTTAAACCGAGTTCAATTGTTTGAACTTGCTCACATTACATATTCAATTCAAAGTTCCATATGATGAATTAAAATCATCATGTTCGAAATAATCCTAACAAGCAATTCAATTCTCTTGAACTATAACATGCTTGTGTGATCCTCGACTTCATTAAATCATTTCTATGATCACAATCAATTTGAGGTGACATTTTCACAAAATCTGAAGATTGCGCTAATCTCGGATTTAATTATTTATATTAAATTCACTTTGTTAATTTATCCTAAAGCAATCTTAAAACAATCATATGCTCAGATAATGATACCCAAATTCATATTTCGGTATATCTCTTAATAGTTATTACAATATCAATCGAGCCTTTCGTAATATTTATTGCTCTATCATCGTTGATCGAAAAACATTATATATAAATTTAATTGATTATATATGGAATTATCTAATTTACAAATATAGTATTACTATATTTTAACCATTACGGTGATGAAATTATATTTTTAGATATATATAAAATTATGTTTGAGGTAGACTCTCATTTAAGTTTATGTTAGTAATAATATAATTAAATAGTAGTGTTCATATTATTTTTAAATACTAGGTTTATTATCAGGGGCAGATATTGGATAGCCTAGCCTTAGTTAGGCATGGACTGATCACCTATGCTTAAACAAGGCAGCACTAACCAATATCCACCATGATAATGACTAGTTAATATATATAAATTAAGTCATCATACTTATTTAGTAAATTTTAATTATATATGAAAATATATATACTTTGGAGAAGACATATTTTCATAAAATAAAAAGGGACAAATAAAACATTATAAATAATAGTGATTTCTTTTACAAAAATACTAAAATATTTTGTAAATATAATAACTTTATTACGGAAGTTTGTAATATATATTATATAGTAAAAAAATAAGTTATTTTACATAGTATAGTAAAATACTAAAATAATATTTATTTAAAAGCAGTAACCATTTATGTGTAACAAATAATATATATTACATAGTATTTATATTTGATATGTAAGATATGATTCAGATAGGAACACCAATAATATATATTATATTTGCTTTACAAAACGTAGTATAATAGTTGGTCATGTCAAAACAACTTATGCTCTTTATATTTCAATCTCTAGGATATAGTATGAAAAATATGGTTACTAATAGTGTACTATCACAATTAAAAACAACTTGGAACTCTAATCAATAATACACTAACTCTATTGTCTTTTGGTGTATCTTTGCAATTCACTCATATCAACACTTTGATTTTCTCATATCATAAATATTTGACAAATCATTTTTCATGCTTTTATTTCATTCTAAACCTGTCAATTCTAAAATCTTCCCCAGTTGTCAAATCAAAGTAAGTTTTCTTTTGACAAAGAATTTTTATTAATTCTAAAAGTCATTCACATTCATTTTTAATATCTATTGATCATATATCTTTTGGCTTGAACCTAGTCACCTTGGAAGATATATCATTTCATCTCATTCGTTTGTCATCAATTTCTTGAACTAATTCAGTTGAACCATTGAATCCTACTTATGATACAACTCGTATCCACAAAATTTGATATTTTAATTCTGTGTCATTTACCCTAATATTATTTTTATTAACTAAAATATAACATATGTCTTAAAGAAATATCATAACCCAAATTTCGAGGACGAGATTTTTATTAAGGTGGGGAGAATGTAACGACTCACACAAAAATGTCCTAAAAACGTTCTGTAAGTATAAACCCGGAACCCTAATGTAACAACCCTCACTAAAAGTCTTATTTATTTTATTATTTATCAAATAGGAAACCCTAATTGAGACACCCAAGTGATTCTACGCAAACCCTATAAATTTCAGAATAATCAGAATCAGAATCAGGGCCCCTAAAACTCAGGGGGGTATTCCCTACTCAACGATTATCCTTATAACTTATTATAAAAATCGAATTTAAAAGTTTTGTCGACTCATCAGGCCTAGTCCCACACATGGCAACAATATAGGAAAGATGTGACCCTTACGGACCGTAAGGGTTTATGCTTACGGTCCGTAAGCTAATCAAAATTCTTGTATAAATAGCAGGCATTGGCAATCGCATTCTGTTGTTCATTCGACGATCAAATTCACTCTGTACGTCGAGTTATTGTCAAAATAGTCTCAAAATCACTAATTAGTAGAGGGGGTGCTGCTATGATACAGGGTATTAACTCAATCGCTGCTACGATTCAATGTCCGATCGATTGGAACTATCCAATGGATGTTTAAGTGCTGCCCACATTAGGGTTTATGCTTTGTCATTAGTCGTGATTCCGATGGATGTTTAAGTGACTGCACTTTGTCATTCGTTGTGAATCCGATGGATGTTTAAGTATCGCACTTTGTCATTCGTTGTGAAAGTTTAATCTCGAGAGTTATCGTAAATGTTGTATTAAGTTACCTACCTAGTTCGTGTGCACTAGGTTACAAGGCTAAATCAATAAGCTAAGCTCTGCCTGTATAAATCTGCAATATATCAAGGATTATTTGTAGACTAAACTTTGGCCGTATGAATCTGCATGCTTATAATGTGAGTCATTCTCTTTTTATCAACTATTTTACAATACCTCAAATTATTTTTCAAGGTTATAATTAGAGGGACTAAGTCGTGGATATCTTGAATCACTGGTTAGTGGGGTATTGTGCACATTACTAATTTTCTCCCAGTTAGGTTCATTGACCTACTCTGGATAATCACTGTTAGGTTCATTGACCTACAGGGATAATCATCACTATTTAGGTTCATTGATCTAATAGTGGTATGACAATCGTCACCATTGTGACATGTCACCATTGTGACAGAATGCCAGATAAAAATAAGATAGAAGCCATTGTAATCGCTCTTATGCTGTAATTAATAACTATGCATCATTATGCAAAATAGAATGATTCACTCAGTATTTCCCGCTGACAAAACCTTTTTAAAATACTTTTCAGGAAATTACAATAGATGGAAGTAAGCGTTGGATACGGCACTGAAAGGCATCAAGAAGTGGCTTATTTTATTAATTAAAATCAAATTAAGAAATATTATTTTATGTAATAAAATTTATCTTTATTAAAGCTACCTTTGTAAAACATGGATTTATTCCATCTATTTAATAAATAAAAATCCGGTGTTTCTAAACTCTGATATTTTTCCTAACTCACGGTTCTGATGAAATTTCCGCTGCAACGTTTTTCAAAATAATCACCGGTACCACTGGGCTGTTCGCGGCTCCCGATTCCGTCCAGGGTGGGTCGGGGGCCGTGACACAGAGCCTAAGTAGTCTCACGAAGGCTCGGTTTTAATCGGATATTATTTGAAGATCGAAGAACGAAGAAATTGGTTGAAGATACGAAGAACACGAAGAACACTTTGAAGATTGGAAAAAATAACTCAAATATTCGTGTTTTGATCTGTTGAAGGAAGAGAGAGATTGTGTTTGCTACTATTTTGGAAGTTATTGGTGGAAACTATCAATTGAAGATTGAATTTCGAATTGGTCCTTGATTTTCGGGATTAATTTGGTTTATTGTTTCCAAAGTCAACGAATATATCTTGTGCGACTACCACTATATCAAAAACTGTGATATTGTTTCAAATTGTGGGATCAGTACGTCATCATCGTCATTTTCAATTCAAATCTTGTGCGATCCAACAACTTCTTGTGCGACTACAACTGTGCAACAAAGTTGACATGTGCGACCAGATTTTAACTTGTGCGATTACAACATTCCAATCTTGTGCGACTGAATTTCCGTCTTGTGCGACTACGGGATTCTTGTGCGATCCAATAAGTTGATCCGACCGAACCATACTTGGCTTGTGCGATTGAAGTGACGTCAACATCAAACTTGTGCGACCGTGATTCTCCATCATCAACACTCATCATCGTTCATCTCTATCGTTACCTACCTGAACCACCCACCTCAGCCGTCTTCTCCGTTTCGGTATCGAGTTCGAGTTCGGGTTTCCGATATCGCGCTACCATCAACGACCACCATCTCCGTCAACATCTTCACTCCGACCATCATCGTCTCACCGACTCTCCATCATCACCATCACGCTCATCATAATTTGATACACCCCATCGATCACCAAACCTGCAACTCCGATTCTCCGGCATACAACCGAAACCGCACACCAAATACTCACCACCGCACCTTCGGTTCACCATCACAACAACGTTCACCGTTTTTGGTTTCCACCATCGTTCATCACCGTGAAATCACCTTCAACCATCGTCATCATCGACCACCTTCACCAACCTGCTAAAACCTCTCGGTTACCTTCTTCATCATCTCCGGCAACCCTGTATTCACAATTAAATCTCGTTCACGATTTGAACATCATTCATCGTCACAATCATCATACTGTTCCAACAAAGGTTAGAAGTTCAGTGTATTGTTCATCATCATCAACGTTCAATCATCATCAACGTTCAATATCACCTTCGTTCACCCCCGTGAGTCATCGTCATCTCCGCCATCATCATCCGTCCATCAGTCGCCGGTCATTGTTTGTTACCTCCATTACCATCGCACACTTCGTCATCATTTCCGACGAACAGCAAAGTTTTTGATCGAGTTCGTGTGACGGCTGACACAAAATTGTTTAGGGTTTTGGTTCGGTTTATTTCGAAGAAGAAGAACACGTATACTGAAAGTGTTTTTGAATTTTGTTATAATAATAACAGTTTTAATAATAATATTAATCATAAACATATCATTACTTAATCATTATCAATTATAATAATAATTATAATATTATTAGGGTTTTCTTAAATATATTTTAAAAGTTATTTATATATTAAAAAAGGGGTTTATATCTATATATTAGATTGAAAAAAAAGAGAGGGGGTTCGTTCTTGTTTTGGTGATAAGTTTTGACAGGTTTGAAGGCGCGGTATAGAAAAACTGGTTCGTGCGTTTTTCAAAGGGTTTGAGTTAGCGAGTACACGGGTTCTCGCTTTGGGCTTGTGTTGAAGAAATTATTAACACACATTTTTGAGGGATCACATATTTGGGGGATAACATCTTCGGGGGATCACACTTCCGGGGGATCACAGCTTTGCTACTTAGAAATGTCGGCTCAAATGAACGACTACATTCTTTCTGAGACTGAGGTATGTGTAGATGATGTTTGTTGTACAGAAAAATGTAGAAAGAAAGTAAAAGGTTTTAAAGAACAGGCTCAATCGCTTTCTATGCAACTTCAATGTACCAAATCCAGTAGCTACGAAGTTAAAAAGAAACTGGATGGGTATAAAGAAATGGTAGAGGCTCAAAAACGTGACATTCGACAGTTGCATAGTGATCTAAGCGAGGCAAAATGTCGATATCTCCACTTCAAGGAGCTATCTGAAAAATTAACTGTTGAATTAAACAACTTAAAATCGACTTTTGAAAATACTGAATTTAATTTTAAAAAGTTTGACGTTTCAAGTGAAAAGGTCGAAAAGATGATAAATCAACAGTTAAAGTATAGCAAAAGGGAAGTGAGGAATAAGGGATTGGGATTTGTATGCATACCTCCACCATACAATCACAATTACACCTCAATTCCCATGACTGATGAGGAGATAGCCGACTTGCCTGAAATAGAATATGGGAAGCCTGAGGATAGGAAGGTTGAGCCTGTTAATCAAAAGAAAGTTAAAATCATAAGGCCTGATAAAACCGAAATTATTCTAGAAAAACAGGCGTTTAATAAAACTTTTGTGAAACCTGCTGAAGTTTCAAAACACACCGAGACTCTAAGTTTTGAGAAAAAATGCTGATGTAGATAAGCATTTTCAAGTATTGGAAAGGGAAGAGTCGTGTGAGTCACAACAATCTTTTGAAAATAAATCAGCAACACAAGAGCCTGAGGTAAGAGCGCCTAGAGTTAATGTAGCAACATTGAGTTTGCCATGTTAAGAGGTTTGACTGAGTTTGTGAAAGAATTCAATAGGAGCAAACAAATTGAATCTGCTTCGTCATGTGACACATCTTGCGACACTTCTGAGACATCCACTTCTGAGAAATCAGAAATGGGCGAATCACCTAGTGTCAACAGTGCATCAACTGAGGAAGCAGAGGCATCTCAAACTGAATCATCAACTTCATCTGATTCAACCAGTGACTCCTATGAAAAGACTGACTGTGATAATTCAGAGTCAGTTGCGTCAGTGGAATCAACAACTGAATCATCTGAAACAGTTGATTCAAATTCGATCAAAGAAGAATCAAAATCGACTTCAGGAGCTTCTGTTGAGTCTAATGGTAAAACGACTACAGAAGCCCCTGCTGCTCTTTCGAATGACAATGATTCTGAAACTACTAAACAAACGGTGTCACTCGAGAATGAAAATGTTACTATGGCTTCGCCTGACACCGTTTGTGAGCAAGTGAACGTTACTGATGCTTCTACTTCATGTGCATATGAGGCAATAGTAGAGGATTGGGTTAAGGGGGATGATGTTGTTTGTCAAAAAGCTGACGATGTTTGTTTAAAAACATCAGATTTATCTGCTGATGCTCCTCCTTATGTGAAAAAGGCTGTTTCTGAGCCAGCTTTGAGAGGCCCTTCAAATAAATATGTGCCTCCAAAGCAAACAGTTAGAAATGATAATACTAATCCTAACAGTAAATGCACTAACTGTTGTAAACAGGGACATAAGAAGCAGGGGAGAAAGTCAGAACAATTTGCAAACAAATCATCCAACAAATCGTATAACTCATACTCAGCATTGGTTGTATGGAATGGATCGGGATATGCTCCTTACGTAAAGAAGCAAACCTGCTACAACTGTGGCATACCCGGTCATATTGCTAGGAATTGCACACATCGTCCCTATGTGCCATATAATACACAGCATCAGAGGGTTACACCAAGGGACAGATCTTATTCTAAGCCAATGAAGGTTGAAAAACCTAAGGCAATGATGAATAAGCGTCCCAAGGTTAAACCATCTGATGGGGACTGGAATGCTGCTAAAACTAAACGAAAACAAGCTTTGAAACCTAAACAAGTTTTGAAAAACAAAAAGGTTGAAAAGCAGAATGTTCTGCCCAAGGTTCCTAAGAAATTTGAGAAGCCTAAACAAGTTTGGAAGGCAAAATATAAAGCAGCAACATCACCAGTCCTTGAATCAAAAGGGACCATGTGCTTTAGAGAAGTGTCTTACGTTGATGCTTCAGGAATACCCAGGACCACGATGGCCTAGGTACCAATGTCTTACTAATCTCCTTACTTTTCAGGGACAACCAAGGAGGAGCTGTTGACAATCCTTGGATATTGATAGCGGTTGTTCCAGAGACATAACGGGTAACATTTCACTGTTTCAAAATGTACATTTCTTTACAGTTGATATGTTTCGTTTGAAGGAGATAAAAGAGAAGTAAGACTAGATCAGCGAAAAGGTACAAAATTTGAATTTCGTATTCTAATTTCAATATTGATTAGTCTTAAATCTTGTGATGGAACGGTTAGGAAAAAACAACAAATATATTTTCATTTTCTTTTATGTTTCTCTTTGTATATATGTTTTCGTTGTTGGGTAAATTTGCGCATAAAATTTATGCACAAATTTAGGGGGATATCCAGAGATATCTATAAATAGAGAAAATGAGAAAATACAAAAACATTCGAAAAATCAGAAAAATCAAATATTTTGTTGCATATATGGGAAATGAAATAATTTCATTATGTGGATTAAGGCTGACTCATGTAAGACCAATATTGAAATGGTCTGACTCTAGAGTGATATGTTGGTAGGCTTTATCCTGATGGCTAGACTCTTTGACTGGTATTGTTTAGAACACTAAATTTATTCTATGACCTCAGGAAAGATCGGTCACTTGGAATTAGGACATGTCTATTTGAATGCGTGTGTGACGTCCCGATACACACAATTTCGTTCTAGTTCTGAAATATTTTCTGTCCAACTCGTGTATCTCCTCTGTTTTGCGTGAGCAAAGACCTGGAGGTGCTAGGCAACGTCAGCTTCTGCTGCATCCAGATACATGCTGACCTAGCTGTACGTTGTCGCGCTATAGATCAAATACACCCGAAAGAGGCCCTCTAGTGCCCAAAAGAAACCCGAAAAAAAAACCTATATCAAACTGAGAAAACTCATTTGATCTGTATATTATATCCATCTCTGCAAATGATCTATTCTTTTCTCTTCTCAATCCAGTCCCAGTCAAGATTTCAGAATCCTAGAACGGGCTTGTGAAATATGTGGTAGGGAAACTGCATGTATGATAGAGTGTTCTGATTAAAAATTCCGGGATTTGATCGTGATTGATTTGAGTGTTCATACAATATAAAATAAAACATGATAAATCAGTTGCAGACCGTCATTTGAAAAAGGCCTAGGGAGATAAGTTTAAGTGGACAAATATACTGGCAATCGCTCGGATCACCCAAAGTAAATTAGTGTTGATAAGTGTAGTTTGGCCTGAAACACTATGATTTGATCCCATTGCAAATTGTAATTGTATATTAGTTTCTTTGTTTATTTGTGTTTTAGTTTAAATTGTTAGTTTTTATAAAATCAAAAATCCAAAAATAGAGTGCTTCTTTGTTTTATTAAAATTTTTTAACCGTTCTTGAAGATTTGATTGATCATCATAATTTGAAAGAAATTTGAATTGTAAAATCCGAGTACAAATACTTGGATGTACTGAGTGTTCACGTGGTATTTCCCTCTGTTGTTTAGAAATGTTACTTATGAATTTCTGAGCATGTGCAGAATTTGATTTAAATCAAGAAACAGGGGTTATTGAAGATTGAGATGCTGTTGGCTGTTGACAAAGCTTGAAGCATCAGAATAGCATGATGTACATGAGTCAGAAGAACCAGATACAAGTCATCATCTGACAGTGATAGTACATGTGAAGAAGTACATGTGAACCTGCTTGAAATAGAAGACATTGACAAAGAAAAGAGTTGCTGAGAATCCTCCTCTTGCATTCTTTTCAACAAGATTTTTCAAGCAAAGCTGATCGTGATTTAGAAGAACAAAGAGCCCAATTTTTAGAATGAAGACATGAAGCATCTTCCCACATGATGAAAACTGCAGTTTGATAAAGACATCATAAACCTAGGGGGATATTGTAAGGCCCTATAATGGTGTAGGTTTACGCCTATCTTTATCAAACACAAATATAGGCTATTGGACTTAGCCTTGTAGTGGGTTAGATAGTAATGGAATAAGCCATGTGGGCTAATTAGTGATTTGGGCCTGTTTGGTTAGTAATATGCATTTGGGCTTGGCCCAGCTTGTAACTAGGTCACCCTATGTAACTATAAATAGGGTAAACCTAGTTCATTATTAGGTTAGACATTTTTGAAAGCTCCTTCAGTATTTTTCGATCTCTGTGTTGGTGTACCAGAGGGTTCCTAGAAACCGTGTGCACTTTGATATTCAATCAATACGAATCGTTCTTGTTCTTATCACTTTCATCAGTATTCCGCGCTCGTGATTGTGATTGTGATTTTGATATCCGGTTGATAGTTTTTGGGACTTACATAAACTACTATTAAAACTTTAACCCGGCTACTTAGGATTGTATCCCTGCTGACTCAAACTACTTAGCCGAGGGTAACGTCACCTTCAAAAGAGGGGCCTACCACATTATGCATTAATAACTTAATTAGTTATCTTTCAATAATCCAACTCTTTAGGATTGTATCCTTGCTGACTCAAACTACTGGGTTGAGGGTAACGTCACCTTCATAAGAGGGGACTAGTACTATAACTAAGATAATCTCTTAAAAAGTGCAAAAGTGCGAAAATAATCAAAGGTTACACTAAAGGCGAGTCGGATCCAATTGATTCATCTTGTCTATCTGTTTTTATTTTTATTTTTATTTTCAGCATTTTTAGTTAGTTTTCATTATCTTGTTTAAAAACCTTTTTCTAAATTTTTGATTTGATTAGACGTTGATGATAAACCGGTATTAAAAGCTCTTGTGTCCTTGGACGACCTCGGTATCTTACCAACACTATACTACGCTCACGTGGGTGCACTTGCCCATATGTGTGTTTAGTGTTAGTAAATATCGTGTTTTATAAATTTAAAACTTGGCTAAAGTGTTAAAAAGGGCTTAAAATATACATTAAAAACTATACGACACTTACACGCATCAAATTTTTGGCGCCGCTGCCGGGGACACAAGTATTTTAAGAAAGTTAGGAATCAACGGCCTAATCATTTTTTTCTTATTTTTCTATTTTCTTAGGATTTTTCTTAAATTTTCAGATTCTGCAGAACTCAGCACGGGCCGTGCCCGCTGAACACGCCCCGTGCCCAATCTTTGGTACTGGCAATCCTGTTTTAAGTCAGACAGTAGCTGAACACGGGGCCGTGCCCAATCAACACGCCCCGTGCCCAATATCAGTTACTGAAAACAGAACTGTAAGATCCCGGCGGTTGGTAATTTCTGACACAACCATGAGTGATACTGATTTTTTTTACTATCGGCCCCCTTATGGTACGTGGTGTCAAATATGTGGTGGCAATCATAAAGATTTAGAATGTTATTTTTTAAATTACAAGCCCCACTATATAGACCCATTGTTTTCCTGTAGCCTTAAGAGGGGCGAAAGTAAAAATAATCCTTATCTCTCCCTCGAATGCTCTCAATCGACCCTTCTAGGAGAAATGCTTCTTGATGAATTATTTCAAATGGAAGATCTAATTCTTAATTGGGTAAAAGAACTTGAATTGGACTTCATTAATTCATCTCAAGTCGATACCCATGAGGAATTATTGAGACCGCATTCGGATAAAAACAACTTCGTTGTTCCCGAAACTACCTCTAACTCTCCTGAAGACGTGAGCGATAGTCGTCCCTGTGTCGATTGTGCCGTCAAGGACTCCCCATTGACTTCTTTCGATGCATACATAGACCTGAGCGATTCGGCATACACCTTCTTTAACGAGAGCCCGGAAAAGGGTTGGACTTGTCCACCTACATTTGGCATAGGAATCACCCTCACCGATAACCTCTTGCGTTCACGTCTAAATCTAGAGCAATTAAGGTATCTCAGGCACTTCGGTGTTGTTCCGTCCAGTAAGGAACCACCCGATCCGGATAAATTCCTTAGAAATAGACGAAACTTCATAAGCAGCCTCTAGGCACGGGGCCGTGTCCAGGTCAGCACGCCCCCGTGTCCACCAAAAGATTTCCATCTGACTTTTTGTCAGAATATGGACAAAATGTGTCAGGATCTAGCCTGCACACGGGGCCGTGATCAGCCGACACGGGGCCGTGTGCAACTTGCTGTCGTTTTCTATAAATGCAGCCAATAATCCTGCACATTTGGACCACTCCAAAAGACAGAGATTTGCTGAATCTTCACACATACCATTCTAGGTATATTCTAAAGTAGGTTCCCAACATCCATCTTGTCTTTTCTACTTTTGTCCATTACCTTCTCCAATTTTCACCTCAACACCTCCATTAGAGCTTGAAATCACCATGGTTCCAAGCTTTATTGTGATGTTTGTTAGGTTTTTATTCAAGGGATCTTGTTAAAAATAAGTTCTACAACATTGTTTTAAGTTATTTTTTCTTAAAAATGCTTTAAAAATTGGAAAAATAATTTGAAACTCCAAGATTCCTCGTTTCAAAAATCTGCAGACAATTGAACACGGGGACGTGCTCATTGAGCACGGGGCCGTGTCTGAGGTTACTGTTTCATTAAAATGAACTCTTTTCAGTTTATTTTCGTAGAATGTCGAGCCAAAACAGTGGAACTTCATCAGCACATTCCAGAAACAGTCGAAGAGAACGGAGGTCCTCAATCGAGGCAACTCTCGTACGCTACGTGATGGCATTACATGAATCACTTGATGAGATGACATCGGTAGAGGAGGTCCTAATACACTTTATAAATTATCTTACGGTGGGGTTGGAAAACAGTTTTCAAGAAATCAACCTCTTGCACCAGAGGTTGAACATTCTTGTGACACCTCCCATGGAACCAATTTTCCCCCAAGAGGATTGGAACCTAGCACTTGGAGTCAATAATCCCACCAGGTGGAATGACATCCCTACGGAGCCTCCTCTTGATAACTTGCAAGAAGTCCCGGTGGAAGTTACACCCCCACAAAATGATGATGCTAATGAGCTCTCTTTTCTTCTCCCTAGGGAGATCGAAGAGTGGCTCTCCTTTCTTCTCCCTAGATACGAGCCTTACACTAAACTCTATTGGAACCGCTAAACACCCCAAATTTTTTTCAAAAATTTTTCATTTTTTTTACTTGTCTTGGTTTGATTTGGGAATAACAAGTTCTAAAAAGGTTATATTTTTACAAATTTACAACCGATAGAGTTGTGATAAAAAGAACTAACATGAGAAAATTATGAAACGGCATGACAAATCTAGTTAGAATTTGATTATATATACTTGATCACATAAAAACCCCATTCCCACAAAAAGTGAGTTTTGAGCCTTTATTGAGCAAACATATACACATCTTTAAATTAAATGCTCATTTTTCGTTTCTTGTGTGAATAACCGCTTGGTTTCTTACGACTCTAGAACTTGCCACGACGATACATTTGTCACACCCCTTTCTAAGGCGGAAGCACGAGGTGTGATCATGAAAGGTTTTCATTGCATACGCTTGGTAAACATACTACATGCTCATGAAATAACTTCAAATGCCAAACATTACATAACCGAAATCATAGTTTTAGTGTTTACATCACAAGACAACATTTTGTCTGAAAAGTTACAACTTTATTTAATGATAAACATAAACGACATCCACGAGCATAAGTAAGACCGCGCGCACACCCACTCTAGTTACCTGAAATACATGTGAGTTTTTGGAAAAACGTCAACATAATGTTGGTGTTAATTCATGCAGTTCTTGTATTGAATGTTTAAATACTTGAATGAAAACATGGTATGTAACTTGTAGAATGTATCATGAATGTTTGAATGTAACTTGGAAAACATATATGTAACTGAATACTATGAATGTTTGTATGAATCATGTAGAATGTATCTTTAACTGAATACTATGAATGTTTGTATGAATCATGTAGAATGTATCTTTAACTGAATACTATGAATGTTTGTATGAATCATGTAGAATGTATCTTTAACTGAATACTATGAATGTTTGAGATCGCTAGTGGTTTGCAAGGCCACTAACATGTGTCACGACATAGGAAGCCACCAAACCTAGGCATTTTTGTCGACTTTGACTGAGACACAGAAGCACTCATTGGTAGAAGTTGGCCAAGAGTGGGGTTGTCAGAAACCCATTAGATCTAACCTTTTGTTCCGCGGTCTGAATGTATACGTTGATTAACGGTGCTTATGGTACCCTATTCGGGACATGATCTAGAATGCTTCGCTTGAATGTTTTTGTACCCATCATACCACTTGTAAACATTGTATCATTTGTAACATGTATTTCACCCCGAAGTTTTAAAACCAAAAACAGTTAAAGAAAAGGGGGAGCATGAACTCACAACTTTGCGTTCCTTGCGCCATAAACTTCACCGGATTTGCTTAATTAGCGCCGTGACCTAAACATGTTTTATTAACGTTAGTCACTAGACTTGTATCGCACAAGTACAAGTCACTATCTTTTATGTATTTGTTCTTGTGTTAAAAATAATTTATATTTTTAACTATGTGTCTTACTTATATTATTTTCTCAAAAATAAATATAAGTATCTTGTATTTTGCACCCGAATTATGTATTTTGTCCAAAACTTCATTTCATGTTCATAACTTGTCCAAGTTATTTATTCTAAGAAGAAATATATTTTCATAAATATATTTTCTTGTATGTGTCTAAGCAAGTTGTATGTGTATTTTTGTGCTTTTACTCCTTATGAGTATTTAGCGTATTTTCAAGTCCTAATACACTATTACATGTAATACATACTACATACACTTAGCACAAAATTTGGTAATCAATAAATATATATATTTTTTTCTAAAAAATATACATACTTAATATCAATTTTAGTGTTGAAGAAATCATCATTTCTTAACACAAAAATTAGGGAAACCTTGGTAAATATTTTTAGATACATTTTTAGGGAATAAGTTTCTCAAAAACTTATATTTTTTTAAGTGTCAAAATTTATAGAAATTTTGACAGAGTTTCCCCTAAAAATGGAGGTTTCCCATGTTTCCAAAACATGTGTTTATTTTCTTTTAAAATCATCACAATCAATAATCAATGTATTCAACACTTTCCGAGTGTCAAAATCAAGAAATTTCACTACATCATGAACTTGAAGTTCTTGTAAAAACTTGTAGTAACTTACCATATTATTTAGTAGGTTTAGTTACTCTTAAAAACATGGTTGTTTGCTTGTAAATCTCATTCTTGGAGAATTTAGTCATTTACAACTTGTAGGGTGATTTTTCTAAAAATACTTCTCTTGTATTTTTCTTGTTACAAACATGTTTCTATTCTTGTTTAAACACTAAAAATATTATTAGTTTACTTAGAAACCACGACTTTGTAAGTCTTGTAAATAATCTTGGTTTCTTGAGAAAATTATTTTTGTAATCACCCATTTACAAGAATTGTATTTTGTTTAAACCATCTTTTCATAAGAAAACCCATTTCATTATTCAAGTTCATGAAGACATAAAGTATGAAGATCTTGGTCTTTCACAAGATCACCACTTTAACTCACAAGATCATGTGTTTAATCACAATCTAGTAGGCTCCATATGATGTCTAACATCACCAACACTAATAATAAATCAACAAGAAGCAAATCAACATATTCAACATATATTCTTATGTAATTAAGCTTATGTGAAAGATTCATGTTCATATTCTTTAGTGTTCTTGTAATTTTCACCATAATATATCTTTTAACCAATCAATATATGATGTAATAAGAGATTATGAGGGCTCATCACTAGCAACAAGGCTAGGGAAGATTACTAGAACTTGAAGATGACAAAAGTGTTGGATAAAAGCAAATGAAGAAGGTTCTTCAAGTTCCAAGAGTTCCACACCTTCTAATCTTGCTTCTTGCACCTCAAAATGGTCTTGGATTGGATGGAACTTGGTCGGAAATGGTGGTAGTATGGTGGTGGAGGGAGGCCGTAGGTGGGGGAGCAAGGGAGGAGGAAGTGTGGTGTGAAATGATGAATGATCTCTTATGATATCTATATAATGCATTCACAAGATCTTATCATATCTAGAGAATCTATGGAAGATTATGTGTATCAAAATGGATCTAGAGAAGAGTTAAGTATGATATGGTAGGATTTTGAAGGAACATGGTGGGGCCACTCCTTTGGGCCGTAGACAAGCAAAGGGGGGGGGGGGGCAAAGTGTAATTTCAATCTTTAATTCATAAACAAGTAAGTTTCAAGTGTAATTTTTCGGGACTTGATGTGTTTTTATGTTATAGGCGGTGTTATGGTGTTCGGGGACTATAACTAGTTCAGAAACATTAAAACAATGCTTCTAGTAATATTTTCATGTTCCGGGTAATGTCGGGTTGTTCGGTTAAATACCGGTTTGTTAAAGTGTTAAATTGCACCGTTTAGTGTCCTTTATGTATCCTTTTGTGACCCTTTTAATTCCCAACACTTAGGAGGATATTCTGGATAATAAAACACGAATTCTGCATAATAATTATATGTTAAAAAGCTGATTTATTGCTGATTCGTGTAAAATTATGCACTTAAAGTGCGTTTCGGGTGCTTTTTAGTGCGTATTTTAGCTTTCGGAAAGTCTATATGTTAACCCTTGTATGTACTCTTGGGTTTTAATGTATTCTTGACGTTGGACCTACACCTAGGCTCCAATTTTATTGTCTGACTGCTTTCTGCAGAATTGTTGACACAGTGTGTCTTACCGGTGAGTTTAATAGTATTTCTGACGCAACGCTGTTCATTAATGCATAAAGTAATTCTTGTTGTATAAAACGTGCATGAATTCACTTGTTTAGTATGTAATCAGACAATGTTGACATTTAAGCACATAATTGCAGTCATTAAATAATAATTAAAGTGTACGGAAATTACCGGTTTTGTGCGAGTTGTCACAGTCTCCCCCCGTTAAAAGAATTTCGTCCCGAAATTCAGGCTGAGCTGACTCTTGCATGAGTCTTCTTGAACATGTGGGGGTACTTTTCTTTGAACTGGTCTTCACGTTCCCACGTATACTCGGGTCCGTGCTTAGAGTTCCAACGTACTTTGACAAGTTTCACACTGCTCCTCCTGGTCTTGTTGACTTTCCAGTCGGTAACCTCAACGGGTTGTTCTGTAAATCGGAGGGCGTCATCAATATGCACTTCATCCGCAGGGATGATCACGTTTTCTTGTGTTGGACTCTTCTTGAGGTTGGATACATGGAACGTATCATGTACTCCATTAAGTTCTTCCGGTAATTCCAACTTGTATGCCACGGTACCAATTCTTTCTAGGATCTTGAATGGTCCGATGTATCGTGGATTTAGCTTCCCACGCTTTCCAAATCTTACTACGCCCTTCCAAGGTGAGACCTTCAACAATACTTTGTCTCCCACCTCAAACTCTAGTGGTTTTCGTCTTCGATCAGCGTAGTTCTTTTGTCGATCCCGAGCCACCTTAATGCGCTCTCGGATCTGCATAATCTTGTCGGTTGTCTCTTGTACAAGTTCAAGACCAACCATTCGTTTGTCTCCCGCGTATGCCCAACATAAGGGTGATCGGCACTTGCGGCCATACAGAGCTTCGAACGGTGCGACTTTTATACTTGTATGATAACTGTTATTGTAGGAAAACTCAACTAAAGGTAGATGAGTATCCCAGCTGCCGCCTAGGTCCATGACACATGCGCGAAGCATATCTTCTAATGTTTGTATGGTTCGTTCACTCTGGCCGTCTGTTTGTGGATGGAAGGCCGTGCTTAGATCTAGCTGAGATCCAAAGGCCTCCTGGAATGATTGCCAGATCCTCGAGATGAAACGTCCATCTCTGTCTGAAATAATTGAGATAGGCACTCCATGACGTGCCATGATTTCTTTCAGGTATAGCTCAGTGAGCTTTTCAGTGCTATCTTTTTCTCGGATCGGTAGGAAGTGAGCAGACTTCGTTAACCGATCTACTATTACCCATATCATATCGTGCCCTCTCGGGGTCCTGGGTAATTTTGTTATGAAGTCCATCGAGATTTGCTCCCACTTCCACATGGGTATCTCTGGTTGTTGTAGTAGGCCAGACGGTTTCTGATATTCGGCCTTAACCTTAGCACAGGTTAGGCACTTTCCAACGTAAACAGCAACATCGCTTTTAAGTCTTGGCCACCAATAGTAATCTTTCAACTCTTGATACATTTTGTCCGATCCTGGATGGATCGAGTATCTTGACTTGTGTGCTTCATCAAGAATGACTTCTCGAATACCGCCATAGAGCGGAACCCAAATATGCTTCTCAAAGTATAAGGTTGCCTCTTCATTTGGCACCATATATTTCAACATACCCCGGAGGTATTCGGCTTTGCGTTTTTCCATCTTAAGGGCTTCTTATTGTGCGTCACGAATACGTGTAGTGAGGTTCGTTCGAATAGTCATTACCAATGCTCGAACCCTTAGGGTCTTAACCCTTTCTTTTCGACTCAACGCGTCTGCTACAACGTTTGCCTTTCCAGGATGGTACTTAATTTCACAGTCATAATCGTTTAGTAGTTCGACCCATCGTCGCTGACGCATGTTTAATTCCTTCTGATCAAATATGTGTTATAGGCTTTTGTGATCTGTGAAGATTGTACATCGAGTACCATATAGATAGTGTCGCCAGATCTTCAAGGCGAATACCACCGCGCCTAGCTCCAGGTCGTGAGTGGTATAGTTCTTTTCGTGCACCTTCAATTGTCTTGAAGCGTAAGCGATGACTTTTTAGCGCTGCATAAGCACGCAACCCAAACCTTGTCGTGAAGCGTCACAGTATACCACGAAGTCTTTAGTGCCTTCGGGTAATGATAGTATTGGTGCATCGCATAGCATATTTTTAAGTAGCTGGAAGGCTTCTTCCTGCTTGTCACCCCAGTCGTGCTTCTTATCTTTCCGTGTAAGGGTAGTTAGCGGTTGAGCTATTTTGGAGAAATTTTCGATAAATCGTCGGTAATAGCCCGCTAAGCCCAAAAATTGCCGAACTTCAGTTTGGGTTTTGGGGGCTTCCCAATTCTTTATTGCTTCAATCTTGGATGGGTCTACATGAATGCCTTTATCGTTCACGACGTGACCAAGGAACTTTACTTCGCAAATCCAGAATTCGCATTTTGAAAATTTTGCATAAAGTTTCTCTTTCTTTAGTAGTTCCAAAATTGTTCTGAGGTGTTGCTCGTGTTCTTCTTCCGTTCGTGAGTAAATCAGGATATCATCGATAAATACAATCACGAATTTATCGAGATATGGTTTGCATACACGGTTCATCAGATCCATAAATACCGCTGGCGCGTTCGTCGGTCCGAATGGCATCACAAGAAACTCATAATGCCCATAGCGTGTTCTGAATGCAGTCTTTGGTATGCTTTCCTCTTGAATCCTTAACTGGTGGTATCCAGATCGAAGGTCGATCTTGGAATAGTAGCTCGATCCTTGCAATTGATCAAATAAGTCATCAATCCTCAGTAGTGGATACCGATTCTTGATTGTGAGCTTGTTCAGTTCTCTGTAATCGATACACATCCGCAATGTTCCATCCTTCTTTTTCACGAACAATACTGGAGCTCCCCAAGGCGAGAAGCTTGGCCTTATGAATCCTTTATCCAACAACTCCTGGAGTTATGTAGATAATTCTTGCATCTCGGATGGTGCAAGTCGATAGGGTGCCTTGGCTACAGGAGCGACTCCTGGAACCAAGTCTATACGGAATTCGACTTGTCTTTGCAGAGGTAGTCCTGACAGATCTTCGGGAAAAACATCAGGGAATTCCATAACCACTGGAATGTCTCCGAGTTTCGGCTCCACAGCCTTCTTATCTATCACGTGTGCTAGGAAAGCAACGCATCCCTTCATTAAGCACTTCTGTGCCTTCATACAACTGATGATTCGCAGAGGCGCGTCTCGTTTTTCTCCATGTACGATGAGAGTTTCGTCATTCGCCAAAGGGATGCGAATGATTTTCTCATGACAAATAACTTCAGCTTTGTTCTTGGACAACCAGTCCATTC
Source organism: Helianthus tuberosus (assembly GCA_030545235.1). Lineage (NCBI taxonomy): Eukaryota > Viridiplantae > Streptophyta > Magnoliopsida > Asterales > Asteraceae > Helianthus > Helianthus tuberosus. Next base: position 65,102,869 of record CM060441.1, read on the forward strand.
CGACCACTACATCGAAGCTACCCAACTGAATAGGTAAGAGGTCGATGCTAAATCTTTTTTCACCAAGTTCTAATGTGCAGCCTCTAACAACTTCGCCCGATTCAACAAGTTTACCATTGGCTAGTTCTATGGAATAAGGAATATCTAATCTACAAGATTCTATTCCAAGCATACGTTTAAATTCCACAGACATGAAGCTATAGTCGGCACCAGTGTCAAATAGTATGGATGCAAAGTGATTGTTAACGAGAAACGTACCGGTGAGCACATTAGGGTCCTCGCGTGCGTTCCTTGCTCCAATTACGAATGCTCGAGCCTGAGCATTATTTCCCTTCGGGCAGTCTTTCATGAAATGATTGTTGCTTCCACAACTGAAGCATCCTTGTTTCTGCCCAGCTCTATTACCATTCCGGTTACCATTTCCATTTCCACCATTGTTTCTATTACCATTACCATTGCGGCCTCCAATACTTTTTCCCCAACAATCCTTGGTACGGTGGCCTAACCTCCCGCAGTTCTCGCATTTCCTAACGCGACAATTTCCTACGTGGTGAAAGTCATAGCGGTTGCATTTGGGCAGAGTGCCCTGATACTTCTTAGTTCCTGTATCGTTTGCAGCCGCGAAGGTTTTTGCCTCCATAGGTGGGTTAGTATCACGCTTCTTGTTGTTCGAACCCTTGTTGTTGCTGCGGGTGGCTTAGTTCAAATTTGAATGTTTCCTCTTCTTGTCACCAGACGACTCTGCATGGGTCTCGGTCTTTTCAGTGGGGTTCAGCGATAACTTCTTCATACGAACACAATCTTCAGTAAGGCTGACAGCCAGAGTTACAGCCTCAGTGATTGTTTGAGGTTTGGCCGAAGTTACCATGCCGCGAAATTCTGAGGCCAATCCCCAAATGTAGCGCTCAACGCACTTAAATTCAGGAGTCACCATGTAGGGGATCACCCTAGATAAATCATGGAACCTTCAAGTATACCCAGTAATGTCTGCACCTTCCATGGTCAAATGCCAGAACTCAGTCTCCAACCTTTGCAGTTCAGCACGAGAACAATACTTCTCTCTCATTCTTTCCTTTAGTTCATCCCAAGTCAGGCCATAAGCGGCATCATCACCCAGGGTTTGGACTTGCAAGTTCCACCAAGTCAAAGCTTCATGAACAAACAACCCAGTAGCAAAAGTGACTTGCTGATCCGCGGTACACTTGCTCATACGGATAGTGGCTTCAGTCTTTTCCGTCCAGCGTACAAACACCACTTCACCTCCAGTGCCGTCATAGTTCATCGGTTTGCAGTCGAGAAACTGCTTGAAAGTGCAGCCCTGAGCTGCGTTTCCTCCAGATGAATCTCCATTCCCATTACGCCTTGCATTGCTTGGTCCTCCACTTTGTTCAGTACGGTTCGCCTCGTACTGAGTGATAGCTGCGGAGATCCTTTCTTCTAGTAGAGCGTTCAGCTCTTCAGCAGACCTTGGCAGTGGGGGAGGAGGAGGAGGTTGATCATGAGCGTTCACCGCTCTTCTGGGTGCCATGTTCTGAAAGAACGCAACACAATAGGGTTATACATTTGTTTGACATTGTCTTACGAGACAGTAGTAGTATATACACAGACATATACCCACTTAAGTGACATCAAACAATCCGCCAAATGTATAAATCAATTCATACAGCAACAAGCATGTATAATTAGGTAAACACCTTAATTCACATTGGTGGTTCTTGTCTTTATACCCTAAGTCATTACTCCAAAGAGTATTCAATAGGTTGGGGGAAGGGTGTTCACATTTGCCCTTTTCCTGTACTGAAGGAATCTATACGTGACAAGACTTGCTGTGGTTTCTGTGCACTAAATTCCATAATTATGTATGCATCCATAATTATGTAACTCATTGCACAGTCCACACAGTTTGTTTCATCCTCGTATCTCTTCCTTCAGATAAGTCACTACTTTCAGGTAAAGTCACGCATACTTGTGAAATTCTACTTCTAGTATATGTAAATATATATTATCACACATAATTGCAAGTAATTCTTAATCACAGACAAGTGCTACTCCAGTGCACCCTAAGTCTCGTAGTGTCTTTTCTTGACTCTTGTAAACAGTTTCAGGTAGTGGATGTCGCGGAAAGTTTTATGCAATGAATACTTTTGAAAAATTGTTTTCGTGCAAGGATCCTAGAGATTGTAGTCTAGACTCGAGAAGGAATCCTGGTTCACTACAATCGCAACTCTGATACCAATCTGTCACACCCCTTTCTAAGGCAGAAGCACGAGGTGTGATCATGAAAGGTTTTCATTGCATACGATTGGTAAACATACTACATGCTCATGAAATAACTTCAAATGCCAAACATTACATAACCGAAATCATAGTTTTAGTGTTTACATCACAAGACAACATTTTGTCTGAAAAGTTACAACTTTATTTAACGATAAACATAAACGACATCCATGAGCATGAGTAAGACCGCGCGCACACCAACTCTAGTTACCTGAAATACATGTGAGTTTTTGGAAAAACGTCAACATAATGTTGGTGTGAATTCATGCAGTACTTGTATTGAATGTTTAAATACTTGAATGAAAACATGGTATGTAACTTGTAGAATGTATCATGAATGTTTGAATGTAACTTGGAAAACATATATGTAACTGAGTACTATGAATGTTTGTATGAATCATGTAGAATGTATCTTTAACTGAATACTATGAATGTTTGTATGAATCATGTAGAATGTATCTTTAACTGAATACTATGGATGTTTGAGATCGCTAGTGGTTTGCAAGGCCACTAACATGTGTCATGACATAGGAAGCCACCAAACCTAGGCATGTTTGTCGACTTTGACTGAGACACAGAAGCACTCATTGGTAGAAGTAGGCCAAGAGTGGGGTTGCCTGAAACCCATTAGATCTAACCTTTTGTACCCGAATTATGTATTTTGTCCAAAACTTCATTTTATGTTCATAACTTGTCCAAGTTATTTATTCTAAGAAGAAATATATTTTCATAAATATATTTTCTTGTATGTGTCTAAGCAAGTTGTATGTGTATATTTGTGCTTTTACTCCTTATGAGTATTTAGCGTATTTTCAAGTCCTGATACACTATTACATGTAATACATACTACATACACTTAGCACAAAATTTGGTGATCAATAAATATATATTTTTTTCTCAAAAATATACATACTTAATATCAATTTTAGTCTTGAAGAAATCATCATTTCTTAACACAAAAATTAGGGAAACCTTGGTAAATATTTTTAGATACATTTTTAGGGAATAAGTTTCTCAAAAACTTATATTTTTCTAAGTGTCAAAATTTATAGAAATTTTGACAGAGTTTCCTCTAAAAATGGAGGTTTCCCATGTTTTCAAAACATGTGTTTATTTTCTTTTAAAATCATCACAATCAATAATCAATGTATTAAACACTTTCCGAGTGTCAAAATCAAGAAATTTCACTACATCATGAATTTGAAGTTCTTGTAAAAACTTGTAGTAACTTACCATGTTATTTAGTAGGTTTAGTTACTCTTAAAAACATGGTTGTTTGCTTGTAAATCTCATTCTTGGAGAATTTAGTCATTTACAACTTGTAGGGTGATTTTTCTAAAAATATTTCTCTTGTATTTTTCTTGTTACAAACATGTTTCTATTCTTGTTTAAACACTAAAAATATTATTAGCTTACTTAGAAACCACGACTTTGTAAGTCTTGTAAATAATCTTGGTTTCTTGAGAAAATTATTTTTGTAATCACCCATTTACAAGAATTGTATTTTGTTTAAACCATCTTTTCATAAGAAAACCCATTTCATTATTCAAGTTCATGAAAACATAAAGTATGAAGATCTTGGTCTTTCACAAGATCACCACTTTAACTCACTAGATCATGTGTTTAATCACAATCTAGTAGGCTCCATATGATGTCTAACATCATCAACACTAATAATAAATCAACAAGAAGCAAATCAACATATTCAACATATATTCTTATGTAATTAAGCTTATGTGAAAGATTCATGTTCATATTCTTTAGCGTTCTTGTAATTTTCACCATAATATATCTTTTAACCAATCAATATATGAAGTAATAAGAGATTATGAGGGCTCACCACTAGCAACAAGGCTAGGGAAGATTACTAGAACTTGAAGATGACAAAAGTGTTGGATAAAAGCAAATGAAGAAGGTTCTTCAAGTTCCAAGAGTTCCACACATTCTAATCTTGCTTCTTGCACCTCAAAATGGTCTTGGATTGGATGGAACTTGGTCGAAAATGGTGGTAGTATGTGGTGGAGGGAGGCCGTAGGTGGGGGAGCAAGGGAGGAGGAAGTGTGGTGTGAAATGATGAATGATCTCTTATGATATCTATATAATACATTCACAAGATCTTATCATATCTAGAGAATCTATGGAAGATTATGTGTATCAAAATGGATCTAGAGAAGATTTAAGTATGATATGGTAGGATTTTGAAGGAACATGGTGGGGCCACTCCTTTGGGCCGTAGACAAGCAAAGGGGGGGGGGGGGAGTGTTTTCAATCTTTAATTCATAAACAAGTAAGTTTCAAGTGTAATTTTTCGGGACTTGATGTGTTTTTATGTTATAGGCGGTGTTATGGTGTTCGGGGACCATAACTAGTTCAGAAACATTAAAACAATGCTTCTAGTAATATTTTCATGTTCTGGGTAATGTCCGGTTGTTCGGTTAAATACCGGTTCGTTAAAGTGTTAAATTGCACCGTTTAGTGTCCTTTATGTATCCTTTTGTGACCCTTTTAATTCCCAACACTTAGGAGGGTATTCTGGATAATAAAACACGAATTCTGCATAATAATTATATGTTAAAAAGCTGATTTATTGCTGATTCGTGTAAAATTCTGCACTTAAAGTGCGTTTCGGGTGCTTTTTATTGCGTATTTTAGCTTTCGGAAAGTCTATATGTTAACCATTGTATGTAGTCTTGGGTTTTAATGTATTCTTGACGTTGGACCTACACCTAGGCTCCAATTTAATTGTCTGACTGCTTTCTGCAGAATTATTGACACAGTGTGTCTTACTAGTGAGGTTACTAGTATTTCTGACGCAACGCTGTTCATTAATTCATAAAGTAATTCTTGTAGTATAAAACGTGCATGAATTCACTTGTTTAGTATGTAATCAGACAATTTTGACATTTAAGCACATAATTGCAGTCATTAAATAATAATTAAAGTGTACGGAAATTACCGGTTTTGTGCTAGTTGTCCCAACATTCCCGGTCCTTACCAACTTAAACCCAAGTAAGTAAATGATGGAGGTATTAGGACTAACCTTTTTATTTCAACACAATTATTTTCTTTTTTTTACCACCTACCCAAAATCCCCTCTAGGTAACCCCTTTGAGCCTAAACCTTTTCATTTCTTAACCTAAAACAAACACCCTTTTACCCACCAAAACCCTTTTTCATTTTAAACCCCTTTATTTTAGTAACAAAGCTCGGTTTTCTTGTGACTTCCTTATAAAAAAAATTATAGAGAAGAAAAGAAAAATGAAGTTAGCAATAAACAAACAAAGCTCATCAAAAGAAGGCTTGTTTGAATAATGCTTCATTAGAATAAAAAGTCACAAAAACAAAATGTTTTACGAAAACCGATGCTTTTTACGCCTTTCGCCCTTTTCTACTAACCACTAACCCAAACACCTACCTTTAACACAAGCCTAACCCTTCCCCAAAGTCCTCTTGATACTTGCAAATGTTTATAGTTAAAAAGGAGGAGGATTGATTGCTTGGCAAGCATATGGTAGAAGTAAGTTCCATGCCACTCTCGAGTGTTTCACAAACATACATCTTCGGCCGAGTGTTGAGTGATTCCCCGTGAGGTATGTGAACTTGTATATAAATGGAATTTTAAAGAGGCATGTTATGCCTAAATAAATAATTTCTCTTATGTAATGTTTTAAATAAATCATGACGAATAGGACTGTAAATAAAATAAAAATAAAGCCTAATAAAGAATCTCGGAATCCCGACACTCTATGACAAGCCCAAAAACCTTCTCTTCTACCCATTCCATTTGGGTGTGTAAGCCACAAAATAAAGAGTTTTGCTTGAGGACAAGCAAAGATTCAAGTGTGGGGGGTATTTGATGTGTGCAAAATGCAACATATAAATTACATCAAATGTGGCATAAAACTAACCCTTTTTTAGTACTAATGTTGGAAAAAGTGTGTTTTTGTCTTTCTTTATTTTCAGGGATAAATGAGCTTAAAGGAACAAAAGAAGCAAAAATACAGCCAAATCTAATAATAATACAAGAAAAGGAATAAACGTGGCATGCCCGACCCCTCGACAGCATCTTCCCAAGCAAAAACAAGACATCAGAAGGCTGAACACGCCCCGTGCTCAATGAACACGGGGGCGTGCCCAAGTGTCTGCAGAAAAGACAAAGCTGTAGAAGATTCTATTTCCCGACACGGGGGCGTGGCCAGCGGATACGGGGCCGTGGTCAACGCTAAGATTCGAAGTATCTAGGAAAATATTGATAGTACAGATACGCTTCTGCACACGGGGTCGTGCCCAGCGGACACGGGGGCGTGGTCAACTAATGCAGACAAACTGCAATTAATGAAGAAAGAGAAGATGGGTGGACACGGGGCCGTGCCCAACGGGCACGGGGCCGTGTCCGGGCTTCTGTGCAGGCTATAAAAAGGGGTGCTTGGCTCACTTGCAAACCATCCCTTGGCAAACCACCTCTCTCACACTTCACCCACCCACCACCACCATCACAGCCCACATCCACCACCATCATCCATCATCCATCGTAGAGTGTGTGAGTAGTCTTGGGATCCAAGCATGATCGTAAGAGTTCTTGACAATCAAAGGACATGTTTGCCTAAGTCTCTTACATCACTTCGTGAAGACAAGCATTTAGTGTAATACTTTTTATTTTTAATCTTTTTGCACTTTTTATTTGGTTATGTATTAATGACTTTAATAACTAGTTTCTTATGTGGAAGGTGAATCTTCCTTATCATTTGTCCGTGGTGTCTTGGCATTATTTTACTGTCTTTATAAAATAAAAGATTTTCACCATTCATATCTCCACGGTCTATATGGAGATATGTTGGCTACCTGGTCGGGGGTTAAGGGAATGGTTTGGTAAGAGTCTTGCCATGCTCAGTCTATAGATCCTGCAAGTCCCTGGGTCAAGTTTAGTAGGACCTCCTTCAATAACCACTGGTATTGGATGGCGGGGGTCCGAACTCCTTGACCCCCTCATATGTAAACTACTATTAAAACTTTAACCCGGCTACTTAGGATTGTATCCCTTCTGACTCAAACTACTTAGCCGAGGGTAACGTCACCTTCAAAAGAGGGGCCTACCACATTATGCATTAATAACTTAATTAATTATCTTTCAATAATTCAACCCTTTAGGATTGTATCCTTGCTGACTCAAACGACTGGGTTGAGGGTAACGTCACCTTGAAAAGAGGGGCCTACTACTATAACTAAGATAATCTCTTAAAAAGTGCAAAGGTGCGAAAGTAATCAAAGGTTACACTAAAGGCGAGTCGGATCCAAGTGATTCATCTTGTCTATCTGTTTTTATTTTTATTTTTATTTTCAACATTTTTAGTTAGTTTTCATTTTCTTGTTTAAAAACCTTTTTCTAAATTTTTTATTTGATTAGACGTTGAGGATAAACCGCTATTAAAAGCTCTTGTGTCCTTGGATGACCTCGGTATCTTACCAACACTATACTACGCTCACGATGGGTGCACTTGCCCATATGTGTGTTTAGTGTTAGTAAATATCGTGTTTTATAAATTTAAAACTTGGCTAAAGTGTTAAAAAGGGCTTAAAATATACATTAAAAACTATACGACACTTACACGCATCAATTTTTTGGCGCCGTTGCCGGGGACACAAGGATTTTAAGAAAGTTAGGAATCAACGGCCTAATCGTTTTTTTTCTTCTTATTTTTCTAATTTTTTAGGATTCTTCTTAAATTTTCAGCTTCTACAGAACTCAGCACGGGCCTTGCTCGCTGAACACGCCCTGTGCCCAATCTTTGGTACTGGCAATCCTGTTTTAAGTCAGACAGTAGCTGAAAATGGGGCCGTGCCCAATCAACACGCCCCGTGCCCCAGTATCAGTTACTGAAAATAGAACCGTAAGATCCCGGCGGTTGGTAATTTCTGACACAACCATGAGTGATACTGATTTTTTTTACTATCTGCCCTCTTATGGTACGTGGTGTCAAATATGTGGTGGCAATCATAAAGATTTAGAATGTTATTTTTTAAATTACAAGCCCCACTATATAGACTCATTGTTTTCCTGTAGCCTTAAGAGGGGCGAAAGTAAAAATAATCCTTATCTCTCCCTCGAATGCTCTCAATCGACCCTTCTAGGAGAAATGCTTCTTGATGAATTATTTCAAATGGAAGATCTAATTCTTAACTGGGTAAAAGAATTTGAATTGGACTTCATTAATTCATCTCAAGACAGTACCCATGAGGAATTATTGAGACCGCATTCGGATAAAAACAACTTCGTTGTTCCCGAAACTACCTCTAACTCTCCCGAAGACGTGAGTGATAGTCGCCCCTGTGTCGATTGTGCCGTGAAGGACTCCCCATCAACTTCTTTCGATGTATACATAGACCTGAGCGATTTGGCATACACCTTCTTTAACGAGAGCCCGGAAAAGGGTTGGACTTGTCCACCTACATTTAGCATAGGAATCACCCTCACTGATAACCTCTTGCGTTCACGTCTAAATCTAGAGCAATTAAGGTATCTCAGGCACTTCGGTGTTGTTCCGTTCAGTAAGGAACCACCCGATCTGGATAAATTCCTTAGAAATAGATGAAACTTCATAAGCAGCCTCTAGGCACGGGGCCGTGTCCAGGTCAGCACGCCCCCGTGTCCACCAAAAGATTTCCATCTGACTTTTTGTCAGAATACGAACAAAATGTGTCAGGATCTTGCCTGCACACGGGGCCGTGTTCAGCCGACACGGGGCCGTGTGCAGCTTGCTGTCGTTTTCTATAAATGCAGCCAAGAATCCTGCACATTTGGACCACTCCAAAACACAGAGGTTTGCTGGATCTTCACACATACCATTCTAGGTATACTCTAAAGAAGGTTCCCAACAACCATCTTATCTTTTCTACTTTTGTCCATTACCTTCTTCTCCAATTTTCACCTCAACACCTCCATCGATGTTTGTTAGGTTTTTACTCAAGGGATCTTGTTAAAAATAAGTTCTACAACATTGTTTTAAGTTATTTTGCTTAAAAATGCTTTAAAAATTAGAAAAATAATTTGAAACTCCAAGATTCCTTGTTTCAAAAATCTGCAGACAATTGAACACGGGGCTGTGCTCATTGAGCACGAGGCCGTGTCCGAGGTTACTGTTTCATTAAAATGAACTCTTTTCAGTTATTTTCGTAGAATGTCGAGCCAAAACAGTGGAACGTCGTCAGCACATTCCAGAAACAGTCGAAGAGAATGGAGGTCCTCAATCGAGGCAACTCTCGTACGCTACGTGATGGCATTATGTGAAGCTCTTGATGAGATGACATCGGTAGAGGAGGTCCTAATAGACCGTATAAATTATCTTATGGTGGGGTTGGAAAACAGTTTTCAAGAAATCAACCTCTTGCACCAGAGGTTGAACATTCTTGTGACACCTCCCATGGAACCAATTCTCCCCCAAGAGGATTGGAACCTAGCACTTGGAGTCAATAATCCCACCGGGTGGGATGACATCCCCGCGGAGCCTCCTCTTGATAACTTGCAAGAAGTCCCGGTGGAAGTTACACCCCCACAAAATGATGATGCTAATGAGCCCGCCTTTCTTCTCCCTAGGGAGATCGAAGAGTGGCTCGCTGACGTGTGAGGGACCCATATCCGGAGGAAGAAGTTCTTCAAGCCGCATCCAACCGAGAAGATTATATTTTCGGAAATTTTGCTATTAGAATAATCCTCAGGCTAGAACTTCTTTTCGGGTTTAGACTTCTTGTGTTTTTTTTTGACCTATTTACTTATAATTTTAGTTTATTAAGAGTTTTATGTAACTCTCTCTGTTTTATGAATGATGGTTTTAATTTAATTGGTGTTTGGATGGTGATTGTAATGGGTAAAACACACTCGGGATGGTGAAGGATACTAAGGGAAAATTGAACCAACACCCCATGCACAAAAACAGAGCCTCCAGACAATTTTTCTTCGTTACAGCAAGTTTAGCACGGGGCCGTGGTCAACGCTAAGATTCGCATAATCTAGACAAATCTTGATAGTACAGATACACTTCTGCACACGGGCTCGTGCCCAGCAGACACGGGGGCGTGGTCAACTAATGCAGACAAACTGCAATTAATGAAGAAAGAGAAGATGTGTGGACACGGGGCCGTGCCCAACGGGCACGGGGCCGTGTCCGGGCTTCTGTGCAGGCTATAAATAGGGGTGCTTGGCTCACTTGCAAACCACCTCTTGGCAAACCACCTATCTCACACTTCACCCACCCACCACCACCATCACAACCCACATCCACCACCACCATCCATCATCCATCATAGAGTGTGTGAGTAGTCTCGCGATCCCAGATTGATCGTAAGAGTGCTTGACAATCAAAGGCCATGTTTGCCTAATTCTCTTACATCACTTGGTGAAGACAACCATTTAGTGTAATACTTTTTATTTTTAATCTTTTCACATTTTTGATTTGGTTATGTATTAATGACTTTAATAACTAATTTCTTATGTTGAAGGTGAGTCGTCCTTATCATTTGTCCGTGGTGTCTTGACATTATTTTACTGTCTATATAAAATAAAAGATTTTCACCATTCATATCTCCACGGTCTATATGGAGATATGTTGGCTACCTGGTCGGGGGTTAAGGGAATGGTTTGGTAAGAGTCTTACCTTGTTTAGTGTATAGATCCTGCAAGGACCTGGGTCAAGTTTAGTAGGACCTCCTTCAATACCCACTGGTATTGGATGGCGGGGGTCCGAAATCCTTGACCCCATCATATGTAAACTACTATTAAAACTTTAACCCGACTACTTAGGATTGTATCCCTGCTGACTCAAACTACTTAGCCGATGGTAACGTCACCTTCAAAAGAGGGGCCTACCACATTATGCATTAATAACTTAATTAATTATCTTTCAATAATCCAACTCTTTAGGATTGTATCCTTGCTGACTCAAACTACTGGGTTGAGGGTAATGTCACCTTCAAAAGAGGGGCCTACTACTATAACTAAGATAATCTCTTAAAAAGTGTAAAAGTGCGAAAATAATAAAAGGTTACACTAAAGGCGAGTCGGATCCCAGTGATTCATCTTGTCTATCTGTTTTTATTTTTATTTTTATTTTCAGCATTTTTAGTTAGTTTTCATTTTCTTGTTTAAAAACCTTTTTCTAAATTTTTGATTTGATTAGACGTTGAGGATAAACCGGTATTAAAAGCTCTTGTGTCCTTGGACGACCTCTGTATCTTACCAACACTATACTACGCTCACGATGGGTGCACTTGCCCATATGTGTGTTTAGTGTTAGTAAATATCGTGTTTTATAAATTTAAAACTTGGCTAAAGTGTTAAAAAGGGCTTAAAATATACATTAAAAACTATACGACACTTACACGCATCAGAGGGTTAATTGGTTGAAATTTGGGGACAAAAATAGTGCTTACTTCCATAAGATTATTTTAGTTAACTTGGCTAGAAACAGGATTAACGGGCTTAAGTTCAACAATAGAGTTATTTCGGACCCAGTAGAGCTGAAAGAGGAAATTAGATTGTGGTTTAAAAAACAGTTTTTGGAGCCTATTAGACGAAGACCGGACTTCATCGGTTTTGGGCTGCCAAGTGTTTCGGAGCAAAACAGGTTTCTTCTGTGTGATAGGTTTTCTGAAAACGAAGTTTTTTCAGCTATTAAAAGCTGCGATGGTGGGAAAGCCTGGGGCCCCGACGGATTCACGCTAAAATTCTACAAAGCTTTTTGGGTCAAATTAAAACTGCTGATTATGGATATAATGAATGAGTTCCACGATAAAGGTAATATAAGTCTCGGTTGTAATTCGTCGTTTATTGCCTTGATTCCCAAGACGAAAGACCCGCAAGAGATAGCTAACTTTCGTCCGATTTCGCTTGTGGGCTCGATTTACAAAATTATAGCTAAGGTTTTGGCTAATAGAATCAAGATTGTCATAAATGATATAATTTCTCCTACCCAATCGGCGTTTGTGGGAGGTCGGAACATCTTGGATAGTCCACTCATTATAAGCGAAGTAGTTGCCTGGGCAAAAAAAATCCAAGACTAAGCTTTTGGTCTTTAAAGTGGATTTCGAAAACGCGTATGACTCGTTAAACTGGAAATTCCTCTTTCGGATGATGGAGAAAATGGCATTCCCGGAGAAGTGGATCACGTGGATTAAGAGTTGCCTCGTCTCTGGTATGGGTTCGGTTCTAGTTAACGGATCGCCAACGAAAGAATTCAAGTTTAAAAGAGGATTAAGACAACGGGATCCCCTCTCGCCTTTTCTCTTCATAATTGCTATGGAGATTATTAGTATTTTTATGAAAAGGGTGTGTGATTCGGATTTATTTCAAGGTTGCCAACTCCCTAATGGTGGTTCGAACATAACCCACCTTTGCTATGCTGATGATGTGATTTTCATTGGTACCTGGCCTGATGAAAACATTTTAGCTTTGAATCGGCTTCTGAGGTGGCTTAATCTTGTTACTGGTCTTAAAATTAATCGGCATAAGAGCAAAGTTTTCGGGATTGGGGTCATGGACAGTGAGGTGTCTAGGATCGCGAGTATGGTTAAGTGTGAAGCTGGTTCTCTCCCTTTCTGTTATTTGGGGGTTCCTATTGGGGTCAACATGAAAAAAGCTAAATTTTGGCAGCCGGTTCTTGATAAATTTTCCTCCAAACTTTCCAAATGGAAAGCTAGACATCTCCCGTTTGATGGCTGTATGAACCTTGCTAAGTCAGTTTTAGGCAGCCTCCCTTCTTATTACCTCTCTTTGTTTGTCGCTACAAAATGCATCTTAAAGAAACTTGAGAAGATAAGAAGGGAATTTATCTGGGGTAAATCCAACGCGGGGCACTCCGATGGTTACGATGGGAGTTTTTGATCAAATCGAAAAAAAAAACCGGTGGAATGGGCCTAGGGGGTATCCAAGGTTTTAATCAAGCCATGTTAACCAAATGGTGGTGGAGATACAAAGCTAATCCTAATCAGCTGTGGGCTGAAGTGTTGTCGGCAATACACGGCGGAAACGGTACTAATATCGCTCAAACATTTATTCCGCTAAAAAAAACGATTACGAGAGTTTGGAAGGATGTTGCTTCGGTGGAGGCAGATTTGGCGAAAGCTGGCTTAAATATAAAAGAGTTTTTGGTCAAGGAGGGGGCTGCTTAGAAGTGGCGTAACGACCCTAATGGGGCCTTTTCCGTTAAGCAAATGCTTCTGGATATCGAAAAAGCTTGCTCTGATGGTGTCGATGACTCCCTTATCTACGGCTGGAACAACTAGGCCCCTCCGAAAGCAAATTACTTGCTTTGAAGGGCGATGATAGGAAAGATCGCATTGAAAGTGGGTTTAATTCGCATGGGTATTCCTCTCGGAGACAGTTTTTGTCCTCGGTGTGGTTTACTAGACGAAGATCCGGACCATGTTTTTGTTAATTGCTTGTGGGCCAAGTGCATATGGTGGAATACCTTAGCCTGGGTTCGGGTCGGCTTTCCTGACGGCATTAACAGTCTTAAGGACTTTGTTTCTTTTGTTACTAACTGGCCGGGTCAGGTAAAGTGGAAGAAAATAGTTTACACTATAGTTATTGCGACGGTGTGGAAGATTTGGATTGCTAGAAACACGAAGGTTTTCGAGGACACTTTTATTCCGATCTCCATGACTGTCGATCAGATTAAGGAGGAAGCCTTCCGCTGGATTACTAACAGATCAAAGCTCATTCCTACCTCATGGGATAAGTGGAAGCTTTTTGATATTTTATCCATGTTGTAATCCGTTTGTTGCTGTGTTTGTTTGGTCTTTGTTCTCGTTGTTTGTTTTCAGCCTCTTGCTGGCTCTTTATATATATATAAAGTGTTTTTGCCGTTCAAAAAAAATATTTGTCATATATATATATATATATATTCAAGAACTGGTTCAAAAGGTTTATTCACCAAACTTGATGATTACGGTTACAATGGAATGTGTCTAAATAGGAGAACCAATATACAAAATAATGGAACTACTGTGATTTAGGAGCTAACTGTGGAAAGCAAATATTATGGGATTATGAGTGATATTCGGTGAGAGAGAATCATGCAATTCTATACTCCCCTCAAGCTGGAGCGTGCAGATTTCGCATGCCCATCTTGACAAGTAGAAACTCAAGTTGTTTTGATCCCAACGCCTTAGTGAAAAGGTCGGCTATTTGCATTTTTGTGTCAACATAAAGCGGTTTGATCTGTTGTGACTCGACTCGTTCCCTGACAAAGTGGCTATTCATTTCCACATGTTTTGTTCGTTCATGGAAGACTGGGTTATTAGCGATATGTCGGGCTGCTTGGTTGTCATAATAAAGAGGTGTAGGTTCACTTTGTTTTGCTTCAAGGCCTTTTAGAAGCCAGCGCATCCATAGGATTTCACTAGTAGTCGTTGCCATGGCTCGATATTCCGCCTCAGCTGAAGAGCGAGAAACGACAGATTGTTTCTTGGATTTCCAAGAAACAGGAGCTCCCCCTAAGAGTAGAAGGTACCCTGTTCGCGATCGTCGTGTGAAGGGACAACCCAACCAACCCGCCTCACAAAAAGTGACTAAGTTTGTTCCTCATTCTTTTGGAAAAAAGATACATTGTCCTGGTGTGGCCTTTAGGTACCGTAGAACACTCATGGCTGCGTGAAGATGGTTTTGCCGAGGGTCAGACACAAACGGACTTGGGACGTTTACCGAGTAGGTGAGATCTGGTCTAGTGGCTTGGAGGTATAACAACCTTCCAAATAACCACCTGTATTTGTTCGTATCCACACGAACATTCTCATTATCCTTTTCGAGTTTTAGATTTTTCTCCATTGGGAAGGAGTTTGTCTACATCCTAGCATTCCGCTATCTTCCAAAATGTCTAGGGTATACTTTCGTTGACATAATACCAACCCGTCCTTAGTACGTGTCACTTCAATTCCAAGGAAATATTTTAGTGTGCCAAGATCTTTGATACTAAATTTGTCATTAAGAAAGGTCTTTGTTTCTTGTATCTTGTGTTGGTCATTCCCGGCTATAATTACATCATCAATGTATATAAGGGCAGCAACAAAAAGCTTCCCCTTTTTGTAAGTGAAGAGCAAGTGGTCTGCAAATGATTGTTTGAAACCGAGTTGGAGTAGAGTCGATGTAAATATTTTGTACCAGTTCCTTGAGGCCTGTTTTAGGCCGTATAAAGATTTCATCAACCTATACACCTTCGAATCTCCCCCTTTATTATAGCCTATTGGAATTCTCATGTATACTTCTTCGTTCAAATCATCGTACAAGAATGCGTTATCCATATCTAGTTGATGAATGACTCATTCTTTCTTAACGACAATAGCAAGAGGACTTCTCACTGTTACTAACTTAGCCACCGGTGCGAACGTGTCGTGGTAGTCAACCCCCTCCATCTGTGTATAACCCTTGGCAACGAGTCTTGCCTTGTACCTTTCTATTTCGCCTTTTGGTTTGTATTAAATTATATAGACCCACTTCGAATCTATAGTTCATTTCCCATCAGGTAGATCTTCTATGGTCCAAGTTCCATTTTCTTCTAGAGCTTTTATTTCTCTTTCCATGGCATCTCTCCAATTTTGATCTTGTACAGCTTGTTTAAAATCTGTCGGCTCATCATTTGAACTGATGGCCACTAGAAAAGCCTTGTGTGGGTCGGAAAATTTTTCGTAAGATACAAAATTTAAAGTAGGCAATACCCTTGAGGATTATTGACTGGTGTGACACCTGTGCCTCCACGACCATCAAACAAGTACCAAATCAATGAAATATTGTATTTCCACTACAAAAAAAATGTCATTTAGTGGCATGCAAAAGGTGCCACAGAAAAACAAGAAAGTGCCACTAAAGAACCTTGTAAGAATGGGCGGCACACAAAAAAAGTGCCACAAGAAGCGCTGACGCTAAAGCCTTTTAGTGGCACTTTTTCAATGTGTCGCACAAAGTTTTTAGGCTTTTAGTGGCACTTTTTTATCTGCCAGTACAAACTTTTGAGCTTTTAGTGGCACATATTTTTTGCCACAAAAATCACATCAAATTAAATGCCATTGACGTTTAGCATATTAATTTTAATTAATTATAATTATTATTTATTTACATTAAAACATAAAAAGAATATTGTAAAATGTAGAAATCATAAAATAATCACTTCAATTAGAAGTTCAATCAATCTTCCAAAGATTCCAAATGTCTAATAAGTGTCGATCTAAGTCTAATGATCAAACATATAACCCAAATAAACTAACAAGTCTGTGAATAAAAACTCAAAACTTCATTGTGTTCATGAATCTCTTTCACAATCTTCATGCGAGTTAAATAATCATCGTGTTAACGTTTTCTTAGTAGTCATACTTCCACTTCATAGTTCCCAGCACTTACTGCTTATTGTCGCTACATCAGCCAACTGACTCTACTCAACCTGAAATTTCACAATTCATGTTAAATTGATTAGATCTGATAACCATAGCTATCAAAGATGTAAGAGGAGTTAATAAAAGGCAAACTTACTTCTTTTGACATCACATTAAGCTCTTCAGCCAAAAGATTTGGTGGTTTTTTCAATACCCTTGGTTGTCAGAATTGCTATCACCTAACAACAAGAGAGTTCATGATGAGAATGTTTACTCTTCAGTTTATAATGAGTCGAATTGAGCTATCTTATGTCTTAGACATGTCAATTGATGAACTAAAACATTGCTAAAAATATGGTGAATGGGTACGGTACCGGTATTTGAAGTTAAAATTCGGTATTTTACCGGTATCGTACCGAAACCGAAAATGCCAAAAAGTGGGTACCGGTACCGAAAAAATTCGGTACGGGAAATTCGGTACCGGTATCGATACGGGACCGGTACGGTATCGGTACCCAGTACCAAATGCTCATCCCTACTACTCACCTCTTATCTTGGGTCCCGTCCCATGGATAATTTGCAACAAGTGCTCCCTGAGAAATTAAAAAAAAAGTATATTTTAAAATATTTGTCATGCAAATAGGCTATATAATATATGGATACAGTGGCCAGTAAAGTTATTCAAAGTTATAGATTGATTACCCCATGAAGACTAGCAGAGGCTGTGAAACTATCTTTTTTTATCCAATTCATGATCGCTTTTGTCTCAGGTTGTCTTTCTGTGAGATCATCCTTCATTTGAAAAAACTGCATGTAATGTCAGTTTAGCGCTTTCAACAGTCAATTACATCAACCAAAGGAAGATATTATAAAATGAAAGTGACAAAGTAAATGTCACCCTTCAAATTCTCACGGAGTAAAAAAATAGTTGGAGATTCCAACAGAATTGTAACCGAAACATTGCATCTTACAAACAAATAATGTAAGGAGCCAAGGATAAAATACCTGGTCTGGAAAATCACGATTGAGATCAATGTTGTTTGCGACTTTGCGTTACCACGCCGCCTAAGTGAAAACCTGTCAGGATTCATGGACGAAAGGATGTGAAGGTGAACATTATCTACAATAAGTGTTGCCTGCACTAACCATTGACTCGTAGGTCAAAGTCACTCAAAACTGGAAATAGGCTATACAGATCACATGTTTTATGATAGTTTGGGTATAAAAGATGAAAGGCTAACACTAATAATTAAAAGCGGAAAACGTTACCAAGGGATCCTTCATATAATTGTCACACAACCAATTCGCTAGACATAAGAGAAGTTCACGGCCAACAGGTTCATCTCCATGCACATTCCTGATAAACTACAGGATCCAATATACGAATCAATTAATATTAATATGTTGCAATTTAATTGATACAAAATGTGAAAATACAGATTTATTAACCTTGAAAGCGGGTTTAGCTTCTTCCTTCCCAGGCTTGTTAGACATTTCGATCGCCCACTGCGTTAGATAAAATGGAAGAAAGTTTGAGGATATTTAACTCTGGTGATTATTAAAAGCAAAAAAAAAAAAAAGAGTAAAATGCCATTTTTCGTACCCGAGGTTTGGCCAGTTTTGCGATTTTCGTCCAAAGGTTTGTTTTTCCGCATCTAGATCCAAAAAGTTTGAAATCTTGCCATTTTCATCCGACTCGTTAACTCAATCCATTTTTTATTGTAGAGGTATTTTCGTATTTTTGTGTTAACTTAAAGGGCAATTCCGTCTTTTTTACTTTATGTACAAGCATTTAGCATAATGTACAAGTATTCAAAACCCTTTAAGTTCAAAAAAGACGGAAATACCCACTTCGAACGAAATTGCTTTTTCTAGTAGAAAAATCCTACATCTCTAGCTCAAAAGACTGGATTGTTATACAAAGACCCACACAATATTAACAGTAATATTGATCTATGGCAGGAAGAAAAAACGAGAAAAAAAGCAATGGCCTCATATCAGAAGGTCGAGATCTTAGTAGAATCACCAGTGCCTCAATCTGGCACTTAATAATTGTAATTTAAAGAGGTGTGGTATTCCTAAATAAGTGATGAAACGAGTTGAGCTTTCTCAGCAATGATGAGAATGTGCAACAAAAATGAAAGTAAACCAAGGGTGAACTAGAAATGGTAAAAACCTAAGAAGATAAAACTATGCTGAAAATCAAAGAATAAATTAGCGTAATCAAACCAACAAACAATATTAATAGCTTTTAATCTAAGTATCGTAATCAAACCAACAAAGAATAGGGAACACTCTTAAATTTACGACATCAATGGTTACTACAGTCACATTTAATAAAAACTCTTAAATTCACTCAGACATTTCATCGAACAACTTGTATGCGTGCATTGAGAACAATGTAAGAAAGGAAGAACATTATTTCGCTTCAATTCAATTTCAATAAATAACAACAGCAAAACGAAGAATATGATTTCAATCCAATTCAATCCCGGTATACCATGGTGAATTCAAGTTCATGAAATCATGAATCATCAATAGCATACTAAAGTTGCAAGTTTCACATACCTTGAAATATAGAAGAAGATGGCCATAACTGGATTATGGAACGAAATTGAACTGTGATTGATTTGGATTCTGGAACGAAATGGATTTTGGATCTGAATCATCGATTATGCACCTCATTTCACAGACTTATCATAATAGATCCCATCACTATATTCTTACAAAAAACAAAAGAAAAAGAAAAAAACACAATCTATTATCAGTATATCAAGTACCAAAAAAAGAACCAACATTGAATCATAAAATAAAAAGTCAATATTTGACCTAAAAAAATGAAACCCTAAAATAAACTGTAAAATCGATCAAAATTTCCAAATAGATGGAACCATTTTAACCAGATCTGCTCAAATTTCAAATTAAATCCGTTATATTCACAAATCGAAAGCTCTAATTCCACACAAAAAACAACAGTTATTGAGTACAAATTTAATGGCTAAAAGAGATTAAATACGAAAAAATGATAGGATTAAAAGATAAAATACTTTGAGAAGTATGAGGGAGACGATTACCATTGTTTGGTGCAAAGATCTGATCTGCAAATCTTTGGATTGATTGAGAGAATTTAAGAAGATGTGTGTGTGGGTTTTGATCTGAAAATCTGTGGTTTTTTTTGTGAGAATGAGAGGGAAATAGATGACGGGTCAGGATGAGCGGGAATATGAAATGATTTGGGGGGATGGAAATTGATTTTTGGTGAAAGAGTTGAAGAAATTTTCAGGGAAATTTTTAGGTTTCAAAGAGGGAAATTGTAAAAATTTTAAATGAGTTTTTAAAAAGTTTTTGTGGCACAGGCAAAGTGCTATTAAAACATATAGAAAATTATGGTGGCATATACAAAATGCCACTAAAACCCTTGATTAATGACATAAAAGTTAAATGCCACTAAATGTATGTGTTAAATACATAAAGTGCCATTAAAAACAAAAATTAGTGGCACAAAACTTAAATGCCATTAAAAATGTGTGCCACTAGATGGTTTTTTTTTGTAGTGTTCATACTTGGGATTGGTATAAATATGTGTATCATTTGCACATATCAATTCTTGTTCGATTTCAAGCTCTAAATCGCTTTCTAGAAAGTTATATGCGCACTGATGAGTAAACGTAATCAGTTTAACACGACAAACACTCCGGAACAGTAAAATAGGCTTAACATACCTTAAATAACCTTTACATAACTTAGAAATAAGTTTTGGAAGGTTTGGTGTGCCGAAATCAAGTTTATTCGCTTATAGGGACTAAATTCGACAAACTGCGAAAGTATGCCGATTCATACTGTAACGGACATTCCAGAACTTGACCATAAGTTAAACATACCCTAAATCTCCTTTACATAGCTTAGAAATAGGCTTTGAGGGGTTTGGTGTGCTAAAATAAACTTTTTGGTCATTCAGGGACTAAAAGCGTAAAAAAGTGCATAACTTTGCATTTTCGCGCATATCTTACGTTCTGAATACATCCGGACATCCAAAAATTTATATAATCACTAAAATATTTTATTTTAGTGATTGGCATGATAAAATTCCATTCGTCGCGTAGTTTGGATCGTTTTTCGCGTCCGTTCGTGTTTCCTCGAAATTAACCGAACAACGCAACCGTACGGCCAAACGAACCGACATCCGAGATATTTTTGAGCATGTTTCATATTCCCTATACTTTAACTTCATTTTAGATCCTTGAAATGAGATTAACGGGGCTTAAACGTGTCAAAAATGCATCAAAAACCATGTTTTGCACATTCAGGGACCAAAATTGACAATCTGCCATAGTTATCTTAGGAAGGGACCAAAGTTGAAAATCTGATTTCCAGCTTGTTCCATCTGTTCCCCTCATTTGCATATGGTTTTAATGAAACTAGGGGCTTGTTTTGGGGTACCCATGGTATTCTAAAACCATGGGCACACATGTAAGTTCCAAATCGAAGCTCGGTTTTCGATGAACGATCCTAACGGTCTTGGTTTTCCTATAAATACCCCAACCCTCTTGCTTCAAAACTCACACTTTGATCTGATTTGGCTCTCTAAGTTGAAGTTATACACTTCATACCTGAGAGTAATCGGATCAAAACTTCCATTCTTGGACCCGTTGTAAGTCCTCTTTCGTTCTTTTTCGCGTTTTAAGCGTGAAAGTCAAACT
The DNA here is from genome assembly GCA_030545235.1 of Helianthus tuberosus. Classification (NCBI taxonomy): domain Eukaryota; kingdom Viridiplantae; phylum Streptophyta; class Magnoliopsida; order Asterales; family Asteraceae; genus Helianthus; species Helianthus tuberosus. The sequence goes on from CM060441.1 coordinate 65,124,201, forward strand.
GTGTTTGACTTTTTGCTTTGACCAGTTTATGGTCAACAAGAAGTTTGTTTGAACTTCATAACGTGAGCGTAATCACGATGGTTTTAGTCTCTTGTGACTATACCTACTGATTACCACGTTATCTAGGCATAGTGGCGAGTCGTAGTTTCGGCCAAAATGCGTATTCTTGCGTATTTTGTATCCAAACTACTTTTAGGTATCAAAACCAATTGTTTTGATACCAAACCTGTTTTCAAACCTCTTTAAGCATGATTTAACATGTTTAGCTCGTCACTTTAGGTTTAGTGCTTATGTAGGGTCGTAAGGTAAGCGGTCCAAACAACCCCTTATACTTTAGAACCCGACCCGTTTGGTCGATCATTAGAATCCGACCAAACACATTAGGTGACCATAGTTGCATAGGGAATAACCTTCCGAGGTTATACCTTATGGTCACTTCGTTTAAGTAGTTGTATGATAGGTAGTTTATATGCCTTAGGTAATGACCAAAATGCCCTTTTTGCGCCTAAATTTATTTTAAGCATATGTAACATAATTTTTTACATCTAAACTGATTAGACAACAATATTAGACATATTAAGGCATATAATACTTGTCATAGGACTAGTTAGGCGTTCCGAACGCGTTTTACGCGAACGACGCGTTAAAGTGGCGTAAGCTACCTTAACGAGTCGTAATGGGTCGTAAGCACTTAGGTTAGGTTTCGTTTTAGAATGTTGGCTTTGTTAAACCATATTACATGAGTCCCTACACTCATTTGGTTTACGAAACCTCATTTTATCCGATCCTCCGATTTAGGTCCGTTTATTAACATAGATACCTATATTAGGTGCCGTTTGATTCCGTGATCTTTCTAGCATTGCTTGGTGGTTATCTAAAGACTATTAAGAAATCTCAAGTGAGTACATAGTCCCCTATTTTACTATTTTTCAAACATTTTGGGGTGAAACACATATGCCTACTTGTTACTTTCATGCTTTCCATGTTTTCATATCATATACTTGCTATGTTCATTAGTACACTATTAGTACATGATTTCATTATATTTTTGCTATGTATGTCCATTTAGTGCATACTTAGTACATCATTTTACATTACATTTCATGCTATGTATGTCCATTTAGTGCATACTTAGTACCTTATTTTACATTACATTCCATGCTATGTATGTCCATTTAGTGCATACTTAGTACATTATTTTACATTACATTTCATGCTATGTATGTCCATTTAGTGCATACTTAGTACATTATTTTACATTTCATGCTATGTATGTCCATTTGTTGCATACTTAGTACATTATTTTCATAAAACATGCTTACATTTTGGTATGACATTTGATTTGTTTAAATGGCTCAAAAATACATTCATTAACATTAGCTACGTCGTTCGTTAGTAGGTAGTGGTACCATAGGAATTGACAACTCCCATTCCTGACATCCTAGGTATGTTTGGATGAAAGGAATGACCAAATTCGATACACATAACTCAGATAAACCTTTAATTCGTTTAAGGGTTTATCGCCACAGTCTCAAGGCTTGAATGTATGCATTTTCACAACACCGCATAGATTTTTGTATCAGTAAAGCATGCATTATTTTACAAAACATAAATTTTAATTATAATTTATCAATTGCATTGTTTTGTACATTTCTTTCTATTAGGGTCGAGTAAATGCTTTTAATCAATAAAGGCTTTTTATTCACTCTACATTACATTTGTTTACACAATAACATTTCAACATTTGTTTAAAACAATACATTTGATTATACATAAACATTTTTACATTGATGGTTTGATTGGTAAGTGATTTAAGTAACGAGGCGTGTGTAATATGATACAAGCATGGTGGATACGCCGCTGGTACTTCCTATATATAAGTGCTTGTATGATATTACATATCGTAGCGTTAATTAAATCGTTTCAATTTTTGACATATTACATTTTACACAAATTAACATATCTTTACAAAACATTGTTTTACAAACAACACATTTTATACAAATTCATTTTACTTGGTTATTTATTTAACCATACATATTTCTTTTATATCATCTGTTTCCTTATCGATTTTTATATGATTTATAAAACAAAAACATTTTACAAGGATCATGACTGACTTTTGTTAAACAACTTTTTCTAAACTTATAAGTCATGAATCCTAAATCAATAAAACCTATGTATCTCACAGGCATTTTTATGCTGACGTACCTATTTTCACATGTGTTTCAGGAAATGATGCATAGGATTGATCAAGATACACTTAGGCAGACTTGGGCCTTAGTGACAATAAAATATCCAAGACTAGTTAATTATGTAATGCTTCCTTGTTGTTAAGACATTATAACTCTTTTAATCAATAAAACAAAATTTCAAATTTCCATGTGTTATGAAACAATGATTCTGTTACAACACTCCCCGACGTTTCCACCACGATTTGTTGTTTTACGTGGTCGGGGTGTGACAGAAAAGTTGGTATCAGAGCTCATGGTTATAGGGAATTAGGTTATTAGTAATGCTTTGACCTAGTCTATAACCTTCCTAGGACCCTAACGCGAGTTTACTTGCATTTAGTCATAAAACAATACCATCACCTATCCTTAGGCGACAACCACAACAAGAACATAAATTTTGAATCTGCTTTGAAAACCAATCATCTGTTCTAGGATGATTTATTATAAGGTTTTGAACCCTCTAAGTTTTCAAAATCCCGTCAAAGTTTGGGTCTTATAATGTGAACACGTGCAAACTGGAAGGGTGAATGCCTGTACTCTGAGTTTTCTGTCTAAGGCTAGAGTGTTCGTACAAATCCGCAGTATCGGACCAGTCACTCTTACCTGGGAACTCTTGGGGTGAGTGTTCACTTATAGGCAAGCATGTCTTCAATGATACATTAATATGACCCGTTTACTTTGATTAGTCACCGTCTCATTTGTTTACCTTAGGTAACAAACAAATGATCGCAATTTTTATGCATTGCCATTCTGTTTTGATTTATCCAATAACATTTCACTTGTTTCTTCCCATGCTTTGTTTATAAATAAATTGTGGTTCACAATTCCGATGTACAAGTGTAGTTACATATGTGTATGGCATTTCCCTATGATACCTACATCAAGGAACTATGTTCTTTAAACAAACTACTCTTATGATTCTCCCATTCTCGTGTTTACTAATAAATTCCTCGAAAATATTAAGTACTCGTTTCATTCTAAGAGATGAGGTATAGGAAATAAAGTGACATTATGAGTAATCCTGCTTTTTGCACATCTGTGCCTTTAAATCCTTGGTTTGATAACTAAGGGTATTCCTCAATCTCATACCCATTACATTCTGATTTTCATAACAACATGCATAGCATAAGTTTTCAAAACAACCTTCATGATTTCAAAATATTTCATATAGTTTGAAAACAAATTTTATGTAATATATCAAATGCATGATTTCAAAAGCATTGTCTATGTTTCAAAAACAACCTTCATGATTTCAAAATGTTTCATATAGTCTGAAAACAATATTAACACAGTATATTTTCTTAATATATCAAGTGTATGATTTCAAAAAGCATTATTCATATTTTCAAAAACCTTATACATAATTTCAAAATCTCATCTCGCATGATTTTAAAACATTTTATAAATATACTTACCTAATACACCTACTTTATGATTTCAAAAGTATTATATATAAGGTTTCAAAAACGTTAAACACATTTCTAAAAGAACCCCATGCATAGTTTTCAAAAAAAAAAACATTTTCTCATGCATTGACTTAACCTTCAAATTCTGCTTCGTATGTCGCTTTGGCATATCTAGCACCTCAACTTCATGAGCATTTTACCTCTTGTATTGACTTAAGCACGTTTAGTGCAAAGTTTTGAAACGCCTCCCGCTTTTCAAATCCCAAAATCCATACGGGATCTTCTTATCTTCACAATTAGATCCTTGTGGATGATTATTGCTTAAATCGGAATCCTTAATTGAATTCCTTGTATACCTTAATTCGAATATTACGATTCCTCGTAATCAAAATCGAATTTTCCTTTTTAATCTTCCTATCTTCATAGTTAGATTCTTGAAATATTTAAAGTACCAATCAAAATCCACGGATTTGATACCTGGTGTGCTTTAAATACATGTGCACAATTAACAAAACAAATTAACAAAATGATAACAAATTAAAAGATCAAGATAAACAATTTTGTGATTATGTGATTATGTGTTATGAATTTTTTCTTTTGTGTTTTTGTTTTCATTATCCAAGTCCTCGTAGAATCTTCCATATCTTCATGTGAAAGATTCATAGTAGGATATCCAAAGGTACTACCTTAAATCCTTAATGGGCTTTTACGTAATCGTTAAGACCCTTGGATTATATAGTACCATTCCAAAATTCAAAGAGACCCTTTGAGTGGTCTAGTCAAAAGGATTGATTCAGAATCTGGTCAAGAATGACATGTGATGCTATAGCTGAAAAGACTCCTTGGTGGTCTATTTAAAGAGATCATTTATTGATTTCAAGGACCCTATGGTGGTCTTGTCACGCTCATCACAAGTCTGTTCATTTGGTTTTCCCATACACATTATAAAATGCACTGTGCGGACTATGCAAAGAATGACATAATTATGGACGCGTACATAATTATGAAATTCAGTGCACAGGAACCCCAGTAAGATTTATCATGTGTAAGAACCTATGGTGGAAACAATAACGAAACGCGAACAATGTAATGAAGGTACGGTGGACGCACCAATAACACTTTATATAATTGTATATAAGTGTCCCTCTTACATTGCAAGCATGATGTTATTAAAGTTACTAGAAGTTTGGAACCTTAACCAGTGTTGTTTTATCTTTTCAACTTCATGTTTCAGACTCTCACAAGTTTCCTCTAAATAAAATTTCGGGATGAAATTTCATGAAGTAGGGGAGACTGTGACACCTGTGCCTCCACGGCCATCAAACAAGTACCAAGTCAATGAAATATTGTATTTCATACTTGGGATTGGTATAAATATGTGTATCATTTGCATATATCAATTCTTGTTCGATTTCATGCTCTAAATCGCTTTCTGGAAAGTTATACGCGCACTGATGAGTAAACGTAATCATTTTAACGCGAAAAACACTACGAAACAGTGATATAGGCTTAACATACCTTAAATAACCTTTACATGACTTAGAAATAAGTTTTGGAAGGTTTGGTTCGCTTACAGGGACTAAATTCGACAAACTGCGAAAGTATGCCGATTCGTACTGTAACGTACATTCTGGAACTTGAACATAAGTTAAACATACCCTAAATATCCTTTACATAGCTTAGAAATAGGCTTTGAGGGGTTTGGTGTGCTAAAATAAACTTTTTGGTCATTTAGGGACTAAAAGCGTAAAAAAGTGCATAAGTTTGCATTTTCGCGCATATCTTACGTTCTGAATACACCCGGACATCCAAAAATTTATGTAATCACTAAAATATTTTATTTTAGTGACTGGCATGATAAAATTCCATTCGTCGCGTAGTTTGGATCGTTTTTCGCGTATGTTCGTGTTTCGTCGTAATTAACCGAACAACGCAACCGTACGGCCAAACGAACCGACATCCGAGATATTTTTGAGCATGTTTCATGTTCCCTATACTTTAACTTCATTTTAGAGCCTTTAAATGGGATTAACGGGGCTTAAATGTGTCAAAAATGCATCAAAAACCATGTTTTGCACATTCAGGGACCAAAATTGACAATCTGCCATAGTTATATTAGGAAAGGACCAAAGTTGAAAATCTGATTTCCAGCTTGTTTCAGCTGTTCCCCTCATTTTCACATGGTTTTAATGAAACTAGGGGCTTGTTTTGGGGTACCCATGGTATTCTAAAACGATGGGCACACATGTAAGGTCCAGATCGAAGCTCGGTTTTCGATGAACGATCCTAACGGTCTTGGTTTTCCTATAAATACCCCCACCCTCTTGCTTCAAAACTCACACTTTGATCTGATTTGGCTCTCTAAGTTGAAGTTATACACCTCATACCTGAGAGTAATCGGATCAAAACTTCTATTCTTGGACCCGTTGTAAGTCCTCTTTCGTTCTTTTTCGCGTTTTAAGCGTGAAAGTCAAACTGTGTTTGACTTTCTGCTTTGACCAGTTTATGGTCAACATGAAGTACGTTTGAACTTCATAATGTGAGCGTAATCACGATGGTTTTAGTCTCTTGTGACTATACCTACTGATTACCACGTTATCTACGCATAGTGGCGAGTCGTAGTTTCGGCCAAAATGCGTATTCTTGCGTATTTTGTAACCAAACTACTTTTAGGTATCAAAACCGTTTGTTTTGATACCAAACCTATTTTCAAACCTCGTTAAGCATGATTTAACATGTTTAGCTCGTCACTTTAGGTTCAGTGCTTATGTAGGGTCGTAAAGTAAGCGGTCTAAACAACCGCTTATACTTTCGAACCCGACCCGTTTGGTCGATCATTAGGATCCGACCAAACACATTAGGTGACCATAGTTGCATAGGGAATAACCTTCCGAGGTTATACCTTATGGTCACTTCGTTTAAGTAGTTGTATGATAGGTAGTTTATATGCCTTAGGTAAATGACCAAAATGCCCTTTTTGCGCATAAATTTATTTTAAGCATATGTAACATAATTTTTTATATCTAAACTGATTAGACAACAATATTAGACATATTAAGGCATATAATACTTGTCATAGGACTAGTTAGGCGTTCCAAACGCGTTTTACGCGAACGACGCGTTAAAGTGGCGTAAGCTACCTTAACGAGTCGTAATGGGTCGTAAGCACTTAGGTTAGGTTTCGTTTTAGAATGTAGGCATTGTTAAACCATATCACATGAGTCCCTACACTCATTTGGTTTACGAAACCTCATTTTATCCGATCCTCCAATTTAGGTCCGTTTATTAACATAGATACCTATATTTGTAGGATCGTTTTCAGACCCGAATGAGTCGATCAGAAGAGTTTTTCTCAAAACGAAAGGCGGAAACAGACGTATTGAGGTCAATTCAGCATAATATACACTTTAAACTGTCATATTATTAATTTGATTGCAAATTACAGCGAGACGACACTTCGGCAGCACTTCGTTGCACAAACCGGAACTATTACTACTGATTTCGCTTGTACACATATATATAGTGTTCTGATTCCGCTTGAAGAGGTTTCAAGCGAGATAACATTTCAAGCGGAATTACCGATTCCATTTTAAATGAGCTTGAAACTTTCAAGCGGAATTACATCCTTTCAAGCGAAATCACATTATCTCGAAATACGTGCCTTGATCTAACATTCTAACACAATATAAGACTCGATACAAGACGAAGTCGACAGACGCATGCACTAACAGACTCCCCCTCGAATGTTGACGAGTCTTAAGTGTCGAGTCTTCGCATCTTCAGTCTTTATTAGTCCTCTCAGACTCTTTGAAGTATCTGACACTGTAAAGCATCCTTAAATCTTTTTTCTTCTCTTTATCAGACTCATTCGTTATTTTGCTTATTCTACAGTTTAACTTTTTAGAGTCAAACTGCAATTTCCTACCAATTTGTGACATTCGGTCATCAACCTCTTTTCCGTTCCTATTAATTATAGACTGGAGTGCGAATTTATACTTCATTTTTAATTAGGGTACATTTATGAAATCACCATCCTATCATTTCTTGCAAAAAAAAAATCATTTTCCTTGATAAAATTGGGTCATTCCTTTAGGTTTTAGCCCGTTGGTCATCCCGACTCTCATGATTCTGTTATAAGCATGCATGAACATATAATTGCATTCTATACATTTTCATTCAAGATAATTTATTTACCCCACCAACAATTTGCAATTCGGGATGCTTTCATGCAATAATCATTTCATACAGTCTTATTAATATTTGGATTATACTTACTAATTCAACATGTTTGACTTTTCAGATGTCAAGTTGCCAATACCTTCCTAACTTGCTTTCCTCAATTATTTGCCAGAGTTGGCTACACCCTGTTTCTACTCATATTCGCATATGCATTATGTTAGTCACGTAACATGCATATCTCAACTAAGATACTAGCACCACATACTTACAGTGTTCATGCCTAACTTAGTTAGAAAGGGAAACGCATTCCCTCATTCACTCTAGTCAGATCCTTACTTAATTATGGATTTGGCCTTTCATTCATACCCGTCTGATCCGTACTTACCTACGGACTCAAACCTTTCATTCATATATGTTTGATCCATACTTACCTACGAAATCAAACCTTTTATACTTACACATTTGATCCGTACTTTCCTACAGATTCAAACCTTTCATTCTTACATGTTTGATCCACACTTACTTATGGATTTAAACCTTTCATTCATATTCGTTTGTTCCGTACTTACCTACGGATTCAAACCTTTCATTCTTACACCTTTGATCCGTACTTTCCAACGGATTCAAACCTTTCATTCTTACATGTTTGATCCGTACTTACACACGGACTCAAACCTTTCATTCATATTCGTTTGGTCCATACTTACCTACGAAATCAAACCTTTCATTCTTACACGTTTGATCCGTACTTTCCAACAGATTCAAACCTTTTATTCTTACATGTTTGATCCGTACTTACATACGGATTCAAACCTTTCATTCATTATAGCAGACATTCCATCACTTGAGAGTCTTACATCTTAACCATAAGTGATCCCTTTAATTACTTTTTTGTGCATTAGCAAAATTTGTTTCAAGGCTTTTCTGTCTTTGTGAGCACTTTACACGTGCTCAGTTTTTATAGCTTCTTAGTGAACCCCATCCCATTCATCCCTTTTCAGAAGGTTTATTCTTACCCTTCGCCCACACGCCCGCTTACGTCCCGATTTACGAGGCATACGTGTGATGATTCTCATGGTATCACGAGTATCATATGCTTCTTGGGCACTGGCCGGGCGTGCAATCCACATACTAGCCACGTGGTTTCATGTAATCATTACTTTATACCTGGAAAATGGGTTTCAGTCCATGCAAAATTTTCAAATCCCTTCCAAAGACAACATTGTTGTCTTTTGACTAAAGTTAACCCTCTCATAATGAGTTTCCCCCACTAGTACCAATATATTATTAATGCATACCTGTGATCAATCAATCTTTTCCACGTGTTCCAAGCTCTATCTTGGATCACATCCTCCCTCATCATCATTCACTTAAGCTCACCTTAACATAAACATAACAATTAGTTCTATCATTTCGTGTGAGCTTATAATAAATTCTACCTTCGGGTCTTGATCGAGTCTTGGATTGTACGGGTCCCTAATCTGAAGAGCACAAGGGTTTGAGTTCAAGTACATACCTACGTACTTAATTTCCCTCAACCCCGGGCTCTGATACAAACTTGTGACACCCTAACCGTTTTAACAGAAAACATGCAGCGGAATTACGAACTAGAAAATTTCTTGCTTCATAAAACAATCTTAAATCTTTTGTAATCATTTATTAATATATTACAGGTGTTACGTTTCTAATTCTTTCTCATTACGTTCAAAAAGACACTTCTTTAAAAGACTACGTGGCCACACTCCCATACAATCCACGTCCTCACTCGATCTTCAACCATTCCTTGCTTCGTATAGGGACCCTAATAACCTGCGACCACCACATAACCATATCATCAGTTATATCAATACTTGAACAATGAGAAAAATAACATCTAAGAAAACTCAATGATTATGTTAACTTGTCTCTGCAAGTTCATATCCATTCCGATTACAATCTCGAATCTGATCTCCGGATTGTAACTTTCGACTCCCATGCATTCATTCTTAACATACCTGCACTTTCATTATCATTCACATAACAGTACGGTTAACAACGTTATGATATATACGTATATACAAATCCCGTGATCATATTATCATGACCCAACATTTATATACATACCTATTTCATACATACACGATTACAAGTTTCCATACGTCCCGTTATGTTCCATAATTATCCCACATGTGACAACTCTACTTACCCAACGATTTAGCGTATATAAGACTTTAGGTACTATATATTCCAATCTAATCTAAACATTAACGAGGTCTTAAGTCACAGATTCAACATTCTATCACCTCCAACTTTATTGAATATTTGACCCATATGGCCAATGAGTAATTTCATGAAAACAACTCACCTCCAATATCGAATAGCTGACCTAGATGGTCTTAAGTCTTAACATCATAAACCAACATAGGCTTTCAACAAATATAATCATATAATATATGCTCATAACCTTTTTACAAAACGAGACTAACAACTCATACCAAGGTGGATGGAAACCACTCATTATTACATAGTCAATTTGCTTTCACTTGTACCGGGTCGAAGCGGCCCGTTCTCACTTTTTTTTAAGATATAAAAACCAAAGATACAATCTAACGGGTTTAAAAGATAAACATACTAATAATTTATATACATTCTTAAAATAGAAGTAAGATTAACTTACCTTTGCTCGTTGGATCTTTGCTATCTTGATGTCCTCATGACCCGTTGACTTTTAAGCTTGTACACCTTGCTTATGTTCAAGTCAACATTTAATTATTAGAATACATAACGTGGAATTCAATCAATCCTACCATTACTATTCATTTGATGTCATACCATACAAGTAATCAATTCAACAACTAGTTCAAGATCAATTTTTTATCTACTAGCAACCCATTTTGACCCATTAGGCAATTATTCACATCAACTAGTTTGCAAGTGTTTTACACACTTGAACAAATGTAATACAACAATTAGATTCAACTTACACTGTTTAGCAAAAAAAAAAAATTCAAACACCCATCCTTAGTAAGTTTACAAAGCTTATTTCTTTATTTATAAAAATTCTTTTATAGCTGCTGTTCTACTCCCCTTTTTGACCCATGTATGATTTTTGTTAGCCTTTTATGTTCAAAGAAAAATCGTAGAAAACTTCAAGAGCTTTCCAAGCATATAAAATACACTATCACACGATTTTTATATGATCTTATATGATTTTTATAAAATCAGGACAGCTAATAAAAACGGCACGGTTCAGCTTGTTGTCAGACTAAATAGTCAATTTAACTTGCTGTTTTGACCCGCCAAACATCATAACTAGCTTCTCATGTTCAAGTATGAAATGTAGTATGTTCTAATAGCATTCCAACCATCTATAATACACCCTAAACGAAGATGTTATGGTTCTGTTACAGCCATTACAAAACAGGTGCATAAGAATAATTACTTCCAATCAGCTTTGTAAATCTTCTAAATTATGGACCAAAACTCAACTTTAATCATCTAACCGTGTTTATAGGCTAAACTAAGCATCCTAAACTCAGTTTGACATACCGTGGCATAAATACTCTAGTCTTTACTCTCGTTTGATCATGTATTCAACAATAGTCTTAGTCTAGGCATTTCATCAAACACTTGGTGCGTATACAACCATGTAAGCACAATGTACAACATATTCATGCTTAATCTTCCTAATTCAAGTTCATTGATCAATTATAGCAATTAAAAGCAAATATGTCTACTATTTATATCAAAACTTTCATCATACACATAATCAAACGATGATTACTTGATTCAAGAACTAGGTTCTAACTCTCTCCCATAACCCACGCCATCATCATCCTACACCAAGTTGTAAAATCATAAATTACATCAAATTGACTATCATTCTCACCAAGATTTATAGGACTCATGCAAATTAAGTAAAATTCTGGAACATACAACATCAAATTTCATACATATTCAATCAATTTCACCATTCAAGCATATATAGACTTCTAAATGAAAGGAAACTTACCTAAATGAATGTCCACACTTGTGATTCCCGAATAATCACACATGCAACTCAAATTATTAGATTTGGATACTCAATTTTTCCTTCTTGATGATAAAAAAAATCAGATTTTAGAGAGAGATGGGGTGAGGGTCGACATCTCAGATGTTGAATTTGTGGGTTTTCCCCATCTTTCTAATTCTCCCTCTTATAGTCTTTATTTACATATTCACCCCCTTAATTTAATATCTACTCCTTTCTAAATCTTGAACTTTCTTTCTTTTTATTTAACAATTGCATTCTAACTAGTTTAACCAAACTTAGGTTAATTATTTCATGCATATAAAATAAACATAATATTCTGAATTTTTTTTTTATAAATATACAAAACAAAACAAATGGGATGTTATAAATTAGTTTTGGGGCGTTACATGGTGAGCCATCCCTTGATCATCGCATCACATCGCATCCACGCCATGTGATTAGCATTGGTTTTCTCCGGTTTTTTGATGGTCCCGTCGATGAATCCTATCTTGTTTTTAGCAAAGAAGAAATTCTCCAACTCTTGAACCCAATCAAGATAGTTGTTATCAGTTAATGCATCATTGACATGCATTTGTCTTGGATAATCGGATGGGTGAATGTAGTAGGGAAAGTTGTGGTCGGAGGCACTCCTTTCGCCTTTCGGGTTTCTTTGTTTGTGTCGTCGCCGGCCATGTCGGACTTTATGGAACGGCTATAGGGTTTGAAAGATTGGATCGAGCGTGATTAGCACTGCTCTGATACTATCAAGAAATGGTTCAGAAGGTTTATTCACCAAACTTGATGATCACAATTACAATGGAATGTGTCTAAATAGGAGAACCAATATACAAAATAATGGAAATACTGTGATTTAGGAGCTAACTGTGGAAAGCAAATATTACTGGATTATGAGTGATATTCGATGAGAGAGAATCATGCAAATATATATATATATATATATACATATATATATATATATATATATATATATATATATAGTGTGAAGATCATTTGGGAACCACCATTTATCGCGAGAACCACAACCACAAGAACCAGTGTGAAAACAACCAGAACTACTTAAAAAAGCTTAAAAAACACACACTGTTTTCCATTAAAATCATAATTTTTATTAAAAAAAATTATTTTTTAAAACTTTTTAAATCCGAATAACAATTACTGATCCACATGTGCATATATCATATTTCTTGACAAAACCTATACAATTTACCTTCCATTTACACTACCATCTGTAATACATTAATAACATTATATAATTTCCCACCCGTCTACACAACCATACGTAATACATTACCAATATGTATAATATTTCAAACTATACACATGCATTGCCAACCTTCATACCATACATCGGTTGTGGCTTTTTGGTTATGGGGGGTTTCTTTTTGGGTTTTGCTGGTGTGGGTTTCACAACACCGGTTGTGGTGTCATTATCACCAGGAGCGGTGGGCTCAACAACAGAGGTTTGAGCAACAGATGTGGATGCCTCTAAAATAGGCTCATCCCCCTTTGTTTGTATTTTTGAAGCTTTTGACTCTTTGTCCATCATTCTTGTAAAAGTTTCATTTGTAAGACTGTTTAATTGAAAAACAATCCTTTTGAGACACTTATTTTTGAAGGTAATCGCTTAAAAGTCTTGGGTAGATGAGAAAAGCATTATTTGAACCCTTTTTAACATTATTCACATTTGCCACCAATTCCGAGAACAGTGCCTGGGATAGATTATAATCAGATTTTGTCAAAATGGCATATCCCAAGTACTGAACTTTTTGTGGAATCTCATTAAATGACGTGGTCTTGGTAGAGAGACAAATCATGAGGGTGTGGAAAAAGAATTTTATCTCAGAAGGAAATTTTGGTTCAAAAATAGTAACTCCTGTTAATTGACGATCATACCCCCTTTCAATGAACTCTATGTGAATTTCTTGTTTTTCAAAAGAGTTTTTACCTGCATGGTTGTCTAATGCAAAGGTTATGGATATTGAGGATGGAGAAATTTGAACAATGGTCTCTCCAACCTTATAAGTGATAGCATAGGGCTTTTTATTTTGTAATTGAATTTCAGCATGTGCCCAAAATTATCAGAGAGTATCCTGATAGATTGGTGTATCGACAGTGAGAATTGTTTTGTATTTTGATGACGTTAAAACGTCAATTATTGAGTGAAAAGGTGTATTTTTGGTGGTTTTCTCGAAGTTCGGAAGGTAGTTATGGGGGGTTTTGATTTGCAGAGCCATGACCGGAGAAGAAAATGAGTAGGGTTGAAGAAGATGATAATGGAAACCGCTTTGGAGAATTTTGAATTCAAGACGGCAGTAAAAGCTCTATTTGGGGATGGAGCAGGGTTTTTATAAGGTGAAAAAGTGAAAGTTGACATGGCAGCTGTTTCAAAGATCTGATGGCTAACATATATCCACATGGTAACCTCTGTTGGTGGTAATAGATTATAGTTGTTATGAAGCCTCTGTTGAAGAGCAACAGAGGTTGGGAACAGGGGAAATGAACAGTGGCTGATTTTAGTCTATCAGTGGATAGACATCAGTGGTTAGGACAAACAGTTGTTTGATCAATAGAGGTCATGAACAGTGGTAAATGAGAAACAGAGGATACCTTTCAGCAGTGGATGAATTTTTAGCCAAACAGAGGTTGTAAAAACAGTGGTTATGGAAACAGACTTTAAGATTCTTGAAATTTTTTTGAAACAAAGCTATTTTTAAGGATGGATTTTTTATTTTCTGAAAACATTTTAATGCTTTTTATTCATGGAAAACAAAATTTTGCTTTTTTATCCATGTTTAACATGCCAATCCTAGAGATCAAGCTTTCAAATGTGGATGTGTCTAAAGCTTTTGTTAACACATCTGCTAGCTGATCCTTAGTTGGAACATGATGCATAGAAATCAAACCTTTTTCATAGCTATACCTCACAAAGTGATGTCTGATGTCAATGTGTTTGTGTAACACCTCGCAAAATCACGTCCAATGTAATAAAGACACGTGTCATGAAGATTGAACGTATAATAAATTAATCTGGAGGGACTAAAATTGTCAAACAATGCAAATATGTAAGTAAAAGGATCCAATGTGTCAACATGCCAATCTTATGCCTCTGATTGACCCCACACGACGTTCGTATTCCTTAATGGATAAATTGTCGGACATAGAAAGTCGTTTGTGCTTAAATTGAGAATTTTACGAAGCATAGGGATTAAAAGTATCAACATGTTAAATGTTACCTCTGAATGACCTATCAACAATCCTAAAAACATTGTAATATTTGTATATTTTGCTCTCAAGAGTATTGGATAGTAATCTCATGAGGTTTCGATGAAATCAAGACTTTTCGGGTGATCTCACAACTAACCTGGAGCTTAACGGAGTTAATTTGTGATTCAAGACCCTTAAAAGTTAACTATAGGGGTTAAAAGTGCAATAAATGAAACTTAATTAAACTAAAAATGGACCAGGGACTGAAAATGCAATAAATGAAAGTTTTTATCCGGTTTGGGGGGAGCCTCGCGGGGCGCGTAGACCTCCTTTGGAGTCTACGCGGGCCGTGTAACAGGTGCCAGCGACCAAAAAAACTGGCAGCTGCATGTTGCAGCTCTTACACCGCCATTGCATGAGTTCTGAGTGATACCAGGGGCTTGTAAATGGTTTTTACTACCGTAGGGACACTTGTGAACATCTGGTAACAACATAGGGACAAATGCAATGATCCTAGAACATCCAAATTCCTATATAAGAGCTTGGGTTTCCATTTGATCAATGCACACTTTAAAGTTTTACTCTCAAACACTTCTCTGGAGCCTCCTGGACTTCTAAGAAGCTATCATAGTCTAAATCTTCATGCAAAGGACTCTTGTAAGTGTACTTAGCCTCTGTATTTAAGTTTTCATTAGTGTAATGACCGAAAGTCAAAGTTAGCGTAATTACGCTTTGACTTTGTGATTAATCACTAAATGTCCAGCCATTATTCGAATTGAAAGTGGCTATGTGTTGGTAATTATGTAGGTGTTAAACCCTTAAAAGGGCACCTTCAAATTATCACATTATCTCAGTCAATTGTCGGGTCAAATTTATGAACAAAAAGTCAAACGAGTCAGTTTTTATAAAATAATTGACAACTGATAATGCAGAGGTTATGGACTATGTTTTAACACTTAAATAACTTGGTAAATAATATAAGAACATGTTTAGGCATGTTCAACCCGACAATTCTGAGTTTAGGCTCAGTTCGCAACCGAAAGTCGCAAAAGTAGACTTTTGCCTTGACTTTCAGTTCTGACCCGATTTAGCTTAGTTTAGATATGCGTTAGGGTTCCCTTGGGACCACATTATATGTTAGAATAACCCTCTGAGGTTATGCTACATAGTTCCTTAAAAATCTGATTCATTTGCATGTTCCCGTTAAATGCTTAAAAATGGACCATTATGCCCTTTTATCATTAAAATGAGGTTTTGGAAAATGTGAGAGGACAAAAACCTTTATTACTGATATATTAGTATGTCCTAGAAATTTGACATCCGAACCTGGTCTGAATTGAGAGTTATGCACGATATCGTAAAACAAAAGCTTTTTGTTAATTAAATAGCATTTTTGGCATAAATCATATTTAAACCCAAATTTTGGCACCAAACTTTCTACCCACTGGTATAATATAATATTTAGGGATTTTTGGAAATTTTTATTAAATTTTAAACTGATCATAACATAGAGTTCTTGCATGGGCTCGGTAATTGACGATAATGCCCTTTTCGCTAATAAAATGAGTTTTACGCGTCATTTACATGTCAAACCTTTTTCCACAGATTTTATATATTAAATAAAATATTTTGAGTAGCTAAGACTGATAAAAATCTTAGGTTTCCTTAAACAACCCGAATATCGTCAAATACCGACTTTTATGCGAAATAGGCGCATAGTATGGTTAAAACCATATTTAGCACCTAAGACTTGTTTATAACAACCCTAAAGAAAAACCAACACCCTCATAAATTTTCTGACACCCTAAAAATATTTTAAATACCCCTATATGTCTTAAAATACACGTGAAAACGGGCCCTAAATACCTTAAATGTTATTAAAAATTAATTAAAAATGGAAATTTTGGAGTTCAGGCGGGCCGCGTAAGCCACCCGTAACCCTTACGCGGGCCGCGACAAGGTGAAAGATGGCGCAGCCTGGTGCTGCCACGTGGTAAACACACGTCGAGGCTAGGAAGCTGACCCAGATCACCTAAACCCTACCCGGGCTACTACACGGGCCGCGTAGCCCGTGGTCTCTATTTACGCGGGCCGCGAAAAAGGCCAAATCAGGCCCTATAAAGTGCAACGAAGGGCCTTCGGTCCAAATTCGCTCACAAACGTTTTCTTTCTCTAATTTCTGAAGTATAGGCATAATCTCGGGTATAATAACCCCTGGATACGTATTAGATACTCTTCCCGATTGATCTAGGGTTCCGTAACGGCTGTCGTGGTTCTACCCGACGTAGTCGTTGGAATGCCGTCTCAGGGAGGGTATTAGCAATGTTAAAATGGGTTATTATACTAACACGCGTGCATTTGTATAATTTATAGATTGTCACCAGGAAACCCTAAAGGATAATCTAAGACGGCAATGTGAGTAATCTCCTTTTTGTTAACTGTTTTTACAAAACCTCACTTAATTAATTATATATCAAACAGTTATTGAGTATTTGTAAGGATACAATTATCGTCGGTATGTTGGGGTTTTGTATACAAAATTTGTTACTGGACGGGTAACATTCCACAAGTCGGGTCTGACAGTACCGCGGGTGGTAATTGGTATGACTTGGAAACAAATGTAATTGCGAGACCGCCCTCAATACTGTACAATGGATTTTATTTAAACTTGATTAAACTGGGATTCACTCACCAGTATTTCCCACTGACAAAATATTTTTAAACGCGTTTCAGGTAACAAAATGTGAAAGCCAAATAGAAGCCAGCTGGACAACACTGAAGACTTGGAAAAGTGGCAATAAAGTTACCTAAAAAGAAATAGATGTTTTTATTAAATAAAAATAGGATTATTCCTATGAAAATATGTGTACTTAAAACTTGGGTTTTATCCCATGTGTTTAATATTATGAAAGTGTGGTATTTAACTCTGATAAAATATTTCCTAACTACGGTCCTGATGAAAAATCCGCTGCCAAAATTAGACAATACCAGATACCACCGAAACTGGCCGCGGCCGCCCGTTCCTGTATTTGAATACGGGGACGGGGGTTGTGACAGAAGGTGGTATCAGAGCTAAGCCACTGATTCAGCCACAGAAGTGTTCTGCTGACACCAAAATTCAAACTGTTAGGAAATAAATTACGGGAATACATGCATAATTGCATTTTCTTGTTATGTGTTATTTGACTATTTGTTAGTTTACAGTATGAGCGACCAACGACCATCTGACGCGTATCGTCAATTGTCTGGTTCGCCTAGAAGCGAAGGTGCCTCTTCTCAGCCTGCCCTCTCAGGGTACTTTGCTACGGAATAAGGAATATTCATGTTTAAGGCTCAGTCTGAAGAGCCATTCCCTCAGAAAAAGAGAGGATGGTTCAGTCGAGGGGCACATGAGCGTAGGAAGCGTATGAAAAAGTTACAAGACCAGAGAGCACTAGCAGCAGCTAAAAGAGAAACCGATGCCTATGCCCAGGAAATGATTAATAGGGGTATAGCCAACATCCACATCCTAGTAACTACTGCAGCTGACCCTAACCTGGAACAAATGATAGCACCCCAACCACAACCACCAATTCCTGACCAACTGATGGAGATAGAAAACCCTGAAACAAGTAGAAATGCATGATTTCAACCCAGAGGAAATACCTCGGGTACCAGCACCTAACCCCTTAAACCCAAATTACGACCCATGGTGGGATGACAATAGGGACTATGTGCAACGTTACCCGATACACGAAGACATACCCATGCCGAACCTAGGAGCCTACCCAGGGTTAGATCCTCTAGATCCCTATTACGATAATGATGTATTCATTAGGGAGATTCTAGAAAATCCTTACCCATACCAGGCCCCTATACCCCCGTACCAGGAACCCGCACCCCAAATTCCAAACCCAGTCCTAGAACCTGCACCCCCAATGAGTGCAGACAATGTACAAGAACTTAGGACATTTGGTGAGGAAATTTTAGAGAGTAGTGAAAGAATGCGACAGGTGGGAGAGCGACTCGTCTGGAAGTACGACGAGCGCAATATGGATTTCTGGATGAATCCATATCCGTAGATGTGATGATGGAGACGGTAGTAATAATAATAATAATAATAATAATAATAATAATAATAATAATAATAATAATAATAATAATAATAATAATAATAATAATAATAATAATAATAATAATAATAATAATAAAATAATATGTGTGTATGTGTATGAAAAAAAATAATAATAATAATTTACGGATGCCTATTACTAGTAGTGTAACTTTAAATTTCAGTCGGTATTGTAATTTTAATTTCAGTACTAGTGTGTAATAGATGCATATTATATAAAAATAGAGTAAGTCGCAATGATCGACGCTTTTGACCAAAATGCGTGTCATGTGATTGGCTATATTAAATATTATTTTGTGATATTAATACGTGGTAACTGTTTAAAATTCAGATGGCCGACGAAGGAAATCAAGAAATCTGAATAACGATAACCAGAGTAACATTAACTTGGTTAATGAGAATCCGAGCATCAATAAAAATGGAAACCAAGTGGATAATAGTGCCATCCAACACATAGTGGCACAAGGAATTATAGATGCAATGCCATATATTCTCCAAACTGTTAAGGAAGCAGATAACAAAAGTAAACATAGCAGTAAGCGACCAATTGAACCTGAACACAGCGTGAACAATGGACCCATACTTCAAGTGCCCATTCCCAAAAGAAGAAGAACCATGCCTTATGGTTGTTCTTACAAAGAATTCTGGTCCTGCAAACCAATAGAATTCTCGGGCAATGAAGGACCCATTGCAGCTCTACGCTGGATAGAAAAGACTGAGGCTGTTTTAAAAATAAGCAAGTGTGCTGAAGAAAACAAGATAATGTTTGCTTCTAATCTATTTAAGAACTCAGCCTTAGAATGGTGGAACACTATCCTCCAGTCAAGAGGAAGCGATAGGGTTTACAACATGGAATGGGAAGAATTTAAGAATATGGTAGAAAGGAAATTCTGCCCTCCCAATGAAAAGGAACAAATAGCAAATAAGTTTCTGAACCTTAGAATGACCGGGGTAGATAGTAAGGGTTGTACTACTACATTCTTTGAATATGCTAGAATAGTACCAACCCTTGCATCACCTGAACCGGTATTAATCTCCCGTTACATCTGGGGATTAATTGGAGAGATTAGACATGTAGTCAAGGCAGCTAGACCCCAAACTATAGAAGAAGCTGTAAAACTAGCAAATACCTTGACAGATGAGTTAATCCGTACTAGAGAAGAAGACCAGAGGAGAAACCTAGCTCAAAGGCTTACCCAAGAATTCCGTTCTGGGAATTCCAACCGTAGGAATATAGGTTCTACCTCTGCACCATACTGCAAGGCCTACAATGTAACACCTGTGTCATTTCAACCATCAAACAAATTCCAAACCAATGAAATATTGTATTTCATACTTTGGACTTGTATAAATATGTGTATCTTTTGCACATATCAACTCTTGTTCGATTTCAAACTCTAAATCGCTTTCTGGAAGGTTATACGCGCACTAATGCGTAAATATAACCAGTTTAATGCAACAAACACTCCGGAATAGTGAAATAGGTTTAACATACCTTAAATAACCTTTACATAACTTAGATATAAGTTTTGGAAGGTTTGGTGTGGTGAAATCAAAGTTTAATCGCTTACAGGGACTAAAGTTGACAAACTGCGAAAGTATGCCAATTTGAACTGTAATAGACCTTCCAGAACACGACCATAAGTTAAACATACCATAAATATCCTTTACATAGCTTAGAAATAGGCTTTGAGGTGTTTGGTGTGCTAAAATAAACTTTTGGGACATTCAGGGACTAAAAGTGTCAAAAAGTGCACAAGTTTGCATTTTCGCGCATAACTTACGTTCTGAATACATCCGGACATCCAAAAATTTATGTGAGCATGACTATATTATATTTTAGTGTTCGCCATAAGAAAAATCCATTCGTCGCGTCATTTGGATCGTTTTTCGCGCTTATGCGCATTCCGTCGTAATTAAGCAAACATCGCGATCGTACGGCCAAACGAACCGACATCCGAGATATTTTTGAGCATATTTTGAGTTCCCTATACTTTAACTTCATTTTAGAGCCTTGAAATGAGGTCAACGGGGCTCAAACGCATCGAAAAAGGGCTTAAACACGTGCAGGGACTAAACCTGTCATTTATGAAACATTTCTGGAACAGGGAGGGGTGTCGCGTAGCGCGAGCCCTAAAGGCTTACCAGTCGCGCTACGCGACTGCCTAAAACTGACCAGATTCAATGTTTTGTTTGCAAGTTGCAGCTGATTGTTTCGTGTCCACTCGTTTCCTATCGTCTAGTCAGCGGATAAGAACAAACTTCCTGGACACCACAACTTTACGACAAGTGTACGGTTCCGATTAAGGCACGTTATTCAAGAAACGATCTTAACGGTTACCCGAAATCTATAAATACCCCACCCCCTTTACTTCATTTCTCACAAATCTGATCATTTGGGCTCTAAGTTGGAACCTTCGTTTCATACCTGAGCTATTTTGATCTGGGTTAGCATTCGGGGACCCTGGGTAAGTATTCTTTCGTTCTTTTCCTTATTTTACTGCTTTTCGAGTCAGAAAGTCAAACTTTGTTTGACTTTCAGCGTTGACCAGTAATGGTCGATGCGAAGTTCGCTAGAACTTCGCAACGTGATTGTAATCACGATGGTCATAGTCCCTTGGGACTATGCCTACTGATTACCACGTTGTCTAGGGTCGTAGGGTAAGCGATCTAATAAATCGCTTATACCTCGAACCCGACCCAGTTTGGTCGATCATTAGGATCCGACCAAACACATTAGGTGGCCATAGTAGGTAGGGAATAACCTTCCGAGGTTATACCCTATGGTCACATCGTTTAAGTAGTTGTATGATAGGTGTCACACCCCGACCACGTAGAACATACGAAACGTGGCGGAAACATCGGGGAGTGTTGTAACAGAATTAATGTTTCAAATCCATGGCAATTGAAGTTTCGTTTTTATTGATTAAAAGTGTTACAATGTCTAATCAATCAAGGAAATACAACTTAATTAACTAGTCTTGCATCTTTTATTGTCACTAAAGCCCAAGTCTGCCTATATGTATCTTGATCATCTTATGCAACAGTTCCTGAAAAACACATGTGAAAATAGGTACGTCAGCATAAAAATGCCTGTGAGATACATAGGTTTGTGAGAAATAGGATTCATGACTTGTATTTGAGAAAATGTTTAGTCATGAACCTTGTAATTTGCTTTGTCTTGTAAATCATTTGAATACAATAAGTTCAGATGATATGTATAAATAAATGAATAATGTATGGTTAAATGAATAACCATAGTAAAATGGATTTGAATAAGATAAGTTGTTTGTAAAACAATGTCTTGTGAAAAGTATGTTATTTGTATAAAATGTTATATGTATCAAACTGAAATGATTCAAATAACGCTACAATATGTAATACCATACAAACACTTATATATAGGAAGTACCAGCGGCGTATCCACCATGCTTGTATCATATTACACACGCATCGTTACTTAATCACTTAATCAAACCAAACCAATGTCAAAATGTCTATGTCAAATATCCATGTCAAATGTCTATGTCAAATATCCATGTCAAATGTCTATGTCAAAATATCCATGTCAAATGTCTATGTCAAATATCCATGTCAAATGTCTATGTCAAATATCCATGTCAAATGTCTATGTCAAAATATCATGTATGGCAAGTGAAATGTCTCAACTAAACCATATACATAAAAACAAAGTATTGAAGTAAAACTTGGTTTAAATCAAAGTTATGTTTTGTGGGAAATGCATGATCAAATGTCAATCATGTTAAAATGTCTATGCCGAAATGTCTATGTCAAAATACGGTTCACACGGTTCACAGATACAAACGGTTCACAGATATCAACGGACCACAGTCAAATGATTACAACGGTTCAATATGTAGTATAATGTGTTCATATGCTGGATAAGCATATGCAACAGAAAAGCAATGTAAAACAATGTACTAAATACGCACACAATGGGCATACATAGCATGAAATGTAATGTAGAACGATGTACTAAGTACGCACACAATGGGCATACATAGCATAAAATGTAATGAAATCATGTACTATAATGTACTAACGAACATAGTAGTATATGATGTTAAAACAGGAAAGCATGAAAGTAACAAGTAGGCACATGTGTTCCACCCCAAAACAGTTTGAAAAACAGTAAAAGAGGGGTCTATGTACTCACTTGTGATTGCTCAGATGTCTAAAGATAACCACCAAGTAATGCTAGAGATCTCGGAATCAAACGACACCTAATATAGGTAACTATGTTAATAACCGGACCTTAATCGGATGATTGGATAGCATTAGGGTTTGTAAACCAAATGAGTGTAGGAACTCACGTGATATGGTTTAACAAAGCCTACATGCTAAATGAAACTTAACCTAAGTCTTATTGACCCATTACGACCCGTTTAGGAAGCTTATGCTACTTTAACGCGTCGTTCGCGTAAAACGCGTTCGGAACGCCTAACTAGCCCTATGACAAGTGTTATATGCCTAAACATGTTACATAATCAGTTATGTGACAAAAGTTTAGGTTACATATGCTAAATTACCAATTATGCATAAAAAAGGTATTCTGGTAATTTACCTAAGGCATATAAACTACCTATCATACAACTACTTAAACGAAGCGACCATAGGGTATAACCTCGGAAGGTTATTCCCTACCTACTATGGTCACCTAATGTATTTGGTCGGATCCTAATGATCGACCAAATGGGTCGGGTTCGAGGTATAAGCGATTGTTTAGATCGCTTACCCTACGACCCTAGACAACGTGGTAATCAGTAGGCATAGTCCCAAGGACTATGACCATCGTGATTACAATCACGTTGCGAAGTTCAACCGAACTTCGCATTGACCATTACTGGTCAACGCTGAAAGTCAAACAAAGTTTGACTTTCTAACTCGAAAAGCAGTAAATATAAGGAAAAGAACGAAAGAATACTAACGAAGGGTCCCCGAATGCTAATCGTGATCAAAATAACTCAGGTATGAAACAACGGTTTCAACTTAGAGTCACAAAGATCAGATTCTTGTAAGAAATGAGGTTGGGGGTAATGGGGTATTTATAGTTTTCGGTGAACCGTTGAGATCGTTTCTTGGAAAACGTGCCACGATCCGAGCCGTACACTTGTCACAATGTTATGGAACCACATATGCTCCTTAACTTATTGACACATCAACTTTAGAACATGTGGTTGTGGTTTAAACAGCTGTTCGGAAGCTTCTGATATTCTGCAGACCCCTTACGGACCGTAAGGGTATGGCTTACGGTCCGTAAGCCAGTGACTTTGCAGATATGGCAGTTTTGGTCCCTGAACTGTATTTAGGCCATTTTCGACACGTTTAAGGCCCGTTAACCCCATTTCAAAGCTCTAAAATGAAGTTAAAGTATAGGGAACTTAAAATGTGTTCAAAAATATCTCGGATGTCGGTTCGTTTGGCCGTACGGTCGCGATGTTCGCTTAATTACGACGGAATGCGCATAAGCACGAAAAACGAACCAAATGACGCGACGAATGGATTTTTCTTATGGCGAACACTAAAATATAATATAGTCATGCTTATATAAATTTTTGGATGTCCGGATGTATTCAGAACGTAAGTTATGCGCGAAAATGCAAACTTGTGCACTTTTTGACACTTTTAGTCCCTGAATGTCCCAAAAGTTTATTTTAGCACACCGAACCCCTCAAAGCCTATTTCTAAGCTATGTCAAGGATATTTAAGGTGTGTTTAACTTATGGTTATGTTCCGGAATGTTCGTTACAGTTCAAATTGACACACTTTCGCAGTTTGTCATATTTAGACCCTGTAAGCGAATTAACTTGTTTTTGACATACCAAAGCCTTCAAAACTTATTTCTAAGTTATGTAAAGGTTATTTAAGGTATGTTGAGCCTATTTCACTATTCCGGAGTGTTCGTTGGATTAAACTGGTTATATTTACGCATCAGTGCGCGTATAACCTTCCAGAAAGCGATATAGTTATTGAAATCGATCAAGAATTGATATGTGTAAACGATACACATATTTTTACAAATCCCAAGTATGAAATACAGTATTTCACTGGTTGGGCATTTGTTTGATGGTTGAAATGACACAGGTGTTACAATAGGTAGTTTATATGCCTTAGGTAAATTACCAGAATACCCTTTTCATGTATAATTGGTAATTAAGCATATGTAACCTAAACTTTTGTCACATAACTGATTATGTAACATGTTTAGGCATATAACACTTGTCATAGGGCTAGTTAGGCGGTCCGAACGCGTTTCACGCGAACGACGCGTTAAAGTAGCATAAGCTTCCTAAACGGGTCGTAATGGGTCGAAAACACTTAGGTTAAGTTTCATTTAGTATGTAGGCTTTGTTAAACCAAATGACACGAGTCTCTACACTCGTTTGGTTTACAAACCCTAATGCTACCCAATCTTCCGATCTAGGTCCGGTTTATTAACATAGTTACCTATACTAGGTGCCGTTTGATATCCGCGATCTCTAGCATTGTTTAGTTGTCACTCCAGAACTACTGAGCAATCTCAGGTGAGTACATAGACCCCTCTTTTACTGTTTTCCAAACTGTTTTGAGGTGGAACACATGTGCCTACTTGTTACTTTCATGCTTTCCTGTTTTGACATCATATACTTGCTATGTTCATTAGTACATTATAGTACATGATTTCATTGTGTTTATGCTAGGTGTGCCCATTGTGTGCATTACTTAGTACATCGATTTTATGACATTTCATGCTAGGTGTGCCCATTGTGTGCATTACTTAGTACATCGTTTTACATTACATTCATGCTAGGTGTGCCCATTGTGTGCATTACTTAGTACATCGTTTTACATGACATTTTGACATAGACATTTCGACATAGACATTTTAACATGATTGACATTGATCATGCATTTCCCACAAAACATAACTTTGATTTAAACTAAGTTTTACTTCAATACTTTGTTTTTGTGCATATGGTTTAGTTGAGACATTTCACTTGCCATACATGACATCTTGACATAGACGTTTGACATGGATATTTGACATAGACATTTGACATGGATATTTGACATAGACATTTTGATATGATTTACATCTTGACATGAACACTTTGACATATTACCCAATACATTTGACAATTGATTTAAACATAGACTTCTTACATTGATTGGTTTGGTTTGATTAAGTGATTAAGTAACGATGCGTGTGTAATATGATACAAGCATGGTGGATACGCCGCTGGTACTTCCTATATATAAGTGTTTGTATGGTATTACATATCATAGCGTTATTTGAATCATTTCAGTTTGAGACATAGAACATTTTATACAAATAACATACTTTTCACAAGACATTGATTTATAAACATCTTATCTTATGCAAACATATTTTTACTTGGTTATTCATTTAACCTTACATTTATTTATACTTATCATCTGATCTTATCGATTTTCAAATGATTTACAAAGCAAAGCAAATAACAAGGTTCATGACTAAACATTTTCTCAAACATAAGTCATGAAACCTATTTTCACAAAACCTATGTATCTCACAGGCATTTTTATGCTGACGTACCTATTTTCACATGTGTTTTTCAGGAACTGTTGCATAAGATGATCAAGATACACATAGGCAGACTTGGGCTTTAGTAACAATAAAAGATGCAAGACTAGTTAATTATGTTGTATTTCCTTGTTTGATTTGACATTGTAACACTTTTAATCAATAAAACGAAACTTCAATTGCCATGGATTTGAAACAATTAATTCTGTTACAACACTCCCCGATGTTTCCGCCACGTTTCGTATGTTCTACGTGGTCGGGGTGTGACAGAAAAGATGGTATCAGAGCCAATGGTTATAGGGAATTAGGTTATTAGTAATTAGTAATGCTTTGACCTAGTCTATAACCTTCTTAGGACCCTAACGCGAGTTTACTTGCGTTTAGTCATAAAACAATACTGTCACCTATCCTTAGGCGACGACCACAACAAGAACATAAATCTCAAAACCGCTTTGAAAACTAATCATCTGTTCTAGGATGATTTATTACAAGGTTTTGAACCCTCTGTTATAAGATTTTGAACCCCTTTGAGTTTTCAAAATCTCGTCAAAATTTTGGGTCCTAAATAGTGTGAACACGTGCAAACTGGAAGGGTGAATGCCTGTATTCTGGGTTTTCTGTCTAGGCAAGCA
Source organism: Helianthus tuberosus (assembly GCA_030545235.1). NCBI lineage: Eukaryota > Viridiplantae > Streptophyta > Magnoliopsida > Asterales > Asteraceae > Helianthus > Helianthus tuberosus. The sequence goes on from CM060441.1 coordinate 65,151,543, forward strand.
CTTCGTATACATCTCATCAGACGCGAGACCAGTTGTGCTTACCTGGGAATTCTTGGGATGAGTGTTCACTTATAGGCGAGCATGTCTTCGCGATACATTATTTTTGACCTATTCACTTTGACTAACCACCGAGGTCGTTTGTTGCCTTGTAGTAACAAACAAATGACCACTACCCTTGCTTTCATCAGATTTGTTTCATCTCATTCTTTTCGTCTAAATCTCTCACTCGTTTCCTTTCATGTTTCCTCTTTTAGAATGCCTCCTCGACGCGACAATCAGATGGCAAATGCCGAACTAGCGGAAATCATCGCGCAGCAAATGGCTGTTGCCTTCCTAAATCTTTATGCTCAAATGATGCAGGCCATCAACAACAACAATGCTCCCTGCAACTTCAAGAGTTTCAACTCGGCTAAACCGCTCAAGTTTAGTGGTTCAGAGGGAGCAACTGGGCTTCTTCAATGGTTCGAGAGCATTGAGAATACGTTCCGTCACGTTCAGTGTCCTGAAAATCGCAAGGTCGAGTTTTCTTCGAGCGTGTTTCAGAAGAGGGCTCTTACATGGTGGAACGGGATTATGAGAGACCGGGGTGCTGAAATTGCACTAGCACAGACTTGGGCCGAGCTTAGAGCTCTTATGATGAGGGAGTTCTGTCCTCGTCATGAACTGCGAGCCTTGGAGAGGGAGTTTGATGATTTGAAGCAAGACAGTGGTGAACATCGAGCCTATACTGACCGTTTTGAAGAATTGAGCCTGTTGTGCCCTACTATGGTTACGCCTCTGGATAAGGCGATTGAGAAATACATTGATGGTCTTCCTGACCTAGTTCAGGATATTGTTACTGGCAGTAACCCTACTACTGTCAGACAAGCCATTGAATTGTCAGCTACTCTAACCGAATCCCACATCAGAAAGAAGAAGCTTTTTCGAAAAGGCGACCCAAGACCATCCGACAAGACTGCTCAAGTGGAACCAAAGGAAGAACATGCTGAGGTGTCCAAGAATAAGAAGCGTAAGGCTTCGCAGAATTTTGCGATTGCTGCTCAACCCAACCAAAACATCCGCAACCAACCAACTCAACCTCCTGCAAGGAAACCTTATGCCGGTACTGCACCGATATGCGACAAATGTAATGCACACCACTTAGCTCACCTACAGTGTCGTTTGTGTGCATCATGTGGGCGACTCGGTCACCTGGCAAATGCTTGTCGTTTTACGCCGAACCAAGCTGGTCCAAACCAACCTCAAGTAAATCCTGCTCAAGCTCGTCTTCCACGAGGTCCTTGTTTCAACTGTAACGAGATGGGCCATTTCCGAAGAAATTGCCCAAAGATTGCTAATGCGAATCCAGCGCAGGGATGAGCACCGGACCAACTAAAAGACAATGTTGTTTAGAAATAATCAAGCCTTATGTATTATTTTCTTTTGTTGTCAGGGTCCATGAAACAGTTGTTGTTGTGGTTGTTTATAAATAAATCTTTTTATTTTGCATTGCAATGTACAAATATGATGGCATGTATAAACAACGTATCCCCTACAATACCGACAATCAAGGAATCGTATTCCTTGAAGAACAGACTACCCCGTAATTTCTTCCATTTTATTATCTCTTGCGTTTTCCACGGAAATCCTTAGTAACCGTCTCTTGCAAAGAAACGAAGTACAAGGCGCAAGTTACAACTCTGTATGAATACCCAACGTACCACTATAAATTCTTAATAGGATACCTAAGGGTATTCCAGTATCTTCAAAATTATTGTACCTTAATTCGAATATTGCGTTTTCTTGAAAACGAAATCGAATTTTTAGAAGATCTTTCTATCTTCATAGTTAGATTCTTGTTAATGTTTAAAGTGCCGAATGAAATCCATGAAATGGATTCCTAGTGTGCTTTAAATGCATGTACGTAATTAACAAAACAAAATTTACAAATCAAAGATCTAGATAAACAATTTTATGGTTACGTGACTATGTGTTTATGCATTTTGTGTTTTTGTATACTCTGGATATTCGTTATCCGAATCCTCATAGAATCTTTCTTATCTTCATATGAAGGATTCATAGTAGGATATTAAAAAAAAGGTACTATCTTAAATCCTTAATGGACTTCTACGTTGTAGTTAAGTCCCTTGGATTATAAAGTACTATTCCAAAGTTTAAGGGCAACATGTGTTGATAGTTAAATACATCCTACGTCGGTGTAGTAGTTAAAGAGATCCTACGTCGATCTAAGTTAAATAGATTGGTTCGACAATCTAGTTAAATACATCCTACGTCGGTGTAGTAGTTAAAGAGATCCTACGTCGATCTAAGTTAAATAGATTGGTTCGACAATCTAGTTAAATACATCCTACGTCGGTGTAGTAGTTAAAGAGATCCTACGTCGATCTAAGTTAAATAGATTGGTTCGACAATCTAGTTAAATACATCCTACGTCGGTGTAGTAGTTAAAGAGATCCTACGTCGATCTAAGTTAAATAGATTGGTTCAACAATCTAGTTAAATACATCCTACGTCGGTGTAGTAGTTAAATACATCCTACGTCGGTGTAGTAGTTAAAGAGATCCTACGTCGATCTAAGTTAAATAGATTGGTTCGACAATCTAGTTAAATACATCCTACGTCGGTGTAGTAGTTAAATACATCCTACGTCGGTGTAGTAGTTAAATACATCCTACGTCGGTGTAGTAGTTAAATAATTCTCTTGAGTAGTTAAGTTAAATAGATTGGTTCGACAATCTAGTTAAATGTATCATGTGTTTATGTAGTTAGATAGACCCTCGTGAGGTCTAGTTCAAGAGATTATTCGTTTAATTTTTCCCCATACGCATTATGAAATAAACTGTGCGGACTGTGCAAGGAACTACGTAATTATGGAGGCCTACATAATTATGGAGTTCAGTGCATAGGAACCACAGGAAGTTTTGTCATGTGTTAAGACCAACATTGGCAAGAGTAATGATACGGGAGAAGTCTTGGACTTTGACCAATGTCATTTATTCTCACACTACCCAATTCTGATTTCAAGCACACACAAGTTTCCTATGGTAATTCTTCACGGGAACTGTTCTCCTGTCTATAGTTCAAAACTCCATGTTTTGTTACTACAATGACTACAATTTGAGGGTTGACATCTTTGCTAAGAATCCTAACATGGCCCAGAGTTTTACTTAAGGGCTCAATGGATTTGTCTGAAGGCAAAACCGGCACAGCTGTCTCCACAAGTTTCCTCTAAAACTAAATTTCGGGACGAAATTTCCTAAAGTAGGGGAGACTGTAACACCTGTGTCATTTCAACCATCAAACAAATTCCAAACCAATGAAATATTGTATTTCATACTTTGGACTTGTATAAATATGTGTATCTTTTGCACATATCAACTCTTGTTCGATTTCAAACTCTAAATCGCTTTCTGGAAGGTTATACGCGCACTAATGCGTAAATATAACCAGTTTAATGCAACAAACACTCCGGAATAGTGAAATAGGTTTAACATACCTTAAATAACCTTTACATAACTTAGATATAAGTTTTGGAAGGTTTGGTGTGGTGAAATCAAAGTTTAATCGCTTACAGGGACTAAAGTTGACAAACTGCGAAAGTATGCCAATTTGAACTGTAATAGACCTTCCGGAACATGACCATAAGTTAAACATACAATAAATATCCTTTACATAGCTTAGAAATAGGCTTTGAGGTGTTTGGTGTGCTAAAATAAACTTTTGGGACATTCAGGGACTAAAAGTGTCAAAAAGTGCACAAGTTTGCATTTTCGCGCATAACTTACGTTCTGAATACATCCGGACATCCAAAAATTTATGTGAGCATGACTATATTATATTTTAGTGTTCGCCATAAGAAAAATCCATTCGTCGCGTCATTTGGATCGTTTTTCGCGCTTATGCGCATTCCGTCGTAATTAAACAAACATCGCGATCGTACGGCCAAACGAACCGACATCCGAGATATTTTTGAGCATATTTTGAGTTCCCTATACTTTAACTTCATTTTAGAGCCTTGAAATGAGGTCAACGGGGCTCAAACGCATCGAAAAAGGGCTTAAACACGTGCAGGGACTAAACCTGTCATTTATGAAACATTTCTGGAACAGGGAGGGGTGTCGCGTAGCGCGAGCCCTAAAGGCTTACCAGTCGCGCTACGCGACTGCCTAAAACTGACCAGATTCAATGTTTTGTTTGCAAGTTGCAGCTGATTGTTTCGTGTCCACTCGTTTCCTATCGTCTAGTCAGCGGATAAGAACAAACTTCCTGGACACCACAACTTTACGACAAGTGTACGGTTCCGATTAAGGCACGTTATTCAAGAAACGATCTTAACGGTTACCCGAAATCTATAAATACCCCACCCCCTTTACTTCATTTCTCACAAATCTGATCATTTGGGCTCTAAGTTGGAACCTTCGTTTCATACCTGAGCTATTTTGATCTGGGTTAGCATTCGTGGACCCTGGGTAAGTATTCTTTCGTTCTTTTCCTTATTTTACTGCTTTTCGAGTCAGAAAGTCAAACTTTGTTTGACTTTCAGCGTTGACCAGTAATGGTCGATGCGAAGTTCGCTAGAACTTCGCAACGTGATTGTAATCACGATGGTCATAGTCCCTTGGGACTATGCCTACTGATTACCACGTTGTCTAGGGTCGTAGGGTAAGCGATCTAATAAATCGCTTATACCTCGAACCCGACCCAGTTTGGTCGATCATTAGGATCCGAGCAAACACATTAGGTGGCCATAGTAGGTAGGGAATAACCTTCCGAGGTTATACCCTATGGTCACATCGTTTAAGTAGTTGTATGATAGGTAGTTTATATGCCTTAGGTAAATTACCAGAATACCCTTTTCATGTATAATTGGTAATTAAGCATATGTAACCTAAACTTTTGTCACATAACTGATTATGTAACATGTTTAGGCATATAACACTTGTCATAGGGCTAGTTAGGCGGTCCGAACGCGTTTCACGCGAACGACGCGTTAAAGTAGCATAAGCTTCCTAAACGGGTCGTAATGGGTCGAAAACACTTAGGTTAAGTTTCATTTAGTATGTAGGCTTTGTTAAACCAAATGACACGAGTCTCTACACTCGTTTGGTTTACAAACCCTAATGCTACCCAATCTTCCGATCTAGGTCCGGTTTATTAACATAGTTACCTATACTAGGTGCCGTTTGATATCCGCGATCTCTAGCATTGTTTAGTTGTCACTCCAGAACTACTGAGCAATCTCAGGTGAGTACATAGACCCCTCTTTTACTGTTTTCCAAACTGTTTTGGGGTGGAACACATGTGCCTACTTGTTACTTTCATGCTTTCCTGTTTTGACATCATATACTTGCTATGTTCATTAGTACATTATAGTACATGATTTCATTGTGTTTATGCTAGGTGTGCCCATTGTGTGCATTACTTAGTACATCGATTTTATGACATTTCATGCTAGGTGTGCCCATTGTGTGCATTACTTAGTACATCGTTTTACATTACATTCATGCTAGGTGTGCCCATTGTGTGCATTACTTAGTACATCGTTTTACATGACATTTTGACATAGACATTTGACATAGACATTTCGACATAGACATTTTAACATGATTGACATTGATCATGCATTTCCCACAAAACATAACTTTGATTTAAACTAAGTTTTACTTCAATACTTTGTTTTTGTGCATATGGTTTAGTTGAGACATTTCACTTGCCATACATGACATCTTGACATAGACGTTTGACATGGATATTTGACATAGACATTTGACATGGATATTTGACATAGACATTTTGATATGATTTACATCTTGACATGAACACTTTGACATATTACCCAATACATTTGACAATTGATTTAAACATAGACTTCTTACATTGATTGGTTTGGTTTGATTAAGTGATTAAGTAACGATGCGTGTGTAATATGATACAAGCATGGTGGATACGCCGCTGGTACTTCCTATATATAAGTGTTTGTATGGTATTACATATCATAGCGTTATTTGAATCATTTCAGTTTGAGACATAGAACATTTTATACAAATAACATACTTTTCACAAGACATTGATTTATAAACATCTTATCTTATGCAAACATATTTTTACTTGGTTATTCATTTAACCTTACATTTATTTATACTTATCATCTGATCTTATCGATTTTCAAATGATTTACAAAGCAAAGCAAATAACAAGGTTCATGACTAAACATTTTCTCAAACATAAGTCATGAAACCTATTTTCACAAAACCTATGTATCTCACAGGCATTTTTATGCTGACGTACCTATTTTCACATGTGTTTTTCAGGAACTGTTGCATAAGATGATCAAGATACACATAGGCAGACTTGGGCTTTAGTAACAATAAAAGATGCAAGACTAGTTAATTATGTTGTATTTCCTTGTTTGATTTGACATTGTAACACTTTTAATCAATAAAACGAAACTTCAATTGCCATGGATTTGAAACAATTAATTCTGTTACAACACTCCCCGATGTTTCCGCCACGTTTCGTATGTTCTACGTGGTCGGGGTGTGACATACAAGAAAAAGCATTTGGGAAAATGCTCCACTCACTGCAATTTCTGCAAGGCACCAGGACACAAGGAAGAGGATTGCAGGAGAAAAACCAGTAATGGACTATGCTTCAACTGTGGAGAAAAGGTCACATCAAGCCGAATTGTCCAAAACTAGCTCCAGCAGCGAACAACAAGAACACTAAAAATGCTAGAGCATTTGTTCTGACTACAGATGAAGCCAAAATGATTCCAGACGTAATAGCCGGTACGTTTTTAGTTAATGATGTTTTTGCTAAAGTATTATTTGACTCTGGTGCAAACCAAAGTTTTATTAATACTTCATTTTGCAAACTTCTTAATCAACCATTAACTAAACTCTCACAAGAATGTCTAGTCGAGACAACAAATGGAGAAACGGTTAGGATTTCTGAAATCTTGCAGGGAGCAAGAATAGAATTTTTAAACCAAAAGTATATTGCAAATCTTTACCCAATGAATCTGGCAGGATTTGATGTCGTATTAGGAATGGATTGGTTAATAGCCAATAAAGCTAATATTTTATGTGATCAAAATTCAATTCAAGTAAATTCACCAAAGGGTGAAAAGATCACAATTAAAGGAGATAAACCCTGTAGATCCACAAAATTCATCTCTGTGATGAAAACTGCAAGTTATATAAGAAAAGGATCTATAGTGTATTTGATTTCTATAATCACTAACACTAAAGGAAAATAACTAAAAGACATTCCAGTAGTGTCTCAGTTTTCAGATGTATTTCCAGAAGAATTGCCAGGGCTACCACCAGACAGAGGAGTCGAATTCAGAATCCTTCTGCTACCCGGAACAACACCAATTGCCAAAGCACCCTACCGTTTGGCACCCGCCGAAATGCAGGAACTAAAGAAACAGTTAGATGAATTATTAGAGAAGGGATTCATACAGCCAAGCTCATCGCCATGGGGAGCGCCGATTTTATTCGTTAAAAAGAAAGACGGATCAATACGTATGTGCATTGACTACAGTGAACTAAACAAGGTCACGATTAAGAATCGGTACCCATTACCAAGGATTGATGATCTATTCGATCAACTTCAAGGAGCTCGATTTTTCTCTAAAATCGATTTAAGATCAGGATATCATCAATTAAAGGTACAGGAAGAAGACATTCCTAAAACCGCCTTTCAAACAAGGTATGGTCATTATGAATTTACTGTCATGCCATTTGGTTTAACCAATGCCCCAGCCGCATTTATGGACATGATGAACCGAATATGTAAGCCATATTTGGATAAATTCATAAATGTTTTTATTGATGATATTCTTATCTATTCTAAAAATAAGGAAGATCATGCAAAACATTTGCACGAACTTTTAAGTCTATTAAGAAAGGAAAAGCTTTATGCTAAATTTTCAAAGTGCGAGTTTTGGTTAGAGCAGGTACAGTTTCTTGGACACTTAGTTAATCATGAAGGAATTCATGTGGATCCAACAAAGATTGAGGCGATTACCAAATGGAAAACCCCTGAGTCACCAACCGAGGTTAGAAGTTTCTTAGGGTTGGCAGGTTATTATAGAAGATTTATTCGAGATTTTTCTAGAATAGCCATTCCTTTAACTAAGTTAACTTGTAAATCCATTAAGTTTGAATGGGGACCAAAGCAAGAAGAAGCCTTTAGAATTCTTAAGCAAAGATTAACCCATGCACCCATATTAGCATTACCAGAAGGAACTGAAGACTTTGTAGTCGATTGTGACGCTTCTAAGTTAGGCTATGGATGTGTGTTGATGCAACGCCAAAAGGTTATAGCTTGCGCATCTAGACAACTTAAGAATCATGAAGAGGATTATTCAACCCATGATCTAGAGTTAGGAGCTATAATTTTTGCCCTTAAAATTTGGAGACATTACCTTTATGGTAGTAAGTTTACCATATTTACCGATCATAAAAGTTTAAGGTGTGTTTTTGGACAAAAAGAATTAAATATGAGACAAAGACACTGGATGGAGATGCTTAGTGATTATGGCTGTGATATCCAGTATCATGCAGGAAAGGCAAATGTAGTTGCTGATGCTTTAAGCCGAAAGTATCACGAAAAGCCAAAAAGGGTACGCTCTCTTAAATTAAATCTGCAAGTAGATTTAAATGATCAAATAAGAGAAGCACAAGAATCAGTAATCAAGGAGGATACTGAAAAATTAAAAGGTATGATTAAGGAATTAGAACAAGGAATAGATGGAATTTGGAGATTCCATTAAAAGAGAATGTGGATACCTAAATTAGGAAACCTACGTCATCGTATATTAGAAGAAGCCTATAAGTCTAAATATACAATGCATCCAGGAAGTGATAAGATGTACCAGGAATTAAGAAAGAATTTCTGGTGGGTAGGAATGAAAAAGGACATAGCAACCTATGTTTCTAAATGTTTAACTTGCTCACAAGTTAAAGTTGAACACCAGAAACCCTCAGGTTTGTTACAACAGTTAGAAATGCCAGTATGGAAATGGGAATTTATAACAATGGATTTTGTTACTAAATTACCCAAAACAATGAAAGGTAATGATACAATCTGGGTGATTGTAGATAGAATAACTAAGTCAGCTCACTTCCTACCAATGAAAGAAACTTTCAGTATGGAATAGCTATCTAAATTATATGTAAATGAAATAGTTTCTTTACATGGAATACCTTTATCAATTGTTTCTGATAGGGATAACCGTTTTACCTCTCATTTTTGGTCAAGTTTCCAAAAAGCAATGGGAACCAAGTTAAATCTAAGTACATCATATCATCCTCAAACGGATGGACAAAGCGAAAGGACAATTCAGACGATGGAAGACATGCTAAGAGCTTGTGTAATTGATTTCGGAGGTAATTGGGATGATCACTTACCTTTAATAGAATTTTCTTATAATAATAGTTATCACACAAGTATCAATGTTGTACCATTCGAAGCACTTTATGGACGAAAATGCTGAACCCCAGTCTGTTGGGCAGAAATTGGGGAAAAGCAACTATCTGGACCTGAGATAGTGGAAGAAACAACCGACAAGATTATTCAAGTCAAGGAACGACTGAAAGCAGCACGTGATCGACAGAAGAGCTATGCTGATAACCGACGCAAACCATTGGAATTCCAAGTAGGAGATAAAGTGTTGTTGAAAGTCTCTCCTTGGAAAGGAGTGGTAAGATTTATCAAAAGAGGAAAGCTATGTCCCAGGTATGTTGGACCTTTTAAGATTATTAGAAGAATAGGACCTGTAGCCTATCAGCTACAACTGCCAGAGGAAATGGTAGGAATACATGATGTATTTCATGTATCAAATCTCAAGAAATGCTTAGCTGATGAATCACTGATGGTACCTCTTAAGGATATAGAGGTAAATGAACAACTCAAGTTTGTAGAGAGGCCTCTACAAATTGAAGACAGGAAAGTCAAGAACCTCAAGCATAAGAGATTGATTCTGCTCAAAGTAAAGTGGGACTCCAAAAGAGGACCTGGGTACACATGGGAGCTTGAATCAGAAATGCAAAGGAAATATCTGCACTTATTCCAGTAGATCTCGAGGACGAGCTCTAAAACAAGGTGGGGAGGATATAACAACCCTAAAGAAAAATCGACACCCTCATAAATTTTCCGACACCCTAAAAATATTTTAAATACCCCTATATGTCTTAAAATACACCCCGTACGTGAAAACTGGCCCGAATACCTTAAATATTATTAAAAATTAATTAAAAATGGAAATTTTGGAGTTGAGGCGAGCCGCGTAAGCTACCCTTAACCCTTACGCGAGCCGCGGCAAGGTGAATGATGGCGCAACCTGGTGCTGCCATGTGGAAGACACAAGTCGAGGCTAGGAAGCTGACCCGGATCACCTAAACCCTACCCGGGCCACTACACGGGCCGCGTAGCCCGTGGTATCTATTTACGTGGGCCGCGAGAAAGGCCAAATCAGGCCCTATAAAGTGCAACGAAGGGCCTTCAGTCCGAATTCACTCATAAACGTTTTCTTTCTCTAATTTCTGAAGTATAGGCATAATCTCGGGTATAATACCCCCCAAAACAATGAAGTTCTGCTCCGTTGTAACTATCATAACCCCTGGATACGTATTAGATACTCTGCCCGATTGATCTAGGGTTCCGTAATGGCTGTCGTGGTTCTACCCGACGTAGTCGTTGGAATGCCGTGTCGGGGAGGGTATTACTAATGTTAAAATGGGTTATTATACTAACACACGTGCATTTGTGTAATTTATAGATTGTCACCAGGAAACCCTAAAGGATAATCTAAGACAACAATGTGAGTAATCTCCTTTTTGTTAACTGTTTTTACAAAACCTCACTTAATTAATTATATATCAAACAGTTATTGAGTATTTGTAAGGATACAATTATCGTTGGTATGTTGGGGGTATTGTATACAAAATTTGTTACTGGAGGGGTAACATTCCACAAGTCGGGTCTGACAGTACCGCGGGTGGTAATTGGTATGACTTGGAAACAAATGTAATTGCGAGACCGCCCTCAATACTTTACAATGGATTTTATTTAAACTTTATTAAACTGGGATTCACTCACCAGTATTTCCCACGGACAAAATATTTTTAAACGCGTTTCAGGTAACAAAATGTGAAACCAAATAGAAGCCAGCTGGACAGCACTGAAGGCTTGGAAAAGTGGCAATAAAGTTACCTAAAAAGAAATAGATGTTTTTATTAAATAAAAATATGATTTATTCCTATGAAAATATGTGTACTTAAAACTTGGGTTTTATCCCATGTGTTTAATATTATGAAAGTTTGGTATTTTACTCTGATAAAATATTTCCTAACTACGGTCCTGATGAAAATTCCGCTGCCAAAATTAGACTATACCAGATACCACCGAAACTGGCCGCGGCCGCCCGTTCCTGTATTTGAATAGGGGGACGGGGGTTGGGACATTGTTACCTACTGATGTTATGAATAAATTTTTATACTTTAACAGTAAGTTTAAGTTTTGAACTCAGATTTCCAAATTTGACCCTTAAAGAATATGTGAAATGACCAAAATGCCCCTTAGGTGCGTAGTTTGGCCGTATTTGATAAATTTCACAAATGTATGATATCTTACTGATGTAACTTATTAAAAATAAATATGTTTACTGATTATTTTAGACCAGAACCTCAAATTGTTATTTGACCTCTTTTATAAACTCTAAAATGACCGAAATACCCTTTAGGGGCTTAAATTGGTTTTAAATTCGTTTTGGCATAATGGAAGATATCCTACTGATGTCATATCATATTTAAAGCATCTTAACTTGTGGAACTTGTACATGACTCATTTGGTTACCCGTTATGCATTTTCGCGTTCGGTACAGTTTATGTGACTAGTTCGCATAAATTAACCGAAACGGGTCAAACCTTATCATTTTTACTTCTGTTGATGCATAATGTCTATCGCCTGCGTCATCAGTCTATGTCGTGTCATTTATATGTAATAGGTTAAAAAGTCAAAGTTATGTATGAATATGGACCAGATCGCACGACCTGATTGGTCAGGTCGCACGAGGTGGGTTTGTCCAACTCGTGCGGTCTGGAGTTGTTATTCCATGCAATCTGGAAGGTCTATAAATAGGCCAGTAGTGTTCTTCATTTGTAACTTTCTGTAGAATTTTGTACCGAACTGCTGTCCGATTCTCTCTGTACCAAAACGTCTAAACTCAATAAAGAACACGTTTAAAGTGACTTTCTACTGTTCTACTCCTGTTCTAACACTGATTGACAGTTTCTAGTCTGATTCCGCCTTTCTAGAAACTAGATCAGACTCTGATTGACTCGTTTGGACGATTCATCGATCTTACAGGTGGTATCAGAGCTCAGGATGAGTCACTTCTAGCCTCTGTACTTGAGTCTTACGAGAGTCTAGTTGTCACACCCCAACCGATGGCGGAATCATCGGGGCGCGGCACTAGGCGAATCAGATTGCTCAAGAGAATCCATAACAACTATATTGCGATAATATTTAATACATTCGTTATCCCATACTAACAAATAATACAATCACATAAGTTATCACAGATTTCTTGTCCTCTCGAACAATACAAATCCGACAACCTAGATTTTAATTGGGTTTCTAGACTTCCTAGCTTGATTTGGTATAGCCTGCGATCTAACCTGCAACATACGTTAAAATATTTGTCAATACAAAAGTATTGGCGAGTATACAGGTTTGATAAGTAGCAAAATAGATAAAAAGTGTAGCGAATTTCCATATGCAAGAACGTAATACACGACATATATACTCACAAAACTGATACTACCAACTAAGTCCTCGATGCTCGAATGTACGATGGCATAACTAGACCCCGTCGGGCGCAATAGTACTATACTAGTCGTAGTGGGACGTCGCGAGTATAAGCCCTAGCACATATGCAACTAGCATCACGTATATCTATGCATAACAGTTATTCGCAACTGATAATTCGATTGATTGAATAGTTCGATTGATAAATTCGATTTGTTAGAAACGTATGTTACACCCAAAATTCGATTAAAAAGGGTTCAAGTATACACACAGTGCGTAATTAGCGGGAATACAACTTGTTTGAGTCGGTTGCGAGTATGTCTGTATCGATCCTTGAAGAATAGAGAAAACGATATACGGTTAAGCGAGATTAGTCTTGAAAAGTTACTCATTAGGTCGAATGGTTCTCATCCGTGCGGATTGACAGGTTATCCGTCCGGATGACACGTCATCCGTCCGGATGACATGTTATCCGTGCGGATGATGTGTCATCTGTGCGGATAAGTGGTGATACGTGCGGATAAGTGGTGATACGTGCGGACTGATGTCATCCGTGCGGACATGTGTCATCCGTGCGGACTGACATGTCATCCGTGCGGACTGATGTCATCCGTGCGGACATGTGTCATCCGTGCGGACTGACATGTCATCCGTGCGGACATGTGTCATCCGAGCGGACTGACATGTCATCCGTGCGGACTGATGTCATCCGTGCGGACATGTGTCATCCGTGCGGACTGACATGTCATCCGTGCGGACTGACATGTCTGTTTCGCACTCTGAACACTGTTCCCGAGTGTTTAACGGAAGGAATACGTTAGTTTTTACTAGGGTAGTGTAATTTCGCACTAACACTTGAAGTTCCGTCAATTCCGACTCGTTCTAACGGCCGGGAATCACCCCGTTCCATCAGATCTGGCCGTTCGTGATGGTTCTTCATGGTTAACTCGAAATCGCACAGATTTAGGTGAGATTTTTCATTAGAACATGTGGAAATCACCCGGATCTGAGTCGTTTATAGGGAAATGAGACCCCAACTTGAAGTTCATAAGAACTCTTGGTGACATCACCTCAAAACGCCTCAAATCCGCAGATTTCACGGTTAGAATTTGAGTTTCGAAAGATAGGATAATGTAGAATCGAGTGTAGATTGTAAAAGTACAAGCTTTAGGTTGAAACCTTACCGGAATCGCGAGGAAATCGAGAGAAAAGGGTCTTGGAGCGTGTTTGGTCGAGTAGGAGCTGTCACATCACTGTTCAAGTGATGTGACATGGTATTTATAGGCCACAGAGGAGAAGAAAGGAGTTCTGGCCCGGATAGCCCATCCGTGCGGATGGCCCATGCGTGCGGATGCCCATCCGTGCGTATGCCCATCCGTCCGGATGGCCCATCCGTCCGGATAGCTATCCTGACGCGCTGGACTCCTCCGCTTTGATCGTTTTGATAGTTTTCGATGCGCGTACTTTCCATAATTAATTTATATTATCATTATATTGTTATTATTATCTATATATATCACTAGGGGTCGTATTTACGTATCCATAATCCAAAGTTTCGATAATTAGCCATCGGCTTCCGATTCGAGTATGCGATTATTAGCGACGTTTCACGGCCATCAATGAGGGTAGTATAGGTCCTTTCTTGATGTCATCGTGAACGTTATTTCGTGTAGTGCCACAAAGACTGACGGGGTACCGTTTACTCGTATTGTCATCATCGTCATGACGACTGGAGCTACAGCACTCGCCCGAGGGTCCTTGTTAGCGTTAATTGTTTACGTTTGACACACCACGGTCACTGAGGAGGGTAGAATAGGTCCTCACTCAATGCCTCCGTGAGTGTTAGTGTGATAATAGTGTAGTATAGTGATATTGTATTTCGAAAATATGCGATTATCCTTCGAATAGCGATATATACGATATAGTTACATTATGATCCGAATCTCCGGTGCTAGGCATAACGAGTATAACGAGTAGTAACAACGCACAAAAGTGCGGGTTGTTACAGTCTCCCCTACTTTAGGAAATTTCGTCCCGAAATTAATCCAATAGGTAGACTTCTAAGAGTTGTTCTTGTATAAGTAGCGATACAGCGAGCGATTCGATCGTAAGTTGACAGCGAGAACGTTTCGAATAAGAGAGATCGACTGCGATAGCAAGAAGGCGATGTAAGACAGAAGTAATAACCCACGAGTTGGCATTCCAAAGTACTTCGTGTTACGAAGAATTCGTTAGTTCGTTGCGATTGTAATTTGAAAGGTTTCTCATGACGTAGAGTTAACTGAGTCGATCGTTAACCAACGTTACAAGAAGCGTTTGTTTTAGGTATTAAAAGGGATTTAGGACGAAAATATTTGAAAATTTTCTTTTTAACGTGAGGTCAACGGAGTCGATGTTAACCGATGTTACAAGGAAGTTTAAGTCTTTAAACATTTTAAGAAATTTGGAGGTAGAAACTGAGGTTAGGAAAACTCTCCTACGGCATGGGTTCAAGCTGAACTCGATGTCGAACCAATGCCTTAAGAAGGATTTCGTTTGGATGTTGTAAAAGCTTTAAGGAAAACTAGGCTTATGAAACTTTTCTTGGACATGGAGTTAAGCTGTTTCGACGTTAAATCCTCGTCGTGAGAGAATTTTCACTTGCCCACCGGTTTTAAATCAAAATTTTATAAAAAGACGTTTTAATCAGTACAAAAAGGTAGTTAATTACCGAGCCCCACTTGGCACTTTCCCACGAAAGTTTGTTAATATGTTTAAAACACTTATATATAGGAAGTACCAGCGGCGTATCCACCATGCTTTGCCCATATTATTTCCGTTTCGTGAGGCAGTGTCAGGTGTGCCGATATGACATGGATAGAATTGCGTTTTACTCTGCCCAATGGATAGGAAGTCGGACCGAGCATAAGATAGGATTGAATAGATTAATCCAGCGGGTTGATAAGCGAGAAGCGAATAGCGCGTTTTCGATTAGATTACGCATTAAACCCACATGGCACGTTTCCACGAGAGTTTGCTAACATGGCGAAACACCATGCTTAACCATGTTAGTTTTGCCTCGTGAAGCGGTGTCATGTGTACTAATACCACATAGACTGTAATGAACACTGAGCGAGCGATAAGTGGTACGCGAATAAGCGGTAGACTATATGAGATATGCGATTAGGTGATTAAGCAGATAACATAACACCACACTAGTAATGATGGTGGCGGTAATGAATTACGATGGTCGGTAGTTGCGTTGTAAGCGATGGAGGTATGCGGTTCGGTTTACGCGGTTCGATTTGATTGAATAACACCACAGAATTTAACTATCATTAGACCCCACATGGCCTTTTTCCACGAAAGGTCGCTGATATGACTAAAACACCCTGCTTTAGCCATATGAGCTTCATCTCGTGAAGCGAGGTCACGTGTGCCAACTTCACACGAATATCACAGATAACGGTAGGTGATAGCGATAGATTGATACATAGCAAGCGATATGGATCCATATAATAAGCGACATAGATTGCGAGTTACCCAAGATAGACGATTTCGACTAGTCGAGTTTTGTTTCGAATAAGCTTAACGTTACGTTGCGACGCATCACGGTTATCGAGGAGGGTAGAATAGGTCCTCACCTGACAACATCGTGAGCGTTAATGTGCTTGATGAGATTGATTGCCTTTAGACTTATGACCAGTTTTGCGTTGATGCAATTGTCCTGCGAGGTAGACTCTCCAGAGTCCATCGATGAGGCGATTGCATTGCGTTTGCAGGCTACAACAAGTCTTGCGATGATGCGATTTAGTTGTTACGCCTTGCGATTGAGTGTAGTGTATTGAAAATAATCACAATAGTATAATAGGTCTAATAACGTTCAACTCCAGGTGGCACTTTCTTCTCAGAACTTTGGTAGTATGATAGAGCACACCTTGCTTGACCCCTACTACTTAGATCCCGTGGCTTGGTGTCACCTTTTGTCAAAACGCTATGGCACCTTAGAATTCACTACGATCTTCGTGCACTGACCCAAATAATCCCGTGTGCACCCGTGATTAATCGTTCCTTGCACGTTTATCGTACCTCGTCCTAAGAGTGTAGTGAGGGTAAAACACATTATTTCGTGATATAGTATATAGTATATAGTATGTGTGTGAATTTAGTCTAAGTGCGGCGACTAGAGTGTGATAGAGAAAACGAAGACGAGAGTTAATGTTACGTATAGTGGCAACATCGGGTAATAGAGTAGGTTCAAAACTTGGAAATAAACGTCGAAAATTGCATCATTACAACTTTTATCCTACGCTTGCTAGATGTCTGATGCTGGAGGCTTTTGCTGGAGCTGTTGTTGTTGTACTCAAGTTCACGGTTCGATGTGGCAGTTGCGGGTGAAATGACCGTAGCGGTTGCAGTTACTACAATAGCGACAGTCAGCCCCAACTGGATGATGATAGGTGCATGAGTAACACTGGGGATGAGCTCCAGTGTAGGCTCGTTTTGGAAACATCGGAACTGTTCGAAGAGGTTCCGGTTGCAGCAGTTCGGTAGTTGATGAGTTCGGGCTTGAAGTCTTTCGTTTGCGGCTGGGTTCGTCGGTGTCTTGCGAAGAGATGTCGTCGTTGGAGGATTCGTCCGAAGACTCGCTTGCAGAGTCTTTGGCTGATTGGTCGGAAGATCCGTCGGCTGATTTGTCAGACGAATCGGCAGCAGATCCGTCCGAAGAATCATTAGCAGATCCGTCAGAAGAATCGTTAGCTGATTCACTAGAAGAATCGCCAGCAGATTTGTCAGAAGATTCGTCAGTAGATTCATCAGAAGATTCGTCAACATGTTCGCCTGAAGGATTACTGGTGATTGCTTGATGAGCTTGCCTGACAGGATTCCTTGAGAATAATCCTTCCATGAGTCGTTTGTTGTTGATTTCTGCGGCTAAGCGGTATGTTTCTTCGATGGTAGCCGGTCTTGCAGCTTCGACAAAATCGCCCACACACTCAAGCAAGCCGCGAACGTACATCGAAATGGCTTTTTCTGAAGTGTTGACTTGACTTGGGCAGATTATGCTAAGCTGTTTGAATCTTGCGGTGTAGCCAGCATTGTCACCTTCGGTTTGCTTGATTCCCCAAAATTCGTTTTCTAGTTTCTGGATTTCATGAGGGGGGCAGTACTTTTAATACCCAAAATTCGTTTTCTAGTTTCTTGATTCGCCAAGAGAGGGCGTAAGCTGCGGAGATCCCACGTTTGTTGCGTTCGGCGGTCCACCAGTCGAGTGCTCGAGATTGAAATACTCCAGTAGCGCAGGTAGTACGGAAACTATCAGGACACCCACTTTGACGAAGGGTAACTTCGATAGAATCGATCCACTGGAGTAGTTGAGTTGCACCTCCTTCACCCGTGAACTCCATCGGGTCACAGGCTTTGAAGTGCTTGTAGAGAAAAGTAGATTGCGGCGCTTCCGTCTTGGAGTCTTCCGAGGCTCGAGAGTTGCTGAGAGAGTGCACTTGAGCGGCAATTCGAGGAATAAGCTTACTCACTTCCTTAGTCACAAGTGATGCGATCCTCTTATTGACACTTCGTTTGGCTCTCCTCCTAGCTACTCGTCTCGAGGTAGAATTGTTGGAAGGCATCTAGACAGGAAGAGACTAGGAGTGAGATTCGATCATAATGATTTTTGAGTTTTGCGATGCGATTGAGCGCGTTCAAAACTTGGTGCGATAGTATAGTAGTAATGTGAATCACATAGGAGCCACATAGGAGACACGAAATTCCTAAGTTCTCACACAATGACTTGTTTGTTTATACGTATATACATATGTATTTATATATATGTAATTTGTAGTCGTACTCATAAAGGTCGATTTAGAATAAGCGAGGACGCGTTGAAGTGAGATAACGAGAGCGAACGCGGTAGATTATGCATTAGTTTTGTTGAGAGCATTCGGGTTTTGTTTTAGATTGCGATGGCTGTGCGAATTGTGCGTTTATAAAGTAGGGAGTGAAAATCGTTAAATCGAGAAATCGATAACGGGTAAAGTTTCAAAACGTAATTAAGTTCCAGCTAGTTGTAAAATTTGGCGGTCGTATGATAGAGTGCCTTGGGTGTTTAGGCGTTGACTACCCAAGGTAACCCAACTATATCTAACAAGCTCGTGCGCGCGCGTTGACCTAGAAGACTCCATGCTTCCACTGGGATGCAGCTCCTGGCATTCGTCTTCCTAGTCATCGCGTGGCTCGAGTCATCATGATAGTCGAGTCCTTGGTGAGAGCTTTTGAAAACCAATTTAGAGAGTGGAACGGCTCATTAAGGTACGGGTTTCACCCCTGTCTTAACAGTTTCGTTCCTAATTGTGGTTATGCTCTTCGAATAAATTCGTGAGTTCCACTAGATTTCGAAATGGAGACTTTCGCCGAGATGTGGATGTCACTCCTAACTCGATGAAAGGTTCTCGTGCTAGAAAAATGCGCTGAGTGAGCAATCCTGTCGAGACTTCTTGGTTTTCACACCTGATCTTGACTGGATCGCTCGGTTTCGTTATGCGAGTTTTTTCGAAAACACGTGTATTGTGTCGGCCTTAGGAAAGGCCAAGTAGTATTTCAGCCTTAGGAAAGGCTTCTTCGTGTGAAGCTGTAGTATGCGGGATTCATACCAAGCGGTAGCTATTAGCAATTTCGATCGAGAGTATCAAGTAGGCCCGATACAAACCCCACTGGGTTTGTACGAGTCGGCCTGTTGGTGCTTAGACTATAGACTAGGTCGATTTCTAAGACGTCGACCCAGACTGGGTCGAGTCTGGCCTAATTCCCTATAGTTATGGCTCGGATACCAATCTGTCACACCCCAACCGATGGCGGAATCATCGAGGCGCGGCACTAGGCGAATCAGATTGCTCAAGAGAATCCATAACAACTATATTGCGATAATATTTAATACATTCGTTATCCCATACTAACAAATAATACAATCACATAAGTTATCACAGATTTCTTGTCCTCTCGAACAATACAAATCTGACAACCTAGATTTTAATTGTGTTTCTAGACTTCCTAGCTTGATTTGGTATAGCCTGCGATCTAACCTGCAACATACGTTAAAATATTTGTCAATACAAAAGTATTGGCGAGTATACAGGTTTGATAAGTAGCATAATAGATAAAAAGTGTAGCGAATTTCCATATGCAAGAACGTAATACACGACATATATACTCACAAAACTGATACTACCAACTAAGTCCTCGATGCTCGAATGTACGATGGCATAACTAGACCCCGTCGGGGGCAATAGTACTATACTAGTCGTAGTGGGACGTCGCGAGTATAAGCCCTAGCACATATGCAACTAGCATCACGTATATCTATGCATAACAGTTATTCGCAAGTGATAATTCGATTGATTGAATAGTTCGATTGATAAATTCGATTTGTTAGAAACGTATGTTACACCCAAAATTCGATTAAAAAGGGTTCAAGTATACTCACAGTGCGTAATTAGCGGGAATACAACTTGTTTGAGTCGGTTGCGAGTATGTCTGTATCGATCCTTGAAGAATAGAGTAAACGATATACGGTTAAGCAAGATTAGTCTTGAAAAGTTACTCATTAGGTCGAATGGTTCTCATCCATGCGGATTGACAGGTCATCCGTCCGGATGACATGTTATCCGTGCGGATGATGTGTCATCCGTGCGGACATGTGTCATCCGTGCGGACTGACATGTCATCCGTGCGGACTGACATGTCATCCGTGCGGACTGACATGTCATCCGTGCGGACATGTGTCATCCGTGCGGACTGACATGTCATCCGTGCGGACTGATGTCATCCGTGCGGACTGACATGTCATCCGTGCGGACTGACATGTCATCCGTGCGGACTGACATGTCTGTTTCGCACTCTGAACACTGTTCCCGAGTGTTTAACGGAAGGAATACGTTTGTTTTTACTAGGGTAGTGTAATTTCGCACTAACACTTGAAGTTCCGTCAATTCCGACTCGTTCTAACGGCCGGGAATCACCCCATTCCATCAGATCTGGCCGTTCGTGATGGTTCTTCATGGTTAACTCGAAATCGCACAGATTTAGGTGAGATTTGTCATTAGAACATGTGGAAATCACCCGGATCTGAGTCGTTTATAGTGAAATGAGACCCCAACTTGAAGTTCATAAGAACTCTTGGTGACATCACCTCAAAACGCCTCAAATCCGCAGATTTCACGGTTAGAATTTGAGTTTCGAAAGATAGGATAATGTAGAATCGAGTGTAGATTGTAAAAGTACAAGCTTTAGGTTGAAACCTTACCAGAATCGCGAGGAAATCGAGAGAAAAGGGTATTGGAGCGTGTTTGGTCGAGTAGGAGCTGTCACATCACTGTTCAAGTGATGTGACATGGTATTTATAGGCCACAGAGGAGAAGAAAAGAGTTCTGGCCCGGATAGCCCATCCGTGCGGATAGCCCATCCGTGCGGATGGCCCATGCGTGCAGATGCCCATCCGTGCGTATGCCCATCCGTCCGGATGGCCCATCCGTCCGGATAGCTATCCTGACGCGCTGGACTCCTCCGCTTTGATCGTTTTGATAGTTTTCGAAGCGCGTACTTTCCATAATTAATTTATATTATCATTATATTGTTATTATTATCTATATATATCACTAGGGGTCGTATTTACGTATCCATAATCCAAAGTTTCGATAATTAGCCATCGGCTTCCGATTCGAGTATGCGATTATTAGCGACGTTTCACGGCCATCAATGAGGGTAGTATAGGTCCTTTCTTGATGTCATCCTGAACGTTATTTCGTGTAGTGCCACAAAGACTGACGGGGTACCGTTTACTCGTATTGTCATCATCGTCATGACGACTGGAGCTACAGCACTCGCCCGAGGGTCCTTGTTAGCGTTAATTGTTTACGTTCGACACACCACGGTCACTGAGGAGGGTAGAATAGGTCCTCACTCAATGCCTCCGTGAGTGTTAGTGTGATAATAGTGTAGTATAGTGATATTGTATTTCGAAAATATGCGATTATCCTTCGAATAGCGATATATACGATATAGTTACATTATGATCCGAATCTCCGGTGCTAGGCGTAACGAGTATAACGAGTAGTAACAACGCACAAAAGTGCGGGTAGTTACACTAGTAGCCGGACGAATTGGTAACCCAGACATGACTAAAGAAGAATACGATCAAATTGATCCCGAAGAACTAGAACTCATCGGCATAAAATGGGGTATGGCGAGCATTGTGAGAAGAGCTCAGAGGTTCATGGAAATTCCCGGAAGAAGTAGTCTCGCAGGTACTGATCCTAAACTTGGATTCGACAAATCGAAGGTGACTTGCTTCAAGTGTAAAGAGAAGGGACACTTCAAACGCGAATGTCCGAACAGAGAAGTTAATAACCACCAAATACCATTCACCAACGATTATTACCGACAGGCCATCTATCATAAAAACAGTCAACAACCATTCAATCCACGCCCTCAAATCGAGAACAGTCAATCCAAACAAACAGAAAAATCTCTTTTAGTGAATCAAGATGACGAAAAGATTCCAGAAGGTTTCAGTTGGGATAAGTACGTTCCAGGAAGTGGTCTTGCAATGATGGCTGAAATTATTGAAGAGCCGGAACAGGAAATCGAGGAATGTGTTCCTGAAGTTGAAGAAGTCAGTGAAGTGGTAAATGAAGAAAGTTTTGTAGATCTAGAAGATGCAACTCAAGAGTCAGTGTCTGTTGAAAAGGAGTCAATTATCGAGACTTGTGATATGTATGAGTCAGGAGAGAAGTCCGAGTCCTAGGGCTGTAAACGAGCCGAGTCGAGCCGAGCTAGACCCAGCTCGAGCTCGGCTCGAACTCGATTCGAGCTGGCTCGGCTCGAGCTCGAATTTCAAATCGAGCTGAGACTTGAGGCTCGAGCTCGACTCGATTAGAATTCGAGTTAGCTCGGCTCGGCTCGGCTCGATCTAGCTCGAACTAATAAAGAACCGCAAATTTTACTACTTAAAAAACTCTTAAAAATGAATTTCTTTATAGACTAAGGGCCATAATTGCCATTTAATTTAACCATATGGTTAAATATGCAAGTATAAATAGCTAATTCACTTTATACATTGTCTTTACCTTCTTTTATAGGGGAGGTACTCTCTTAGTTTTTGTTTTCTAAGCGATGTGGGACAAAAAAATGAAGAATGTAAACCTTATCGAGCCAGCTCACGAGCTCACGAGCCGAGCCAGGCCTAACTCGAGCTCGGCTCGTTTACAAACCGAGCCGAGCCGAGCTGGCTCGTTTACAACCGAGCCAATTTCGAGCCGAGCTTTCTTCGAGCTTTTTTCGAGCGAGTTTCGAGCGAGCTGCGAGCCACGAGTTTTTTAAACACCCCTACCGAGTCCGATGACAAATCAGAAAATGTGAAGTCCGAATCCGAAGAGAAATCTGAGTCTGAGTCCGGAGAGTTTGGTAAATCGGAAAGTAAAACTGATAAACAAGAAAATGTTTTTGAAAAGGTTGATCCAATTCTAGAAAAGCCATGCAAAAACTGTTTAAAACCATGCATGGGTTGTCTTGAAAAAGACAAACAGTTTCAAGAGTTGAAAAAGTTTAACAACAAATTAAAATTTGATTTTAATGATGTTAAAGAAGCTTATGACACTCTATCACGATCAATTAAAATGATTCACACTGGGAGTAAAGAAAATGATAAAATTGCTAATTTGCTTAAAGCTACGGTCATGGAAAAGCAAATGTCGATTAACATCCATCTGGACAAAATCGCATCTCTAAAGAAGGAACCTGAACTGATGCGCATTGAGGCAGAAAGAGTCGACAAAAAGTTGATCAGTTATCTTTCATCTTCATATGTGATTGATCAGATCATTCCTCAGCAAACTGAAGTTAAACCAGCTTTCAAAAATGTTCCACCCCCAATGTGGAATCATTATACTTAGTAATGTCCAGACGGGGTTGAGAAGGCATTGAATCTTAAACTGAGAACAGAAGAGAAGGAGTTACCGGAAAACATAGATGTTACATTCTCTTCGTCTGACACTGACAACCAGTCACAACTGATTAAAACTGTTGTTGACCAAGTGTTGGATGAAGAGAGTGATAACACTGAATTCAAAACGGTTAAAACTCATTTTGAGAATTCCAGTTCAGATTCTGAAGATGACGGAAACTTTCTTGATAAGTTTATCCCAAAGTCAGATAAAGTTTTGGATGATGATTCGATCATTGTGGTTTACACGATGACCGGAACTGACAAACTGTATACTGATTTTGAGTACCCGATTCAGAATGCGAACCTGGAAAATGTTGAAAAAAATTTTAAACTCGTGGAAATTGATATCTTAGAAGTTAACAACAATTCGTTTCTATCAAAACCGAAAAAATCTTTTGTTAAACAACAACCGACAAACAACCCGGGAAAGAAAAATGAATGGGTGGGTAACAATGGTAATAACAAGAGACATAGTAATAATTACAAAAAGAAAGGTGTTGGTTGTGAGATGAAAATGGCTAAGAAAGGAGTTAAGCCAAAAGAAAAATTGAGTGAAGTGTTTGTGGCTGGTAATAACACAGAAGTCGAAAAGGATTATATCTTTAGTAAGCAAGCAATTGACGATTTTATTGCGGCCAAAAAGATAAGAGACGAGACCGACAAATCCACTTTTGTTGAATATGACAAAAGAATCTGTTATCGATGCATTGAAATCGGTCACATGGCCAAACAATGTGTCAAAAAGATAATAAAACCAGTGTTCCATAAATCAAAACCAAAAATTTCAAAGGATGTTAAGGGAAAATCACCTATGGTATCCCCCGTGAGTATTCTTAAATGCGGTGAATCATTGAAGTTAGAGGACAAACCAAAATCAATTTTTAAAATTGGTGAATCTTCAAAATCAGAAAAGACTTCAAAGGTTTATACTAAGACAAAGACTTCCCAAAGTCAATCATGGGTGGAGAAACCTAAACATTCTTTTGAGGAAAAGAAAATGGAGGAAGTTTTAAAATCTAAACCGAAAATCTTTGCAACTACTGATGAGAAAATTGAGTTTGAGTCAGATAAGTTGATTGAAGAATTCCCACCTATCAAGGAAGGAGCTCTAAAATCAAAACCAGAATCTGATGTTCCAAATGTTGTTTTTAACATTCCAAAAGTTGACATAGTAGCTCATGATATTGTCTTCGATAGTGTACCAAATGTTGAAAAATCTTGGGTATCATTGTTTAAGTAAATGTCTTTTGATGTGTGTAGGGGCTTCCAAGGTCTATCATTTCTAAATGGATAATGGATAGCGGCACCTCACGGCACATGACAGGGATGTTAGCACTGCTATACGACGTCAAATCAATCAATGGAGGTTATGTCGGGTTTGCTGGAACTCAAGGTGGAAGAATTGTTGGAGAAGGAATACTTACTAACGGGGTCGTAGCATTTGATAAAGTGAACTACATTGCTGAGTTAGAAAACAATCTGTTGAGCATCTCTCAGATTTGTGACAAGTCATTCACTGTTCATTTTACAAAAGATGAATGTCTGATTCTTAAACCAGGGTTTAAAATACCTGAAGAAATGGTGTTGATGTGCGCTCCTCGTGAACACGATCTCTATATACTAGACATGAGCATTGCAACAACGACAGATAAAAAGGCACAATGTTTTGTGAGTAAGACGGAGGCAACTGAAAAAGAATCCATCATGTGGCATCGTAAAATGGGTCATATTCACTTGAGAAAGATGAACTTTTTAGTACATAATGATCTTGTAGATGGTGTTAATGTGAAAAGCTTCCATCTTAACGATGACTGTGTTGAATGTAAGAAAGGGAAGCAGACGAAGAAATCGCACCCGAAAAAGCTCTTGAACTCCATCAGATTACCGCTCGAAAGACTCCATATGGATCTTTTCGGACCGGTAAATGTGAAAAGCATAAGTGGAGATCTATATTGTTTAGTTGTCACTGACGACTTTACAAGATTTTCCTGGGTGATGTTTCTAGAGAGAAAAGATGAAACGTTTGATTCTTTGATGAGGCTATTAAAAAAGATGGAGAATGTTTACAAACTGCCGATTAGACGTATTCGAAGCGACAATGGCACGAAATTCAAGAACAACCGTATGCTCGAATTTTGCAACGATAAAGGCATTCTTCATGAGTTCAGCGCACCGTATACTCCTCAACAAAACGGTGTCGCAGAACGAAAAAATCATACATTGATCGAAACGGCTCGTACCATGTTAGCAGATTCAAAATTACCGGTATATTTTTGGAGTGAAGCGGTCGCAACGGCATGTTACACGCTCAATCGGGTTCTTACGGTGAAGAAGTACAAGAAAACTTGTTTTGAATTGCTTCATCTTTACAAATCGAATCTAAAATTTTTAGAACCATTTAGATCACCATGCACATTCATTGATCCAGACGGTAAATTTGGTTCGAAAGCTAATGAAGGTTTTCTTGTAGGATACGCTAGTCCGTTGAAGAGATTTTTTGTTCCGAGTTTGGGGAAGATCATACAAGTTCAACACGTTGACTGTCAACGGTTTACTGCTCCAAATCAACTTCCCAGAAACAGGTTGCTATTTGATTACGACAATCTCTGGGAGTCATTCCATTTACCGATAGGGCCGAATGAGGAGGAACTGGCATTCTTATATCAACAACAACAGTCTCTTTCACAAGAACAAGTGCCGAGACCGTTGGTGGTTTCTTCGCCCACCGTGGGTTCAAATGATCATGAGGCTGGTCCTAGTGGAACTACACATGTACCCCCAGAAGAAATAGCTCCAATATTTGACCAATCTGACGACTCAGAATCAGAAACCGATCTGATTTATGACGAGGAACCAAATATTGCGACTTCAAATGTTATTGATCACACGGGTGATCAGAATATAACAAATTTGCAATCGGAAATGAGCGTACCAGATACGGTCATGCCAAGAACGTTATCTTACCATCCGTCAGATCAAATCATTGGTGACCTTCAAAGCGGTGTGAAAGCCCGTGAACAAATAAACAAAGGGCTTACATGTTTTTACTCCTCTGTAGCACCTTTACAAGTAGATTTTTCATTAAATGTTTTATCTCGCAGGTAGAGCCGAAAACGTACAAAGAAGCATTGACCGAAGAGAGTTGGGTAAATGCAATGCAAGAGGAGTTACAACAGTTTGAAAAGCTTGGAGTGTGGAGGTTGGTTGATCTCCCGGAAGATCAGAAGTTGATCAAGACCAAGTGGGTCTTCAAATGTAAGAGAGATGATAGAGGGGTTATAGTAAGGAACAAAGCACGGTTGGTAGTCCAAGGTTTTAGTCAGCAAGAATGGATTGACTTTACTGAAGTATATGCTCCCGTTGCTCGACTTGAGGCAATCAGAATCTTCTTGGAATTTGCGTCATGGAAGGGGTTCAAAGTCTACCAACTGGATGTCAAATCTGCATTCCTCTACGGCAAGATTAAAGAAGAAGTGTATGTCGGTCAACCACCAGGTTTTACCAATCTTGTACACAAGGATAAGGTGTATCTACTCGACAAGGCGTTATATGGATTACACACCAGGCCCCGAGAGCCTGGTATGAGACGCTTTCCCAGCATCTGCTGACCAACGGGTTCACCAGATGGACTGTTGATAGTACCCTGTTCACTAAAGAGGTTGCAAGACATCTACTGATCGTGCAAATATATGTCGATGATATAATCTTTGGATCAACGAACGATGAGTTGTGTAAAGATTTTGAGAAGGTCATGAGGCAGAAGTTTGAAATGAGCTCAATGGGGGAGATGAAGTTCTTCCTTGGGCTTCAAGTTGAGCAATTGCCCGATGGAATCTTAATACACCAGACCAAATATGTGAATGATATGTTGGACTTATTCAATATGTCCGAATCATCTCCCATATCAACCCCTTGGCTACGAATCATGGCATATGTCCGGATGAATGTGGTGAGAAAGTGGATGAAACGCATTATCGGTCAATCATAGGATCGCTAATGTATCTGACAGCATCACGACCAGACATCATGTATCCAACCTGCCTCTGTGCCCGGTACCAGTCAAGTCCTAGAGCATCACACATGATGATAGTAAAGAGGATCTTACGGTATCTTAAAGGTTGCCCAAGCACCGGCTTGTGGTATCTCCAATCCGGTGACTTCTCTCTAACTGGATATTCTGACTCTGACTTCGGGTGCTGTAAGTTGAATGCTAAGTCCACAACTGCTGGGTGCCAGTTCTTCGGAACTCGGCTAGTCACTTGGCAGTGTAAAAAACAGACCACAGTTGCTCTCTCGACTTGTGAGGCCGCATACATTTCTGCTTCCAGCTGTTGTTCCCAGATTCTCTGGATTCTACAGCAAATGCGGGACTATGGTCTGCAATTTTTAGACACGCCAATTTTTGTGGACAACGAGGCAGCCATTAATATCACTAAAAATCCAGTTCAACACTAAAAAACAAAACATATTGAGATTCGACATCATTTTATTCGTGATTGCTACGAGAAAAAATTGTTTCGAATTGATTATATTCACACCGATGATCAGAGAGCTGATTTTTACACTAAACCCTTTGATAAAACAAGATTTAATTATCTTTTAAAATTGAACGGGTTGAAGAATTTGTTTTCTGGGAGGGTGGTAGAGTGTGTGGCCAAGGCGGACGGCGATCAGAAGTGATCTGCGTCTAGTTGTCATGTTTTCTGAACAGTTTCTTTACTGCTTTTGATAAAACCAAAAACACAAAAATATGTTTTTGATTTTAGGGGGAGAAAGTTTATAGAAAATACAAAAACATGATAAAATTTCATAAATTCAAAAACATTGAAAAAGACAAAAAGAGGTTTGTGTAAAAAGAAGAAATGATAGTACATCAGTGGACTATCACAACATGCTAAAGAAATGGAAAGTCAAAATGTTTTTAAATGAGTATCACTAATGATGTGCCAGTAGACTTCACACGATTAGTAGATTGAGTTCAAGATATAAACATAACAAATAACTGCTTATCCTCGTGGGGAACATCTCTCGGATATATGGGTAACCCCCGAAATCTTGTTTGAAGGGCTTTCTATTTCTGACATACTAGGTCTTTGTACGTGATGATATCTGGGGTATTATACCAGGACTTCTGATTTTGTGGGAGCAATAGCCTAGTCCTCGTATAATACTCTGCACTGCTTTATTCTTAAAGCCTACCCTCAGCATAAACAATGATGAAACATTGAAAAATGCTAATCATGTACTGTTGAAGAAAAGATCCCCAAACGGGACACACCTAAAAGTCGAGCCATCATCTCTTTGTCTGAACGGAAGTTCTAACCTGAGCTCTCATGGTCTCGCATTACCCATTTACAGATATCATTAGTGTACATTCACCTGTAAGACTGAATATAGGAGTCTGGATACGAGAGTATATTCTGAGGTGGGACACGTGAATAAGTTAAGTTCTTAAAACACTAATTCATATCTTGAATCAATTGAAACTTGTGTAGAAGTTTAAGTGGACAACAATACTGACAATCAGAAGTGAATTTGTTTAAAACTTAAAGTTAAATCAAGATCAACGGTGTTAGTGATAAGTCTCAAAAACTGGTATGATCCTCTTACATAATCTCACAAAAAATTGTCTGTAAATATGTTTGTACAGTTTCCAGTTTCTTTAAATCCAAAAGATTTTCTATTTGTTTAGCAAAAATGTTGAAATATTCAAAAAGATTTGTCATTTCATCTTATTTTCGACAACAGACGTTAGGGATCTGATGATCAAAGTCCAACAGTGCTAAACAAGTTGGATCATTTGGGATTGGATAAGAAAAGTTTGAGAAAAGTGTTGGTAATTGCTCAAAATGCTTAAAAGTACATTAATTTGAACTTAAAATGTTTCAAAATTGTCAGCGAGATCATAATTTGTTCGGCCAAAGTCATTAATTTGGATTTGGCAGGCTAAACAGTTGACCAGGGTCATTAAATTGGACTTGGTTAACTTAGTGTGTTGGTAAAAAGTTAAAAAATTAAAATTAAAAAATTTGAAAAATAAAAAACCTCACACGAGGTGCCAACTCATGCGAGCTGGCCAAACCATATCAAATATTGGCCAGATCGCATGAACTCTCTAAACCGCCTTAACATTCAACTCGCACGACCTGGCATCCTCTAAATAAAGTAGAGCCCAGATCGCGTGAAACCATTTCGGCTCTCACACCGCATCAAACACATCCTTCAAAGCGATTTGATTGATTTCATCGTTTTTCAAGCTTTAATCCTATAATCTTGTGTTTGGATTCCTTGTATAAGTTGGTTCGCACAACTTATATCATGGGAAAGGTACAGATTGTTGGTTAAATTGAACCAAATCACATGAACTCGTATGAACTCGAATGAACCGAATGTTTGAACTTAGATCTAGGCTTATATTGTGAATTAAATTGAATAAAAATGATATCAATGTGCTCGGATTTTGTTGTAGAACAGATCTAGGGTATCAATTTCATGATAGAAACACGTTTTAAAAACCTGCAATTTTACAGTTCATCTATGAGGGTTCAAACGAGGTGAACCATGTCCACACGATGTGGATGGTATCTTGATTCAGACCGTACGAGATGGCTAGATCGTTTTGAATGTTCCATACCGTTTGAAAATTGGCCAACTCGTTTGAAGTTCCAGATCGTTTGGATTGGTCAGTTCTTTTGACCACCAGACCGTATGAATGGTCACATCGCTTAAACACTAGATCGTTTGAAAAGTCTAAATCAGTTTGGCACGAGGTAGCATGAACTGGCCACATCGCATGAAGCCAGATCGTGTGAATGTTAATTTTGTATTAAAACTTGTGCAAATTGTTTAACTTGTGTGTTTTTGTTTGTTTTTCAGGCATCGAATGTGTTGTTTGATCCATCGCACAATATTTTCTGTGATTACGATGAAACACTACCAAAGATGAGTGTGTTTAAGGAGATTTTACCATTCATGAGACGTTTACCAATTCAGAAAGCTTTAACGGATCAGCACAAAGTATTCAAATCTCATGTTCATCATTTTTGGAAGAATGCTAGTTACGATGAAGTGAATGATGTTATTAATTCAAGTGTGAGTATAGATGATGAAGATAAAGAAATCATAATCACAGAACAACTTGTACGAGAAGTATTAGAGTTTCCAGATGATGATAATTCGCCAACAGGGTTTCCGAAAAGGATAGTCAAAGGATGTATGCTTAGAATGGGGTATAACGGACCGTTGAATAGAGCAAATTATTTGAAAGCCTGTTTTATGAAGCCGTACAAATTCTTCATTCACTCAGTGATTCACGCGTTAAGTCACAGGAAAGGTGGATACGATGTTATGAAAGATTATCAAATGTGTATGGTGACGGCGTTGGTACTAAACAAGAAATACAACTTTTCTAGAATTGTCTTTCATTACATGAAAGATAATATTACTTCTGGTAGTCGAAGTTGGGTGTATCCAAGGTTTGTGCAGATGATGTTGGATCATGCATATCCAAATCTGGAAAAAGATGAACAAAATGATCTAATGCAGTTGCATCACATGGATAATGAAATGTTAATCCGATTATCTTAGTATACAAAGCATTGGCCTGAACCAAAGAAGACAGAGTTTTTTGGGTTCATCAAAAGTGATAAGTATGAGGATCCATATCCAGTAAATCATTTAAAGTGGAGGAATGATGCTGAAATGAAAGAACAAAGTGCAACTGATGAATTAAAGAAGTTAGAAGATTTTTGTGAAACTCGAAATGATTGGTATACAAAAGTAGAAAAAGAAAAGAAGAAAAAAGGTGGAAAGAGAACTCCTACACCGAAAGTCCAAGCTGAAGAAGGATCATCTTCTCAACCACAGAAGAAACGTAAAAAGAAAGCTGTTGAAACATTGCTGGTTGATGAACCAGAAGTAGATGAGACAAAAGTTAATGTTGAAAAAGATCAAGAACCGTTAACTCCTGAAACTGAGCAGTTGTTGAAAGATATTGATGATACTGCAGAACCTGGGAAATCAGATAGTAAGATAGTAGCTGATGATGAAGAGGAGAGTTCTTCTGGTGCAGAAGTTGATATGGATGCTGAAGTTGAACGTTGCATTAGTGAAAACTATGATCCAAAAGATAGAGAGAAACAAAAGAAGAGAAAGAGGAGTTCGGATGATGATGATGAAACATATGTTCCACAAGAGAATGTTCAAGTTGTGAAATCACCATCTTCAGGAGGTAGAAAGAAATAACATCAAGAAAACGTGTCGGAACTCCAGCAGCGCAAAAGTTAAAATTCAAGTTGAAATTAAATCCACCACCAGAACCACAAACTAAACCACCATCACCACCACAAAATCAACCAATATCATCACTACCACGACAACCATCACCTGATCCTTTACAATCACCACAATCACCACCACAACATCATATTTCATTACCCATTCATGAACAACCACCAATAACTTCACCACACGTCCAACAAACACCACCAACAACACAACCACCAGTTCATACTACACCTGGATTGTCTGGTTTTGAAAATTTTCCACATATTCTAGAGAGTACAGTTCTTAAAGAGCTTGATGATTTTAGCTTTGTGAATGATGATCTTGTGAAGAAGTTGCAAAAGAAGGTAAATGAGGTGTTAAGTGAGAAAAAGAAGTTAGAGGAACGTGTCAAGTCTGTTGAATATGAGAATTCATCTTTACTGAAAAAGATTGAAGCTGATCAAGTCGACATAGACATTTTGAAAGTTCGAATAGCTGACTTGGAAGAAGAAAAGTCTCGGAGGGATGAGCAGAATGAGTACTTCAAGTTGAAAAATCAAGAGTTAGATGCCAAGAATGCTAGAAAGGAACATGAAGAGTATATGTTAAAGAAAGTGTTGGAAGATTTGATTGGTAAGCCGATTGAACAAAGGTTTGAAGAGATAGAACTTGCGGAAGTAAGAGCAAGACGTAAAGCTGAAATAGAAGCTGAAATGAAAGATAACGGTAAAAGTGTTCTAGTCAAAGATGATGTTCAAGTGACTGAAAGGGAAATTGTTTTGATTGAGAAAGTTCCAGAATCGTCTATTCCAGATCCTTGTCCATTAACTTCAGTTTCTGGTATGATTAAGATCGAATATGATGAAGAATATGAAGATGATAATCTGAAAGATGATGCAGATGAAGTATATTCTGTTCATAGTGATGATGATGATGATGATGATGATGATGATGATGGAAATGATGATGCTGATCAAGGTAACTCTGGTATAAAAGTAACAGAAGCGTCACAACAAGAGAATATTGTGGAAAGTCAAGAGGAAGGATCCTGTTACAGGTATTGTGGAAACAATTTTGAAGATCAAGAAGCCCAGGGTTGTGAAGAATATTCCTTTGCCAAAGATGGAACGGAATTTTCATGAAGTGTTTGTATGCTGGGTTTATAATTGCATGACGACCAAAGCAGTGATTGTGTACAAAGTTGGGAATGAGATCAAAAATATTCACCTGTACGATCCGATGTGGATGGTAAATTATTCTGCAAAGGATATTGAATGTCTGTTTGTGAACAAGATCGGATATAAGGCAGAAGATAGAGAACAAGCTCTGCAGTTTCAGAAGGTAGCTACAGTATGTTTTCAGAAGGGTATAAATTCTGAAAATATGTGGTTAACAAGTTGGAGAGAGATTGAAAGAGAAGAGTTTCTGAAAGCAGAGAAGGAAAGAGAAGAACGTGAAGAAAAAGATAGAATCGCTCGAGCTACATGGAGGCAAAAGCTAGCTGAAGAAGAAAAGAGAGCTGCCAAAGAAAAGGAACAGCTCAGGAAAGCATTACTGAAAAAGCCGAAGCAAAGGGAAGAATTTTTCAAGTCTATGTGAAGAATGTTTTGAAGACCAGCTGACTGAAGACTGCGGCAATATCCAAGGGGGAGTTTGTTGAAGCATAATGTCTACCGCCTACGTCATCAGTCTATGTCGTGTCATTTATATGTAATAGGTTAAAAAGTCAAAGTTATGTATGAATATGGACCAGATCGCATGACCTGATTGGTCAGGTCGCACGAGGTGGGGTTGTCCAACTCGTGCGGTCTGGAGTTGTTATTCCATGCGATCTGGAAGGTCTATAAATAGGCCAGTAATGTTCTTCATTTGTAACTTTCTGGAGAATTTTGTACCGAACTGTTGTCCGATTCTCTCTGTACCAAAACGTCTAAAATCAATGAAGAACATGTTTAAAGTGACTTTCTACTCTTCTACTCCTGTTCTAACACTGATTGACAGTTTCTAGTCTGATTCCGCCTTTCTAGAAACTAGATCAGACTCTGATTGACTCGTTTGGACGATTCATCGATGCTACAACTTCAAAATCCAGAATGTGTTTAGTTTACCCACTTTATACAAGTCATCATACTTGTTGGGTCTAAATCACATTCTAATTCGGTCTTCACATAATTTTGCGTTTTGAACCGTAAACCTTTCATTAAAACTAACCGGTCTAAGTTAAGACTTAAATAAGACCCGTTAGGAATCTAATAGGTTATTAAAAGTTTCGTTCCAGATTAGGAGCCCAGTAAAAGCTACTTGTACTTGCTGATTTGATATATGGCTGAGAATAAGATTATATTTTAGCTCAGGTAAATACTTTTAACTTATTTTCCGTTATACGGGCTTGGGATACGGTATTATAATAATACCGCTTGGTCGGGTATTGAATGTTTAATCGATTAGTGGTTAAACCATTGAAATAACCCATTTTAATCTTTCTTGTTTGATGCAATGGCTTTGGGGGGTTAATGACCATGTCCTGGATATCCTCGGCTCATTCATTAGAAATGGCCACGGCTTAAGCACGAGGTGTAGGCATACACCTGACAGTTGCGTATGTAAAAACGGTATCTCACTCTCTTGTGGGCCTATACTTGTGGTGTATCTATTAATCTAATCCGACTCTTCTAACCGGGTCCTGAACGGATGACAAACATGTAAATCTGTATACAAGATTATTTTAAATAATTATCCCAAGTTAAAAAGAATATTTGTGCCTTGTGCATTTAAATCAATTTAAAAAACACTTTTCAAAAGAGTCAGTTAATTGTATTTACCAGTGTAAACTGACGTATTTTCCAAAAAGGTTAAGTGCAGGTACTACGTGAAATGGGCTGGAAACTCTTGAGTGATTAAATAAAGAGTCTTGCAAGCTTTTATCACTTTAAGTCTGTTGAACAATATTCCTTTTGTTTTGATCCGCCTGTGGATCCACTTACAACCGTTGTGTAATATTTTATTATACTTTCAAATCGGTTTGTATTATTACTTTAGACTTCCGTTGTGCATTAAACTGTGATTATTGACTATAATGATATCAACTACGTTACGATACTCCCCACCGGGCCCACCAGTAATACGTGGAAATATCGGGTGTGACAGGTTGGTATCAGAGCCAACATTGAGTGAATTAAACACTAGCCTTTTTGTGTTTAATCTCAATGACACAGTTTGCACATTCCTTGGCTTCCGAGTCTAGGCAAATGACTTAGGACTAATCCTAATCTTATTGTTTTCTTTTTGTTGGTTTCTTTTGTCTGTTTTGATAGGAACAAAGAAAATGCCACGGCGTGTTAGAGGTAGAGGTGGAAGAGGAAAGGCCCAGTATTTGTAGGATCATGTATCTGACCCGAATGAGTCGTTCAGAGGAGTTTTACTTTGTTTCAAAGGCGGAAACTAAAAAACAAAGGTAAAAACAGCTTGTTCTTCATTTTAAACACCTTATATATTGAATTAACAATGATTACAAGCAAACGTCACACCGGCAGCACCTCGGTGTGGAAATCAGCAATCGTTTCAAATGGTTTCGCTCGAGCTCTATTTATAGCCTAGAGATTCCGCTTGAAATACACCTACACCAGTTCGAGCGTAATAAGACTTGTTGTGATTCCGCTTGAAAATGACCAAGGTCATTTCAAGCGGAATAAGCCTCCTCAAGCGGAATCAGATTCTAAACCACCTAAACATGCTATTTTCTCGATCTACGAGCCCTGATCTATACAATCTAAAGTAAGACTCGATACAAGATGAAGTCGACAGATGCATGCACAAACAGACTCCCCCTCAGATGTTGACGAGTCTCACGTGTCGAGTCTTTGCAACTTCAGTCTCTATCAGTCTTTGGGCTTCACTCTTTCTCTATCTTCTCTTGCATGTCATCAGACTCCCCCTAACGATGTGCTGGCATTCTTTAAGTTCATCAGCATCATCAGCTTCAGGATCGTAGTCTGGCTCTCTCATGTTCAAGATCATTGCCTGGCTCATACTTTGTCCATAGAGTCCTCAGGTATCGGAACCTGGCTCTTTAAACACAAACTTCTCAGGAGCGATTAACCTGGCTCACATCCAGCTCTTACTCAACCCTGCACAATCTCTACCTCAAAATAAATTTCACACATTTAAACATTTCAACTTTAGGTATCATGACTCTTCCTCAAATATAACTCAATAATCTTGATGAACCATTTTAAAATTTGATCAAAACACATTTGATTTTCAATCACATACTTCTTTTCACAAAAATGTCATCATGTTTAGCACTTGGAATTTTGAAAATCAGCTCTCCAACATCAGTTGTCGAAAATCTTTTTAAGTTTTTTAAAAGTTTATGCTAAAACACACCGAAAATCTTTTTGAATTTTTGAGATTAAATGAAATGCAGTAAAGAAATATTTACAAACACTATTTTTGTGAGTTCGTGAAAGAGGATCATATCAGTTTTTGACAAGTCACGAGTACCGTTGAGCTTAGTTACACATTAAGGATTAAACAATTCACTTAGATTGTCGATATACTGATTCACTTAAATTATCACACAAATTTCAACTAATTCAGGATATGAGTTAGGTGTATTAAAGACTTAAACTCATTCATGTGTCCCACCTCTTGAATATACTCCCGTATCCAGATCCCAATATTCAGTCTTACAGGTGAATATACCACAGATGATATCTATAAGGGGATAAATTATAGTACGAAACCTTGAGAGCTCAGGTCAGAACTTCCGTTCAGCAGAGAGATGACGGCTTGACTTTTGGTGTGTCCCCTTTAGAGGATCTTTTGTTACAACAGCAATGACTATCAATTTTATTGTTTCATCAATTTGCTGAGGGCGGCGTTATATTTCAAGCAAGCAGAAAGTATTCTCCGGGGACTAGGTCAGAATTTCCATTCAGCAAAAGTCCCGGGATAATACCCCAGATATCACTGAGTATAAAGACCTAATATCTCAGAAAGAGGGACCTTTCAAACGAGATTTCAGGGGTTACCTATATATCCAAGTAGTGTTCCCCACGAAATAAGCAAATTTGAATTTAAGTTTATATCCCGAAAAAACTTACTAAATGTGTAAAAACCTATCGGCATATCATCAGTGAGACTGTTTAACACTATTTAAACATTACATTTCTTTAGCATACTGTGACTGTCTACTGATGTACTATCATTTCCTCTTCTTTGACACCGAAACTCATTTTTGAATTTTATCATGTTTTTGTCTTTTTCAAATTTTCAAATGTTTTTGGATTTTTATCATGTTTTTGTCTTTTTCAAATTTTCAAATGTTTTTGGATTTTCTGAAAATAACTACTCCCCCTAAAATGCAAACATATATCAAGAAATTTGAAAATAAACTGTACAAGTAAACTGACAACCGATATCGAATCGCCTCAAATCGCTATCCACTAGGCATAAACAATCCGAACTCCCCCTATCAACAAACTATTTTCTCATTTAGATTTCAAAACACTTAAGTTTGTTTTAATCAAAATGATTTTTCCAGAAAATAAGTTTGTTTTTACCACTTGTAGAAATTGCATCATCTTGTTCGATTTTAACTACTTGTAGAAAATCAAGTACAACTTAATGTCCCTGATTTTCCACTTGCAAACATGCAACCTCTGTGCCAGTTGTAAAAATACAATCACCTGTATCAAGTGTAGGAATAAAACATCTACACTAGATCATTTTACCAACTAGAATGCCGATTCCTGCTTCGCACTTACCATCCTGGAAGCTCCGGCAATTCACACTTATCCTATAAAAATTCAACTATTTTTAAGATTCATTTACAAAATCAATTAACCAAGAATGATGCCGATTCCTGATCCACGATTACAAACTTGGGATCTCCGGCAAAGTCCTGATTTTCAAGGAAAGAGAATTTCCACCCAAGTCTTACCAACCTTGGGTGTTTTCAATTCTTGTTCAGTAGGATTATAAGTGGCTTTCTTTGTTGCATAGAAATCCTTAACCCCTTTCACTTTCCCATCAATCATTTTCCCAAAAATTTTCTTAACATTTCCATTGAAAACTTTTTCAACATCAAATTCCTTCTCATCAGAAAAGAATTGATTTGAGATCTCAACCTTACCAACCTTCTGCTTAATTTTTTCAAACGTCAAAGATGGAATTTTAACATCATCTTCAACTTGTGGCTCTAATGATTTTGTGGAATTAGTTTCATCGCCAACTTTTACACCACCCTTCTTGACAACCCACATTTGGTTATCTTTTGCTTTCTTTTTGTAAAAATTTTTCTTTGAACTCTCACCAACTTCATAAATCGAATTTTCAAAAATTTTGAATCTTTCAGTTGGTGGTTTAACATCAACAACTATTTCTTTCAGTTTTTCAGAAACTCCCTGTTTAGTCTTAGTATTTTTTGGACAATTCCATGCAATGTGACCGGCTTCATTGCATTTGAAACAGGTTCGAGTCTCCTTTGGATGAAACACTCCAGTTCCATTCCTTTTCTTCTCAGTAAGAAACTCCTGGTTTGATTGCCTCCAGAAAGGTTTCTTCTGTTCTTCTTCTGCACTTCCTCCTGAAACAAATTCTGTTTTTGTTTTATAATTTTTCTCATTTTTATAATTTTCTGGTGGAATAAAACCTAATCCTTTCTTTTTGTAGCTACTATTATGGTTTGGTTTCTTTTGAAAACCAGAACCAGAACTGTAACCCTTTTTCTTGTTTAATCGTTGTTGTACTCTTGAAGTGTATTTTTTAGGTTTTCCAGTAAGATTTAAATCTTTTATTTCAGAAATATTAATTTCTGTCATTTTGAAAACCTTTTTAATCATTTCAATTCTAACACTTCTTATTGGAAACTCTTTGTCAGAATATAATTTGTCAGAATCATTCAAAGTATATGCTACTTCGAATGTTTCATCATTCAAATTTGATTTTGATAACCAAAACTCTTTACTGTAAGACTTTTTAACCGACGACTTTGGACCGTTGACCGACGAACTTGAACCTCCAGACCCAGACTTTGACTCAGACTCCTCATCTGTATCCAACACCTGATCGACCACCTTTTTAATTAACTCAGACTCATGATCAGTGTCAGACGATGTAAAAACTGTTGATGCAGATTTTGTGTCCGATGCTTGTCGAATAGATTAGTTTTATTTTACGCTGAATTTGTAATAGTTAGTGAAACGGTCTATCGAACGTGTATAGACCCGCTCGTTTGAAGTGGTCAAACGAGAGGGTTATTCGGTTGACCGTGTGTGTTTGCAAGACAAGGAGTGTGACTATAAATAGAAAACCCTTGCCATTTCAAACAT
The DNA here is from genome assembly GCA_030545235.1 of Helianthus tuberosus. NCBI lineage: Eukaryota > Viridiplantae > Streptophyta > Magnoliopsida > Asterales > Asteraceae > Helianthus > Helianthus tuberosus. Next base: position 65,190,936 of record CM060441.1, read on the forward strand.
TTTAGGAGATTTTAGGAGGTTCAAGTCCTCACCGGGAGAGATCACCACTTGGTCTCTCCCCGGATGTGTACTCCTTTGGTATTAGTTCGGTTATCTTGTAATCGGGCCGATTTGTAATGTTATACTACCGGATTAATACAAAGAAGTTGTTTGTTTATCTCTAATCTCTCCCATCTTGAACCGATCTCACACGAATCACGGTTTCGGTCACGAAACTCGGTCCTACAATTGGTATCAGAGCCATGGTGCCCGATTTAGTAAATCTAACCGTTTACTAAGTCACATGTGCTCTAGATCTGTGATTTTAGTGATTTTTGTTCAAGAAGAAAAGTTGGGTGAAAATGAGAAAAACTCAGATCTGGACCCGAATATTCAGATCTGTGCTGAAACAAGTGTTCGGTTTTATGTTTTTCACCTATATAATCAAGTTATCATCATCAAAAATCAAAAATACAATGTTTTCGTCAAAGATCTGCATAAGAACAGTCGCTGTGTTCTTGATGTTCTTGGCGGCTGCTTAAAGAAACTAGGGTTTCTTCATACCCCGAAAGATGAAAAAGGTGCTCGAAAGATGAGACTTTGGGTCGAAGGATCCAGATCTGGATCGAAAGATACCAGGTATTTTGTGGGAACCCTCAACAACTTCGAAAGATGATCCTTCGTAGATGATCCTTCGAAAGATGATCCTCGAAGGATATCGTAGATGGGGGTATGGATGTGTGTATCGTAGATGATCCTTCGAAAGATGATCCTTCGAAAGATGATCCTTCGTAGATGATCCTTCGAAAGATGATCCTCGAGAGATACCAGATGTATCGAAGAAGAAGAAGGGTCTGTGTATCGAATTGAAGAGAGAGAATAAAGGGTTGTTGGCTGATAATGTTTGATAGGTGTAAAAGGATATGATGTCAACAGGTCATATGTCTGAATCTAGGTTTTGGCAAAGGTAAACTATCGAATGTTGGGTTTTTGTTTTAATAAACCTTCAAGTGCTATTGGGACAAGGTATGGTGGATTTTTTTTGGGGGCCAGGATTCGATGGGCTGCAAAATTCTAAGTTCAATGTTTTAATTCGAATCAAGTGGGCCTATGATGTTGTATGAATTTTTAGTGGGCCGCATTCAAGAACTTAGATTATTTTTTTTTGGGCCAAGGATTTTACATGGTTTGCAATTTGGGGTCGGGTGTTCGTAAAGATTATTGAACCGGGCTTTCAAATTTCAACATCAAATTCGTACGAATTTGGGAGCGTGCGGGATGATGCGGCATGATGAAAACAAGAGATGATGAAAACTTGATTTTTGAAAAATGTGGGGTAGTCACGGTTACCGATGCAAACGTCAAATTTTGGTGACTTGACTACTATGGGCCAAAAACAAAACGGTATGTTCACTTCCGCACGTCAATGTTTATGATTGTTATCGGTTATTCGTAAATGTTCGAAAGCATTTTGTTTATTGTCATATTCTCGCATTTGAAAACGAACGTATGAACCTAGAATGTCAATACCGGTCCTAACGAGTTCACAAAGTCTTTGGAGGGATACAAGTCGGATCCTACGGGGTACTAGGCGAAATTTCTTTATCAACTAGAATATGCAACGAAGAAATCTTTTTTGTTTATTGTCATATTCTCGCATTTGGTAACGAATGAATGAACCTAGAATGTCAATACCGGTCCTAACGAGTTCACAAAGTCTTTGGAGGGATACAAGTCGGATCCTACGGGGTACTAGGGGACGTTCTTATTCAACTAGAATATGCAAAGAAGAAAGTCGTTTTCGTGATTTTTCGGAACCGAGAACATTCAATGAAGATTGACGACAGTTCCGCTTAGTGGAGGGAATTGGTGAACATTTGACTACAGTTTCTTTGAAGTGGAAAGAATCTGTTAAGGTTTAGAGATCTTACCAAAGAAATGGGGGAATAAAAATTTTCAATTGTTGAATTTCTTCGGTAAATTTCTAAACGCAATCACAGGTGGTAGAGTTTGTGATTTTCTGGTGATACTAACGGTTCGGCGTGGAATGTTTTGCACAGACACATATTTGAGGATTTTAATTAATTCTCCAGCCAGCGTGAAGGGTTTTGCACGGAAACATACAGGTATCTAAAGTCGACAGTTGTTTCAAAGCGCTGTTTACTGAAGACCTAGGGGGAATCTTTATGAAAGCTGATAGTTCAAGGCTGAAGACCTGCAGGATTCGGTTTTGGGTTTGATGTTTCTTTGGGATTTTTCAGGGATCTGGGGGTAACTCAATTCGTTGAGTTTGCAAACGATGTACTTGGTCAAGCTGACTTCCTGAGTACTGATGCTGAAGATCCGTAGTGCATTACGTGGTCAACTTCACAAAGGCGAGACAATGAGATCTGGATGTAGTTCAACTAAGCGTGCCATTTGGTTGAGCTTGCAAGGGATACACTTGGTCTAGCTGACTTTCCTGAGTGTTGATGCTGAAGATTAAAGTGCATTACTTGGTCGATTCCACAAAGACGGTTTACAGAAGACAGTTCACCAGAAACCTCTACCAATGTAGTATGCTTGAAGATCAAGACTTGATGCAGTTTTTAAAGAATGGAACCCTTATCAAATGCCGGTTGGAGTATTGGAAGATCAGCGGAAGATCGGTCAATTGAGCCTTTTGAGGAAATTGCACAACACCCAACACGGATACGCATACTTTGAGGGGGAAATATTATACAAGGAGCATCAAGATATTACTTACCTGGATCATCGGTCAAGGGGGAATTTGTTAACACAAAGAAGATGAATACTTGACTGAAGATCGATTGCAGTTGCATTTTCAGCATTCGACAGCAACGGACAAGGGGGAATTTGTTGATGCAGATTTTGTGTCCGATGCTTGTCGAATAGATTAGTTTTATTTTACGCTGAATTTGTAATAGTTAGTGAAACGGTCTATCGAACGTGTATAGACCCGCTCGTTTGAAGTGGTCAAACGAGAGGGTTATTCGGTTGACCGTGTGTGTTTGCAAGACAAGGGGTGTGACTATAAATAGAAAACCCTTGCCATTTCAAACATTTTAGGAGATTTTAGGAGGTTTGAGACCTCACCGGGAGAGATCACCACTTGGTCTCTCCCCGGATGTGTACTCCTTTGGTATTAGTTCGGTTATCTTGTAATCGGGCCGATTTGTAATGTTATACTACCGGATTAATACAAAGAAGTTGTTTGTTTATCTCTAATCTCTCCCGTCTTGAACCGATCTCACACGAATCACGGTTTCGGTCACGAAACTCGGTCCTACAAAAACCACGTCAATGTTTTCTGGTAATTCATCAGTTGTATCGGTTTTTAACTTTATATTGACTGCTTTTTCGAGTTGCTCCTCATTTGGTTTTCTGGGAGAATAACCTTCCTAGATCGGAGGCGGACACTTGTTATAGCTAACACTCGATTTCTTACCAGTATCCTTCTTCTTAGGCTTCTCATCATCTTTAAAGGCTTCAAGACCTGCAACAGTTGGATAAATTCGATCAATAAGATAATCCGAACTAGAATAACTCTGTAATAATCGTCTGATTCTCTGATTTTCAATCTTTTCATTCTCCAACTCCCGTTGCAGCTTGGCACATTCTTCGATGTAGTGATTTATCGCTTTCTGCTTTGTCATCATCACAGAATTCATCATGGTCAATGCGTCTTCTCTTTCAGAATTTGTCTTTTGAAGACCAGTTACTGTTCTGTTCAATACATCGTAAGATTCCTTCACGTAATTGAGATTGAACAATAATTGTTCTTTCATCTTTTCAAACTCAGCTAGCTTCTCCTCTTTTGCTGCACATTCCTTGCATGGTTCTAAACACTTTGAACAAGGTTTGATGACTTCCACAATCTTTTAAACTTCTATGATCCTTTCTGGTTCAGCAATCTCATCAGCAACACTTTTTACTTCATCAATTTGAACAGCATCCTTTGTTTGATCATCACTTTCAGACTTCTTTTTCATTTGTTCTCTTGCAGCTTGTCTCTCCTTCAGCTTCTCCAAGCGATCTCCAAAATAGAAATGAAAACTTTCAGAAGAAAGATGAGTTTTAGCAACATTAATATGCCGTTCTTCTTCATCATCACTGCTGTCGTCAGTTGGTGATTGATCAAATTCAATTGACTTTTTAGCATTATCACCCGAAGTACCAGAATCATCTGGTGTTTGATCAAAAACAACTTCCTTTTCTGAACTTTCATCACTTTGTGAACTTTCAACTGAACTCTGTGAGCTTTCTTCAGATGCAACAGACTCTTCCTCCACATTCTTCACAGTCTCACCAATAGACTTCATCCATGTGGTAAACATATCTGGTTCTTTCACAATCTTAGCAATGAATGCTTTAAACTCTCCTTTTTCATCCACAAACATATCCCATCTAAAACCTTCAGGTAACCTTTCGTCATCTTGATTGATTAGGCATGCTTTGCTTTCGAGCCGTATGTATTTGTTCCAGTTAAAATCCACCAAACATGCTCTCTTTGAATCCTCGATCACTTTTCTACCATGAGCCACCTGTGGTTCTTGCTGTTGTTGCTGACCAACCTGTTGATAAATGGCTTTCCGATAATAGTCATCTTTTCCGAACGGATTCTTTTCATCATTAGCTTCTCTGTTCTTGCATTCTCTCTTGAAATGACCTTTTTCCCTGCATCGAAAACAAGTAACTTTAGATTTATCAAAACCTAAAGTAGAAACATGTGCATCAAGAAAATCATTTCTTCCAGTAATCTGTTAGGCCCTAAAGTGTGAGACTGACGCATCAAATTAATACAACGAGCTATGGTTATGAACTGGGTCTTACCGGGTTAGTTTATGTTAGGTTGTGGACCTTTATAGGTCACTTGGGCCAAACTTTAGGCCATGTGGGCCAAGCAGGCCCAAGGGAAGCCCATGTAGGGAAGTGGGCTTGTCCATGTATATAAAGAAGTTTTCAACTTGTTTTTAGGTTTGAACCTCATTGTTACAGAATTCCTAGAGAGAGCTAGAGGAAGGCGATTGTTTGTGAGCACTTGTACTAGACGGTTTTGCTAGTTGATAGTAATAGAATCGTGTGCAAGTGTTTAAAGGTGATTCTTTGTGTTCTTCGTATTTCATATTTTTCGAGTTTATTCTTGAATCACATCAAGTTTGGATTCCGCACAAACTTGGTGTTGTTTGATATCATTGAAAGATCCGTTTCACGGGACTTACAAGTGGTATCAGAGCCATTAGAACCTATTTCTAGGCTCGGTTTGATATCAAAGATTCAAGTTATCCGAAATTTTTGAGTTGGTGTTCTTCGTGTTCATCACGGTATTCAAAGTGTTCTTCGTTTTGTTTAGAAAAATTCATTATATTTTGCTTCAGTGATTTGTTTGAAAGGTGTTTAAAAGATTTTTTTAAATTTTTTTAAATATTCAATCGATAATCTGTTGCATTTCTTTTGGAAAGTTTTTTTTGGAAAGATTTTTAAAGGATTTAAAATATCCTTGTTTTTAGGAAAGTTGTAACAGGACACCTTTTCAGAAATACTTTTTCACTTTTCAAAAATATCATCTCGAAACCTTCACCATAAACCCAGTTGCAATCATCTTCACTTGGTCTTGAGTTCACACAGGTTCTCAAGTCACGGTCTCAAGTCGTCTCTGGAGGTCTCGAGTCCCCATCCACAGTTACATCGTGTTCTCGACTCATCATTCTTCACTGTCTCGAGTCCCTCATCAGCCGTTCTCGACTCATCATTCTTCTCACAGCAGTCTCGAGTCATCTTCTCCCAAGTGGTCTCGAGTCATCTTCTCCCGAGTGGTCTCGACTTATCATCAACTGGTCTCGACTCCATTTTTTTAAGGAATCAACGGTTCCGACTCGCTGCTCATCACTGGTCTCGAGTCATTCATTCTTGTGTCGCAACCACTGTCTCAACTCATAAATTTTCACAGTCTCGAGTCGAAACCACGGTTCCGAGTCGCAACCGAGATCTCGAGTCATCTCTTTCTGTTCTCGAGTCGCAATCAGCAAAGGTTTCGAATCTTTGATCATCTGAGTCGCAACAATCATCCACGGAACCTGCAACTCTGTCTTCGGTCATCGTTCATCATCATCTTCATCGTTTCATCACCACGATCACCATACCTCCATTCATCAAGTCTCCAGTTACCCCCCATCTCCGTCGCTACATCACCTGCGACGACGCATCACACAACCGTACCTCCGATCTTCATTATCACCGTCTGTCATATCTTCCGGCAACCACATTCACAAAACCATCTCGTCATCTCCGACGAAACACGACCAACCATCATTCACCATCTCCGGTCACTCTACCTCACCATCATCTCCGTCGAGTTTTTCGAGTCGTGTTTTCGAGTTTTCGGTTTCGAGTTTGGTCATAATCATCATCTCCGATACTCTTCATCTCCTGTTACCATTAATAACAACTTCGGCGACCACACATCATCGTTCTTATAACCTTGACGGCTGGACTGTTGTCGGCTGAACCAGGATTTAGGGTTTATGGACGGCAGGTATTGTTGAGACGAAGAAGACAGACAACAACGTTGATTCTATTTTGATTTTATTATAATAATAATAATTATAATATTAATCATTTAGCAATCATTACTTAATCATTGGTTTTTATGATAATAATAATAATAATAATAATTAGTGTACTTTATTAAAAAAAATTGGTTTTCTATATAAAAAAAAGTTTATTTTATAAATAAATTAAAAAAAAGGGTTTGTTTGTGATATCGGTTTGAAAGTTTTTCGAGGTGCAGTTCAGAAATCGGGTTCAATCGCGTGCAAAGGGTTTGCGAGTACACGGGTTCTTGTTTGATTTGTGTTTTGAGGAGAAGAACAAAAGTATCAACCACCCACTGAAATTATGGCATTCGTGTTTCACAAACCAGTGGCTCAAGAAATTACCAGAGAAGAGATACTTTCTGTCTTTTGCACTCCTGAGTGTCGAGAAAGGGTTGAGGCATATAGAATACACAATGCTGAGCTAATACAAGATTATCAAGACATAATAAATAAAAATTTTACTTTATCAAAGAATGAAAAGCTTTATAAAGATAAAATTGAAGCTCAGCGAAAAGACATCATCAAACTCAAAGATGATGTAAGTGTAAAAACAGCCCATTTCTTAGAAGCTCAGGAGAAAGTATGCATTTTGACTAAAGAACTGGAAGATATCAGAGATAGATATCAAATAAATGAGCTTAATATTAAGAAATTTGATTCTTCCAGCAAATTAGTCAAAAACTTGTGTGATCAACAGCTCGCATACAAGGAAAATAAAGGGCGTGGTTTGGGTTTTAATCAGGCTCCTCCTCCTTACAATGATAACTACACATATTTACCCATGACTGAGGAGGAATTGATGAATGAGGACAAGATGGCTTACGGTCCTAAAACTGATAAGTCATCAATCAACAGCAGACCTGTTGATAAACGAGCGACTCCTCCAATAAATTTTGTCGCTAAGGGTACAATTGATCCTAATGCTTCATCTACATGTGCAGTTGAAGTAGTTGAAGTAATGGTTGAAAAAGTAGTTGGGGATGAACAAGCATCAGAGTTTCATTCTTCTGAAAATTTAATAAATAAACTTAATTCAGACTCTATTGCGACGTTTGATATTTTTAAATAAGTTTTTCGCTCTGTGATTAATTTCAGGCCTGATGATTTGGGCGAAAACGTTGATGCTTGTGTAACAGAGACTGAATCGGCAAATGAAATGAATGAGCCAGCTGAACCATCTGATTCCAAATGTGAATCATCTGAAGCAGCTAATTCTGAGAAATTGGAATCAGTTGATTCTAGCGGATTTAGCTCAAAGGTGTTATGTACAGAACCGTCTTGTGCTAAAAATTCGTCAAATGTTTCAGCTGAAGTTTCTACTGAAGTTTCTGGTGTTTCATCTGATAAACCAGAGTCCTCCGATTCTGTCAAGGCTGACAACATGAAGGAAGAAGTGAAGACTAACGTGAACAAGGCTCCAAGTGTGCAATCTGAACAATCTGAACCTTCAGTTAGTGATGAAAAGGTTCAAATCAAGCAACAAGAGCCAAAGCAAGCAGGTAAAGGACGCGAAAAGAAGAAGCCTAAACATCAAAGACAAGCAGGCTCTCCACATTCCTCAACGGGTAGGAATAGTCCTCCAAAGACTCGTGACGTGAAAAATGCTTTTGTTAAGCCAGTCAGTAATGGCAAATGTGAGAAATATGCATTTGACTGTGCTAACAAAGCTTTCGGAAAGACTGGTGAGATTTCTGAACAAGACTTGCAGTCTAAACAAATCAAGAAGAATCAAAAGAAATCTCCACCACAGAAGGCCCCAGCAAACGACAAGAACAGACATCCAAATTCATCCTCGTTTGCAAGAAATGTGCAAGGAAAACAAGCACAAAAAGGACCAGTTCATCCTTCAGGGCCTGTTAGAGCTACACAAGATGATCAGAATGCCTTCTACGTTAAGAGACAAACATGCTTCAATTGCGGCATTGCTGGTCACATTGCTCGGAACTGCACACATCGTCCCTACGTACCATATTATATGCAAAATCAGAGGGTTACACCAAAGGGTAACTACCATTCCAAGCCAATGAAGGTTTCATCACCTAAGGCAATGAAGAATGTGAATCCCAAGGTTAAACCTTCTGATGGGGATTGGAACGCTGCTAAAAACAAACGCAAGGCTGTTCAAGAACAAAAATGTTTTTATAAAACTAACAAGCCTGAATTAGCTAAAGTTGCTCAACCGAAGGCAACAAACACGTTTGTTAAACCGAAACTGATTTGGAAACCCAAATCCAAGGCAGCAACGTCTCCAATCCTTGAAAGAAAAGGGGACTTGTGTTTGAAAGAAGTGTCTTACTTTGATGCTCCAGGAAATCCCAGGACCATGATGGCCTGGGTACCCATGTCTTACTAATCTCCTTACATTTCAGGAACAATCAAGGAGGAGCTGTTGACAATCTCTGGAATGTTGATAGCGGTTGTTCCAGAGATTAAAATGGGTAACATTTCACTGTTGCAAAAAGTTCAAATTTTTTTTTACAGATGATATGTTTCCTTTGGAGGAGATTAGAGAAGTAAGATAAGATCAACAAAAGGTACCGTTTAAATTCAGTACTTTGATTTGCATTTGATTAGTCTTCAATCTAATGACGGAACGGTTAAGCAAAAATATTTTTTTCTTTTTTCTTAGTTTATTATTTTGTATATAAAGTGTTCTTTCTCTAGTAAATGGTAAATTTGCGCAAAAATACAAGATTTATGCACAAATTTAGGGGGGGAGAGGAACATATAGATAGATATAGAGTTTAGGGGGAGAAAACTCAGAAAATACAAAAAGAGTTTGCTGTAAATATGTATTGTTTTAGGGGGAGAAAATGAGAAAAATACAAAAACATTAGAAAAATGAAAAAGCCAAAAAGAAAAATTGCATGATATGGGAAGTGAAATAAATGTTCGTGTTAAAGGGTTTTGACTAACACATGTAAGGTGCCATAGCTAAAAAGACTAGGATCTACTGCGATATGTCGATAGGCTTGACGCTCAAGTGATATAAACATAATGAACTATGTACCATGTGGGTAACATACCAACGGCGTATGATTTTATGGTCTTAAATCTTGCGTTGATAGATAGCCAACATCTGAGGTTTCGGGTCTTTATATTGTTGAATCATCCGGGGATATCTTGGATGTCCTTCTGTTCAGAACTAAAATTGTACATGACCCCAGGAAAGAAAGTCACTTGGAATTAGCTTATTTCTATTTGAATGTCTGTATGTTGTCCCGATACACACAATTTTGATCTGATTCTGAAATCTTCTCTGAAAAAAGTCGTGTACCTCCTCTGCTGCATCCAGATATATGCTGACCTGGAGGTGCTAGGCAACGACAGCTTCTGCTGCATCCAGATACATGCTGACCTAGCTATACGTTGTCGCGCTATAGATCTAATACACCCGAAAGAGGCCCTCAAGTTCCCAAAAGAAACCCAAGAAACCTATATCAAACTGAGAAAAACTCATTTGATCTGTATATTATACCATCTCTACAAAAGATCTATTCTGTTCTCTTCTCAACCTATTCCCAGTTAAGATTTCAGAAATCTGGATTGGACTTGTGAAATATGTGGTAGGGAAGATACTTGCATGATAGAGTGTGCTGTTTATATAATTCCGGGATTTGATTAGTATTTGTTTGGGTGTTCATTGTTAAGCAATCAAAACATGATAAAACAGATTATATGCAGACCTAGATACAGTCAGGATATCTTAAAGGATGGCATCAGTATACTCACCTGCTACGATGAATCGTTGTGCTTACCTTGATCGTGGGGGTATGCCTTGGAATGGGACACACGGGTATAATAGTATAATATTACCTAAAGCATATCACGAAGTTGAAAAATTGAAAGTTGAGCGTTAAAGTTTAAGTGGACAAACATATTGGCAATCGCATAGACCAGTTTGATTAGGCTCGTACTGAAAAGTGTTCCTTAGTCTGCCTGAGAACGAATTTTGATCCCATTGCAATTGTAATTGTATATTATGATAGTTGTTTATATTTTGAGTTTTTATTTGTTTTTAGTTCTTAAATTAAAAAAAAAATTGAAAAATTAAAAAAAATATACAAAAATAGTGTCTAGTTTTTTTATATAAAATCAAAAATCCAAAAATAGAGTGCTTATTTGTTTTTCTTAAAATTAAAAATGTAACAGTTCTTGAAGATTTGACTGATCATCAAAAGTTAAAAGAATTTAAATTGTGAAAATTCATGTACCTAGTGTTCATGTGGTACTCTCCCTGTTGCATAAGAAATGTTTGCTTATGAGTTTGTGAGTATGTGCAGAACTTGATTTCAATCAAGAACATGGGTTGTTGAAGACTGAGATGCTGTTAGCTGTTGACGAAGCATGGAGCAGCACAACAACAAGATGTACCTGAGTCAGAAGAACCGGATACGCAACGCCGTCTGACAGTGAAAGTACATTTGAAGAAGTACCATGAACCTGTTTGAAAGACAAAGATTGAAGAAGAAAAGAGCTGCTGAGAATCCTCCTCTCACATTCTTTTTAACAAAGACTTTCAAGAAGATGCTGATCGAGATCCTGATATGAAGCTAACCACAAGAGCTGAAGAAAGAGACCTAGTGCTGAGAGTTCAGATGTCAAGAACTTCCACAACATCTGCAGCATAGTGACAACTATAGACTACGTTGAAGACGTTGCTGATTTCATGTTATGAAGACAATTTGATGGAATCAGTCTAGGGGGAGATTGTTAGGCCCTAAAGTGTGAGACTGACGCATCAAATTAATACAACGAGCTATGGTTATGAACTGGGTCTTACCGGGTTATTTTATGTTAGGTTGTGGACCTTTATAGGTCACTTGGGCCAAGCTTTAGGCCATGTGGGCCGAGCAGGCCCAAGGGAAGCCCATGTAGGGAAGTGGGCTTGTCCATGTATATAAACAAGTTTTCAACTTGTTTTTAGGTTTGAACCTCATTGTTACAGAATTCCTAGAGAGAGCTAGAGGAAGGCGATTGTTTGTGAGCACTTGTACTAGACGGTTTTGCTAGTTGATAGTAATAGAATCGTGTGCAAGTGTTTAAAGGTGATTCTTTGTGTTCTTCGTATTTCATATTTTTCGAGTTTATTCTTGAATCACATCAAGTTTGGATTCCGCACAAACTTGGTGTTGTTTGATATCATTGAAAGATCCGTTTCACGGGACTTACATAATCAGCTTGAATTTTTCAGCTCTTCTCAGAACGCTATCTAGACACCATTTGATGTCCATAAGTTCCATCTCTTCAGCGTCTAACTGATCATAATCCTCTTTTGTGAGCATAGGATTCCCGATCCGCCCTGCAACCAAACCTTCATAAGATAGTAGCACGGAACCAAGCAACGCCATGTGATCTTTAGCAACTTCTTCTGAAAAACTTTGACCATCAGGAAGATTCAAAGCAATATTACATTGTATCACATAACCATTTCCAGTCTTTGTGCTTTGAGAATGGAAGCTTGATGTAGTATCTTTTGGATTGACACTCGGGTATGAAGAGAAACCGTTGTTACTTTTAGAACTTTGATCAACTTTTTCAGATGAATCTCCAGCACTAAACGCAGTTTGGATTTTCGGGCTTCTTTCAACTTCTGGAACACTGCCTTTGTAGTACATTTTTACATCCTGTTGACCACTTGGACTGTTCATCCTCGCGATCTTCTGCTGTTCCAAATCTTGACCCTCAATCTTCTCAATAAACTGAGAAATCGTCAACCCATCATACACCCCAGTATTCTTTAGAATCATCAAGTAGGTACCCCATTCCTTTTGCGGTAAAGCGTCAGCTAACTTGTCTACCCATTCTTCACGATCTTTTGTTATGCTCAGCATCGACATGGATCGCACTAGGTGGCAGTAACGTTCAATTAGCTTCTTTGTATCTTCACCCGGTAGATTGCTGAATAGATCAAACTCTTTCTTGAGCAATGCTTTCTTGCTCTTAATCATATTTTCACTACCCTCAAACTTGACTCGAAGAGCATCCCATATTGATTTTGATGTCTTGTCATGTTGAAGCAGTATAAAGATGTCTTCTTTGATTGCTTGCTGAAGCAGACTGATCATCATTTTTTCAGCTCTATACATATCTCTTTCTTGGTCAGTAAACTCAGATATTGCTTTCTCAACTTGCAGATCAGTACGTGGTAATACATATTTCTTCAGAATGCAATCCCAAGATCTGAGATGGTTAGCTTGAACCCAGTTTTCGAATCTGTCTTTCCATCCATAATACTCTTCTATGCTCATTAACTTTGGGGGTTTTTGTAACGTTCCGGTCTCGTTTTCCAAATTCATGTTCTGAGCAATGGAAGCCGGAGTAGTCGGGGATGAGGCAAATGCGTTGTAGAACTCGTTTTCCATGATTCAGTAATCAATTTTCCAGACACAGTCAAGTTCAAGCGGAATAAACCAAATACAGTTCAAGCGAAATAGCAAACAATTCTTTTCGAGCGAAATAACCAAACTTCAGTTTCAAGCGAAATACTCAACTATTCTATTTCAAGTGGAATAGCCAAAATATCTTCAAGCGGAACCACTAGTTTGCAAGTTGATGCGGAATCACAGACTTTTGCAACTTAGAGCGAAATAAGCAAAAACTTTGAAGTGGAATCAACCCTTTGGAGCGAAACTAGACAATCTCAAGCAGAATAACACTTCACGAGCGGAATCAGACCAATTCAAACAAAAATAGTCAAGCGGAATCACAATTCTGAGCGGAATCACAATCTGTTCGTTCGAGCGGAATCAAGTCAAAGATCCATTTCACTCATTTTTAGTCCGAATTTTGCAATGAAATTTTCTAGGGTTTGTTAATATGCTGTTTTACACAAACTGTGAAAAATTGATCAGATTTTGACCGTTAAATCTTGTTCTGTTGAAGAAAGAAAGTGTAGAATTAAGAAATCTTGATGAAAACAGGCTGTAAACTGCAGAACTCCTCCTCCTGAGCTCTGATACCACTTGTAGGATTGTGTAACTGACCCGAATATACATGCTATTTTCTCGATCTACGAGCCCTGATCTATACAATCTAAAGTAAGACTCGATACAAGACGAAGTCGACAGATGCATGCACTAACAGTATTGATGAGGAATGATCATGAAGCCGGGCCATCTCACCGGCGAACACCTTCAGCGACCTTTAGCTCTAGTCCCCAGGAGGATTGGAGAACTTATCTGGAGACAGCGAGGCGCTCAGTCTCCCTCAGTTCCTCCCCGTCTTACCATCACTCTTTCGGACCTCATCAAGATGAGGAGCATAGCGATTCGCACCATTCCTTCATACCGTTGCAGCGGTCGAGTTCCCACCGTGCCTTCCAGGACCCGACCCCATACTTCTAAAGCAGGTTCAATCCAATGAACCAGGTTCAAGAACCAGAGGGTCCAAACCCTTTGGGGCCAGCTGATCACTATCCTGAGATGCAGGATATGGAGATGGACGAAGATCCAGATCCCGAGATGCCACCAAGTGGGACGCCGACGCATCCCATTGAGATTTCCAGCGGATCATCATTTCATGGTTCGCTTTACAGGGGCCCAGATAGTTTTGCTGAAAGATGGGCCACATACAACTGGGAGTGCACTCCCCCTTTCAACCCACCTCCACAACAGCAGCAGGATCCCTCTGAGGATTCGCGTTTCCAGGCAGTCACGCCACCACCACCGCCACCGCCATCACCAGAACAGCACCTGCCTCCAGAACCACCGAGGCGAAGAAGATCAGGTGCACGGATTTCTGTGCGAGGGGGTTTCCACTTCAGCACCCCCAACACTCCAGCGGCAGCCACTACCCGCCGCTATATGAAGACCCGCAAATGGGTGGGCCTTCAAACCCAACTTCTGAAGTCGACTCTGCTCCAGTCGCACCACCACCGCCCATGGGTTATGAAAACCCAATCCCTTCTTACGCCTGTGCAGCGGTGTATAACCCGTTTGAGTAGCAAGCTTACTCGGGTTACAATTACAATAATGCCCCTGCTATCGACCCGTACCTCGAGGCGGAAAACTACAATGCTCTCCACCCTGAAGGACCCTTCGCAGCTACGTACCAAACTGGGTACCCAGCATATGGGTATCAATACCCACCACCTCCTTAACATCAGCAGCAGCAACCGCCGCAACCGCCACAGATCCAACCACCGCAGCAGTAGGAAATCCTTCAACGGTTGCACGAGGTGGAGCAACAGGTTTAGGAGGAGCGTAGGAGCCGCCGGTGTCTACTTAAGGGTTTGGCAAACCTAATAAAGGGGAAGAAGAGGGATTATTGAAATTCCTTATATATTTGATTTGAAATTCCTTGTTTAGGGCAGCTATGTACTTTCAATTTATGGAATGTTTTATTTTAAAATTTCATTTGTCATTATATATCTGAAAATATTATATGAAATAAATCAAAAATATCATTCCACTTTAATATTGATCCGCCATTAAACAAAATCTTAAAGGTAAAACCTAGCCCATATGTCATTTTAAGACAGGATCATGATGGTAGTCCCTTTTTAAGAAATAAATCCTTGTTAACATCTGAAAACATGTTAGCACTCCTGACAACAGTGATACGATAAGATCATACTTGTCATCCTTGTCATCCTTGTATTGGACTTTTCCAATTCATTATTCTTACCCAATGATCTAAACATCCATTAGTGATGTAGTGCCTACGGGCCATAATAATTGTCAAATAAGACAAAAAACAGTTGTAGTCTAAGACTCCATGTCAAGAAAAGGGTGATGAACTATGTTCAAACCTGAATGCCTCGATCTTATAAAAATCATGGCTTATATTGTGACTAGGCCTTTTGTGCCACTTTAATATCTTTAATGGTTTATAACTAGGGATAAATTATAATGAAAACCCTAAACAAATATGACTAACAAAATAACCAATATGGTTTGTATTTACCATGGTTAATGAATTGTCAAAATGACAATTCCATAATAAGACTTCTGAATAAATTATTGTCATCATTTTTATGTAGCAATTAAGCTACATGGCTGAATCAGATGAGGTTAACAGTCACCCCAGGGAGAGAAACGATACCACCAAAATTAATGTAGCTGGTGCAGATTTACAAGCAATAATAGATAATGTTGTCACCCGAGCTATGGACAGCCAATTCAAAGAATCAAGAGGTACTTGTAGCAGGACCCTATCTTTACCTTATGCAAAACCACCTTCCAAATCGCACGCATCACATAAGGACGATTCTCATCATTCGTTAAATCAGAGGAGCGTTCCATCCAAGTGAATCATGCTCGATCAGGAGCCGCGTGTTAAGACCTGTTCTTATAAATATTTCGTCTCCTACAAGCCCAGAGACTTCACAGGGGAGAAAGGAGCCATTGATTGTATAACTTGGCTCGATGAGATGGATACAGTGGTTGATATTAGTGGTTGTGCAGAATAGGATATTGTGAAGTTTGTTTCAAAATCTTTTAAAGGTGAAGCTTTAGCTTGGTGGAGGTCCCTAATCCAAGCTACGGGGAAGATTCCGTTGTATAACTTGTCTTGGGATCAGTTTGTTACATTGATCAAGGAAAACTTCTGTCCACAACATGAGGTGGAGAAAATCAAGACCGACTTCTTGACTCTGGTCATGAAGAAATTGGATTGTTAGGCGTATCTTACGAGCTTCAACACCATGTCTCGATTGGTTCCTTATTTGGTCACACTGGAATCGAAGCGCATAGCTCGTTTTATTGGAGGTTTAGCTCCCGAAATCAAGGGAAATGTGAAAGCAACCAGACCCACCACATTCAGGTCAGTGGCAGATCTGTCTCTATCTCTCACACTGGATGCTATCATATACAAATCTGTCAAAGTTTCTGATGAAGGTAAACGAAAGCGGGAGGATGAGAGTTCTCATCTCTCTGACAAGAAACGAAAGGGGAACTCAGATCATAGGAAGAGTTCTGGATTTAAAAAGGATAACCAGCAGTCGGGTGAGAAACCCAAATGTAAGACCTGTCAGAAACATCATTTTCGAAAATGTAGGTTTGAATCAAAATCACAATTGCAGTCACAGTCAAAGCCTAATGGGTGTGGGATCTGCAAATCCAAAGAGCATAAGACTTTGGATTGCAAGAAGATAAAAGATGCAACCTGTTATGGTTGCAACGAAAAGGGGCACATTAAGACCAACTGCCCTAAGAATCCAAAGAAGCCTGAAGAGGCTAAGAAGACCAATGCTTGGGTCTTTCAGATGAATGCGCAGGAAGCGGTACAGAACGACAATGTGATAACAGGTACTTTTCTTATCAATGATGTTTATGCTAGAGTGTTGTTTGATTCTGGTGCAGACAAGTCTTTTGTAGATAATAAATTTTGTAAATTGTTAAATCTGCCTGTTAAAACTCTAAGCATAAAGTATGAAGTAGAATTGGCTGATGGTACTATAGAGACTGCCTCAACAGTTCTAGATGGATGTTTTATATCCATTAGGAATCACTCTTTTCCGCTATCCTTGCTTCCGTTGAAATTGGCAGGATTCGACATAGTGATAGGCATGGATTGGTTGTCTCGTAACCAAGCCCAAATTGTATGTGATAAGAAGCAAGTGGTCATCAAGACTCCTTTTGGTGAACCACTTACAATACAAGGAGATACACAGTATGGGTTGCCTAAACAAGTGTCTATGCTTAAGGCATTGAAGTGTTTGAAGAAAGGTTGTGTCATTTACATGGCACAAGTAACTATTGACGAGCCAAAGCCAAAGATTGAATATATTCATGTTATCTCAGATTACCCAGACATGTTTCCTGAAGAGCTACCTGGTTTACCTCCAGATAGGCAAGTGGAATTCAGAATTGATATCATTCCTGGAGCAGCACCAGTTGCAAGAGCACCCTATCGATTAGCACCAACTAAGATGAAAGAATTGAGAACACAGTTGGATGATTTGTTGGCAAAGGGTTTTATTCGACCTAGTTCATCCCCTTGGGGAGCACCGATTCTGTTTGTAAAAAAAAAAGGATGCCTCAATGCGTTTATGCAAACAAGGTTACAATTAAGAACATATATCCGTTACCCAGGATCGATGATCTATTCGATCAACTTCAAGGAGCAAGTTACTTTTTAAAGATCGATCTAAGGTCAGGTTATCATCAGTTGAAGATCAGAGCTGAAGACGTACACAAGACCACATTCAGAACACGCTATGGCCACTTTGAGTTCTTAGTGATGCCTTTCGGGCTCACTAATGCACCTGCAGCATTCATGGATCTCATGAATCACGTTTGCAAGCCATATTTAGACAAGTTTGTCATTGTTTTCATTGATGACATTCTTATTTACTCGAAGAGTCAAGCCGATCATGAAAAACATCTCCGGTGCATCCTCAAAATTCTACAGCAAGAGAAGCTCTACGCCAATTTTTCTAAATGTGAGTTTTGGCTTTGTGAAGTCTGATGTGCGTGAAAGTGTCGTATATTTTAGGTGTATTTTTTAAGCCCTTTTTAACACTTATTTTAGCCAAGTTTTAAATTTATAAAACACGATATTTCACTAACACTAAACACACATATGGGCAAGTGCACCCATCGTTGAGTGTAGTATAGCGTTGGTAAGATACCGAGGTCGTCCAAGGACACAAGAGCTTTTAGTACCGGTTTATCCTCAACGTCTAACCAAAATAAAAGTTTAGAAAAATGTTTTAAACTAAGAAAAATAAAAACTAACTAAAATGCTGAAAATAAAAATAAAATAAAAACAGATAGACAAGATGAATCACTTGGTTCCGACTCGTATCTAGTATAACCTTTGATTATTTCCGCACTTTTGCACATAATTAAGAGATTATCTTAGTTATTGTAGTAGGCCCCTCTTTTGAAGGTGACGTTACCCTCACCCCAGTAGTTTGAGTCAGCAGGGATACAATCCTAAAGGGGTGGATTATTGGAAGATAATGAATTAAGTTATTAATGCAGTATTGTGGTAGGCCCCGCTTTTGGCGGTGACGTTACCCTCGGCTAAGTAGTCTGAGTCAGCAGGGATACAGTCCTAAATAGCCGGGTTATAGTATTAATAGTAGTTAACTTATGAGGGGATCAAAGAGTTTGGACCCCCGCCATCCAATACCGTGAAGTATTGAAGGAGGTCCTACTAAATTTGACACAGGTCCATTGCAGGACCTCTAAACGCTGAACAATGGCAAGACCTTTACCAAACCGTTCCCTTAACCCCCTACCAGGTAGCCAACATACCTCCATATAGACCGTGGAGATATGAATGGTGAAAATCCTTTATTTTATATAGACAGTAAAATAATGCCAAGACACCACGGACAAACGATAAGGAAAGATCACCTTCAACATAAGTAACTAGTTATTAAAGTCATTAATACAAAACCAAATAAAAAGTGCAAAAGATTAGAAATAAAAAGTATTATACTAGACACTTTGTCTTCACCAAGTGATGTAAGAGACTTAGGCAAACATGGCCTTGATTGTCAAGAACTCTTACGATCAATCTTGGATCCCGAGACGACTCACACACTCTATGATGGACAATGGATGATGGTGGTGGATGATGGTGTTGTGATGGTGGTGGGTGGTGGATGAAGTGTGAGAGAGGTGGTGTGCCAAGGGATGAGTTGCAATGAAACCAAGCACTACTATTTATAGGCTGAACAGAGGCCTGGGCATGGCCCCGTGTTCGCTGGGCACGGCCCCGTGCCCGTCTGACACTCTCTCTCTTCATTAATTGTAATTCGCAATTACAATTAATGCGCCTGCAGTACTTTCGGCACGCCCCCGTGTCCGTTGAGCACGGCCCGTGGTGGGCAATAGAAGCTTCTATAGGTTTGTCTTTTCTGCTGCTTCTTGGGCACGACCCCGTGCTGGCTGAGCACGGGGCGTGTTCAGCCTTCTGTTTTCTCTATTTTGCTTTGGAAGGTGCCGTTGAAGGTTCGGGCAATCCACTAATGTTCCTCTTCTTGTATTTATGTTGGATTTAGCTGTCTTTTTGCTTCTTTTGCGTTTTTGAGCTCATTTAATCCTGAAAATACAAAAGGAAGACAAAAACACTCTTTTTCCAATATTAGTACTAAAAAAGGGTTAGTTTTATGCCTCATTTGATGTAATTTATATGTTGCATTTTACACACATCAAATACCCCCACACTTGAACTTTTGCTTGTCCTCAAGCAAAACTCTTTAATATTTGGCTTACACTCCCAAATGGAATAGGTAGAA
This sequence comes from Helianthus tuberosus, assembly GCA_030545235.1. Lineage (NCBI taxonomy): Eukaryota > Viridiplantae > Streptophyta > Magnoliopsida > Asterales > Asteraceae > Helianthus > Helianthus tuberosus. The sequence continues at coordinate 65,210,706 of CM060441.1, forward strand.
GAGAAGGTTTTGGGCTTGTCATAGAGTGTCGGGATTTCCAAGATCTTTTTAGGTTTTATTTTTATTTATTTACACTCATATTCGTAATGATTTATTTAGAACTGTTCATAAAAGAAATTACTTATTTGGGCATAACATGCCTTTTTTAAAATTCTATTTATATACAAGTTCACATACCTCGCGGGGAAATCACTCACACTCGGCCGAAGGTGTATTTTTAGTGAATCACTCGAGAGCGGCATGGAACTTATTCCTACCATAGGCTTGCCAAGAAATCAATCCTCCTCCTTTTTAACTTTTATACCTTTGTAGATATCAAGAGGACTTTGTGGGTTAAGGGTTGGCTAGGGTTAAAGGTAGGTGGTTGGGTTAGTGGTTAGTAGCAAAAGGGCTAAAAAGCGTAACAAGTGTCGGTTTTCGTATTTTTGCAACTTTTTTTTTTTTTTTTTGATGAAGCTTTTATTCAAACAAAGTTATTTTTGATTACTTTGTTTGTTTATTTTTTTTTTTTTGCTTCATTCATTTTTTTTTTTTTTCGAAGAACCGAACTTGTTACTAAAATAAAGGGTTAAAAATGAAAAAGGTTTTGGTGGGTGAAAGGGTTTTTGTTTTGGGTGATGAAACGAAAAGGTTTAGGCTCAAAGGGGTTAACTAGGGGGATTTTTGGGTAGGTGGTAAAAAAAAGAAAAATAATGGTGTAGAAATGAAAAAGGGTTAGTCCTAATACCTCTATCATTTACTTACTCGGGTTTAAGTTGATAAGGACCGGGAATGTATTGTCATGGCAAGTTCTAGAGTCGTAAGAACCAAGCGGCTATTCACACAAGAAACGAAAAATGAGCATTTAGTCAAATGATATGAAATTGTGTGCTCAATAAAGGCTCAAAACTCACTTTTGTGGGAATGGGTTTTTATGTGATCAAGTATATATAATCAAATTTTAAATAAGTTTGTCATGCCTTTTCATAATTTTCTTATGTTGGTTCTTTTTTATCACTACGCTATTGGTTGTAAATTTGTAAAAATATAACCTTTTTGAGAGCTTGAATTTCCCGAGTTAAACCTAGACAAGTAAAAAAAAATGAAATTTTTGAAAAAAAATTTGGGGTGATTAGCGGTTCCAATAGAGTTTTGTGTAAGGCTTGTATTTAGGACTTGCAAAATTCAAGGTTTTAGCATCCCCCCCACACTTAAATTACACATTGTCCTCAATGTGTCCCAAAAATAAATTTTTAGGTTGATTAGATGTGTAAAATAGTGTTTAAAAGCAAAAATTTGTGTTACTGGGCACTGAACACGGCCCCGTGTTATCCGGGCACGGCCCCGTGTTTAAGTGCCAGTAACAAAATTGAAATAAGAGGAACAGAAGTCTGGACACGGGGGCGTGTTGGGTGAACACGGCCCGTGTCCAGTTACCTGTACTGGGCGTTTTCTGCAGGTGGTCCGACACGGGGCCGTGTTGGTTGGGCACGGCCCGTGTTAAACCTTCTGAAAGGGAGAAAACTGTTGGGTTGCCTCGTTCTTGTGCATGGGATCATTTTTCTCGTTCCTTTTCATCCTTTACCACCATGAGTGTGTTTTATTCATTACAAACCATCCAAACATTAAAACCATCATTTCATTTCATCATAGAGAGAACTTACATAATCCTAAATTAAACTAGATAAAAGAAATAACAAACCACGGAGTCCTAGCCTTTTCTTTATTTTAATTTAGCAAAATTTCCAAGAAATACTAAATCTTGGTTAAACAAGGCCTTAGTGAACTCCTTCTTCCGAGTGCGGTTCTCCTCAAATGTCGGCGAGCCATTCTTCTATCTCCCTTGGAAGGAGAAAAGAAGGCTCGTTGGCATTAGTTTGAGGAGTTTCAACTTCCACCGGGATCTCTTGTTGGTGTACCATGGGAGGTTCCGCCGGAAAGTCTTCCCACCCGGTAGGGTTGTTGATTCCGAGAGCCAGGTTCCAATCCTGCTGAGGAAGGACTGGTTCCATTGGTGGTGCTACAAGAATATTTAACCTCTGGTGCAAGAGGTTAATTTCTTGGAAGCTGCTTTCAAGTCCCATCGTAAGATCGTTAATACGGTCGATAAGGACCTCCTCTACTGAAGTCATTTCATCTAGAGCCTCCCTTAAGGCTATCACATAGTGAACAAGTGTAGCTTCAATGGATGGTCTTCTTCCTCTTCGGTTGTTTGACGAATGCACAGAAGATGTATCGCTGTTTTCACTCGACATCCTACGAAAAATAAACTAAAAATAGCTTATTTAATGAAACAGTAACCGGACACGGCCCCGTGCTCACTGAGCACGGCCCCGTGTCCATCTTTCTGCAGAGTTTTGGAACAAGGAAACTTGTATTTTTAAGTTATTTTCTGAATGTTGTAGGCCCTTTTTGGCTACTAATAACTTAAAACCATGTTTCATAACATGTTTTTACCAAGATTCTTTGAACAAAACTCATTTATCCCTACCATAGAGTTGGAGGAATTCCAAACTTTCAATGGTAGTTCTTGGAGAAAGATGAAGAAGAAGGAAATTACTAAAAGAGGAAGGGACAAGATGGGTTGTTGGAACCTTCTTTTAGACTTACCTAGGATAGTTTGAGAGAAGATTCCTGCAAATCTCTGCCCCAAGTTGGTCCAAATGTGCAGAATTCTTGGCTGCATTTATAGAAAATGACAGCAACCTGGACACGGCCCCGTGTTCAGTGGACACGGCCCCGTGTGCAGGTGGAGTTCTGACACTGTTTGTCCGTATTCTGACGTACTGATCAGAAAGGAATCTTTCGATGGACACGGGGGCGTGTTGGCTGGGCACGGCCCCGTGTCTACGGACTGTTTTATGAAGTTGTCTAGTTTTTTTAAGGAACTTGTTTGTATCGGGTGGTTCCTGACTGGTTGGAACAACCCCAAAGTGCCTAATATACCTTAATTGTCCTAGACTAAGGCGAGAACGCAAGAGGTTGTCGGTGAGGGTAATTCCTATTTTCATTCTAGGTGGACAAGTCAAACCCTTTTCCGGGCTCTTGTTAAAGAAGGTATATGCCGAATCGCTCAGGTCTATGTATGCACCGAACGAAGTCGATGGAGAGTCCTTCACGGCACAATCGACACAGGGACGACTATCGTCCAAGTCTTTGCTAGGAACGAAGGTATTTTCGGGAGCAACGAGGTTGTCGGAATGCGGTTCCAACATTTCTTCATGGGTATCGTCTTGGGGCGGATTAATAAAATCCTTCCTAAGCTCTTCTATCCATTTCAGAATTAGCTCTTCTAGTTGAAATAATTCGCTAAGGAACATTTCCCCTAGAATATCTGGCTGGGCGCATTCGAGGGAGAAATAGTGCTTATTTTTACTTTCGCCCCTCTTAAGGTTGTGAAAAGATCGTGGGTCCATGTAGTGGGGCATATAATTTAGGAAGTAGCATTTTACTTCTTCATGTTCGCCACCACATAATTGACACCACGTACCATAAGAGTGCCGAAAGTAAAAATAATTACTATCACTCATGTTTATGTCAGAAATTACCAACCGTCGGGATCTAACGGTTCTGTTTTCAGTAACTGAAACTTGGGCACGGGGGCGTGTTGAGTGAGCACGGCCCCGTGTTCAGCTTACTGTCTGATGTAAAACAGGATTGCCAGTTCCAATGATTGAGCACGTGGGCGTGTTCAGCGGGCACGGCCCGTGCTGAGCTCTGCAGAAGCTGAAAAACTAAGAAAATCCTAAAAAAAATAGAAAAATAAAAGGTGATTAGGCCGTTGATTCCTAACTTTCTTAAAATCCTTGTGTCCCCGGCAACGGCGCCAAAAACTTGATGTGCGTGAAAGTGTCGTATATTTTAGGTGTATATTTTAAGCCCTTTTTAACACTTATTTTAGCCAAGTTTTAAATTTATAAAACACGATATTTCACTAACACTAAACACACATATGGGCAAGTGCACCCATCGTTGAGTGTAGTATAGCGTTGGTAAGATACCGAGGTCGTCCAAGGACACAAGAGCTTTTAGTACCGGTTTATCCTCAACGTCTAACCAAAATAAAAGTTTAGAAAAATGTTTTAAACTAAGAAAAATAAAAACTAACTAAAATGCTGAAAATAAAAATAAAATAAAAACAGATAGACAAGATGAATCACTTGGTTCCGACTCGTATCTAGTATAACCTTTGATTATTTCCGCACTTTTGCACATAATTAAGAGATTATCTTAGTTATTGTAGTAGGCCCCTCTTTTGAAGGTGACGTTACCCTCACCCCAGTAGTTTGAGTCAGCAGGGATACAATCCTAAAGGGGTGGATTATTGGAAGATAATGAATTAAGTTATTAATGCAGTATTGTGGTAGGCCCCGCTTTTGGCGGTGACGTTACCCTCGGCTAAGTAGTCTGAGTCAGCAGGGATACAGTCCTAAATAGCCGGGTTATAGTATTAATAGTAGTTAACTTATGAGGGGATCAAAGAGTTTGGACCCCCGCCATCCAATACCGTGAAGTATTGAAGGAGGTCCTACTAAATTTGACCCAGGTCCATTGCAGGACCTCTAAACGCTGAACAATGGCAAGACCTTTACCAAACCGTTCCCTTAACCCCCTACCAGGTAGCCAACATACCTCCATATAGACCGTGGAGATATGAATGGTGAAAATCCTTTATTTTATATAGACAGTAAAATAATGCCAAGACACCACGGACAAACGATAAGGAAAGATCACCTTCAACATAAGTAACTAGTTATTAAAGTCATTAATACAAAACCAAATAAAAAGTGTAAAAGATTAGAAATAAAAAGTATTATACTAGACACTTTGTCTTCACCAAGTGATGTAAGAGACTTAGGCAAACATGGCCTTGATTGTCAAGAACTCTTACGATCAATCTTGGATCCCGAGACGACTCACACACTCTATGATGGACAATGGATGATGGTGGTGGATGATGGTGTTGTGATGGTGGTGGGTGGTGGATGAAGTGTGAGAGAGGTGGTGTGCCAAGGGATGAGTTGCAATGAAACCAAGCACTCCTATTTATAGGCTGAACAGAGGCCTGGGCACGGCCCCGTGTTCTCTGGGCACGGCCCCGTGCCCGTCTGACACTCTCTCTCTTCATTAATTGTAATTCGCAATTACAATTAATGCGCCTGCAGTACTTTCGGCACGCCCCCGTGTCCGCTGAGCACGGCCCGTGGTGGGCAATAGAAGCTTCTATAGGTTTGTCTTTTCTGCTGCTTCTTGGGCACGACCCCGTGCTGGCTGAGCACGGGGCGTGTTCAGCCTTCTGTTTTCTCTATTTTGCTTTGGAAGGTGCCGTTGAAGGTTCGGGCAATCCACTAATGTTCCTTTTCTTGTATTTATGTTGGATTTAGCTGTCTTTTTGCTTCTTTTGCGTTTTTTAGCTCATTTAATCCTGAAAATACAAAAGGAAGACAAAAACACTCTTTTTCCAATATTAGTACTAAAAAGGGTTAGTTTTATGCCTCATTTGATGTAATTTATATGTTGCATTTTACACACATCAAAGTCCAATTTCTTGGACATGTGGTAAGTGAGTGTGGTATCCAGGTGGATCCCACTAAGATTGAAGCAATTATGAATTGGCAAGCGCCTAAGACTCCTATAGAGATTCGTAGCTTCTTGGGTCTAGCAGGGTACTACAGGCGTTTCATCGAAAACTTTTCAAGGATTGCTGCACCTCTAACGTCGTTGACTCGCAAGAATATAAAGTTTGATTGGGGTCCCAAGCAACAAGAATCTTTCGAGATTCTTAAACAAAAGTTGAGCAATGCTCCTGTATTGACATTGCCAGAAGGAATTGAAGAGTTTGTTGTGTACTGCGACGCATCGCACACTGGCCTGGGTTGTGTGCTTATGCAGAAAGGCAAGGTTATTGCCTATGCCTCACGTCAATTAAAGGTCCACGAAAAGAATTACACCACCCATGATTTGGAATTGGGTGCCGTTGTATTTGCACTAAAGCTTTGGAGGCATTATTTATATGGAACCAAGTGTGTGATCTATTCTGATCACAAGAGCCTTCCACATCTGTTTAACCAAAAGGATCTTAACATGAGACAGCGTCGATGGATGGAGACACTGAATGATTATGATTGTGATATACGGTATCATCCTGGCAAGGCAAATGTAGTCGCCGATGCCTTGAGCAGAAAGGATTAAGCCCATTAGAATCAATGCCAAAAGCATTGAATTAAAGAACAACTTGAATGAAAGGTTGTTAGCCGCTCAAAAGGAAGCCGTATTAGAAGCTAACTATCTAAATGAGAAGTTAGGCATAACTGCTGATCAATTATCATATGGCAAGGATGGAATCCTTAGGATGAATGGTCGAATCTGGGTTCTAATCCATGGAGGGCTTAGAGATGTGATTCTCCAAGAAGCTCATAGTTTGAAATATTCAGTTCATCCTGGCAGTGATAAGATGTACCAGGATTTAAAGGCAAATTATTGGTGGATAGGTTTGAATAAATCTATAGCCACTTATGTGGCTAAATATTTGATGTGCGCATAAGTTAAAGCAGAGCATCAAAAACCGTCAGGTTTGCTACAACAGCCTGAACTTCCCACTTGGAAATGGGAAATGGTAAACATGGATTTTATCACTAAGTTACCAAAGACAAAGCGTGAAAATGATACGATTTGGGTTATAATCGATAGACTGACCAAGTCAGCCCACTTCTTGCCTATTAAGGAAACGCACAGCTCTGATAAGCTAGCTCAATTGTACGTGGATGAGATAGTATCTCTCCATGGTGTGCCAGTATCTACTATTTCTGATAGAGATACAAGATACACATCACATTTTTGGAAAAGCTTTCCGCAATCTTTAGGCACGCGTTTAAGTTTCAGCACTACTTATCATCCTCAAACGGATGGGCAAAGCGAACGTACAATTCAAACACTCGAGGATATGCTCAGGGCTTGTGTTATTGATTTAGGAGGAAGTTGGGATGACCATCTTCCTTTGATTGAATTCTCATACAATAATAGTTATCATTCGAGTATCCAAGAACGCCAGTTTGTTTTGCGGAAGTGGGAGAAACCCAACTGTCAGGACCTGATATTGTCCTGGAGACAACAGACAAGATTGTTCAGATCCGTGATCGTCTGAAAGCCGCAAGGGATAGACATAAAAGCTATGCAGATATGAGGCATAAACCTATAAAGTTTGAAGTTGGCGATAAAGTGCTTCTTAAGGTGTCACCCTGGAAAGGGGTGATGTGTTTTGGCAAAAAGGGCAAGTTGAGCCCAAGATACATAGGACCATTCAAGATCATCGAATGTGTCAGATCTGTAGCTTACAAGCTAAATCTGCCAGAAGAGCTTAGTGGAATTCATAATGTATTCCACATCTCCAATTTGAAGAAATGTCTAGCCGATGAGTCGCTAGCAATGTCGCATAAGGACGTGCAGATTGACGAGAGTTTGAAGTTCGTTGAAAAACCTTTGTCGATCGAGGATCGACAGGTTAAGAAGCTTCGAAGAAAGCATGTGCCAACCGTCAAAGTGAAATGGGATGCTCGTAGAGGCCCAGAATACACGTGGGAGGTTGAATCCACAATGAAACAGAAATACCCTCATTTATTTCAGTAAATTTCGAGGTCGAGATTTCTTTTAAGGGGGTGAGGATGTAACACCTCACAAAATCACGTCCAATGTAATAAAGACACGTGTCATGAAGATTGAACGTATAATAAATTAATCTGGAGGGACTAAAATTGTCAAACAATGCAAATATGTAAGTAAAAGGATCCAAAGTGTCAATATGCCAATCTCGTGCCTCTGATTGACCCCACTCGACATTTGTATTCCTTAATGAATAAATTGTCGGACATAGAAAGTCGTTTGTGCTTAAATTGAGAATTTTACGAAGCATAGGGATTAAAAGTATCAACATGTTAAATGTTACCTCTGAATGACCTTTCAACAATCCCAAAAGCATTGTAATATTTGTATATTTTGCTCTCAAGAGTATTGGATAGTAATCTCATGAGTCCGATGAAATCAAGACTTTTCGGGTGATTTCACAACTAACCGGGAGCTTAACGGAGTTAATTTGTGATTCAAGACCCTTAAAAGTTAACTATGGGGGTCAAAAGTGCAATAAATGAATCTTAATCAAACTAAAAATGGACCAGGGAATGAAAATGCAATAAATGAAAGTTTTTATCCGGGTTGGGGGGAGCCTCGCGGGGCGCGTAGACCTCTTTTGGAGTCAACGCGGGCCGCGTAGCAGGTGCCAGCGACGAAAAAAACTGGCAGCTGCATGTTGCAGCTCTTACACCGTCATTGCATGAGTTCTGAGCGATACTAGGGGCTTGTAAATGGTTTTTACTGCCCTAGGGACACGTGTGAACATCTGGTAACAACATAGGGACAAATGCAATGATCCTAGAACATCCAAATTCCTATATAAGAGCTTGGGTTTCCATTTGATCAATGCACACTTTGAAGTTTTACTCTCAAACACTTCTCTGGAGCCTCCTGGACTTCTAAGAAGCTCTCATAGTCTAAATCTTCGTGCTAAGGACTCTTGTAAGTGTACTTAGCCTCTGTAATTAAGTTTTCATTAGTGTAATAACCGAAAGTCAAAGTTAGCGTTATTACGCTTTGAATTTGTGATTAATCACTAATGGTCCAGCCATTATTCGAATTGAAAGTGGCTATGTGTTGGTAATTATGTAGGTGTTAAACCCTTAAAAGGGCACCTTCAAATTATTACATTATCTCAGTCAATTGTGGGGCAAAGTTATGAACAAAAAGTCAAACGAGTCAGTTTTTACAAAATAATTCACCACTGATAATGCAGAGGTTATGGAGCATGTTTTAACACTTAAATAACTTGGTAAATAATATCAGAACATGTTTAGGCATGTTCAACCCGACAATTCTGAGTTTAGGCTCGGTTCGCAACCGAAAGTCGCAAAAGTAGACTTTTGCTTTGACTTTCAGTTCTGACCCAATTTAGCTTAGTTTAGATATGCCTTAGGGTTCCTTTTGGACGACATTATATGTTAGAATAACCCTCTGAGGTTATGCTACATAGTTCCTTAAAAATCTGATTCATTTGCATGTTCCCGTTAAATGCTTAAATATGGACCATTATGCCCTTTTATCATTAAAACGAGATTTTGGAAAATGTGAGAGGACAAAAACTTTTATTACTGATATATTAGTATGTCCTAAAAATTTTACATCCGAATCTGGTCTGAATTGAGAGTTATGCACGATATCGTAAAACAAAAGCTTTTTGTTAATTAAATAGCATTTTTGGCATAAATCATATTTAAACCCAAATTTTGGCACCAAAATTTCTACCCACTGTTATAATATAATATTTAGGGATTTTTGGAAATTTTTATTAAATTTTAAACTGATCATAACATAGAGTTCTTGCATGTGCTCGGTAATTGACGATAATGCCCTTTTCACTAATAAAATGAGTTTAGACGTCATTTACATGTCAAACCTTTTTCCACAGATTTAATATATTAAATAAAATATTTTGAGCAGTTAAGACTGATAAAAATCTCAGGTTTCCTTAAACAACCTGAATATCGTCAAATACCGACTTTTATGCGAAATAGGCGCATAGTATGGTTTAAAACCATATTTAGCACCTAAGACTTGTTACCTACTGATTTTATGAATAAATTTTTATACTTTAACAGTAAGTTTAAGTTTTGAACTCAGATTTCCAAATTTGACCCTTAAAGCATATGTGAAATGACCAAAATGCCCCTTCAGTGCATAGTTTGGCCGTATTTGATAAATTTCACATATGTATGATATCTTACTGATGTAACTTATTAAAAATAAATATTTATACTGATTATTTTAGACCTGAACCTCAGATTGTTATTTGACCTCTTTTATAAACTCTAAAATGACCGAAATACCCTTACGGGGCTTAAATTGGTTTTAAATTCGTTTTGGGCATAATGGAAGATATCCTACTGATGTCATATCAGATTTAAAGCATATTAACTTGTGAAACTTGTACATGACTCATTTGGTTACCCGTTATGCATTTTCGCGTTCGGTACGGTTTATGTGACTAGTTCATATAAATTAACCGAAACGGGTCAAACCTTATCATTTTTACTTCAAAATCCAGAATGTGGTTAGTTTACCCACTTTATACAAGTCATCATACTTGTTGGGTCTAAATCACATTCTAATTTGGTCTTCGCTTAATTTTGCGTTTTGAACCGTAAACCTTCATTAAAACTAACCGGTCTAAGTTAAGACTTAAATAAGATCCGTTAGGAATCTAATAGGTTATTAAAACCTTCGTTCCAGATTAGGAGCCCAGTAAAAGCTACTTGTACTTGCTGATTTGATATACGGCTGAGAATAAGATTATATTTTAGCTCAGGTAAATACTTTTAACTTATTTTCCGTTATACGAGCTTGGGATACAGTATTATAATAATACAGCTTGGTTGGGTATTGAATGTTTAATCGATTAGTGGTTAAACCATTGAAATAACCCGTTTTAACCTGTCTTGTTTGATGCAATGCCTTTGGGGGGTTAATGACCATGTCCTGGATATCCTCGGCTCATTCATTAGAAATGGCCACGGCTTAAGCATGGGGTGTAGGCATACACCTGACAGTTGCGTATGTAAAAACGGTATCTCACTCTCTTGTGGGCCTATACTTGTGGTGTGTCTATTAATCTAATCCGACTCTTCTAACCGGGTCCTGAACGGATGACAAACATGTAAATCTGTATACAAGATTATTTTAAATAATTGTCCCAAGTTAAAAAGAATATTTGTTCCTTGTGCATTTAAATAAATTTTAAAAACATTTTTCAAAAGTGTCAGTTAATTGTATTTACCAGTGTAAACTGACGTATTTTCCAAAAAGGTTAAGTGCAGGTACTACGCGAAATGGGCTGGAAACTCCTGAGTGATTAAATAAAGAGTCTTGCAAGCTTTTATCACTTTAAGTCTGTTGAACAATATTCCTTTTATTTTAATCTGCCTGTGGATCCACTTACAACCGTTGTGTAATATTTTATTATACTTTCAAATCGGTTTGTATTATTACTTTAGACTTCCGCTGTGCATTAAACTGTGATTATTGACTATAATGATATCAACTACGTCACGATACTCCCCACCGGGCCCACCGGTAATACGTGGAAATATCGAGGCGTGACAGTTTGGTGGTGGAATGAGAGACTGGATTTTTAATGAAGTTTTCAGTTACTTGAATATCCAACATGAGAGGGGTTTTTAGAGCAGTTACACCAAAATCCAGCAATTGATTTTGAAGCCACAGGAGTTGGGCTGTACAGCTTACAGCAGCAATGTATTCAGCCTCTGTTGTTGATGCTGAAACAGTTGCTTGCTTTTTTTACTTTGCTTGGAAACTAAGTAATTGCCTAGAAACTGGCACCCTCCTGAAGTGGACTTCCTTGTTGCCTTACAACCAGCAAAATCACTATCTAAAAAACCTGAAAGCTCAATATTCTCATTATCAAGATACCAGATACCAAGTGTGGGAGCACCTTTTATGTATCTGAATATTCTTTTCACAACTATAAGATTTGACTTCCTAGGTGCTGACTGGGATCGTGCACAGACACATGTTGTAAACATGATGTCTGGCCTAGATGCAGTTAGGTACAATAAAGACCCAATCATGCTTCTATAAAGTGTTTGATCAACCAAGTCATCTTTCTCATCAACAGTGACCAGCTTTGTGGTTTCCATGGGTGTACTACATGGTTTACAATCATTCATATCAAATTTTGTTAAAAGTTCTTTGACATATTTGCTTTGATGAATGAATGTTCCATTTTGTAATTGCTTAACTTGGAGACCAAGAAAGCATTGAACTTCACCCATGGCACTCATCTCATACTCTGCTGTCATGAGTTTCCTGAACTCTTCACACATAGAGGTACATGTGGACCCAAAAATGATGTCATCCACATAAATCTAGATAATAATCAAATCCTTTCATTTCCTTTTTAAAAACAATGTTTTGTCAATCTTACCTCTTTTAAAGCCTATAGATAAAAGAAATGTGGAAAGAATTTCATACCAGGCCCTTGGTGCTTTTAGACATGATCTGGATAAATGGCATCTTCAAAACCTGGAGGTTGGCATATATATACCTCTTCCTGAATCTTACCATAGAGGAATGCACATTTGATATCCATTTGGTACACCTTGATGTTGTGGTTGACAGCAAAGGCTAAGAACACTCTGATGGCCTCCAGTCTTGCTACAAGAGCAAATGTTTCATCATAATCAATGTCCTCTTCTTGTCTAAAGCCTTGAACCACAAGCCTGGCTTTGTTTTTTACAACAATGTCCCTTTCATCTGTTTTGTTCTTAAAGACCCATTTTGTGCCAATTGGACATACATCCTTTGGAAATGGTACAAGTTCCCATACTTTTTGTCTTTTGAACTCTTGGAGCTCTTCTTGCATAGCTTCTACCTAAGTGTTGTCTTTCAGTATCTTTTCATACTTGGTAGGTTGTATGAGTGATAGAATACCAGCAAAAAGACAAATCTTTTGGGATTGACTTCTTGTGAGCACCCCTTCATTAATGTTGCTAATAACTTGATCTGGTGGATGACTTTTAAGGAAGATTATATCTCCCTTGTATGGAACAATGGCATTGAGAGGTGAAGGCTGCAGATGTGAATCATCTGAGCTAACATCTGTTGGCAATTTTGAAGAGCCAACATCTGTTGGAGATGAAGGTGGAGGTATGGGAGGAATGGGTGTGAAGATGGGTTGACTTTTATCCACAGATGATGGATTTTTGTTAACAGGGGTTTGACTGGATGAGATGGTAGAGGTTTGATCAACAATTGTTGATGCAGTAGTGGCAGAGTTTTCACAGTTGTTTTGAACATCTGTTCCTCTGGTGGTGGATGTGACTTTGTATTGTGGAATCACAATGTCAAATCCACATTCTTGATGGGAAGACTGTGTTGTACCTGCAGGGTTAGTCTTGACAGACACATCTTCAAATATAAATTTATCTAAGTCAAACAATTCAGCAAGATTTGCTAGGATTTTTAATGAAGAAAGTTCATTGAACTTTACATTTAAGGTCTCTTCCACACACCTAGTCGTTGTGTTAAACACTTTGTAGGCCCTGGCAGTGGTTGAGTATCCAAGAAAATAACCACAATCTACTTTGGGTGCAAATTTTGAAATTGAGTCTTTTAAGTTTAAGATGAAACATGGGCACCCAAGATCCGGGAACGCCTCTTATAAATATTCAAGTTGGAAATTTTCAAATGTCGAGGGAGTTACTAGATCTTGGAGCCGGAGTGAGTATTTTACCGGGGGGCTTATACGACCAATTTGATTTTGGTCCATTGAAGCGGGTTGAGACAATGGTTGTTTTAGCCGATTTGTCTCATAAGCTTCCCTGGGTATTGTGTGGGATGTTATTGTTATGGTTGATGAATTCTACTATCCGGTCGATTTTCTTGTTTTAGACTACTCATCTGTGGACCCAATTTAACAACAAAATGTTATTTTGGGTCGGCCATTTTTGAACACTGCTCATGCCATGATTGATTGTCAATATGGTACGGTTGACATGACATTTGGTAATAGAATGATGAGATTAAATGTTTTTACTAACGTTTCTAATTCTTTTGGTGGTGATGAGTGTTTTATGGCAGATATAATTGACGGATGCGACCTGCATGAGTATGAGGAAGATGTGTTGGAACCATGTATTTGTGCTTTTTCGTTACAGGTACATGCTTGTGCTTTGAGGATGGAAGAGAAAGAGCAAGAGGCTCTAGCGGTAAAAGAAGGGAGACCGCCATGGACCCACCAAATTGAGAACTTACTGGTGGAAATTGATTCGGGTACGAAGCCCTCGTTGGAGGGTCCACCACAAGTGGAATTGAAGGAGTTGCCAAGCCACCTAAAATATGCATTTTTGGGGGATAACGACACTATACCGGTGATCATTGCCTCTAATTTAGATGTGGCTCAAGAAGAGGGTTTGTTGAGGGTGTTGAAGGCTCATAAGGCGGCTATAGGATGGACGATAGCCGACTTGAAAGGTATTAGTCCATCCATTGTCATGCATAAGATCATTACAAATGAAGATGCAAAGCCGACCCGAGAAACACAAAGGAGGTTGAATCCCAACCTAAGAGAGGTTGTTAAAAAAGAAGTAATCAAGTGGTTGGATGCGGGGATCATATATCCCATCTCGGAGAGTGCATGGGTAAGTCCGACACAGGTAGTGCCAAAAAAAGCCGACATTCAGGTAATAAAAGATGAACAAGGTGAGCAAATCGCCACCCGACCGGTCACCGGGTGGCGAGTATGCATAGATTATCGCAAATTAAACGCCGCTACCTAGAAGGACCATTTCCCATTACCCTTCATTGACCAAATTATTGAAAAAACTTTCGGGTCAAAAATATTATTGTTTTTTGGATGGGCATTCGGGATATAACCAAATTGCAATCCACCCGGACGACCAACACAAAACCACATTTACATGTCCATATGGCACATTTGCTTTTCGGCGAATGCCATTCGGATTATGTAATGCCCCGGCCAATTTTCAAAGACGTGTGATGAGTATTTTTTCAGACATGGTCGGGGAATCACTCGAAGTATTCATGGACGATTCCATTTTTGGCCCAAATTTTGAGTCTTGTCTGAGTTGGAAAAAGTTTTAAAAAGGTGTGTCGAGACAAATTTGGTGCTAAGCTGGGAAACGAGTCACTTCATGGTACAAGAGGGTATTATGTTGTGTCACGTAATTTCTGACCGGGGATGGAGGTAGATAAAGAAAAAATTCGGGTAATCTCATCTTTGCATCCACCAAAGAATGTTAAGGGGGTAAGATCATTTTTGGGACACGCGGGATTTTACCGACGATTTATTAAGGGTTTTAGTGTTATTACCAAACCTTTATGTAATTTTTTATTAAAAGATGTCCCTTTTGATTTTACTAACGAATGTTTGCAAGCTTTCAATGTTTTGAAGGAACAATTGGTGAAAGCTCCCATCTTGCAACCGCTGGATTGGTCAAAGCCGTTTGAGATCATGTGTGATGCTAGTGACACGACAATTGGAGCGTTTTTTGGTCAAAGAGTCGATAAAAAGCCATTGGTAATTTATTATGCAAGCAAGACTTTGTACGAGGCGCAACTGAATTACACCACAACAGAAAAGGAGTTGTTAGCGGTGGTGATTCTTTGGACAAATTTCGGTCATATATATGGGGAAGCAAAGTGATTGTGTACTCGGATCATAGTGCAGTTCGGTATTTGATGGAGAAAAAAGATGCGAAGCCCCGTTTGATTCGTTGGGTGCTTTTATTTCAAGAGTTTGATTTGGAAATTCGGGATAAGAAAGGATGTGAAAATGTTGTGGCGGATCATTTATCCTGAAATCCATTAGAAGAATCGATGATACAAGCGAGATCAATGAGCGGTTTCCCGATGAGCAACTTTTAGCCGTTTCAACTGCGCTGTGGTATGCTCACTATGTTAACTACTTAGCCACGGGTGCAATCCCAAGCCATTGGACGAAGAAAAGGAAGCAACAATTCGTGGTCCAAGTCAAGCAATGTATATGGGATGAACCGTACCTCTTCAAGATTGGGCCCGGTCAAATAATTCGAAGGTGTGTTCCCGAGATGGAGGTGTTAGAAATTTTGATCCATGCTCACTCATCGGCACGTGGGGGTCATTTTAGTGGCCACAAGACGGGTTATCGGGTTATTACATGTGGGTTTTATTGGCCTACAATTTTCAAGGAGGCTTGCAAGTATGCTCGGAATTGCTTGAATTGTCAAAGAGTGGGAAGTATCTCAAAAAGGGATGAAATGCCTTTACAACCAATTTTGGTGGTTGAAGTGTTTGTATGTGGGGCATAGACTTTATGGGTCCCTTCCCAAGCTTGAACGGGTTCTTGTACATCTTGGTCGTGGTGGATTATTTGTCGAAGTGGATTGAAGCTATAGCAACAAGGACCAACGATCATTCGGTGGTGTCTAAGTTTTTTCAATCCAACATCTTTGCTCGTTTTGGGATCCCGAGGGTTATAATTAGTGATGGTGGTTCGTATTTTAAGAATTTTAACTTTGGGAAGTTGATGAAGCGGTACAACGTGAACAACCGAATCGCTACTCCATACCACCCGCAAACTAGTGGACAAGTTGAAGTGTCCAATCGACAAATAAAATAGATCTTGATGAAAACGGTGAGGGTGGATAGGAAGGATTGGTCGAGCAAGTTGGATGATGCATTATGGGCATACCGAACGGCTTATAAAACTCTAATTGGTACAACCCCTTATCGGATGGTATATGGGAAAGGGTATCACTTACCAATGGAGTTGGCTCACCGGGCATTATGGGCAATAAAGATGGTTAATGCGGACTATACCGAAGCGGTAAAGATTCGGAAGCTTCAATTGAGTGAAATTGAAGTGATTCGGGATGAAGTGTATGAATGTGCATCCGCATACAAAGATAAACTGAAAAAGGTTCATGATGCAAAGTTAAGAAAACGAACCTTTGAAGTGGGTCAAAAGGTGTGGTTGTACAATTCAAGATTGAAGTTGTTCGCGGGAAAGTTGAAGAGCAAATGGATGGGCCATACGTAATCACAAGAGTGGGCAAGTTCGGAGATATAGATATTGAAGATGTTCACACCAACATGAAGCAAGCGGTGAATGGGCACCGGCTCAAACCGTACTTGGAAGGGAACAACATCAAAAATCTCGAACTTGACATGGTGGGCTACATTCTACGCCCATTGGATGGGCCATACGTAATCACAAGAGTGGGCAAGTTCGGAGATATAGATATTGAAGATGTTCACACCAACATGAAGCAAGCGGTGAATGGGCACCGGCTCAAACCGTACTTGGAAGGGAACGACATCAAAAATCTCGAACTTGACATGGTGGGCTACATTCTACGCCCATTGGATGAGGAAGAAGGATAAAGAGGCCTAGGTTCTGTAGTGTAAATTTTTAGTTTAGTATAAGCTAGTTTAGTTTGTTTTTAAACAATCACCGTACTCGCTTTAACTTGTGTTTGAAACAAGTGTGGGGAAATTCTTACAAATTTCTTTAACACGGTGTTGAGGATAACACGGGTTTTTCATGGGGGGTAGGGTAATTTTTATGCGCTTTTCAAAAAATACAAAAACCATAAAAATTACAAAACTGAAAAAAATAAAAAAATATAAAAACAGCAAAAACTTGAAAAATTGGGAGACTTTATATCCCCAGTGTCCGTCGTAGGTTACGGTGTGGGCCGTAGCTTACAGTGGTCATTGGGGGAATTAAAGTTCTATGGTGTTAAGCTACTATCCGACGGTGAATTATTTTTCCTAGAGCCCACCGTAGGCTACGGTGGGTCCCGTAGGCTACGGCGGCACCTGGGTGTTGGAAAGTCACGCGTCGGCAGTTTTATAAAAAAGTATATATAACAAATCATCAATATTCGAAATAACTCCCAACCACTCATTTCCTGACATTAATCCCCAACCACAAACCTTATCTTTCACTTTCATTCAACATCACAAACCCTAAAACATTCATAACCTTCATTCTCTCATAAAATCTTCAAATCTTCATGAAATCTTGTGATTTTTTAGTCTATTTTGACTAGAATTTCAAAAGCTTTATGATTTCGGGCTCATAGTTGAAAGAAAACAACGATTTAACAGTCAATTTCGAGGATTTAGGTCTGAATTTTTTGAGAATTTTTAGGGATTTCTTGTTTCTTGAGAGTTCTTGGTAATCCCTGCATCAACAAACTGAAGGTATGTAATTTCTAACTATTTTTGATGGTGCATTGTGAAGTTGAAGGTTGTTGTTGATTTTTGCTCTTATACCCACTTGCTTGTAGGAGTTAGTTAATAGGAATGTGTTGATTTATGAAGTACTATGGTTATAGATGCTAGGTTGATGTCAAACTTTTGAATATTTGGGAAATCTTTACAATGTAGAGACATCATGCCCAAATTTATTCTTAAAATAAAATAAAATAAATAATTGTGTTTATTTACATCTACAACCATAGTTACAAGCAAGTGTGGGGATGTTTGGGTTAAATGAGAACTAATGGGAATTGTTTGTGTGTTTCTTGTGGTGTTTCAGGAAAATGGGTCGAACAGGCAAAGGCAAAGAGCCAGCAGGGTCATCGAGCCAACCAGAGGCTCAACAAAAGAGAAGAAGGTTGGTCCTTGCTCAAGACCCGGAAGAAAAAGAACCGCCAAGGGCTACAAAGCCGAAATGGGCATCCGGTTTGTTGTTAGATCAACCAATTGAAAGGCAAGCAGAACTATTTCATGATCAAATGAATACATTGACCCTCCGCAAGGAGGCTTTTATTTGTGAGAAAGAGGTGAGGGAAAATGATTTCGATCCTTTCGGGATTACCGACAAGTTCAAAGCTTTGGGGTGGGAAAGCGCCTTAAAGTGTTATGATGGGGAAGGCAAGAACTTATATGATGCAGAAATACAAGAGTGGATAGCCACTCTAAGATGTCCCCCGTTTAAAAATCCTTCAAAGATGAAGCTAACTGGGAAAGTGAATGGTATTGAGGTAGAAATGTCTTATGATACCTTGCGGAGGGTAGTGAAGCTTGATAGCAAGCCTGCGAACCAATACATCTACTCGAGTTTGGAGGATTTGTATTTCAATTCTCAAAAGCATCCAAGATGGAACGGGATGTTAGACTATCTATTTCTACCCAGAACTACACATGGGAAGCTCTATCGAAGGAATTTACGGATAAAGGCTAAGTTGATGTTGGTAATTTGCATGCAAAACGTCATTCCACGACAGGGTGACAAAGTTGAGGTGAGTTATCCTGAAGTGCCGGTTCTTTACATGTTGCTGAATGGTTCTCCACTTGTTCCTTTCCGTTTTCTGGTGTTAAACAATATTTGGATTAGTAGAAACAGTTCGGAGAGGAAAGATAATCCCGCATTGTAGGCTGATTACCGCTTTGTTAAAAATGTATGGGGCGATTGGAGCGGAGGATAATGGGTCGTACAAAAAGTTCAAACCGTTTAATTTGGCAAATTTGGGGCCCGGATGGGAGTATAAAGAATCAGAAATGTACCATCAGTTAAAGAGTGATGGTCAGAGATGGAGGGCGTTGAAGGTGGATGCCCGACCATTGCAATCGGGAGAGGCTGATGAATCGGAGAGCGAGGATGAGGTCCCAAGTGGGGACGAGGATTATAGGGCGGATACATTTACTGTAGATATGGATATAGGTGGAGCCGACCCAATGGTGGTGTTCGAAGAGGGGGAGCCCAATCGGGTTATGTAGGGAGTGCTTTTGATATGCACAACAACCCTATGATCAGAATTGGGCTCATTTTGGGACCATGGAGCAAGTTCTGGAAAGAAGGCGACCACCTACGTTTTCCGATTGGCCCGATTCGAGCCAAATGCTCTTCGATCATCAAACTTACATGGGATCAAGTATGGAAAGGGCGTTAAAGCAAAATTATGATCGTCAAGAGCAATGGAATAGGGCTCAGATGTATGCTCGTGAGGAGGAGATAAACAACCATTACATCAATGACCGGAACCAACGTATGCATGGCGCTTGGCATGCGGGCCAACCAGTTGTCGCGGATCCTCCAATTGTGGATTATTCCACTCTACCGCCTTATGATGGTAGTGTGTCGTATCCCACCCCACCATTGCATCATTCTCAATGGGTGGATCCACATACGGGCATGGGAGGATATGGGCCAAGTCAACAAGCCGGTGATCAAGGTGGTGAAGGCGGTAGTAGCAGCGGTGCATTTGGGTTTGGAGAGTTCTCAGATATGATGACATCTATCTTCGGGCCTCCTCAACCGCACTATTACTGATCATGTCATGTTTTGTTCCATTTTGTACACTTTGTATATATTTGTGTTTTATGTTATGGTTGGGCGGTTTGGGGGGTGTTATGATGTGTTGAGTTTGGACGGGTTGTGAAAAGTTGGTGGTGTTTTAGTAATTTCAATTGAAAAAAAAAACAAAAAAAAAAAAGAAATTTAGGGTTTGAGTGAAAAAAAAATTGATGTTGTGGTTATTTAGCGATTTTTCCCTTCAAAGCCATACATTGGGGACAATGTATCCCAAGTGTGGGGATGAGGGAAAATTTTTAAAAATTGTGAAATCAAGCGAAAAATTGTCCAAAAATTAAACACTTTGTAGGATCGTTGTCAGACCCGAAATGAGTCGATTAGAGGTGTTCTACTCAAAATGAAAGGCGGAAACAGACATTATGAGTTGAATTCAGCAAGATATCACTTTTAACTGTCATTTATATTGATCTGGAACAGTTTTACAGCAAGACGACACTTCGACAGAGCTTCGCCGTCGGAAACACACATACATGAACTGCCTCAAACGAAATCAGGTCACAACTATTTATAGGCAAGGTGATTCCGCTTGAACAGGTTCAAGAGGAATCAAGGTTCAAACGAAATAGCATTCAAACGGAATCAGTTGCTTCAAATGAAATTAGCAAACTGATTTCGCTTGAACTGTGCATGCTCATTTCAAACGGAATTACTTTATGAAATTTTGTTTGAACTTGCCATTTGACCTATTTCCCCGTATTCCGTGCCCTGATTAATCTAATACAATGCAAGACTCGATACAAGACGAAGTCGTCAGACGCATGCACCAACAGACTCCCCCTCGAATGTTGACGAGTCTTAAGTGTCGAGTCTTCAACGTCTTCAGTCTTTATCAGTCTGAACGTGTAAGTATCTTCAAACTTTATATCTTTCTTTTCTTCAGCATCAACAAACTTCCCTCGAACACGCTTTCCTCGGATGTCTTCAGACTCCCCCTTTCGATATGCTGGGATCGCAGTCTGGCTTGTTTAAATCACATAGTCCTCAGGTATCGAAACCTGGCTTTGTGCTCTTTCTTCAGGTTTAGGATCAAAACCTGGCTACACCTGCACATTCTCTACCCAAAAATAAATTTCACAAATTTAACATTTTAACAAATTTATATGTACAAACTCCCTCTCAATATAAACCAGAATGATTTATTAATGATAGAAACCTCAGATGACCACTTGTACCGAACAATATTCAAAAACTTTTCTCATTTAAACACACACTACCCTTCACCACATACTCATCATGTTTAGCGCTTGGAATTTTAAAAATCAGCTCTTCAACATCAGTTATCGAAAATCTTTTTGAATATTTCAAAATTTATGCTAAAACACACTAAAAATATTTTTGGATTTTGTTAATGAAATGAAATGCAGTAAAGAAATATATACAGACAATATTTTTGTGAGTTTGTGTAAGAGGATCATATCAGTGTTTGACAAGTCACAAGTACCGTTGAGCTTAGTTACACATTAAGAATTAAACAATTCACTTAGATTGCCGATATACTGATCCACTTAAATTTTCACACAAATTTCAACAAATTCAGGATATGAATTTGGTGTATTAAGAACTTAAACTCATTCATGTGTCCCACCTCTTGAATATACTCCCGTATCCAATCCCAATATTCAGTCTTACAGGTGAGTATACCACAGATGATATCTGTAAGGGGTTAAATTGCGAAACCGTGAGAGCTCAGGTCAGAACTTCCGTTCAGCAGAGAGATGACGGCTCGACTTTTGGTGTGTCCCCTTTAGAGGATCTTTTTTACAACAGCAATGATTATCAATTTTATTGTTTCATCATTTTTGCTGAGGGCGGCGCTATATTTCAAGCAAGCAGTAAACTATTCTCCGGGGACTAGGCCATTGCTTCCGTAAAATCAGAAGTCCCGGGATAATACCCCAGATATCACTGAGCATAAAGACCTAGTATCTCAGAAAGAAGGATCTTTCAAACGAAATTTCAGGGGTTACCTATATATTCAAGTAGTGTTCCCCATGAAATAAACAAGTTTGAATTTAAGTTTATATCCCAAAAAAGTTTACTAAATGTGTAAAAACCTATCGGCATATCATCAGTGAGACCGTTTAACGCTATATAAACATTACATTTCTTTAGCATACTGTAACTGTCTACTGATGTACTATCATTTCCTCTTCTCTGACAACAAAACTCATTTTGAATTTATCATGTTTTTGTATTTTTCAAATTTTCAAATGTTTTTGGATTTTCAGAAATTCTTACTCCCCCTAAAATGCAAACACATTTAAGGAAAATTGAAAACAAACTATACAAGTAAATTGACAACCAATATCGAATCGCTTCAAATCGCCATCCACTTGGCATAAACAATCAGAACTCCCCCTTTCAACAAACTATTTTCTCATTATAAGTTCAAAACACTTAAGTTTGTATTAACCAAAATGATTTTTCCGGAAAATAAGTTTTGTTGGGGTTAACACTTGTAGGTTAATGGTTCATCACATTGTTTCTCAATTAATTGTAGAAAATCAGATACAACTTAATGTCCCTGATTTACCACTTATAAGTAAAAACCTATTCCAACCACTTGTAAATCCATTCATCAACCACTTGAAAAATATAACATTTTAAGAAAATACCACCTGTATCTTTACCAACTGTACCACTTGCAAGATTATCAACCAAGAAAGATGCCTATTCCTGCTCCACGCTTATAAACCTGAGACCTCCGGCAAGTCCGGATATTTTACTTGTGAAAAACAGACATCCAAGCTTCACCAAACTTGGATGTTTCCTCCTTAACTTCACCTGGGTAAAATGTTTCTTTCCTTGTTTCATAAAAATCCTTTACCCCTTTGACTTTACCCTCAACCATTTTTCCAAAAATCTTTTTCACATTTCCATTAAACACTTTCTCGACATCAACTTCTTTCTTCTCAGAATGGAACTGATTAGAGACCTCAACCTTCCCAATTTTTGATTTAAAATTCTCAGCCCTCAATGGTGGAAAATGAACATCATCCATTGGAGGCACTGAGTTTTCCTCTTTTAAATCAACCTGTGGCTCGTCTAACTTTGTGGAGTTAGATTCATCGCCAAGTTTCTCATAAAACTTCTTAACAACCCACACTTGGTTGGCATGTTTAGCTCTCTTTTGATAAAAATGAGTCTTTGAACACTCACCAACTTCATATGTTGAATTTTCAAAAATTTTGAATTTCTCAGTTGGTGACTCATTTTTCCCAAAAACCTTTTCTTTGAGTTTTTTAGAAACTCCCTGTTTTTTCTTTGTATCCAACGGACAATTCCATGCAATGTGACCAGCTTCATTGCACTTGTAACAGGTTCTAGTATCCTTTCTATGAAAAACTCCAGTTCCTATTCCCTTCTTTTCAGCAAGAAACTCTTGGTTTGATTGTCTCCAGAAAGTTTTCTTCTGTTCTTCCTCAGCACTTCCTCCTGAAATAAATTTAGTATTTGATTGAGAAATTTTTCCATTTTTATAATTTTCAGGTGGAATATAACCAAGACCTTTCTTTTTGAAATTACCATTATGGTTTGGTTTCTTTTGAAAACTAGAACCAGAACCGTAACCTTTTTTCTTGTTTAATCGTTGTTGAACTCTTGAAGTGTACTTTTTAGGTTTCTTAGTAAGATTTACATCTTTTATTTCAGAAATATTGATTTCTGTTAGTTTAAAAACATTTTTGATCTTTTCAAAATTAACACTTCTTATTGGAAATTCCTCATCAGAATATAATTTGTCTGAATCAATCAATGTATATGCCACTTTGATTGCTTCATCATTCAAATTAGATTTTGATAACAGGAATTCTTTATTGTACACCCGTTTAACCGACGATTTTGAACTGTTGACCAACGAACTCGAACTTTTAACAGACGAACTTGAACACCCAGACTCGGAATTTGACTCAGACTTTAACTCCAATTCCTCATCTGTATCCAACACCTGATCTACCACCTTTTTTTATTAACTCGGACTCATGATCAGTGTCAGACGATGTAAAAACAACATCAATGTTTTCTGGTAATTCATCGGTTATATCGGACTTTAACTTTATATTGACTGCCTTTTCGACTTGCTCCTCGTTCGGTTTTCTAGGAGAATACCCTTCCCAAATAGGAGGCGGACACTTGTTATAACTAACACTCTGTTTCTTACCAGTATCCTTCTTCTTTGGCTTCTCATCATCTTTAAATGCTTCAAAACCTGCAATAGTAGGATAGATTCGATCAATAAGATAATCAGAACTAGAATAACTCTGTAATAAACGTCTGATTCTCTCATTCTCAATCTTTTCTGTCTCCAACTCCCGCTGCAACTTTGCACATTCTTCGATGTAATGATTAATTGCCTTCTGCTTTATCATCATCACAGCATTCATCATTGTCAGTGCATCTTCTCTTTCAGAATTAGTCTTTTGCAGGCCAGTAACTGTTCTGTTTAGTACATCATACGACTCTTTCACATAATTGAGATTGAACAATAGTTGTTCTTTCATCTTTTCATGCTCGCTCAATTTCTCATCTTTTTCTGCACATTGTTTGCAAGATTCTAAATACTTTGAGCAAGGTTTGATGACTTCCACAATCTTTTCAACTTCAACGATCTTCTCAACCTCAATCACTAGTTCAGCTTTAGTCACCTTCTCAGCTTTAACTTCTTCATTTTGAACAGTCTTTTCTTCTTGAGCAACACTTTCATTCTTCATTTTCTTTTGTTCTTTAGCTGCTTGTCTCTCCTTCAGCTTCTCCAAGCGATCTGCAAAATAGAATTGAAAACTTTTAGGAGATAGATGAGTTTTTGCAACATTAATATGTCTTTCTTCCTCATCATCACCACTGTCATCAGTTGGTGATTAATCAAAATCTATTATATTCTCAGAACTATCATCTGAAGAACTAGAATCAGATGGTGTTTGATCAAAATCTAATGTCTTTTCAGAGCTATCATCTGAAGTAACAGAATCAGATGATGTTTGATCAAGAATAGTTGCTTCTTCTGAACTTTCATCGGATGAAACAGATTCTTCTTGTTGATTCTTCACATGAACACCAATCACTTTCATCCATTCTTTAAACAAATCAGGCTCTTGAACTATCTTTGCAATGAAAGCTTTAAATTTCCCATTCTCATCTACAAACTGAACCCAGCTGAACCCTTCAGGTAATTTTTCATCATCTTGATCAATGATACCAAAATAGGCTTTCTTGTTTGCATCTTCGATCATTTTTCCATGAGCAGTTTGTGAATCTTTTTGTTGATGCGGTTGATGAGCAACCTGTTGATATATGGCTTTTCGATAGTAATCATCTTTTTCCAAAAGGATTCTTTGCTCCATTCGCTTCCTGATTTTTGCATTCTCTTTTGAAATGACCTTCTCCCTGCATCGAAAACAAGTAACTTTAGATTTATCAAAACCTAAAGTAGACACATGTGCATCCAGAAAATCATTTCTCCCTGTGATCATTATAAACTTTTTTGCTCTCCTCAAGACACTAGCTAGACACCATTTGATGTCCATGAGTTCCATTTCTTCAGCGTCTATCTGATCGTAATCTTCTTTTGTCAGCATAGGATTTCTGATCCTTCCTGCAACCAAACCTTCATAGGATTGTAACACAGTTGCAAGTAACACCATGTGATCTTTTGCAATTTCTTCAGAAAAACTTTGACCATCTGGAAGATTCAATGCAATGTTGCACTGTATCACACAACCGTTTCCATTTTTTGAACTTTGAGAATGAAAACTTGAAGTTGAACTCTTCGGATTAACACTCGGATATGAAGAGAATCCACTGCTGCTGTTTGGACTTTGTTCAACATTTTCTGATGAGTTTCCAGCACTAAACGCAGTTTGAATTTTCGGACTCATTTCAACCTCTTGAACATTGCCTTTGTAGTACATTTTCACATCTTGTTTACCACTCGGATTACTCATCCTCGCAATCTTCTGTTGTTTAAGATCTTGACTCTCAATCTTCTCGATGAACTGAGAGATCCTCAAATCATCATAAACTCCAGTATTCTTTAAGATCATCAAAAATGTACCCCCATTCTTTTTGAGGTAAAGCATCAGCTAGTTTATCGACCCATTCCTCTCGGTCTTTGGTTATGCTTAACAACGACATAGAACGTACTAAATGGCAATATCTTTCAATCAGTTTCTTTGTATCTTCCCCTGGCAGACTTGTGAATAGATCAAATTCTTTCTTAAGTAATGACTTTTTACTTTTGATCATATTTTCACTTCCCTCAAACTTGATTTTAAGAGCATCCCAAATTGATTTTGAAGTTTTGTCATGTTGGAGCAATACAAAGATGTCTTCTTTAATAGCTTGCTGAAGCAGACTAATCATCATTTTTTCAGCTCTCTACATGTCTCGTTCTTTGTCAGTGAATTCAGAAATTTCTTTCTCAACTTGCAGATCAGTACGTGGTAGCACATATCTCTTCAAAATACACTCCCAAGATCTCAAGTGATTGGCTTGAACCCAGTTTTCAAACTGATCTTTCCAACCGTAATACTCCTCAATGCTCATTAGCTTCGGGGGGTTTTTGTGTAGTTCCAGTTTCATTTTCTAAGTTCATATTTTGAGCAATGGTAGCTGGAGTAGTCGGGGATGTCGCAAACGCGTTGTAAAATTCTTCAGTCATGATTCCGTAAACTTTTCACAATAACAGGAACTTTCAAGCGAGATAACACCTTCAAACGGGATCACCTCCAAGCGAGATTAACTTTCAAACGAAATCACCTGCAAACAACTTCAAGCGAGATTAAGATTTCAAGCGGGATTAGTATTTCAAACAAAATCACCTGATTTCGTTTGAATTTCAAACGGAATAACACTTTTCAAGCGGAATAGGTTATTTCGCTTGAAATTGCAACAAATTTTCAAACGGAATTATAAGACTCGTTCAAGCGAAATAAGAACTTTTGTCCATTTTTGTCATTTTTAAGCCGAATTTTGTTATGATTTTCTCAAGGGTTTATTAAAACACTGTTTCGCTTATGTTGTGAAAAATTCAGGCCATTTTAACCGTGAAAAGTTGTTCAATTGATAAAAGAAGGTGTAGAAGTAAGAAAATGAGATGAAATCATGCTGAAATCTGTAGAACTCCTCCTCCTGAGCTCTGATACCGCTTGTAGGATCGTTGTCGGACCCGAAATGAGTCGATCAGAGGTGTTCTACTCAACATGAAAGGCGGAAACAGACATTATGAGTTGAATTTAGCAAGATATCACTTTTAACTATCATTTATATTGATCTGGAACAGTTTTACAGCAAGACGACACTTCGACAGAGCTTCGCCGTCGGAAACACACATACATGAACTGCCTCAAACGAAATCAGGTCACAACTATTTATAGGCAAGGTGATTCCGCTTGAACAGGTTCAAGCGGAATCAAGGTTCAAACGAAATAACATTCAAACGGAATCAGCTACTTCAAACGAAATTAGCAAACTGATTTCGCTTGAACTGTGCATGCTCATTTCAAACGGAATTACTCTATGTAATTTCGTTTGAACTTGCCATTTGACCTATTTCCTCGTATTCCGTGCCCTGATTAATCTAATACAATGCAAGACTCGATACAAGACGAAGTCGACAGACGCATGCACCAACACACTTAAGTATTAAACCGCATGACACACCGGCAACCCCGCATTTCCCTTTTTCTTGGTGAGAGTTGAGCCACTTAGTTGATTAATTAGAGTATATTTTCTTTGATGACAGTGGCAATGGGTGGGGGTGTGTTAGAACTTGTGCTTGAATGCGGTTTGAGGCCTTAGGTTGATATGCATGTGAAAAGGATAAGGGCAATTGGGTAGTCTCGTCTTGGTAGCGAGTGCGAGTGTGGGATTTGGGGGGTTGGACCTCATAAATTATATATATGAGCATGGTAGCGAGATGGGCGGGGGTTTGGACTTTAGTATCCCATTTGAGCTTTAAGCCGATCGTTTCTTAATCCGTGCCTAGTTCCTCAAAAATTCACCCGTATTTGACCCGGTCTATTAGTGTTAGCATTTTGTATTAGTATGCTTGTTTTGTTATGTTTATTTGAAAAAAAAAATGAAAATGAAAAAAAAAGAGAAGAAAAAGCAATGAAAAAGATAAAAGAAATGAATGAGATATGTTGTATATAGTTGTTTATGTTTTGTCTAGATAGAAATAAAAGACCGGGTTGAATCATTAGCTACTATTCACATATATATTTCCATTTCCTACCCATCTGCCTAGTCATGTTTCATCCTTTAAGTCCCTTTGATTCACGTGCATGTTTAGCAAATTCTTTAGGCGAAAGACCGATTTAAGTACAAGCTTATTGTTGTGCAACTATCCATTTTCCTTAAGTGTGTTCTAGCTCATACTTGCTAGTTAGTACATGTCACCGAGAGGAGAGTCATTGTGAGGGGTGTGTTATGCGGGACTTTAAGAAAAAGTTAGTAAATGAGGACATTTGGTTGCTTGGTTTGTGTTTGATCGATTGAGTAAAGTGTGGTTTATTGAACGAGTTGCTTGGGGCAAGCAACGGTTAAGTGTGGGGATGTGACGGGTGGTCCGTAGGACAACCCTTAAGTGCTATAAACGGACTAATATTTCACACTTAATTAGTTTAATTATTGGAATGGGATAACTACGGTGTGCTTGGCTTTACAGGTACAAACGGGCATAAATAAGTAGTATTAACATGTTTAGAAGGGAGCTCGTACCTGGCGGAAACAAGACGGAACGATGAGGAGTTGAAAGAAGAAACAAAGGAGTTGATCAAGGGCTCCACCATAGCTTACGGTGACCACAGTAGGCTACGGTGGTCCCTGATCTTCATTCTTTGCCGCTGTAGCCCAGTAGTCACTCACCGTAGCAATATATTTGCCACCGTAGGCTACGGTAATGACCATAGCTTACGGTGGAGACCTCCGAAAAATGTGCAACTCCCACTTTTAAGGATTTTTATGGTGTCTTTTCATTGGCAATCATTATTGAACGTTTTGGAGCAGTTCCTAGGGTTTGGGTGTTCTTCTTGGTTCTAAACAATTTCTAAACATTTGGTTTTGTGTTTTTAATCCGTATGAACATTAGACTTTGTGTTATGATGATGCACCGAACTATGAGCGGCTAATTTCGTGGAGAGCATCCTAGAGGTAAGGTTTGCTTTTGAAACACTATGTTTATGGTTAAATTTCTAGAATAATGACTTTGTAATGTTTGTTTAAGTTATTATGGTGTTTAAATGTTTGCTTGTAAAGTGTTGATTCTTGTTTGGTGTTAGTCTAAACCAGACGTTCTTGATGTCGTTGGCAATCGAGATATCATGGGAGGGATTAGGGTTGGATAATAGTCAATTGATCATCGGGTAACAACCTCGCGTTTTCATAATCCGAGTACTTAGTTCCCTTTTATCACAAACGAATAATCAAACATGAGCCATGTCTATGTGGTTCTTTCTAGTTGGGCATAAACGTTAGTGTGGATTAAAACTTGAAATCTAGGATGGTCACTTTTTCCTAATCTGTTTCACAACCTACCTTTGATTTGCAATTTAATTAGTTAATCTTAGTTCTTAAAACCAAACAACCAAATTCAGAATTTACATTTCTTGCAATTTAGTTAACTTTAGTCATTTAGATAAACCATTTAGATAACGCATATTCCACAAACTCCCTGTGTTTAATACCCGCTAACTATTAGTAGTAATTGGATTAAATTTGATTGAGACTTCGACCTCACGTCAGGCCCAAAAATCTTACAAGTTTCCTTAGTGAAGAAGGACGTATATCCCTTGTCACTCATTTGAGACACACTAAGAAGATTAAACTTAAGACTGTCAATAAGATTGACATGTTCAAACTTGAGTTTCCCAGCCTGTACAGTCCCTGACCCCAACACATTCCCTTTTAAATTGTTACCAAAAGATATATCACCCCCTCCATGTTTGATAAAGTCTTTGAGAAGGGCTCTACATCCTGTAATGTGCCTGGAGCCTCCACTATCTAAATACCATAAACTATCAAGGCAAGTAGAAGCTCCCTGCACATGAAGTAACAAATAGTTATGGTGAGTGTCCAAAGCCAAAATAGCTTTGGATGTGGTTACAAACCTTCCAGCCTCAAGTCCAGGAGAATGGTTAGTGGTTTGAGCAGATTTTTGAAACATCTGCTGAGGACCATTTCCCGTCAAATGATGGTAACCGTGAGGATGCTTGTTCACTCTTGGTTTTGAGGTCCTTTTGTAGGCATCATAACCATGTGGTACTTTTTTGATATAGTGGTTGGCCATATCCTCTTGGAAATTTGTTAGCTGGTGGTGCATCTGTTACCTAAACCTCTCTGGGAGCAGAGGTTGCATTCAGCTGTTTGGTAAGAGATGTTTGGACAGGGATGAAGGTCTGTTTGGATGTTGCTTTTTGTGGACTCTCAAGTGTTTTTTATTTATACTCTTTTCTTTTGACATCAAAATTTTTGAGATAAAAACACTCTTGAGTTTTGTGGTTTTTTCTCTCACAGATTGTGCAATGAAGTGCAGGCACAATCACACTTGTCTTGTTATTGCCATATGCTTTTAGAAGAAAACAAGTTTTAGTAACATGATTCTTCTTTTCACAAAAATTACAAAAAAAGTTTTTGATCTTCCCTTTTCAGCCTCTTTTTCAACAAATGTTATAATATCTGCTGGGAGGTCTTTCAAGTGAATGATTTTCACCTTAGGTGCTTTCACACCCTCAATGGTTGAGAAGTCCTTTGGCTTGAAATTTTCAAGAATGTCACACTTATCTGACCATGTTATTTTGAATTAGTATTTTTCAATTTCCTCAAAAGTTGAGGATCCCTTAGATTTTTACAAAAAAAAATTCTTACCATTAGGATATGTGACTTTTATTTCTTGACCAGCCATGTTTGTGGGGATAATTTCAACAAAACCAGATTCATTTACAACAGTGTTTTCAGAAACTTGGTCATTTTTTCTAAAGCCTATGCCAAATTTCACATTGCTTTTGATCTGTTTACAAGCATCAACTTATAACCTTTGCAGTATTCTACCCATTTTTCACAAGTAATTTGGGTAGATTCAAGCTCCTTTTTGCAACTCTGGTATTTTTCTACCATTGTTTGGAGTTGATCCTTGGTTATGCTTGATTCATGTTTAAGACTTCTGCTTTCACCTTCTTTTTCAAGCAGTTTTGATTTTAACTCTTTAAAAAGTTTTTCAAACTGTACTTCATCATTTAAGATCTTTTTTCTAAGGTTTTCATTCACCTCTTTGATGTTAGCAAAAGCAATAATACATTTGTCTGAAAACAATTCTTAAAGGACTTGTGTTGATACCTTAGCATCAACCATCATGGCACAATCAAATTCTCCTTCACATACACTAAAATCCCATGGGGTCTAACAAAGGTTCCATCAGTTCTTCACCAACCTTTTCTTCTGAAACAGATGTTTCAACATCATCACATGCTACATCAGACTTGGACTCCACTTCCTCATATTCAACCCCTTCTTGTATTGTCTTTAGTGCCATAAAACAAAATTCATCAGGTTTCTTTTCAGAATTAGCAACTAGAGCAAAATTTTCATCAGTTAGTTCATCAGGTAAGCTGCTCCAATCAACAAAGCCTTGTGTGAAGAAGCTCTGTTGACTGGATTCTGCCTGAGCATATGTTTGTGCAGCTTATGTTTGTGCAGCTTATGGTGCAGGTTACACTTGGACCTCAGGGGCTGGGGCTTGAACTGTCACACCCCAACCGATGGCGGAATCATCGGGGCGCGGCACTAGGCGAATCAGATTGCTCAAGAGAATCCATAACAACTATATTGCGATAATATTTAATACATTCGTTATCCCATACTAACAAATAATACAATCACATAAGTTATCACAGATTTCTTGTCCTCTCGAACAATACAAATCCGACAACCTAGATTTTAGTTGAGTTTCTAGACTTCCTAGCTTGATTTGATATAGTCTGCGATCAAACCTGCAACATACGTTAAAAGATTTGTCAATACAAAAGTATTGGCGAGTATACAGGTTTGATAAGTATAGCATAGTAGATTAAAAGTGCTGCGAATTTCCACATGCATAAACGTAATACACGACATATATACTCACAAAACTGATACTACCAACTAAGTCCTCGATGCTCGAATGTACGATGGCATAACTAGACCCCGTCGGGCGCAATAGTACTATACTAGTCTTGGTGGGACGTCGCGAGTATAAGCCCTAGCACATATGCAACTAGCATCACGTATATCTATGCATAACAGTTATTCGCAAGTGATAATTCGATTGATTGAATAGTTCGTTTGATGAGTTCGATTTGTTAGAAACGTATGTTACACCCAAAATTCGATTAAAAAGGGGTCAAGTATACTCACAGTGCGTATTTAGCGAGATTACAACTTGATTGAGTCGGTTACGAGTTGTCTGTAATGATCCTTGAAGAAATAGAGTAAACGAAATATGGTTAAGCAAGATTTACTTGAAAAGTTGCTCGTTTGATTGATCTGGGCCTCATCCGTGCGGATCAGACATGCTACCCGTCCGGATGACAACTCATCCGTACGGATGACATGTTATCCGTGCGGATAACATGTGATCCGTGCGGACAATGTGTCATCCGTGCGGACCATGAGTGATACGTGCGGATAGGTGGTGCGTGACATGTCATACGTGCGGATCAGTGTGTCAACCGTGCGGACGAGTAAGGCGTGCGGGTGACATGTCATCCGTGCGGGTGACATGTCGTCCGTGCGGACTGACATGTCATCCGTGCGGACTTGTGTCATCCGTGCGGGCTGGCCTGTTGTCCGTGCGGCTGTCATGTCTGTTTCGCACTGTTTTCGAGTGTTTAACGGAGAGAAAAACGTTCGTTTTCGCTTAGAGTAGTGTAATTTCGTACTAACACTTGAAGTTCCGTCAATTCCGACTCATTCTAACGGCCGGGAATCACCCCGTTCCATCAGATCTGGCCGTTCATGGTGGTTCTTCATGGTTAACTCGAAATCACACAGATTTAGGTGTGATTTGTCATTAAAACATGTGGAAATCAACTGGATCTGAGTCGTTTATAGTGAAATGAGACCCCAACTGGAAGTTCATAAGAACTCTTGGTGACATCACCTCAAAACGCCTCAAATCCTTAGATTTCACGGTTAGAATTTGAGTTTTGAAAGATAGAATGATGTAGAATCGAGTGTAGATTGCAGAAGTACAAGTTTTAGATTGAAATCTTACCGGAATCGCGAGGAAATCGAGAGTAAAGGGTCTTGGTGCGCGTGTGGTTGAACAGGAGCTGTCACATCACTTGAATAGTGGTGTGACAGGCTATTTATAGGCGAAAGGGGAGAAGAAAGGGATCAGGCCCGGATAACCCATCCGTGCGGATGGCCCATCCGTGCGGATGGCCCATGCGTGCGGATGGCCATCCGTGCGCATGTCCATCCGTCCGGATGGTCCATCCGTCCGGATAGCTATCCTGAGGGGCCGGACTTCTTCGTTTTTGATGGATTTGATAGTTTTCGAAGCGCGTTCCTTTCGTAATTAATTTATATTATTATTATACTGTTATTATTATGTTATAATATATATATATATCACTAGGGGTCGTATCTACGTATCCGTAATCCAAAGTTTCGATAATTAACGATCGGTTTCCGATTCGAGTATGCGATTATTATCGACGTTGCACGGCCACCAATGAGGGTAGTGTGGGTCCTTTCTTGATGTCATCGTGAACGTTATTTCGTGTAGTGCCACAAAGACTGACGGGGTACCGTTTACTCGTATTGTCATCATCGTCACGACGACTGGAGTTACCGCACTCACCCGAGAATCCTTGTTAGCGTTAATTGTTTAAGTTCGACACATCACGGCCACTGAGGAGGGTAGAATAGGTCCTCACTCAATGCCCCCGTGAGTGTTAGTGTGATAATAGTGTAGTATAATGATATTGCGATTATCCTTCGAATAGCGATATATGCGATATAGTTACATTATGATCCGAATCTCTGGTGCTAGGCGTAACGAGTATAACGAGTAGTAACAACGCGCAAAAGTGCGGGTTGTTACATGAACATATTGTATTTGAGGAACAGTGGTTTGGTTATATTGATTTGGAACAGTGTTTACAGGGTGTGCAAAGTGAGCAGTGCTTTGCATGTGTGGTGCAGGGGTATATTAGGAATAATGGACAACGTTTTGAGTGTTTTGAGGTCTAGGACATGGGTGTGTAACTATAGGACCAATGGTTTCACTCCTACCTAGCAAAA
Organism: Helianthus tuberosus; assembly: GCA_030545235.1. NCBI lineage: Eukaryota > Viridiplantae > Streptophyta > Magnoliopsida > Asterales > Asteraceae > Helianthus > Helianthus tuberosus. The sequence goes on from CM060441.1 coordinate 65,244,907, forward strand.
TGACCTAGCCTATTACACTTATAACATTTGATCTTTGATTTATCCAACCCAACTTTCAAATTCCCATGCAACCCTGGAAATTTTCTGCCAGTTCTCTTGTAAAATTTGCTAGTTCTAACACTTAGCAATGAAAGTTGGTGCAAAATGTCCATTTCTTCCAAATCTGTGTGGTCAAAGTGTTTAAGATCATTTAACTCAAAGGATAAGTTGTCAGAAACTTGGTTTTACCATTTGCTGCAAAAGCATAATTGGGTGAGTAAGAATCAGAGTTCAATGCTCCACCAGATGTTATGTCAATAAAATGATCATAACTCTGATCCTTACTACCACCGGAGGTTTCTTCTTGACCAAAAAGTGTTGTACTACCAAAAGCATAGTCATTAGCAACTTTTCCTGACTTTTGTAGCTTCTTTTTCTTGTTAAGCTCTCTTTCATAAGTGAGGAACCTACCATGAAGCTGAGTCAAACTCATCTCTTTGAAACCAACAGAGTTTCTAGTTACAAAGGCTATAATGTCTCATTTTTCTGGTAGTGATCTTAGAAATCGACTATTCAAGGTTGAATTAGCATACTAGACATTTATCAGTTTTAATTCACTTATAACACAACTAAACCTCTCAAACTGTTGAGTTAATGACTCTCCTTTAACATGAAAAAATGTTTCATACTGTTGGTTCATAACTTATCTATTGTTTTCAATAACCTCCTCTGTATCATCGAATTGCTTTTTCAGTGCATCCCAAAACTCCTTAGCACTGTTATAATGTAACAGGCCAGCATAGATATCATTTGGTAGAGCTATAGCAATGATGCTAAATGCTTTAGCATCTAACTCAATTTTCTGAAAATCTTGCTCGGAGTAGTTTTCAGGCTTTTTAGGTACTTGGACCTTGGGATGTTCAGCACTCGGCGCCATCGAAACATGTAGTCCGAAGATAACCGATTTCCAGCACCCAATGTTTTGCTAAGCAAGTACATGACCCATCCAACGTTGCCAAATATTATACTCCAATCTGACAAGCATTGGTGGTTTTACAGAGTACCAGTGTTGTGTGGATCTTGTGTGTTTTGAGACATTTTGATTGTTTACAAATAGTGTTTTTGTTTAAACTACTTTGAACGTGAATAAACTTTTACTCTGTTTTCAATCCAACAAACAAACGATATCAGTAGAAGGAGGTGATCTTTTATATCAAATTGTTTGTTTAGATCGAATTTGATTGACCATGCTTTGATACCAATTGTTAGGATCTGACTTTGAATTGTTGTGAATGTTTAAGATGAAACAATGAAAGAAGATAAACAATTATGGGAATATGCAACGGAAGAATAAACTTGAAATCACAACAATGGAAGATTTTCTTTCATCATCATGCTTTTCATTGAAAGATTGAAATTACAATGATTCACGTATGCATTAGAGTTACAAACTCCCCCTCAGCCTGATCACTCCCATTTGTTCGTACAAAATGTCAAGAAGGAAAGTGATAAATAGAACAATAAATGTACTGTTCTATTTATAGTACAAATCAAACATCTGAAGCATCTCGGCTAACATCACCTAGTCAGTGACATCTAACAAACTAACGACCTTTAACATCTACTAAATGCCTAAGTATTGTTACATAAAAACTCTGAGCAGCATCTGTTGAGTAATCATCTGTTGAGCTTTAACCTTTGTTGAGCCTCAGCAGACCTTGCTTCTTCAGACTTTGTCTACATCAGCAATGGATGATCAGACCTTTGCTTCAATAGACTTTGTCTTCAAGCAGAGGTTCACTTTGGCAGACCTTTGTATTAGCAGACTTTATCTTTGGCAGATGTTTCTCTTTGGCATACTTTTAGCTTTAGCAGACTTTTGGAGTAACAGATGTTGATGCATTTGTCATTGGGGGGAGCAGATCTTCTAAGCACTGTTTATTGTTGATCAGATGTTGTAGACTATTTTGGCTTTCCAATCATCTGTTCTTTTGGCGGGGTCCACATGATCCAAGAATGTTTTCACCTGCATTCATAAAAACGCCAAATTAAAACCACCTCCAATAAATTTGTGCTCTAATATTTTTTGTAGACATTTTCATTTGTTATATGCATATGTGTGTATGCATTATTCACCAACTTGCCTACTTTCTAGAAACTTCTTGTGTAAATATTTTGTACAATCCTGCACTATGGTAGAATGATGCATAAATTCCATTAAGCTTGTGTTGTAATATCTTTTTTTTAGAATATGCAAATATTTTACCGACTCAGTAAGAGAATTGTCCAAAAGCTACAATAAATGGCACAGATTCAAGATCCCTTATAATATAAACTTAATTTTTAGTGGTATACCTACTGTGCTCCCCAACTCAATGACACAGACACCAGGTGGAAATGAGGTTAGATGAGTATGCAAAAAACAAAAACCAATCTCTAGAAATAGAAAGCTTGTAAAGATTCAATTTTAATCAGATAAACACATGAAATCTCGATTATCCATGGAGTGAATAGATCGGGTTGATTAGGGTTAGGTAATACCTCTTAATGGGTCCAATGGGTTAGCCATATGAACCTGAACACAACACAACACAAACCCGAAAACTGTGTCAACCACATGAACCTAAACACAACACCAGTTGTCGCGGATTGACACAATAACCCAATTAATCTGATTTACCCATTAAATCTTATACTATACAAATTTAATGAAAAAATTAACAATAGTCTCCAAGTTGTCGCGGATTGTCTCCACCGTGTATGCCGCTATCAACCACCAGATTTGAGTTATTGAATCATAAAAGTAGGAGTGAAAGCATTGATTGTTACCTTTTTTGGCAGAGATGGCAGTCTTGCAGTGAAAGGGCTCGCCGGAACCCTAATCGTCTAGCAAGAAATCTTCACAACGCCATGTTAGTTTTTGTCACCGAAAACTCACTCCAACTCGGCCTGAATCAAACATGTGAAGCATGGAGGTTAATTAACCAAAGATGGAAATCAAAACCCCTAAAACCATACCTATGAATCGGCTTCAGCAAACAAAATGATGCTTTTCTTCTTTGATTTAAGGGTGAATCGAGAGAGAGGGGGCAGATCTAGATCTGATTCTCATGGAATTTGAGAGAGAGGGGGAGAAAGAGAAGGAAGAGACATGCGGGTTTGAATTTTGAAATGTGATTAAGGGTTAATTTGTTGCCAAGTGTGTGGGATGAGCGGGATTCAGTATTTTGACTGCAATATTGGCCGCCCAAAAGGGTCTTGTTGGAAAGTTAAATCAATTTTGATATTCATGTGCTTTAAACACTTGTACATCATGCATTAGATCAATTTTAAGGGAAGTGGCAAATGACCTAAGTTGCCCTTCCAATATGTATATTATATATAGTATATATATATAGGGCTCGGTTCAAATGAGAACCACCACGAGTTGTGAGAACCGTGAGAACTCATTCTTCCCGCGTGAGTTGGGTGTCACACCCTGACTTTTACGGAAGCGTGGTTATTGGTGTGACTTGTTAATACCATAGCATTCAATCATAACAATGCTATATGATAAAACAATAAGATGTTCATCCATAAAGATTAGTTTGAAAATACCACAACATACTTGTCTGAAATGTAGACTCCAAATTTAAGTTACAAACCACAACATGTTTTAATGAGTTCACAAAGACTCGACATAAGATCTTAAACAAACCCGAGTTTAGGACCCTGTATCTCGTCCAGGATTAAGATACATCTCCTAAACCCCAATGACTTGGATGACATCTCTTATTTATAACGCAGCTTGAAAACATGCAAACACCTGCCAGATCCACTTAGTTCCCTGAAATACATGTAATTTGAAAACATCAACAAAAGTTGAGCGATTTCATGTGTTTGTATACGTATGTATAAACCTTTGTAAACAGTGTATGTAAATCTCGGTATGAAAGCAAACAAGGAAAAGATCACCAATGGTTTGCAAGGCCACTGATATGTGTGACGGTGTAGGAAGACTCAAACCTAGCAAATTTGTACCGGGCTTCCGGCTGGAAGACATAGTCACCCTATGGGCCACCCTGGTCCTCTTGGGTATGGGCTCGCTACACCCAAATAGATCTATCACTCATGCCCCTCGGTCCTTATACGAGGATTAATGGTCTCAAGTATCTGCCTACCCATTCACATGATCTATGGTTCTTTCCTAGGCTAACCATACCAATTGTATTTGTATGTAATCCTTTTGTAACATGTATTTCACCCCCGAAGTAAATAAATAAAACAGTTTAAAGAAAAGGGGGACATGAACTCACAGTCTTGCGTCTTCAGAATCGTAACTCAAATCTCTTCAGCAAACACGACTACCTACAACGTACTAACGTCTATTAGACGAACGGTTCGTGCCTTGTCTTAGTATTAATGTTTTCGAGTTACGTTTCTTTTAAGTCTTCAATATTATTCCAAGCTATAATTACTTGTTAAAATAATGTTAATTTTAACTTCAAATTATATTTAATTTTGGAATAATTGTTTAAACAGTATTTTTGTAACAATACTTCTCAAGTATTTATTTTCGTATTTCCTTCCCAAGGATGGGGGGTATCTCATACATGTATCTTCGTATTATTGTATTTGTAGTCTCAAAATAATATATTTTCAAGTCTCACTTTAGAAAATATATAAACTCATTTTGTCCAAAAATAATGTATTCCAAGAAAATATATATTTTTCTCAAAAATTATATATCTTCTAAATATTCTAAGAAAATATATTTTTACTTCCAAAAATAATATATTTTCTCCTTGTCGAAAATATGATATATTTGTAATAATAAAAGTCATACTTTCATTTCTTGTATCCAAAATATTATTTACCAAAAATATATTTATAACAGTATTTTCCGGAATATTTTGTAAGTTACGTTCTATCGTTCGGTTCCACAATATTATGTGTGTAACTTATATATTTATTCCTTGTGATTTTTGGTAATATTTTGGATTGTAATTTCTTGGTATTTGTTAAGTTATATTACTTTAAATCCTAAAATAATATAACTAATACACAAAGTATACAAATAATCACACACAATGTGTTTTTAATGTAAATATATATTCTAAATACATATTTGTCCATTTTTATTTCTAAAAACCAACCTCCAATACTTGTATTTTTGTAACAAAATCTATGGCAAAGTTTATGTTGAAAATCATAGTTAAAACACACTTGTAAATATTTGTTTAGAAAATATTTTTCTAAGTGTTTATATTTTAGAAAATTTTGCCATAGTTTCCCCTAAAAATGGAGGTGTCCATGCTATTAAAGCATATCATTTTCTTTTCAAAATCATCACAAACAATCAACAATCAATCTTAAACAACTTATACTTACCAAGTGCCAAAACAATACTATCTATATAATAATCATGAAGTTGAACTTTCATAAAAACTTTTAGTAACTTGGTAGTGTGTTTAGTAGGTTTAGTTACCCCTTTAAAGTGTGTTTACTTCTTTAAAAAAATCTCATTCTTAGAAGATTTAGGTGTTTACAACTTACTAGATGATTTGGCCAAAAATCATTCTCTTGAATTTTTCTTGTAAACAATGTATTCTTATACTTGTTTCACCACTAGAAACATGGTTAATTTCTTTAAAAACAAAGTTCATGTAAATATTTGTGATTTAACTTGGTTTCTTTGGAATACTATTTTTTTTTAAATCATTCAAGTTTATTTCTAGTAATATATTACGTGTTTCATCATTCACAAAATCATGTTCATTTTTCAAGTACATGAAAACAAAAAGCATGATGATCTTGGTCTTTCGCAAGATCACCACCTTAACTTACTGGATCATGTGTTTAATCACAATCTAGTAGGTTTCTTATGATGTCTAACATCACTAACACAAATCATCAATCATCAAGAAGCAAATCATCACTAATCAACAAGTATTCATATGTTTATAAGCTTAGGTTAAAGATTCATGATTATGTTCTTTAGTGTTTATCAGGATTAACAATGTTCATCATCTTTTATCCATCAAAATATGAAGTAAAAACAAGTTACAAGGAGCTTACTAATAGCACAAGGGCTAGGGAAGAACACTTGAAGATGAAGATGACAAATGGGTTGGATAAAAGCAAATGGAAGTGGACCTTCAATCTCCAAGACCACTAAGCTTACTTGAACACCTTCTTGCACCTTGAAATGAACTTGGAATGGATGATTGCGAGAGGAAAATGGTGGTGGGGTGGGTGGTTGATCTTGGCCGAGAGCCAAGGAGAGGGAGAGAGATGAGTGGGGTGAAGTGTGAGAACTCTAATCCATCATGTGCAACTTATAACCAAGCTTAAGAGTATTATCCAAAGGTTAATATGTCCCATTAGTACAAGACCATATATTTAAGCAAATCAAGCAAGATCAAGAGAAGATTATGATGGGGGCCACATGGTGACCGTCCATATGAGGGGGGGGGGGGTCTTGGTTGGTTTTCAATGGTAAGTTAAGCATAATGGTTGAAATCTAAGTGTATTAGTTAGTGTTTATGTGTATATGATGTCATATAGTGTGTTAGGGTGCTCGGGGATCATAACTAGCTCAGAAACATTAAAACAGTGCTTCTGGTATAATTTTGGTGTTTTGGGTATTATCCGGTTGTTTGGTTAGATACCGGTTCGTTAAAGTGTCAAACTATACCGTTTAGTGTTCTTTATGTGCCCTTTTGTGACACTTTTAATTCCCGACACTTAGGAAAGCATTCAGGACCATTTAGTCATATTTTTACATGAAACTAGCTTGTTAAAAAGCTGATTTTTGCTGAATTATGCAGAATTCTGCACTTTGGGTGAGTTTTAGGCACTTCCCGGCACCTAAACTATCACTTAGGAATGCAGTTTTGTGGTCCTTACTTCCCTACACACTATACTAGTGTAGAACTTGGTTTCTGGCTCATACTGGGTCTCAAAACATTGCCTGTCTATGTACTGAACCTCGTAAGCATTTTTCTGAGTTATCCGCTAACTATGCTAACTGTGCTTTGTGCATCATTTATGTTAATATGATTTGCATGTAATAATGAAGTGACATCATGCAATATGTGATGCACATGTAAGTATGATACAGTAATCAGAAAGCAGTCAAGTATAATTTAGCACAGTCATTAAGCACTAATCATAGTTATTTAATTGTACGGATACCTGGATTTTTTACGGTTGTCACATTGGGGCAAAATTTTTTGCACAAACGTAGATGAAAATATTATAAACACACCTATAAAAAAATTGTCGAGTCAGTAGTTTTGACTCACTGATGCAAGTTTTTTTTTACGTGCTGGTGTAAATTTTGTATGAAGATAAATATTTTTCTTATGCCTCACGTAAATGTGTGTATGCGGCATTTTTTTAAACTTTTTTTTTTTGCTGAAATAAGTGATTTTTTTATAACTTTTGAGAAATTATTTTTTGGAAAAACATATTGGATGACCTAGTTCTCACGGTTCTCACAACTTAAGGTAGTTCTCATTTTAACCTATCCCTATATATATATAGGGTTAGGTTAAAGTACAATAGCTCTTAGTGTACAATATGTACGCGCTCACCTCAGCCGACCGATCTGGTGCGAATTCAATTTTGAACATGCGATTTGTAATGAAAAACTAACATTAGAAATTGTTTTATATACCAACATGCGAAATTTCTACAAAAAAACAAGATGTGATTTCATTAAAAAAACCAACATGAGATTTCCAACATGTTTTTTTATAACATGCGACTTCACTATATCGTACGTATTGTACGTTAAGGGATATTGTATTTTACACTTTCACTCTATATATATATATATGTATATATATATATAGGAGAAGGATCCGTTAGGAACCACCCTTTATTGCGAGAACTAGTGTGAACACAAACAGTAATACCTAAAAATATCAAAAAAGCACCCCAAATTTTTTTTTTACTATTTTTTTTTGGAAAATCGCTATATTTCGTTAATAAAAAAAAATTCAAAATTTTTTTATTGGGATGTCCGAGACTGCTCCAACTTCCACCCCGTTAGCGACAAACCATGGAATAAACCCTGATCTCACCGGAGAGAAGGTGGATGAAACGTTGTATCGCTCCATGATCGGATCACTGGTGTATTTGACGGCTTCAAGACGTATATGTATCATTTCTTTGACAAATTCCGTAACTCATTACAAATATAAGAGAATTGCACTTTCATTTACACTACCATATGTAATACACTCCTTTTTACATTATCATTATTAGAAATGCACATGTGCATCTATATGTATCAACATGAAATAAGGTGTTTTGTTACAGTACTTTGAATACACTTTCTCTTTAATCTATCATAACATTCATAATACACTACCATTACCTCCTACCATCCATAATACAATATCATTACCTCCTACCATCCATAATACAATACCATTACCAATATTTTCACTTTATTACATGTATATCAACACCATTTGTACCATCCAATCATCATATTACATCATAAAGTAACAACTATATCCAAACCATTAACTACTAGATATAACTAACCAAAAAACATGTATATGGGCCTACTTCTCCATTCAAATCACAAACTTTTTGTACCAAAACATATTATATCATGGTTATACCTAATGATGCATATGTGCATGTTGAATATTAGTAATGTAAAAAGTAGTGTATTACGGATGGTATTGTAAATTAAAGTGCAATTGTCTATTACTGATAACGTATTACGGAATTTGTCGAAGTAATGATACATATGCACATGTGCATGGATAACTGTTACTCGAAAAAAAAAATTTCGTTAACTAAATATAGCAATTTTTGTTAAAAATTATTTAAAAAAAAATTTTTTGAGTGTTTTTTTTTTTTTTAGATTTTATTTTGTGTTTACATTGGTTCTCGCAATAAGGGTGATTCTCAAATGAACCTTACCATATATATATATATATATATATATATATATATATATATATAGGGTAGGGCTATATAGAAAACCCTATCTATATAAAAAACCCTAGAAAACCCAACCTCCCGACATTTTTTTTTGGAAAAAAATAACACATGTTATATACATGTTTTTAAGAGTTTTGGGCCAAAAAAATCAAAAAAGCGCCGAAGGGATAATTTAAAAAAAAAATTCATCAATTTGTGTCTTTTGTGCCTAACACATGTTAGGCGACCGGACATTGCTGAAATTTGTTTATTTTTTTAAAAAAAATCCCTTCGGCGCTTTTTTGTTTTTTTTTGGCCCAAAACACTCTAAAACGTGTATATTACATGTGTTATTTTTTTCAAAAAAAAATGTCGCAAGGTTGGGTAAAAATGGGGGGAGATTTGGGTTTCCAGAGTTTTCTAAGAAAATGAGGGTTTTCTGTCTAGCATTGCCCTATATATATATATATATATATATATATATATATATATATAGGGTAGGGCTATATAGAAAACCCTATCTATATAAAAAACCCTAGAAAACCCAACATCCCGACATTTTTTTTTGAAAAAAATAACACATGTTATATACATGTTTTTAAGAGTTTTGGGCCAAAAAAATCAAAAAAGCGCCGAAGGGATAATTTAAAAAAAAAATTCAGCAATTTGTGTCTTTTGTGCCTAACACATGTTAGGCGACCGGACATTGCTGAAATTTGTTTATTTTTTAAAAAAAATCCCTTCGCCGCTTTTTGTTTTTTTTTGGCCCAAAACACTCTAAAACATGTATATTACATGTGTTATTTTTTTCAAAAAAAAAAATGTAGGGAGGTTGGGTAAAAATAGGGGGAGATTTGGGTTTCCAGAGTTTTCTAAGAAAATGGGGGTTTTCTGTCTAGCATTGCCCTATATATATATATATATATATATATATATATATAGGGTAAGGTTCATGCGAGAACCACCTTTATTGCGAGAACTGCGAGAACCAATGTGAACACAAAATAAAATCAAAAAAAACATTCATAAATTTTTTTAGTATTTTTTTAACAAAAATCGCTATATTTATTTACCCAAAATTTTTTTTTTTTTTCGAGTAACAGTTATTCATGCACATGTGCATATGTATCATTACTTCAACAAATTCCGTAATACGTTATCAGTAATAGAGAATTGCACTTTAATTTAAAATACCATCTGTAATACACTACTTTTTACATTACCAATATTCAAAATGCACATGTGCATCATTAGGTATAACCATGATATAGCATGTTTTGGTACAAAAAGTTTGTGATTTTGAATGGAGAAGTAGGCCCATATACACGTTTTTTGGTTACTTATATCTAATGGTTGATGGTTTGGCTATAGCTGTTACTTTATGATGTAATATGATGATTGGATGGTATAAATGGTGTTGATATACATGTAATAAAGTGAAAATATTGGTAATGGTATTGTATTATGGATGGTAGGAGGTAATGATATTGTATTATGGATGGTAGGAGGTAATGGTAGTGTATTATGGATGGTATGATATATGAAAGGGAAAGTGTATTCAAAGTCATCATCATACTCAGTAAATCCCACCAATAGCAAAGCAAAGGTAGGGTCTGAGGAGGGTAAGATGTAGACAGCCTTACCTCTACCCCGTAGGAATAGAGAGGCTGCTTCCAGTGAGACCCCCGGCTCGATAGTAGTTTTGCATCAAGCCTTGGACATAAGGCACATAACACTCGGTAATCGGGACAAAGACCGATTAGTGCATGTACCCTTTTGTCTTTCAGCTATCAACGCCACCACATGATGCATGATTAACCGTCCTCCACTTTTAACGTTATTTTCACGAAATTAGTAAAATAACGTTAAAATTAGTGCACTTTTACTTTTGCCCCCCCGATGGCCCACACATATATACATTATATGCGCATACCGCAAGCGGGGCGTGGAAAGTGTATTCAAAGTAGTGTATCAAAATACCTTATTTCATGTTGATACATATAGATGCACATGTACATTTCTAATATTGGTAATGTAGAAAGTAGTGTATTACATATGGTAGTGTAAATGAAAGTGCAATTGTCTAATCTTTGAAATGAGTTACGAAATTTGTCAAAGAAATGATACATATGCACATGTGCATGTTTGTGTATTATGGATGGAATGATAGATGAAAGAGAAAGTGTATTCAAAGTAGTGTACTAAAACATCTTATTTCATGCTGATACATATAGATGCACATGTGCATTTGTAATATTGTTAACGTAAAAAGTAGTGTATTACACGTGGTAGTGTAAATGAAAGTGCAATTGACTAATATTTGTAATGAATTACGTAATTTGTCAAAGAAATGATACATATGCACATGTGTATGGATAAGTGTTACTTGAAATTTTTTTTTTGAATTTTTTTTTATTAACAAAATATAGCGTTTTTTTCAAAAAAAAAAAAGTAAAAATTTTTTTTTTTGTGTTTTTTAGATTGTTTTAGGTATTACTGTTTGTGTTCACACTGGTTCTCGCAATAAAGGGTTGTTTCTAACGGATCCTTCTCCTATATATATATGTGTGTGTGTGTGTGTAAGATACAATAGGTCATATTGTACGATCGTATGTGATTGTGAAATCACATGTTATGTTGGTAAAATTGATGAAATCGCATGTTGGTTTTTTGTACATTTTCGCATGTTTTTTTTATCACAAATCGCATGTTAAAAAATAAAGTCGCACGTTGAAAAACCAGTTGCGTACGATCATACATTAACCCATATTGTACAATTACCAACCTATATATATGTGTGTGTATAAATTAAATTAAAATTAACTTTGTTCAAATTGCAAGACAATATACATAATGTAACAATATAAAAAGTCATAATAAATGACTAGAAATTAACGTAGGACGGAATTGCAATCCGATTGCATATCACACAAGACAAAAGCGAAAGTAAAAAACACGAGAGGAACACTCTTCAAGAAAAACATGATGTATTTTTAAATGAGCAAAACCAATACTTGAAGATCATTTTATAAGGAAATTCTTGCGATTTGTCATGAAAATGATAACTAAGAAATTAAAAACGTCAAACAAGATTTTTATGACAAACTCGTGTTATCATTATTGAAAAATCAAGTAAAATCTCAAAATGTAATTTAAAAGTAGTAAAAGCTATATTCTTTTTCTTCAATTGTTTTTCCACATAACCATGGATCATATACATATATTAAATTAAAATTACCGTTGTACAAATTGCAAGACAATATACATAATGTAACAATATAAAAAGTCAAAATTAATGACTATAAATTAACGTATTCTAGTTGACATTTAGTCATGTTTTTCATTTGAGGTACTGAGTATTGGCAGAATCACGATAACCAGTTATGTGTTATTACAATATAACTTTAGCTTAGAGTTTTGTGTGATATTAACTTGAGATGAATATATTTATTTCATATTGTGCAACATTATTTAATTTGTTTTTTCTGGTATGCTATATATAAGTGTGTATTTGTACTAAATCTAACAAAAAAACGCATGTAGCATTGTGAATATGAGATGATGCACTTAAAAGGAATTAACATTTCAAGCTCCATCGTTAATTATTGCAACTGAAAATGCATGTTTATTTATTCGTATAACGTATAAGCCATAACATATATCAAATATATAATTCCCTAGTAAGGAGACTCGCCAACGTAGTTTCCAGGAGGATAATAGTTGCAAATAACGAACCAATAACCATTATTGACGCACTGAACCCTAGCACACCCAAGTTGAACAGAATTACGCCACACCACTTGAGTATAGTGCCCACATTCATTTCCTTCAGCACATGTATTGCTACTATGATCGTAAAATGTTTTTTCACCGATCCATAAATTCACAGCATCAACACCTGTGAATGCACCACCACCCTCCGCAAGGTTCTCACCATAAGGTCCACCTGAATGGATGAGGTTACAATCCCCAATCCTCTGGTTAGCATAGTTCTCAGCATACGCAGCCACAGTCGTGTTCCATACCATGTTTTCAACACCTACTTCACGACGTGCCTCATTGTGAGCATCTAAGTAATCTTGTTGGGAGTTTTGTGCGTGGGTGCTGTGAAACATGACAATAGAAACAAATTAGTACAAACTGAAGTTGGAATGGCCCCATAATTAACCTTTGTTTTCTTGGGTATAATGGGTAGAAAATTAGTGTGGATGGAGAGACATGAATCGCTAGTGTCTATTTATAGTACGTTATGGCTATTGGAATGATTATTTTGCATGTGCGTAGGTTAATAAGTCAAGCATACCATTGTAAGTAACAAAACATCCCCCTTAGGTGTAACGATCTTCACGTTAATCTCACTTTAGTGATAAAATGAAAAAAAGATAAGATAAGAAACGATCCAGTTTAAATTATGATAAATTTGATTTTTGTAAAAGTTAAAAGAGACTTATCTTATAAAACTACTATCAAGACTCTCATGACCACCATAACCTGCCACATCAGCGTCTTACCACCCGCCTCTAATCCATGCCCCCCCACACACACACACCCACACCCACACCCATACCCTTCAGCCTAAGACTTCATATTCGGTGTCGATCCAATGCTTTCGTCTGCTTGATCCCTTCATTTGATTATTATTATTATTATTATTATTATTATTATTATTATTATTATTATTATTATTATTATTATTATTTAGAAATATTGTAGAATATTGAGCAAAAGAAGAGTCTTAGAGTAGAAGAGTTTGACAGTGAAAAATCAACCTCTTGATCAAATCGGGAAGGGATCCAAAAGCTTGCCCCCACTACGTAGGTGCGAGCCACATGTTGTCGAACTCAAGGGAATGGAGGCGCCGAATTCTTGCCGACGGTTGCCACACCATGCCGAGCTCGACATGCCGCAACATTCCATCCTCCTAACAAATAGCCATTGCAATTTTCCTAACTCTCAAGGCTCAATCCAAAATCCTTATGGCATGGAAGCAATGAACTTATGTAATAAGCTAATATATTAGATGCTTAATTTTACTAACTTTTCATAAATTAACCACTAAACTTTTGTAATTTAAAATATAGTCGCCAACTTTTAACTTTTAAATTGAAAATCCGAACAAAATCAATACATGTATTATTTTTTATGTTTTCTCCATGTTCTGACAAACATTTTGTTGGGAAAGGAGTTGTGTTTGCATCAGTATTAGTTATTGTCTCTTTTGTTTGCTATATCAATTGTCGGTATTGTATTAAAACTGTAACGAATCGAAGTAATACCGACTAAAATCATCGCCACGAAGGGTGAGGAATGGCACTAGTATTAGACAATTACCTAACTTTGGAAGAGTTGGGGTGATCTGACTAAGAGATAAGTGTTCATAGTCATTCACGGCCAATCTTCTATTGCTAAAAGACATGGAAACTTGCAATATTTTCCATGTTGACTAAGAACATTAAAATTTTCCAATGGTAAAGATACCCGTATGGTTCACATGCATTTTTATCAAACTGTGGCATTCAAGAAAATAAAAAAATACATAACAACAATAATAATAGACCTCTTCTTCCCCTAAATAAATAATCTATGCCTAATAAATAGCTAACCGGTTATGTCACGTATTACAGTCATGTGAACTCAAGATTTTTTGTTTATCTTACTTTACTTATTCGTATCAAAATATAACTTTTTAATTCCTAAATTTTAATTATTTACTTTGTCAAACTGCCTTTTTCAACTTGCGCAATACACGAGTTTTAGTAATTATAAACCGATATTTTAAGAATCAATTTTTTGAATTAAGAAATGGAATACGAAAGAGGTGAAATAAGAGAAGCGATAAAAAAAACTCATACAATTGTAAACGTGACGTGACGTAACTAGTTACTTATTTATTTATTATGTATATAAATGTGTGTGTGTGTGTGTGTATATATATATATAGGGAATGATATTCTACAAAGAGGGAAATGTGAACTCAAGATTTTTTGTTTATCTTACTTTGCTTATTCGTATCAAAATATAACTTTTTAATTCCTAAATTTTAATTATTTACTATGTAAAACATCCTTTTTCAACTTGCGCAATACACGAGTTTTAGTAATTATAAACCGATATTTTAAGAATCAATTTTTTGAATTAAGAAATGGAATACGAAAAAGGTGAAATAAGAGAAGTGAGAAAAAAAAACTCATACAATTGTAAACGTGACGTAACTAGTTACTTATTTATTTATTATGTATATATATGTGTGTGTGTATATATATATATATATATATATATATTGGGAATGATATTCTACAAAGAGGGAAAACCTTAAAAAGTCTCGGAAGAAACCATAGAGTGTTATGTGTCAAAGTGGGGACCAAGGAAAAAATGGCAAAATCGTCCATAGAAACTAACGCGTTACCCCCAAATTTTTAAATGTCTAAAACATCTTTATATGTGATTATTTTTTTAAAAAAAATTACCTTATAAAATCGAGCATTTTATTATCTTTCTAACTAGTATACTATTCATATACTTTTGGAAAAAAAGGCTGAACTAGGTTTGTTTGTGGTGTTTTTTTAGAACATCATAAACCTGTAGTTCTAAAACACAATAAACATTGGCGTATCTAGACATGTATAGAAATATTAGCTATTTTATGTTAGTTATTTTACTCAAAACCAAGATTTAAATTTATAAGAAAGGTAAAATACAATCACTTCTACAATACGTTAGGGCAAGTGCGCTTGTCGTTATCGTAGTATAGCGAAGGTAAGATATTGAGAATGTCCAAGGACACAAGAGTATTCAATACCAGAGTGTTATCAACGGTTAGTCAAACCAAAAAGTTAGTTTATGAAATGGTTTTTGATGTGCACAAAATGCAACATATAAATTACATCAATTGTGGCATAAAACTAACCCTTTTTAGTACTAATGTTGGAAAAATGTGTTTTTGTCTTCCTTTTGTATTTTCAGGATTAAATGAGCTCAAATGAACAAAAGAAGCAAAAAGGCAGCTAAATCTAACATAAATACAAGAAAAGGAACAAACGTGCAGCATTTTCCCAAGCAAAACAAGAGAACAGAAAGCTGAACACGCCCCGTGCTCAATGAGCACGGGTAGGGGTGAGCAAGTTTAGGTCCGGACCGAAAATAACCGAGAACCGAACCGAAAATATACCCAACCCGACCCGAACCGAAGTACCTAGGTATTTAGATCGGTTCCAATTTTTCATATAAAATAGGGTCGGGTCGGGTCGGTTCTCGGTTCTTTTCATGGTGAAACCCGACTTGGACCTATGGACCGGAACCGACCCTATATTTCGGGTAGTGAATCGGTTCTGTATTTTATGTTTGATCGGTTCTCGGGTCGGGTCGGGTAATGGTCGGGTCGGGTCGGGTTTTCCCTTTTGCTCACCCCTAAGCACGGGGGCGTGCCCAAGTGTCAGCAGAAAAGACAAAGCTGTAGAAGCTTCTATCAGCCACCACGGGGTCGTGCTCAGCGGACACGGGGCCGTGGTCAACTCTAAGATTCGCAAAATCTGGGGAAATCTTGATAGCACAGATACGCTTCTGCACACGGGGTCGTGCCCAACGGACACGGGGGCATGCTCAACTAATGCAGACAAACTGCAATTAATGAAGACAGAGAAGGAGGATGGACACGGGGCCGTGCCCAATGGACACGGGGCCGTGCCCGAGCTGCTGTTCAGGCTATAAATAGGGGTGCTTGGCTCATTTGCAAACCATCCCTTGGCACACCACCTCTCTCACACATCACCCACCACCCACCACCCACCACAACACTATCATCCACCACCATCATCCATTGTCCATCGTAGAGTATGTGAGTCGTCTCGGGATCCAAGATTGATCGTAAGAGTTCTTGACAATCAAAGGCCATGTTTGCCTAAGTCTCTTACATCACTTGGTGAAGACAAGTGTCTAGTGTAATACTTTTTATTTTTAATCTTTTCGCACTTTTTACTTGGTTATGTATTAATGACTTTAATAACTAGTTTCTTATGTTGAAGGTGATTCTTCCTTATCGTTTGTCCGTGGTGTCTTGGCATTATTTTACTGTCTATATAAAATAAAAGATTTTAACCATTCATATCTCCACGGTCTATATGGAGATATATTGGCTACCTAGTCGGGGGTTAAGGGAACGGTTTGGTAAGAGTCTTGCCTTGTTCAGTGTATATATCCTGCAAGGACTTGGGTCAAATTTAGTAGGACCTCCTTCAATACCCAACGGTATTGGATGGCGGGGGTCCAAACTCTTTGATCCCCTCATATGTAAGCTACTATTAATACTTTAACCCGGCTATTTAGGACTGTATCCCTGCTGACTCAGACTACTTAGCCGAGGGTAACGTCACCTTCAAAAGAGGGGCCTATCATAATATGTATTAATAACTTAATTAATTATCTTTCAATAATCCGACCCTTTAGGATTGTATCCTTGCTGACTCAAACTACTGGGTTGAGGGTAACGTCACCTTTAAAAGAGGGGCCTACTACAATAGCTAAGATAATCTCTTAAAAAGTGCAAAAGTGCGGAAATAATCAAAGGTTACACTAAACACGAGTCGGAGCCAAGTGATTCATCTTGTCTATCTGTTTTTATTTTTATTTTATTTTTTAGCATTTTAGTTAGTTTTTATTTTTCTAGTTAAAAAATATTTTTCTAACTTTTTGATTTGATTAGACGTTGAGGATAAACCGGTACTAAAAGCTCTTGTGTCCTTGGACGACCTCGGTATCTTGCCAACACTATACTACGCTCACGATGGGTGCACTTGCCCATATGTGTGTTTGGTGTTAGTAAAATATCGTGTTTTATAAATTTAAAACTTGGCTAAAAAGTGTTAAAAAGGGCTTAACATATACATTAAAAAAACTAATAACACTCGCGCACATCAAGTTTTTGGCGCCGTTGCCGGGGACACAAGGATTTTAAGAAAGTTAGGAATCAACGGCCTAATCGTTTTTTCTAATTTTTATGTTTTTTTTTTTGGATTTTCTTAGTTTTTCAGCTTCTGCAGAACTTAGCACGGGCCGTGCCCGCTGAACACGCCCCGTGCCCAATCGTTGGAACTGGCAATCATGTTTTAAGTCAGACAGTAAGCTGAACACGGGGCCGTGCCCACTCAACACGCCCCGTGCCCAAGATTCAGTTACTGAAAACAGAACCGTAAGATCCCGACGGTTGGTAATTTCTGACACAAACATGAGAGATACTGATATTTTTTACTTTCGGCACTCTTATGGTAAGTGGTGTCAAATATGTGGAGGCCCTCATAAAGAATTAGAATGTTATTTTCTAAATTATAAGCCCCACTATATTGACCCATTGTTTTCCTGTAGCCTTTAGAGGGGCGAAAGTAAAAATAATCCCTATCTCTCCCTCGAATGCTCTCAACCGGATCTTCTAGGAGAAATGCTTCTTGATGAACTATTTCAAATGGAAGATCTAATTCTTAATTGGTTAAAAGAACTTAGGATAGATTTCAATAATTTATCTCAAGACGATAACCAAGAAGAATTGTTGGGATCGCATTCAAATAAAAACAACTTCGTTGTTCCCGATGTTACCTCTAACTCTAGCGAGGACTTGAGCGATAGCCGTCCCTGTGCCGATTGTGCCGTGAAAGACTCTCCATCGACTTCGTTCGGTGCATACATAGACCTGAGTGATTCGGCATACACCTTCTTTAACGAGAGCCCGGGAAAGGGTTGAACTTGTCCACCTACATTTAGCATAGGAATCACCCTCACCGACAACCTCTTGCGTTCTCGTCTTAATCTAGAGCAATTAAGGTATCTTAGGCACTTTGGGGTTGTTCCATCCAGTAAGGAACCGCCTGATCCGGATAAGTTCCTTAGAAATAGACGAAACTTCATAGACATCTTCTAGACACGGGGCCGTGTCCAGGTCAACACGCCCCCGTGTCCACCAAAAGATTCCCGTCTGATTTCATGTCAGAATACAGACAAAATATGTCAGGATCTTGCCTGCACACGGGGCCGTGTCCAGCCGACACGGGGCCGTGTGCAGCGTGCTGTCGTTTTCTAAAAATGCAGCCAAGAATCCTGCACATTTGAACCATTCCAAGGACAGAGATTTGGGGAATCTTCTCACATACCATCCTAGGTATTTTCTAAAAGAAGTTTCTCAACCACCTTCTTGTCCTTTCCTCTTTTATCTACTTTCGTCTTCTTCAATTTTTTTTTACTTCCATTAGAGCTTGAAACCTCCATAGTTTCAAGCTTTATTGAGATGTTTGCTAGATTTTTATTCATGGAGTCCTGTTAAAAATAAGTTCTACAACAATGTTTTAAGTTGTTTTTGCTTAAAAAGGTTTTAAAAATCACGAAAACAATTTAAAACTCCATGATTCGTTGTTCCAAAAATCTGCAGACACCTGAACACGGGGTCGTGTTCATTGAACACGGGGCCGTGTCCGAAGTACTGCTCCACTAAAAATTGAACTCTTTTCGGTATGTTAGAATGGCGAGCAGAACTGGCGGAGCATCTTCATCGCACTCCAGAAACAACCGACAAGGGAGAAGATCGTCAACGGCTGAAGATTCTCTTGTAAACTACGTTTACGCCTTAAGAGAAGCCATTGATGAGATGACGGGGGGTAGAAGAAGCATTGGTCGACCGTATTAATCTTTTGACGGTGGGACTAGAGGGATGTCTTTGAGAGGTCAACCTTTTGCACCAAAGGTTGAACATTCTCACCTCTCCTCCTTTGGTACCAATCATCACCCAAAGGGCATGGAATGTGATACCGGAAGTCATCATTCCAGCCGAATGGTGCGCCATACATTCGGAACCCCCTCGAGACATACTACAAGGAGTTCAGGTTGGTGTCGCTCCTCCTCCACAAGATGTTGAGGAGAATGAAGTCGCCTTCTTCCTCCCAAAAGAGATAGAAGAATGGCTTTAAAACCCCTCGGCTCGGAGTTCTACAAAGCTTTTAGATACCGGAAAACTATTTCCGGAATTTTGGTTCTTATTGTAATAGTAGAGCTCCTTAAGATGATTTTATGTATCACTTGACCTATCTAGTTTAGGACCTTTAACTTTTATTTTCCTTCTTAGTTTTAATTTTCTAGGACTATTATGTAATTCTCTATGTTTTAATGAATGATGGTTTTAGCTAATTTGTTGTTTGGATGATGTTGTAATGGATAAAACACACTCGGGATGGTGAAGGATAACAAGGGAGCGTGAACCAGCACCCCATGCACGAAAACAGGGCCACCCGACAAATTTTTCTTCATTACAGCAAGTCCAGCACGGGCCGTGCCCGCCCAACACGGCCCCGTGCTGCATAATCTGCAGGAAATGCCCAGTTTAGGTAACTGGACACGGGGCGTGCTCACTGAACACGCCCTCGTGCCCAGGCTTCTGTTTCTTTTTGACAAATTCTGTTACTGGCGATCTGAACACGGGGCCGTACCCGGACACCACGGGGCCGTATCTAGACGCCCAGTAACATAAAATTTTGCTTTTTCACACCTTTTTACACATTCAATCAACCTAAAAACTTATTTTTGGGACACATTGAGGACAATGTGTAATTTAAGTGTGGGGGGGATGCTAAAACCTTGAATCTTGCAAGTCCTAATAACAAGCCTTACACAAAACTCTATTGGAACCGCTAATCACCCCAATTTTTTTTCAAAAATTTTTCATTTTTTACTTGTCTAGGTTTAATTTGGGAATTTCAAGTTCTAAAAAGGTTATATTTTTACAAATTTACAACCGATAGCGTCGTGATAAAAAGAACCAACATAAGAAAATTATGAAACGGCGTGGAAAGCTTAATTAAAATTTGATTATATATACTTGATCACATAAAAACCCATTCCCACAAAAAGTGAGTTTTGAGCCTTTATTGAGCATACAAATATATATCTTTAAACTAAATGCTCATTTTTCGTTTCTTGTGTGAATAGCCGATTGGTTCTTACAACTCTAGAACTTGCCACGACGATACATTCCCGGTCCTTACCAACGTAAACCCGAGTAAGTAAATGACGGAGGCATTAGGACTAACCTTTTTTTTATTTCTACACCATTATTTTTCTTTTTTTTACCACCTACCCAAAATCCCCATAGTTAACCCCTTTGAGCCTAAACCTTTTCATTTCATAACCCAAAACAAACACCCTTTTACCCACCAAAACCTTTTTTTTATTTTTAACCCTTTGTTTTAGTAACAAGCTCGGTTTTTCTTATGACTTTCAAAAAAAATGAAGAGGAAGCAAAAGAGAAATAAACAAACAAGTTTATCAAAAATAACTTTGTTTGAATAATGGCTTCATCAAAATAAAAATTTCAAAAATACAAAGTCTTACGAAAACCGACGCTTTTTACGCCTTTCGCCCTTTTACTAACCACTAACCCAACCACCTACCTTTAACCCAAGCCTAACCCTTCACCCTAAAAGTCCTCTTGATATTTACAAAGGTGTATAGTTAAAAAAGAGGAGGATTGATTGCTTGGCAAGCTTATGGTAGGAGTAAATTCTATGTCGCTCTCGAGTGATCCACTAAAATACATCTCCGGCCGAGTGTTGAGTGATCCCCGGTGAGGTATGTGAACTTGTGTATAAATGGAATTTTAAAAAAAGGCATGTTATGCCCTAATAAGTAATTTATCTTATGTAATGTTTTAAATAAATCATGACGAATAGGATTGTAAATAAATAAAAATAAAACTCAATAAAGAATCTTGGAAATCCCGACACTCTACGACAAGCCCAAAAACCTTCTCTTCTACCCATTCCATTTGGGAGTGTAAAGCCACATTATAAAGAGTTTTGCTTGAGGACAAGCAAAGATTCAAGTGTGGGGGTATTTGATGTGCATAAATGCAACATATAAATTACATCAATTGTGGCATAAAACTAACCTTTTTTTAGTACTAATGTTGGAAAAAGTGTGTTTTTGTCTCCTTTTTGTATTTTTAGGATTAAATGAGCTCAAATGAACAAAAGAAGCAAAAATGCAGCTAAATCTAACATAAATACAAGAAAAGGAACAAACGTGGCATGCCCAGCCTCCCCGACAGCATCTTCCCAAGCAAAACAAGAGAACAGAAGGCTGAACACGCCCCGTGCTCAATGAGCACGGGGGCGTGCCCAAGTGTCAGCATAAAAGACAAAGTTGTAGAAGCTTCTATCAGCCACCACAGGGTCGTGCTTAGCGGACACGGGGCCGTGGTCAACTCTAAGATTCGCAGAATCTGGGGAAATCTTGATAGCACAGATACGCTTCTGCACACGGGGCCGTGCCCAGCGGACACGGGGGCGTGGTCAACTAATGCAGACAAACTGCAATTAATGAAGACATAGAAGGAGGATGGACACGGGGCCGTGCCCAATGGACACGGAGCCGTGCCCGAGCTGCTGTTCAGGCTATAAATAGGGGTGCTTGGCTCATTTGCAAACCATCCCTTGGCAAACCACCTCTCTCACACTTCACCCACCACCCACCACCATCATCCATTGTCCATCGTAGAGTGTGTGAGTTGTCTCGGGATCCAAGATTGATCGTAAGAGTTCTTGACAATCAAAGGCCATGTTTGCCTTAGTCTCTTACATCACTTGGTGAAGACAAGTGTCTAGTGTAATACTTTTTTATTTTTAATCTTTTCGCACTTTTTACTTGGTTATGTATTAATGACTTTAATAACTAGTTTCTTATGTTGAAGGTGATTCTTCCTTATCGTTTGTCCGTGGTGTCTTGGCATTATTTTACTGTCTATATAAAATAAAAGATTTTCACCATTCATATCTCCACGGTCTATATGGAGATATGTTGGCTACCTAGTCGGGGGTTAAGGGAACGGTTTGGTAAGACTCTTGCCTTGTTCAGTGTATAGATCCTGCAAGGACCTGGGTCAAATTTAGTAGGACCTCCTTCAATACCCAACGGTATTGGATGGCGGGGGTCCAAACTCTTTGATCCCCTCATATGTAAGCTACTATTAATACTTTAACCCGGCTATTTAGGACTGTATCCCTGCTGACTCAGACTACTTAGCCGAGGGTAACGTCACCTTCAAAAGAGGGGCCTACCATAATATGCATCAATAACTTAATTAATTATCTTTCAATAATCCGACCCTTTAGGATTGTATCCTTGCTGACTCAAACTACTGGGTTAAGGGTAACGTCACCTTCAAAAAAGGGGCCTACTACAATAACTAAGATAATCTCTTAAAAAGTGCAAAAGTGCGGAAATAATCAAAGGTTACACTAAACACGAGTCGGAGCCAAGTGATTCATCTTGTCTATCTGTTTTTATTTTTATTTTATTTTTCAGCATTTTAGTTAGTTTTTATATTTCTAGTTAAAAAACATTTTTCTAACTTTTTGATTTGATTAGACGTTGAGGATAAACCAGTACTAAAAGCTCTTGTGTCCTTGGACGACCTCGGTATCTTGCCAACACTATACTACGCTCACGATGGGTGCACTTGCCCGTATGTGTTTTTGGTGTTAGTAAAATATCGTGTTTTATAAATTTAAAACTTGGCTAAAAAGTGTTAAAAGGGGCTTAACATATACATTAAAAATCTAATAACACTCGCGCACATCAGTTTTGAATAAAAAAAACATAGCACTTAAATGTAAATGAAAGCAATAACAAGAACAATCACTTGGATCCAACTCCAAATAATGTCTAAATTGATTTCTTTGGTTAAGAATTTAAATTTAAACGGGAGCAATAACAATAACAATAATTGGATCCAACTCCCAATAGTGTCTAAATTGACTTCTTTGGGTAAGGATTTTTTAAGAGATCACTATACGAAATATACGCCTCTTTGGTGTATTCTCCGGGGTACTCTAGGAAAGAATACACCTAAAGTCATTCTATGAAGAAAATGAATTTGTGTGTTGTTAATGGAAAAAAGGTGGTATGTCTCCTTGGTTGGGCATACGTTAACCTCGACTATATTGGTCAGATGCAGAAGCAGTAAGGCGACCATCCCGCAAAAGTCAGATACAGTATTAAATAAGTTTTGATTATAACGAATTATACCCATTTTTTACTATTGCTCCCTTAATTTGGTTCTATCTCCTCGAGGGTAGTACGGGCGTGAAAACATGAAAAAACAAGTCCTTGCACGTCGAGTATACCACCTCTCCGTGCAAGGAAATAACTTAACCCAAACCACACTTCTAACCCCATTCCAAGTAGTTAACGTGAATTTATAAAGACTTAAAGACACGAATGTTTGAATCAACAAACACATAGTAATTGTGGATTAAAGCTCACTTTCCATATAACAAAATCATATTTAAAGTCATTAACACACATCAAATGAAAAATCCAAAACTAAGGAATTAAAAATACATTAAAGGTTTGTCTTCACCAAATGATGCAAGAACTTTAGCTAAGAACGGTCATAATGATGGACATCATCAAACTTGTATAAATAAAAATGTTAGTCAACAAGATTGCCTTGTTATAGATATTAGTTCATATAATATTGTATCCTAAGACAAACCACACTCTATACAATATGGAAACGGTGGTGGAAAGTGGTGGTGAGTGAGAGAGAATAGGTGCCAAAGGATAAGGAAAATGGCAACCCAAACATTCTCTTTATAGGCTGAATCTATAGGGGGCACGACCCCGTGTAACTACTCTACAGAGCTTCTTTTCTCTTTTCTGATCAGGTTCTAACATAGAAATGACATGTGTGAGATGGGGCATGGCCCAAGTCAACTTTGCGGGTCCTAAAATCCTATGATTTCCAAATCTTTTGAAGATATGACATAGGGCGTGTCAAGGAAGAAGACCTTGTGTGTGGTGCCCTATTTTGTCTTAATCTGCTGAAGCTTGACATGTGGCATGCCAGGGAGGGACAACCCGTGTGTGGTGTCCTTATTTGTCTGCTGAAGCTTGACACGAGGGCGTGTTTGATCAGGCACGGTTCCGAGTCAGAGGGCATCTTTTGTCATTTCTGAGGGTATGAAGCACGAAAACACCATAAACCTACAGTTCTAAAACACCATAAACTTGCACTTCTAAAACACCATAAACCTACAGTTCTAAAATACCATAAACATGTTCGATTTAAAAACAACATGAAATACCCATGAAAAATGTCGTTTAAAGACACCATAAACATACCCAGTTCTAAAACACTATACACTTGTCCAGTTTAAAAAGCACCATAAACTACCCAGTTCATACAACACCCGGTTCATCTTTTTTTTTTCAAAAGTATACCAATATTATACTAACTGGAAAAATAAAAATAAAAACGTTCGATATTATGGTATAATTTAAAAACAAAGAATAATCACGTATAAAATAGTTATGAATGTTTTGCTTTATTTTTTGGTACAAGCACCTTTAGTGGCGAAGCTTGAGATTTCCGACGGTGGGTTCGAAAACGTATATACCAAAAAAATTCTATAGAACTAGAGGGTCGAAAACGTATATACCTAAAAATTTCTATACGAAAACCACATATATTACACTACTGAGCGAAAAGTTCAGGGGGTCCCCCCCCTCCCCCGCCCCTTAATAGATGCGCCCCTGATCACCTTTAATTTTAAAAAGCTCTCCAACCAACCTTTTGCTTTATTTTTTGGTTCCATGTTACACCCTTTTACACAAACCCAGTTAATTTGTGTAGGTAAATCAGGTCACTATAAGTAATGTGAGTGCAAATAAGTTCTTTTGCCCACCCCTACCCCTTTTAATTTTCTTTTTCCCTCCACCATTATTGTCACCATCAGCGCCACCATCAACCTCTACCATTACCGCAAATAAGTGGTTTTAATCATATGATGAAATTGATGATATAATTGTGTTTAGAATCATCATACATGAAAGTAATAAGAAAATACTTGAACAATTTATGTGTTTGCGTACATGATCATACTTGCCATGAAATGGGTTTTGTATGATATGATGAAAATGATGATATATTCATGTTAAAATTATGACAACCCGCACTTTCAAGGTTAGAATCCCCTAACCTCGTATCGTTACTCCCCATGTTTCGTTCTACGTCATAATCAGGTGTGTGTTATGTCAGATGGACGAATGTGTTTTGTTTGCGCATGATTGTTTTGTGAAATGCTAGTGTTGGTATTACGGAGTCGGCCGCACACCCAAGCGTGGGTATGTCGTGTATTCCTGGTCCGGTTAGCCCAATATGAGACATACTCCTCTTAACTCACGGCCCAACCCACTGATTCATTGTTATGCTCTATTTATGAGGATCTGTATACATTCTCTTTTGCAACCATTCGTAAAACCTAGCCCTTCATGCAAATCGGCGGCAGTTCTCTACTTCCTTCCACCGATCCATCATCTAGGCAGCCTCTCTCTCTCTCCTTCGAAGCCTTCGCTGGATCGGCACAGCCCCTCTCGTTATAGTCATCTTACACGCTCGTCTCTCTTCAGTCAGTTACTATCCTCGTGATTTAGATTTCTTGTTGTGATTATCATGTTACTACTTGTATGAATGATATCTAATGACTGGTGAATAGATGTTAAGTCATTATCAACGAACTTGAAACATGCATGATATTATATCGATAGATTAGGGATTGTAGGATGTGATATTTTGATTGTTTGTATAGATTGATGTTCCTGAATCTAATCGAAATTGTTATATGATATGTTGTGACTGTATGAAAGTTTAGGGATGTCACACCCCTATTTTCCACGTGTCACCGGTGGGCCCGATGGGGAGTATCGTGACG
Organism: Helianthus tuberosus; assembly: GCA_030545235.1. Lineage (NCBI taxonomy): Eukaryota > Viridiplantae > Streptophyta > Magnoliopsida > Asterales > Asteraceae > Helianthus > Helianthus tuberosus. The sequence goes on from CM060441.1 coordinate 65,271,555, forward strand.
TAGTTGGTATCATCATAGACAAACAACACAATATATAAATGCACAGCGGAAGCAAAGATAGATTAATTTCAACTTTAATACAGTGTAATATCAAATATCACAAATAGTTGAAACGGATCCACAGGCGGATCAAAATAAAATAAGATATTGTTCAACAGTTTATTGTCATCCAAGCTTGCGAGACTTATTGTGGACGCTCTAGAAGACAGCCAGCCTAGTACGTGTAGTACCTGCACTTAACCTTTTGGGAAAAATACGTCAGTTTACACTGGTAAATACAATTTAACTGACTCATTTTGAAAATGGTTGAAAATTGATTTGAATGCACGTGGCACAAAGCATTTTATAACTTGGGATAATTATATAATATTATAATCTTGTGAACGAATTACATGTTACTTGTGCGTTCAGTAGCCCGGTTCGTGCCGGGTTAAAGATCAATAGACCCTCCACAATATAGAGTTATACACTGACAGGTGTACGCCTACACCCCGTGCTCAGGTCGTGGCCATCTCGTAAGATGATGCCGAGGATATCCGGGACATGGTCATTAACCCCCCAAAGGCTTTAAGTGAACAAGACTGTTTAAACGAGCCGATCAAATTATTCAATTAATCACCCAAAGATGTAAGATTTGATGCTCGATCAAGCGGTATTCTATATACCGTAACCCAAGCCCGTATAGGGAAAATAAGTTAAAAGTATTTACCTGAGTAAAGTATAAATCACAACTAGCAAGTGAAGGTAGCTTTTACTGGTTCTCCTTATTCTGGAACAAAGGTTTATAATAACCTATTAGATTTCTAACGGGTCTTTATTTAAGCTTAAGCTTAGACCGGTTAGCTTAAAGGACGATACGGTTCAAACGCACGATTAAGCGAAGACCGGATAGAATGTGATTTAGACCTGACAAGTTTTAATACTTGTATAATATGGGTATACTAAATACATTCTGGATTTTGAGACAAAAATGATAATGTTTGACCCGTCTCGGTCAATTTATGCAAACTAGTTACATAAACCGAACCGAACGCGAAAAGAGCGTTACGGGTAACCGTAAGAGTCATATGCAAGTTCCCTGAGATAATATGGCTTAAATATGTTATAACATCAGTAAGATATCTCCTATTATGCCCAAAACGGATTTAAACACAAATTATGCCTCATAAGGGCATTCTGGTCATTTAAAAGATTGTAAAAGAGTTTATTTGTAAATCTGAGTTACGGGTCTGATTTATACAGTAAATATACTTAATTTAACATGTTATAACAGTAGGGTATGACCCATATGTGAAACTTATCATTTAAAACCAAATTATGCACCTTAGGGGTATTTTGGTAATTTCACAAGAGCTAAAAAGGTCAAAACTGGAAACCTGAGTTCAAAAACTTATACTTACTGTTATTATATAAAAATATACTAAAAACATCAGTAGGTATCAACCTTATATGTTTAATATGGTTATAGTGCATACTATGCGATAAAAACGCTTAAAAGGCGATTTAGAGCCGTTTCCGGGTTTTTAAAAGAAAGCTGATATTTTTATATTTCCAGAATGCTCAAAATATTTTATTTAACAAATAAAATCAGTAGAAAAAGGTTTGGAGTCAAAAGGATTTATAAAACTCATTTTATGGCCAAAAAGGGCAAAATCGGTATTTACCGAATTAAACTTAGAGACCTATGTTATGATCAGCCAAAAATTAAATAAAAATCTTTAAAAATCCCAAAATATTATATAACATCAGTGGGTAAAAAGTTTGATATCAAAAAGTGGGTTTAAATAGGTTATATACTAATTACGCCGTTTAAGTAACATAAGGCTTTCAAATTACGATAATGAGCATAACTCTTAATCTAGACCTCAAACTAATATATCAAATTTTAGGTGCAAGTTTATAAATCAGTAACAAATGTTTCTACTCTTTCACTTTTTCAAAAATCACGTTTTATAGTCAAAAGGGCATAATAGTCAACTTTAAGCATAAATCGGAAACATGCATATGAATCGGATAAGTATTGAACCAAGTTGTAAAATCTCAGAGAGTTATACATATATGAAACCTGGTCCAAAATAAGCTCTAAGGCAGATCTCAAACATGCATGAACGGATCAGAACTGATAGTCAAAGCAAAAGTCAAATTATGCGACTTTCGGGTCCGATCCGGGTTTAAACTGAAAATTGTCGAGTTGAACATGTTGAGACATGTTCTTACATTAATTACCATGTTATTTTAATGATCAAACAGGTTGCATGTACCCTACATTGCTAATTATGCTTAAACTTGCAAATAATCATTCTGTTGACTTTTTAAAGTATGCTTTGACTCGACAATTAGCATAGTTAGAGTGGGAATCTGAAAGTACCCTTTTAAGGGTTTATTACCCACCTAAATACCTACTTAAAGGTACTTTTGATTCGTGATTAGACTAAGTATATTTTAATTAATCACGGAGTCAAACCTTAATTACGATGGTTTGACTTTTAGTTAATTAACTAAGCTAAACTTAATTAAGAATGATTAGGGTCACTTACAATGTCCTAAATAGGATTAGGGACTTAAGAGAATCTTGATTGCTTGTCCAGAGAAGCTCCAAGGTGCTTGAACAAAAATGCAAGTGAGCAAGTCCCAAATGATCACAACTTCAAGCTCTTATATAGTGAACTAGGGAGCTCAAGATCAAGACAAGGAAGTCTAGGATGGTTACAAGATCACCCCAGGTGTCCCTAATATGCTATAAACTGCCTAGCAAGTCCCTGGTTTCGAAAACCACCTATATAAGTCGGTGCAACCGTTTGGACAGGCAACTGCCAGTAAAATCGCCCAGATGCACTGCTTACGCACCGCAACGTTCTGGTTGTTGCGGTGCGCAAGACTGCTTACGCACCGTAAGACTTCCGGTGTTGCGGTGCGCAAGCTATCGCCAGAGAACAAAAGTTTGTTTTATTCAAGCTATGACCATGCAACCTTTTCAACTCCGAATCTCATGCACTTTAGTCAGTATAGGGACCATGTTTCCAGCCATTGCATGTCATGGCATGTAATTACACTATTTGGCATTATGTGGGAGCTTTAAATTGACGGAAAAACCAAGGAATTCATGTTGGATCCATATCTAAGTTTTGTAACCCATTTATTTATTTAGGATTCCAGATTTAAAACAAAATTTCAGATGTTGATAAAATATATCCTGGTTAGGGATTTATTAAGAGGTCGCTCAGAGGTATAATTTAACATGTCGACGTTTAAATCCTACCGTACATCTTTATCTGAATCCGTATTCATGACACGTTTGCATAACATGACACGTGTCTTTATTTTATTGGACATGAATTTCCGAGGTGTTACATCCTCACCCCCTTAAAAGAAATCTCGACCTCAAGATTTACTGGAATAAATGAGGGTATTTCTCCTTCATGGTAGACTCTACCTCCCAAGTATATTCGGGACCTCTACGGGCATCCCATTTGACTTTGACAATAGGCACATGCTTCCTTCGAAGCTTCTTCACCTGTCGATCCTCAATCGACAATGGTTTCTCCACAAATTTCAAGCTCTCATCTATATGTACATCCGTATGCGGTATTACCAGTGATTCATCAGCTAGACATCTCTTCAGATTGCAGATGTGAAAAACATTATGGATAGCACTGAGCTCTTCAGGTAAGTTTAACTTATAAGCAACTGACCCGACACGTTCGATAACCTCGAAAGGTCCTATGTATCTCGGGCTTAGCTTGCCTTTCTTACCAAATCGCATCACTCCTTTCCAGGGTGATACCTTAAGCAACACCTTGTCACCTACTTCGAAGTGAAAAGACTTACGTTTTGGATCCGCATAACTTTTCCGCCTATCCCTGGCAGCTTTCAAACGATCGTGAATCTGGACAATCTTGTCCGTCGTCTCAAAAACTATCTCTGGTCCTGATAGTTGGACATCTCCAACTTCCGCCCAACAAATGGGCGATCTACACTTTCTACCGTATAAGGCCTCAAAAGGCGCAACTTTTATGCTGGTGTGGTAGCTATTGTTGTAGGAGAACTAAATTAGTGGTAGGTTCTTATCCCAATTACCACCTAAGTCGATCGCACATGCACATAGCATGTCTTCCAACGTTTGAATAGTACGCTCACTCTGACCGTCAGTCTGAGGATGATAAGCCGTACTAAAATTCAAACGAGTACCCAAAGATTGTTGGAAACTTTTCCAAAAATGAGAGGTGTATCTTGTATCTCTATCCGAGATAATAGACACAGGTATACCATGCAAAGCTACAATCTTATCAACGTATAACTGTGCTAACATATCGGAGCTATAAGTCTCCTTGATGGGTAGAAAATGTGCTGACTTCGTCAGTCTATCCACTATGACCCATATAGTATCATTTCCCTTTCTCGTCTTTGGCAACTTGGTGATGAAATCCATCGTCACCATCTCACACTTCCATGTGGGAATTTCAGGTTGTTGTAACAAACCTGACGGCTTCTGGTGTTCAGCTTTGACTTGCGCACAAGTCAAACACTTAGCTACATAAGCAGCTACAGACTTTTTCAAACCAATCCACCAATAATTTGCCTTTAGATCCTGGTACATCTTATCGGCTCCAGGATGAACGGAATATTTGGAACTGTGGGCTTCCTGGAGGATAACATCCCGAAGTCCTCCATAAACTGGAACCCATATTCGTCCATTCAATCTTAGCATTCCATCTTTGTCATGGGATAACTGCTCCTCAGTTACTCCCAGTTTTTCTTCAGGATAGTTAGCTTCCAACACAGCTTCCTTCTGTGCAGCTAACACCCTTTCGTTCAAACTATTCCTTATTTCAATGCGCTTGGCATTGATTCTTATCGGCTTTACTCTTTCTTTTCTGCTTAAGGCGTCAGCAACTACATTTGCTTTGCCTGGATGGTATTTTATCTCACAATCATAATCATTTAGAGTTTCCGTCCATCGTCTTTGTCGCATGTTCAAGTCCTTTTGATTGAACAAATGTTGAAGGCTCTTGTGATCTGAATAGATCACACACTTGGTTCCATATAAGTAATGCCTCCATAGCTTTAATGCAAATACAACGGCACCCAGCTCCAGGTCGTGGGTGGTGTAGTTCTTCTCGTGCACCTTTAGTTGTCGTGAAGCGTAGGCAATAACCTTGCCTTTCTGCATGAGTACACAGCCCATACCAGTGTGATGCATCACAGTACACCACAAATTCTTCTATACCATCGGGCAATGTTAATACTGGTGCATTGCTCAACTTTTTCTTCAGAATGTCAAAGGATTCCTGCTGCTTAGGGCCCCAATCAAACTTAACCTTCTTACGTGTCAACGAGGTTAGGGGTGCAGCAATCCTAGAAAAGTTTTCGATGAAACGCCTATAATATCCTTCTAAACCCAGGAAGCTACGAATTTCAGTAGGCGTCTTTGGCTCTTGCCAATTCATAACTGCTTCTACCTTAGCGGGATCCACTTGGATACCACGCTCACTTACCACATGTCCAAGGAATTGGACTTCTCGAAGCCAAAATTCGCACTTCAAAAATTTGGCGTAGAGTTTCTCTTGGTGTAGAAGTTTGAGAATACAACGAAGGTGTTTCTCGTGGTCAGCCTTGCTCTTTGAGTAAATAAGGATGTCGTCAATAAAGACGATGACGAATTTGTCCAAGTAAGGCTTACAGACGCGATTCATGAGATCCATGAATGCGGCCGGTGCATTAGTGAGCCCAAATGGCATCACTAGGAACTCGTAATGTCCATAACGAGTCCTAAACGCTGTCTTGTGCACATCTTCATCCTTGACCTTCAACTGATGATAGCCTGACCTCAAGTCGATCTTAGAGAAGTAGCTTGTTCCTTGCAATTGATCGAATAGATCATCGATCCTGGGCAAAGGATACCTGTTCTTGATAGTGACTTTATTAAGCTCACGGTAGTCGATGCACAGACGCATCGATCCATCCTTCTTCTTGACAAACAAGATCGGCGCTCCCCAAGGAGACGAACTAGGTCTAATAAAACCTTTGACTAACAGATCATCTAACTGTGCCCTTAACTCCTTCATCTCCGTTGGTGCTAACCTATAACGTGCTCTTGCTACTGGTGCAGCACCAGGGATGATGTCAATTCGGAATTCCACTTGCCTATCTGGTGGTAAGCCAGGTAGTTCTTCGGGAAAAACTTCAGGATATTCCGAAATGACAGGGATGTCTTCAATCTTTGGCTTTGGCTCGTCCATAGTAACTTGTGCCATATAAATGACACAACCCTTTTACAGACACCTGGATGCCTTGAGCATAGACACTTGCTCAGGCAATCCATGCTGGGTATCCCCTTGGATGGTGAGTGACTCACCAGACGGAGCTTTGACTACCACTTGCTTTCTGTTGCACACAATCTGGGCTTGGTTATACGATAACCAATCCATTCCTATACCTATATCAAAGCCGGCTAGCTTAAAGGGAAGTAAGGACAAAGGAAAAGAATGATTCCTAATGGATATAACACATCCATCTAACATAGTTGAGGCGGTTTCTATGGTTCCATCAGCTAATTCCACCTCATATTTCACACTTAAGGGTTTTACAGGCAATTTCAACAACTCACAAAACTTATTATCTACAAAGGACTTATCTGCTCCAGAATCAAACAACACTCTAGCAAAAACATCATTTACGAGAAAAGTACCTGTAATCACGTTGTCATCTTGAACAGCTTCCTTAGCGTCCATCTTGAAGACCCTCGCATTGGTCTTTTTCCCATCTTCGGTTTTCTTGGTGTTCTTCGGGCAATTAGACTTAATGTGCCCTTTCTCATTGCAACCGTAACATGTCGCATCCTTCAGCTTCTTACACTCCAAAGTCTTATGATCCGTAGATTTGCAAATCCCACAGGATCTCGTGTGAGACTGGGATTTCGACTCAAATCGACACTTCCCAAAATGGTTCTTCTTACAAGTTTTACATTTGGACTTTTCCCCCGATTGTTGCCCATCTCTCTTAGATCCCGACCCTTTCTTGTGGTCGTCATTTCCTCGGTGTTTCTTACCTGATCTTCGTGAGGTATCGTCCTCACGCTTCCTTTTGTTCTCTTCTGAATTCCTGAGTGCTCTCAACCTGACTACGTCCAAGGTAAGAGAGAGTGATAGATCAGCTGCTGATCTGAAGGTTGCAGGCCTTGATGCCTTAACACTTGCTTTAATTTCTGGGGACAAACCCCCGATGAAGCGAGCAATCCTCTTAGGTTCTGGGGTTACCAAGTACGGAACCAACCTAGATAAGGTATTGAAAGTGGTGAGGTAGGCCTGACAGTCCAAATTCTTCATCACCAAAGATAAGAAATCTGACTCGATTCTTTCTACTTCGTGCTGCGGGCAATAATTCTCTTTAATAAGAGCAACGAACTGATCCCATGACAAGTTGTAAAGTGGGATCTTTCCAGCAGTTTGGATGAGTGACTTCCACCACGCCAGTGCTTCTCCCTTGAACGACTAGGATACATATTTCACTACGTCCTTTTCAGCACAACCGCTGATGTCCACAACCGTATCCATTTCGTCCAACCAGGTCATGCAGTCGACCGCTCCTTTCTCCCCAGTAAAGTCTCTGGGTTTACAAGAAACGAAGTACTTGTAAGTACAAGACTTGGTGTGTGGTTTGGCATCATACACCATCCTTTTTTAGGGAATATTGTTCTGATTTGATGAGTGTCGATCATCATCCTTCTTGGGCTCATTTTTCTTAGGTTCATCCTTCTTAGGTCCATTCTTCTTAGAGGGTGGTTTCCTATGACCCTCCAAATGAACTTTTGGCTTGGAATGTGGTGCGGATCGGGTCCTACTTCGGGTCCAGCTTGATTCACTATACTGTCTATTTAGTGCTTCGATAACAGCATCATTTACTAATGCTTTCAGTTCCGCACCAGTTACTAATATTTTAGCATTATCAGGGTTTTCCTCTGGACGACTGTTTATTTCTTCTGACTTGGCCATGTAGTCTTAATTGCTACATAAAGAAAATAAGGGCAAGGTCTATTTAGAAGCCTAAACAGTATTATCGTTCTTGACGATTTATTAACCATGGTAAATAAAAGCCATATTAGTTAATTTAATAATTTCATTCAGGATTTTTACTAGTAATCTTTTTAGAATAAAATATAATATTGGCATAATAAGCCTAGTCACGTAGACAAATTTCTAAATTATAAATTTAGATCTTGTAGGATTAAAGTTTGAATAAAATAAAACCAATCCTTTTCTTGGCAGGGAGTCTATAAACTACGGCTGCCTTTTGTTTTATATGACATTAATTATAACCCGTAGGCATTATGTCACACTCAGATATATATATATATATATATATTGGATAATTTATTAAAAGGGTGACATGTGTGATTTTGCGGATCACACTAGCCAAGAATGTTAACATGTTTGCAGATGTTAACAGAGATTTGAATCTTTTTAAACAGGTTCTACCATATTGGCTAAATTTATGACAACATAACAGCTAGGTTTTACCTTTTAAGATCCTTATTATATTATTAAAATGGTAAATCAAAATAATAAATGTTATTTTTCATTTATTCATATACTATGTTTATGCACATAATTTAAAAATGAAAAACTTAAATTAACCATTCCAATAGAAAAATTAAACCAGTACGAGTTTGCCCTAAACGGGACTTTTACATAAACAACATGCCTACGCAGGGGCCAACTAAAAAAACAAACAAACCCACGTAGGGGTCAAATAAAAAGATATGCCCACGCAGGGGTAGAGTACTGAAATAAATATATGTCCACGCAGGGACATGATTACAACTAAAATAAATAAACAAACAAAGGATTTTAGTGATCCTTCTTGCTTTTACCCTTGATCAAATCCACCATCTTCTTGAACATCCCCCGGTTATGCCTTCGTTCTTGCCGCATCTCATGCCGCACCTCTTGTCGCACCTCATGTATCTCATGAAGGATTTCTTGAAATTGTGGCGGTGACATCACCGGTGTCCGCGGTGGTTGCTGAAGATGCTGAGGTTGAGGAGGCGGCGGTTGCTGATAATGCGGAGGTTGAGGAGGCTGCGGTTGCTGATACCCATATGGTGGGTATCCATAGGTCGATTGTCCCGTAGCCCAGGGACCCCCGTAGGGACCTTCCGGACGGAGAGTGTTGAAGCTCGAAGCTAACCAGTAGGGATCCTCTGCAAAGTTGTAACCTGTGTGGATCTGCTGCTCGAAGGGGTTGTATGCTGCCGCACCAGTGTAAGTGGGAATTGGGTCTCCAAAACCCATTGGTGGTTGTGGCGCGACAGGCGCAGAGGCTACTTCAGAGACGGGATGTGAAGATTCTCCCCTCTCTGGTTCTTCGTGGACAGGCGAGTACCGGCTGCCACTTGAATGTGGAGGGGTGCTGATGTGTATCCCCCCTCGTGCGGATATCCGCAGGGTCGTTCTCCTTCGCCTCGGGGGCGAGGGAGGCTGAAGCTGAGGTGGTGCTGCCGGCGGAGTGACCGCGACAAGTCGGGAATCCTCGGAAGGATTCTGCTGCTGCTGTGGCTGCAGGGGAGAGTTGTGCTGCAGCTGGTGTAGGGGAGAGTGGTGTGGCTGGTGCAGGGGAGAATTATGTTGTAGCTGGTGCAGGGGAGAGTTATGGTAACTGGGAGTAAATACCCAGTCATACTGCTTGAAATTCTCCTCAAAGCTGTCGGGACCATTGTAAGGTGATCCCATAAACGGTGACCCATCTGAAATTTCAATGGGATGATTGGGAGTTCCGGATGGTGGCATTGCAGGATCGGTATCCTCATCGATGTCCATTGGGTTGCCACCAGAAAAATGGTCTTCGGGTCCAAGTGGGTTAAAACCCACTGCTGCTCCTAAGTAGTCGTCAGGGTTGAACTGACCCTGAAAAACTGGTGAAAGGTGGTCAAAGGGTGATTGGTGTCCTTGGAGAGGTATATAGGACTGGTGAGAGTTTTGGGGTTCATTTTCCGATTGAGGCCCAAAGGAGTGTGGGATAGACGGGGAGGTACTTAGTGAAACGGAGCGCCTAGCTGGTTGAATAAGAGACCTCCAAAGATCTTGCGCATCTGCGTTATGAGGATCCGAAGGTGTTCGTCGGTGTGACGGTCCGGCCTCGTGGTCGTTTGGGGCTACATGTGCTCCTTGTCCCCTTCCTCTTCCTCTCATACGTGGCGGCATTTTTGTGATCCTGTCAAAACAACAAGTGATACAACAAAAATATATATAAGACAAAATTAGAAATAAAACCAAAAATTTGGAAAATTCCTAAGTTCCTTGTCTAGACTCGAGAATCGAGGAATGTGCAATTGTGTAACTGAGATTAAACACAAAAGACTAGTGTTTAATTCACTCAAAGTTGGCTCTGATACCAACCTGTCACACCCCTATTTTCCATGTGTCACCGGTGGGCCCGGTGGGGAGTATCGTGACGTAGTTGGTATCATCATAGACAAACAACACAATATATAAATGCACAGCGGAAGCAAAGATAGATTCATTTCTACTTTAATACAGTGTAATATCAAATATCACAAATAGTTGAAACGGATCCACAGGCGGATCAAAATAAAATAAGATATTGTTCAACAGTTTATTGTCATCCAAGCTTGCGAGACTTATTGTGGACGCTCTAGAAGACAGTCAGCCTAGTACGTGTAGTACCTGCACTTAACCTTTTGGGAAAAATACGTCAGTTTAAACTGGTAAATACAATTTAACTGACTCATTTTGAAAATGGTTGAAAATTGATTTGAATGCACGTGGCACAAAGCATTTTATAACTTGGGATAATTATATAATATTATAATCTTGTGAACGAATTACATGTTACTTGTGCGTTCAGTAGCCCGGTTCGTGCCGGGTTAAAGATCAATAGACCCTCCACAATATAGAGTTATACACTGACAGGTGTACGCCTACACCCCGTGCTCAGGTCGTGGCCATCTCGTAAGATGATGCCGAGGATATCCGGAACATGGTCATTAACCCCCCAAAGGCTTTAAGTGAACAAGACTGTTTAAACGAGCCGATCAAATTATTCAATTAATCACCCAAAGATGTAAGATTTGATGCTCGATCAAGCGGTATTCTATATACCGTAACCCAAGCCCGTATAGGGAAAATAAGTTAAAAGTATTTACCTGAGTAAAGTATAAATCACAACTAGCAAGTGAAGGTAGCTTTTACTGGTTCTCCTTATTCTGGAACAAAGGTTTATAATAACCTATTAGATTTCTAACGGGTCTTTATTTAAGCTTAAGCTTAGACCGGTTAGCTTAAAGGACGATACGGTTCAAACGCACGATTAAGCGAAGACCGGATAGAATGTGATTTAGACCTGACAAGTTTGAATACTTGTATAATATGGGTATACTAAATACATTCTGGATTTTGAGACAAAAATGATAATGTTTGACCCGTCTCGGTCAATTTATGCAAACTAGTTACATAAACCGAACCAAACGCGAAAAGAGCGTTACGGGTAACCGTAAGAGTCATATGCAACTTCCCTGAGATAATATGGCTTAAATATGTTATAACATCAGTAAGATATCTCCTATTATGCCCAAAACGGATTTAAACACAAATTATGCCTCATAAGGGCATTCTGGTCATTTAAAAGATTGTAAAAGAGTTTATTTGTAAATCTGAGTTACGGGTCTGATTTATACAGTAAATATACTTAATTTAACATGTTATAACAGTAGGGTATGACCCATATGTGAAACTTATCATTTAAAACCAAATTATGCACCTTAGGGGTATTTTGGTAATTTCACAAGAGCTAAAAAGGTCAAAACTGGAAACCTGAGTTCAAAAACTTATACTTACTGTTATTATATAAAAATATACTAAAAACATCAGTAGGTATCAACCTTATATGTTTAATATGGTTATAGTGCATACTATGCGATAAAAACGCTTAAAAGGCGATTTAGAGCCGTTTCCGGGTTTTTAAAAGAAAGCTGATATTTTTATATTTCCAGAATGCTCAAAATATTTTATTTAACAAATAAAATCAGTAGAAAAAGGTTTGGAGTCAAAAGGATTTATAAAACTCATTTTATGGCCAAAAAGGGCAAAATCGGTATTTACCGAATTAAACTTAGAGACCTATGTTATGATCAGCCAAAAATTAAATAAAAATCTTTAAAAATCCCAAAAATATTATATAACATCAGTGGGTAAAAAGTTTGATATCAAAAAGTGGGTTTAAATAGGTTATATACTAATTACGCCGTTTAAGTAACATAAGGCTTTCAAATTACGATAATGAGCATAACTCTTAATCTAGACCTCAAACTGATATCAAATTTTAGGTGCAAGTTTATAAATCAGTAACAAATGTTTCTACTCTTTCACTTTTTCAAAAATCACGTTTTCTAGTCAAAAGGGCATAATAGTCAACTTTAAGCATAAATCGGAAACATGCATATGAATCGGATAAGTATTGAACCAAGTTGTAAAATCTCAGAGAGTTATACATATATGAAACCTGGTCCAAAATAAGCTCTAAGGCAGATCTCAAACATGCATGAACGGATCAGAACTGATAGTCAAAGCAAAAGTCAAATTACGCGACTTTCGGGTCCGATCCGGGTTTAAACTGAAAATTGTCGAGTTGAACATGTTGAGACATGTTCTTACATTAATTACCATGTTATTTTAATGATCAAACAGGTTGCATGTACCCTACATTGCTAATTATGCTTAAACTTGCAAATAATCATTCTGTTGACTTTTTAAAGTATGCTTTGACTCGACAATTAGCATAGTTAGAGTGGGAATCTGAAAGTACCCTTTTAAGGGTTTATTAACCACCTAAATACCTACTTAAAGGTACTTTTGATTCGTGATTAGACTAAGTATATTTTAATTAATCACGAAGTCAAACCTTAATTACGATGGTTTGACTTTTAGTTAATTAACTAAGCTAAACTTAATTAAGAATGATTAGGGTCACTTACAATGTCCTAAATAGGATTAGGGACTTAAGAGAATCTTGATTGCTTGTCCAGAGAAGCTCCAAGGTGCTTGAACAAAAATGCAAGTGAGCAAGTCCCAAATGATCACAACTTCAAGCTCTTATATAGTGAACTAGGGAGCTCAAGATCAAGACAAGGAAGTCTAGGATGGTTACAAGATCACCCCAGGTGTCCCTAATATGCTATAAACTGCCTAGCAAGTCCCTGGTTTCGAAAACCACCTATATAAGTCGGTGCAACCGTTTGGACAGGCAACTGCCAGTAAAATCGCCCAGATGCACTGCTTACGCACCGCAACGTTCTGGTTGTTGCGGTGCGCAAGACTGCTTACGCACCGTAAGACTTCCGGTGTTGCGGTGCGCAAGCTATCGCCAGAGAACAAAAGTTTGTTTTTATTCAAGCTATGACCATGCAACCTTTTCAACTCCGAATCTCATGCACTTTAGTCAGTATAGTGACCATGTTTCCAGCCATTGCATGTCATGGCATGTAATTACACTCTTTGGCATTATGTGGGAGCTTTAAATTGACGGAAAAACCAAGGAATTCATGTTGGATCCATATCTAAGTTTTGTAACCCATTTATTTATTTAGGATTCCAGATTTATAACAAAATATCAGATGTTGATAAAATATATCCTGGTTAGGGATTTATTAAGAGGTCGCTCAGAGGTATAATTTAACATGTCGACGTTTAAATCCTACCGTACATCTTTATCTGCATCCGTATTCATGACACGTTTGCATAACATGACACGTGTCTTTATTTTATTGGACATGAATTTCCGAGGTGTTACAAGGGATCCATACATAATCTGATGTGCCTTGGAGTTATGTCGTTAGAAAGGTTGTCATACATATGTAGTAGGGTATGGGAATTGAATTATAATGATCGAAGCTTGATACTGGGTATGATGATTTGGTATATGAAATCTGTGATAAGAAAGATGATATACTTGATGATTAGTGATGCACAAACTTGATGTGAAAGATTATGTGATGTTGATACTGATTCGCGTATTGTTGATCATGATTGTCTGCTGTTTACCTTTCTGTCTGCTGTGTATTTATACTGCAGATTCATGAAAGACATGTAGCGACGAAAGACCCCCCATGAAGAACTCAAGTCGACGAAGAACCTGGTTCTTCGTTGACTGGCCTTTGACGAACAACTAGGGTTCTTCATCACCATCACTCTTGACGAAGTATAGTTCTTCGCCAGGAGGGTTCTTCGCCATGAGGGCATCCCACGAAGTACTGGTTCTTCATGAGGATGTTGTAAGAGTGAGAGCAAACAGAACAGTTTGAACAGTAAACATGTACACATAACATGCATTGACATAAGGTTTCAAATAGCTTATGACGTGTATGATGATGATGAATGTTTATGTTCATAAAGTTTTATTTGATGCACGTTAATAATATTAATTATGAATAAGGAACCTGATTTGGCGTGTGAGTAGCAAACTCACCTGTTAAGTGTTGTTATGTGACATGCACGTGAGATGTGGACTTGTATGAGATTTGAGTACTTGCTTTGTGTTATACGGTGATCTTTGCGGTGAATGCCATCTGTGAGAATACGTGATTTAATTGATTATGAAACTGATTTCTATTAGTAACTACTGTTTCGAACGTGAACTTGTGTTATGAACGCGTATGAAATCTAAACGTTTGCTATGTGTCACATGACAATGGTGTTACATGTGATTTGTTGAATACGTGATCTGGATATGTGTTTACAAAACTGATCTTCTTTGGTAACCACGGTAGGGTTTGGTTGACCAACTTGGAACGGGTAATGTAACGTAACATACCGAGCAGTCTAAGGTGGGTTCACTTCTCTTGAGCATGCGTCTCGGTGGGTAGGACAATCAAATGGGTATTCCTGAGAGGAATAAGTCTTATAGGTAAAAACTGGAATTTCAGATAATACACGCATTTCCTATCACTTTAAGTCCCATCTTCTACCGAACAGTTACCTGAGAGGTAACGGGGTATTAGTTGATAGCGCTATTAGGCTTGGCAACCTCACACCGTACCTGAGAGGACGGGCGTGAACTAAAGACCTTAATCATGACCAATGCTATGATAGGGGGCATTGGGGACGGGCAAACAATCTGGCGCCATCTTGTACGGTACTCGAGTTATTATCAACATTATTTTCGGAATTGTTATTAAACTGGTCTAATCACTTGGTAACTAAGCGTTTGGTAAAAACTGTGAACTCACCAGCGTTGTCTGATACACTTGTTTGCATGCTCGCAGGTTATAGATATGTGAGAATGTGGAACGTGTTGTCTGGGAAGCAGGAGTGGTCATGGGTCAAGACACATGGAAACACGAGATGAGTCTAATAACTTTCATACGCTTGGTTTACGAAATACATAACTAATGATTTATGCTTCCGCTGAAAACGTTGAGTTATACTTTATGTAATGTAACACTCTATCTTAATGAATGAAAGTTTTTATTTAAAATCTTGTATGAGTTCAACGTGATTAGTGGCTAGATCCTGGTACGTCACACGCCTCGCGAGGGTTTCCGCTTGGGGTATTTTGGGGGTGTGACAGTTTGGTATCAGAGCCACTGGTTATAGTGAACTTGGTTTTAAAACATTTTTATAAAACCAGACTATAACCGAACAATTCTGAATACGACCATGACACTCGGCTCCAGATTGCAAGGTTCGTCTTTCGTTTACTCATTGCACTGCATAACTAGTGAACGCTTACGTATGATATTGCATGTGATTGCACATTTAGCACTACAATATGAATCCATGTGTTACTTGCTTATTTTATGTGATTGACAGTGTGGCATTTCTCATAGACATTCGTGACCCATGCTTTGTGATGTCCTTTGTTTTACTACTCGAATTTGAGGAACCATTTAACATGAGTTAGGAGGAATTGAGATGAGCATGCAAATCATATTATTATTGTGGGTGCACACACAATAATAATGTGGGGTGCATGTGAGTCCCAATGAGACCTAGCAAGTGTGAAAGGGGTTCTGTTTCATTATTCGACCTATTGAGAAATTCAACAATCCATAGGAGTCATAGAGATGATTGTCTCCTATCTGAACGTAATCCTTTCACTTCCCACTAAATCACTACGAATCTCGATGATATTAAGTGTTGCCTAAACACGTACCGGAGCGTCTAGGGAACCATGTAAGAATGTTAGTTGCTAGTGCGAACGTCTCTAAGTTAGATATCGAAGTGTCGAATGTTTGATCTGTACTCTCCTCACTTACCTCATTCACTTGAATTCCACGAATTGACGTCTCAGATCCAGAAGTATCATCACCTCAGTAATTCTCTAACAACTTACCGTGCGTTGTGCAATCGATTCGCAAGACCGCTGGACAAGAAATTGAACGTCATACATTACCGACCCTAGTATTATGACGGCCCCGATTACTGGCAATGAACGCCAACAGATTGATTTCAATCGAGTCGCTAAGCCTAGTCAGCGACTTCTAGGAGCCAACTCTTACGAATCAATCGGGGCATAAACGATGACAATTGACTAGAGCATGGGATGTGTAATTGCTGGCGCCATGGGCAGTACCATAGGACGTGTTAGGGAATGTGGAAAGGTGGACCCTTTTTGGTGAAGGATCACAAAGCTCTGTTTACAAAGAAGCAACATCATAGGCAACCGCCACGGCAACAATGAGGTACCCGTAACTCCGGCCTTCAGTATGGAATAAAGGAGACTTCGACGATAACGATGACGGAAGAAATGGTGTTCGTGGTGGAGTACATACGATTGGCGTGGGCGACGTCAGGAGCGGCCGATGGTAAGTCAATTGAAGCCTCACATGTTTGTTGAGATGCAAACTCGACCTTGTGGGTCAAGTATTCGACATCGACCTTCCTTCTGTTACCCTTGGTAGTTTCGATGCAGCAATTAGTGTGGACTGGCTACCCAGATATCGCGCTGATATACTCTGTGAGGAGAAAAATTTGCGTATCCCTCTTCCTAGTGGAGAATCGTTGTCTGTCCTAAAGCGTCAGAGTGGTGCAAAGGTTAGCGTCATTTCAGCTATGAAAGCCCAGAAGTGCCTACGGAGGGATTACCCCGCTATGTTAGCACTCGTTACTGATGCGAAGGCTAAGGAAAGAGGATCGAGGATCCACCAATTGTTCATGATTTCTCCGGATGTGCTACCCGAAGAACTTTCAGGTTTACTTCCACAACTGTTAGGTAGAATCTCAGTTTGATCTCACGCTAGTGGCAACCCTGATTACTCATACTCCTTACCGTCTTGCACCAGGAGGGTTGCAAGAACTGTCTAATCAACTACAGGAACTATTGGACAGGAGTTTTGTTGGACCTAGTTTTTCGCTTTGGGAGCCCCAGTCCTATCCGTGAAGAAGGAAGATAGGCCTTTTCATAGGTGTACTGATTATCGAGAACTCAACAAGGTGACTGTCAAGAACCATTCGCCTCGACCATGTATTGAAAATCTGTTGACCAGTTGCGAGGGTCAAGCTCCCATTCGAGGGTTGACTGACGAATGGACTATCGTCAAATGGAAGTCCAAGAAGAGGATGTCCCTAAAACGGAATTTTGAACGCAGTACGACCATTACGATTTTCTGTTCACGTCATTCAAGTTACCCAGCACACCAGCAGCCGTATGGATCACATGAATCGTAGGTGTAAATCTCATCTCGCCGAATTCTTCAACCGTATTAATTGATGACGTCTTGAATCATTTCCAGAAGAAAGGAACACCATGAGCGACACTCGTATCTTGTCTTAGAGCTCCTGAGGGAGGAGCAACTCCACATGAAGTCCTTCTAAGTGTGACTTCTGGATTCGAGAAGTACACTTTCTTGGTCATATAGTCAACGAATTGGGAATACACGTGGATCCCGCTAAGATTCGTTCTATTAGAAATTAGTCACTAAAGAGTCCGTCAGAGGTGTGGCAATTTCTTGGTCTCGCTATTGATGGGTGTCAAGTGTTAGATATATTAGGTGTATATTTTAAGCCCCTTTAACACTTTTTAGTCAAGTTTTAAATTTATAAAACACGATATTCACTAACACTAGACACTCATATGGGCAAGTGCACCCATCGTGAGCGTAGTATAGTGTTGGTAAGATACCGAGGTCGTCCAAGGACACAAGAGCTTTTAGTACCGGTTTATCCTCAACGTCTAATCAAATCAAAAGGTTTAGAAAAAATGTTTTAAACTAAGAAAAATAAAAACTAACTAAACTGCTGAAAATAAAAATAAAAGAAACAGATAGACAAGATGAATCACTTGGTTCCGACTCGTATCTAGTGTAACCTTTGATTATTTCCGCACTTTTGCACATAATTAAGAGATTATCTTAGTTATTGTAGTAGGCCCCTCTTTTGAAGGTGACGTTACCCTCACCCCAGTAGTTTGAGTCAGCAAGGATACAATCCTAAAAGGGTGGATTATTGGAAGATAATTAATTAAGTTATTAATGCAAATTATGGTAGGCCCCTCTTTTGGAGGTGACGTTACCCTCGACTAAGTAGTCTGAGTCAGCAGGGATACAGTCCTAAATAGCCGGGTTATAGTATTAATAGTAGTTAACTTATGAGGGGATCAAAGAGTTTGGACCCCCGCCATCCAATACCGTGAAGTATTGAAGGAGGTCCTACTAAATTTGACCCAGGTCCATTGCAGGACCTCTAAACGCTGAACAATGGCAAGACCTTTACCAAACCGTTCCCTTAACCCCCGACCAGGTAGCCAACATACCTCCATATAGACCGTGGAGATATGAATGGTGAAAATCTTTTATTTTATATAGACAGTAAAATAATGCCAAGACACCACGGACAAACGATAAAGAAAGATCACCTTCAACATAAGCAACTAATTATTAAAGTCATTAATACAAAACCAAGTAAAAAGTGCAAAAGATTAGAAATAAAAAGTATTACACTAGACACTTTGTCTTCACCAAGTGATGTAAGAGACTTAGGCAAAGATGGCCTTGATTGTCAAGAACTCTTACGATCAATCTTGGATCCCGAGACGACTCACACACTCTACGATGGACAATGGATGATGGTGGTGGATGATGGTGTTATGGTGGTGGTGGGTGGTGGGTGAAGTGTGAGAGAGGTGGTGTGCCAAGGGATGGTTTGAGCTTGAGCCAAGCACTTCTATTTATAGGCTGAACAGAAGCTCGGGCACGGCCCCGTGTCCAGTGGGCACAGCCCCGTGTCCACATCCTTCTCTTTCTTCATTAAATGCAATTTTGTCTTTTTAGTTGACCACGCCCCCGTGTCCGCTGAGCACAACCCCGTGGTGCAGAATAATCTTTGTACTATGCAGATTTGCTGGATTGTGCGAATCTTATAGTTGACCACGGCCTCGTGTCTGCTGAGCACGGCCCCGTGGTGGGCAATAGAAGCTTCTACCACTTTGTCTTTTCTGCTGACACTTGGGCACGCCCCCGTGCTGGCTGAGCACGGGGCGTGTTCAGGCTTCTGGTCTCTTGTTTTGCTTGGGAAGATGCTATTGTCGGGTCGGGCATGTCACGTCTTGTCCCTTTTCTTGTATTTATGTTAGATTTTGATGTCTTTTTGCTTCTTTTGTTAATTTGAGCTCATTTAATCCTGAAAATACAAAAGGAAGACAAAAGCACACTTTTTTCAACATTAGTACTAAAAAAGGGTTAGTTTTATGCCTCATTTGATGAAATTTATATGTTACATTTTGAACACATCAAATACCCCCACACTTGAATCTTTGCTTGTCCTCAAGCAAAACTCTTTAATATGTGGCTATTTACACTCCCAAATGGAATGGGTAGAAAAGAAGGTTTTGGGCTTGTCATAGAGTGTCGGGATTTCCAAGATTCTTTATTTAGTTTAATTTTTATTTATTTACAATCCTATTCGTCATGATTTATTTAAAACTTTTCATAAGATAAATTATTTATTAGGGCATAACATGCCTTTGTAAAATTCTATTTATATACAAGTTCACATACCTCACGGGGATCACTCAACACTCGGCCGAAAATGTATTTTTGTGGATCACTCGAGAGCGGCATGGAACTTACTCCTACCATAGGCTTGCCAAGCAATCAATCCTCCTCCTTTTTAACTTATATACCTTTGTAGATATCAAGAGGACTTTGTGGGTAAAGGGTTAGGCTTGGGTTAAAGGTATGTGGTTGGGTTGGTGGTTAGTGGTTAGTAGAAAAAGGGTTAAAAAGCGTAACAAGTGTCGGTTTTCGTAAGACTTTCTATTTTCGTAACTTTTATTTTTAATGAAGCTATTATTCAAACAAAGTTATTTTTGATGAACTTGTTTGTTTATTTTCTTTTGCTTCATCATCAAATTTATTATTTTTTTTTAAAGTCATATGAAGAACCGAACTTGTTACTAAAACAAAGGGTTAAAAATGAAAAAGGTTTTGGTGGGTAAAAAGGGTGTTTGGTTTGGGTTATGAAATGAAAAGGTTTAGGCTCAAAGGGGCTAACTAAGGGGATTTTGGGTAGGTGGTAAAAAAAAGAAAAATAATGGTGTAGAAATAAAAAGGGTTAGTCCTAATGCCTCCATCATTTACTTACTCGGGTTTAAGTTGGTAAGGACCGGGAAAGTATCGTCATGGCAAGTTCTAGAGTCGTAAGAACCAAGCGGCTATTCACATAAGAAACGAAAAATGAGCAATTAGTTCTAGTGATATGTAATTGTATGCTCAATAAAGGCTCAAAACTCACTTTTGTGGGAATGGGTTTTTTATGTGATCAAGTATATATAATCAAATTTTAACTAAGCTTGTCATGCCTTTTCATAACTTTCTTATGTTGGTTCTTTTTATCACAACGCTATCGGTTGTAAATTCGTAAAAATATAACCTTTTTAGAACTTGAATTTCCCGAGTTAAACCTAGACAAGTAAAAAAAATTGAAAATTTTTTGAAAAAAATTTGGGGTGATTTGCGGTTCCAATCGAGTTTTGTGTAAGGCTTGTAATTAGGACTTGCAAGATTCAAGGTTTTAGCATCCCCCCACACTTAAATTACACATTGTCCTCAATGTGTCCCAAAAATAAGTTTTTAGGTTGATTGAATGTGTAAAAAGGTGTGAAAAGCAAAAATTTTGTGTTACTGGGCGCTGAACACGGCCCCGTGTGATCCGGGCACGGCCCCATGTTCAAGTGCCAGTAACAAAATTAAAACAAGAGAAACAAAAGTCTGGACACGGGGGCGTGTTGGGTGAACACGGCCCGTGTCCAGTTACCTGAACTGGTTCTTTTTCTGCAGACTATGCAGCACGGGGCCGTGTTGGGTGGACACGGCCCGTGCCGAGCTTACTGTAAATGAAGAAATTTGTCGGACGGTTCTGTTTTCCTGTATGGAGTGCTGGTTCAAGTTTCCCTTGTATCATTTGCCATCTCAAGTGTGTTTTATTCCTGAAAATTAAAACTAACTAGAAAACATAAAATTAATCTAAGTTAAACTAAGGATAGTTCCGCGGAATGCCTCCGTGGTGCGCCACGTTTATAAGGGTCCTTGGCTAGACCCAAAGCCTAGTCATATGTTACCCAAGTGGGATGTATTGCATCCCATGTTACACCGTCGGAGAGCGTCATCCAAGCTTGAGTCTATGACCTTCATGTATTTCACCGGGTCTTCGTCCTCTACTCTTTTTCCACATTCAAACTTCACTTCCTCGTCCCCAAACTTCAATGTTAACGTTCCGTCATTCATATCCACCACTGCTTGGGCGGTGGCTAGAAATGGCCTCCCGAGGATGAGAGGGACATCAGTGTCTTCTTCCATGTCTAGGATGACAAAGTCAGTTGGAAAAACGAAGTTGTCAACCTTGACCAGTAGATTTTCAGCGACACCTTGTGGAAATTTGACGGACCTGTCGGCGAGTTATATGCTCATCTTTGTAGGGCTAGTTGCTCCTAGGCCGAGTCGTTTGAACATTGACGTGGGCATGAGGTTAATGCTAGCCCCAAGATCGGCTAATGCATTACGAACGGGGGACTTCCCAATCGAGCAAGGAATTGTGAAGCTCCCGGGATCGATTTTCTTTTGTGGGAGTTTATTGAGTACTAAAGCGGAGCATTCTTCGCCTAAGTTAACTAATTGCAATGATTCAATTTTCCTTTTGTGAGTGAGGAAATCCCTCATGAATTTTTCATATTTAGGCATTTGGGTTAGGACCTCAATAAAAGGAATATTGACATGCAATTGTTTTAGTAAACTTTCGAACTTTGCGAATTGCTCATCGGTCTTTTGACGATTTAACCTACCGGGGTACGGAATTGGAGGAGTCTTGGTGGGCTCTTGATTTGGTGAAGAAGCCTTTTCTAGTTGAGGTGTAGGTGAAGTCGTGCTTTGGTGTTGACCTCCTTCAACTGGCGGTAATGGGGCATCCTCGAGACCCACGGTTCGGTTTCTCAATGTGATGAGGTGTACTTGTGCCTTTGGGTTGGTTTCGGTATTACTTGGTAACGCGCCTTGTGGTCTCTCAGAGAAATTTTGAGCTAGTTGATTTAATTGTTTTTCAACGTTTTGAATGCTAGCTTGTTGATTTCTAAAATTCGATTCTAATTGTTGAAATCGATCCGAGTTTTTCTTTTCGGTGTCGGAGATGAGGCGAGATATGGTATCTTCAAGCCTTTCTCTTCCACCTTGTTGTTGAGAGAAATTTTGTGGTTGTTGAAAATTAGTTCGTTGGTTTTGTTGGTTACTACTATTGCCGAGATCTCTCCAACCAAGATTTGGGTGGTTGCGCCATCCTTGGTTGTAGGTACCCGTTGGAGGACCCGACGGCCTAGGTCTATTATCAATGTAGTTTACCGTTTCCGTTTGTTCATCTAATTCTTTCATACAACTCAAATTTTCATGTGACCCACCACACCCTTCACAAGCCATAACCGAGGCCGTTTTTTTCATTTCTAACTTTTTGATTTTTGAAGAGAGGGCCTCGATTTGGGCTTGTAAAGAAGTTCTTTCATCAACCTTATGGGTGCCCGGGGCAATAGATTTATTACCTCGGGGAGTGTGCCATTGAAAATTGGTTTGAGCAATTTCCTCAATTTGATTATATATTTCATTTGGGCGACGATTACCTAAAAGTCCCCCGGAGCTTGAATCAAGTGTTTGTCTTGTGTGTGGCAACAACCCATTGTAGAAAGTGGATACTTGTTGCCATACCGCTAGACCGTGATGAGGACACTTTCTTAGAAGCTCCTTGAACCTTTCCCAAGTTTCATATAAGGATTCCCCATCCTCTTGTGAGTATGTATTAATTTCAGTCATTAGTTTAGCCGTTTTAGCAGGAGGGAAATACTTATATAGAAACTTTTGGGCTAGTTCATCCCAGGTGTTTACCGAGCCAACTGGGAGGGTGTTAAGCCAAGCCTTAGCTCGGTCTTTTAGTGAAAATGGAAACATCCTAAGGCGAATGGCGTCGTTTGATGCTCCATTGATCCGAAAAGTATCACATATTTCCAAGAAATTAGTAATATGCAGATGGGGATCCTCGTCCGCAAGCCCATGGAAGGTTGCAGAGTTTTGGAGCATTTGTATCAAATGCGGCCGAAGTTCAAAGTTGTTGGCTTCGACATTCGGTGCATTGATAGCGGTGCCGAGATTGCCAACGGTGGGCCGTAGGTAATCCATGAGGGTACGTTGGTCCGCCATTGGAAGTGGGTCCCCCGAAACTTTCTCTTGATTTTTAGCTTTAAGTCTTTTTCTGAGAAAGCGTTCGGGTTCTTCTAGAGGTTCTTTTATGTCTCTACTAGAACTGGAGCTCATGCACTACGTAGGAGGTTCAAATGTGGCGCCTGGGTTCCGAGTCCTGCAATAAAAACAGAAAAGAACGTTGGTCAGAATGTTCACCACGGCCCCGTGCTCGGTGAACACGGCCCGTGGTCAGAGATACAGTAATTGTTTTCTGGATCCCTGTTACTGGGAGTTTGGACACGGCCCCGTGTTGCACCGACACGGCCCCGTGTTCAGCTCTCTGTAACTCAGAAAATAAAAACTGCCAGTGATGATGCTGGGCACGGCCCGTGTCCGACCAGGCACGGCCCGTGCTGAGCTCTGCAGAAACAGAAAAATAAAAAAAATCCTAAAAATAATGAAAAATAAGAAAAACGATTAGGCCGTTGATTCCTAACTTTCTTAAAATCCTTGTGTCCCCGGCAACGGCGCCAAAAACTTGATGGGTGTCAAGTGTTATATATATTAGGTGTATATTTTAAGCCCCTTTAACACTTTTTAGTCAAGTTTTAAATTTATAAAACACGATATTCACTAACACTAGACACTCATATGGGCAAGTGCACCCATCGTGAGCGTAGTATAGTGTTGGTAAGATACCGAGGTCGTCCAAGGACACAAGAGCTTTTAGTACCGGTTTATCCTCAACGTCTAATCAAATCAAAAGGTTTAGAAAAAATGTTTTAAACTAAGAAAAATAAAAACTAACTAAAATGCTGAAAATAAAAATAAAAGAAACAGATAGACAAGATGAATCACTTGGTTCCGACTCGTATCTAGTGTAACCTTTGATTATTTCCGCACTTTTGCACATAATTAAGAGATTATCTTAGTTATTGTAGTAGGCCCCTCTTTTGAAGGTGACGTTACCCTCACCCCAGTAGTTTGAGTCAGCAAGGATACAATCCTAAAAGGGTGGATTATTGGAAGATAATTAATTAAGTTATTAATGCAAATTATGGTAGGCCCCTCTTTTGGAGGTGACGTTACCCTCGACTAAGTAGTCTGAGTCAGCAGGGATACAGTCCTAAATAGCCGGTTATAGTATTAATAGTAGTTAACTTATGAGGGGATCAAAGAGTTTGGACCCCCGCCATCCAATACCGTGAAGTATTGAAGGAGGTCCTACTAAATTTGACCCAGGTCCATTGCAGGACCTCTAAACGCTGAACAATGGCAAGACCTTTACCAAACCGTTCCCTTAACCCCCGACCAGGTAGCCAACATACCTCCATATAGACCGTGGAGATATGAATGGTGAAAATCTTTTATTTTATATAGACAGTAAAATAATGCCAAGACACCACGGACAAACGATAAAGAAAGATCACCTTCAACATAAGCAACTAATTATTAAAGTCATTAATACAAAACCAAGTAAAAAGTGCAAAAGATTAGAAATAAAAAGTATTACACTAGACACTTTGTCTTCACCAAGTGATGTAAGAGACTTAGGCAAACATGGCCTTGATTGTCAAGAACTCTTACGATCAATCTTGGATCCTGAGACGACTCACACACTCTACGATGGACAATGGATGATGGTGTTATGGTGGTGGTGGGTGGTGGGTGAAGTGTGAGAGAGGTGGTGTGCCAAGGGATGGTTTGAGCTTGAGCCAAGCACTTCTATTTATAGGCTGAACAGAAGCTCGGGCACGGCCCCGTGTCCAGTGGGCACGGCCCCGTGTCCACATCCTTCTCTTTCTTCATTAAATGCAGTTTTGTCTTTTTAGTTGACCACGCCCCCGTGTCCGCTGAGCACGACCCCGTGGTGCAGAAGAATCTTTGTACTATGCAGATTTGCTGGATTGTGCGAATCTTATAGTTGACCACGGCCCCGTGTCCGCTGAGCACGGCCCCGTGGTGGGCAATAGAAGCTTCTACCACTTTGTCTTTTCTGCTGACACTTGGGCACGCCCCCGTGCTGGCTGAGCACGGGGCGTGTTCAGGCTTCTGGTCTCTTGTTTTGCTTGGGAAGATGCTATTGTGGGGTCGGGCATGTCACGTCTTTTCCCTTTTCTTGTATTTATGTTAGATTTTGATGTCTTTTTGCTTCTTTTGTTAATTTGAGCTCATTTAATCCTGAAAATACAAAAGGAAGACAAAAGCACACTTTTTCCAACATTAGTACTAAAAAGGGGTTAGTTTTATGCCTCATTTGATGAAATTTATATGTTACATTTTGAACACATCACTATATACCATCGCAGATTCATCAAGGGATTTTCAAAGATCGTATAGCTTTTATCGCTTTAACACAGCAGGGTGCTGTGTATTCATGGAGGGCAGAACAGGAGAACGTCTTTTCAGATTCGAAACTAAACTCTGTGATGCACTGAATATTGTCCTTACACGATGGTACAGGTGATCTGGTAGTGTACCATTTTGTCTCGATTCAGGGTCTCGGTTGCGTGCGGGTGCAACGCGAGAAAGTGATAGCTTACATTTCTCAACAATTGTAAATTTACAAGAAGAGCTGCACAACTCACAACCTGGGATGGAAGCCATGGCCTTTGGATTTAGAATTTGGAGGCATTCCTTGTACGGTACCAAAGTCACTATTTAGGTAAATCACAAGGGTCTCCAGCATATCTTTGATCAGAAAGAGTTAAACATGCGATGGCGTCGCTGAATGGAACTCTTGAACGATTACGACTGTGAAACCTAAACGTGCACGAGCTTTGCAGCTCACCATCGACGCTAACTTACTTGATCAGATTCGTCCTGCCCAAACCGAAGCACTTAAGGAAGAGAATTTTCAAGATTAAATCCATGCGGGGCATGGGGAAGCAGCTTTTGGCAAGTCGGACGATATTTGCTATTTCAGGGAACAAATATGGGTTTCCTTATACGGCCACCTTAGGGAACTTGTGTAGAACAAAGCACATAAGTCACGATATCCAATTCATCTGGGTTTTGATAGGTTGTATTAAGATCTGAAGACCTTGTACGGGTGACCGGGCATGAAGGCCCACATAGCTATGTATGTGAACGATGTTTGACTTGTGCGAAAGTCAAGGTGGGAATATCAGAAACCATCTGGTTTGTTTCAGCAACCAGAAGCACCTATATAGAAATGGGAACAAATTGCTATGGATTTCGTCACTAGTTTACCTAGAACCCAAAACGGAAACGATACCATTTGGGTGATCGTTGACCGTCTCTCGAAACTAGCACACCTTCTTGTGATCAAGGAAACTGACAAGTCTTCGCAACTTGCGAGCATTAACTCGAAAGAGGTGGTTTCTAGGCACGGGGTGCCAACTCCTTTTTACTTTTGATTGCGATCTGCGTTTATACCCGATTTGTGGCAGGATTGCACAAATCTTTTGGCTCACGTTTAGACATGAGTACTGCTTATCACCCTCAGACAGATGGTTAGAGTGAGCGACCATCCAAACACTCGAAGACATGCTGCGAGCATGTGTGATTGACTTGGGTAAAGGTTGGGAAAGACAATTACCTTTGATAGAGTTTCCCTACAACAACAGTTGCCATTCCAGTATTTAGGAAGCTTCGTTCGAGGCATTGTACGGACAACAATGCCGATATCCTCTTTGTTGGGCTGAGGTGGATGACAGCCTAATCACAGGTCCAGGAATTTGTACTCGAAACTCCCGAGAGGATGGTTTGGATCAGAAATCGTATAGCGATAGCGCGTGATCGCCAAAAAAGCTGTTAAGCGTAGGAAACCCTTAGAATTCATAGTGGGTAATCGTGTTATGTTGAAAGTTTCACCCTGGGAGGGTGTAGTCTGCTTTGGGAAGCATGGCAAATTTAATCCGCGATATGTTGGACCATTCAGGATTCTAGAAAGAATCGGTAAAGTAGCCTATAAACTCGAGTTATCTGACAGACTGGGCGATGCTCACGCTGTTGTTCACATCTTAAATCCGAGGGAACGTTTGCTGACGAGACACTTACGATCTCCTTGCAAGAACCGTAGATCGATGGTATGTTGCAGTTGTTGAGGCACCTATTGAAATCAAGGAGCAGGAGAGTAAGGATCGTAAGCACAGTCAAATCCCAATTATGAGAGTTTGTTGAAACTCAAGACATGGACCGGAGATTCAGATGGGAACGCGAGGACCCGATGAAGCTCGGGTGCCCTAACCTGTTTGAAACTGTTGATTTGAATCCTGATGCAACTGGCGAATTTCGGGACGAAATTCCTTTCCAAGTTGGGGATGATGTGGTACCCGAGGAAAATCCCAAGTCATCTTGAGCTATCGCTTCTTTTCTCCGAGATTGCTTATCAAATTTCGGGACGAAATTTCTTTCAAGTTGTGGATGATGTGAAAACCCGCACTTTCAAGGATGGAATCCCTTAACCTTGTATCATTACTCCCCATGTGCCATTCTACGTCATAATCAGGTGTGTGTTATGTCAGATGGACGAATGTGTTTTGTTTGCGCATGATTGTTTTGTGAAATGCTAGTGTTGGTATTACGGAGTCGGCCGCACACTGTTCCGGGCCGCACACCCAAGTGTGGGTATGTCGTGTATTCCTTGGCCGGTTAGCCCAATATGAGACATACTCCTCTTAACTCACGGCCCAACCCACTGATTCATTGTTATGCGCCATTTATGAGGATGTGTATACATTCTCTTTTGCAACCATTCATAAACCCTAGCCCTTCATGCAAATCGACAACAGTTCTCTCCTTCCTTCCACCGATCTATCATCTAGGCAGCCTCTCTCTCTCCTTCAAAGCCTTCGCTGGATCGGCACAGCCCCTCTCGTTACAGTCACCTTGCACGCTCGTCTCTCCCCGGTCAGTTACTATCCTCGTGATTTAGATTCCTTGTTGTGATTATCATGTTACTACTTCTATGAATGATATCTGATGACTGGTGAATAGAGGTTAAGTCGTTATCACGAACTCGAAACATGCAAGATGTTATATCGATAGATTAGGGATTGTAGGATGTGATATTTTGATTGTTTGTATAGATTGATGTTCCTGAATCTAATCGAAATTGTTATATGATATGTTGTGACTGTATGAAAGTTTAGGGATCCATACATAATCTGATGTGCCTTGGAGTTATGTCGTTAGAAAGGTTTTCATACATATGTTGGTAGGGTATGGGAATTGAATTATAATGATCGAAGCTTGATACTGGGTATGATGATTTGGTATATGAAATCTGTGATAAGAAAGTTGATATAATTGATGATTAGTGACGCACAAACTTGATGTGAAAGATTATGTGATGTTGATACTGATTCGAATATTGTTGATCGTGATTGTCTGCTGTTTGCCTTCTGTCTGCTGTG
The DNA here is from genome assembly GCA_030545235.1 of Helianthus tuberosus. NCBI lineage: Eukaryota > Viridiplantae > Streptophyta > Magnoliopsida > Asterales > Asteraceae > Helianthus > Helianthus tuberosus. The sequence goes on from CM060441.1 coordinate 65,300,601, forward strand.
TATTTATACTGCAGATTCACAAAAGACCCGTAGCGATGAAAGACCCCCCATGAAGAACCTGGTTCTTCGTTGACTGGCCTTTAACGAACAACTAGGGTTCTTTGTCACCATCACTCTTGACGAAGTAAAGTTCTTCGCCAAGAGGGTTCTTCGCCATGAGGGCATCCCACGAAGAACTGGTTCTTTTTGAGGATGCTGCAAGAGTGAGAGCAAACAGAACAGTTTGAACAATAAACATGTACACATAATATACATTGACATAAGGTTTCAAATAGTTTATGATGTGTATGATGATGATGAATGTTTATGTTCATAAAGTTTTATTTGATGCATGTTAAAAATATTAATTATGAATAAGGAACCTGATTTGGCGTGTGAGGAGCAAACTCACTTGTTAAGTGTTGTTATGTGACATGCACATGAGATGTAGACTTGTATAAGATTTGAGTACTTGCTATGTTTTATACGGTGATCTTTGTAGTAAATGCCATCTATGAGAATACGTGATTTAATTGATTATGAAACTGATTTTTATTGGTAACTACTGTTTGGAACGTGAACTTGTGTTATGAACGCGTTTGAAATCTAAACGTTTGCTATGTGTTACGTGACAATGGTGCTACATGTGATTTGTTGAATACATGATCTGGATATGTGTTTACAAAACTGATCATCTTTGGTAACCACGGTAGGGTTTGGTTGACCAACTTGGAACGGGTAATGTAACGTAACATACCGAGCAGTCTAAGGTGAGTTCACTTCTTTTGGGCATGCGTCCCGGTGGGTGGGACAATCAAATGGGTAATCTTGAGAGGAATAAGTCTTATGGGTAAAATTTGGAATGTTAGATAATACACTCATTTCCTATCACCTTAAGTCACATCTTCTACCGAATAGTTACCTGAAAGGTAACGGGGTATTAGTTGATAGCGCTATTAGGCTTGGCAACCTCATACCATACCTGAGAGGACGGGCGTGAACTAATAACCTTAATCACGACCAATGCTATGATAGGGGGCATTGGGGACGGGCAAATAATCTGACGCCATCTTGTACGGTACTCGAGTTATCATCAACATTATTTTCGGAATTGTTATTAAACCGGTCTAATCACTTGGTAACTAAGCGTTTGGTAAAAACTATGAACTCACCAGCGTTGTCTGATACACTTGTTTGCATGCTCGCAGGTTATAGATATGTGAGAACGTGGAACATGCTGTCTGGGAAGCTGGAGTGGTCATGGGTCAAGACACATGGAAACACGAGACGAGTCTAATAACTTTCATACGCTTGGTTTACGAAATACATAACTAATGATTTATGCTTCCGCTGAAAACGTTGAGTTATACTTTATGTAATGTAACACTCTATCTTAATGAATGAAAGTTTTTATTTAAAATCTTGTATGAGTTCAACGTGATTAGTGGCTAGATCATGGTACGTCACACGCCTCGCGGGGGTTTCTGCTTGGGGTATTTTTGGGGGTGTGAAATAAAGCATATTTAACCAAAGATAACAATGAGTATATATTGTGTTTTATGAAATAAAGCATTCAGCATTGAGAATAGATATAATACAGCTTGCATATTTTAAACAAAGCATATAAACAATCATTCAACATTGAGATAATATAGCAATAAAGCAAGCATATAAAAAAGTAAACATAATTGTGTTTTATGATAAAAAAAATTATAAAGATCAGATTTCTATACCGCTAGCATTCCAATAGGTCCATTGAAGGTCTTGTGAGCTCCAGGCCATTGTTTTCTTGTCGCCTTAAACAATTCAACATATATTCACACTAACAAAAATCTTGGATATTTATGTTACTTTTCATTGATGGCAAAAACCTTTGGTTAACATTACTACTTTGCATTGCCTTTGCCATGACGGTAAAAAATATAACCAAGAAGTTTAGTTTGAACATTCTTCCAAGCTCATTTTGTTTCTCTAAATCACTATCACATTGGCAATATACAGTTTCTTCAAAAGTTCTTTCCTGAATTGCCCCTGCCAGGATTTAATTATAAGATCTGATTCTTTGGGCCTCAATTTTTCCTCAATCTTTATTTTCCCATTTGGTATTTGAAATAACGTTTGAATCAAATCAGTCGTGATCTTAATCTTTTCATCTCCAGTATTTATCATATCATTTTCAGCAACAAAGTTATTTACTAGCCAATATCCGAATTTGCATGGAACTGATTGCAAGTTGATTGATAGTGTGCTGCCAAATCCTATTTCTCTAACAGCTTTCTTTTGCTCATTTGACAAATTGTTAAGATACTTTGGGAGATTATTTATTGCACATCTTATTTTGATTTTTCTTCCATCGTATCATAATATGGTTGTTGTTTTTGTGTTTTATCATTCCTCAATGATCTATTTGTCTTTGCTTTCACATTATCTGACTTTTCTTTCTTTTTCTTTGATTGATTTTTCACACTCTCTAAAATAACGATTTTTTTTTGTCTTTTTCACTCTTGGTGGGAGATCAACAAAATCATCATCTGATATATACAAGTGTATTAGAAACAAATATTTGTTCATAAAATTATGTTTTCTGTGATTTATGTTACCTGAATTTATTTGTTACTATGCAGAATTTTAGCTTTCTCACTATTTTCCTCTTGTGAAATGGAATCTTCAACTTCTGAAGTTTCAATCACCACTTTCTTTCTTCTCCTTTTCTGTTTTTCCTGTTGTGTTTTATCTTAAAGAGAATAATGAAACAAAGTCAGTTTAAAACGTAATAATGTATAATGCATTTTTAAGATAAAACGCATTAGTTAATAATTTTAAGATAAAAAGCAGTAGTTCACAGTTTTAAGATAAAACGCAATAGTTAACAATATATCTAACTAAGCAAATGCAAAAATAAGATAAAACGCAATGTGTAAAATTACCATTACCATTATCATAAATCTCTTGTTGTTTTCTACTATTTTTTAAGATAAAACGCATTAGTTAACAATTTTAAGATAAAAAGCACTAGATCATAATTTTAGGATAAAATGCAATAGTTAACAACATATCTAACTAATCAAATACAAAGATAAGATAAAACGCAATGTGTAAAATTACCATTACCATTATCATAAATCTCTTTTTGTTTTTTACTATTTTTTTAAGATAAAATGCATTAGTTCACAATATTAAGATAAAAAGCAGTGGGTCACAGTTTTAAGATAAAACACAATAGTTAACAACATATCTAATTAAGCAAAAAAAGATAAGATAAAACACAATGTGTAAAATTACAATTACCATTATCATAAATCTCTTTTTGTTTTCTACTACTTTTTAAGATAAAACACATTAGCTCACAATATTAAGATAAAAAGTAGTAGGTCACAGTTTTAATATAAAACGCAATCATTAATTACAAACCTAACTAAGAAAACAAATACAATGATAAGATAAAACTCATTAACAATTTATACTCAATATTAGGGAATAGGGGAATATTAGGTACTATTCTACTTTATAAAACGTAATTTGAATACAGTTTAAAAAGAAAAAATATATCAAATTTTCATTATCAGAAATCTCTTTTCGTTATATACTAGTTTGTTCTTTCACTGTTGATTTTTCGCTAATTTTTTCTTGTTGACCAATGTTTTCTTCATCTGATGTTTTTTGCTTCTTTGATGAATTAGGGATTTGCGATATGGATTTCTTTTTAGTAACTCGAAGGTAAACCTTCAAATTATCTCTCGATGATGCCATGAACTTCAACGGAGTTTGTAATCTCTAATTTCAATCTGTGAGTGTTCTTTCAATCGAAATTTAAAATGTAATGAACTTTTTTACGAAGCTTTTTGTGTATATTCAAGAGCGGTTGTTGTTGGAATTTGACGATAATACCATTGAAAGCCCGGACAACGTGTTTAAATGAGAGTTTTTTATTTGATTCTAACATTGGCTATTGATAGTGCAATTGGACGTACCAGATTACTTCATATCCTTCCTATTGATATAAACTTCCTATTATATCATGACCCTTCACTTTAAATAAAAGCCAGTTTAGGGTGCTCCATAAGGGCACTCGGTGTGGGGGTCGTCTAGGCCCGTCCTGGCCTGGCGACGCCCCCAAACACCATACCAGTCTTCACGTCGTCGTCCCAATCGTCGCCTCCAAGACGTTGATGACGGGCAAATAAGGACAAAAATTGTGTCGTTGTCAGATGGCTATAATTTAAAAAAAAATTCAATTTTCAAAAAAAAAAAACAACAAAAAGCAACGGGCATATTTTTTAATAATAAAAAAAAATAATTTTACCTATAAGTACACCAAAATTACCCCATTTTTTACCCAGTTCAACAAATTTTCTCTCTCAACTTTATACAATTCTTCTACTTTTTATAAAACTCTTCTACTTTTTATAACATTCTTCTACTTTTTCCATGGATCCATACAACCCGAACAGCCTGAACCCGAACCCAAATGCTAACCCAAACCCGAACCCGAACCCAAACCAAAACGTTTTTTTGCTACCCGCCTACTATCCTACGATGGAACCGAGTTGGTCATCCTCGCAATTTTCTCTCAACGCTTTCTCGGGTTTCCAACAGACACTCAACGCTTTCTCACAAATTAACCAACTCCAATCAATGCAACAAATGCAATCGTTACAACAAATGATGATGCGAAACTCGTTCAACTCGCAACTTCAATCTCAATCACAACCTTCGCCAACACCGGTAGAATCGTCTCAACCGCAACCCGTAGAAGATGACGTTGAATGTGTTCCGGAAACGCAACTGCAATTCTCGAAACGGAAAAAAGGAAAGCAAGTGGCGGGTGACAAATATCAACTTTCGAAAACCAAGGCAAAACCTTGGACAAAGATCGAGGAGGAGACGTTAGCGAAGACGTGGGTTAGCACATCAAAAATCCCCATTGTCAGTATGTAAAAATATATAAATTTTATACTAAAAATATAAAATTTTAAATTTTTTTAATATATACTTTTGTTACATTCTTAAAAATATAGGTAACAACCAAACAAACGAGGGGTTTTGGAAAGCGGTAATAGCAAAGTTCCTTACGATTATGGAACAAGGTCATTATCGCGATATCGATTCGATCTCTTCGAAGTGGCGAAAGATGCAACCGGTCATGAACCGGTTTGTGTCGATATATAATAATTTATATACTAGTAGTCGTCGTAGTGGGATGAGTGACGAAGATGTTTTCAGAGAAGCGATGCATAAATACGATACTATGCATTCTTCTACTTTCCCACACGTAAGGGCTTGAGATGTTTTACGAACCAATAGCAAGTGGGCGCCGGTTCCAAACGAGGTTGCAATGGCTAAACGAACAAAAACCTCGGAGACCAGTAGTTATAGTGTGGGTTGCTCGAACGCACGACGCCAAATAAATATAAACGACGAGCCCGAATTTGACGAAGAAGAGTACGAGGTTCGAGATGAAGAACGTCCCCCGGACAGGGACAAATCCAAAAAGGCAGCGGCTACAAAAAAACAAGCCGCAACGGGGGGCGGTTCTAAAACGGACGAGTTTATGGCCCAGTTCAAAGTGTACATTGAGGTCACGCCCCAAAAGGCAAAAGCGAAGGAACGTAAGGTGGAAGAACGGGTTCAGTTGAAGAATGAAAAGAACGAATATAAAGATTGGGAGATAATGACAACCCATATAAACAATTATCCGGAAGAAGACCGAGCGATTTAAAAAAAAAATGAAAGAAAAAAACGCGAAAAAATGGAGTACTTCTTAGCATTTTTATTTTTTTAGGTTATGTTTTTTTTTAACTTATGTAATGTTTGGTTTTTAATATTAATGATTTTATTTTATATCTTATTAAACGTTAAAAATGTAGATGAATTTAAAAAAAAAATTAACTAGGTGGGGTAGGGTCATCACCTATTTCTTTGCTTCCATCTTTCGAGGGGCATATTTCAAAGACTATGACGTGGTGGTGAGGTGGAGGGTCATCCTCCAAGGACTACCCTTCTCCCATACCGAGTAGTCTAATATGCGCTCTTTACCGTTAAAGTACAGTCACCCATTGATTAAAAGTAATCAAATTACAGTAACTATCCAGATCATATAACCGAAGTTTTTAATTTATATTTTTATTTTCCATTAACCCTTATCTGTTAGTGATTTATTTGAGTATGTTCATAATGTGAAAAAATAAATTTTCTTTTAGCATATGTATTTGATGATAGTATTTATATTTTGTATGTTGTGAAGTATATACATATAAGTGTATAAATATTATAAAGTTATTATAAATTTATGATAAAACTTATATGTATGTAATGTATATTTTAATTTATAATAGTTGTTGCATAAATAAAATTATATAATAATTATAGTAGTAAAAAATGTTTTTTGGAAATCCCAATGTATATCTTTTAACAAACTAATGGGTATACCCGATACCCACGGGTATACCCGGTACCCGACGGGTAATTACCCGACATATACCTGACGGGTATTGGGTCGGGTATGGGACACGATTTTACAACCGGGTATGGGTATGGGATTACCAATACCCGACCCGAACCTGACCCATTGCCATCCCTATAGAAAATGATGATCCAAATCGGTTGCCCTGAGATTAATGTCAAAGCTCCAAAGATGAAAGATTCTGATGCCATGGAACCCTTTCTTTTACAAGCATAAATGCCATTGCTTTAAAAAAAAAAAACGATGCCCTTTTTTATTCTTGTTTACGCGTTAGTTGTGATATAAAGTTAGGTAATCTCTTTTAACGTGGAATTCATGTGAGTCTCTTAACGTGGAATTCATGTGAGGCTAGTGGGTATGGTGGATGGATCATCCTTGAGGATGATCCGCCACGTATGCGCCACGTCATCATCCTCCCAAGATTGGTCCATCCTCCAAAACTAGTGGGCATGGTTAAGTTGGTCCTAGTCATCATCCTCCACCACTTTTATGTTTTTTTATTTTTTTTAATATTCCACTTTTTTTAACATTTAACAAATAAAGTAACAAAATATTTTCATTAATATTAAAAAACATTACATAAACTAAAAAAAAAAAAAACAAAAAAAACATAAACTTAAAAAAAACTTAAAAATATCCTAATATATTAAAGAGTAAAATGCACGGATAGTCCCTGTGGTTTTGCAAAGTTTCAGCTATAGTCCCCAGATTTTGGAAATTACACTCATAGTCCCTGTGGTTTGATAGTTTGTTACGCGGATAGTCCCTGGAGTGGATGGGGGTTAGTTTTCTCTGTTAAGTCCATGTCAAATGACAAAATTACCCCTTACTTTTATTAAAATATAAGAATAAATCATACATACACTCTGACTCTCTCTCTACTCTCTCTCTAAAATATTTTTTGAATGCATAAACTTATGTCAAGATCTTAAAACAATTCCTAAACAAAGTGTTACTATCTGAAAGAAAAAGCTCAAAGTGTAATATTATCATCTACCTGCACCCCCTATGAATCAGTTAGCTTCTTCTACTCTTTAATAACTATGGCTGCCGATGGCGGAGGGACTCTGTCGGAGCTGTATCAGAGATCGAGGCGCTTGTTGTTGAAGACCAGAGATGATCTCGAGAGACTCGAGCGGCTCGCCGCTGCCGTTGATTCGCCCGAACTATCTGTTGCCGTCCGGAGAGATATCTCTCAAATCCAAACCCTATGTTCCGAGATGGACGCTCTTTGGCGATCTGTTGCATCAAAACCTCAACGAGATCTATGGAAGAGGTTCGTGTTTTAGGATTGCTCGTTTTTTAACGCTTTTATATACTCGCGATCTGAGTTTTTGTGACTTTTGATCTGAGTTTTTGTGACTTTTGATCGGTATGGGTTTAGGAGGCGGAGGTGTGGTGGGGGAAGGGGATGGCGGTGGTGGGGAGTGGTGATGGCGGCAGGGGAGGTGACGGTGGTGGTGGTTTTTAATGAGAGAGAGAGAGAGTAGAAAGAGAGATACATTACAGTAAGTGTGTGTATATACATACATATTAAATACTTGATTTGTTTATTTTATTTTATATATAGGGTATTATAGTCATTTCACACCAACTTAACTGAGAAAACTAACCCGCATCCACTCCAGGGACTATCAGCGTAACAAACTGTCAAACCACAGGGACTATGAGTGTAATTTCCAAAATCTGGGGACTATAGCTGAAACTTTGCAAAACCACAGGGACTATCCGTGCATTTTACTCTATATTAAAAGAAGCAACTAGTCTTCGTCTTCCATGTCGTTGTCGGGTTCGTTTTGAGCGTTGTTCCAAATGTACTCCACCAAGTCCGCTTGTAGGTTATGATGTGTGTACTCGTTACGTAGAGCGAACATGTTCAAATCTTGTTGTTCCGCACTAACTGGAACAGAATTTCCAGTTGACGCGTCTTCGTCGTACTCACATATCGCTCTACCTTCGTCTTCAATGACCATGTTATGAAGGATGATACAAGCGTACATAATGTGTCGTAACCTCTTTGGTGTTTGCGAACGTGCTGGATGTTCAATGATGTGCCATTTTTTTTGTAGAACACCAAAAGCCCGTTCAATATCTTTTCTCGCACCCTCTTGAAACTTCGCAAACTTTTTTCTTTTGTCGTCTGTCGGGTGCGGAATAGTTTTAACGATTGTCGAGTACTTTGGGTATATCCCATCGCCTAGGTAGTAACCTCGCCTGTATTCCACCCCCGAAACTGTAAAGCTTGTGTCCGGACCTGTACCCGCCACTACATCCTCAAATATCGGTGACTGGTATATGATGTTAAGGTCATTGAGCGAACCAGGTAGACCAAAAAAGGCATGCCAGATCCAGAGATCCTGTGACGCAACCGCCTCTAGAATAATAGTCGGATGTCCATGATCTCCCCTAGTATACTGACCTTGCCATTCGACTGGGCAGTTCTGCCACGCCCAGTGCATGCAATCAATGCTCCCGAGCATTCCTGGGAAACCATGTCTCTCTTCGTGTGCTTGATATAATTTTTGAACGTCGCTTGCGTTCGGTTTCCGCAGATATTGCTTGCTATACAATTTGACAACCCATTCGCAAAACTTGTGCAAACATCGACGTGCGGTTCTTTCAGACATCCTAATATACTCGTCTAATGCATCAGGTGTGTAACCGTACGCAAGTTGGCGAATGGCCGACGTGCATTTTTGTAAATTACTGAAACCCCTTAGCCCCCTAGCGTCGTTCCGCAATGTAAAAAACGGATCAGACTGGGCCATGTCGCCTGCAATACGTAAAAACAGTGGACGACTCATGCGGAACCGACGTCGGAAAATCTCGGCTGGGTACACGGGTTCGTCGGCAAAATAATCGGCTAGTAGTTTAGCGTGGCCGGCTATAAATTTAAAACGAAACATAAATGAAATTAATTATAAAATACATTTTCAAATCTATATAAAACATATGGAAAAAAAAATTAAAATACCTTCTTGGTCTCGGTTATATTTTGCTCGTCTAGTAACCGGTTGGGACGACCCTTGATCAGCCGCCATGAAGACTTGAGCCGCGTTCATAATCATGTTGTGCATAATATCATCCTCTTCCGAAGATGATGAATACCACGCAGACGAACCCGATGAAGACATAGAAGAAATAGAAGAAATGGAAGACATGGGTGAAGCCATGATAATTTTTTAGCGAGAAATGGGGTGGTAGTGTGTAAAAAATGGTATAAAATATGATGAGTTTTTATAAAAAGGGAAGAGTGGTTTATAAAATGTGAGAGAGATGGGGTGGTAGTGGGTGAAAAGTTGTGGAAAAAATGGTTAAAGAGGTGAGTATTTATAAAAATGGAAGTGAATTGGGGTATATTTTGAAATATAACCGTTTGATATTTAATGTTTATTAGAAAATTAATTTTTTTTTTATTTTGAACGGTCATAATGGATCCGGGCCCCACCACTTTGGATCGTCGCAAACGTCTAGAACCCGACGTTCAAGACGGGACGGAGGGGGGTCGGCACGGTGTTTGGATCGTCGCCGACCCAGGATGATCCGGGAACGATGCCCATGCCGACTAGCCTGAGAATGAACGGTGAAGATTTGTTAGGATATATAACATTACATTTTCAAAATCTCTTCAGATCACATTATAGCCTGGTGGCATTTTAGGGTTGTGATAAGACTTATAACCATTAGATGATGAGTTCGATTCCCACAAGTGGTTTTCCTAGATATATTAGGTTTCCTACCAGTGGCGGAACTAGACCTTCAACTCAGGGGTATCCCAAAATTTTTTAGGGGTGTCCTCGTGCTTGTTCAGGGGTGTCATGTGTATAAAAATCGGGAAATTTTTTTTTTACACTATGGGTAAAAACTTGAGCCGTAGCCCGGGCTACGCCCGTTTACACTACAGGTCCGCCCCTATTTCCTACTGAATTGGTGTATATGCATTATATCCTAGTGAAGATGGATATGATCGGCTGGTTCCACTAGTAGCACAATAATACTCCAGTGATGTATAGGCATTACATTATTACCTATTGGGGATGAATATGATTGGCTAGTTTCACTGGTAACACCTTGATACTCCAATACACTGATACTCCAATAATCCAAATTTGCGGTAAAAAAAAAACAATTTTCAAAATCTCAAGATGCATGCATGCCACGAGATAAGAAAAGAAACGTTTTCTATGTCATTTTTTTAATTTTTATTGCAATCATTTCAGTTTTGAAAGGATTTTGGATTATTAAATTTGAAAGATTTATGAATTAATTAATATCAATTAAACCAGAAACCATAAAAAGATACAGGTACTACTAATGATATTGTTGGTCGGTCTCCATTTGTTTGATTACTATCCCGTTATTCGGTATAGTTTATATACCAATTTATATTTTATTTTAAATAAAACTCTGTTTTTTAATAAATTTTATATTAGATTAGAATAGTAAACAAAATTAAACATAAATGTATGGCATTGCCTTTTAGAGAAGAAGTCTTAGACTCAAACCTGGGCATAGACAATTAGTTTAGGATTATTGGTCTAATAGAGTAGAAACAAACATTTCACTAAAAAACTACATATTTAGATTCAATAAAAAAGTTGATGAACGAAAATTATTAGAGAAAAACCAAATTAATTTTTTAGTGACAAAGGTTACAAAATCACTACTTTTAAATTACACCAAATTTACCTCATACTTGGAATTGAACCCTGATCTCTCTTTCAAGAGCCACAAAACCTCTGCCACCTGAACAAAGTGGTGATGGCTAGAAAAACGAAATTAAATGGTAAATGAAATTTTATTATATATTATAAATTAGCAACAAAAATATGCAATATAAGTTGTACATTGTGCTTTGGGATTTTTTCAAAAAAAAAAAACTTGATTTTTTACTTTTAACCCAAAGGTATTTACCTTTTGCAGTTTTAACCTTACATAATTTGTTTTTTTAACTTTAAAAACTTTTCATTATTTGCAATTTTAACCCTACATAGTTTGTTTTCACAACTTTTGTCATTTATACTTTTCATCATTCGCAAATTTTCGTTTTACGTAGTGTTCTAAATTTTTCGAGTTAATACGACGCAATGTACGATTGTGATTTAACTTTTTATGTTTTGTTTCGAATTTTGCAAGTTAAAAAGGCGCAACGTGCATGTGTGGTTCAACGTTTTTACCTCTATTTTTTCATGTTTGACAGGTTCGTCACAACACACAGATCCTAGGTCAAGTAAGTGTTGGTGGTCGATGACGGTTGTGTGGCATTAGTACTATTTGACACCGTTTTACGCTCCGCCGCAACGCAGGGTGTGCTTTGGGGGGGTTTTGAAAGAAAAAATGGTTATGCATATGGCTGTTGTAACCTTGGCTTTGGGGGGTTTTTCAAAAAAAATTGATTTTTTTTACTTTTCACCAAAAAATATTTCATAAATTACTTTTAGCCCAATTTTTTTTTTATTTTAACCCAAAACTTTTTATCTTTTGCAATCTATCCTCACAACTTTTACTTTCAACTTTGGTCCTTTATAGTTTTCATTTTCCGCAAAATTTTCGCTTTATGCTTGGTTCTAAATTTTGTGACTTAACACATCGCAACGTACGTCTTTGGTTTAACGTTTTTACGTTTCGTTCTAAATTTTGCGAGTTAACACGACACAACGTGCGTGTGTGGGTGAACGTTTTTAAATCATCTATTTTTTCCCGTTTGATAGGTTTAACATAACGTGCGGGTTCTAGATCGACTTAGTTATAACTAAAGAATCTCTGCCGCGTTGCGGCGGGTCGCAATTCTAGTTAAAAAAAATTACACATGACACCTCTTGTAACGATTAAAAGACTAGTTTCATATCACTAAGGCCACCCGGGGTGGTCAGTGATGAGGTGCCATCACGTGTGTTCATCCAAAACACCACCGCCAGCAAAAGTTAAAACGCGTTAAAATGAAAACGCGTGAAGAAGCAAATTATTGTGAGGGAAATTGTTGGTTGTGCAGGAAATTGTTGGGTATGGTGGTGAGTGATGGGCATTTCCACCAAAAAGATTGTGAGTAATAGAATAATGGTTGATGACATGACGGAACTTGATTGGATGTTGTAAGTGAGTGATGAGTGATGACCACCCCTACCCCTAATGATACCACTTACTTGATAACAGACTAAAGAATTAGTGTTTTATATTTTGTGCTACAGCTCAATATCATGTGTGTACAGAGAGAATGTTTTCGGGGGTGTTTTGAAAGAGAGGGAGTGTTGTATCACGTTTTCAAGTGGTGCTCTAAGTTGATGATATCTACTTAAAATAATAATATGTTACTTTTTTTTTTTTAAAGTTATTATTATATGATATATATACAAGTTTCCATAAATACATGAAGAAAAATCGTGAAAGTTGTGGAGGGAAGTGACACGTAACGTGATATATATGCCCGTCCTGCCCTGAATTCGCTGTCTCTTTCTTACGCTACACACTAATCCTTTCGTTGTCGGTTTATCATTATCATTATTATCAAACAAACAAATTCTGTTTGAATCAATCCAAGGGAAGGGTAGATTGATCGTTATGGCGGTGGAGTACAAGTGTTGCGAGACGCAGTTCTTCTTGAACATCCTGATCATAGTGTTTTTGGTTTTGTTCGCTGGTTTGATGTCCGGCCTTACCCTCGGCCTTATGTCTCTGAGTCTTGTTGATCTTGAAGTTCTTGCCAAATCCGGTACTCCCAAAGACCGTATTTACGCAGGTACCATTTTTTTCTGATTTTAACACTCTAAAATAAATAATATTAATCAAGTAAGTATTTACGCAACAGCAAAGATATTACCTGTGGTCACAAGGCAACATTTACTGCTTTGCACCCTTCTTATTTGTAATGCTGCTGCAATGGAGGTACTCTCTACTCTACTCTACTTACTAATTAATTACTATACTATTATTATTTGTAAACAAGCTTAGGTTAGGTTACATTCATATTCCAATGACAGGCACTTCCTATCTTTCTGGATTCTTTAGTCACAGCTTGGGGTGCCATTCTTATTTCAGTCACCTTAATTCTTCTCTTTGGTGAGGTTAGTCACTAGTCTTAATCAATTATTGCAAACTTGATATCTCAAAAATCAATCTTCATTTGATTATTATATCTATCCCCAGATCATACCTCAATCTGTGTGTACTAGATATGGATTGGCTATTGGTGCATCTGTGACTCCCTTTGTGCGTATTCTTGTTTGGATTTGTTTTCCTGTTGCATATCCAATAAGCAAGGTGGGTTGTTGGTGCCTCTGCCTCATCATGTATATACTTATTTTAAATGAATGATCATAAATAATAAATTGTATTCTTCTTCATCAGCTCCTAGACTATCTGTTGGGGCAAGAACACGTTGCTCTGTTCCGGAGAGCTGAGTTAAAGACACTAGTGAATTTGCATGGTAACGAGGCCGGGAAAGGAGGAGAGCTAACACATGACGAGACAACCATAATAGCAGGGGCACTTGAGCTTTCAGAAAAGACAGCTAGTGATGCAATGACTCCTATATCAGACACCTTTTCGATCGATATCAATGCTAAGCTTGACAGGAGCTTGATGAATTTAATCCTGGAGAAAGGCCATAGCAGAGTGCCTGTCTACTACGACCACCCTACAAACATAATCGGACTCATCTTGGTATCTGTCTAATTTCTCTTTCTTGCTATATACATACAACCGAATCTCTGACCTTGTTTGTTTGTAGGTAAAAAATTTGCTGACCGTTCACCCTGATGATGAAGTACCTGTAACAAGTGTCACCATTCGAAAAATTCTCAAGTATGTTGTACAACTGTATATATTTTCTTTCTTTGGGTGATTGATAATTCGATATTTGATTTTAGGGTTCCAGAAAGTCTTCCGTTGTATGACATCTTGAATGAGTTTCAGAAAGGTCACAGTCACATGGCGGTTGTTGTGAGGCAGGGCCATAAGAAGAGTCCGATGTCTGGTAAGCCCATTATATTCCTGCCAAAACCAGAAATTATAAAAATGAATATTAAGTAACGGGAATTTTGTAGATGAGACGAAAGAAGTGCGAGTAGATATTGATGGAGAGAAATCGAATAGTTTGAAGTCAAAAAGGTCCTTTCAGAAATGGAAGAGTGGAAGTAGTGGTAGCTTGAGGAGTAGGAAGTGGAATAAAGACATCAACTCTGATATTTTAGAGATACAAGGAAAACCACTCCCCAAAGTGCCTGAAGAAGAAGCAGCAGTTGGTATTATTACAATGGAAGATGTGATTGAAGAGCTACTGCAGGTAAACACACACTCTAAATCCTTATATTGACCCAGCCCCATCATTTATTGACAATGATACATGTGCTGTGCAGGAGGAGATTTTTGATGAAACGGATCACCAATTTGAGGACTTGTAACAGTGGTTAGGGAAGCAAGTTGTCTTAGTTTCAATTTAGGCCAATGTTATGAAATCAGATGTTGTAAATGTTTTACATTACAATACAATGCATGTTAAGTTTCTAAAAGTTGATATGAATGAAGCACTGTAACTGTTACCTTGAGAAAGGCAGGCGTTCTTCTTACTACATTTTTATAGTGAAGAATGGCTTGAGCCAATGATACCACCAGTTCAGTTCACAAATGATGACATTTGACAAAAATAAATATGGATATACATCATTATTTTAAAAAGTGGCAAGTTTTTTTAATTTACAAAGCCTCTCTAATGGATATACATCATTATTTTAAAAAGTGGCAAGTTTTTTTAATTTACAAAGCCTCTCTAAAACATGGTTTGCTTGCTACTTGTCATGTATACTTCTTATCAATAGACTTGTGCTTTCTGAAATCATACTTGCTTCTTTTGGCCCTTCTCTCTCTTTCCTCATCTGAAGACGGTTCGAGTTAAGCTTTTGTATTTTATACAGGATGAAAACGTATCATGTTTGGTGTGTGCTAGTGTTTAATTGTGGAAGGAATTCAAATAAGAGAGAACAGATAGGGATAGGGTTCTATTACTCAAAAGAATGGGGGATGAGAAGTTACAGTAGATTGGGTGAGAAGAGAGATCTAACAAACTTCTTAACAATCATCATACCCTCCTCACCACATTCTCATGACACTTAATAGAACAACATAATTAATTAAATACCCCTGCACCAATCACTATTGCAACTTGTAGTCCTTTAACTTTGCAGGAAGGACTTTTGTTCTTTCACTCTTTCTGATCTGGTTTGGGCCTGCTGCTTGTGGGCTGAATTCTTGGCTCTTTGTTGGGCTGGTTGTGGGCACAACATTACCCCCTTCATTTAGAAACACCTTGTCCTCAAGGTGGAAGGTAGGAAAGGATTTTTGCAGACTAGTCTTGTCCTCCCAAGTGGCATCCGTGGCAGGTAGACCTGACCATTGAATCAAGTATTGAGGAATTGGAGTTGAACCTCGAAACAGTGTGCGTTGATTCAGGACTGCAAATGGTTCCAGGATGAGGGTGGTGGAAGAATCCACCAAATGGAGTGGTGTAACTTGCTGGTTGGGTGTTCCGATACATTTACGGAGCATTGAAACATGGAACACATTATGAATTTTCGCTTCAGATGGCAGATTAAGTTTATAAGCGACTTGGCCAACTTTCTCAAGAACTTGGTAAGGCCCAAAGTACCGTCGGTTCAGTTTATAATGACGCTGCAGACGAAGCGAATGTTGGCGAAAAGGCTGCAATTTGACGTACACCCAATCACCCGCTCGAAATTCAACATCCCTTCGTTTTGAATCAGCATAAAACTTCATACGCTCCTGAGCACGCAGCAAGTTTCGTTTTAATGTGTTCAAGACCATATCACGGTCCAATAGCTGGGAATCCACCAAGGAATTAGAAGTAGAATCTTTGATGTAACGGGTCAAATTAGGCGGTTTGCGGCCGTAAACAATTTCAAACGGTGTCATCTGAGCTGCTGTTTGAAACGAAGTGTTGTACCAGTATTCGGCCCACGGTAGAAACTTAAACCAATCCTTAGGCCGATCCATGACATAGCACCGCAAATACATTTCAACACATTTATTAAGAACTTCTGTTTGACCATCCGACTGTGGGTGGTAAGCTGTGCTAAAGGACAAGGTAGTGCCCTGTAAACGGTGCAATTCCTTCCAGAATTCAGCCATAAAGCGCGGATCTCTGTCCGTGACAATATCGAGCGGCACTCCGTGTAATCGGATGAATTCTTGTACAAATGCTGCTGCAACTGACAAGCTAGTAAAAGAGGATGGTAAACCGACGAAGTGGCCGTATTTGGAGAGCCGGTCAACAACCACGAGGATGACCGAATAACCATGAGACATGGGAAGTCCCATGATAAAGTCCATTGCGATGTTTTCAAAGATTAAAGATGGAACTGGTAAGGGTTGTAGTAACCCGGCTGGTAATAAAGACGAAGACTTTACCTGTTGACAAACTTGGCATTGAGCAACAAAATGCTTGACGTCTTTACGCATGTGTTTCCAAAAGAAGGTAGACGAGAGACGGTGAAACGTGCGTGTGACACCTGAGTGGCCCCCCGTAACTGAAGTATGAAACTCATGTAAAAGTAGTTGTTTTAATGTCGAGTCCTCGGGAATTAGCAAACGACCCCGGAAAAATAACAATCCGTCATGAACCCGATAATCAGGATAATGTGACGAGTCGGTTGTGACAGCGGTCAGTAAGCGTTGAAATGTAGCATCACCCTTCACCTTAGCTTGAAGATCAGTAATAAATGACGAGTCGTGAGTAGAAAAAGCCATCATGTGGGATGAGTATACTCGAGACAGTGCATCAGCTGCCCCGTTCAGTTTGCCCGGTCGATAAAGAATGTCAAAATCGTACCCCAATAACTTCCCCAACCATTTTTGCTGATCAGGAGTCTGAATAATCTGATCTTGTAGGTTCCGTAAGGATTGTTGGTCGGTAATAATCTGAAACTTTAGTCCCAGTAAGTATTGACGCCATCTGGCGATAGCTTGGGTGATTGCAAACATCTCCCTTTGGTAGGCGGATGCTTGTTGCATACGAGGACTGAGTTTGTGGCTATAAAATGCGATCGGTTGCTTATCTTGAGATAACACAGCACCCACCCCTGTGCCCGAAGCATCCGTTTCAATTGTAAACGGTTTGGAAAAATCTGGTAAGCGTAGAACGGAAGTGGAACTAAGTAAAGTTTTAAGGCGGACAAAAGCATCCTCTTGGGGCGACGACCAAGTAAAATTATCTTTTTTTAACAGGTCCGTCCAGGGAGCGGCTATGGACGCGTATTGCCTGATGAAACGCCTATAATAACCAGCGAGGCCGAGAAAACTTCGAACATCCTTAACATTTTTCGGAGTTGGCCAGTTTTGAATACTAACAATCTTCTCAGGATCGACTGCAATACCCTCAGTGGAGACAATATGACCCAAATACCCCACTTGGGTCTGCCCGAAAACACACTTAGATAGTTTGGCAACAAGTTGGTTATCAAGAAGCGTCTTAAAAACTAACCGAAGATGCGATAAATGCTCCTCCCAACTGGCGCTGTATATCAATATATCATAAAAAAAACAAGAACAAACTTACGAAGGAAGGGTCTAAAAATATCATTCATCAACCGTTGAAAGGTTGAAGGAGCATTTGTAAGCCCGAAAGGCATTACAAGGAACTCGTAGTGTCCGTCATGAGTTCGAAAAGCGGTTTTAGCAATAGTACCTTCTTGTAGACGGATTTGGTGGTAACCGGATAACAAATCTAATTTTGAAAAAAATATAGCTCCATGTAACTCATCGAATAATTCATCGATTGAGGGTATTGGAAAACGATCAGGAATAGTAATTGCATTTAGGGCCCGGTAATCAACACAGAACCGCCACGTGCCATCTTTTTTACGAACAAGGAGAACCGGTGAGGAAAACGGACTGCAACTAGGGCGTATAATACCTTGAGTCGGCATATCTTGAACCAATCTTTCCACTTCCTGTTTCTGAAAATGCGGATAACGATATGGTCGAATAGCAACTGGTGAAGAGTTTGGTAAAAGTGTAATGCCATGGTCTTGGGGACGGGAAGGTTGGACACCCGTAGGCGGTTGAAACACCTGCTGAAACTCGTTTAATAAGTGCTGAATATCGGCTGGGTAATCCTGAGATAATGTGATCGGAGAGGGTAATAATGCTAAATGAAAACATTGAGCGATAGCATTGTTAGGGGTATCGGATCAGAGTAGGCTCGAGCGGAAGCGGAACAAACACACACACACTAGCAGAAAATAAAGAACACAAGAATTTACGTGGTTCGGTCAAGGTGACCTACGTCCACGGGTTGCAACTAGGGTTTTACTTTTATTAGATGCTCACAACTGTTTTCAGAATGATACAGATTACAATTACATCATAGGTATTTATAGAACAAGATTAGGATTTCCTACTTGGTTAACAAGTTAACTAAGTGGGCCTAATAACTAGGGCCGGCTAACCCTAATTAGGGCCGGCTACCCTAAAGCCTACGAACCCAACAATCTCCCACTCGGAGGCTTTGCATAGTCCACAAAGTGCATCCAAGAAACCCATCACCAGTAACTTCAGTAATCTTTACGTTCAAGTCTTCCCAGCCTCCAGTTCCAAGAACAAGCTAAGACTTCAGTCACATCCAAGCCACCTAGTTGCAACCACACCTCTCATCAAGTAACTGAGAGACCAGTTGAAGCTCCCACAAGCTCCAACCCAACAGTCTTATCAGACCCATCCTCTGTCTCAACCGGCTTGCACGATCCGCCAGCTCCAGAGATACACCGAGAATCAATATCACTCTCCACATTTTGCAAACCATTTCCAGGAGAGCCTTTTTCTTCAGTCGGAATCTTCGTCTTCAAAACCCAACGGTTCTTTGTGATTGTACCCGGAACACGACCCGTGCTCCCACTATCACCAAATCCCCTGACTGGCTTAAACTTAGACCCCCGACCACATTCAACTGACATCCCCAAAGCACCAGGATTCAAGTTCGCAAATTGAACCCTCTTCCGCTTACTAGATTCAGTGAACCAGACTTTATGTTGTACAGGGACGGCTACTCCCTCAGCAGGTATCTCAACTAGATACAACGATCCTCGTCTCCTCCCACTGGCAACAACAAGATTTCCATCAATCACCTTCCACTTCCCACCACCAAACTTAACATCTAGTCCCTGTTTATCCAGTTGACTAACAGAAATAAGTTTCTTCGTTAAACCTGGAATTACCCTGACGTTCTTTAAGTTCCATGTAGTGCCCAGTGGAGTCTTCAGATTGACATCTCCCATACCCGTAACATTAAGAACATGACCGTTAGCTAATCGTACCTTTCCAAAGTCTCCTTTTTTCAGCTTCACCATCGTCTCCCCGCTGTGCATGGCGTGAAACGAAGAACCAGAATCCATAGCCCAAGAATCTATAGACTCTTCACAGCAAACCAGTACGTCACCGTCAGATTCATCTGACACAACACTGTTTACATGCTGGCTACCACCCTCTTTCTTAGGATCAGGACACTCGTTTTTAACATGCCCCTTTTCACCACAGTTCCAGCACCTCACATTCTTCCCAGCTTTAGACAAGCTTTTCCCACGACTCCCACTGCTTCTGTTTTTACCTCTTCCCCTGCTAACACTGAGCATACCACCAGAAGTAGATCCTCCATTAGTGTTCCTCCGGCGAACATCTTCACCCAAAACACTATCCCGGACCCGATCAAACTTCAAATTTCCAGTTCCAGCAGTTTCAGTGACCGTTGTCACAAATCCTGACCAACTATCAGGTAAGGAAGATAACAAAACCACAGCCTGAGTGTCATCATCCAACTTCATGCCCACAGTTGCTAACCTGGACAAAATTGAATTGACCTCGTTAATGTGATCAGCAACTGAACTGCCCTCGTTCATCCTCATATTAAACAGTTCCCTCATCAAGAACACCCTATTACCGGCAGACGGCTTCTCATACATATTTGACAGAGCTTCTAACATATCACGAGCAGTTGTTTCTTTCATGATATTAAATGCAACGCTCCTCGTCAAAGCCAATGTAATTTTACCTCTTGCCTTTTTGTCCTTTGAGTTCCAAATTGCTTCGGCAGCTTTATCCATTCCAGCAGGTTTTTCTTCCAGTACCACATCCAAATCGCATTCACCAAGCAACGCCTCTATTTGCATTCTCCACCAAGCAAAATCAGTACCGTTGAACTTCTCGATTCGGAACTTCCCGTCTTCAGCCATAGCAAACGAGAAAAACCAGAAAAAACCACAAGGAACCAAGCAACCGAAACCCTAGCAACCTTCAATAAACCAAAAACCCGAAGTACCCGAACCAACGACTTCTCTTGCAAACCCGAGCGTAAAATCAGCGAATAACCAGGGTTCAAGAACCGAAACCCTAATCGCCAAACACCCCAAAATCACCAGATCTGCAACAGCAAACCCTACGACGCAAACCCTAGACCTTACGAGCCGTAACCAGAGAATAGGTACGGGCCGTAAACAAGTCAGCGGCGACGGCAGCAACAGCAGATCAAGATCTCTCGTCCAGCTCTCTCTTTCTCCTGCGATAACCGTGTGAACCGTGTATTTTACTGAACCTTTGGCTCTGATACCACTTGTTAGGGGTATCGGATCAGAGTAGGCTCGAGCGGAAGCGGAACAAACACACACACACTAGCAGAAAATAAAGAACACAAGAATTTACGTGGTTCGGTCAAGGTGACCTACGTCCACGGGTTGCAACTAGGGTTTTACTTTTATTAGATGCTCACAACTGTTTTCAGAATGATACAGATTACAATTACATCATAGGTATTTATAGAACAAGATTAGGATTTCCTACTTGGTTAACAAGTTAACTAAGTGGGCCTAATAACTAGGGCCGGCTAACCCTAATTAGGGCCGGCTACCCTAAAGCCTACGAACCCAACAAGCATCACTATGGGCCAATTTGCGTAACCCATGGAATTGAATATTTTCAGCCGTTTGGGTGGATTCCCCCTGCCACAAAACCCGTTTATCTTGTAACTGAAATTCAAATGTCGCCGCTGCATAATCGGTAAGAACTGGACCTAAGGTTGATAGCCAAGATACACCCAAAACCATGTCCCACCCTTGTAGAGGTAGGACAAAAAAATCAATAAAAATCGAGGACCCTTGGATTACCAACTCCACCTTTTTAGCAATGCCTGAACACGGTAAGCGTTTCCCGCTCCCCACTAGCACAGAGAAGGGAGTAATAGCTTCAACTGACAAATTTAAAAATTTAGCTATACGAGTTTGAACAAAGCAATGAGTGCTTCCACCATCAAGCAACACTTGGACAACCTGACCTTTGACACATCCTTTGAATCGAAGGGTGGAAGCTGAACACCCACCAGCTAATGCGTTATATGAAATTGTGGAGTGAGAGTTTACCGCATCAAGCTGCAATGTATCCGCAATTATAGAATCAAGAGAATCAGTGCCGCCGGAATCCGGTGACGGATCCGGACCTGGGTCATCATCAAAGAATAAGAGTTGTGGAGCCGAACGACATTTGTGATCAGAAGTGTACTTTTCGTCACAGCGGAAGCAAAGCCCTAAGGACTTCTTTTGTGCTAACTCTGTTGGGGATAGACGACGAAACCCCACTGTATTTGGGAATTTAGGGTTTGAGATCGGTGGTATGACAGATGCGACACCCGGTGTTGGAGTCACTTTGGGCGTCGGTAATATGGGCTTACCTGAGCCCAACGAAATGCGACCCGCACCCCGTTCCAAATTGATGCGATTTTCATGTAATTGGGCCTTCTCCATGGCCTCTTCCAAGTGAACAGGATTATGAATAAGAACAGATTGTTTAATATCAGATCGGAGCCCAGAAATGAAACAGGAAATAAGGAACTCTTGTGGAAGGGCAACTGTAGTGCGATTGGAAATTTCCTCGAAACGTTGGCGGTAATCTTCAACCATGGAGGTCTGTTGAAGTTTAGCCAACAACCCCTCTGGTTGTTCGAGGTTTTTGACCCGGAACCGTTGGACGATTGCCGCCGTGAAGGCCGGCCAGGTTGAAGGTCGGGCATGGCGCTCCAGCCAATCGTACCAATCGGCTGCTGCTTCATCGAAATAAAATGATGCAATCAACAAGCGTTCCTCTGTGGGAATATTATAGAAATCAAAATAGCGATTGGCCTGAGCCACCCATCGCTCCGGGTGAGAACCAGCAAAACGAGGAAGGTTAATCGGAGCAGGTTTGTGACGGCCAAAAATAGAAAAGCTAGAGGAACCAGGAGACTTAGGTTTACCAGAAAATTCAGGATTATTCAAGGGTCTCTGTTTTGCTAATAACCCCACTTGCACACACAGTTTGTTGACTGCCTGTTTCGTGTCTTCCAATGATGTAGCCAGCAGAGCCACATCTGATTGTTGAGCAGCAGATGCAAATTGAGAAGACAATACCCGATTACTTTCCTGTAGCGATTTGAGCTGTTCATCCAAAACCTTGAATCGAGTGCCATCAGCCATGATGCCAATGGACAATGAAAGCACCAATTTGGTGTGTGCTAGTGTTTAATTGTGGAAGGAATTCAAATAAGAGAGAACAGATAGGGATAGGGTTCTATTACTCAAAAGAATGGGGGATGAGAAGTTACAGTAGATTGGGTGAGAAGAGAGATCTAACAAACTTCTTAACAATCATCATACCCTCCTCACCACATTCTCATGACACTTAATAGAACAACATAATTAATTAAATACCCCTGCACCACTCACTATTGCAACTTGTAGTCCTTTAACTTTGCAGGAAGGACTTTTGTTCTTTCACTCTTTCTGATCTGGTTTGGGCCTGCTGCTTGTGGGCTGAATTCTTGGCTCTTTGTTGGGCTGGTTGTGGGCACAACAATGTTTCTTGAACGTTTCATTCTAGTTGGCTAACATTTAGATTCACAAACGTATTATGTTTCTTGAACATTTCATTCGAGTTAAGCTTTTGTATTTAATACAAGATGAAAACACAGGCATGCACACATAGCTTTAAGAGCTGCTATTATAGATTCCAAGTTATTTTCATTGTAGCACTGGAAAGCCAAATCCATTTCTGCACAGAGAAATAAGCAACCAAGAACAGTTGCAGAGAGCAATTGTGAATTTGCACACCTTACATTGTTGCACACACAGAACAGTTGCTGTGATGAATTTGGCATACCCCTTACAATCCGGAGAATCTGGATGTGCATCTCTTGCAGCTTGCCGCCTCAACTCTGCTGCCTCTTTCATCAGCAATTCAATTCTCTATCTGGATCCATCTCTGATGAGGTATAATATATTAAGAAGCATAGTTGTCAATAGCGATTGTAGTAATCGCTATAGCATGCTACGCAACGTATAGGTCTAGTGTCGCTATTAGGGTTGTAGCGATGGATAGCAAGAATAGCGACACTTTATTTATTTATTTATTTATTTTTGCTGTTGTAAATATAATTAGCAATTAAATATAGCTATAAAATAGCTGGATTTTAGGTTTTTGTTAAATATACATTTAAAATAGCATATATACCAGGGTATTCTGATATAATATACATATAAAATTTTTTAATTTTTTTATCTAATGTATTGCTATTTATAAAATAACCGCCCGCTATTTATCGTTATTCGCTATGTAGGATACAGGTTACACTACCGCAATTTGTCGCTATGTAGCATTTACAACTATGTTAAGAAGCATGCATTTATCAACTTAACATGCAATATAGCATAGCAAATCAGACGAGCACACGCAACTAGCGATATATGTATGCACAACATTGTATCTATCTAGCCAGAAGAAAAGAGGCGCTGTAAACAAGTCAAGAATATAGATTTAAGTTTTAGGTCTACTAGTGCCAGCAGTTGGATAAAGATGTAGTCAATAGTTAGGTTGCAGTTTCACAAAAAGTGAAGACTAGGATGCTTGGTTTTCTATCATTTCATACAGACGTTCTCTTGATGATGGTCATTCTTTATTCATAAAAAGAAATAAACTTCTAAGGTTCCTCTTAGTTGTACCAAAATTCTTCTCATACCAGGAGATTAGATACGCTAACAGAAACACCCTATAACCCTCCCCATCCACATGCATGCAACTACTGAATAGTTTCCAATCAATAGCGACCACCAATAGTATGATGTTGGGGTTCAATTCGAAACAAAATTCATGTCACATATCCACTAAAATCCTCAATTAATTTAAATAAACAATGGGTTTATAAACCCTGATAACCAACATATGTTGGCCTCTATGGATAAAATCCTAAAAAAATAGATTACCTCAGAGTTGATATTTACGCCTACCGAGACCGTAAGTGACAGAGGAAGTGGTGGTATGTATGCGGATCCCCGCAAAGAGGCAGATTTGACAGTGATTTAACGGTGTAGGTCTTTGATATGTTGTTAATGTGAGGGGCTGAAATGTAATTGTTCTATAGTTGTTAATGATAGGGACTTGTGTGTCAATTAAAGAAAGCAAGGGTAGTTGGTTGTAAGATAGTTGTTAGGTCACCCTCAATTTCCACATGCGGAGTTTTACCGCGAGACGTGTGACCGACCAAGATATAGCCACTAATCATGTTGAACCAACCATTCAAAATTATAAAAACTTCACTAATAACATGATTAGCGATAAAGTTTAATTGTCCAAAACACAGTTTATGTTGCAGCGGAAAAATAAAGTAAAACCCATCAACAACTTAGAACCACAAGCTTAATAAATGTTCAAAACATAAGATTTTAACGAACCACACACTCCAGCCTTGCAACGCCTGTTCATAGCTGTACCTACTAACCTGCAAAGCATGCAACTACGTGTCAACAATAAAGTTGGCGAATTCACATATTATAGTTTAGCAAAAGTAAAGTTCACAATGTTTTTTATTTATGTATGACTCGGGTAGCTAACCCTCATCACATGACTAAACTGTGTACCGAGTGCTGACATTTCGTTTGTGCCCTCATTAATGTCTATCAACATTAATGCAAGAGTAAAGGTTAGAAGTTCACGCTCAGCCTCCAACACGGTGTGAAGTTTGTCAAACCTAATAGCGTTATCAACTAATACCCCACGTATGCCCACCCGACAATCTAATCGGTAAAAGGTAGGGACTTTTATGATAGAGTTTTCGTTTAGTCTAGTGTACTATCCACCTCCAGTGGATAGTATGTTTCAGTGGTTCACACAAGGAACGTGTGCGTAGCCCCAACCTTGGCTACCGTAAAAAGTGTTGTCCCAAACCAGGGACACATGCTTTTATAAAAGAGTTGTGAACTCATCTTTATTTGCTCGGTATTAAACTTGAAAGGTAATCAGGAATGTCAACCTTGTCCTGAGATGTTTACAATTTCAATTAGTTCAATTTATTAATTCCTACACGTAGTCTAACACTTAGCCACATAATCACGTTGTCGTGCAATTACTCGTTTAGGTAAGTGTAGGCCTATGATCATATTATTTCATAAACGCATTCATTGCCTCCTAATAATGTTTCTAGTATCATACAACACCTTATGATAACATATATACACATTTAAAACGTTCACAAACACTTTCAGCTCATTGCAATTTCATGTCCGATTTTAGGCAGTTTTCTGAGATTTATTCAAAATTCTAAATGAACTCATAAAATTATGATATTTTAACACAATGTGTCATTTAGTTCCAGAATGCTTGTGTATTTTTCTCATGACCTAAATCTTTACAGAAAAATCATTAAAAAACCATTCTTTACACCTAGGTCAGATTTACAACTTTCCGATGACAGTTTATGCCAAAAATTATTTAAAAATTCTCATTTATTCTTTTTACGAAATTTCAATTGGAGATTTTTAGAATCACCTAGAACTATCTACAGTAAAAATTTCAGATCATAACTCAATTCCTACATTGAGTTATGACTGTTGGATCTAGTGGATCCCACAAAAGAACAGATGATTGGAAAGTCAAAATAGTCTACAACCTCTGATTACAAATAACAGTGCCCTTGAAGATCCACTCCTCCCAAAGGCAAAGACTCAACATCTGCTTCTCTAAAATCTACCAAAGCTAAAGGTCTGTGATGTGCTAAAAGTAGTTTAATAAAAATAACTAAAATTAATCTAATCTTGACACAAAAGTAATACTCTAGACCTCTGAACTCGACTAAACTAATAACCGGCAAATGAACCGATCGACTCTAGTAAAGCAAAGTAAGTCCGGATATCGAACCCACAAGACTCTAATTAATTACGTTAACGACTCTATTTAGACTGACACTGACACGACACTAACTGTTTTTATGTTTTGAGGGGGGGGGGGGGGGGTTCTAAAAATCCTAAAAATTGCAATTAAATTACATTAATTAACTAAATTAACATGAACTAGCTTTGGATTTTACTCAGATGGTGAATACACTACCTAGACTGGAATCCTGCTTTGCTTTAGTAATGATTTTTATTAGGATATTAGTTATTATGGAATCGAGATCTTATAATCCAAAACCTTTCGAGATACCGAACAAGACCCTCGACCCTTCTCAAGGAGACACTTATGGCACCCTAGAGGCTGTTACAAACACCGGTTGGTTTGACTCCCTCACATTACATCTAAGGGGTTTACAAAAGTACCCTAATAAGATTTACTCACTCACAGGACCTAAACCTAAGGTAGACTTGTGTTCTTGATTAGACTTGTTAGACAGCAGTCAATAGGTACTCCTCACGAAGCTCCTACCTTGCGATTTAAAGACTTAGACCTAACAATAATCTCGCACCTCACCGCTATTGAGAATTAGTAGAACACTTAATTTTATCTGATTACCAAATATTACTTCTAAGGTTTAATGATCACTTAACCCTAAAGATTATAAATTTATTTCATGATATAGACACTCACCAAAATCTATAACCTAGCATGACTCTATTATGTAATAAAGACTGTCACCAAGAATCATACGAAGCAATAGACAATTTTCAAACAATTTTAAGAATGCATATACATACATCTAATCAATAATCAAATCGACTACTTTCATAAACAAACCATAAATAATTATTTATCCATTATAAAAATTAAAACTTTTGCAAAACCATTCATCCAAGTCTAGGTAGTTTCAAGTATTTAGCCAATCAAAGTCATGAAATACATCAAGAACAAAATATTTTCAATCAAACGAAACATAGTTAAAGTAAGAAACGAAGAATAAAGACACCCGAATTGCAGAACTGCGACAAGGATGACTTCCTAGGCTTGAAAACTTCAACCGGAAGCTTCGAGATCTCAAAAACGTTGTAAGGATGCCCAAAATTCGTTCAAAAGCTTGTTGATTCGTAAGTTCTTGTTGTTTGAAAGTTAATGATGTTTAAATAGTTAAACCCTGATCAACAGCGAAGATTTTCCGCCTTTCAACCCCGTCGCGCTACGTGACGGGAAACCCTAAACATGGTCGTGTAACCCGACGCCATATATCACCAGAAATTATATTTTAATGCTCGCGCTACGCCAAGTCTAATCCAAATCTTCGTCGCGTAGCGCCAAGGCCTTATTTCTCCCGAATTCTTTGATTTTCGTTCTAGTTCAGCTACGTGACGATCCGATTCTCGTTTCAGCTTCATAATCAGTAGTTATTCACTGTTTTCTTCGACTTTCAGCACAAATGACCTAAAAACACAAAAACTAACTAAAGTAACGAATTCTAACTAAAAACTAAATTAAACTAAACGAAATATATACAAACTATAAACGAATAAAGGATGTATTTTACAATACATCAAATATCCCCACACTTATTTTCGTCCCCGAAAAAGAATTATGTAAACGGAATCAGAATCAGACAAATATTCGGGATCAAAAAACTAAATTACTTATTAAAATTAAAACATGTGTTAACCGCAATTGCAAGTATACTTGTCCTCTTAAACCCAAACACAGTTCCAAGCCCTTATCATGTAAGTTTAGTTCAAGTTCGGTTAATTTACCTAGGGTCTCACACTAGAATCTACCATTTCACATAATCCCGCCTCAAGCTTATAGAATAAAAGGAACAGTCACTGGACTATTTCCTAAACGTTTTATACCAAAATCAAGAGAATTTAACATCAAATTTTCATCTCTTTTTTTTTCTTTTCTTTTGAGCTTTTGACTATGCATACCTTATCCTAGAGTCTGTCTCAACCAGAGTCACTATCCCCGAGAGCGACAACGTAGGCATCAGTATTTTTGCATTTTCTTTTTAAAAATCCTAGAGGCAATCTAAGTCAGAGTCACCATCCCCAACGAAGATTACATAGGCCTCGTTTTTTATTCGGTATAGCTCATTTATTATACTTTTTTTCTTTGATAAAAAATTCTAACAATTTTAGCTTATAACGGCATTCCTTATACTATTTTTGACGGTTTCGGCTTCCCTACTTTTCCTAGATGAGAACCCACTAGCAAATTAACAATTAGGTATATTTAGCTCAAAGGAACCTAAAACCGGATCAGGCCTACTCACATATCCCAAGTTAGACACAAGCTTAACTTTTTAGTCTCATATTATTATTATTTGAAACCCGAACAAACTTGATTTTTCAATCATTTTCCGTTTTTTATTTTGCAAATTTCTTAATCAAGAACATTTTCTATTTTTTCAATTTTTTGGATTTTTTTATTTTTTAGTTTTTTTGTATTTTTTAAATTTTTCAAATTTTTATGACTCAAGACTCTACTAACTAGACACTAAACGATAGTTTCTCATCCCCACACTTAAACTCTACATTGCCCTCAATGTAGGATGGAAACCGACTCAAAATACTAAAATAAATAAGAAATAAAAAACAAAGGGCATAATTGGAAATGACGTAGCTGGTAATATAACGCGTAAGCTCCCGAAGTCTCGTCCAATCCAGCTCGATCGTATAGCATTTCATTCGCGATCGGCTCTGACTCTGACTGGTATACTCAGTAAATGCCTTGAAATTTGAAAGCAGCTCCAAAATCACCCGAATGGAGATTGAGTACGAGTGGTACATATTCAAATCTGTATAAACAAAAACAAGCAAAAACCAAAGCAGTACCGACTCTAAACAAAAGACTAACTCAACAACAACAACAACCATACCCAGTATATCCCAGAAATAGCAGAACTATTCGTAGGGTCTGGGGGAGGTGGGATGTAGGCAAACCTTTCCTATATCCTGCGAATAGAGAGGCTGCTTCCTGAGAGACCCCCGGCTCCAAAACAACCAACAGGTAGATATATGAAAGATGGATAAGTAAATAGCGTAGCAGTAGTCAGATAGATCATTAGCATGCAAACATAGGCATAGATACAAGAAAATCATCATATGTTAACCTACCTAAAGTGTAAAAGAAAAGTAACACCCCTTCCCAAGGCAATGCTAGGTCACGTCTATACCCTCACCTACAAGTCCTTAACCTTAATCCTACGTCTCCACGAACTCCTATCCTGAACCATGTCCTCAGAGAGGTGCAACTCTACCAAATCTTTCCTAAGTCTTTCATCCCAAGTCAACTTGGGCCTGCCTCTACCCCTCCTTCCTTCCGCTGTTATGGTTTCCACTGCTCTAACTGGTTATGTTAACTGCCTCCTCTTCACATGCCCAAACCATCTCAATCTCCCCTCTTTTAACTTGTCTGATATACTAGCTACTCCTAACCAATCCCTATAAACCTCACTTCTTATTCGGTCTAACCTTGTGTGGCCACACATCCACCTCAACATTCTCATCTCCGCTACCTCCATCTTGCGCGTTTGAGTTTTCTTGATGGCCCAACACTCTGTCCCGTCTAACATAGCCGGTCGAACTGCTATCCTATAGAATTTTCCCTTCAATTTTGTCGGGAACCTCCTGTCACACAATATCCCAGTGGTTGCTCTCCACTTACACCAGCCAACCTGGATGCGGTGAGATACATCACTATCTATCTCCCCGTCCCTTTGCACAAACGATCCTAAGTACTTGAACTTAGTCGTTTGTGGGACCACTTGACCTTCAATGATAACCTGAGTGTCCTCGTTGTCACCTGCACCGCTGAAATTACAATAAAGGTATTCAGTCTTAGACCGACTAATCCTTAAACCATTGCCTTCTAACGCTGTTCTCCATTCCTCTAGCCTCGCATTTAGGGTTTGTCTAGTTTCAGCAACTAGCACTATATCGTCCGCAAAAAGCATGCACCACGGAACTGTCTCTTGAATAGACTTGGACAACTCATCCAAGATAACCGCAAAAAGCAACGGGCTCAACGCGGACCCCTGGTGGAGTCCGACTTCCACGGGGAAAGACTTTGTATCTCCTACAGGCGCACGAACCCTAGTCACAGTCCTATCATACATATCCCTAATTAAGTCTATATACTTCGCCGGAACTCCCCTACCCTCCAAGCTTTCCGAAATCAGTCTACGTGGCACATTGTCATAAGCCTTTTCAAGGTCAATGAAAACCATATGTAGATCTCGCTTTTTCTCCCTGTACTTTTCCATTAATCTTCGTAGAATATGAATCGCTTCCGTTGTTGAGCGCCCTGGCATGAAACCAAACTGGTTTACCATAACCTGAGTTTCTCTTCTAATCCTAGTCTCAATTACCCGCTCCCAAAGTTTCATAGTGTGGCTCAGTAACTTAATCCTTCTGTAGTTCCCACAACATTGGGCATCTCCTTTATTCTTATACAAGGGCACTACATCACTACTCCTCCACTGTTCCGGGATTTTTCCCGTTTTGAAAATAAGATTAAACAAACTAGCTAGCCATCGAACTCCATCCTCTCCCAAAGACTTCCACACCTCTATCGGTATGTTGTCAGGACCAACTGCCTTAGCCCTTACCATCTTCTTGAGTGTTGTCCTTACTTCTCCCATTGTAATACTCCGGCAATAGCAGTTATTTCGTTGTCGTCCTTGGGTGTTGTTGTTGTCGCTTTCTTGTTGGACTTCCTTCCCCCCATTGAAAAGATTACAAAAGTAGGTTTGCCATCTCAACTTAATGTCTGGTTCTTTTACTAGGACATGCCCATCCTCTCCCTTTATAAATTTCACAGAACCTAGATCCTGCTTTCTCCGCTCCCTAGCCTTGGCAATCCTGAACATGGCATGTTCCCCTTCGTTTGTCTCCAGGCGGTCATACATATTCTTATAAGTTGCGCTCTTTGCCTCTGCCACTGCTTTCTTCGCCTCCCTTTTGGCCTTTTTATACCTCTCATTCAGCCTCCGTCGCTCTTCCTCGACCGTGCACCTCAAAAGGTCTCTAAAACCCTGTTGTTTAACCCTTATCTTGATCTGCACATCCTCACTCCACCACCAGGTGTATTTATGCCCTGCTTATCAATCCTGTTGTAAGCCCTAGCGTCTCCTCTGCCACCTGGGTAATGGAAGTCGCCATAGCCTCCCACAATTGGTTTGCGTCCTCACCCACCCGATCGGCTGTCATAGGGATGACCTTGTCTCTAAACATTGTAATCTTGTCTCCCTTCAGGCTTCCCCATCGTATCCTAGGTCGACCCTTCATCTCCCCCTCTGACACCTTTTTTCTCATACCTATATCCGCTACTAGCAAATGGTGTTGAGTCACCGTTGTCTCCCCTAGTATAACCTTGCAGTCCCTCCACCATCGTCGATCTTCTCTCCTCATCAAGAGATAGTCTATTTGCGTGTTACGCCCCCCGCTACTAAAAGTGATCAAATGAGAAACTCGTTTCCTAAAAAACGAGTTTAAAATACCCAGGTCATGGGGCACTGCGAACTCTAGAAGGTCCCTCCCAGGCTCATTCCTATCACCAAAACCAAAACCCCCGTGTACCGACTGAAAACCATTATTGTCCTCACCTATATGGCCATTAAAGTTACCACCTATAAAAATCCTCTCCTCCCTAGGTATGGCCCTTACTACGACATCTAAACAATCCCAAAACTCTCTTTTCTCCTGATCTCCTAATCCCCCATGAGGCGCATATGCGCAAATCACAGCCATTATCTCCTCACCCAGTACCAATCTCAACATCATAATCCTGTCGTTGTACCTTATCACTTCCACTACATTTTTCTGCAGTTCACTAGTCACTAGAAAACCCACTCCGTTCTTAGCGCCATCAGACCCTGAATACCACAACTTATACCCATTGCATTCTGCCCCTCTATGCCCCTTCCACCTAGTTTCTTGCAGACACGCTATTTGAACCTTCCGCCGTTTAAGCACATCCACTAACTCTAGCAACTTACCACTAAGAGATCCTACATTCCAAGAAGTCACACGTACATTATACCCCCTTTTGTCCCCTTTATTAGCACCCCTCTTTCTTGGACACGGTCTTAAGGCATAATTACGACTCCCACCGTCTATGGTTCCTAATTAACACACTATCACAGTACACCAATATAAATACACAACAAGCCCCACACCCAACAATAAACAATGTTATCCCTGCAAAACTAATAGAATATGTATACAAATTTACACACAAGTACTCAAAACAGAAAATTCACCCAAGGTCCACGTAACTGCACTATATCAGCAAGCAAACGAGCGAGACAAACAAGCACACATAAACTCAATATTGCTACTGTATGAAGTGGAACGATACAATTATCAAACAAAACGATGCAAAATCAACGTATAACTGAACCGAGGGCCCCAATTTTACCAAATCAGTATCAATTTTAAAACCATAAAAAAATCGAACGATATGATAAAAGAAGGGAAACAGGAAATTAAACCTAGAAGCTTCTACACCAATGACTAAAGATACAAAATTCAATGAAAACGATGTGAAATAAACATATAAGTGAGCCAAAAGCCTCAATTTTTTCAAATCAGGATGAATCTCAAAACCCTAGAAATCGAATAATATGATAAAAAGAGAGGATTAAACCTAGAAGCTTGTAGACATCGGGTACTTTGTTGTGTTTTCTTCCTTGTGAGATCACCGGAAACTTACCGGCGGTGGCACAAGTGGCGGCAGAACTCGGTGGAGATTTGAGAGTAGAAGAGATACCAAAAAAACTTACCGGCGGTGGTTTGTGGAGATTTGAGAGTAGAAGGGATACGATCCTTCCTGGAAATCAACGATCAGCGGTTGCTTACCCGAATTTGGAGAAGATTCCGGCCGGCGAAACAGGGATTCCGGTGAAAAAATGAACGTTGCTATTGTACGGATGAGTTCTCCGTTCTTCTTTTGTACGGAGAGAAAAACATTAAAATAAACGACTCAGAACTACTAAATTAGACTCATAGTACAAAATAAATGACTCAACGCCATAAACTACCGAAAATACACCGAATATATAAAATTACAAAACTCTACAAAACCTCCCCATACTTGAACTTAATCAGGAGGCTTCTCTTTGATCTGGACCCTATCTAACCCATTTAATTCCACCTGGTCCTCAAAAATAGTTAAAAATTTAATGGTGGAATAATAAAATATTTTAGAATTTTTAAACGGGTCAGACCACTAGAATTTAAACTTACCTGGAAGAAACCGGATGCGCGGCATGTAGCGAGAAGACCGATCGTGTTTGAACGGCTCCTTCCCCTCCAACGCATATAAACCTTTGGACCTCTTCCAGTTCCGACCTTGCCTTTTCTCTTTCCTCGCCTTCTCTCGTGGCTTTGCTGATTTTTCAGTTTCACCTATCACTAATACCACGGGCCAACTGTGGTGTTCTTCCTCTTCCACCACTTTCAAAAAATGATCCCTACGCTTAGTTTCTTCGTCTGGTGTAGGTTTGCTCACCTCTGTCGGTTCACCTTCAAGTAGACCATCAAAGTATGCTATATCCCCCTCGGGTCTAACTCTCCTACCTCTTCATAGACTGGCAAACCATCTAATTCTATCTCTAAAAACTCATCCTCCCCAGCCAACTTAATTTCAACCACTTCAATTTCTTCCTCTACACCAAATAGGGCTGAGCAGTATATGGTTCAGAACCGTCAGAACCGCCAGAACCGCCAGAACCGGGGAACCAAACCGGAACCGCTAGATCCAAACCGTGTTTTTGTATATAGGGTCCGGTTCTGGTTCTTAAATTTGGGTAAAAACGGTTCCCGGTTTGGTTCCGGTTAAAACCACGGTTCCAGTTAAAGAACCGCTCGAACCAATCGGGATTATAAATATTTAAAACCCTATTTTATTAATGGGCTTTTCAACATCATACGACCATCCTAATTCTTATTCCCTCCTCTTATATTCATTCCACGATCTCATCTATCATCTTCTAATTCTTTTCCATCTCTCAACCCTAACCCTAATTGCTATCATACAAGTTCATCTCCATCAACACCATGCAAATACATGTACGCTATTCTACATGACCTTTTTTTATGATTGCATATATTTGCTTTCTAGATGTTTGCTTTATGATATCAATCTATTCACGTGAACCAAATACAATAAATGCATTATTCGTTTATTTTTTTTTAATTGCTAACACTTGGTTTCATTTAGATGTTTATGAGAAGATTGAGAGGATGAAGATCAAATGAAGTTTGAAGATGTTTGTTTTAATTGTTAACACGATGGTTGTAATAGTTTTATTTAGAGTTTGTTTTATGGCTTGAAATTTTTTATTGTTGCTTTGCTACTTTTATTTTGGTTGGTTTGAACTTTGAATGTTGCAACTCTTAGTTAATGTTTTAAATGGTTTGATTCGTTTTTATTGAATTGTTAATTTTACGATTTAAATGTCAATCGGTTCCCGCGAGAACCGTTTAACCGGTTCGGAACCGAACCGAAACCGTTATAATACGGTTCGGTTCCGGTTCTTAAATTTAGCATCTAACGGTTCCGGTTCGGTTCTAAACCGTTGCACAGCCCTAACACCAAACATTAAACCAAGGGAGTCTCTGTAAAGCCTGTAAACGGATCTTTCAATGATATCAACCACAGAAACTTATGTTAGTACATAATCCTAACACAAGATGATTCAAGAATTAAACCAAAACAATTAAGAAACCAAAGCTTATCTTGCATTTACCAAAAACGAAGACTGATACAAGATTTGAAAGGTTTCGGCTGGCTCTCTAGGTATCGCAAAACTGATCAACCCCAAAACAACATTAGGGAATTGATTATATACTAATCACTTGGGCCTAAAGCCCCTATCCAAGCCTAGCCGAAACCATGACCCATATTACACTACTAACCCACTATGCATAAACCTTCAGGTTCCAACAATCTCCCCTAGGTTTATAGCATAGGGGCATGACGATCTTCAACTACTTCCACAGCCACCCATCTGATCTTTATAACCACCAAACCCTTTCTTCCTGACATATAGAGCACCAGCAGCAGCTGCAGTCCACTGTTTAGCTGCACTTTCATACTTTTCAATAGACCGAATTTGATTCTGCGCCAGCACTTCTAGATCTTGCAAGCTCAAATTCAGTAGATCCACTTGATCAGTCAATCTATAATGCACATCATCATCACACACAAGCAATGCATGTCCCAACATTTCATCATAAGCCCAGAAATGCAAAGTCTTCAAACCACCATCTAGAATTTTCTTCACCAATGGTATTGTCTTTTCTTTATCTGTGGGCGGCCAAACCACAGTCTTCCATCGCCTATGAGTTCGAGGATCACGTACTCCTGGAGCAGGTTTCAAGATGGCTAACATTTAGATTCACAAACGTATTATGTTTCTTGAACATTTCATTCGAGTTAAGGTTTTGTATTTAATACAAGATGAAAACACAGGCATGCACACATAGCTTTAAGAGCTACTATTATAGATTCCAAGTTATTTTAATTGTAGCACTGCAAAGCCAAATCCATTTCTGCACAGAGAAATAAACAACCAAGAACAGTTGCAGAGAGCAATTGTGAATTTGCACACCTTACATTGTTGAACACACAGAACAGTTGCTCTGATGAATTTGGCATACCCCTTACAATCCGGAGAATCTGGATGTGCATCTCTTGCAGCTTGCCGCCTCAACTCTGCTGCCTCTTTCATTAGCAATTCAATTCTCTCTATCTGGATCCATCTCTAACTAGGTATAATATATTAAGAAGCATAGATGTCAATAGCGATGGTAGCAATCGCTATAGCGCGTTACGCAACTATAGGTCTAGCGCCGCTATTAGAGTTGTAGCGATGGATGGCAAGAATAGCGACGCTTTATTATTTTTCTTGTTTTTGTAAATATAATTAGCAATTAAATATAGCTATAAAATAGTTGGATTTTAGGTTTTAGTTAAATATACATGTAAAATAGCATATATACCAGGGTATTTTGATATAATATACATATATTTTTTTTAAAATTTTTTATCTAGTGTATCGATATTTATAAAATAGCCGACCGCTATTTATCGCTATTCGCTATGTAGCATACAGGTATCCTACTGGCTACCGCTATTTGTCGTTATTCGCCATTTACAACTATGTCAAGAAGCATGCATTTGTCAACTTAACATGCAATATAGCATAGTAAATCAGACAAGCACACGCAACTAGAGAAATATGTATGCACAACATTGTATCTGTCTAGCCAGCAGAAAGGAGGCGCTGTAAGGGGAGGCGGGGCGTTGCCCATTTCTCCATGATAGAACAAGTTCAACGCGTGATGGAATGCAACATACCACCGCCACCTTCATTTTTACACGCGTGATTTCTTCAACGCATGCTAGTTTGTGTGTTGTGAGGATAATTGTTGGTTGGGGGGAAATTGTTGGGTGTGGTGGTGAGTGATAACCATTGCCACTAAAAAGGTTGTAAGTGATGGAATAATGGTTTTCTAACAGAAACACCCTGTAACCCTCCCCATCCACTAAACGAGTCAAGATTATAGATTTAAGCTTGGTTTTCTATCATTTCATACAGAAGTTCTCTTGGTGCATTCATATTGTTGAGACAACAACAGATAATGAACGAATTGTTGGACTTCTTGTTCCAAATGCACCTGATGAAACCAGAGTTGTTATCTCGGTTGTTCAGTACTTTCGTGATAAATACAATGTTCATATTCGTTATCCTTTGCTTCCTGCAATTCAAGCAGGCACAGATGCTTAACGTACTGTTATTACATCCGAGACGATTCAAGTGAGTCCTATGAAGCAAATGTCTGTCTATTCAATTGAGAAGAATCATTGCATTACATCCCCATTGAAAAACAGAATCGATAAATTTAGGGAAAATGGGGTTGAAAGATGATAACCCAACAGCGGAGGATCTCATTCTACAGCTTCGATAAATTCAGGGGTATTCTCAAATAATGTTTCCTAGATGTTTGAAGACCGACAAATGTCCAAAGTGCTGCTTCTTCGTTCATGTGACAGAAAGCTATCACGTGACAGAAAGCTACCTTGCAAAATTAAAAAAATTAAATCGACACCTTCAATACGCATCGTATAGGCCTATACGATGCGTATTACGTTTTTATAAGGGGACATTGTCAGCCTTTCACTGACCTAAAAGTTTGAACCAACCTTAACACACATCGTAGAGGCCTATACGATGCGTATTGAAGATGTCGATTTAATTTCCTAAGATATGCCAATAATACGACCCAATTTAAATCAACTCCACTCCCTGTTAAAAGTCATCTTTTATTTCTTTTTTGTTAAAATTCATCCTTTTTTAGTACATAAGTAAAAAATCATCCTTTGTTCCGGACCGTAATATTCTTAATTGTCATTATGTCATCTTATTCAGAGGCGAAGTATAGTGGGTGCTCAGGGGTGCACCCGCCCACCCCAATGTTTCGGTTAAAAGTGTATAAGTTACGATTTTTCGTCCAAAAATTTTAAAATTATATAGGATTGCCCCCCGATTATTTTTCCTAAATCATATATTCTAAATGTTTATAAACTTTGTAAATAAATGATGGGTAGTTTGGTAAATATACACTTTGTTTTATTTGGAACTATTATTATTTGAGCCGACTTGAATCGAATAGCCAACTCGATCCGACCCGAAACATAACGATAGGAAATTTTTTTTTTGGTCTCATCACTTTACGCCCCCTCGAAACTTTTGATCAAGCTCCGCCACTGATCTTATTTGTAATGATGGGTCGTGGAGAACCGGAGATTGCAATGACGATCATGCCAAATGTTTGTAAATGAAAGCATGACGTCATAATTAAGATAATTTAAAGTAATGCATAAACATGTTTAAATTACTTTTTAATATAAAAAAAAATATAAAAACACAAGTTTTGTTAAAAATCATCTTTTTTAGGTACATGAGTAAAAGATCAATTTTTTTTTTGTTCGTAAGAACTCATCGTTTTTTATCTGCCACTATATCTATTAAAACGATACTTTTTATTACAAAAATATAATGTTCCATTTAATTAAAAAGATATATATTTTAAATCAACATTTTATAAAGACAAAAGAAATAAAACGCTAAACCAGAAAAATAGAAAATGAAAAATAGGGATACTTCCTGATGCAATTTAAAAAAAAATAGAAAATATAAGGTTTGATTGTATTTATTTCAAAATTTTACGGGGGGAGTGCAACTAGTAAGAAATGAGAAAGAGGGGGGTGCATTTAGCAACACCCGTGCTTAATTCTTCATGTATTCATTTAGTAATTGATAAGCATGTGTGATGTGTAGTTTCTGGTTCTAACACACAAGATTATGGTAAGAATCATGTATTGGATTAGAAGACGAAGATAGCTTATCAAGTTATATATTTTTGGTCTGCTGACAAATTACTTGGATCTTTGGTACAAGATTTATAATAGATATTTAGTTTTAAATTTCAAAAATAATATAAAAAATTATATCATAAAAAACGTTAAAGCATCGAGATCTTAAACATGAAGGTTAACTTGTTTCCATAATTAACAAGTTGCATTATTATAATCTATCTTAGACTCCACTGCAAAAGAAATTTCCCTCTACTTTGCTTGAAGAATTACTTACCAATATGCAATCTTAATGTATGTATGTTTATCTTGAAACAATGAAACTTGAAATTCATCAGCAATTTATAAGATTGTCAATAGTTGAATATGTAATTTATAAAATAGAGATAAACTGGGATGTTTAGAATGGTCATAACTAAGTCATAATGTTGTTTTCTCTTTTTTGCTGTGG
The DNA here is from genome assembly GCA_030545235.1 of Helianthus tuberosus. Lineage (NCBI taxonomy): Eukaryota > Viridiplantae > Streptophyta > Magnoliopsida > Asterales > Asteraceae > Helianthus > Helianthus tuberosus. The sequence continues at coordinate 65,340,086 of CM060441.1, forward strand.
TCTGTAATCTATATTTAGCTCATTGGGGTATGTATTTTAACTCATTGGGGTCTGTAATTTGCTGCTAGTTTTACATATACATTTATTTTATAGGAATAATAATGTTAAAATAAAGAGTGAGTCACATGGGTATTGGCGAGAATTAAGTTTGCTAGCCAATTCCAGGTAAGCAAGCATTTGACTTGAATATCACCACTACCCACGTCCACCCTGCAGCCAATAAATCTCCCTCCACATTCTTGTTCAATTCAAAGTAACTTCATCCATCCACCCTCATGGACAACTACTCCTATGCCGACTCCGGTGACTCCTCACCACGCTCGCGTACTGATGCAGACTTGGACAATGTCTGCAAGGTCAAGTTTATGTGCAGTTATGGAGGTAAAATCAAGCCTAGGCCTCATGATAACCAGCTCTCCTATGTCGGTGGAGAGACTAAGATCCTAGCCGTTCATCGTTCTGTCACCTTCGCTACTCTCATCGCCAAGTTAAAGGCCTTATGCCACACCGACGTCTCTTTCAAGTACCAGCTGCCAGGTGAAGATCTTGACGCCTTGATTTCCGTCACCAACGATGATGATCTGGCACACATGATGCACGAGCATGATCGCTTGCCTTCTCCGGCTAAGTTGAGGCTCTTTCTCTTGCCTGCTAACGGTCAAAGCCCAGCGTTAACTCCGGTTAATAGTTTTGGTTCCACTACTACGGATGCCTTGAATTCTGGCCATCTTCAGTCTAAGGAACTGATGTTGGGTTTGGAAAAAGAAATGGTTCAGATCCCAGAACAGGAGCCAGAAGCTGCGGCGGTTATCGATGACCGAATTCAGAAACATATCCACGACCTACAGAAACTTGGAATTGCAGAACCATCTCTATACAGGAAACCAAGTAATGAGAATCTCACTGCTTATGTCCCAAAAGAGACAGCTCCTCAAATTTCACCGGATCAACATCAACAACCCGTTTACATGTTTCAGGCTCCGCCTGCCAGTGTGTATCACACCCCCAATGCCAATGGATACTACTACCAAAGGATGCCTGTCCCTGACCAACCACTTTACAATGTTATACCACAACCACAGACCACAGTGCCAGACCAACCACTTTACAACGTTATACCACAACCACAGACCACAGTGCCACCACAGCAACAGTTTGTAGCACAGACATATACAGAAGTGGTGACGGATTCAGCGTATGGTCAGGTGGCAGGTGCCGGAAGGCAAATTTACTATACCACCCAGGCCCGTGCTCCGGTTGTAGCAGTAGCACAGCCATTGCAACAGCCGTATCAAGCAATGGCTGTCACATTGAATCCAGAAACAGGTGCTAAAGAATTCATCTGAGGCATGTCTTAATTATGTATTAGATTCTCCCCATAGCATTGCATTGCATCTTGTGTTTAAGTGACAGACTTCTGTTTTTTACTTCCAAATAAACCTAGAGCATATATGTTTGATGTCATGATCTGGATTTAATTATTAAATCAAATTCAAAACGTTTTGTTCTAGTGTAAATTACAAGCCTACATAAATTAACAACAATCACTACATATAGATATAATCCAAGATCAAAGGAGAAGCTTTTGAATTACAATTAAAGCCGAAGGTAGCCGCCTCCTCTTTCTCCACCTCCAATGGTTCTTTTGAGGAAGGATTTCCTGTTGATAGACCAATTTCTTTTTAAAGCTCTTTGTTTTCTCCAACCACTTATTTGGCCATACAAAAACGGAAACAAGAAGCATAAAAGAACAAGAATCAATGTCCCCACACAAACCAACATTACATTTCTAAAACCATTTTTCAGCTTCGGGTCTCTTTGTTGTGTCCAAGGGACGCCTCCCACATTCATCCCAAACACTGTCATGTCATTTAAACACTTTCTGTAACTTTCAGTTGATCATAAAGATTAAATAACTTTTACGGACTTACCTCCTGTGATGATGGATAGAGGAAGGAATATGATGGAGAGGAAAGACAGGCAGTATAGTTTTCTGTTGATTTGTTCAGCCTGCCAGCTGTCGAGACCCGCTTGGACGGCTGTCACACGATTGCTTATGAATCCAACATTCTCCTTTAGTCGTCTGAGTCGACCAATCAACTCTTCAAGTGAATTGATGTCTTCATTTCCAAACCAATCTTTTACGGAACACTTTTCTTTCACCCTCGGGAACACTTGTTCCCCATGTGCAATCACCTACAAACGCCAAGCTTTTTTTCACTATATTGTGTTATTTTTCCATGCTTAAAAGGTGTCGGAAACTACCTGCAGAAGGCGTTGCAATTCTAGATGCATTTTTGGAAATCTTCTGTCGTCCAACAGTTGTCTCTTTAAAGAAAAGCCACCTAAAATTTGTAAACATATATTAAAAAAACCGAAACTTTGATCTCAAGATTCGAGTTTTAGAATTACCTTTATCCAAATCAACTTCTACAGAATCAAGCTCAATCTCAAGTTTAGTAACAACATCCTCAAGATGATCCACATGTGTGTCAATAATATGAACAACAAGATTGGAGACAGATTTAGGAACAGGATTGTCAGCCTCTTCAGAATGATTCATTGTCAACAAGAAATCAAGAACATGTTCTTTGATGACTATGCCACCCTTATCCATGCCAAATTTAGGACTCTCGACACTTGGAATCTCAGAGAGAAGAGATTGACCGACAGGGGAGAAGCCCAATCTGGGCACTCGGCCTAACGACACAGTAATGACTGAATTTTGAGTAACTCTAGCAGCTAATCTGAATGTAAAGTTGCTAGAGGGTGGAGCAGGGGAGTTGACCCTGAACACAAGTGCCCCATCAACATGAGCACAATAGGGTCCATTGCTAACTAAAGAAAGAATGTCCTGCAGCTTCAATGGCGGACAAAGAACATCAATTAAGTATTGTGCTGATTGAGAAAGCTTTTGGTTCCCTTTAGGAAGTTCAACATGATACCAACAGAACTTTTTCCCATCTCCCTCCACTAGATCCCATTCTTTATCACAATAATCCCCAAGTCCATCAAATTCGTAGGCTTTTCGTCTAACCAGACCAGAATAACGAGTCCGAGAGGGCCGAATCTCAGGATCGTCATCTACCCCTTCCCTGCCCATATCTGTAAAACAAATATCTTGCATCAAACCCCAAAAGGAATCATTCAACTTACACCTCTAGTTCTTTAATTCTAAGGGCTTAAGCTTACAGTTATTAATAATAGTTCTGATGATGTTACTGTGAAAATTCAACACATTGGATATGTACTGAACCATGCATTCAGATCACTCATTCTACAAACAGAAATCGAAAAACGAAATACATGAAATAAACCACGTACCTCAATGAAGCCGACGACTTTTTTTCAATCTACTAAACCAAAACAGCCATTTTAAATAAACCAGAACCTCTTGGGAAAAGGGTTTATAAATTAGGATTATAGCATGCATTTCAAATATAAAAACAGTTTAATCTGAATATCAAAATTTAAAAATGGGATGGGCGGAGGAAACAAGAATGATAAAGATGCGATCCAAGCCATTTGGGGCATCAACTGCTTTCACACAATTTGGATGGGCAGTTTCCCGGAAACCTCAACAGCCAGGATTTGGTTTTAATTTAAAAGACTTTAGATTCCTCTGCATAAATTCTTTTCAACTCGTGTGTATAAACTTTGGATTTATGAAAATTGGGTTTTTTTTATAAAAAAAAAAAAAATTATGTGGGTTTTTATAATTAGTTTCGAGAATGATATTGTTATTGAAGTTGACTAACATTTCTGGCTATGAGGTGTACTCTAACATCTAGAGTGTTAACAATGACATGGCATGTTAACTAACATTGCAAACCAGTCATTCCTTGTGTTAAAGTGCATTAAATGAGTTATGTGTTAACATGTTAACCCAATGTTAAAAGATTGAATTAATTATTAATTAGTTTCTTTTTTAGACAAAACCCCAATGTTAAAGTGCATTAAATGAGTTATGTGTTAACATGTTAAACCATTTCTTTAGAGTGGGACAAAGTAAAATGAGGAAAAAAAGTTGATGTGTCACTTAGGTGGAGTTAAGTTAGGTTAAAATATACCCAAAGACCTTATATGTTAAAAGATTCACCAGCCTTGTGATATAGATTTATCGTGGTTCTTCTAGTAAAAACTGTTAAAATCAGTGGGCTCATTTTGTATTGAATTTATTGTTTAGCTAATTTAGCAAGTTACCTTAAATAAGTTCTCTATTTATAGTCTTATATTTTCATACTATAAATTAACAACATGTTCGTGCTTCATGAAATTGTACTCTAAGTATAAGGAATTTTTCAAAAAAAAAAGTTGGTTTTTCACTTCTAATTTAAAGGTTTTCATCTGTTTGCATTTTTAACCTCTTTAATTTTATTTTTTTACTTACCCAAACTTTTTCAACTTTTGCAATTTAACCCCTAATACTTTTTTGTTTCCAACTTTGAACCCTCATACTTTTCATCTTTTGCAAATTTTTTGTTTTATGTTCCGTTCTAAATTTTGCGAGTGAATACGCCGAAACATACGTATGGGTTCAATATTTTTTCGTCTATTTTTTTCCATTTGACATGACCGTCGCAATATGTCTTTATTTCCCTGTTTGACAGGTTCATCGCAACGAACATGGTTCTAGATCGACTTAGTTATTCTTTTCTGTATTTTATGTTTTAGTCTAATTTTTTCGCATTAACACGATGTAACGGGCTTACATGGTTCAACGATTTTACGTATGTTTTTCGTTCGCTATTATTTTTTCCTTTTTTGTTATTTGTTTTTACCCATTTTTCAATGTTGTTGGTCATTGGCAGTGATATAGCATTGGTGCTACTTAACACGGTTTACGCCCCCGCAGCAACGTGGGGGGCCATAATACTAGTTATTCTTTATTTTATATATTAACTTTTCATAATAATAAAACCCTAATCGATTTATCAGTTATCATCGTAACATAGCTCTATTCTATCCATGTTTATTGATCTACTTGTGGAAGAGTTTGATCTGTATCAAGTCATGTTGTGAGCAGTGGCGGATATAGGATTCCGACCAAGGGGTAACGTGTTATAAATAAGCCGTAACGAAATCGAAAAAATGCGAAGAAAAACTAGTGGCGCAACATTAAATTGGTTTTGGTTTTGATTTTGATTTTGGTTTTTGTGCAACATTAAGAGTTTGCCTTAAGCATTATCCTTGAGGATCGACTCCACGGGTTTTGGCGGCCCGCAAGTAGGGTTCACTTCACATCCTTCCATTTGATGGTTGTTTATTTTTAGGGACATTTAAATATTTCCCCTTGCTAAGATCATTTATTGCATGTTTACTCAACCCTTAAAATCGATTACACATTTATCCTTCCTAAACAATATATACTAGTAGTTTACCCGTCCGCGGTCCGGGTATATATGATTAACACCATCCAAACGCACTGCATATTTTAATATCACAATGACTTCTTATCCAACTATTAAGAACATCAATAACTGTGTCTATATTTAAGATAATGATGACTTTTTATTCGATTGCGATTAGTAACTACAACTGTTCTTGTATTCTCATACATCGAATTGTCATACATACTAACTTAAAATCTTACATCTATTCGCACAATGTAAAATATTTAAGTAATTATTTGTAAATTGATTAACGTAGCAATTGCTAACACCATTAAATGAAGATAGATGAGAATATCAAAGTTAGATGTTTATGGTATAGATAGTGTTTTTTTCATGTTTGCAACTCTATATTCAGGCACAATTTAACATCAACATAACTAAATCAAATTCAGACACAATTTAACATCAACATCAATATCGATCTGCAATCCTCTGATTCTATATCTATACTATATAATAATACTTATGCTTGCTAAAATAAGTAAAAGTAAAATGTGACAACAAAGATTAATACGATTAAAATTTATGACATTAAAAGAGTAACAACTACATCGAGTACTGAACTAAGAAACTTTCAAATCTAACAATAACAGTCAGAAATTTAAAAATCTAACAGCAAGAATTAAGAAATTTTAGCTTCAACTCCATCGAGTGTTGAACCACTCGATGTATATCCTTGAGCATCGCCATGAACTCCACGTCTCTATCACCGCACTCTATATTACTGACAACACAAAGGTCATGAATGGAAGTCGAAGGCATCGCCATCAGGTTTCTGGAAACCTGGTCTCTCGTGAACAGACCAAGGTGCAGTCCATCAAAACACCTCTTCAGCTCTTGAAGAGTAGCCCTATCCGCATATACTTGCTTCTCAACTTGCTTGATAGATCGTTGCTTTAAATCATCAGACTCTGCAGAAGTGTATGGCGCCATTTTATGTTATATATTACTCAACTGATGTGAAAGAAAGGTATCTTGGTAGTAAAATTTGATGAAAAACAGGTGAATTGGCAATAATATTATATAGTGAAATATCTAACAGCCCAAAGGTCAGATTTAAATTCCCTTTACATTTAATAATCTAGGAGGGAAAAACGTGTACAATTAATATAAACATGTAAATTTATATTTAAAAACAGCGGACTTTTAATGCAAAACTTTTCAAAACTAAGTTTTCATGGCAAAGCTAATAAAATTAAATATCAAGAAACCCAAAGGACAAAATTTAAACCTTAAAAAAATAGGTTATCATAATTACGATTATGGTTGTAAACGAGTCGAGCCGAGTCGAGCCAGGGTGGGGTCGAGCTCAAGCTCGAAATTAATTCAGGCTGTTAAACTTGGCTTGAGCTTTACCTCGGAGTTAAACGAGCCTAAGAACAAGCCGAGCCATGGGCCAAGCCGAGCTAAGCTCGAGCTGGGCTTGGTTACAAAATGAGCCAGCTTGGTTCACGTCATCTCAAATTGAGTTTTTTTAGCTAGTTTTTTCTCGAGCTTCTTTCGAGCGAGCTACGAGCCTTGTTAGAATTATAAAAGAAAAAAATTTATTGGTCACCATCTCTTGTTAAAAAAAAAGAAAAAAATTATTGGTCACCATCTCTTGTTAAAGAGACTTGTAGTAATTTATGTAGTGGGTAGCTAATTATGTACTTATTAGTGGTTAAGGTTCCTCTACAAATGGTGGTTTATGTGAGAAGTGTAAGAATGAATATGGTGAGGACATGTGTCTTTAATTAAAATTAGAGATTAAGGATAATAGGGTACTTTCAAATTAAATTCAATCTAATGAACAAGATCTTTCCAAACCGTTGTTTGAGAAATATTAGGAAACCATATATTCTATATCTTCTATTATTCGAAATCTGGTATCCAGTATTGTTTAATCCAAAAAATTTGTATCAACTTGTTATTCCGCATATATAAAACATCATACGAATTCCAGAAAACAACATGAGTTAAATCGTAATACAGTCATGGTATTCTAACATCTGGAATAATTTTTGTTATTTTGCAGGTATAAAACACCATACATTCTCCAAAAACACAATGACTTGAATCGTAATACAGTCGTGGTGTGTTTTAACGTCTGGTATGATTGTTATTCAAGCCATGGTATTTTAACACCATCTAGGAATGATTGTATTTCTATTCCAAATGTTAAAACATCATGATTGTAATCACAATACAGTATTTTCATATTCCAGATGTTAAAACACCATGACTTGGATAACAAAATAATCATTTTAGATGTTAAAGCACAATGACTTGAATCACAATACAATGTTTCCAGATTCACCATGTTTCTTATGATTTTCAATGATTCTCTGAATCGATAACACATAATGACGAAGAAGTTCGTTCGATTACTTTCATAAAACAATCCGGATTTTGGATTTTGATCTTTTTCCATGTCTTCGATTAAGAAGGAAAGTACGTGAATTGTTGAGTTTTTTAACAGCGTGGTTGTGAATTTTTTATACATTTTCTTTATTTAAACTAGGTAAAAATACATTATTAACCCCACTCACTCCATTTATACACTTCTCACTCGCATCATATACATTCTCCGTCAAGCCTATGAATAATCTAGACTATTTTAACACATACTGTTTCTAATTATAGAAAACAATCATTTATCTTTAGTGAATTATATAAAAATGGCAAAGTCCAATAATAAAAAGACAAATCATATCATTCATGCTTGAAAGACAAAAAGTATTAATTTGCCTAAGCAGTGATAACCTTAATAGCAAAAGTGACCTTATAATACTGAAGAATTAAAAAAAATAAATCCAAATCATAATTGAAATCATACGGATATTACAACATAATCTAGATCCATAGCCCTTCACATCCATTGATGGAGATCATGTACGCAAGTAGAACCAAAGGCCTATGTCGTATGTCTCGCAACTTCCTTTTGAACAGCCTCTTTCAGCTCCAACATTGCCACCTTCAATTTTTCAAGATCTGCCAATCCTAAATCCTCTATAGGTTTATCCTGATGTGTGTAAAATGCAACATATAAATTACATCAAATGAGGCATAAAACTAACATTTTTTAGTACTAATGTTGGAAAAAGTGTGCTTTTGTCTTCCTTTTGTATTTTCAGGACCAAATGAGCTTAAATGACAAAAGGAACAAATATGTAGCAAAATCTAACATAAATACAAAGAAAAGGAATAAAAGTGGTATGCCCGACCCCTCGACAGCATCTTCCCAAGCAAAAACAAGAGAACAGAAGGCTGACCACCGCCCCGTGCCCAACGAACACGGGGGCGTGGCCAGGTGTCTGCAAAAAATGACAAACTTGTAGAAGCTTCTATTCCCAGCACGGGGGCGTGCCCAGCTCAACAAGGTTCGTGGTCAACGCTAAGATTCGCATAATCTTACAAATCTTGATAGTACAGATACGCTTCTGCACACGGGGCCGTGCCCAGTGAACACGGGGGCGTGTGGAGCCTAATGTAGACAATTGTAATTAATGAAGAAAGAGAAAGTGGATGGCCACGGGGCCGTGTCCGGGCTTCTGTGCAGGCTATAAATAGGGGTGCTTGGTTCACTTCAAAGGCATCCCTCGGCAAGCCACCTTTCTCCCACTTCACCACCACTACAACACCCACATCCACCACCATCATCCATCATCCACCTTAGAGTGTGTGTAGTAGTCTCGGGATCCAAGATTGATAGTAAGAGTTCTTGACAATCAAAGGCCATGTTTGCCTAAGTCTCTTACATCACTTGGTGAAGACAAGCATTTAATGTAATACTTTTGATTTTTAATCTTTTTGCACTTTTTATTTGGTTTTGTATTAATGACTTTAATAACTAGTTTCTTATGTTGAAGGTGAAACTTCCTTGTCATTTGTCCGTGGTTTCTTGGCATTATTTTACTGTCTATATAAAATAAAAGATTTTCACCATTCATATCTCTACGGTCTATATAGAGATATGTTGGCTACCTGGTCGGGGGTTAAGGGAATGGTTTGGTAAGGTTCTTGCCTTGTTCGGTGTATAGATCCTGCAAGGACCTAGGTCAAGCTTACTAGGACCTCCTTCAATACCCACTGGTATTGGATTGCGGGGGTGCGAATGGCTTGATCCCCTCATATGTAAACTACTATTAATACATTAACCCGGCTACTTGGGATTGTATCCCTGCTGACTCAAACCACTTAGCCGAGGGTAACGTCACCTTCAAAAGATGGGCCTACCACATTACGCATTAATAACTTAATTAATTATCTTTCAATATTCCGACCCTTTGGGATTGTATCCTTGCTGACTCAAACCACTGGGTTGAGAGTAACGTCACCTTCAAAAGAGGGCTCTACTACTATAACTAAGATAATCTCTTAAAAAGTGCAAAAGTGCGGAAATCATCAAAGGTTACATTAAAGGCGAGTCGGATCCAAGTGATTCATCTTGTCTATCTGTTTTTATTTTTATTTTTCAGCATTTTTAGTTTTTATTTTTCTTGTTTAAAACATTTTCTAAAACTTTTGATTTGATTAGACGTTGAGGATAAACTGGTACTAAAAGCTCTTGTGTCCTTGGACGACCTCGGTATCTTACCAACGCCTATACTACGCTCACGATGGGTGCACTTGCCCATATGTGTGTTTAGTGTTAGTAAAATATAGTGTTTTATAAATTTAAAACTTGACTAATGTGTTAAAAAGGGCTTAAAATATCAACAAAAAACATATAACGCTACACACGCATCAATCCCACCAGTTATTTTTTTGGTTCTCTATCCTTATCTTGTGAAGTTCTTCACAAACCTTTTTCTCATATTCCAATTGTTTGAGCAAGTTGGTGAGGTGAGTGCAGAGTTCTTGGACATTGGCATTGCGGGGAAGGTCCATAAATTGAGACATTCTTGAACTTGGAGGATCGGGACTTTGTTCCAGAAAGTGATTTACAATCACTTCAACACCTAGGCCCCAAATGAGTATAACTTTCTTTCCTTTTGGGAGAGTACAATGACAGCTATTTGTGTCCTGGAAAGGGTGCAAAGTTCGTTTGCCTTAAAATTGCAAGAACGGATATTTAAAGGGCCATCTTGCAATGCTACCGTTATAGTGATATCTTTAGATATTAATGTTCTTCCATATATATTGGTGTTATTTGACTATAATTTCTAATGTAATTGAGATAATGAATATTTACAGCCTCAGATTAGACGGCAATGACAACTATGAATGCTAAGGATTTAGTTTAAGGTTCGGTTCATGAAGAAATATGAAATGCAAAATTTGACGAACTTTTAATCCTTGGAATGCCATCTAAAATGATTAGCCTTATGACATTAAATAGTACCTAACTTAACTAAGAAAATTGTTCACGTCCAAAGCCTCTTAGTCCTATGTGGATCTTACTTGCTAGGCCTATTAATATAAATGACTAGCCATATGACATTAGAAATGGTACCTAACTTAACTACCTAAGTGTCTAAATGTTATAAAATGGTTGCATTACTTTATTTGTTCATGAACAAACCTTAAACATTAATATTCGTGTTGGTTCATGAACCTTGCCTTAATTTATCTCTATGTCTTTGTTTGTTCATGAACCAAACCTTAAATATTAATATTGGTGTTGGTTCATGAACCTTACCTTAATTTATCTCTATGTCACAAAAGTCATAACTTTTCATGGTTTAGAATTCGGAAAAAAAAGTCAATTTTTTGAGGTTGTAAATGATTATTATTTCAGTTATGTTAGAAATTACAATGAAACAAGGCCAACATATAAGAAAGAGTATGTGCAATTAAATGATTGATATCTTGAGATATTAATTCAAAAGATATCATTGTTGTGTTGTATGGTGAGGTATCCCTATAAATATTCATTGTTTTTCCTAAAACAAATGAAGAATGAAAAACATTCTAGATATCACACTCGTTAGTCAAATCGAAAGCAGTCCTCCCGTCCTTGAATTGATGCCTCAAAAGAGTAAAGGCTGCTAAAAGATCGAAATTGTTAGAATTACAAAAGAACAAATTATTGGTCACCTTCACCTTCTCTTCTCTGAGCCCCGTCTACGGATTTCTAGAATGTAAGTGAGATTTGCATCCCTTGTGAGAGTGAAATCACAATCATTGCGTTATGCACGGCTAAAAGGTATCTTCATTTGGCTATCTTTGTGCTGAGAAAGTTGTAGATCGTTTTGAGGATGAAAGCGATGTATCATCAACTCAGTGCATGTATGACCAAATGGGAATACCTTTCTTGTTGGACATAACACCATGCTTGCGATTTCCACCCCACAAAATGGTGCAAAGCTTGCTACCATTTTTAAAAAAAATGCTAGTTTGACATTTGGTGAGGGCGACCGACACATTGCTTTCTTTGTTATTCTTACAATTTCAATCTTTTGTCTGCCTTTGATCTTTTGAGACATTGATAGACTTTTCCTAGTAGCATATTTCATTGGAAATTTAAATTCTATTTCATATGATGTTGGTTCCATTTGGGAAAGAAAAAGGAATTCTTGATTCCATTTATATCTATTGTTCAAATTAATTTCACTACCGGTACGTTTTTTATTAATGTTCTTCCGTTTGAGTAAAGGTCGTATTATTAGCACACCTGAATCCTTAAATCGACACCTTTAATACGGGTCGTATAGGCCTATATGGGTCGTATTGCTTTTTCAATTTCCAATAAAGACTGATGTGTCAGATTTTGTCTATTTGACTGGATCTATACGGGTCGTATAGGTCTATACGGGTCGTATTGGTTGAGTTTTTTTTTACAAATTTTTTTATACCTTTGTTATGGTTTTAACAAAGTTTTCTAAAAAATGTTTATTTTTTTAAATAAAAGATTCCTTAATTTTTTTAAGAATACCATGTACAATGTAGTATAGTATATGTCCCGTATGAGCATATATAGGTATAGTAAAGGTCCCGTATATGTATCGTATAGGTTAACTAATAATTTTAAAGGTATTTTGTTTGTATAATGTATTTAAAGGGTATTTTGTTTGTATAATGTATTAAACGAGTTGGCAAAACTCATTTTATCCATGTAAAAATCAAATAAAAACGACAATAGATTCTTTTTAATTATATTTTATTTATGTATTGAGGAAAAAATATATGTATTACCTGATTTTCAACACATAATGATCTGATTATGTGTATGATTAACATGAAGAAACTAAACCTTCAAATTTGTAAAATTTGAATTGGTTTCTTCCTTCTTAGTCATCAATGTTGTTAGTGAATGTATTAATCATGATTACTCATCATCAATTGAAATATTTCATAATATATTATCCCGATGTTGTAAGCTTAAAGTCGTATGAAAACAACATAGGTCGATAAATCCTTATACCTTACACAAAATATCTATGGTTGATGCCATATTGGAGCAATGGATCCATCGTCGAGTGCACTAAACAAATATAAAAAATCATGTTGAGCCAAGAAGTATGTATGTATCTAGCGTTAAGGATGCACGATCAAATAACATAAAATAAACTTCACAAAATCCCCACAATCGAGGGGAGAACCGACCATAATTTCTTTATTTCAGTTCCAATAGCATGTGTACAAAGGACATAAGGCATGTCTACATTGATGCAATGGTCGTACCTAGTAAACATTGGTGTTCAATTTACATTCTATTCGTCTCTTTTTGCACACAATAAGGCAGAATCACAGGTAGAAATGGTAATCAACTTAGAGTGACACACTTTCGATTCTTGAAAAACTGAAGACTTGTCAAAGGAGACATGTGATCTGGGATGAACTAATGGAGTAATAGATGGAATAAATCTAGCTACCCTCCAAATCCATGAAAGAACATTATCAGATCTGCATAATATCGATGTCTACCAACTAATTTTATACAGATCAAATATTTGATGTTTGACAAGTACCTTGAAACAAAATTGGGCAATATAACTAAAACATTACAAATTCCCATTCTACGAAACAAATACCGGCCAATCATCACTCTTCACAAATGAATATTCATTTCGATTTGTCGTGTCTGATGTCGGAACCATAAATATCGAATGAACGTGATACGCCGGTAAAAAGAGACTATCGATAGAGGGGTTGATAAATTTGGATGAAAAAGTTGATCGGAGATTTATATTTTTTAGTACATTGAAGTAAAATAGGGGTATACGAATTTTGTTTCTGAAAACCTTTGTATAGACGGAGTTCAATAGAATTAATCAACAAATGGATACATCTTCAAGGATTGAACAAATAATATTATAAGCCGCAAATCGACACGGCAAGAATTCATTTTTTCAAGACAATTGTAAATTTGTTCTTTATTTCTTATGCAACTGCAAAACAGAGTTTAAAGAATCTATCAGGGCGTGATCACAAACCTGGTTCAAATGATACAAAATTTGATGATCAATCCTTATGAAAAACGATTGATTAGTGATTAGATTTTCTTGAGAAAGATAATAAAAACCATTTCAAATATTTTTCCTGTTGATATCGTTGAAATGATTTATACAACAAATGAATGAAGCAATTAAACTGAAACAAATGAAGAAAAAGACTTACGTGGAGTATAACGGTTACAGATTTGGAAAACCCTTAATAGAAAACTCTATGTGGGGAGGCATGAAGGGGTAAAGAATTGTTGGGGTGGAAAAAGGAAGAACAAAAAAAGCAGGCTTAAAAATGTTAATAGGAATCGAACCGGTGTCTCTTGTTTAATGCAGAGACGCGACCACCACCCAAACAAATTGGATCTTGCGATCAATGTTAATCTAACGCCAATGTTGTAGAAGGCGCTAGGCGCTAGTCGGGCGGTGAGGTACCACCTAGGGATTAATCGGAATGGGATTTTTATATGTATTTTTTCAAAATTATATATATATACCCAATAATATAAAAATAATACTTCAAAATTCACATAAATACTTCAAGTTTCAGATAGTATGGTTCGATTTTGACCAATTTTGACCGCCTAGGACCGATTTTGACCGATTAATCCGATTTTTGACCGCCTAGGACCGCCTAGGTACCGCCTTTGACCGACTTTGACCATGACCGATTAATTGACCGACTAGCTCAAAATTAGGCAGTAAGTGGCCGCCTAGCGCCTAGGCGCCGATTAATCGGCCGCCTAGGCCGATTTCTGCAACACTGTCTAACGCCATTAAAGTAAGTCTGAGTAGACGTTAAGTTGTCAAAGGATACATTCATTTATGCAAGGGGTGTAACCCAAGGTTGTACCCCAAGTTACTAATTGTATAAAGTCACCCCCCGAATTTCCAACTCAATCCCGGTGGCCCGGGTGGGGAATATCGTGACGTAAGATTGGTATCGTCATAGTCAAATAATCACAGATAGCACAGCGGAAGTCTTGGAGTTTAAAATATTAAAAAAAAGTAAGTGTCAAAAGTTCAAATATTAATACAGACTTGTTTGTAATAAAATCCACAGACGGATCAAACAAATCTATAATATACTATATAAAGGAAAAGTGATGGACATGAATGTAATTTTACATCACATACAACTTTAAAAGCAATATGTACAAATAAAAATAACACATTTGAGAGGGAGATAATAGTAAATAACATTAATTTTTAAGACACTAGAGGGATATAATGGTAAATTAATCATGCCCCTATAGTTAAAATCTAGATTCCATTTCCATCTTTACCCTTTTGATCATTTCTCTATCCACAAAATTGTTACTGCTCTTTATTTCTTTTGGTAAATGTCTTTTAATTATTTCTTTCTTTAATTCTTTGTTAATACTACATCATGAATTTCACCCGATGAACCGATTGATTACCTTATCAAGATTAAATGTAATTTACTCCCCAAATTTTAAGATGGCAACCCAATGGTCATGCCTTCTTCCCTATTTTTTCATCATTTTCTTCCAAATTTGACCCCAAATTAATGTCAGTAGCCTACACGATTCTTGCAAAAACAACTATTTATCCCAGCAGTCTCCACCCCTAATCTCATCTCATGAATGCGAATTTTAATATCTGAGTCAATGTTGCAGTTCAAGCGTCATGCGTTTATGTTGGTTCTTCAACTCATATTCGTGTAATCAATCTTCTTTCATTCAGATTCAATGTAACAATCAAGCCTAGAAAGGTTTTTAGTTTAATGTTATTATATGTTATATATTGAATTAGGATTTCATTAGCATTTCAGAAGCAGTGCAGAGGATAAGAGATGAAGCCGAACAAATATAAACCTTCCGCCATCACCACCGATCCACCGCCTCCATCGTCTTCTACAATCGTTTCATCCGGTGAGCGGTTTCACTACCTCCTCTGTCGTATACCGAATTTTAGTATCAATTTACATTTTATATAATCGAGTCAACTTTTGCCATTCATTGTATCCTTGTGTACTACATGAGTGAAATGCATAGAAGGAATGAGGTATTGATGCTAAGGGAATTTGGGCTAAAGCCCATATGTTGAGCCTCATACTGAGATATGTCATCACATGGCAGAAACATTTTTCAGGGATTTCTTGAAATCATACCATCTAAATGTGTATCATTTGATGAGTGGGAAATGTAAAAGCCAGTTTGCATGTGGTTAGCCATTACAGGCTTAAAAACTAACTTGATTACTAAAAGTATTTACATAATAAAACATGTTGCAAGTTTATAGATTTTTATAGCGATTCTAAAAATCTTGTCTTTTTTTCTTGTTTCCAGATTGGCATAAATGTGGAATTTATAAAAGAGCTCCACGATTTACCTTACCAATGATCAAATCATCTAATATTATATTCAAGTATGTTTATATTGTTAGTTATATTGATAGTGCTGGAGTTGGTGGAGAAATTCCTTCTACATATGCTAATACAACAAATTTGGTCAGTGTAAGAACATTTATTTTGATGATGTTTCAAAGTAATTAAGCTTGTGGTTAATATGCCTAGGTTGAATTGATGGGTGGGATTTTCATTTAGCGGCTAATTGAAATGAATTCAAGGAAACTATAAGTCTTTAATTCATGTTGACTAAAAATTTGTTTTCTTTCTTATTTGCTCTCAACTTGGTCTGACTTGTTCATCTTGAACTTGACTTGGTGCGAGTCAATTTATGTGACTCACAAGGTCCCGGTTGGTGAATCTTCCTTAAACTTGTTCAGGTACGATTATAATTATGCAGATCTAAATTTGGGTTTTTGAAGATTTTGTTGGATTAATACTGATTTGTTGAGCAATTTGATTGGTTGTGTAGTTGGTTGAGAAGGATGCAGAAAGGGCTATACTGTTGTTTTGGGCAACCATCAATGCTGGAGGTTGAGTTGATAGCGCACTGAAGGATCTGGCGATTGTTATGAAACAACAGAATGGGGCTGAAGAAGCAATTGAAGCGATTAATTCTTTGCTTAAAGAAAAAAAAACATGTTTTTTTTCCCGGTAAAACGCAAGACCCTAAACCCTCTATCTTTATGAGATTAAGGTGTGGAAGATTGGATAATCAGATTCGACTGTTGTGGCATAAACTGTTCATGATACAACAAGGGGCGGCTTTCAATGGGAAGTGAACTAAAACCTCAAGATCACAAGGGAAGAAGCTTCAAGTTTCGGCCGAACAGGAGGCGACTTGGCTGATGGTAAGAACTTACAACAACCATGGTGGATTTTGTAATGGATATGGGATTTTGATTTTAAAATTTGTTTTAACATATATTTTCTTGTGACATGAGGTCTGAAGTGGCTACCCAAGTTTATTGTACTTTTCAAGGCATTAAAATGGAAATAGTTCTTTCAATGGTACTACTAGTCTAAATTTGCTCCTGGAAAACACAATCATTGTTGGTTTACTGATCTAACATTGACCTTCTGGCCTTTTATGTTAATGTTAAAGGATTGTGCCAAACTTGTTCTCAATTATACAAGTTCTGTGTCGGCCTTGGCTGTGAGTTCTACAAGCACTATTGTGCTTGTATTGGTTGGGGAGGGTGTACACAATGAGCTTTTAAAAGTTTGGTCATACCTGTGGATTGGACTAAGATGGCATTGGGTTCAAGTGTTAGATGTCCAGCATGATGGAGGTGAAAGTATGGGCTCCAGAATGTGATGCATCATTGCATTGGGCTAGAGATGGATCACCTTGTATATGGCATGGAGCGATTGATCTTAAAACTCTAATATGCATCGTGGACTATGAGCTTGCTATTAGCCTTTAATTAGTCCTTTACTCTTTCTAGGATGTTTGTTTTCAAAAGTTGTAAAAAGTATTAGGTGGTTTATAAACTCAATATAATTGTAAATATATTATTACTTTAAATACCTTAGGTTGATGTTGGGTTTGGAGTTGCAGGGCAAAGGTGCCTGGCTGATCATCTAATGTGTATACAATTCTCACATCTGAAACTTCATTCGTCAACAAATCAAGAAATTCTAGACAAACTTCCCACCAATTTAGGTATGCCTTATATACGTATGGTTATTGATCTGGCCATGTGCTTAGTTAAAGTTTTTTGATGGACCACTGGTTGACTTTTCATCATAATATCATGTATTGATGTATATAACACCTATCACAGAATAAATGAAATTTCATGTAATGCAGGGTTATAATGGTAGTCAGTTGTGGGATATTGCATTCACCATACAAGCAATTATTGCTACAAACCTCATTGAAGACTTTGGCCCAACATTGAAAAAAAGGATACATGTATATAAAGAAGTAACAGGTAAACCTTACAGTTTCACTGAATATTAACTTATGTTATTGCTAATTCATTTCTTTTTTTTACAGGTGTTAGAAGACTGCGATGGTGATCTCGATTATTGGTACCGTCATATTTCAAAAGGTGCTTGGCCATTTTCAACCGCAGACCATGGTTGGCCCATTTCAGATTGTACCGCAGAAGGGCTAAAGGTGATTATTCCTTTATTCTTTATCGTATTCATGTTGTCAGCTTGTTAACTGCTAACTGCTAACACGCTTTATTTGCTTTCTATTAGGCTGCACTTTTTCTTTCAAATTTGCCGTCAGAACTTGTTGATGAGCCATTGGATGCAGACCGGCTGTATGATGCCGTCAATGTTATTCTTTCTTTACAGGTAATTTTAGTTGTAAATTTGTAATTTATCTCACATGTGTTATCTTGGTGATTCATAATGTTGTTTTTGGTTTGCTAAATATTATTTCAGAACTCAAGTGGTAGTTTTGCAACATATGAACTGACAAGATCCTACAGCTGGTTAGAGGTATGCATGCAGTAATTATTATTTAACACGTAATCTGACATTCTTATTTGTCTCAGTTGGTAAATCCTGCTGAAACTTTTGGTGACATTGTTATCGACTATCTATAAGATATCAAGACCTAATTTCCAATATTTATCTTTTAAATTTGTGGATATTTGTGATTGTTTACGAACTGCGTATGATTATTCAGATACGTGGAGTGTACCTCTGTTGCAATTCAAACGGCTATAATTTAAAAAAAAATCAATTTTAATCTTTTCATCCCAACTTTCAGATGTGCTCAGTTAAGGTTTTTTGATGGACCGGTTCGTTTTTTGTGTTTGTGTTGGGTTTTTAGGGGCATGAATGATATACAAGGTATAGTGGAATATATCCCATTATTGGGCCAAAACTGGTTACTTTTAGATTTCATTTCTTTCTTTGGTTTTTGCAACTCTTTTAGAAATACACCAATATGGTAATCTATGTTAAGGGTATTGTAGATGGCAAGGGTTGATGGTCAGTTGGTGGTATGTTCACACCTCATATTGTCGACTCCGAGGCAACGCGCGGGTTTCCCACTAGTATACAAAAGGGAGATCAAAAGACTAATAGGCTTATGCAAAGGAGTTGCAAATTCCTCTTCTAGCATTACCGAGTAGCTTCCAGCCTATTTACGTATTTGTACATGTAACTTAGTCTTTTGAAAACACGTCTGTTTTCACTGGTAAATACAATCAACTGACACATTTTGAAAACATTTTCAAAATTGATTTAAGTGCACGAGGCACACGTTTTATAAATAACTTGGGACAATTCAAAATGATCTTGTATATAGTTTTACATGTCTGTCAATACATATGGGGCCCAGTACTAAACACCGAGACATAATTAAACGACATGCCACTTAAACCCACAAAGGGGTATCCCCTGATCAACGGGTAAGAAAACATTTTTGTATAACCACTAGCATCTGACGGGTGTATGCCTACACCCTTTGCTCAGTCGTGGCCATTAGTAACTTAAATGAGCCATGGATATCCAGGTTACGGTCTTGTTAACCCTTAATGTTTAAGTTATCAGACAAAACATATTAAAATGGGTTATGAAGATTTTGTAGCCACAATCCGGCATATGATCCCATACCCGAACAAGCGGTAATAATTTACCGTGTCCCAAGCCCGTATAAGGAAAATAGGTTAAGAGTATTTACCTGAGCTAATACTTGTCTTATAAATGCAAGGTTTATAAATAACTCAGCCGTTTAATCAATTGACAAGTGTAGGTAGCAATTTACTGAAAGGCTCTAGTCTGGAATGATGGTATAAATAACCAATTAGAATGCTAACGGGTCTTATTCAAGTCATAGACTTAGACCGGCTAGCTTAAAATATCGAAAACGGTACGATACGCTTGATTAAGCGATGACCAGAATAGAATGTAGTTTAAACCCAACAAATACTAAGACTTGTATAATATGGGTAAACAAATAACATTTTGGAAATTGAGATAAAAATGATAAGGTTAAACCCGTTTCGGTAAACTTATGTAAACTAGTTACATAAGCCTAATCGTACGTGCATAAGTGATAACGGGTAACTGGACGAGTCATGAATAAGTTGTATATGCCAATATACTTTAAACAAGTTATAATATCACTAGGATATCAACTTGTATGCCCATTAAATTATGCCTCATAAGGGTGTTTTGGTCATTTAGTGACGTATAAAAGGAACTTGCGTGTAAACTGATGTTATAAACATAATCATTTTGTAAAAATATTGTATTTATGATATAATATCAGTAGGATATCAAACATGTGTGAGTTTTATGGTTTAAGACCAAACTATGCACCGTAGGGGCATTTTGGTCATTTCACACATAGTTTGAAAACTTATTTAGGAATCTGAGTTATAAACATGTACCTAGTTTAAAAACATTTTAAATAAGTTATAAAATCAATAGGTAACAAGTCTTGCTTGGTAACTATGGTTTAAAACCATACTAAGCGCCAAAAGGGCGCTTAAGTCGTTAAATGACGATGGTTGCGATCTTTTATCAAAACTGATGTTATGAATAGAATCTTAGTGTCAAAATATGTTATTTATAATATCATAATAGTAGGTAATTAGTTTTGTATCACATTTATGATTTAAAATCATTTTAAGTGTCAAAAGGGCATTTTCGTCATTTAAGGACATAATACAAGAGCTTGTACATAAACTCAGATTATAAACTGACTTGATATCCCAAAATATTCTAATTATGATATTATATCAGTGGGTAATTGATACGTGGCTGAAAACCGGTGTTCGTAATCGTGTAACTTGATGTTTTTACATAAGTTTTAATTCCGAATAACCTACTTTTAATTAAAAATGTGTTTTGCAGGTTTGATGGAGTTTAAGGAGCTTTTCGGGAGCTTTACGGGTCACTGGGACGAAAAACGGCAACCGGAACGTGTCACGGGTCAACCGGGAGTGCAAGATGAAAAAAATGGAGAATCTTAGCTGGAGAGGCCGTCGCCGACGGGCTCCAAGCCGTCGGCGACGCGGTCTAGAAACACCCGTCGTCCACACAAGCGCGTATCCAAACAAATAAGCCGTCGGATGAAAGAAGCCAAACGGGAAGCCGTCGCAGACGGGTCCCCAGGCCGTCGGCGACGGGCTTTGAATCCTGAAAACACGAAATTGATTTTTCTTATGTGGAAAACGATTTCTATTGGAAAGGAGGCCATGAATACGGGAGTTACACTTGAGTTGAAGTTTTAATCTCATTTGGTGGAGCCTATTCTCACCTACCATCTGGACTACCAATCCATATTGATCACACACATCACCCGAATCATCAAGAACATCATCATCATCATTCACCAATCATTCGATCAAACCCTAATCATCCATTCATCCATACTCATTGAACCTCTCACCATCACAAACCCTACACCTCATCATTTCATCATCCCTCAAGCTTCAAGATGATCTCAATCAAGTTTCAAGCATCCGGTGATCAAGTTCCTTCCACCTTGAGCGGCTAATCACCTTGGTTTCACCCCGGTGTAGGTAGTTGTTTAATTTAGGGTTTTGAATTGTTTCTTGATTCAACTTTGTGACAATTTGTATTGATTTTTGAAACCATTGACAATAGTTTACATTTGTTTCGTATTCGTAAATTGTCGAACGATTATAAAGTTATGACTTTGCGAAATGGTTATGTGTAGTTATGTCACACCCCGACCACGTAAAACAACAAAGCGTGGCGGAAACGTCGGGGAGTGTCGTAACAGAATCATTGTTTCACAACCATGGATTAAATAATTTCGTTTTATTGGATTATTGAACTCGTTGTTTTATTACAAATCAGATAAATACAAATATTATCTTTCAAGTTTTAAAGTCGCTAAGGCACGAGTCCATCCTATGTATAGCATGCATCAACAATCATCACATAACAGCACCTGAAACATGTGTAAAAAAATAGGTACGTCAGCATAAAAATGCCTGTGAGATACATAGGTTTTATTATAATAGGATTCATGACTTGTAAGTTTGGAGAAAAATGTTTAATCAAAAATAGTCATGAACCTTAAAATATTTTCTTTTATAAATCATACTAAAATTTATAAGAAATCAGATGATATAACAGAATATTGCATAGGCAAACAAATAACCAAGTAAAATGAGTTTGTATAAAATATGTTGTTTGTAAAACAATGTTTTGATAAAAAGGTTTGTAGTATATATATAAAAATATACTGTGGTTTTAAGAAAGTCGAATAAGTAATATATTAAAAAAAATATTTTAGTTCCAAAATAGTTAAACAGATAGTATATTAAATATACTTTAGTCGTCAAAATAATAATTTTCAGTAGTATATCAAAAGTATACTTTGGTTTTATAAATAACATATTAAACTATGTTTTAGTAATTAACAAAATATATGTTGGTTTTGTATAATATCACACATGAGAGCATATCAAACTATATTTTTGGGAGTATAACAAAATATACAACAAAAATGTGATTTTAGAATTCATTCAAACCTTAGTGTATCAAACTACACCAATTGAGACTATAGAAATACCACAAATGCAATCTCTATTTGGACAAAAATCGGTTTTCTCTAACCAACACAGTGATGCAGTTGCTCCTTCATTGCCTGCAAATTCAGTGGGTTTACAAGCAAGGAATTCTTTGAAAGTGCAACCAGGCGTTGCAGTTTTCATTTTCTTGGGTAATGGAGCTTGATGTGGTTCCCTATTATGATTAACATGATTATTGCCTCCATTTACACTATTACTGAAGTTATCTTCAGTAATCTGTTTACTAGGGACAATTTGTCGTGGTTCTGGTGGATTCTTGATAGCAGCAACAAATGCTGGAATAGCATTAGCTATCCCTTGAGCAACAATGTTTTCGATATCTTGCCGAGTCATATATTGATCTCCGGGATGTTGCTCGGACTGATTAACTTCATTTATAGGTTCATTACCACTGTTTGCCATCTGATAATATATATATAAATTTTATTAGTATCTGTTAAATAATAATTACATACAAATAATCAGAAAATTTTATAATACAGGTATAGTCAAAACAATCGATTTCTCGATTTCATTTTATATCTAGTATAGTATGCATCGTTACACACCAATATCTTACAGAGTTTTATTCGTTATTTACAGACTAACTTTACTATTACTATTATACAAACACTGTTTTACCATCCTACTATCTCTCGTCACTTGCTGTTCTAAAAACGCAGTTCCCTCTCATCGTACTTCCAGGCAATCTGTCCCCCTATTTCCCTGATTCTAGTTCCAGCATCAAACAATTCTTCACCAAAGTGGCGAAGTTCAGCCATGTTTTCATTACTCATGGGTGGATTAGGTAGGGGTTCTGGATCGAATTGTGGAAGAAAAGAGTAGGGATCGTTGACAATATTTTGGAATTGCCAATCGTTTGTCCACCATTCGTCCATTCCTATGGGTTGGGAGTGGACTATTGGATCTGGAATTGCTGGTTCCCAATTCATAGGGAGTTGGTTTCCAAGAGGATAATTAAAAATATTATTATTATTATTATTATTATTTTTTTTTTAATATTATAATTATTATTGACAGGCTGAATGGTTTCACAGCTTGCCAATAGGAAATCTATCTCATCTTGAAAAGTTCTTTCCTGGGTTGGATTGGAACTCTCTCCGATTTCTCTTTGAGCTGGTATAGACCCTTGCCCAACTTCTATTACTACTTCTTTAGTAATTTCCTCCATCTGTATTTCTATCTCCTTACCCTCCTCTTTGTCTTTAGTCTCCATTTCCTGTTGTTTAGAATTCTCTCCGGTTATAATTTCTTTTCCCTTTTTCAAAGGATTGTTTATTTTGGGCAATTTTTTAGCTGGCTTCTTCTTACGTATTTTTCTCCATCCTACATAAGTCCTTTTCTTTTGTTTTGGCTTGCTTAAAGGTGGAACCTTGAATTCTACTGGTTGTTCAACATCGGGATAGTAGCTAGTATATTCCTTGGAAGCTTCGATAGTTACGGGGTAAAGATTAAGGTTCTGAAAAGCTTCGGATATCCCACTCATGCTGATGTAGCATATATGCAAAATGCATAAAATACTAAGTTAAAATTTATAAATAACCGTGCAATTTATTACAAATATAACTTGGAAAACATACTTAGTGTTTTGAAATTTTATTTATCACACAGGATTTCTAGATTGTGAGGGTAGGATGCTAAACTTTAAAATATCTAAAGATTTATATTTTCTGCTACTGTGGCTAGCATATATAAATTTGCCCATTTTTCATCGAGTTTATCTTCCCAAGGTGATTTATCAATTAATTCCTGAGTTTCCCGTTTAATCTTCTTTTGTCGAATTTGTTCTTTACTTTTCTTAATAATCATCTCCCTCCTTCTAGGAGAAAGTGTTTCCTCGTATTGTGCCTTTCGCACAAATATTCCCTCTTCAGGAATTTCAGTCTGATTCGAGGATTTGGTTTGGGATGAACTTCCCTTCTCATTGGATGATCTATCTAATTTATGATAGATACTTGCTAGCTTTTTCTTACCCATACTGTAATTAACAAATAATCAGTTAATAACACAAATAATCACATAATAGTAATCAGGAAAAATTAAGTATTTCTAAATACTTAATTAGCTTAACTCAGTGGCTCTGATACCACCTTTTTCTGTCACGGCCCCCGACCCGGTTTGACCCGTTTCAGGAGCCGCGGGACAGAAATACTGCGGTATTTAATTGATTAAGTTTAACAGCGGAAGTTTTCATCAGGATCGTTTAAAGCTAAAATTTTCCCCGATTATTTTATTTCACAATTCGGGATAAAACCCCGATAATTTACAATAGTATGATTTTACTATAAAATCGTTATGTTACAAAACTTATTTCTTTATTTTTATAATGAGCCACTATCTTAAGCTTGAAATGCTCCCCAGCACTTTTCCTGAATTACAACAGATCACCTGAAACATGTTTGAAAAAGGTTTTGTCAGCGGGAAATACTGAGTGAATCATTCTATTTACTAAAATGACACATTTGTTATAATATACAGTATTAAGAGTGATTAAAATGGTTCTGATATCAAGCCAACTACCCACGGTATTTGTCACTCGACCCATTGGCCCATTCGTCCAATGGTGTCTGTGACTATGGTCATATCCCCCATTGGCTGCCCCAATGGTGACGATTATCAAGTAATGTATACAAAACCCCACATACCGGCTGTAATATGGTGATTACATAAACTTAATCCCTGTAATTATAACTTTGAAATAAATAGGGTTTTGTAAAGTAATTTGATAAAAAGAGAGAATGACTCACATTGCTAATTTAACAGAGTTTAGTCTATGATGTAGCCTTGTTAACCTAATTTAAATAACAATGCACACAAAACTGGGTTAGTAATCAATCCAGCAATTACGATAACTCACGAGATCAAATTCTCACAATGAATGACAAAATGCAATACTTCATCCATCGAATTAACGATGATCCGTTGAATTAACAACGAATGACAAAGTATAATACTTTATCTATCGAATTAACGATGATCCATCAAATTAATGATGAATAATAAAGTATAACCCTAAGGTGGGCGGCACTTAAACATTCATTGGATATATTGATCGTCGGATAATTGAATCGTAGCAGCGATTGTGCTAATACCCTGTTTTGCGGCAGAATTTCGAGATCAGTGTGTGGATTGAAAGTGTTTTTGCTATAACTCAGTGTATACTTCGAATTTTTCCGTCGTTTCAGTACCAGAATTCAAGTCCCAAACAACCCTATTTATACTGAAAATTTGACACCGTCGCGTAGCGCGACTGGGTACCCCTATAGCCGTCGCGCTACGCGACTGCCAACCTATATTTATAGAGTAGCTACGTGCATGGGTAGGCTTGCTGAGTTGACGGTTTTCTGAAATTCAATTTTGACAGATAATTATGTGGATAATCGTAACTAGGGTTTAACCCCCCCTGAGTTTTAGGGGCCCTAATCCTGATTCTGAAAATTATGAAAATTTTAGGGTTTGTTCAGAATCACTTGGGTGTCTCAATTAGGGTTTCCTTTTGGATTAATTATTTTAATAATTATGACTTTTGATGAGAGTTGTTACATTCTCCCCATCTTAAGAAAAATCTCGTCCTCGAGATTTACTGGAATAATTGAGGATACTTTTTCTTCATTTCTGATTCCAGTTCCCAAGTGTACTCAGCTCCTCTCTTTGAATCCCATCTGACTTTGACTAGAACTAGTCGTTTGTGCTTGAGAAACTTGACTTTTCTGTCTTCTATCTGAATAGGTTTCTCCACAAATTTCAATTTTTCGTTTACCTCTATGTCTTGAAGAGGTACTACCAAAGATTCATCTGTTAAATATTTCTTGAGATTGGATACATGAAATACATCATGTACTCCAGATAATTCTTCTGGTAGTCGTAAACGATAAGCTACTGGTCCTATACGTTGGATCACTGGAAATGGTCCTACGTACCTTGGACTTAGCTTTCCTTTCTTTCCAAATCTGACTACTCCTTTCCAAGGAGAAACTTTCAATAGTACTTTGTTTCCAACTTGAAATTCTAACGGCTTGCATCTATTGTCTGCATAACTCTTCTGGCGATCTCGAGCCGTCTTCAGCCTTTCTTTGATTTGAGTAACCTTATCAGTTGTTTCTTGCACTATTTCAGGACCTGATAATTGACTTTCTCCTATTTCTGCCCAACAAACTGGAGTTCTACACTTTCTTCCATATAATGCTTCAAATGGAGCAGTTTCAATGCTTGAGTGATAACTATTGTTATAGGAGAATTCAATTAATGGTAAATGATCATCCCAACTTCCACCAAAGTCTATCACACATGCTCGGAGCATGTCTTCTAGAGTTTGGATCGTTCTTTCACTTTGCCCATCTGTTTGGGGATGATATGCAGTGCTTAGGTTTAGTCGAGTTCCCATAGCTTGCTGGAAACTTTTCCAGAAATGGGAAGTAAAACGACTATCCCTATCCGAAACAATGGAGAGTGGAACTCCATGTAAGGATACAACTTCATCTACATACAATTTAGCCAGTCTTTCCATGCTAAAGGTTTCTTTCATAGGTAGAAAGTGAGCAGATTTGGTTAATCGATCCACAATTACCCAAATCGCATCATTACCTTTTCTGGTTTTTGGGTAACTTAGTAACAAAATCCATTGTTATAAGTTCCCATTTCCATACTGGCATTTCTAATTGTTGTAGTAATCCTGAAGGTTTCTCATGTTCTGCCTTAACTTGTGAACAAGTAAGACATTTAGAAACATAGCTGGCTATGTCCTTTTTCATTCCTATCCACCAAAAGTTCTTTCTTAAATCTTGATACATCTTATTGTTTCCTGGATGCATAGTGTACCTAGATTTATGAGCTTCTTCTAAAATCTTAGGTCTTAAGTCTCCCTGCTTAGGTACCCAAATTCTACTTTTGTGGAATCTCCAAATTCCATCTGCTCCTTGTTCTAATTCCTTGATTCGTCCTTTAATTCCTTCAGCATCATCCTTGATTGCTGTAGTTTGAACATTCTTCAATTGTTCCATTAAATCTATTTGTAGATTTAATCTGAGAGCACGAACCCGTTGTTGTTTCTCATAATACTTACGACTTAAGGCATCTGCAACTACATTTGCCTTTCCCTCGTGATACTGAATATCACAGTCGTAGTCACTTAGGATTTCCATCCATCTCCTTTGCCTCATGTTTAACTCTTTTTGCCCAAATATATATTTTAAACTTTTGTGGTCTGTGTAGACAGTAAATTTACTTCCGTAAAGATAATGTCTCCAAATTTTAAGGGCAAAAATTACGGCTCCTAATTCTAAATCATGAGTCGTATAGTTTTCTTCGTGCTTTTTCAATTGCCTTGATGCGTATGCAATTACTTTCTTGCGTTGCATAAGCACACTTCCAAATCCTAATTTTGAAGCATCACAATATACTTTAAAATCTTCAGTTCCTTCTGGTAAGGCTAAGATTGGTGCATGGGTTAACTTCTGTTTCAGAATTCTAAAAGCTTCTTCTTGTTTCTGTCCCCATTCAAACTTAGTAGCTTTACAGGTTAGCTTAGTTAATGGTACAGCTATCTTGGAAAAATCCTTAATAAACCGTCTATAATACCCAGCTAATCCTATAAAACTTCTAATTTCCATTGCTGTTTGTGGAACCTTCCATTTGGTAATTGCCTCTATCTTAGCAGGATCTACATGAATACCTTCATGATTCACCATGTGTCCTAAGAATTGCACTTCCTTTAGCCAAAATTCACATTTCGAGAATTTGGCGTACAACTTTTCTTTTCTTAACAAAGTTAAGAGTGCATGAAGATGTTCACAATGCTCTGTCTGACTTTTGGAATAAATAAGTATATCGTCTATGAAGACAATTACAAATTTATCCAAGTACGGTTTACAGATCCTATTCATCATGTCCATAAATGCTGCAGGCGCATTTGTTAATCCGAAGGGCATGACTGTAAACTCGTAATGACCATACCTTGTTCTGAAAGCAGTTTTAGGTATGTCTTCTTCTTGTACCTTCAATTGATGATATCCAGAGCGTAAATCTATCTTAGAAAAATATCTAGCCCCCTGAAGTTGATCAAAAAGATCATCAATTCTAGGTAATGGATATCGATTCTTAATTGTAACCTTATTCAATTCTCTATAATCGATACACATTCTCATTGAACCATCTTTTTTCTTTACAAACAACACTGGCGCTCCCCAAGGGGATGAGCTAGGTTGTATGAATCCTTTACTTAGTAATTCATCTAATTGCTTTTTCAATTCTAACATTTCTGTGGGTGCTAACCGATAAGGTGCCTTGGCTATCGGTGTAGTTCCTGGAATTAGATGAATCCTAAATTCTACTTCCCTATCTGGAGGTAATCCCAGTAAATCTTCTGGAAATATATCAGAATATTCTGATACTACTGGTATTTCCTTAAGATCTTTTCCCTTAGTGCTAATGATTACTGAAATCATATACACTATTCCTTGTTTTCGTTCATAATTAGCAACTTTCATTAGTGATATGAACTTCATGGGCTTACGTAGTTTAACTCCTGTAATCCTAATCATTTCTCCGGTAGGTGATTGAATTTCTATGGAATTCTGATCACAAAGGATTCTAGCATGGTTGGCTACTAACCAATCCATTCCTAATACAACATCAAATTCAGCTAAATTCATCGGCAATAGTCTTGCAGAGAATTTATGTCCTAAAAGTTCTATGTTTCCTTCTTGCAAAACTTTATCTATTTTAACTGAATTTCCGTCTGCTGTTTCAACTGTAAAAATCTGCCTAATATTGGTTAAAGGTAAACTAAGAGCTTGACAGAATGAAGTATTGATAAAACTTTGGTTTGCACCAGAGTCAAATAATACTTTTGCGTACACGTTGTGAACTAAGAACGTACCCGCTATCACATCTGGAATGAGTTCTGCTTCTTGAGTGGTCAGCTAAAATGCTCTGGCATTCTTCTTTGTGGTTCCTTCCGTCGCCTTAGGTTTGTTATCTACTGGTTTGACCAATTTAGGACATTCTGTTTTATAATGCCCCGCTTCTCCACAGTTAAAACAGATTACGGTTTTCTTTTTGCAGTTTTCTTCACGATGTCCTATACCCTTGCAAAAATTGCAAGTAATATCGCATCTTCCATAATGTTTCTTTTTGCATTTCCTGCAGAATGACGGAACTGGAGATTGCCCTGTTCCTTTTCTCTTGAAGCTGTTATTATTACCCACACGAAATCCTTGGGTAATTTTCTGAGCTAGTTCCTTTTTCCTATCTTCATCTCTTGTGCGCACCAGTTCATCGGTTAGAGTATTGGCTAATTCTACCGCATCATCAATAGTGCGAGGTCTCGCAGCTTTAACAATATTGCGGATTTCGCTAATTAGTCCCCAAATATAGCGAGAAATGAGTACCGGCTCTGGCGAAGCCAGTGTTGGTACCACTCTTGCATATTCAAAGAATGTCGAGGTATACCCACGACAATCCACACCCATCATCCGATGATTTAGAAATTTATTCGCCATCTGTTCTTTTTCATACTCGGGACAGAATTTTCTTTCCACCAAACCCTTAAATTCTTCCCAAGTCATAGCATAAGCTATTACTCTTCCTTTTGATTGTAACACAGTATTCCACCATTCGAGTGCTCCTTCTTTGAACAGATTGGATGCATACATGACCTGATCATCTTTACCACATTTACTTATTGCAATAACTGCTTCGGTTTTCTCTAACCAACGCAGTGATGCAGTTGCTCCTTCATTGCCTGCAAATTCAGTGGGTTTACAAGCAAGGAATTCTTTGAAAGTGCAACCAGGCGTTGCAGTTTTCATTTTCTTGGGTAATGGAGCTTGATGTGGTTCCCTATTATGATTAACATGATTATTGCCTCCATTTACACTATTACTGAAGTTATCTTCAGTAATCTGTTTACTAGGGACAATTTGTTGTGGTTCTGGTGGATTCTTGATAGCAGCAACAAATGCTGGAATAGCATTAGCTATCCCTTGAGCAACAATGTTTTCGATATCTTGCCGAGTCATATATTGATCTCCGGGATGTTGCTCGGACTGATTAACTTCATTTATAGGTTCATTACAACTGTTTGCCATCTGATAATATATATATAAATTTTATTAGTATCTGTTAAATAATAATTACATACAAATAATCAGAAAATTTTATAATACAGGTATAGTCAAAACAATCGATTTCTCGATTTCATTTTATATCTAGTATAGTATGCATCGTTACACACCAATATCTTACAGAGTTTTATTCGTTATTTACAGACTAACTTTACTATTACTATTATACAAACACTGTTTTACCATCCTACTATCTCTCGTCACTTGCTGTTCTAAAAACGCAGTTCCCTCTCATCGTACTTCCAGGCAATCTGTCCCCCTATTTCCCTGATTCTAGTTCCAGCATCAAACAATTCTTCACCAAAGTGGCGAAGTTCAGCCATGTTTTCATTACTCATGGGTGGATTAGGTAGGGGTTCTGGATCGAATTGTGGAAGAAAAGAGTAGGGATCGTTGACAATATTTTGGAATTGCCAATCGTTTGTCCACCATTCGTCCATTCCTATGGGTTGGGAGTGGACTATTGGATCTGGAATTGCTGGTTCCCAATTCATAGGGAGTTGGTTTCCAAGAGGATAATTAAAAATATTATTATTATTATTATTATTATTTTTTTTTTAATATTATAATTATTATTGACAGGCTGAATGGTTTCACAGCTTGCCAATAGGAAATCTATCTCATCTTGAAAAGTTCTTTCCTGGGTTGGATTGGAACTCTCTCCGATTTCTCTTTGAGCTGGTATAGACCCTTGCCCAACTTCTATTACTACTTCTTTAGTAATTTCCTCCATCTGTATTTCTATCTCCTTACCCTCCTCTTTGTCTTTAGTCTCCATTTCCTGTTGTTTAGAATTCTCTCCGGTTATAATTTCTTTTCCCTTTTTCAAAGGATTGTTTATTTTGGGCAATTTTTTAGCTGGCTTCTTCTTACGTATTTTTCTCCATCCTACATAAGTCCTTTTCTTTTGTTTTGGCTTGCTTAAAGGTGGAACCTTGAATTCTACTGGTTGTTCAACATCGGGATAGTAGCTAGTATATTCCTTGGAAGCTTCGATAGTTACGGGGTAAAGATTAAGGTTCTGAAAAGCTTCGGATATCCCACTCATGCTGATGTAGCATATATGCAAAATGCATAAAATACTAAGTTAAAATTTATAAATAACCGTGCAATTTATTACAAATATAACTTGGAAAACATACTTAGTGTTTTGAAATTTTATTTATCACACAGGATTTCTAGATTGTGAGGGTAGGATGCTAAACTTTAAAATATCTAAAGATTTATATTTTCTGCTACTGTGGCTAGCATATATAAATTTGCCCATTTTTCATCGAGTTTATCTTCCCAAGGTGATTTATCAATTAATTCCTGAGTTTCCCGTTTAATCTTCTTTTGTCGAATTTGTTCTTTACTTTTCTTAATAATCATCTCCCTCCTTCTAGGAGAAAGTGTTTCCTCGTATTGTGCCTTTCGCACAAATATTCCCTCTTCAGGAATTTCAGTCTGATTCGAGGATTTGGTTTGGGATGAACTTCCCTTCTCATTGGATGATCTATCTAATTTATGATAGATACTTGCTAGCTTTTTCTTACCCATACTGTAATTAACAAATAATCAGTTAATAACACAAATAATCACATAATAGTAATCAGGAAAAATTAAGTATTTCTAAATACTTAATTAGCTTAACTCAGTGGCTCTGATACCACCTTTTTCTGTCACGGCCCCCGACCCGGTTTGACCCGTTTCAGGAGCCGCGGGACAGAAATACTGCGGTATTTAATTGATTAAGTTTAACAGCGGAAGTTTTCATCAGGATCGTTTAAAGCTAAAATTTTCCCCGATTATTTTATTTCACAATTCGGGATAAAACCCCGATAATTTACAATAGTATGATTTTACTATAAAATCGTTATGTTACAAAACTTATTTCTTTATTTTTATAATGAGCCACTATCTTAAGCTTGAAATGCTCCCCAGCACTTTTCCTGAATTACAACAGATCACCTGAAACATGTTTGAAAAAGGTTTTGTCAGCGGGAAATACTGAGTGAATCATTCTATTTACTAAAATGACACATTTGTTATAATATACAGTATTAAGAGTGATTACAATGGTTCTGATATCAAGCCAACTACCCACGGTATTTGTCACTCGACCCATTGGCCCATTCGTCCAATGGTGTCTGTGACTATGGTCATATCCCCCATTGGCTGCCCCAATGGTGACGATTATCAAGTAATGTATACAAAACCCCACATACCGGCTGTAATATGGTGATTACATAAACTTAATCCCTGTAATTATAACTTTGAAATAAATAGGGTTTTGTAAAGTAATTTGATAAAAAGAGAGAATGACTCACATTGCTAATTTAACAGAGTTTAGTCTATGATGTAGCCTTGTTAACCTAATTTAAATAACAATGCACACAAAACTGGGTTAGTAATCAATCCAGCAATTACGATAACTCACGAGATCAAATTCTCACAATGAATGACAAAATGCAATACTTCATCCATCGAATTAACGATGATCCGTTGAATTAACAACGAATGACAAAGTATAATACTTTATCTATCGAATTAACGATGATCCATCAAATTAATGATGAATAATAAAGTATAACCCTAAGGTGGGCGGCACTTAAACATTCATTGGATATATTGATCGTCGGATAATTGAATCGTAGCAGCGATTGTGCTAATACCCTGTTTTGCGGCAGAATTTCGAGATCAGTGTGTGGATTGAAAGTGTTTTTGCTATAACTCAGTGTATACTTCGAATTTTTCCGTCGTTTCAGTACCAGAATTCAAGTCCCAAACAACCCTATTTATACTGAAAATTTGACACCGTCGCGTAGCGCGACTGGGTACCCCTATAGCCGTCGCGCTACGCGACTGCCAACCTATATTTATAGAGTAGCTACGTGCATGGGTAGGCTTGCTGAGTTGACGGTTTTCTGAAATACAATTTTGACAGATAATTATGTGGATAATCGTAACTAGGGTTTAACCCCCCCTGAGTTTTAGGGGCCCTAATCCTGATTCTGAAAATTATGAAAATTTTAGGGTTTGTTCAGAATCACTTGGGTGTCTCAATTAGGGTTTCCTTTTGGATTAATTATTTTAATAATTATGACTTTTGATGAGAGTTGTTACATTCTCCCCATCTTAAGAAAAATCTCGTCCTCGAGATTTACTGGAATAATTGAGGATACTTTTTCTTCATTTCTGATTCCAGTTCCCAAGTGTACTCAGCTCCTCTCTTTGAATCCCATCTGACTTTGACTAGAACTAGTCGTTTGTGCTTGAGAAACTTGACTTTTCTGTCTTCTATCTGAATAGGTTTCACCACAAATTTCAATTTTTCGTTTACCTCTATGTCTTGAAGAGGTACTACCAAAGATTCATCTGTTAAATATTTCTTGAGATTGGATACATGAAATACATCATGTACTCCAAATAATTCTTCTGGTAGTCGTAAACGATAAGCTACTGGTCCTATACGTTGGATCACTGGAAATGGTCCTACGTACCTTGGACTTAGCTTTCCTTTCTTTCCAAATCTGACTACTCCTTTCCAAGGAGAAACTTTCAATAGTACTTTGTTTCCAACTTGAAATTCTAACGGCTTGCATCTATTGTCTGCATAACTCTTCTGGCGATCTCGAGCCGTCTTCAGCCTTTCTTTGATTTGAGTAACCTTATCAGTTGTTTCTTGCACTATTTCAGGACCTGATAATTGACTTTCTCCTATTTCTGCCCAACAAACTGGAGTTCTACACTTTCTTCCATATAATGCTTCAAATGGAGCAGTTTCAATGCTTGAGTGATAACTATTGTTATAGGAGAATTCAATTAATGGTAAATGATCATCCCAACTTCCACCAAAGTCTATCACACATGCTCGGAGCATGTCTTCTAGAGTTTGGATCGTTCTTTCACTTTGCCCATCTGTTTGGGGATGATATGCAGTGCTTAGGTTTAGTCGAGTTCCCATAGCTTGCTGGAAACTTTTCCAGAAATGGGAAGTAAAACGACTATCCCTATCCGAAACAATGGAGAGTGGAACTCCATGTAAGGATACAACTTCATCTACATACAATTTAGCCAGTCTTTCCATGCTAAAGGTTTCTTTCATAGGTAGAAAGTGAGCAGATTTGGTTAATCGATCCACAATTACCCAAATCGCATCATTACCTTTTCTGGTTTTTGGGTAACTTAGTAACAAAATCCATTGTTATAAGTTCCCATTTCCATACTGGCATTTCTAATTGTTGTAGTAATCCTGAAGGTTTCTCATGTTCTGCCTTAACTTGTGAACAAGTAAGACATTTAGAAACATAGCTGGCTATGTCCTTTTTCATTCCTATCCACCAAAAGTTCTTTCTTAAATCTTGATACATCTTATTGTTTCCTGGATGCATAGTGTACCTAGATTTATGAGCTTCTTCTAAAATCTTAGGTCTTAAGTCTCCCTGCTTAGGTACCCAAATTCTACTTTTGTGGAATCTCCAAATTCCATCTGCTCCTTGTTCTAATTCCTTGATTCGTCCTTTAATTCCTTCAGCATCATCCTTGATTGCTGTAGTTTGAACATTCTTCAATTGTTCCATTAAATCTATTTGTAGATTTAATCTGAGAGCACGAACCCGTCGTTGTTTCTCATAATACTTACGACTTAAGGCATCTGCAACTACATTTGCCTTTCCCTCGTGATACTGAATATCACAGTCGTAGTCACTTAGGATTTCCATCCATCTCCTTTGCCTCATGTTTAACTCTTTTTGCCCAAATATATATTTTAAACTTTTGTGGTCTGTGTAGACAGTAAATTTACTTCCGTAAAGATAATGTCTCCAAATTTTAAGGGCAAAAATTACGGCTCCTAATTCTAAATCATGAGTCGTATAGTTTTCTTCGTGCTTTTTCAATTGCCTTGATGCGTATGCAATTACTTTCTTGCGTTGCATAAGC
Source organism: Helianthus tuberosus (assembly GCA_030545235.1). Taxonomy (NCBI): domain Eukaryota; kingdom Viridiplantae; phylum Streptophyta; class Magnoliopsida; order Asterales; family Asteraceae; genus Helianthus; species Helianthus tuberosus. The sequence continues at coordinate 65,375,801 of CM060441.1, forward strand.
ACACTTCCAAATCCTAATTTTGAAGCATCACAATATACTTTAAAATCTTCAGTTCCTTTTGAAATAAATAGGGTTTTGTAAAGTAATTTGATAAAAAGAGAGAATGACTCACATTGCTAATTTAACAGAGTTTAGTCTATGATGTAGCCTTGTTAACCTAATTTAAATAACAATGCACACAAAACTGGGTTAGTAATCAATCCAGCAATTACGATAACTCACGAGATCAAATTCTCACAATGAATGACAAAATGCAATACTTCATCCATCGAATTAACGATGATCCGTTGAATTAACAACGAATGACAAAGTATAATACTTTATCTATCGAATTAACGATGATCCATCAAATTAATGATGAATAATAAAGTATAACCCTAAGGTGGGCGGCACTTAAACATTCATTGGATATATTGATCGTCGGATAATTGAATCGTAGCAGCGATTGTGCTAATACCCTGTTTTGCGGCAGAATTTCGAGATCAGTGTGTGGATTGAAAGTGTTTTTGCTATAACTCAGTGTATACTTCGAATTTTTCCGTCGTTTCAGTACCAGAATTCAAGTCCCAAACAACCCTATTTATACTGAAAATTTGACACCGTCGCGTAGCGCGACTGGGTACCCCTATAGCCGTCGCGCTACGCGACTGCCAACCTATATTTATAGAGTAGCTACGTGCATGGGTAGGCTTGCTGAGTTGACGGTTTTCTGAAATTCAATTTTGACAGATAATTATGTGGATAATCGTAACTAGGGTTTAACCCCCCCTGAGTTTTAGGGGCCCTAATCCTGATTCTGAAAATTATGAAAATTTTAGGGTTTGTTCAGAATCACTTGGGTGTCTCAATTAGGGTTTCCTTTTGGATTAATTATTTTAATAATTATGACTTTTGATGAGAGTTGTTACATTCTCCCCATCTTAAGAAAAATCTCGTCCTCGAGATTTACTGGAATAATTGAGGATACTTTTTCTTCATTTCTGATTCCAGTTCCCAAGTGTACTCAGCTCCTCTCTTTGAATCCCATCTGACTTTGACTAGAACTAGTCGTTTGTGCTTGAGAAACTTGACTTTTCTGTCTTCTATCTGAATAGGTTTCTCCACAAATTTCAATTTTTCGTTTACCTCTATGTCTTGAAGAGGTACTACCAAAGATTCATCTGTTAAATATTTCTTGAGATTGGATACATGAAATACATCATGTACTCCAGATAATTCTTCTGGTAGTCGTAAACGATAAGCTACTGGTCCTATACGTTGGATCACTGGAAATGGTCCTACGTACCTTGGACTTAGCTTTCCTTTCTTTCCAAATCTGACTACTCCTTTCCAAGGAGAAACTTTCAATAGTACTTTGTTTCCAACTTGAAATTCTAACGGCTTGCATCTATTGTCTGCATAACTCTTCTGGCGATCTCGAGCCGTCTTCAGCCTTTCTTTGATTTGAGTAACCTTATCAGTTGTTTCTTGCACTATTTCAGGACCTGATAATTGACTTTCTCCTATTTCTGCCCAACAAACTGGAGTTCTACACTTTCTTCCATATAATGCTTCAAATGGAGCAGTTTCAATGCTTGAGTGATAACTATTGTTATAGGAGAATTCAATTAATGGTAAATGATCATCCCAACTTCCACCAAAGTCTATCACACATGCTCGGAGCATGTCTTCTAGAGTTTGGATCGTTCTTTCACTTTGCCCATCTGTTTGGGGATGATATGCAGTGCTTAGGTTTAGTCGAGTTCCCATAGCTTGCTGGAAACTTTTCCAGAAATGGGAAGTAAAACGACTATCCCTATCCGAAACAATGGAGAGTGGAACTCCATGTAAGGATACAACTTCATCTACATACAATTTAGCCAGTCTTTCCATGCTAAAGGTTTCTTTCATAGGTAGAAAGTGAGCAGATTTGGTTAATCGATCCACAATTACCCAAATCGCATCATTACCTTTTCTGGTTTTTGGGTAACTTAGTAACAAAATCCATTGTTATAAGTTCCCATTTCCATACTGGCATTTCTAATTGTTGTAGTAATCCTGAAGGTTTCTCATGTTCTGCCTTAACTTGTGAACAAGTAAGACATTTAGAAACATAGCTGGCTATGTCCTTTTTCATTCCTATCCACCAAAAGTTCTTTCTTAAATCTTGATACATCTTATTGTTTCCTGGATGCATAGTGTACCTAGATTTATGAGCTTCTTCTAAAATCTTAGGTCTTAAGTCTCCCTGCTTAGGTACCCAAATTCTACTTTTGTGGAATCTCCAAATTCCATCTGCTCCTTGTTCTAATTCCTTGATTCGTCCTTTAATTCCTTCAGCATCATCCTTGATTGCTGTAGTTTGAACATTCTTCAATTGTTCCATTAAATCTATTTGTAGATTTAATCTGAGAGCACGAACCCGTCGTTGTTTCTCATAATACTTACGACTTAAGGCATCTGCAACTACATTTGCCTTTCCCTCGTGATACTGAATATCACAGTCGTAGTCACTTAGGATTTCCATCCATCTCCTTTGCCTCATGTTTAACTCTTTTTGCCCAAATATATATTTTAAACTTTTGTGGTCTGTGTAGACAGTAAATTTACTTCCGTAAAGATAATGTCTCCAAATTTTAAGGGCAAAAATTACGGCTCCTAATTCTAAATCATGAGTCGTATAGTTTTCTTCGTGCTTTTTCAATTGCCTTGATGCGTATGCAATTACTTTCTTGCGTTGCATAAGCACACTTCCAAATCCTAATTTTGAAGCATCACAATATACTTTAAAATCTTCAGTTCCTTTTGAAATAAATAGGGTTTTGTAAAGTAATTTGATAAAAAGAGAGAATGACTCACATTGCTAATTTAACAGAGTTTAGTCTATGATGTAGCCTTGTTAACCTAATTTAAATAACAATGCACACAAAACTGGGTTAGTAATCAATCCAGCAATTACGATAACTCACGAGATCAAATTCTCACAATGAATGACAAAATGCAATACTTCATCCATCGAATTAACGATGATCCGTTGAATTAACAACGAATGACAAAGTATAATACTTTATCTATCGAATTAACGATGATCCATCAAATTAATGATGAATAATAAAGTATAACCCTAAGGTGGGCGGCACTTAAACATTCATTGGATATATTGATCGTCGGATAATTGAATCGTAGCAGCGATTGTGCTAATACCCTGTTTTGCGGCAGAATTTCGAGATCAGTGTGTGGATTGAAAGTGTTTTTGCTATAACTCAGTGTATACTTCGAATTTTTCCGTCGTTTCAGTACCAGAATTCAAGTCCCAAACAACCCTATTTATACTGAAAATTTGACACCGTCGCGTAGCGCGACTGGGTACCCCTATAGCCGTCGCGCTACGCGACTGCCAACCTATATTTATAGAGTAGCTACGTGCATGGGTAGGCTTGCTGAGTTGACGGTTTTCTGAAATTCAATTTTGACAGATAATTATGTGGATAATCGTAACTAGGGTTTAACCCCCCCTGAGTTTTAGGGGCCCTAATCCTGATTCTGAAAATTATGAAAATTTTAGGGTTTGTTCAGAATCACTTGGGTGTCTCAATTAGGGTTTCCTTTTGGATTAATTATTTTAATAATTATGACTTTTGATGAGAGTTGTTACATTCTCCCCATCTTAAGAAAAATCTCGTCCTCGAGATTTACTGGAATAATTGAGGATACTTTTTCTTCATTTCTGATTCCAGTTCCCAAGTGTACTCAGCTCCTCTCTTTGAATCCCATCTGACTTTGACTAGAACTAGTCGTTTGTGCTTGAGAAACTTGACTTTTCTGTCTTCTATCTGAATAGGTTTCTCCACAAATTTCAATTTTTCGTTTACCTCTATGTCTTGAAGAGGTACTACCAAAGATTCATCTGTTAAATATTTCTTGAGATTGGATACATGAAATACATCATGTACTCCAGATAATTCTTCTGGTAGTCGTAAACGATAAGCTACTGGTCCTATACGTTGGATCACTGGAAATGGTCCTACGTACCTTGGACTTAGCTTTCCTTTCTTTCCAAATCTGACTACTCCTTTCCAAGGAGAAACTTTCAATAGTACTTTGTTTCCAACTTGAAATTCTAACGGCTTGCATCTATTGTCTGCATAACTCTTCTGGCGATCTCGAGCCGTCTTCAGCCTTTCTTTGATTTGAGTAACCTTATCAGTTGTTTCTTGCACTATTTCAGGACCTGATAATTGACTTTCTCCTATTTCTGCCCAACAAACTGGAGTTCTACACTTTCTTCCATATAATGCTTCAAATGGAGCAGTTTCAATGCTTGAGTGATAACTATTGTTATAGGAGAATTCAATTAATGGTAAATGATCATCCCAACTTCCACCAAAGTCTATCACACATGCTCGGAGCATGTCTTCTAGAGTTTGGATCGTTCTTTCACTTTGCCCATCTGTTTGGGGATGATATGCAGTGCTTAGGTTTAGTCGAGTTCCCATAGCTTGCTGGAAACTTTTCCAGAAATGGGAAGTAAAACGACTATCCCTATCCGAAACAATGGAGAGTGGAACTCCATGTAAGGATACAACTTCATCTACATACAATTTAGCCAGTCTTTCCATGCTAAAGGTTTCTTTCATAGGTAGAAAGTGAGCAGATTTGGTTAATCGATCCACAATTACCCAAATCGCATCATTACCTTTTCTGGTTTTTGGGTAACTTAGTAACAAAATCCATTGTTATAAGTTCCCATTTCCATACTGGCATTTCTAATTGTTGTAGTAATCCTGAAGGTTTCTCATGTTCTGCCTTAACTTGTGAACAAGTAAGACATTTAGAAACATAGCTGGCTATGTCCTTTTTCATTCCTATCCACCAAAAGTTCTTTCTTAAATCTTGATACATCTTATTGTTTCCTGGATGCATAGTGTACCTAGATTTATGAGCTTCTTCTAAAATCTTAGGTCTTAAGTCTCCCTGCTTAGGTACCCAAATTCTACTTTTGTGGAATCTCCAAATTCCATCTGCTCCTTGTTCTAATTCCTTGATTCGTCCTTTAATTCCTTCAGCATCATCCTTGATTGCTGTAGTTTGAACATTCTTCAATTGTTCCATTAAATCTATTTGTAGATTTAATCTGAGAGCACGAACCCATCGTTGTTTCTCATAATACTTACGACTTAAGGCATCTGCAACTACATTTGCCTTTCCCTCGTGATACTGAATATCACAGTCGTAGTCACTTAGGATTTCCATCCATCTCCTTTGCCTCATGTTTAACTCTTTTTGCCCAAATATATATTTTAAACTTTTGTGGTCTGTGTAGACAGTAAATTTACTTCCGTAAAGATAATGTCTCCAAATTTTAAGGGCAAAAATTACGGCTCCTAATTCTAAATCATGAGTCGTATAGTTTTCTTCGTGCTTTTTCAATTGCCTTGATGCGTATGCAATTACTTTCTTGCGTTGCATAAGCACACTTCCAAATCCTAATTTTGAAGCATCACAATATACTTTAAAATCTTCAGTTCCTTTTGAAATAAATAGGGTTTTGTAAAGTAATTTGATAAAAAGAGAGAATGACTCACATTGCTAATTTAACAGAGTTTAGTCTATGATGTAGCCTTGTTAACCTAATTTAAATAACAATGCACACAAAACTGGGTTAGTAATCAATCCAGCAATTACGATAACTCACGAGATCAAATTCTCACAATGAATGACAAAATGCAATACTTCATCCATCGAATTAACGATGATCCGTTGAATTAACAACGAATGACAAAGTATAATACTTTATCTATCGAATTAACGATGATCCATCAAATTAATGATGAATAATAAAGTATAACCCTAAGGTGGGCGGCACTTAAACATTCATTGGATATATTGATCGTCGGATAATTGAATCGTAGCAGCGATTGTGCTAATACCCTGTTTTGCGGCAGAATTTCGAGATCAGTGTGTGGATTGAAAGTGTTTTTGCTATAACTCAGTGTATACTTCGAATTTTTCCGTCGTTTCAGTACCAGAATTCAAGTCCCAAACAACCCTATTTATACTGAAAATTTGACACCGTCGCGTAGCGCGACTGGGTACCCCTATAGCCGTCGCGCTACGCGACTGCCAACCTATATTTATAGAGTAGCTACGTGCATGGGTAGGCTTGCTGAGTTGACGGTTTTCTGAAATTCAATTTTGACAGATAATTATGTGGATAATCGTAACTAGGGTTTAACCCCCCCTGAGTTTTAGGGGCCCTAATCCTGATTCTGAAAATTATGAAAATTTTAGGGTTTGTTCAGAATCACTTGGGTGTCTCAATTAGGGTTTCCTTTTGGATTAATTATTTTAATAATTATGACTTTTGATGAGAGTTGTTACAACTTATAATCAGTTGTTTAGTCATCAGTAGTTGTATGTAACAATACTTAGAGGTTGTTAGTTTGTTAGACGTCACTTTCATGGTGACGTCAGCCAAGATGCTTCAGTGGTTTGATCTGTACTATCAATAGAACAGTCTGTACTATTCTATAAAAAGGAGTTTTCTCCTCCAATTCAGTCATCTTGTACGATCAACCATTGAGCTCAGGCTAAGGGGGAGTTTAGTATGTAAGCATGCATGTAGTCTTTTGATTGTAATCTTTCAACTAATGAGAAGCATGTATTTACGAAAAACTATCTTCCTTTTGATTGTGTTTACAAAGTTTGTTTCCATTTCCGTTGCATGTAATCTCATTTTACATTCCTTCATTTGTTCAATTTTGACAAATAAACACAATCATGACAGCCTCAGATCCTAACAATTGGTATCAGAGCCTGGACAGTCAAATTCGATCTAACAATCAATTTGACATAACAATTCAGCTCAAAATTTATTGATACTAAGGTTGGTCGTATTTGTTGAGAAACAAAAGTAAAGGATAATCACGTTTAAAGTTGGTTATTCGAAAAACTTTTGTAAATCAACCAAGAAGTCATCTATCTCATAGGATTCACATAACACTGATAATCTGATATAAAATACCGATGATTGTTAAAGTTGGTAAAATTTAATAATCTCAGATTGGATATAGTTTCTCATAGATTTATGAGTGTTTGTGATGTAAAAGATGATTGGTTCCATGATTGACTATTGCTAAGGGTTCATCTCATGTCATTAAAGACCTATGTTTAGAAAAATGGCATTTATGTCATTGGTAACATATGAGAGATGAACAAAACCTTAGGAACAAAATCTTATAAGAGAACAACAATTTTGAAAAACCTTCAAAAGTTAAAACAAAATTATTTACGATCAAAATCAGTAGTCTAAAAAATATGCATCAGATATAACCATGGATCAACTCAAAACTATGATAGTGAAATATCAGTGGTGTAAAGAGTTTGAAATTAACCCAAATCCTAAAATAGTTATATGCTTGATGTTTTGAAAACCAGATCATGAGTAATGTGAAAATTGGCATAAGCATTAGCAAAAATGTCCAAATCTCTCAAAACATTGCTGAAAATGATTTTGGATTGAGTATTCTTTCATTAAAAACCTTCCGGTAAAAGTCTCAATACTTTTCTATGGAAAGGGTAAAAAGGGAAAGAAGAAAAACTACAACTCAAAAGTGTGTTTATCTCAAAACTTTTAAACTCAAAAGAAAAAAGTATAAATCCAAAACACTTAAGAGTCCACAGGAGATCTACATACTTGGTCAAACATTTGTCATCCTTCAACCATGCACAATCACTGTACCAGGGAGTTCAGGTAACAAAAGTATCACCAGGTTGATTATTAATAAAGAGGAATTGGCCAAATGTTCAGAAAATTTTTCACATGGTACAAAAGGTTCACAAGAGGACTTTCAAAACCATTGTGAACAGGTTACCTCACTGTCACAATCATTTAACAAGGAAATGGTATCAAACAGTGGTTATGAAATTTATTTCAAACCACTGACCATCCTTCTAAAGTTGAGAATGAAGTAATTTTGACCTAATTAAAAGTTACATTGACCTTTGAAAAACACCAGATCTAATTGATATTGTTGTCAGAATTTTTTTTTTTGGTAAAGATTAAATTAAATAAAACAGGGTATATTATTCTTTATTTTTTTTAGAATGATATTTTGCACTTTTACTTGTTTTAGATAGTAAAAGTTCAAACACCTGTCAGGATGTAAAACCCTTTTGTTTTTACCTAGGGTTATATATTCTTTAACAATGGGTCAAGAGGAGTTGGTGTTAAGGGTCTGGATCATTTCATTCATAAACTTATGTCTAAATCAGTAATAAAAGATGATTGTTGACAAAGCTTCAAATATTTGGCTGCATATGTTTTACTCTAAATTCTCAGAAGATTAAAACACAAAATGTGTGGTCATAGTAAAATGTGATAATCATCTGGGATATTCAATCACTGCCAAAATCTATAGAATGTTTATAACATTAAGTAGATGTGTGATAAAACCTTGAATGCAAAAACCTGTGAATTCTCTACATTAAAATCCCTGTAAACCCTGCTGTTATGATTAATTTTGATAAACTTGCATTTAAAATGTGTTTGTCAAGTTTTGGTTCAACAGGTAACTCACAATCACTATCAACAGATGCTGGATATGATATTGTGGTTTCACAAGTCAAAATCATTTCCTTCATCAGAGCAGCAGATGTACAAAACAGCAGTTAAAGCTCATCTACTGATGTACAAACAGTGTTTGACCAAAATAGCCTTCTAAACCTTTACCACTACTTCACCACTTCTTCACCCTTAACCACTGTTGATAAAAAAAAATTCATCAAAAATGGATAAAGATCATCAGTGTGCCAAACTCATCTTTCAAATCCTTTCACCTTCATTTCAAACAGCTGTTGGCTCATCTAAAGTCACCAACAGTTGTTAGCTCAGATGAATCACATCTGCAGCTTAACCTTTAAAATATCAATCCTTCTATAACTCATCCATTTCACCAAATACTTGACAACATCAATGAAAAGGAATTCCTTCAAAAGGATAATCCTAAAACATCTGTTTTCTTCCTGATTTTTCTACCATTTCATCAACAAGTCATGTACCCAGTGTAACACCTGTGCCTCCACGGCCATCAAACAAATACCAAACCAATGAAATATTGTATTTCATACTTGGGATTGGTAAAAATATGTGTATCTTATGCACATATCAACTCTTGTTCGATTTCAAACTCTAAATCGCTTGCTGGAAGGTTATACGCGCACTAATGCGTAAATATAACCAGTTTAATGCAACAAACACTTCGGACTAGTGAAATAGGCTTAACATACCTTAAATAACCTTTACATAACTTAGATATGAGTTTTGGAAGGTTTGGTGTGGTGAAATCAAAGTTTAATCGCTTACAGGGACTAAATTTGACAAACTGCGAAAGTATGCCAATTTGAACTGTAACAGACCTTCCGGAACATGACCATAAGTTAAACATACCATAAATATCCTTTACATAGCTTAGAAATAGGCTTTGAGGGGTTCGGTGTGCTAAAATAAACTTTTGGGTCATTCAGGGACTAAAAGTGTCAAAAAGTGCACAAGTTTGCATTTTCGCGCATAACTTACGTTCTGAATACATCCGGACATCAAAAAAATTATGTTAGCACTAAAATATTTTATTTTAGTGTTCGCCATAAGAAAAATCCATTCGTCACGTCATTTGGATCGTTTTTCGCATTCAGGACCAGATTCGATGTATTAGCCGTTGTTTAATTCACAACCACACATTCTAACTTGCTTAGTCAGCGGATAAGGATGGAATTTAGGCACCATGACATTTCAACACATGTATGGATGGAATTTAAACACCTAAACACCATGACCTTTCAACACATGTATGGATGGAATTTAAACACCTAAACACCATGACATTTCAACACATGTATGGATGGAATTTAAACACCTAAACACCATGACATTTCAACACATGTATGGATGGAATTTAAACACCTAAACACCATGACATTTCAACACATGTATGGATGGAATTTAAACACCTAAACACCATGACATTTCAACACATGTACGGATGGGATTAAGGCACGTTTTCCATGAAACGATCTTAACGGTTCGGGTATTCCTATAAATACCCCATACCCCCCATTGCTAAACTTACAAGAAACTTGATTTGAGAAACTCTAAGTTGAAACATTTGTTTCATACCTGAGATTTTTGAATCGAGTTTAGCATTCGGGGACCCTTCGTAAGTATTCTTTCGTTCTTTTCCTTATTTTATTGCTTTTCGAGTCAGAAAGTCAAACTTTGTTTGACTTTCAGCGTTGACAAGTAATGGTCAATGCGAAGTTCGTTTGAACTTCGCAACGTGAGTGTAATCACGTTGGTCATAGTCCCTTGGGACTATGCCCACTGATTACCACGTTGTCTAGGGTCGTAGGGTAGGCGATCTAATAAATCGCCTATACCTTCGAGCCCGACCCAGTTTGGTCGATCATTAGGATCCGACCAAATACATTAGGTGACCCTAGTATAGGGCATAACCTTCCGAGGTTATACCCTATGGTCACATCGTTTAAGTAGTTGTATGATAGGTAGTTTATATGCCTTAGGTAAATTACCAGAATACCCTTTTCATGTATAATTGGTAATTAAGCATATGTAACCTAAACTTTTGTCACATAACTGATTATGTAACATGTTTAGGCATATAAAACTTGTCATAGGACTAGTTAGACGGTCCGAACGCGTTTCACGCACACGACGCGTTAAAGTAGCATAAGTTACCTTAATGGGTCGCGATGGGTCGATAATACTTAGGTTAAGTTTCATTTAGTATGTAGGCTTTGTTAAACCATATCATATGAGTTCCTACACTCATTTGGTTTACAAACCCTCCTGCTACCCAGTCTTCCGATTTAGGTCCGGGTTAATTATGTAATTACCTATATTAGGTACCGTTTGATTTCCGGGACTCCTCTAGCTTTCTTGGTAGTTGTTCAAGACTCCTAAGCACTCCCAGGAGAGTACATTATTCCCCTCTTTTACTGTTTTCAACTGTTTTGGGGTGACTCATATGTGCTAAATGTTTTATCAATGGTTTCAAGAACAATTACAATATGGTTTCAAGAACAATTACAATGTGGTTTCAAGAACAATTACAATTATTTCAAGAACGCTAACAATGATTTCAAGAACGAATACAATGATTTCAAAAACTAATAACAAATTTCAAGAAGTGAACAAACTTGTTGGTTGTAGTTTACATGACCGATGACATTCATTAGCTATGATCAAGCCGACCAGTATTAGGTTATGGTACCATAGGATCTGACAAATCCCGTTATTTACTGCACCCATTGTTATGTGTGGGTGTTGTGGGTAGCGACTGAATCTATAATTATTAACTTATCCTTTGGTAAGGGTTTGTTAAGAGCGAGAGCGAGTTGGAACGAGGAACGCGTCAAGAAGGTTTGAATGTTATTAGAGAATCGATCATAAAGTAGTTCACGATTAAAACAAGAACGATTAGAACGATTAAAACAAGAACGATTTGAACGAATGGGTAACGATTGGGTAAACATTTGTACATGATTTACATTTGATCATGCATTTACACGAAACATAGTATTGGTTTAAACCAAGTTTTACTTCAATACTTTGTTGTTGTGCATATGGTTTAGTTGAGACATTTCACTTGCCATACATGGATATTTGACATAGACATTTGACATGGATATTTGACATAGAGATTTTGACATGAATTACATCTTGACATGAATACTTTGACATATTATTCAATACATTTGACAGTTGATTTAAACATAGACATTTTACATTGTTTGGTTTGGTTTGATTAAGTGATTAAGTAACGATGCGTGTGTAATATGATACAAACATGGTGGATACGCCGCTGGTACTTCCTATATATAAGTGTTTGTATGGTATTACATATTGTAGCGTTATTTGAATCATTTCAGTTTGAGACATAGAACATTTTATACAAGTAACATACTTTTCACAAGACATTTATTTACAAACAACTTATCTTACACAAACTCATTTTTACATGGTTATTCATTTAATCATGCATTATTCTCTTATTTATACTTATCATCCGAACTTATTATTTTTCAAATGATTTACAAAGACAAAGCAAATTACAAGGTTCATGACTAAACATTTTCTCAAACAGAAGTCATGAAACTTATTTTCAACAAAACTAATGTATTCGCCAGCATTTCTTTGCTGACCTCGTTTTCACATATGTTTCAGGTATTGTTGGATGATATCGATTGATAAGATGCATGCTCACATAGGACTGGACAAGGCCTTAGTGACTCAATAACAATGATAGACTATGTTTAAATAGTGTATTTAGATTTCTAGACGATGTAATTACTCAATGTTTAATAAAACGAAACACTTTTGATATCCATGGTTATGAAACATTAATTCTGTTGCAACACGCCCCGATGTTTCCGCCGCGATTTGTTGTTTTACGCGGTCGGGGTGTGACAGAAAAGATGGTATCAGAGCCAATGGTTATAGGGAATTAGGTTATTAGTAATTAGTAATGCTTTGACCTAGTCTATAACCTTCTTAGGACCCTAACGCGAGTTTACTTGCGTTTAGTCATAAAAAAAATACCGTCACCTATCCTTAGGTGACGACCACAACAAGAACATAAATTTCAAAACCGCTTTGAAAACTAATCATCTGTTCTAGGATGATTAATTTCTAGGTTTTGAACCCCTTTGAATTTTCAAAATCTCGTCAAGGTTTTGGGTTTTAAATAATGTGAACACGTGCAAACTGGAAGGGTGAATGCCTGTATTCTGGGTTTTCTGTCTAGGCAAGCACTTCGTATACATCTCATCAGACGCGAGACCAGTTGTGCTTACCTGGGAATTCTTGGGATGAGTGTTCACTTATAGGCGAGCATGTCTTCGCGATACATTATTTTTTTAACCTATTTACTTTGACTAATCACCAAGGTCGTTTGTTGCTTTGTAGTAACAAACAAATGACCACTATCCTTGCTTTCATCATATTTGTTTCATCTCATTCTTTTCGTCTAAATTCTCTCACTCGTTTCCTTTCATGTTTTCTCTTTTAGACAATGCCTCCTCGACGCGAAAGCCAGATAGAGACTGCCGAGCTGGCAGAAATCATTGCGCAGCAAATGGCTGCTCAATTCCCAAACCTCTTTGCTCAATGGAACCAAGCCAACAACAACAACAATGTGCTATGCAAATACAAGGATTTCAACCAGGCTAAACCACTCAAGTTTAGTGGTTCTGAAGGAGCAACTGGGCTTCTTCAGTGGTTCGAAAGCATTGAGAATACTTTTCGCCACGTGCAGTGCCCGGATAATCGCAAGGTCGAGTTCTCCTCGAGCGTGTTTCAGAAGAGGGCTCTTACATGGTGGAATGGGGTAATGAGAGACCGAGGTGCGGAAGTTGCTCTCGCACAGACATGGGCTAAACTTAGGGCTCTGATGATGAGGGAATTTTGTCCTCGTCATGAGCAGCGAGCTTTGGAGAAGGAATTTGATGAGTTGAAGCAAGATAGTGGTGAGCACAGGGCGTATACTGATAGGTTTGAGGAGCTGAGTCTGCTTTGCCCTACAATGGTTACCCCACTTGACATAGCTATCGAAAGGTACATCGACGGCCTACCTGACTCGGTACAAGACATCCTTACTGGTAGTAACCCTGCCACACTCCGTCAGGCGATCGAGTTATCAGCGACATTGACTGAGTCGCAGATTCGGAAGAACAAGTTACACAGGAAGGGTGACAAGGGCAAGAAACAGTCAGCTGACAAGGAGGATAGCAAGAAAAGCCAAAACAAGAAGGGTAAGGAAGGTGAGACGTCAAAGAAATCAAAGAAGCGAAAGGGTGCCCAAAATTTTGCTGTTACAGCACAGACTGCACAGAACCCGCAGAACCAACCAGCTCAGCCACCTGCAAAGAAAGCATATGCCGGTACCGCACCTTATTGTGCACGCTGCAACGGTCATCACGCAGTACAACAAGCTTGCTGGCAATGCACGACGTGTGGTAAACTTGGGCATTTGGCCAAGATTTGTCGTTTGGGACAAAATCAGGCTGCTCAGGTTCAAGCTCCGGTTCAAGGGAATGCTGCGAGATTTCCACTGGGTTCATGTTTCAACTGCGGAGAGATTGGTCACTTCCGCCACAACTGCCCAAGACTGGTAAATGCAAATGCTAACGCAAACCCAAATGCGAATGTCAACGTCAATGTGAATCCAGCACGTGGTCGAGTGTTTAACATCAATGAGGCACTCAATGTTGAAGGAGTGAACAATTAGTATTTTGTTTTTCCTCTGGTTGGTATCTTGTAACATTTAAAGACAATGCGGTTGTTATATAAATAAAAATTTGTGGTTTTATTTTCTAACTAATGCAATTGTATGAATGTTTGATTCAACCTTGTGATGTCAACACAAAGACAAAACTACTCGTGTGGTTCTGTCATTTTTACGATCACTTGAGATCTCCCTAAGAACCTCAAACACTGGTTTCTTTTAAATCTAAAGTATTTTATCGTCTTGCACCGTTCGAGATGCAAGAATTATCAAAACAGCTTCAAGAGTTGTCTGATAAAGGATTCATCCGTCCGAACTTTTCACCTTGGAGAAACTCCTGTTCTCCTTGCGAAAAGAAAAAAAAATGATCTTTTTGAATGTGTATCGATTAACGTAAGCCTAGTAAGCTTACCATCAAGAATCGATACCCCCCTACCTTAAATCAACGATTTCTCCGATCAACTGCATAGCGTTCATGCTTTTCCAAGATCGATTTGCGTTTTGGGTATCATCAACTTTGTATTCTCGAAGAAGATATTCCCAAAACGGTTTTCTGCATGAAGGATGGCCATTACGAGTTTACAGTCATGCCTTTTAGGTTGACAAATACTCCAGCCATCTTCAAGAACTTAATAAATAGAGTCTGCAAGCCTTATTTGGATCAGATCGTCATTGTTATTATTGATGACACCTTGATCTATTCATGTCCTGAGCCGATCACGATCAACACCTTCGTTGACATCGGAGCCCTGATTGAATTCCTTGTACACTTTAAAATGTACAAAACAACTCAATTAGGACAAACCGAATGTCTTTTAAGATCTTCCTATCTTCATAGTTAGATTCTTGAAAATATTTAAAGTGCCAAAGGAAATCCACGGATTGGGTTTCTGGTATGCTTTAAATACCCGTGTCCAAAGATAACAAATTATAGGTCAAATTGAACGATTATGCGATTGAACGAGTATGCAATTATGTGATATATGTTTATGTGTTCTCCTCTATGATTTTTGTGTTTTTGTATACTCTGGATATTCGTTATCCAAATCCTCGTAGAATCTTTCATATCTTCATATGATGGATTCGTAGTAGGATATTCAAAAAGGTACTACCTTAAATCCTTAATGGGCTTCTATGTAAGAGTTAAGACCCTTGGATTATATAGTACTACTCCATGATTCATAAGAGACCCTTTAGTGGTCTAGTAAAAAAGATTGATTCACGATTTGGTTAAAGAACGACATCTAGTGATGTAGCTGGACAGACTCCTTGATAGTCTATTTAGATCATTTATTGATTTAATTAAAAGGATTCTAAGGCGGTCTAGTCACACTCATCACAGGATTGTTCATTTGGTTTTCCCCTACACACTATAAAATAGACTGTGTGAACTGTGCAAGGAATTGTCTGATTATGGACGCGTACATAATTATGAAATTTAGTGCACAGAAACCCAGTAAGATTTATTATGTGTAAGAGCCGATAGTGACAACAATAACGAAATGAGAACGATGTAATGGAGGTACGGTGGACGCACCAATGACGCTTCATATACTTGTATATAAGTATCCCTCTTACATTGTAATCATGATGTTATTAAAGGTTACTAGAAGTTCAGAACCCTAACCAATGTTATTCGATCTTTTCAATTTCATGTTTTCAAGCTCTCACAAGTTTCCTCTAAATAAATTTCGGGACGAAATTTCCTAAAGTAGGGGAGACTGTAACACCTGTGCCTCCACGGCCATCAAACAAATATCAAACCAATGAAATATTGTATTTCATACTTGGGATTGGTAAAAATATGTGTATCTTATGCACATATCAACTCTTGTTCGATTTCAAACTCTAAATCGCTTGCTGGAAGGTTATACGCGCACTAATGCGTAAATATAACCAGTTTAATGCAACAAACACTTCGGACTAGTGAAATAGGCTTAACATACCTTAAATAACCTTTACATAACTTAGATATAAGTTTTGGAAGGTTTGGTGTGGTGAAATCAAAGTTTAATCGCTTATAGGGACTAAATTTGACAAACTGCGAAAGTATGCCAATTTGAACTGTAACAGACCTTCCGGAACATGACCATAAGTTAAACATACCATAAATATCCTTTACATAGCTTAGAAATAGGCTTTGAGGGGTTCGGTGTGCTAAAATAAACTTTTGGGTCATTCAGGGACTAAAAGTGTCAAAAAGTGCACAAGTTTGCATTTTCGCGCATAACTTACGTTCTGAATACATCCGGACATCAAAAAAATTATGTTAGCACTAAAATATTTTATTTTAGTGTTCGCCATAAGAAAAATCCATTCGTCACGTCATTTGGATCGTTTTTCGCATTCAGGACCAGATTCGATGTATTAGCCGTTGTTTAATTCACAACCACACATTCTAACTTGCTTAGTCAGCGGATAAGGATGGAATTTAGGCACCATGACATTTCAACACATGTATGGATAGAATTTAAACACCTAAACACCATGACCTTTCAACACATGTATGGATGGAATTTAAACACCTAAACACCATGACATTTCAACACATGTATGGATGGAATTTAAACACCTAAACACCATGACATTTCAACACATGTATGGATGGAATTTAAACACCTAAACACCATGACATTTCAACACATGTATGGATGGAATTTAAACACCTAAACACCATGACATTTCAACACATGTACGGATGGGATTAAGGCACGTTTTCCATGAAACGATCTTAACGGTTCGGGTATTCCTATAAATACCCCATACCCCCCATTGCTAAACTTACAAGAAACTTGATTTGAGAAACTCTAAGTTGAAACATTTGTTTCATACCTGAGATTTTTGAATCGAGTTTAGCATTCGGGGACCCTTCGTAAGTATTCTTTCGTTCTTTTCCTTATTTTATTGCTTTTCGAGTCAGAAAGTCAAACTTTGTTTGACTTTCAGCGTTGACCAGTAATGGTCAATGCGAAGTTCGTTTGAACTTCGCAACGTGAGTGTAATCACGTTGGTCATAGTCCCTTGGGACTATGCCCACTGATTACAACGTTGTCTAGGGTCGTAGGGTAGGCGATCTAATAAATCGCCTATACCTTCGAGCCCGACCCAGTTTGGTCGATCATTAGGATCCGACCAAATACATTAGGTGACCCTAGTATAGGGCATAACCTTCCGAGGTTATACCCTATGGTCACATCGTTTAAGTAGTTGTATGATAGGTAGTTTATATGCCTTAGGTAAATTACCAGAATACCCTTTTCATGTATAATTGGTAATTAAGCATATGTAACCTAAACTTTTGTCACATAACTGATTATGTAACATGTTTAGGCATATAACACTTGTCATAGGACTAGTTAGACGGTCCGAACGCGTTTCACGCACACGACGCGTTAAAGTAGCATAAGTTACCTTAATGGGTCGCGATGGGTCGATAATACTTAGGTTAAGTTTCATTTAGTATGTAGGCTTTGTTAAACCATATCATATGAGTTCCTACACTCATTTGGTTTACAAACCCTCCTGCTACCCAGTCTTCCGATTTAGGTCCGGGTTAATTATGTAATTACCTATATTAGGTACCGTTTGATTTCCGGGACTCCTCTAGCTTTCTTGGTAGTTGTTCAAGACTCCTAAGCACTCCCAGGCGAGTACATTATTCCCCTCTTTTACTGTTTTCAACTGTTTTGGGGTGACTCATATGTGCTAAATGTTTTATCAATGGTTTCAAGAACAATTACAATATGGTTTCAAGAACAATTACAATGTGGTTTCAAGAACAATTACAATTATTTCAAGAACGCTAACAATGATTTCAAGAACGAATACAATGATTTCAAAAACTAATAACAAATTTCAAGAAGTGAACAAACTTGTTGGTTGTAGTTTACATGACCGATGACATTCATTAGCTATGATCAAGCCGACCAGTATTAGGTTATGGTACCATAGGATCTGACAAATCCCGTTATTTACTGCACCCATTGTTATGTGTGGGTGTTGTGGGTAGCGACTGAATCTGTAATTATTAACTTATCCTTTGGTAAGGGTTTGTTAAGAACGAGAGCGAGAGCGAGTTGGAACGAGGAACGCGTCAAGAAGGTTTGAATGTTATTAGAGAATCGATCATAAAGTAGTTCACGATTAAAACAAGAACGATTAGAACGATTAAAACAAGAACGATTTGAACGAATGGGTAACGATTGGGTAAACATTTGTACATGATTTACATTTGATCATGCATTTACACGAAACATAGTATTGGTTTAAACCAAGTTTTACTTCAATACTTTGTTGTTGTGCATATGGTTTAGTTGAGACATTTCACTTGCCATACATGGATATTTGACATAGACATTTGACATGGATATTTGACATAGACATTTTGACATGAATACTTTGACATATTATTCAATACATTTGACAATTGATTTAAACATAGACATTTTACATTGTTTGGTTTGGTTTGATTAAGTGATTAAGTAACGATGCGTGTGTAATATGATACAAACATGGTGGATACGCCGCTGGTACTTCCTATATATAAGTGTTTGTATGGTATTACATATTGTAGCGTTATTTGAATCATTTCAGTTTGAGACATAGAACATTTTATACAAGTAACATACTTTTCACAAGACATTTATTTACAAACAACTTATCTTACACAAACTCATTTTTACATGGTTATTCATTTAATCATGCATTATTCTCTTATTTATACTTATCATCCGAACTTATTATTTTTCAAATGATTTACAAAGACAAAGCAAATTACAAGGTTCATGACTAAACATTTTCTCAAACAGAAGTCATGAAACTTATTTTCAACAAAACTAATGTATTCGCCAGCATTTCTTTGCTGACCTCGTTTTCACATATGTTTCAGGTATTGTTGGATGATATCGATTGATAAGATGCATGCTCACATAGGACTGGACAAGGCCTTAGTGACTCAATAACAATGATAGACTATGTTTAAATAGTGTATTTAGATTTCCAGACGATGTAATTACTCAATGTTTAATAAAACGAAACACTTTTGATATCCATGGTTTTGAAACATTAATTCTGTTGCAACACGCCCCGATGTTTCCGCCGCGATTTGTTGTTTTACGCGGTCGGGGTGTGACACCCTGAGGTAGTGAAAGACAGAAAGTTGGGTAGTTGTCATGAAAGATGAGCTTCAACAGTTCAGGGAAAACAAGCTTGAAAACTTGTATCACCACCAAAGGATGAGAATCTTATTGGTAAAAAGTGGACCCTCAAAAACATTGCATATGTTGAAGTATTGTTGTCAAGGTTCATGTTATTCAGACTACTCACAAACAGAAGATGTTATCACAACCACTGATTGAAGAATACTATGATGCTGTTACAATCTGAAGAGTTTAACTGTTTGTCACTTCAAAATATGTTATTGGATTTTGATATAATTGCTCAAAAGACTTCTTTATGCAGGACAGTCAAGTAGCTGAAAATATATCATCAAAAATTCAGTATCTCCTAGATCCATCATCACTCAACATCAGACATCTCTTTATGAGGGATTGCTATGAAAAATGTTTGATTTATCTGTCTCATGTTCCAACTAAAGGTCAACTGGAAGATGTGCTAACTTAAAACTTAGTCATATCTACCCCTGAAAAGTTAATCTTTAGGATTGACATGCTTAACATGGATTAACAGGCAAAATCTTGTTTTTCTATGCATAAAAAGCATTAAAATGTTTTCAGAAAATCAAAAATTCATTCTTAAAAATAGCTAAAAATAAATTTTTCATTAAATCCTTAAAAGTCTGCCATAACCACTGCTTTGTTCAAACATCTGTTCCCTAAAGGCTGTCCACTGCTGAAAGTCAACCCCTGTTCTCTCATTTCCTTGATAAGCACTGTTGTCTAAAATCAGTGTTTTTATCCACTGATATGCTATCCACTGATAGTAAAAATCACCCACTTCCTTCATTATTACCGTTACAACCACTGATCTTGTTCCATCAGTGGTTTTCATAAAAACACTTGTCCTTCATTTCATCAGGGGTTGGCACGTGGACAGTACATAGCGGTCAGATCTTTTGTAACCGCTGTGAAGGATCGATTTGTGACCCAAACGAGTCGTTCAGAAGAGTTCGTATCTATACGAAAGGCGGAAACAGACGTATAGACATAGAAACAGCTTGATTCACACTTTAAAAGCCTTGTATATTGATATAACACTGTTACAATCAGTAGGCAAACCGGCAGCACCTCGGTATCACGATCTAATTCCCTTACAAATGACAATCATGAAACACCTATTTATAACCTTCTAATTCCGCACGAAACAAGACACTTGTCCATTCATACGAAATTAGGAAATTAATTCCGTACGGAATTATACAAGAATCTTTTATGCGAAATTAGAATCTCTCACACGAAATTAACTTTTGTCTTATGTGATCTTTCAATTCCGTGTACTGTTGCACTTGATGATGTCACTTGTTATGATGTCATCATCAGGAATGATGACATCATGCTTGATCAGATCCGTAACGCAACCAAGACTCGATATAAGACGAAGACGACAGATGTATGCACCAACAGACTCCCCCTCAGATGTTGACGAGTCTTAAGTGTCGAGTCTTCACCCTCTTCAGTATTTATCAGTCCTCTCGAACTACTCTGAAATATCTAACACTGTAAAGCATCCTCAATCTCTCTCTACATTTCCAGGATCTCTGCCTCTTACATCTTTTCTTCAGCACCAACAAATTTTCCACGAACAATCTCTACTCGAATGTCTTCAGACTCTCCCTTTCGATTTGCTGGGATCGCAGTCTGGCTCGTAAAAATCACAGAGTCCTCAGGTATCAGAACCCGGCTCTCTATCACTCAGAAACCTGCACATCCTCTACCTCACAATAAATTTTACAATTTGATAAAATTTATACTCTGTTTACCACTTGTAGAGCAAATCTTAGAATGATTTATCAACTATAATCTTTGATGAACCATTTGCAAGAATATCATGTTCATTTCAAAAACTTTTTATCTTTTAAACTCAGACTCTCCCTCACAAACTGCTCAATTCTTTCCCAAACCAGTTGTCATCATGTTTATCACTCGGAATTTTGAAAATCAGCTCTTCAATACCAGTTGTCGAAAATCTTTTTGAATTTTTCAAAATTTTATGCTAAAACACACTGAAAATATTTTTGGATT
The DNA here is from genome assembly GCA_030545235.1 of Helianthus tuberosus. NCBI lineage: Eukaryota > Viridiplantae > Streptophyta > Magnoliopsida > Asterales > Asteraceae > Helianthus > Helianthus tuberosus. The sequence continues at coordinate 65,397,279 of CM060441.1, forward strand.
TTTGTAAAGAAATGAAATGCAATAAAGAAATATTTACATACAATATTTTTGTTAGTTTGTGTAAGAGGATCATATCAGTTTTTGAGACAAATCACCAACACCATTAAGCTTTAAACATTTTAAGCTCTAAACGATTCACTTAGATTGTCAGTATACTGGTCCACTTAAATTTTCACACAATACGAGGTTAATGTTTTAATTACTTAAACTTAATCATGTGTTCCACCTCAGAATATACTCCCGTATCCATATCCCAATATTCAGTCTTACAGGTGAATATACCACAGATGATATCTGTAGGGGGTTAAATTACGAAGAACCGTGAGAGCTCAGGTCAGAACTTCCGTTCAGCAGAGAGATGACGGCTTCGACTTTTGGTGGGTCCCCTTTAGAGGATCTTTTTTACAACAACATTGATTAGCAATTTTATTGTCTCATCATTTATGCTGAGGGCGGCACTATTTTTCAAGCAAGCATAAAGTATTCTCCGGGGACTAGGCCATTGCTTCCGCATTATCAGAAGTCCCGGGATAATACCCCAGATATCACTAAGTATAAAGACCTAGTATCTCAGAAAGAGGGACCTTTCAAACAAGATTTCGGGGGTTACCCATATATCCGAGAGATGTTCCCCACGATATAAGCCAGTTTGAATTTAAGTTTATATCTCGTCACAATCTACTAAATGTGCAAAAACCTACTGGCACATCATCAGTGAGACCGTTTATCACTTTTTAACTTTCCATTTCTTTAGCATGTTGTGATAGTCCACTAATGTACAATCATTTCCTCTTCTTTGACACAAAAACTCATTTTTTGTTTTATCTTGTTTTTGTCATTTTCAAATTTTCAAATGTTTTTGGATTTTCTGAAATTTTTACTCCCCCTAAAATGCAAACACATTTTAGGAAATTTGAAAATAAACTGTACAAACAACGTGACAACTGATATCAAATAGCATCAATTCGCCATCCACTTGGCATAAACAATCAGAACTCCCCCTTACAACAAAACATTTTCCCATTGTGATTTCAAAACACTTAAGTTTGTTTTAATCAAATGGTTTTTCCGGAAAATAAGTTTTGTTGATTTTTATAAAACCACTTGTAGGTTAGAGGTTTGGTTCATCATATTGTCTTTCAACAAATCACATGTATGTGTGATCCAATCAAGTTCAAATTAATGACCTTGATTAACCACTTGCAAGAGTAAATCTTCTTCAACCACTGTAGGTTCATCAACCATACCACTTGTAAGAAACTAACAATTTAAAATATCACCTGTACTTTACCAACTGTACCACTTGTATGATTACCAACCAAGAAAGATAGATGCCGATTCCTGCTCCACTCTTACCAACCTGGGAGCTCCGGCAAGTCCAGAGACTTACTGTTCATAGTATGTACCATCCCAGTCATAAACCAGGGATGGTTCAACTTTATCTTTCTTCGTCTTCTTCTCATAAAACTCCTTCACTCCTTTGACCTTCCTATCAACCATCTTTCCAAAAATATGATGAACTTTGGAGTTAAAAGCTTTATCAACATCAAATTCATTCTTTTCTGAGAAAAATTGATTTGAAATTTCAGTTTTACCAACTTTTGTTTTAAAATTCTCAGCCTTCAATGATGGAAAATTAACATCATCCATTGAAGGTACTGATGTTTCCAATTTTATCTCAACCTGTGGCTCCTCTGATTTTGTGGAATCAGATTCATCGCCAGAAGATAGCTCCTCTGATTTTGATGAATCAGAATCATTGCTAGAACTATCAACCGATTTCTTAACAACCCATTTTTGGCTGTCAAGTTTTGCCCTTTTCTTGTAAAATCTATTTGAACATTCACCAATCTCAAAAATTGAATTTTTGAAAAGTTTAGTTCTATCAATTGGTGGTTCAAACACAACTTCTTTATCTTTCAGTTTACGAGAAACTCCCTGTTTTGATTGAATTGCCTTGGAACAATTCTTGGCAATATGTCCAACATTGTTGCACTTGAAACAAGTTCTCGTATCCTTCATTTCATCAACAGTCTTCATCATTTCTTCTTGCTTCTTCGCAAGGAATACTTTGTTTGATTGTTTCCAGAATGGACTCTTCTGTTCTTCCTCAGCATTTGTCCCTGAAACAAATATCATCTTTGATTTAAAATCACGAACATATTTTTCATTTTTATGATTTTCTGGTGGAATAAAACCAAGACCTTTCTTTTTAAAATTACCGTTATGGTTTGGTTTCTTTTGAAAACCTGAACCAGAACTGTAACCTTTTTTCTTGTTTAACCTTTGTTGAACTCTTGAGGTGTATTTTTTAGGTTTATCATTAAGATTTACATCTTTTATTTCAGAAATATTAATTTCTGTTAGTTTTAAAACCTTTTTGATCATGTCAGGTTTAACACCTCTTATTGGAAATTCCTCATCAAAATATAATTTGTCAGAATCATTCAAAGTATATGAAACTTTAAACGTTTCGTCATTCAAATTAGACTTTGATAACAGGAATTCTTTATTATAAACCCTTTTGTCTGAAGACTTTGGACTTTTGACTGTCGAACTCGAACTTTCAGAACCAGATTTTGACTCTGACTCTGACTTTGACTCTGGGTTTGACTCCAACTTTGATTCCTCAGTTTCATCTTTATCCAACACCTGATCGACCACTTTCTTTATTAACTCGGACTCATGATCAGTGTCAGACGACGTAAACGTCACATCAATATTTTCTGCCAAGTTAACTGAAGACTCCGACTCCCACTGTAAATTTGTTGCCTTTTTTACTCTTTCTGAATTTGGATTTCTCGGAGAATATCCATTTTCAAGCGGGGATGGACACTTGTTGTAACTGACACCTTGTTTCTTACCAGATGTCTTTTCTTTTGTATCCTTCTTCTTTTCTTTCTTCATTTCAGGAGTCTTTTCCTCAGATACCTTTTGTTCTTCTGTTACTTCATCATCTTCAAATGCCTTCAAGCCTTCAGCTGTTGGATAGATCCTATCAATAACATAAGAAGTACACGAGTAACGTTTCAACAAACGATTAACTCTCTCAGTTTCAATTCTTTGTGTTTCCAGTTTCTGCTCAAGCACAGCACACTTCTCGATGTAATTGTTCACAACTTTCTGCTTTATCATGAAAGCTCCTTGAAGTGTTTTCATTGCCGTTGCCTGTTCTTCACTTGTTTGGTTGTATTGATTCATAGCTTTGTTCAATACATCGTAAGACTCCTTCAAACTGTTCAAGTTATAAATCAATGTGCTGTTCTGCTTCTTTATAGCTTCACAGTTATCATATTTCACCGGAATCTTTTTAGCATCAACTTCTTCATCAACTCTGAACTTTGGAACGTCTTTCATTTTTTGCCTTCTGATCACTGGAACATTTTCATCATCACTACTCACTGGTGTTTTTACCTTTTTCTTAATCACGGGAACTTCCTCATCATCACTACTGACTGGTGTTTTGATCTTTTTCTTTTTCTTTTTGATTTTTTCATCATCACTGTCACTTTCTGCTATCAATTTCAAATCTGCTGCCAATTTCCTTGACCAATATTCAGTATCATCATCACTATCCTCTTCAACTCGAGCAACATATGCTTTGTGATTTGAATCGTTGTTTGGATCATAATCATCCCAATTGAAATCTGCCCAGCTAAAACCTTCAGGCAATTTTTCATCATCTTGGTTTATCAGGCATGCTTTGTTGTCAGCTAAGATATATTTGTCCCAACTGAAACCTTCCGTTGTCTTTTGATCATCCTGATTCACCATACAAGCTCTCTTTGAAGATTCTTCAATCACTTTTCTACCATGTGCCACTTGCGGTTCTTGTTGTTGTTGAGCAACTTGATGATAGATAGCCTTCCGGTAGTAATCATTGTTGTTGTTAAACGTATTTTGAGCTCCACTTGCTTCGCGGTTTTTGCACTCCCTCTTGAAGTGTCCTTTTTCCCTGCAACGAAAACAAGTGACTTTAGATTTATCAAATCCTAAAGTAGAAATATTAGCTTCACGTAAGTCATCTCTTCCTGTGATCTGCTTAAATTTCTCAGCTCGTCTCAACACACTTGCCAAACACCATTTAATATCCATCAATTCCATTTCCTCAGCGTCAATCTGATCATAATCCTCTTTTGTAAGCATTGGATTCCCGATCCGACCTGCAACAAAACTACCATATGATTCCAACCCAGTTCCTAGCAAAGACATATGACTCTTGGCCATTTCTGTTGTATAATCCTCATCATTTTCCAGATTCAGAACAATATTGCATTGTAGCTTCTTGCCACGTCAGCATTCACTTTTTCCTTTATAAAACCCTTCTCAAAACCCCCAAACAGGGTTTTACTGTCGAATCGAATTCACAAAAATTCCTTTCTCAAAGCAGTTTCCATCTCCTTCTCTCAAATCCTTCATCAATTCTCTTCTTCAAAATGACAAAATCAAAGTCATCTTCTAAAAAGGCCACTCAAATGGCTACCACACCCATCGAAATACCCTACAAAGCTCCTCACAATTATCTGGGTCTCCTTACAAAACCAGGTACCATCGATACCTTCAATTCCATCATTGACACTATGTCGTCTTCAAAGTACAAAACTTTGTTGACAGCAGATGCTCCAATTTACCTGAAAACCCAGAGAGAGTTTTGGAAAAATGTTACTCTTGAAAAACAAGGTGAAGACGTCATAGCCATTAACTCTTCTCTAATGGGTAAAGCAGTCAAAATCACACCACAATCCATCTCGGAAGTCTTTGAACTCAATGATCAGCAAGGTAATTTTTTTTTTTCCCAAAAACGAGTTAAAAACTGATTTCCTTGAAAGGGGGTATGCAGATTCAATGAAAAAGGATACCTTACAAAAGGTAGTTTTCCACCTGCAACAAGATTTTTGTTCCATACCCTTTTAATGTGTGTTTCAAACAAAACAACTGCTTTCAATGAGATACCATTAAAGATTCAAAACCTGGGATATGCTATTTTACAAAATGAAAATTTTAATTACTCCTAGGAAATCTTTAATGATTTGGTTAAAAATGTTGATAAAAAGCCATTCTTACTTTTTCCAAGATTTCTAAGTTATTACTTTCAAAAGAAATTTGGTAAGGATGATGCCCATATAATAACACAAGGTGATTCTTTTAAAATAAACAGCTTAACTGCTGAAACTTTCACAAGAATGTCAACACCTTGCAAAACACAAGCAGAGGTGCCTGAGCAGAATTCAGCAGCTACCACTGCTCCTCAGGTATCTGCTGCTGAGCCTACTGCTCTAGGTGATCACAGCAGCAAAACAACTGCCGTGAAACCCATACCTAAAATCACCAAAAAGCCAAGACAAAAGAAAACTCAAAAACACCCCCAAACCTACAAAAAGGGCAACTCTGGAAGATGAGATCCCAGAGCAACTGCCATTGACAACACAAAAGTCACAAGAAACCACTGCTGCTACTTCCTCACAGCAGATGGTAGAAAGATCTCAACCCATGCCTGAAACTCCTCCTGCTTCTTCTCAAAAAGAACAGGTTGTACATATAGGGACACCACAATATGATGCTCTGGAATCACTTGCTTCCATCATCCACAGCCCAATGCCCAGGGCCAATTATTTTTCTACACCCAACCTCACCTCCACAATTCCCCCACAAACAAAAATATTGTTGGATGCTCTTGATTTGAACCAGGCACAAACCAGTCCTTCTCACTCACCTGTCAATGAGAACATACCTCAACAAGTGACTGGGTCTGATGTATCAATCATTGCTAACCCACCAACAACACCTGAGGAGGTTACACCCCTTGAGTTACAAGTAACTCTTGGTGGTAGTCTAAGTGAAGCAGCCACTACAAGTGCTAAACCCACTGGTTTGCATTTGGACAGTGGTTACATCAATAAGACTTCCTTGGAGGCACTTTCTTCTCTGAAAACACCTGTGTATCCAGTTTTCACTGGGTCACTAAAAAGTGTTTCTCTTTTTGAAGGAAGAAGTCCCCAGTTCCAAGACAAAGGGGCATCAGTGGATGATATTTGGAGTACACTCCCTGAATCAACCATTGTTACAACCATTGTTAGTGTGAAATCAGATGATCCCATTAAGTTGGGTGATGGTTTGATGTACCAAGAATTGACGGGTAGAATTGATAAACTTGATACATTTGTTGCTGAGCTTAAAAATTTGATGCAACAGTTGTTGACAGTTCAAAAGGTACCAACCACTGCTGCTCCAGCTCAAGCACCTGCACAACCTGCACCTGCTGCAAATGAGTTATGGAACTTATTTCAACCACTGCTCCAACATCAAAGACAATTGGCTGATCAGCAGCACGAAATACATGTTCAAAAGCTGAGAAACATGATGGAGTCAAGGTTCAAAGATACCCAAGCTGACATCAAGGCTATAAAGGCCCACATGCTGAATACCACTGGTACTGCTCCTCCCACTGTTCTCTTTATTGATAACCCACCACCAGATAATGCCAAAAAGGGGAGAAAATCAAGCAGTGGAAGAAGAAGGGAGTTGAAGATGGTCTTTACATTGAGCCACAACAAGATAGTATGCTCAAAGACATCCCTTTGCCAGATGGGTCCAAAAAGATTGATGTTACCACTAATGCCATTGCTGATGCATTAGCAGAGGTAAAAAGGGATAGAAAGGCTAAGGATAATGCCAGGTGGGAACAGGAGAAAAGAGCATTTATGGAGCTAAATGAGCAGGGTACTCCTGAGCCTAAGGATGACCAAAATCCTGAGCCAAAAAGAAAGATTCCCACTAGAAAAGTGAGGGAACCCAAACACAAATCATCCAGACCCACAAAGCAAACTCCTGAACCTATCAAAAATCTCACACTTCAATCTACCACCCAAACAGCTGTTGTAACACCTGCTGTATCAATAACTGCTGATACTTCAGTGATTTCAACAGCTGCTAGCCAAACACCTGCCACCACTTCAACACACACCACTTCAACACACACCACAACCACTGTCTTACCACCACCACCAAAGATCACCTCACCACCAAAAACATCATCAACACCACCTTCATCTCCTGCTAAAAAGCAGAAGACAACAGATGTTGCAACATCTGTTGTAATGGCAACAGCGGTTGAAACACCAGTTGTTTCAACAACTGTTATTCAGCAACTTCCCACTTCAATCACTTCCACTACAATAACCACCACTCAAATCACCACCACTGATCCACCCAAAACATCATCAGCCTCTCCTCAACCTAAAAGGAGAAGGCTAATTCTGAAAGATGATGATCCTTCACCACCACCAACATCTTCACAACCTCTATCACTTGTTACAATACCAAACCCTGTTCCTCTCTCATCAGCTCAAGTTCAAAAGCCAATCACTGACATTACTCCTACAGGTGTCCAATATCCTCTAGAACTTATAGCTGTCAGAGAAGAAATTAAATCCTTCTACTTTGAGGATGACCCTGCTAAAAGGAGTTTACCATATGTTGAGGGATATCCCAGGCCTAACAACATTGAAGAATACTTGAAAGTTAAGGCTCAACAAGCAGAGGATATCTCCAAGAAAAATTCACAAGGAAAGTCTGACAAAGAAATACAAAGGCATTATCAATTTCTGCTCACACAAGTCAGATCTTTGGAGCAGTTTGCAAAGAATGTTTGTCAGCAAATATCAGAAAGAGCAGATGAATCCCTGAGAAAAGACTATATTGAAAATATCATGGCTTATAAGAAGTATAAGGGAGAAAAACATATGTACAAAGAATGGACCATTCCTGAGCTTGAAAGTGAAGCAGCCATGATTCAAGTAATGATTAAAAACAAGGTCAAACACACTCCTCCTGATTGGGCAAAGTACAAGAAGAATGTACCTGATAAGGCAGTGGAGTTGAGGAGAATGAAAGAGGAATTAATCACTGCTGAGTTTGGATCTAAAAACCAAGTGATGAGGTGGAAAGAAGACAAGGTCAGGGTTACTTACAAAAAGTTGGAGGAATTAAGAAAGAAAAATCCAAAGATTCCTCAAAAACCTGACTATCATGAAGCAGAGGTTCCAACAAGACCACCAAAGCTGCAAATCAAAAGAGCCACTACTCCAACTGGTGCCTTTCTTTATCAAAGAAGAAGGCAAAAACAGATGGATGCAGAAACAGCAGAAGATATAGCTACTGGTAATGAAGTGATAAAGATGGTTATGAAACAAATGATGGCTGATATTCCTGAACTTGCTAAAGCTCAAAGCACTGCTCAGTCAGTCATCACAAGGCCATCATCTCCAAACTCCTCATCTAATAAAAATCTCCCAAGAAACCCACCAGACTCAAAAGTACTAAAGTGGAAAACTGATAAACAGACCCATGTACTGACTGTGATCAAGTCCAGTGGAGAAGTGACGAAAATTTCAAGGGAACAAGCACTAGGCCTAAGTGTTGAAGCTCTGCAGGATCTCCTTGATCTTCCACTATGCAGGGATGAAGATGACACAGATGCCCTAGACTTTGAGTTGCAACTTAAAGGTCAGATAAGGGAACTGCTGATGAGGCAATAAAGTTCCACAATAATAAAGGGTTTTGGCATCATCTGTTCCAGGGGGAGATTGTTGGGATTGAACCCTATCAGAGGAACAGTTGATTAAAGCCAAAACCGGATCAGAGCAGTGGATCCAGAATAAGCAGTTGTTTGCACTAATACTTTCTCCTTGACAGTGGCTCTAACATTGGATGCACTAAAGTACTGCTCTTACAACAACTGCTGCTCTTAAAGACTGATGTCTCCTAAGTACTGCTGAAGACCAAAGTGCTGCTCATTCAAGGACTGATCACCTTTGAAGAAAGCACTGATGTTCAACATTAGTGCTTAGACTACAACAGTGGAAAGTGAAGCAGTAGTTTACCTACGTTTTGTAATTTACTTATAATCAGTTGTTTAGTTATCAGTAGTTGTATGTAACAGTACTTAGAGGTTGTTAGTTTGTTAGATGTCACTTTCATGGTGACGTCAGCCAAGATGCTTCAGAGGTTTGATCTGTACTATAAATAGAACAGTCTGTACTGTTCTATAAAAAGGAGTTTTCTCCTCCAATCCAGTCATCTTGTATGATCAACCATTGAGCTCAGGCTGAGGGTGAGTTTAGTATGTAAGCTGCATGTAGTCTTTTGATTGTAATCTTTCAACTAATGAGAAGCATGTATTTACGAAAAACTATCTTCCTTTTGATTGTGTTTACAAAGTTTGTTTCCATTTCCGCTGCATCTAATCTCATTTTACATTCATTCATTTATTCAATTTTGACAAACAAACACAATCATGACAGCCTCAGATCCTAACACTAATCCTATAGCGCTATATCATACTACCAATCGGTCTGGTGAATGTATAAAACAAGTACAATCTAACAATTAATTTTATAATCTTTGAAAAATTAGTGTTTAAACCATAAATAATCATTCAGTTTGTCAAAAGATAAGTACTAACACGTATAATCAATTTACACTTTGAAATCATGAAAATAACAATTAGGTACACATGTTTCACCCCAAAACAATTGAAAACAGTAAAAGAGGGGACTATGTACTCACATGAGAATGCTTAGAAGTCTTGAATAACAACCAAGCAAAGCTAGAGGGATCACGGAAATCAATCGGCACCTAATATAAGTAACTATGTAAATAAACCGGACCTAAATCGGAAGATCGGATAGAATGAGGTTTCGTAAACCAAATGAGTATGGGAACTCATGTAATATGGTTTAACAAAGCCTACATTCTAAAACGAAACCTAACCTAAGTGCTTACGACCCATTACGGCCCGTTTAGGTAGCTTACGCTACTTTAACGCGTCGTTCGCGTAAAACGCGTTCGGAACGCCTAACTAGTCCTATGACAAGTATTATATGCCTAAACATGTTTAATTATGTTGCATAATCAGTTAAATGACAAAAGTTTGGGTTACATATGCTTAAATATCAATTATGCATAAAAAGGGCATTTTGGTCATTTTCCTAAGGCATATAAACTACCTTTCATACAACTAACTAAACGAAGTGACCATAAGGTATAACCACGGAAGGTTATTCCCTATGAAACTATGGTCACCTAATGTGTTTGGTCGGATCCTAATGATCGACCAAACGGGTCGGGTTCGAAAGTCTAAGCGGTTGTTTAGACCGCTTATCTTACGACCCTATATAAGCACTAAACCTAAAGTGACGAGCTAAACATGTTTAAAACATGTTTAACAAGGTTTGAAAACAAGTTAGATATCAAAACAAACGGTTTTGATACCCAAGAATAGTTTGGTTGCAAAATACGCATAAATGCGTATTTTGACCGAAACTATGACTCGTCACTACGCCTAATCAATGTGGTAATCAGTAGGTATAGTACCAAGGGACTATAACCATCGTGATTACGCTCACGTTGCGAAGTTAAAACGAACTTCGTGTTGACCATAAACTGGTCAAAGCTGAAAGTCAAACGCAGTTTGACTTTCATGCTTAAAAACGTGATAAAAGCAACAAAAGAATACTTACAAAGGGTCCAAGCAAGGAAATCTTGATTCAAATTGCTCAGGTATGAAGTGCTAGACCCCAACTTAGAGCATTTGAATCATATTTTGTGAGGAAACAAGTGAATGGAAGTGGGTATTTATAGGAAACCCATAACCGTTAGGATCGTTCCTCGTAAACCGTGCTTCTATCATGACCCTCCACTTGGGCACATGGTTTTCAAAACCATGGGAATGCTAAAAACCATCAAATATCAGCCCAAGGTATTGAGAATTTTGCATTTAAACCCCTGAAATTTGACCAGAATGCTGAAAATCAAGTTTCTGTCTGACAATTCCTCACGCCCCGTGTAAGAATAGACATAATCTTACGCGGCCCGCCTAAGCCCACTATCCAAAAATGTCAACTTTAGTCCCTGAACTTGAAAAACATGCATTTTGATGCATTTTTGACACGTTTAAGCCTCGTTAACCCCATTTCAAGGCTCCAAAATGAAGTTAAAGTATAGGGAACATGAAACATGCTCAAAAATATCTCGGATGTCAGTTCGTTTGGTCGTACGGTCGCGTTGTTCGGTTAATTACGACGAAACACGAACGGACGCGAAAAACGATCCAAATTACGCGACGCATGGAATTTTATCATGCCAAACACTAAAATAAAATATTTTAATGCTTACATAAATTTTTGGATGTCCGGATATATTCAGAACGTAAGATATGCACGAAAATGCAAACTTATGCACTTTTTGACGCTTTTAGTCCCTATTGATCAAAAAGTTTATTTTTGCGCACCAATCACCTCAAAGCCTATTTATAAGCTATATAAAGGATATTTAGGGCATATTTAACTTATGATCAAGTTCCGGAATGTTCGTTACCATAAGAATCGGCATACTTTCGCAGTTTGACACAAATAGTCCCTGCGATCGAATAAACTTGATTTCAACACACCAAACCATCCAAAACTTATTTCTAAGTTATGTAAAGGTTATTTAAGGTATGTTAAGCCTATTTCACTGTTCCGGAGTGTTTGTTGGTTAAACTGGTTATATTTATGCATTAGTTCGCGTACAACCTTCCAGAAAGCGATTTAAAGCTTGAAATCGAACAAGAATTGATATGTGCAAACGATACACATATTTACATAAATACCAAGTATGAAATACAATATTTCATTGGTTTGGTATTTTTTTGATGGTTGAAGTGACACAGGTGTCACAAGTTATGCGTTGTCATGGTTAGGTTTTACTTGTGTTGATTACAAAGTGCATTCTTGTCCGTTCTTCGAAACGTTGATAGTTATTGGCACCTAAGTCACGGTACACTAAATCCGTTAATCATTATACAATTTAGTTGAATCTAAAACTTGTAGAAACCCTAGGTTGGCAATTACCGAAACCCGGTGTGAACCCTTTTTCTCATTATTATTTAGTAATCAAGTTTTCTTGCAACCGTTAATTATTAGTCGTTAATCAATTAAACCAATTCTATTAGTCTAATTCACATCTTTTCATCTAAATAAAAATACAAAAATATTCTAGCAAGCTTCATAAATTGTGATAACCATTAAAAATCAACCAAGTCCATTCACAAACCACATACTCTTCGTGGTTCGACCCCTTACTACCACTAGCTAATTGTTAAGGGTAATTAGGGTTATAAATATTATCTTTGAGCGGAGCGCGACACTCTGATCAAATTTTGGCGTCGCTTCCGGGGAGTGCGTGCGCTTTGTGTTTGGATATTGTTTGAATTTACGTGATTAATTGTTTAATTTGCATAGCTTCTTTTCTTGTACTTTGTCTTTTTCCTTGTTACGCGGGGTGTGTTACTTGTGCAGGTTACATGTAGTGCATGCATACGCGAAACTCTGGGAGGACTTCACCGTTAGTCTATGAACCGGAAATCGAAAGAGTTGCAAGAAGGAATTTAGCAAGCCGGTTGGACGCAACACTTGTTTCTAACCATATCACCCAAACACCACAATTCACACCATCCATTGAACCCGATTCAATGGCAAACCAAAATTCAAACCAAAACCAAAATCCGAACCAATTGCAATACCGAGGAAACTTTAATCCCGCCCAAAACGTCCAACCTATACCTCAAGAGCAACCGGGTGGTAATAACAACTCTAGACCACCCACACCACCTTTTCGAAACCAAAATCCCAACAACAAAACCTTTACCGACAAAATTCCTTACCCATTCACTTTGATGACCGGAATGTCAATTCTGACCGTAGAGGCAATCGAGATCGTGGCAATCCCGTGAATGAAGACCCGTTCTTTAATATAGATGATTTGAGAAATGTTATCCCTGATGATGAGCCGTTTAGTGTTCCCGGTTACCAATCGCCGAAACATGTGAGTGTTCACACGGAATATTCGGATGATGGGGGTAACTATGATGATCGGGTCGATGATGAAGATTGGGGGTATGTGAATCGGGACAACATCTACAATGATAGAGGTTTTGAAGATGATGAGTTTGGCTACCAAAATGCCAATTTTGTGGGGAACGATAACTACGGGTATGGGAATGTGAGAAATGACGGTTACGAAAACAACCGCCAACCATGAAACAACAGCCAAAGGAACCGAAATGATGGGTTTTACAACAATAACAACAACAATGTTAACCCTAACCGGATTCCTAGTTTCGTGGGAGGAGGTAATCAAGGTGGAAACCGAATAGGTGATAGGGGAAGTGATAGAAGGGATAATCGAAGGCCGGTGGATCAAGAAGTTAACGGTCCACATCGTCGTTAACAACCTCCACGGGGAGTAAATGACCGTTTTAGGCCGGTGGTCACCGACAATGACTCTCCAATAGTCTGTGAAAGAAGGATGTTCGATTGCAAGCCCCATTACATCAACATACTTCCCCACTTTAATGGGAGGTCTAATGATGAACCATACACTCATTTGGCGGAGTTTTCGTCCATATGTAGCACTATCTGGGGGCATAATTTTGCATTGGAAGAGGTCAAGCTTCGGTTTTTTCAGTTTTCGCTAAAAGATAAGGCGAAGCAATGGTTTCTTACACTTCCGGCAAATAGTATTCGTACACGGGGAGAGATGCAACAAGTATTTCTTGATGAGTACTACTCAATGGCGAAGACTGATGATGCTCGAGATGAAATAAGGTCGTTTCGTCAACTTTCGAGTGAACCGTTGCATGAAGCATTTACTCGATATAAGGAATTGATTCGGAAATGCCCACATCATCAAATAGAGAAGTGGGAATTGGTTAAGTGCTTTGTACGAGGATTTGATGATGAGACATGGAATCGCCTCGAGTCAACGAGCAATGGAACCTTATTGAGTAACCATGAAGATGATGATTGGGAATTTCTCGAGAGGATGAGCAAGCGGTCAAAGGCAAAAGAGTCGGCCGATAGAGCTAAAAACATCCCGTATCCCGGTCACTTCCCGACTATGACTCTAAGGATCGGATTTCTACTTTAGAAAGGGAGATAGCTCGCATGAAGAAGAAGGAGGTAAATGCAGTACAGTTTGCGGTGTGTGAAGATTGTGTGGAGATTGGTCATCGGACCGATCAATGCCAAACGGGACCGGGTGACTACACAGAAGAGGTAAATCAAGTGTTCGAGGACAGAAAGAACAATGATATGAATTCAAACACTTATCATCCTGGATTGAGAAACCATCCCAACTTCCGATATGGGAATGCCGCGAATCAAATGAACCCGAACTTTCAACCAGGTAACCAAAGCGGGTCATCATATCAAAACCGTCAAGGTGGTAATCAAGGGGGTTACCAACGTCATTACAATCAAGGGTAACAAGGTCGGGACAATAATTACCAAGGTGGGTACCAAAGGAATTACAATAATCAAGGCGGTAATGGAAGCGGGTCGAATAATCAAACCGGTGGTGATGATTTGAGTGCCAAAATGGACGCTTTGTTGAATGTGGTTAAGGAATCTAATAGTGATATTAAGGAGATGAAGAAGACAAATGAGATTCGGAACAAAGCACATGAGGCATTAGCAAAGCAAGTGGGCCAACTTGCGGAGGAAATGGCTCAAATGAGGGGAAGCTTGGGAAAGCTTCCAAGTGGCACCACGGTGAACCCTAAGCATCAAGGGTCAAGCTCGAAGAACACACGTGAGGTACCAATTAATAAAATAACTTTACGTAGTGGTCGAGTCGTAGATAACGGTGTCAAAACACCATCACCCCAGTTTGTTGAAGGGGTGGTGGAAGATGCTAGTGAGGATGAACGTGAGGATGGTCAAACGGGTCAAAACAAAAATGATTTAAAAAATAATAATTACACACCCGTTGTAACCATCCCCGTCCCTAAGGCTAAGGAAACGGGTGTGGAGGTTAATACCGCCTCGTATCCCGAAGCATTGAAGGCACCCGTGAAGAAGGTTGTAAACAAAAGAGGTCCACAACAAGAAGAGTTGTTGGAAATTTTCAAACAAGTAAAAACTAATTTACCTCTTTTGGATGCAATCAAGCAAGTACCGTCGTACGCTAAGTACTTGAAAGAATTGTGTACCCAGAAACGAACTCATAAATTTCCAAAAAAAAAATAGATTTAACCGAAAATGTGAGTTCGATTCTTTCGGGTGCACTTCCACCTAAGCTCCAAGATCTGGGTGCGCCTATCATCTCAATTCAAGTAGGCGATTTTAAAATCAATCGGGCACTTCTAGATCCTGGTGCTAGTGTGATCATTCTACCGGGTAGTTTATATGACCAATATGAGTTTGGTCCACTTCAATCGTCAAATACCACCGTGGTGTTAGCCGATTTGACACCCAAACTACCCCATGGAATTGTCTCGGATGTGATAGTAAAAATCGAGGATTTTTACTATCCGGTGGACTTTTTGGTACTTTATTATGTGGCCAAGGACCCAACCAAGAAACCTACGGTGATTTTGGGTCGACCGTTCTTAGCAACCGCAAATTTTCAAATGGACTGCAAAACAGGAACGGTTGACAAGACATTTGGAAATCGAAGGTTGAGGTTGCGTGTTTTTTCCGGACAGATGAACCCTCCAGTTGATGATGAATGCTATATGGCAGACATTGTTGACACGTGTATATCTCTTTGCGACACAGTCATGGATGGGGAAAACACAATGGAGGATTGTTATATGTTTGACAGGTCATAGGTGGAGATGAATAAGAGCATAGACGAGGAGGTGAAGAGTTTGGAGGTGCTTGCGGTTAAAGAGGGAAAACCGACTTGAACGCACCAAGTGGAGAGTTTACCGGAGAGCATTGACACCAAATTGAAGCCGTCATTGGTAGAGCCTCCAGAGGTCGAATTGAAGGCGTTGCCAAAGCATCTTAAGTATGCTTACGTTGGTGAAGTGTCACACCCCGACCACGTAAAACAACAAAACATGGCGGAAACATCGGGGAGTGTTGTAACAGAATCATTGTTTCACAACCATGGATTAAACAGTTTCGTTTTATTGAATTAAATGTATTACATTACATTGGAATTAGAAACAAAACAGGAACAAATAAACTTTCATTGTTATTAAGTCACTAAGGCCTCATCCATTCCTATGTGAGCGTACACAAGTATCATCATCAAACATCATCAACTATGGTACCTGAAACACATGTGAAAATACGTCAGCATAAAAATGCCGGCGAGTACATAGGTTTTATATGAGTGTCAGATTCATGGCTCGTTTTACATGTTGCAATACTTATTTAAAAACCTTATTTTGAAAAGTATAGTATTGCGACATAATTAACCAACTCAAATCAAGTTGGATATGATTTATAAAATCTCATAGCCATGATTCTTAACTCCAAAACATTTGTTTTATGAAATCAAATTGGTAAAACATCTCGTAGAAACTCGTTAATAAAACTCGTATGGTTTATATTATTCAGAAAAAATCGTTGTGTGACATCGTTTCAAAATCGTTTACCCAGGTGATCTAGATAACGCAACGATATATAATGTGTTAAAAGAACTTATATATAGGAAGTACCAGCGGCGTATCCACCATGCTTTTAACACATTACACCCGCCCCGTTACCTAATCACTTCCCTAACTTAACGGTTCAGACAGTTACAAATGGTTCACATATATCAAATGGTTACAAATGGTTCACATATATCAAATGATTACCAATGGTTCACATACATCAAATGGTTACAAATGGTTCGAACAGTTCAAAATGTAAAACAATGGGCTAGCATGTTAAGTGAGCATACATAGCAAAACATAATGAAATCATGTACTAATAGTGTACTAATGAACATAGCAAGTATATGATATGAAAACATGGAAAGCATGAAAGTAACAAGTAGGCACATGTGTTTCACCCCAAAACGTTTGAAAAACAGTAAAAGAGGGGACTATGTACTCACTTGAGGTTGCTTAGAAGTCTTGACTAACAACCAAGCAAAGCTAGAGGGATCACGGAAATCAAACGGCACCTAATATAGGTAACTAAGTTAATAAACGGACCTAAATCGGAAGATCGGATAGCATGAGGGTTCGTAAACCAAATGAGTGTAAGAACTCATGCAATATGGTTTTACAAAGCCTACATACTAAAACAGAACTTATCCTAAGTGCTTACGACCCATTACAACTCGTTTAGGTATCTTACGCTACTTTAACGCGTCGTTCGTGTAAAACGCGTTCGGACCGCCTAACTAGCCTTATGACAAGTAAAATATGCCTTAACATGTCTAATATTGTTGTCTAATCAGTTTAGGTATCAAAAATTATGTTACATATGCTTAAAATGAATTTTGGCGTAAAAAGGGCATTTTGGTAATTTTCCTAAGGCATAGAAACTACCTATCATACAACTACTTAAACGATGTGACCATAAGGTATAACCTCGGAAGGTTATTCCCTATACAACTATGGTCACCTAATGTGTTTGGTCGGATCCTAATGATTGACCAAACGGGTCGGGTTCGTAAGTCTAAGCGATTGTTTAGATCGCTTACCTTACGACCCTATTTAAGCACAAATCTAAAAGTGACGAGTTAAACATGTTAAAACATGTTTAACGAGGTTAGAAAACAGGTTTGGTATCAAGACAAAGGGTCTTGATACCCAAAAGTTGTTTGGTTACAAAATACTCAAGAATACGCATTTTGGCCGAAACTACGACTCGTCACTACGCCTAAATAACGTGGTAATCAGTAGGTATAGTCACTAGGGACTATAACCATCGTGATTACGCTCACGTTATGAAGTTCAAACGAACTTCATGTTGACCATAAACTGGTCAATGCAGAAAGTCAAACTCAGTTTGACTTTTAAGCTAAAAACGCATAAAAGAACGAAAGAGGACTTACAAAGGGTCCAAAGAGATTTGATTCCAAGTATTCTCAGGTATGTAGTGAATAATCACAACAACTTAGAGAAATCTCAGTTCAAATGTGAGTTTAAGAGTGAAATGGTGAGGAGTATTTATAGTTTTCACACAACCGTTAAGATCGTTCATCGTAAAACATGCTTCGATATCATCCGTACATGTGCACCCATGGTTTTGCAAAACCATGGGCACTTAAAAATGGCCCATAGATTGATAAAATACCATTTGCAAGAGTGCACATCAGCTGGAACAGCTGAAAACAGGCTGGAAATTGATTTTTGAACATCTGGCAGTTTTAGGCGGCCGGCGTAGGAATCAGAGAAGGCTTACGCCCCAGGCCTAAAATTCAGATCAGCAAAACAGTTTCATAAATTGCAGTTTCAGTCCCTGCATGCTTTTAAGGCCATTTTTGATGCGTTTAAGGCCCGTTAAGCCATTTTCAAGGCTCTACAATGATGCCTAAGTGTAGGGGACATAAAAGATGCTCAAAAATATGTCGGATGTCGGTTCGTTTGGTCGTACGAACGCGTTATTCGGTTAATTACGATGAAATGTGCATGAACGCGAAAAACGATCCAAATTGCGCGACGAATGGATTTTTGTTATGCCAAACACTAAAATAAAATATTTTAATGCTTACATAAATTTTTGGATGTCCGGATGTATTCAGAATGTAAGTTATGCGTGAAAATGCAAACTTATGCACTTTTTGACGCTTTTAGTCCCTATTGATCAAGAAAGTTTATTTTTGCGCACCGAACACCTAAAAGCCTATTTCTAAGCTATGTAAAGGATATTTAGGGCATATTTAAGTTATGATCAAGTTCCAGAATGTTCGTTACAGTACAAATCGGCATACTTTCGCAGTTTGTCGAAATTAGTCCCTGTAAGCGAATAAACTTGATTTCGCCACACCAAACCCTCCAAAACTTATTTCTAAGTTATGTAAAGGTTATTTAAGGTATGTTAAGCCTATTTCACTATTCCAGAGGGTTCGTTGCATTAAACTGGTTATATTTACGCATCAGATCGCGTATAACCCTCCAGAAAGTGATTTAAATCCCGAAATTGAACAAGAATTGATATGTGCAAACGATACACATATTTTTACAAATCCCAAGTATGAAACACAATATTTCATTAATTTGGTATTTGTTTGATGGTCGCAGAGGCACAGGTGTCACAGTCTCCCCTACTTTAGGAAATTTCGTCCCGAATTTTATTCGTAGGAGTCTGCCGGTGACGTTGTGTTAAATAACCATCAAAGATATGCAAGGCGTTGCAAGGCGTAATCCTGTCATTTCCTTCAATGGTCATTCTTCATAAATGAAAATGTACGAAGTCATTTTCAACAAGCATTCTTCAGAAAATGGAAATGAAGGGATGAGTCATTTTCCTCAATGGATATTTTTCAGAAACGAAAATGAACGGAATGAGTTATTTTCCTCAATGGATATTTTTCAGAAACGAAAATGAACGAAAAATCAAGGATATTGATTTCCCTCGATGGATATTCTTCAGAAACGAAAATGAACGGAATGAGTCATTTTCCTCAATGGGTATTCTTTAGAAATGGAAATGAAGGAAAAATCAAGGATATTCATTTCCCTCAATGGAT
Organism: Helianthus tuberosus; assembly: GCA_030545235.1. NCBI lineage: Eukaryota > Viridiplantae > Streptophyta > Magnoliopsida > Asterales > Asteraceae > Helianthus > Helianthus tuberosus. The sequence continues at coordinate 65,416,740 of CM060441.1, forward strand.
ATTCTTCAGAAACGAAAATGAACGGAATGATTCATTTTCCTCAATGGGTATTCTTCAGAAACGGAAATGAAGGAAAAAAATCAGGGATATTCTTCAGAAACGAAAATGAACAGAATGAGTCATTTTCCTCAATGGGTATTCTTCAGAAACGGAAATGAAGGAAAAAAAATCAGGGATATTCATTTCCCTCGATGGATATTCTTCAGAAACGAAAATGAACGGAATGAGTCATTTTCCTCAATGGGTATTCTTCAGAAACGGAAATGAAGGAAAAAAATCAGGGATATTCATTTCCTCGATGGATATTCTCCAGAAACGAAAATGAACGGAATGAGTCATTTTCCTCAATGGGTATTCTTCAGAAACGGAAATGAACGGAATCAACTCTAGACACATGACAAAACTTGCTGTGGTTTCTGTGCACTGAATTCCATAATTATGTATGCATCCATAATTACGTAATTCCTTGCACAGTCCGCACAGTTTGTTTTGTAATGTGAAGGGGAAGAAAATCAAACCTGTGATGAGTGTGACTAGACTATCAAAGGGTCCTTTTAATTAGATCGACAAATGATCTCTTTAATTAGGCCACTAAGGAGTCTTTTCAGCTATATCATCACATGATATTCCTAACCAGATTTTTGGATCAATCTGTTTAACTAGAGCACTCAAAGGGTCTAATTATGGAATAGTACATTAAAATCCAAGGGTCTTTACTATTACGTAGAAGCCCATTAAGGATTTAAGGTAGTACCTTTGGATATCCTACTATGAATCCCTTATACGAAGATATGGAAGATTCTACGAGGATTTGGATAACAAAAACTTGGGAACACATAAGCACATAATCACATAATTGTTTAATTTGACCTTTAATTTGTTATCTTTGGACACGGATATTTAAAGCACACCAGGAATCCAATCCGTGGATTTCATTTGGCACTTTAATCATTTTCAAGAATCTATCTATGAAGATATGATGATCTTCCGAAAATTCGTTTTTGTTTTCAAAGAAACGTAATATTCGAATTAAGGTACACATCAATTTTAGGATTTACGGTAATACCCTTAGGTACCCTATTAAGGATTTATAGTGGTACTTTGGGTATTCGTCCAGAGTTGTAACTTGCACCTTGTACTTCGTTTCTTTGGAAGAAACGGGTACTTAGGATTTTCGTGGAAAACGCAAGAGATCATAAAATGGAAGAATTTTGGGGGTAGTCTGTTCTTCAAGGAATATGATTTCCTGATTGTCGGTATTGCAGGGGATATGTTGTTTATACATGCAACCACATAAATACATTGCAATGTAAATAAAAGATTTATTTATAAACAACGATGACAACTGTTTCATGGACCTTGACAACAAAAGAAAATAATACATAAGACGTGATTATTTCTAAATGGTGTTGTCTTCTAGTCGGTCAGATGTTCATCCCTGTGCTGGATTTGCATTAGCAAGCTTTGGGCAATTTCTTCGGAAATGACCCATCTCGCCACAGTTGTAGCAAGATCCTGGTGGAAAACGAGCTTGAGCAGGATTGTCGTCAGCTTGATTGGGTGCAACTGCTGCTCGGCAAACTCTTGCTGTATGACCTATAAGTCCACAAATTTGGCATTTGCGGCACTTCACACTAGCATGATGATGAAGGTTACATTGGTTGCACAAGGGTGCAGTTCCATTGTATGGCTTCCTAGCAGGGGGTTGAGCTGGTTGGTTGGGGGCAACTTGATCATTGTGAGCAACCACGGTGAAGTTCTGGGAAGCTTTTCGCTTCTTTGACTTCTTGGAGGATTCAGTATGTTCATCTTTGGGTTTTGATTCTTCAATTGGTTTCTTATCACCATTTCGGAAAAGTTTACCTTTCCTGATTTGAGATTCAATCAAGGTAGCAGATAGCTCAATGGCCTGCCTAACCGTAGTGGGGTTACTACCAGTCACAATGTCTTGTACTGGGTCAGGGAGGCCATCAATGTACTTTTCGATTGCCTTATCCAAAGGCGTAACCATATTCGGGCATAACAGACTTAACTCCTCAAAATGATCCGTGTAGGCTCGATGCTCACCGCTATCTTGCTTAAGATCGTCGAATTCCCTTTCCAAGGCTCTGATCTCGTGACGAGGACATAATTCCTTCATCATTAGAGCTCGAAGCTCTTCCCACGTTTGAGCCATTGCCACATCGGCACCCCTATCTCTCATCACACCATTCCACCATGTCAAAGCTCGTTTCTCAAAGACACTAGATGCGAATTCTACCTTTCACTCATTTGGGCATTGAACATGCCTGAAGGTGCTCTCTAGACTCTCGAACCATTGCAGAAGTGCAGTCGCTCCGTGAGACCCAGAAAACTTTGATGGCTTAGCCGAGTTGAACGTCTTGAAGTTGCAGGGGGCATTATTGTTGTTGAGAGCTTGGTTACATTGAGCAACGATGTTCGGGATTGCAGCAGTCATTTGCTGCGTAATGACAGCTGCCAGCTCTTTATTAGGCACCTGATTTTCGCGTCATGGAGGCATTCTAAAAAGGGGAAACAAGAGAGATAAACGAATGAAATGGCATTGGGTAAGAATAGGATGTTACAATTACCGACCAAAAATCATGGGTGACGGTCATTTGTTAGAACCACGAAGCAAACAAACGACACACAAAGGCTGAATCAAAGTAAACAGGTCCTCATAATGTATCACGAAGACATGCTCGCCTATAAGTGGACACTCACCCCAAGAGTTCCCAGGTAAGAGTGACTGGTCCGATACTGCGGATTTGTACGAACACTCTAGCCTTAGACAGAAAGCTCAGGGTACAGGCACCCACCCTTCCAGTTTGCACGTGTTCACATTATGTAGCCCCAAACTTTGACGAGAATTTGAAAACTTTGAAGGTTCGTAACCTTATAATAAATCATCCTAGAACAGATGATTACTTTTCAAAGCAGATTCGAATTTTGTGTTCTTATTGTGGTTGCTGCCTAAAGAAAGGCAACAGTATTATTTTATGACTAAACACAAGTAAACTTGCGTTAGGGTCCGAAGAAGGTTATAGTCTAGGTCAAAGCAATACTAATAACCTAATTCCCTATAACCATTGGCTCTGATACCAACTTTTCTGTCACACCCCGACCACGTAAAACAAGAAAGTGTGGCGGAAACGTCGGGGAGTGTTGTAACAGAATCATTGTTTCACAACCATGGATTAAACAGTTTCGTTTTATTGAATTAAATGTATTACATTACATTGGAATTAGAAACAAAATAGGAACAAATAAACTTTCATTGTTATTAAGTCACTAAGGCCTCGTCCATTCCTATGTGAGCATACACAAGTATCATCATCAAACAACATCAACTATGGTACCTGAAACACATGTGAAAATACGTCAGCATAAAAATGCCGGCGAGTACAGAGGTTTTATATGAGTGTCAGATTCATGACTCGTTTTACATGTTGCAATACTTATTTAAAAACCTTATTTTGAAAAGTATAGTATTGCGACATAATTAACCAACTCAAATCAAGTTGGATATGATTTATAAAATCTCATAGCCATGATTCTTAACTCCAAAACATTTGTTTTATGAAATCAAATTGGTAAAACATCTCGTAGAAACTCGTTAATAAAACTCGTATGGTTTATATTATTCAAAAAACATCATTGTGTGACATCGTTTCAAAATCGTTTACCCAGGTGATCTAGATAACGCAACGATATATAATGTGTTAAAAGCACTTATATATAGGAAGTACCAGCGGCGTATCCACCATGCTTTTAACACATTACACCCACCCCGTTACCTAATCACTTCCCTAACTCAACGGTTCAGACAGTTACAAATGGTTCACATATATCAAATGGTTACAAATGGTTCACATCAATCAAATGGTTACAAATGGTTCACATATATCAAATGATTAGCAATGGTTCACATACATCAAATGGTTACAAATGGTTCGAACAGTTCAAAATGTAAAACAATGGGCTAGCATGTTAAGTGAACATACATAGCAAAACATAATGAAATCATGTATTAATAGTGTACTAATGAACATAGCAAGTATATGATATGAAAACATGGAAAGCATGAAAGTAACAAGTAGGCACATGTGTTTCACCCCAAAACGTTTGAAAAACAGTAAAAGAGGGAACTATGTACTCACTTAAGGTTGCTTAGAAGTCTTGACTAACAACCAAGCAAAGCTAGAGGGATCACGGAAATCAAACGGCACCTAATATAGGTAACTAAGTTAATAAACGGACCTAAATCGGAAGATCGGATAGCATGAGGGTTCGTAAACCAAATGAGTGTAAGAACTCATGCAATATGGTTTAACAAAGCCTACATACTAAAACGGAACTTATCCTAAGTACTTACGACCCATTACGACTCGTTTAGGTAGGTAACTCTACTTTAACGCGTCGTTCGCGTAAAACGGAACTTATCCTAAGTGCTCGACTCGGCTCGTTTACAGCCCTAAACGCTACTTTAACGCGTCGTTCGCGTAAAACGCGTTCGGACCACCTAACTAGCCTTATGACAAGTAAAATATGCCTTAACATGTCTAATATTGTTGTCTAATCAGTTTAGGTATCAAAAATTATGTTACATATGCTTAAAATGAATTTTGGCGTAAAAAGGGCATTTTGGTACTTTTCCTAAGGCATATAAACTATCTATCATACAACTACTTAAACGACGTGACCATAAGGTATAACCTCGGAAGGTTATTCCCTATACAACTATGTTCACCTAATGTGTTTGGTCGGATCCTAATGATTGACCAAACGGGTCGGGTTCGTAAGTCTAAGCGATTGTTTAGATCGCTTACCTTACGACCCTATTTAAGCACAAATCTAAAAGTGACGAGTTATGTAACATTCCCAAAAATCTTATTTATATAAAATATATATATAACTTATACATCCTGGGTAAGTTGACCAATGGAAATATGAGATATTTTGAGCAAGCGTAGGAACCGTTTAATAATTAAATTATAAAAAATACAGTATATTTGAACCTACCATGTTTTTAATGAAACTTGGTTCAAAATGTAGATACAAATATTCTCGTTCTAATGATATATTCATTGTTTTATAAAACATCATATTTTCGAAGTTATAAACACCAAATAAGTGAACCAGTTAAAGTAATTATAATATGTATATTAAATAAAATAATAAAATAATCAACACATTTGAAAAATGTTGAATAGTTTACGTATGCTAGTAATAAGAAGAAATCAAAATCAATAATAATAATAATAATAATAATAATAAAAATATTGTAAACTTAAATTAAAAAAGTGCACGTGTGCTCTGTGTAAAATAACAATTGAAGAAAAGAAAAAGAATTAGATTCTTTATGCACCTACGTGTATGAATTGTATGTAGTCAAACTTCACATTTAATGAGAAAGGATACGTGTATGTTTTGCGTTGCCTCCAAGCTATAAAATCCTAACTATAAATAAGATCCCCTTGATTCAGAAATATTTGCCTATACCCTTCTCATGTCTCTCACGAAACCCCCCTCTCTCTCTAAAAATTCTATACTTTATTTATAATAATAATAAGGTCCTGCCCCGTTTTAAGTGTTTTAACCCTTGATCACTTATACCATGTCCGACTGATGTAGGACCCCGTAACGTATGTCAAGGCTCTGCCTAAATTCGTTGGGGTTCTGTCTCGTGACATAGGGAATAAAGTGGAATCGGGTTACTATACTTAATGCGAGTGCATTATTTTAATCTAGGAGTTATACCAAGATATATCAACCCTCCTAAAATATTTCTGACACCCCTAATATATTTAGAATATCCCAATATATCCCTAAAAACACCCTATACGTGAAAACGGACCCCGAATACCTTAAATATCATTAAAAATAATTAAAAATGAAGTTTTTGGGGTTTAGGCGGGCCGCGTAAGGTACCCCTTAACCCTTACGCGGGCCGCGACTGTAACACCTGTGTCATTTCAACCATCAAAAAAATGCCAAACCAATGAAATATTGTATTTCATACTTTGGACTTGTATAAATATATGTATCGTTTACACATATCAATTCTTGTTCGATTTCAAGCTCTAAATCGCTTTCTGGAAGGTTATACGCGCACTAATGCGTAAATATAACCAGTTTAATGCAACGAACACTCCGGAATAGTGAAATAGGCTTAACATACCTTAAATAACCTATACATAACTTAGATATAAGTTTTGGAAGGTTTGGTGTGGTGAAATCAAAGTTAAATCGCTTACAGGGACTAAAGTTGACAAACTGCGAAAGTATGCCAATTTGAACTGTAACAGACATTCCGGAACATGACCATAAGTTAAACATACCATAAATATCCTTTACATAGCTTAGAAATAGGCTTTGAGGGGTTCGGTATGCTAAAATAAACTTTTGGGTCATTCAGGGACTAAAAGTGTCAAAAAGTGCACAAGTTTGCATTTTCGCGCATAACTTACGTTCTTAATACATCCGGACATCCAAAAATTTATGTAAGCATGACTATATTATATTTTAGTGTTCGCCATAAGAAAAATCCATTCGTCGCGTCATTTGGATCGTTTTTCGCGCTTGTGCGCATTCCGTCGTAATTAAGCGAACATCGCGTTCGTACGACCAAACGAACCATCATCCGGCATATTTTTGAGCATGTTTTGATTTCCCTATACTTTAACTTCATTTTAGAGCCTTGAAATGAGGTTAACGGGGTTCAAACGCATCGAAAATCGCTTAAACGGGCTGCAGGGACCATTTCTGCCAATTTTGAAAGTTTGTTGAAACAAGGGGGCAGTGGCGTAGCGCCACTGCATGTAGCCTTACCAGTCGCGCTACGCGACTGCCTATTCTGGGCAGAAAACATGCAGAAACTCAGTTTTTCGCATTCGGGACCAGATTCGACGTATTAACAGCTGTTAACAGCTGTTCTCCACTCCTTAATCCCTTGCCACATGTTGATACCCTATGGTGAGTGGCCAATTTAGTCACCATGAGTTTCCGACAAGTGTACGGGTTGGATCATGGCACGATATTCGACAAGCGATCTTAACGGTTCGGGTATTCCTATAAATACCCATCCACCCCCATTGTTAAAATCACTAGAATCTTGATCTTAGGAACTCTAAGTTGAAACCATTATTTCATACCTGAGATTCTTGGATCGAGATTAGCATTCGGGGACCCTTCGTAAGTATTCTTTCGTTCTTTTCCTTATTTTACTGCTTTTCGAGTCAGAAAGTCAAACTTTGTTTGACTTTCAGCGTTGACCAGTAATAGGTTAAAGTAACAAACGACCTTGGTGATTAGTCAAAGTAAATAGGTTAAAAATAATGTATCGCGAAGACATGCTCGCCTATAAGTGAACACTCATCCCAAGAATTCCCAGGTAAGCACAACTGGTCTCGCGTCTGATGAGATGTATACGAAGTGCTTGCCTAGACAGAAAACCCAGAATACAGGCATTCACCCTTCCAGTTTGCACGTGTTCCCATTATTTAAAACCCAAAACCTTGACGAGATTTTGAAAATTCAAAGGGGTTCAAAACCTTACAATAGAGGGTTCAAAACCTAGAAATTAATCATCCTAGAACAGATGATTAGTTTTCAAAGCGGTTTTGAAATTTATGTTCTTGTTGTGGTCGTCGCCTAAGGATAGGTGACGGTATTGTTTTATGACTAAACGCAAGTAAACTCGCGTTAGGGTCCTAAGAAGGTTATAGACTAGGTCAAAGCATTACTAATTACTAATAACCTAATTCCCTATAACCATTGGCTCTGATACCATCTTTTCTGTCACACCCCGACCGCGTAAAACAACAAATTGCGGCGGAAACATCGGGGCGTGTTGCAACAGAATTAATGTTTCATAACCATGGATATCAAAAGTGTTTCGTTTTATTAAACATTGAGTAATTACATCGTCTGGAAATCTAAATACACTATTTAAACATAGTCTATCATTGTTATTGAGTCACTAAGGCCTTGTCCAGTCCTATGTGAGCATGCATCTTATCAATCGATATCATCCAACAATACCTGAAACATATGTGAAAACGAGGTCAGCAAAGAAATGCTGGCGAATACATTAGTTTTGTTGAAAATAAGTTTCATGACTTCTGTTTGAGAAAATGTTTAGTCATGAACCTTGTAATTTGCTTTGTCTTTGTAAATCATTTGAAAAATAATAAGTTCGGATGATAAGTATAAATAAGAGAATAATGCATGATTAAATGAATAACCATGTAAAAATGAGTTTGTGTAAGATAAGTTGTTTGTAAATAAATGTCTTGTGAAAAGTATGTTACTTGTATAAAATGTTCTATGTCTCAAACTGAAATGATTCAAATAACGCTACAATATGTAATACCATACAAACACTTATATATAGGAAGTACCAGCGGCGTATCCACCATGTTTGTATCATATTACACACGCATCGTTACTTAATCACTTAATCAAACCAAACCAAACAATGTAAAATGTCTATGTTTAAATCAATTGTCAAATGTATTGAATAATATGTCAAAGTATTCATGTCAAGATGTAATTCATGTCAAAATGTCTATGTCAAATATCCATGTCAAATGTCTATGTCAAATATCCATGTATGGCAAGTGAAATGTCTCAACTAAACCATATGCACAACAACAAAGTATTGAAGTAAAACTTGGTTTAAACCAATACTATGTTTCGTGTAAATGCATGATCAAATGTAAATCATGTACAAATGTTTACCCAATCGTTACCCATTCGTTCAAATCGTTCTTGTTTTAATCGTTCTAATCGTTCTTGTTTTAATCGTTCTAATCGTTCTTGTTTTAATCGTGAACTACTTTATGATCGATTCTCTAATAACATTCAAACCTTCTTGACGCGTTCCTCGTTCCAACTCGCTCTCGTTCTCGTTCTTAACAAACCCTTACCAAAGGATAAGTTAATAATTACAGATTCAGTCGCTACCCACAACACCCACACATAACAATGGGTGCAGTAAATAACGGGATTTGTCAGATCCTATGGTACCATAACCTAATACTGGTCGGCTTGATCATAGCTAATGAATGTCATCGGTCATGTAAACTACAACCAACAAGTTTGTTCACTTCTTGAAATTTGTTATTAGTTTTTGAAATCATTGTATTCGTTCTTGAAATCATTGTTAGCGTTCTTGAAATAATTGTAATTGTTCTTGAAACCACATTGTAATTGTTCTTGAAACCATATTGTAATTGTTCTTGAAACCATTGATAAAACATTTAGCACATATGAGTCACCCCAAAACAGTTGAAAACAGTAAAAGAGGGGAATAATGTACTCGCCTGGGAGTGCTTAGGAGTCTTGAACAACTACCAAGAAAGCTAGAGGAGTCCCGGAAATCAAACGGTACCTAATATAGGTAATTACATAATTAACCCGGACCTAAATCGGAAGACTGGGTAGCAGGAGGGTTTGTAAACCAAATGAGTGTAGGAACTCATATGATATGGTTTAACAAAGCCTACATACTAAATGAAACTTAACCTAAGTATTATCGACCCATCGCGACCCATTAAGGTAACTTATGCTACTTTAACGCGTCGTGTGCGTGAAACGCGTTCGGACCGTCTAACTAGTCCTATGACAAGTGTTATATGCCTAAACATGTTACATAATCAGTTATGTGACAAAAGTTTAGGTTACATATGCTTAATTACCAATTATACATGAAAAGGGTATTCTGGTAATTTACCTAAGGCATATAAACTACCTATCATACAACTACTTAAACGATGTGACCATAGGGTATAACCTCGGAAGGTTATGCCCTATACTAGGGTCACCTAATGTATTTGGTCGGATCCTAATGATCGACCAAACTGGGTCGGGCTCGAAGGTATAGGCGATTTATTAGATCGCCTACCCTACGACCCTAGACAACGTGGTAATCAGTGGGCATAGTCCCAAGGGACTATGACCAACGTGATTACACTCACGTTGCGAAGTTCAAACGAACTTCGCATTGACCATTACTGGTCAACGCTGAAAGTCAAACAAAGTTTGACTTTCTGACTCGAAAAGCAATAAAATAAGGAAAAGAACGAAAGAATACTTACGAAGGGTCCCCGAATGCTAACCTCGATTCAAAAATCTCAGGTATGAAACAATAGTTTCAACTTAGAGTTTCTCAAATCAAAGTTCTAGTGATTTTAGCAATGGGGGTGGATGGGTATTTATAGGAATACCCGAACCGTTAAGATCGTTTCATGGAAAACGTGCCTTAATCCCATCCGTACATGTGTTGAAATGTCATGGTGTTTAGGTGTTTAAATTCCATCCATACATGTGTTGAAATGTCATGGTGTTTAGGTGTTTAAATTCCATCCATACATGTGTTGAAATGTCATGGTGTTTAGGTGTTTAAATTCCATCCATACATGTGTTGAAATGTCATGGTGTTTAGGTGTTTAAATTCCATCCATACATGTGTTGAAAGGTCATGGTGTTTAGGTGTTTAAATTCCATCCATACATGTGTTGAAATGTCATGGTGCCTAAATTCCATCCTTATCCGCTGACTAAGCAAGTTAGAATGTGTGGTTGTGAATTAAACAACGGCTAATACATCGAATCTGGTCCTGAATGCGAAAAACGATCCAAATGACGTGACGAATGGATTTTTCTTATGGCGAACACTAAAATAAAATATTTTAGTGCTAACATAATTTTTTTGATGTCCGGATGTATTCAGAACGTAAGTTATGCGCGAAAATGCAAACTTGTGCACTTTTTGACACTTTTAGTCCCTGAATGACCCAAAAGTTTATTTTAGCACACCGAACCCCTCAAAGCCTATTTCTAAGCTATGTAAAGGATATTTATGGTATGTTTAACTTATGGTCATGTTCCGGAAGGTCTGTTACAGTTCAAATTGGCATACTTTCGCAGTTTGTCAAATTTAGTCCCTGTAAGCGATTAAACTTTGATTTCACCACACCAAACCTTCCAAAACTTATATCTAAGTTATGTAAAGGTTATTTAAGGTATGTTAAGCCTATGTCACTATTCCGGAGTGTTTGTTGCATTAAACTGGTTATATTTACGCATCAGTGCGCGTATAACCTTCCAGAAAGCGATTTAGAGTTTGAAATCGAACAAAAAATGATATGTGCAAATGATACACATATTTTTACAAATCCCAAGTATGAAATACAATATTTCATTGGTTTGGTATTTGTTTGATGGCCGTGGAGGCACAGGTGTTACAGTCTCCCCTACTTTAGGAAATTTCGTCCCGAAATTTATTTAGAGGAAACTTGTGAGAGCTTGAAAACATGAAATTGAAAAGATCGAATAACATTGGTTAGGGTTCTGAACTTCTAGTAACCTTTAATAACATCATGATTACAATGTAAGAGGGATACTTATATACAAGTATATGAAGCGTCATTGGTGCGTCCACCGTGCCTCCATTACATCGTTCTCATTTCGTTATTGTTGTCGCTATCGGTTCTTACACATAATAAATCTTACTGGTTTTCTGTGCACTAAATTTCATAATTATGTACGCGTCCATAATTAGACAATTCCTTGCCCAGTTCACACAGTCTATTTTATAATGTGTAGTGTGAAACCAAATGAACAATCCTGTGATGAGTGTGACTAGACCGCCATAGAATCCTTTTAATTAAATCATTAAATGATCTAAATAGACTATCAAGGAGTCTGTCCAGCTACATCACTAGATGTCGTTCTTTAACCAAATTGTGAATCAATCTTTTTGACTAGACCACTAAAAGGTCTCTCATCGAATCATGGAATGGTACTATATAACCCAAGGGTCTTAACTATTACATAGAAGCCCATTAAGGATTGAAGGTAGTACTTTTTGAATATCCTGCTACGAATCCCTCATATGACGATATGAAAGATTCTGCGAGGATTTGGATAACGAATATCCAGAGTATTAAAAACACAAAAATGCATAAAAGAAAACATAAGATGAATAAACACATAGTCACATAATTGTATACTCGTTCAATCGCATAATCGTTCAATTTGACCTATAATTTGTTATCTTTGGACACGGGTATTTAAAGCATACCAGAAACCCAATCCGTGGATTTCCTTTGGCACTTTAAATATTTTCAAGAATCTAACTATGAAGATAGGAAGATCTTAAAAGGCATTCGGTTTGTCCTAATTGAGTTGTTTTGTACATTTTAAAGTGTACAAGGAATTCAATCAGGGCTCCGATGTCAACGAAGGTGTTGATCGTGATCGGCTCAGGACATGAATAGATCAAGGTGTCATCAATAATAACAATGACGATCTGATCCAAATAAGGCTTGCAGACTCTATTTATTAAGTTCTTGAAGATGGCTGGAGTATTTGTCAACCTAAAAGGCATGACTGTAAACTCGTAATGGCCATCCTTCATGCAGAAAACCGTTTTGGGAATATCTTCTTCGAGAATACAAAGTTGATGATACCCAAAACGCAAATCGATATTGGAAAAGCATGAACGCTATGCAGTTGATCGGAGAAATCGTTGATTTAAGGTAGGGGGATATCGATTCTTGATGGTAAGCTTACTAGGCTTACGTTAATCGATACACATTCGAAAAGATCCATTTTTTTTTCTTTTCGCAAGGAGAACAGGAGTTTCTCCAAGGTGAAAAGTTCGGACGGATGAATCCTTTATCAGACAACTCTTGAAGCTGTTTTGATAATTCTTGCATCTCGAACGGTGCAAGACGATAAAATACTTTAGATTTAAAAGAAACCAGTGTTTGAGGTTCTTAGGGAGATCTCAAGTGATCGTAAAAATGACAGAACCACACGAGTAGTTTTGTCTTTGTGTTGACATCACAAGGTTGAATCAAACATTCATACAATTGCATTAGTTAGAAAATAAAACCACGAATTTTTATTTATATAACAACCGCATTGTCTTTAAATGTTACAAGATACCAACCAGAGGAAAAACAAAATACTAATTGTTCACTCCTTCAACATTGAGTGCCTCATTGATGTTAAACACTCGACCACGTGCTGGATTCACATTGACGTTGACATTCGCATTTGGGTTTGCGTTAGCATTTGCATTTACCAGTCTTGGGCAGTTGTGGCGGAAGTGGCCAATCTCTCCGCAGTTGAAACATGAACCCAGTGGAAATCTCGCAGCATTCCCTTGAACCGGAGCTTGAACCTGAGCAGCCTGATTTTGTCCCAAACGACAAATCTTGGCCAAATGCCCAAGTTTACCACACGTCGTGCATTGCCAGCAAGCTTGTTGTACTGCGTGATGACCGTTGCAGCGTGCACAATAAGGTGCGGTACCGGCATATGCTTTCTTTGCAGGTGGCTGAGCTGGTTGGTTCTGCGGGTTCTGTGCAGTCTGTGCTGTAACAGCAAAATTTTGGGCACCCTTTCGCTTCTTTGATTTCTTTGACGTCTCACCTTCCTTACCCTTCTTGTTTTGGCCTTTCTTGCTATCCTCCTTGTCAGCTGACTGTTTCTTGCCCTTGTCACCCTTCCTGTGTAACTTGTTCTTCCGAATCTGCGACTCAGTCAATGTCGCTGATAACTCGATCGCCTGACGGAGTGTGGCAGGGTTACTACCAGTAAGGATGTCTTGTACCGAGTCAGGTAGGCCGTCGATGTACCTTTCGATAGCTATGTCAAGTGGGGTAACCATTGTAGGGCAAAGCAGACTCAGCTCCTCAAACCTATCAGTATACGCCCTGTGCTCACCACTATCTTGCTTCAACTCATCAAATTCCTTCTCCAAAGCTCGCTGCTCATGACGAGGACAGAATTCCCTCATCATCAGAGCCCTAAGTTCAGCCCATGTCTGTGCGAGAGCAACTTCCGCACCTCGGTCTCTCATTACCCCATTCCACCATGTAAGAGCCCTCTTCTGAAACACGCTCGAGGAGAACTCGACCCTGCGATTATCCGGGCACTGCACGTGGCGAAAAGTATTCTCAATGCTTTCGAACCACTAAAGAAGCCCAGTTGCTCCTTCAGAACCACTAAACTTGAGTGGTTTAGCCTGGTTGAAATCCTTGTATTTGCATAGCACATTGTTGTTATTGTTGGCTTGGTTCCATTGAGCAAAGAGGTTTGGGAATTGAGCAGCCATTTGCTGCGCAATGATTTCTGCCAGCTCGGCAGTCTCTATCTGGCTTTCGCGTCGAGGAGGCATTGTCTAAAAGAGGAAACATGAAAGGAAACGAGTGAGAGAATTTAGACGAAATAATGAGATGAAACAAATCTGATGAAAGCAAGGATAGTGGTCATTTGTTTGTTACTACAAAGCAACAAACGACCTTGGTGATTAGTCAAAGTAAATAGGTTAAAAATAATGTATCGCGAAGACATGCTCGCCTATAAGTGAACACTCATCCCAAGAATTCCCAGGTAAGCACAACTGGTCTCGCGTCTGATGAGATGTATACGAAGTGCTTGCCTAGACAGAAAACCCAGAATACAGGCATTCACCCTTCCAGTTTGCACGTGTTCCCATTATTTAAAACCCAAAACCTTGACGAGATTTTGAAAATTCAAAGGGGTTCAAAACCTTACAATAGAGGGTTCAAAACCTAGAAATTAATCATCCTAGAACAGATGATTAGTTTTCAAAGCGGTTTTGAAATTTATGTTCTTGTTGTGGTCGTCGCCTAAGGATAGGTGACGGTATTGTTTTATGACTAAACGCAAGTAAACTCGCGTTAGGGTCCTAAGAAGGTTATAGACTAGGTCAAAGCATTACTAATTACTAATAACCTAATTCCCTATAACCATTGGCTCTGATACCATCTTTTCTGTCACACCCCGACCGCGTAAAACAACAAATCGCGGCGGAAACATCGGGGCGTGTTGCAACAGAATTAATGTTTCATAACCATGGATATCAAAAGTGTTTCGTTTTATTAAACATTGAGTAATTACATCGTCTGGAAATCTAAATACACTATTTAAACATAGTCTATCATTGTTATTGAGTCACTAAGGCCTTGTCCAGTCCTATGTGAGCATGCATCTTATCAATCGATATCATCCAACAATACCTGAAACATATGTGAAAACGAGGTCAGCAAAGAAATGCTGGCGAATACATTAGTTTTGTTGAAAATAAGTTTCATGACTTCTGTTTGAGAAAATGTTTAGTCATGAACCTTGTAATTTGCTTTGTCTTTGTAAATCATTTGAAAAATAATAAGTTCGGATGATAAGTATAAATAAGAGAATAATGCATGATTAAATGAATAACCATGTAAAAATGAGTTTGTGTAAGATAAGTTGTTTGTAAATAAATGTCTTGTGAAAAGTATGTTACTTGTATAAAATGTTCTATGTCTCAAACTGAAATGATTCAAATAACGCTACAATATGTAATACCATACAAACACTTATATATAGGAAGTACCAGCGGCGTATCCACCATGTTTGTATCATATTACACACGCATCGTTACTTAATCACTTAATCAAACCAAACCAAACAATGTAAAATGTCTATGTTTAAATCAATTGTCAAATGTATTGAATAATATGTCAAAGTATTCATGTCAAGATGTAATTCATGTCAAAATGTCTATGTCAAATATCCATGTCAAATGTCTATGTCAAATATCCATGTATGGCAAGTGAAATGTCTCAACTAAACCATATGCACAACAACAAAGTATTGAAGTAAAACTTGGTTTAAACCAATACTATGTTTCGTGTAAATGCATGATCAAATGTAAATCATGTACAAATGTTTACCCAATCGTTACCCATTCGTTCAAATCGTTCTTGTTTTAATCGTTCTAATCGTTCTTGTTTTAATCGTTCTAATCGTTCTTGTTTTAATCGTGAACTACTTTATGATCGATTCTCTAATAACATTCAAACCTTCTTGACGCGTTCCTCGTTCCAACTCGCTCTCGTTCTCGTTCTTAACAAACCCTTACCAAAGGATAAGTTAATAATTACAGATTCAGTCGCTACCCACAACACCCACACATAACAATGGGTGCAGTAAATAACGGGATTTGTCAGATCCTATGGTACCATAACCTAATACTGGTCGGCTTGATCATAGCTAATGAATGTCATCGGTCATGTAAACTACAACCAACAAGTTTGTTCACTTCTTGAAATTTGTTATTAGTTTTTGAAATCATTGTATTCGTTCTTGAAATCATTGTTAGCGTTCTTGAAATAATTGTAATTGTTCTTGAAACCACATTGTAATTGTTCTTGAAACCATATTGTAATTGTTCTTGAAACCATTGATAAAACATTTAGCACATATGAGTCACCCCAAAACAGTTGAAAACAGTAAAAGAGGGGAATAATGTACTCGCCTGGGAGTGCTTAGGAGTCTTGAACAACTACCAAGAAAGCTAGAGGAGTCCCGGAAATCAAACGGTACCTAATATAGGTAATTACATAATTAACCCGGACCTAAATCGGAAGACTGGGTAGCAGGAGGGTTTGTAAACCAAATGAGTGTAGGAACTCATATGATATGGTTTAACAAAGCCTACATACTAAATGAAACTTAACCTAAGTATTATCGACCCATCGCGACCCATTAAGGTAACTTATGCTACTTTAACGCGTCGTGTGCGTGAAACGCGTTCGGACCGTCTAACTAGTCCTATGACAAGTGTTATATGCCTAAACATGTTACATAATCAGTTATGTGACAAAATTTTAGGTTACATATGCTTAATTACCAATTATACATGAAAAGGGTATTCTGGTAATTTACCTAAGGCATATAAACTACCTATCATACAACTACTTAAACGATGTGACCATAGGGTATAACCTCGGAAGGTTATGCCCTATACTAGGGTCACCTAATGTATTTGGTCGGATCCTAATGATCGACCAAACTGGGTCGGGCTCGAAGGTATAGGCGATTTATTAGATCGCCTACCCTACGACCCTAGACAACGTGGTAATCAGTGGGCATAGTCCCAAGGGACTATGACCAACGTGATTACACTCACGTTGCGAAGTTCAAACGAACTTCGCATTGACCATTACTGGTCAACGCTGAAAGTCAAACAAAGTTTGACTTTCTGACTCGAAAAGCAATAAAATAAGGAAAAGAACGAAAGAATACTTACGAAGGGTCCCCGAATGCTAACCTCGATTCAAAAATCTCAGGTATGAAACAATAGTTTCAACTTAGAGTTTCTCAAATCAAAGTTCTAGTGATTTTAGCAATGGGGGTGGATGGGTATTTATAGGAATACCCGAACCGTTAAGATCGTTTCATGGAAAACGTGCCTTAATCCCATCCGTACATGTGTTGAAATGTCATGGTGTTTAGGTGTTTAAATTCCATCCATACATGTGTTGAAATGTCATGGTGTTTAGGTGTTTAAATTCCATCCATACATGTGTTGAAATGTCATGGTGTTTAGGTGTTTAAATTCCATCCATACATGTGTTGAAATGTCATGGTGTTTAGGTGTTTAAATTCCATCCATACATGTGTTGAAAGGTCATGGTGTTTAGGTGTTTAAATTCCATCCATACATGTGTTGAAATGTCATGGTGCCTAAATTCCATCCTTATCCGCTGACTAAGCAAGTTAGAATGTGTGGTTGTGAATTAAACAACGGCTAATACATCGAATCTGGTCCTGAATGCGAAAAACGATCCAAATGACGTGACGAATGGATTTTTCTTATGGCGAACACTAAAATAAAATATTTTAGTGCTAACATAATTTTTTTGATGTCCGGATGTATTCAGAACGTAAGTTATGCGCGAAAATGCAAACTTGTGCACTTTTTGACACTTTTAGTCCCTGAATGACCCAAAAGTTTATTTTAGCACACCGAACCCCTCAAAGCCTATTTCTAAGCTATGTAAAGGATATTTATGGTATGTTTAACTTATGGTCATGTTCCGGAAGGTCTGTTACAGTTCAAATTGGCATACTTTCGCAGTTTGTCAAATTTAGTCCCTGTAAGCGATTAAACTTTGATTTCACCACACCAAACCTTCCAAAACTTATATCTAAGTTATGTAAAGGTTATTTAAGGTATGTTAAGCCTATGTCACTATTCCGGAGTGTTTGTTGCATTAAACTGGTTATATTTACGCATCAGTGCGCGTATAACCTTCCAGAAAGCGATTTAGAGTTTGAAATCGAACAAAAAATGATATGTGCAAATGATACACATATTTTTACAAATCCCAAGTATGAAATACAATATTTCATTGGTTTGGTATTTGTTTGATGGCCGTGGAGGCACAGGTGTTACAGTAATGGTCAATGCGAAGTTCGTTAGAACTTCGCAACGTGATTGTAATCACGTTGGTCATAGTCCCTTGGGACTATGCCCACTGATTACCACATTGTCTAGGGTCGTAGGGTAAGCGATCTAATGAATCGCTTATACCTCGAACCCGACCCAGTTTGGTCGATCATTAGGATCCGTCCAAACACATTAGGTGACCATAGTAGGTAGGGAATAACCTTCCGAGGTTATACCCTATGGTCACATCGTTTAAGTAGTTGTATGATAGGTAGTTTATATGCCTTAGGTAAATTACCAGAATACCCTTTTCATGTATAATTGGTAATTAAGCATATGTAACCTAAACCTTTGTCACATAACTGATTATGTAATATGTTTAGGCATATAACACTTGTCATAGGGCTAGTTAGGCGGTCCGAACGCGTTTCACGCGAACGACGCGTTAAAGTAGCATAAGCTACCTAAACGGGTCGTAATGGGTCGAAATCACTCAGGTTAAGTTTCATTTAGTATGTAGGCTTTGTTAAACCAAATGACACGAGTCTCTACACTCGTTTGGTTTACAAACCCTAATGCTACCCGATCTTCCGATCTAGGTCCGGTTAATTAACATAGTTACCTATATTAGGTGCCGTTTGATATCCGCGATCTCTAGCATTGTTTAGTTGTCACTCCAGAACTTCTGAGCAATCTCAGGTGAGTACATAGACCCCTCTTTTACTGTTTTCCAAACTGTTTTGGGGTGGAACACATGTGCCTACTTGTTACTTTCATGCTTTCCTGTTTTCACATCATATACATGCTATGTTCGTTAGTACATTATAGTACATGATTTCATTACATCTTATACTAGGTGTGCCCATTGTGTGCATTAGTTAGTACATTGTTTTACATTACATTTTGTTGCATATGCTCATCCAGTATATGAACACCTTATATTACATTTTGAACCATTTATAACTATTTGACTATGTGAACCGTTGTAATCATTTGACTCCGTGAACCGTTTGTATCTGTGAACCGTTTGTATCTGTGAACCGTTTGTATCTGTGAACCGTTTGTACTCTGTGAACCGTCTGTATCTGTGAACCGTTTGTATCGGTGAACCGTGTGAACCGTATTTGACCATACATAAACTTTTCTACAACTGTTAAACATTACTTTGGTGTTTTGGTTTGATTTAGTGATTAAGTAACGATGCGTGTGTAATATGATACAAGCATGGTGGATACGCCGCTGGTACTTCCTATATATAAGTGTTTGTATGGTATTACATATTGTAGCGTTATTTGAATCATTTCAGTTTGAGGCATAGAACATTTTATACAAATAACATACTTTTCGCAAGACATTGTTTTACAAACAACTTATCTTATACAAACCCATTCTACTATGGTTATTCATTTAACCATACATTGTTCACTTATTTATACATATCATCTGAACTCATTGTTTTTCAAATGATTTACAAAACAAAGCAAATTACAAGGTTCATGACTAAACATTTTCTCAAACATAAGTCATGGAACCTATTTTCACAAAACCTATGTATCTCACAGGCATTTTTATGCTGACGTACCTATTTTCACATGTGTTTTTCAGGAACTGTTGCATAAGATGATCAAGATACATATAGGCAGACTTGGGCTTTAGTGACAATAAAAGATGCAAGACTAGTTAATTATGTTGTATTTCCTTGTTTGATTAGACATTGTAACACTTTTAATCAATAAAACGAAACTTCAATTGCCATGGATTTGAAACAATTAATTCTGTTACAACACTCCCCGATGTTTCCGCCACGTTTCGTATGTTCTACGTGGTCGGGGTGTGACAGAAAAGATGGTATCAGAGCCAATGGTTATAGGGAATTAGGTTATTAGTAATGCTTTGACCTAGTCTATAACCTTCTTAGGACCCTAACGCGAGTTTACTTGCGTTTAGTCATAAAACAATACCGTCACCTATCCTTAGGCGACTACCACAACAAGAACATAAATTTTCGAAACCGCTTTGAAAACTAATCATCTGTTCTAGGATGATTAATTACTAGGTTTTGAACCCTCTGTTATAAGGTTTTGAACCCCTTTGAGTTTTCAAAAATCTCGTCAAGGTTTTGGGTTTTAAATAATGTGAACACGTGCAAACTGGAAGGGTGAATGCCTGTATTCTGAGTTTTCTGTCTAGGCAAGCACTTCGTATACATCTCAACCAGACGCGAGACCAGTTGTGCTTACCTGGGAATTCTTGGGATGAGTGTTCACTTATAGGCGAGCATGTCTTCGCGATACATTATTTTTGACCTATTTACTTTGATTATTCACCGAGGTCGTTTGTTGCTTTGTAGTAACAAACAAATGACCACTATCCATTGCTTTCATCAAATTTGTTTCATCTCATTCTTTTCGTCTAATTCTCTCACTCGTTTCCTTTCATGTTTCCTCTTTTAGAATGCCTCCTCGACGCGAAAATCAGATAGCGACTGCCGAACTGGCAGAAATTATTGCACAGCAAATGGCTGCTCAATTCCCAAACCTCTTTGCTCAATGGAATCAAGCCAACAACAACAACAATGGTCCATGCAATTTCAAGAGTTTTAACTCGGCGAAACCACTCAAGTTTAGTGGTTCTGAGGGAGCGACTGGGCTTCTTCAATGGTTCGAGAGCATTGAGAATACTTTCCGCCATGTGCAGTGTCCTGACAATCGCAAGGTCGAGTTTGCTTCGAGTGTGTTCCAGAAGAGAGCCCCTACGTGGTGGAACGGGGTTATGAGAGATCGTGGTGCAGAAGTTGCTCTAGCACAGACATGGGCTGAACTTAGGGCCCTTATGATGAAGGAATTCTGTCCTCGACATGAGATCAGGGCTTTGGAAAGGGAATTCGACAATCTGGAGCAAGACAGCGGTGAGCATCGAGCCTACACGGACCGTTACGAGGAGTTGAGTCTGTTATGCCCAAACATGGTCACGCCTTTGGATAAGGCAATCGAAAAGTACATTGATGGCCTCCCTGATTCAATACAAGACATTTTGACTGGTAGCAACCCTACTACAGTTAGACAGGCCATTGAGCTATCTGCAACCTTAACCGAATCAAAGATCAGGAAAGGTAAACTTTTCCGAAAAGGTGACAAGAAGCCGGTCGAAGAATCGAAACCAATCGAGAAATCAAAGATCATGGATGAACAGACTGGATCCCCTAAGAGGTCAAAGAAGCGAAAGGCTTCTCAGAACTACGCTG
Organism: Helianthus tuberosus; assembly: GCA_030545235.1. Taxonomy (NCBI): domain Eukaryota; kingdom Viridiplantae; phylum Streptophyta; class Magnoliopsida; order Asterales; family Asteraceae; genus Helianthus; species Helianthus tuberosus. Next base: position 65,438,242 of record CM060441.1, read on the forward strand.
TGGTCGCTCACAATGATCAAGCCGTCCTCAACCAACCAGCTCAACCCCCTGCCAGGAAACCCTACAACGGAACTGCACCCTTGTGCAACCAATGTGGCCTACATCATCATGCTGGGGTGAAGTGCCGCACATGCCAAGTTTGCGGACTTATAGGTCATACAGCTAGGGTTTGCCCAACCGCAGTTGCACCAAATCAAGCTGGCAACAATCCTGCTCAAGCTCGTTTCCCACAGGGATCTTGCTATAACTGTGGCGAGATGGGCCATTTTCGTAGGAATTGCCCAAGGCTTGCTAATGCAAATCCAGCGCAGGGATGAGCATATGATCAACCAGAAGACAACATCGTTTAGAAATAATCACGTCTTATGTATTATTTTCTTTTGTTGTCAAGATCCAAGAAACAGTTGTTATCGTTGTTTATAAATAAATCTTTTATTTACATTGCAATGTATTTATGTGATTATATGTATAAACAACATATCCCCTACAATACCGACAATCAAGGAACCGCATTCCTTGAAGAACAGACTACCCCCCAAATTTCTTCTATTATACGATCTCTTGCGTTTTTCACGAAAATCCTAAGTACCCGTTTCTTCCAAGAGAAACGAAGTACGAGGTGCCGAGTTAATAGCAATCAATAACAAGATAATAACAATTAAACAACTATGTGATTATGTGCTTATGAACATTTCAAGACAAACTGTGCGGACTGTGCAAGGAATTTCGTAATTATGGATGCATACATAATTATGAAATTTAGTGCACAGAAACCACAGCGAGCTTTGTCATGTACCTAGAAGTTAACCCTATTCATTTCCAATTCTGATGAAGTATCCGTTGAGGAAAAATGAACTAGCTATTCATTTTTCACTTCTGAAGAATATCCGTTGAGGAAATGAATATCCGTTTATCCTTCATTTCCAATTCTGAAGGATACCCGTTGAGGAAAATGACTCCGTTTGTGCATTTTCGTTCTGAAGAGTATCCGTCGAGGGAAATGAATATCCGTTGTTAAATCCTTCATTTCCGAACCTGAGGAGGCAACCGTTGAAAATGACTCCGTTAGTTCATTTTCGTTTCTGAAGATTATCCGTTGAGGAAATGAATACCCGTTGTTTAATCCTTCATTTCCAAACCTGAGGAAACAACCGTTGAAAATGACTCCGTTAGTTCATTTTCGTTTCTGAAGATTATCCGTTGAGGAAATGAATATCCGTTTGTCTATCATTTTCATTTCCGTTTCTGGGGAAGCAACCGTTGAAAATGACTCCGTTTGTTCATTTTCGTTTCTGAAGATTATCCGTTGAGGGAATGAATATCCGTTTGTCTATCATTTTCATTTCCGTTTCTGAGGAAGCATCTGTTGAAAATGACTCCGTTTGTTCATTTTCGTTTCTGAAGATTATCCGTTGAGGAAATGAATATCCGTTTGTCTATCATTTTCATTTCCGTTTCTGAGGAAGCATCTGTTGAAAATGACTCCGTTTGTTCATTTTCGTTTCTGAAGATTATCCGTTGAGGAAATGAATATCCGTTTGTCTATCATTTTCATTTCCGTTTCTGAGGAAGCAACCGTTGAAAATGACTCCGTTTGTTCATTTTCGTTTCTAAAGATTTGTCCGTTGAGGAAATGAATATCCGTTTGTCTATCATTTTCATTTCCGTTTCTGAGGAAGCAACCGTTGAAAATGACTCCGTTTGTTCATTTTCGTTTCTGAAGATTATCCGTTGAGGAAATGAATATCCGTTTGTCTATCATTTTCATTTCCGTTTCTGAGGAAGCAACCGTTGAAAATGACTCCGTTTGTTCATTTTCGTTTCTAAAGATTTGTCCGTTGAGGAAATGAATATCCGTTTGTCTATCATTTTCATTTCCGTTTCTGAGGAAGCAACCGTTGAAAATGACTCCGTTTGTTCATTTTCGTTTCTAAAGATTTGTCCGTTGAGGAAATGAATATCCGTTTGTCTATCATTTTCATTTCCGTTTCTGAGGAAGCAACCGTTGAAAATGACTCCGTTTGTTCATTTTCGTTTCTAAAGATTTGTCCGTTGAGGAAATGAATATCCGTTTGTCTATCATTTTCATTTCCGTTTCTGAGGAAGCATCTGTTGAAAATGACTCCGTTTGTTCATTTTCGTTTCTGAAGATTTTCCGTTAAGGAAATGGACCCCCGTTTGTTTATTCCTTCATTTCCGCTTCTGAAGAATACTCGTTGAGGAAAATGACTCCGTTTGTTCATTTTCGTTCTGAAGAATGTCCGTTAAGGAAATGACAGGATTATGCTTTACATATCTCTGGTGGTTATCTGACACAAAGTCACAAATAGACTCCTACGAATTAATTTCGGGACGAAATTTCCTAAAGTAGGGGAGACTGTAACACCTGTGTCATTTCAACCATCAAACAAATGCCAAACCAATGAAATATTGTATTTCATACTTTGGACTTGTATAAATATATGTATCGTTTACACATATCAATTCTTGTTCGATTTCAAGCTCTAAATCGCTTTCTGGAAGGTTATACGCGCACTAATGCGTAAATATAACCAGTTTAATGCAACGAACACTCCGGAATAGTGAAATAGGCTTAACATACCTTAAATAACCTATACATAACTTAGATATAAGTTTTGGAAGGTTTGGTGTGGTGAAATCAAAGTTAAATCGCTTACAGGGACTAAAGTTGACAAACTGCGAAAGTATGCCAATTTGAACTGTAACAGACATTCCGGAACATGACCATAAGTTAAACATACCATAAATATCCTTTACATAGCTTAGAAATAGGCTTTGAGGGGTTCGGTATGCTAAAATAAACTTTTGGGTCATTCAGGGACTAAAAGTGTCAAAAAGTGCACAAGTTTGCATTTTCGCGCATAACTTACGTTCTGAATACATCCGGACATCCAAAAATTTATGTAAGCATGACTATATTATATTTTAGTGTTCGCCATAAGAAAAATCCATTCGTCGCGTCATTTGGATCGTTTTTCGCGCTTGTGCGCATTCCGTCGTAATTAAGCGAACATCGCGTTCGTACGACCAAACGAACCATCATCCGGCATATTTTTGAGCATGTTTTGATTTCCCTATACTTTAACTTCATTTTAGAGCCTTGAAATGAGGTTAACGGGGTTCAAACGCATCGAAAATCGCTTAAACGGGCTGCAGGGACCATTTCTGCCAATTTTGAAAGTTTGCTGAAACAAGGGGGCAGTGGCGTAGCGCCACTGCATGTAGCCTTACCAGTCGCGCTACGCGACTGCCTATTCTGGGCAGAAAACATGCAGAAACTCAGTTTTTCGCATTCGGGACCAGATTCGACGTATTAACAGCTGTTAACAGCTGTTCTCCACTCCTTAATCCCTTGCCACATGTTGATACCCTTTGGTGAGTGGCCAATTTAGTCACCATGAGTTTCCGACAAGTGTACGGGTTGGATCATGGCACGATATTCGACAAGCGATCTTAACGATTCGGGTATTCCTATAAATACCCATCCACCCCCATTGTTAAAATCACTAGAATCTTGATCTTAGGAACTCTAAGTTGAAACCATTGTTTCATACCTGAGATTCTTGGATCGAGATTAGCATTCGGGGACCCTTCGTAAGTATTCTTTCGTTCTTTTCCTTATTTTACTGCTTTTCGAGTCAGAAAGTCAAACTTTGTTTGACTTTCAGCGTTGACCAGTAATGGTCAATGCGAAGTTCGTTAGAACTTCGCAACGTGATTGTAATCACGTTGGTCATAGTCCCTTGGGACTATGCCCACTGATTACCACGTTGTCTAGGGTCGTAGGGTAAGCGATCTAATGAATCGCTTATACCTCGAAGCCGACCCAGTTTGGTCGATCATTAGGATCCGACCAAACACATTAGGTGACCATAGTAGGTAGGGAATAACCTTCCGAGGTTATACCCTATGGTCACATCGTTTAAGTAGTTGTATGATAGGTAGTTTATATGCCTTAGGTAAATTACCAGAATACCCTTTTCATGTATAATTGGTAATTAAGCATATGTAACCTAAACCTTTGTCACATAACTGATTATGTAATATGTTTAGGCATATAACACTTGTCATAGGGCTAGTTAGGCGGTCCGAACGCGTTTCACGCGAACGACGCGTTAAAGTAGCATAAGCTACCTAAACGGGTCGTAATGGGTCGAAATCACTCAGGTTAAGTTTCATTTAGTATGTAGGCTTTGTTAAACCAAATGACACGAGTCTCTACACTCGTTTGGTTTACAAACCCTAATGCTACCCGATCTTCCGATCTAGGTCCGGTTAATTAACATAGTTACCTATATTAGGTGCCGTTTGATATCCGCGATCTCTAGCATTGTTTAGTTGTCACTCCAGAACTACTGAGCAATCTCAGGTGAGTACATAGACCCCTCTTTTACTGTTTTACAAACTGTTTTGGGGTGGAACACATGTGCCTACTTGTTACTTTCATGCTTTCCTGTTTTCACATCATATACATGCTATGTTCGTTAGTACATTATAGTACATGATTTCATTACATCTTATGCTAGGTGTGCCCATTGTGTGCATTACTTAGTACATTGTTTTACATTACATTTTGTTGCATATGCTCATCCAGTATATGAACACCTTATATTACATTTTGAACCGTTTATAACTATTTGACTATGTGAACCGTTGTAATCATTTGACTCCGTGAACCGTTTGTATCTGTGAACCGTTTGTATCTGTGAACCGTTTGTATCTGTGAACCGTTTGTACTCTGTGAACCGTCTGTATCTGTGAACCGTTTGTATCGGTGAACCGTGTGAACCGTATTTGACCATACATAAACTTTTCTACAACTGTTAAACATTACTTTGGTGTTTTGGTTTGATTTAGTGATTAAGTAACGATGCGTGTGTAATATGATACAAGCATGGTGGATACGCCGCTGGTACTTCCTATATATAAGTGTTTGTATGGTATTACATATTGTAGCGTTATTTGAATCATTTCAGTTTGAGGCATAGAACATTTTATACAAATAACATACTTTTCACAAGACATTGTTTTACAAACAACTTATCTTATACAAACCCATTCTACTATGGTTATTCATTTAACCATACATTATTCACTTATTTATACATATCATCTGAACTCATTGTTTTTCAAATGATTTACAAAACAAAGCAAATTACAAGGTTCATGACTAAACATTTTCTCAAACATAAGTCATGGAACCTATTTTCACAAAACCTATGTATCTCACAGGCATTTTTATGCTGACGTACCAATTTTCACATGTGTTTTTCAGGAACTGTTGCATAAGATGATCAAGATACATATAGGCAGACTTGGGCTTTAGTGACAATAAAAGATGCAAGACTAGTTAATTATGTTGTATTTCCTTGTTTGATTAGACATTGTAACACTTTTAATCAATAAAACGAAACTTCAATTGCCATGGATTTGAAACAATTAATTCTGTTACAACACTCCCCGATGTTTCCGCCACGTTTCGTATGTTCTACGTGGTCGGGGTGTGACAGCGACAAGGTAAAAGGTTGCGAAGCCTGGTGCGGCCACGTGGCCCAACACCCGGCAAACCTACTCGATGACTCAGCCCAGCTACGCGTTGACTAGGATTGACGCGGGCCGCGTAAGGCCTTGCCTTGTTTTACGCGGGCCGCGAGAAAACCCAGGTGAAGCACTATATAAGCAGGCCATCGGATCTTCATTCGAATTCGTTCAAAATCGTTTTCTTTCTCTCAAATCTAAAGTGTAGACATTATACACGGGTATAATACCCCCCCTAAATAGCGAAGTTCTGCCTCGTTGTAAGTATCATAATCCCTGGATACGTATTAGATACGCTGCCCGATTGATCTAGGGTTCCGTAACGGGTGTCGTGGTTCTGCCCGACGTAGTCGTTGGAATGCCGTCTCGGGGAGAGTATTACTAATGTTAAAATGGGTTATTATACTAACACGTGTGCATTGTTTAATTACTAGCTTATAACCAGGAAGTCACAAAGGAAAGACCTATAATAGCAATGTGAGTTTATCCTCTTTTTGTAAACCTATTTTGTGAATTGTTTTACAAAACCTTAAATATTTTTCCATGCGAATAGCAATTATTGAGTATTTGTAAGGATACAATTACAGATGGTAAATTTGGGGTTTTGTATACAAAATTTGTTACAACCTGGTTAGGAGTAACATGACCATAAGTCGGAACGACAGTACCATGTGGTGGTAATTGATATGACTTGGAAACAAATGTAATTGCAGATGCGCCCTCAATACTGTAGACTGATAAAACCTGTTTTGATTAAACTGGGATTCACTCACCAGTATTTCCCACTGACAAAATGTTTTTAAACACGTGTTTCAGGTAACTTAGTGTGAAGCCAATAAAAGCCAGCTGGAGAGCACTGAAGGCTTAGAAAAGTGGCAATAAAAGTTACCTAATTAAAAATGAGAATTGTTTTCAATAATTGGGGTCATTCCCTATAGATGTATCAAAATGAAAATTTGGGTTTTGTCCTACTTATAAATGTGTTACCAGAGAAACTTGGGTTTTATCCCATTTCTTTTATTTAAATATTTTGGTGTTTAACTCTGATAAAATATTTCCTAACTAAAAATCCTGATGAAATTTTCCGCTGCTAAATTGATAAACACCGATACCACTGAAACTGGCCACGGCCGCCCGTTCCCGGGTTGTTAGGGGACGGGGGTTGTGACAAAAGGTGGTATCAGAGCTATGCCACTTGTTTAAGCCCTTTAGGTGTTCTTCCAATACCTAAACCCTTAACCATTTGTGTTAGGAAATTAATATCTTATGTATTATCATGTGAACGTAAAATCTTAATGTGTTTATTATGATTTTTATGCCATTTAACGAATCTTGAATTTCCAATATGTGTTACCCATATCTGTATCTTACACTTATACTATACTATAATATATATATATATATATATATATATGATATATATTAATAATATCATGTCTTAAGTAAATTTTGTGATATATACCACACCAACATATTATTATGATATTGATATTAATATTAGTATATTAACCAGAGATGTAAATTAACACCTTTAGGTACGATATCACTAAAATATCATAATATAAAATGTTATTCACTAAAAGAAAGATATTTTATTTAATTTAAAGATGTGTATTTAGCAAAGTTTTGATAACACATATATTTTGGTAAAATACAATATTTCAGTATTATTTAAATACAATAATTTGAAATACTTTGTAAATCACTTTATAATTCTTTATCGTATTATTAAATATTAAATATTATTTATCCAAAATTTGATAAATTACGTAATATTCAGGAATTATGTGTAAAGTCAATATTTATGATAATTAATATATTAAAAATTTTATATACACATGCTCTCTAAAGAAAAATCTTTAAGATATGTTCATCATTATTTATATTATTAAATTCCATTTTGAATTAAACTAATAATGGTAATAATATTTTTGGAAGAATAAAATAATTGGCTCTTGAATAAAGTTATATTAGAAAGGATTTTATAAAACGTAATCCTTAAATTTAATGATGAACACGAATTATTACAGTTCGACAATTCTAAAATTTAAACACATATATGTATACCACAGAAAATGTAAAATACATTATAAAACAGTATTTATGAAACCAGAATACATACAACGACTTGATACTGTGATTTTAATACATAATATCTATGTGTCAACAGGAAATAACTTAAAACTTATTTTCAATTGTATGTATATTTTATATATACGACTTGTATCAATATTACAAATAATATTTCATCCATGAAATAAAATATGTACAAAAATATTTAGTACGGTATAACGATATGGTTTAAAATATATATACATATATTTCTAAAGGAAACACTTTTTACCATTTGATAAGTTTGATTCATTTCTTAAATTATATTTAAGTCATATGTATATATATTATGATAATACTTCATTCTTAATATTTCTTAATATATTAAGAATCAAATTTTGTATTGGTTATTACGAACATTAAATAAGTAGAATTTGAATTAAATTATAAATATGTTATAACCAAAATTGAGTCAACCTGTTAAGATATCTCTATTAAATTTATTCTTACGAACTCCCTTTTTACTTAAAATATTATTTTCAATAAATTTGATAGAAATTTATTTGATTAATATCAAGGTTATGAAAATAAACAGGATAGCTAATACAATTAATTATGTAACTGAAATTTTTGTAAATTGATATTATAAAGGAAATTTTAAAACTTTATATGTATACGTATGTATATACAAGACACAATTTTTTTGATAATATATAAGAATCAAATGTCCTCTGTTGAAGGACAAGATTTTATATAACAGAGGAAACAAACCTATATGTTTACTTAAGATCTATTTTGATACCCAGCCTTAATTTAAAGGATATCCGTATTAGCACCACATCTTGAAAAACAATAAATGGGTCAATGACGGAAATCTTAGAATTTCATATAAAGCCTTTATCTTTATTTTTGAATACCTATCCAGCCATAAGCCCTGGAAATATAATTAAGGCAATATAAAAGCTATTATATCAAAGGAAGAAAACATATAAGATTCCATTTTCCTTATATATAGTAAGAGAAAATGTTAAGATATAACATGTATATTTGTTACCTTAATATATAATTATCATCGTATAATACTGATAGCTATGACCATAATGGTGTTAAACAAAATATGCCTGTATAATTGTTTAGTTCTGTGATAATTATATCTGAGCATGTTGTAATACAGATGTCAAATGAAATGGCATGTGATCAAGAAATTGAGAATAGTAATGGAAATTCTTTGGATAAAAATACTATAGAAAATATAATAGCTCAAGGAATATCGAATGCCATACCTTCGATCATTGAAGCTATTAAGATTTCTGTGCCTATAAACGAAGATCGTACTATACACTGTAGACATACTCATCACTTCATACCTAGTCCTAGTATCAATGGAAGTCATGATATTCGTATCAAAACTCCATCTTCCAAACGAAATAAAACCACAACCTATGGCTACTCCTATAAGGAATTCTACTCTAACAAATCCTCCAAGGACAAAGGAATGAAACCAGAAATCGCACAACCTACCAGCAACAGCAAAAACCACACAAGAAAACGCCATTTTAAGAAGACACTTCGTTGTAACTACTGCAAGAAAGCTGGACATGCAGAAGAAGAATGCAGAAGGAGAAGGGAAATGTTGGTGCATGCTTCTGTCGACTTTGTCTTGTATCGAGTCTTGTATTGTATTGTATTAGTTAAATTAGGGCATGAAAAACGAGGAAATGTGTTTATAGGTAATTTCGCTTGAAATGACACAAGGTCATTTCAAACGAAATTAACTTGTTGATTCCGTTTGAACTAATTCCGCGCGGAATTAGATTCCGTTTGAACCGTTTCAAACGAAATCACATCACCTATAAATACCTATTGTGCTTTGTCATTTGTAATGATTCTGATTCCGGTAGCGAAGCTCTGCCGAAGTGTCTACAGCTTTGTAATCGATCTTATATCAATCAAAAGACAGTTTAAAGTGATATTCTAGCTGAATTGAACTTGATACGATTGTTTCCGCCATTAGTATTGAGAAAAACTCTTCTGATCGACTCGCTTGGGTCAGAAAACGATCCTACAAGTGGTATTAGAGCTCGGGAGGAAGAGTTCATACCAATTCAGCTGCAAAATCTGATTTCTACACTTTCTTTTTCACAATTAACAAGTTTTCACGGTCAAAATGCTTTGAATTTCTCACATTATGTGCGCAATCATGTTTTAACAAACCCTTGAAAGTTTCAGATCTTAAAACGACTTAAAACTTGATCAATTTGATAAAATTCAGCTCGAGATGATGACATCAGCATAATTTCGCACAGAATTAGGGGTTAATTTCGCTTCAGATAGTAATTTCGTTTGAGAGGTTCCAAATGAAATTAGTAATTCCGCACCAAATTGTAATTTCGCTTGAACAGTTCCACGCGAAATTAGTAATTTCGCTTCGAGTTGCTATTCCGTTTGAAAGGTCGTTGTTTCACACGAAATCAGGTAATTTCGTGTGAAGCTGGTATTTCGCTTGAACAGGTAATTGCGTGTGAGATTGGGATTTCGTTTGAGAGTGTTATTTCGTGTGAAAGGCATAATTTTGCTTGAAAGTATCAAAGTTTTGTGAAACTTGTTACCGAAACATGGAAGAAGAATTTTATAACGCATTTGCTACTACCCCGACTACTCCGGCTAGTGTTACTCAGAACTTGACCATGGAAAATGAAACGGGCACTATGCAAAAACCACCAAAGCTTATGACCATTGAAGAGTATAAAGGATGGGAAGAACGATTTGAGAATTGGGTACAAGCAAATTATTTAGATGCTTGGGAGTGTGTTGAAACAAAGTATGTTAGACCGACGAATGATGATGAAGAGGAGATAGCTATTAAAGATCTAAGTGTTGATGATAGAAAGAAATACAAAAATGAAAAAATGATGATTAGTCTATTACATCAAGCTGTGAAGGAAGATATTTTGGTTTTATTGCAACATAATGGAAGTGCATACTCTATCTGGAAAGCATTAAAATCAAAGTTTCTTGGAAGTAAAGAAATGATTAAAAACAAAAAATCACTTTTGAAGAAAGAATTCGATCTATTTAGTGGTTTGAGAACTGAGAGCACTAAACAGATCATCGAAAGATATTGCAATTTGTTAGTTCAAATGAAGAGAGTGAGCATCAATAAAGATAATGAAGAGTTGATAGAAAAGTTGGCTGATGCATTGCCACATGAAACTTGGGGCACATATCTCATGATGCTGAGAAATAAGAAAGATTTTAGTAATTTGACACTGAATAAGTTCATTGAAAAGCTTGAAGCGCAAGAGATGGAACAAAGAAAGATCTCAAGAATGAAAGATTTTGATGGAGAACAAGATATTGGGTTGTATTACAAGGGAGGTATAAGTGACAAAACCAACATGTCACCAAAGGTTGAAACTGCATTTAATGCTAAAAGTTCATCAGGAGGGTCATCTAAAGGATCAAACAGTAAAACTGAATTTTCTTCATATCCATCATTTGATCCAAATTTTTCAACCAAGAATGGCAAGAGATTACAATGCAACATGGTATTAGATCTTGAAAATGGTCAAAATTACACAGAGGAGGTTGCAAAAAGTCACATGTCTTTGTTGGTAACCGTGCTAGAGTCATATGAAAGTTTAGTCGCAGGAAGGATCCGGAATCCAATGTTGACAAAAGAGGATTACAATCAGATAGATGCTGAGGAGATGGAATTAATGGATATAAAGTGGTGTTTGGCGAGTGTTTTGAGAAGATCCAAAAAGTTTAAACAAATTACAGGAAGAGATGATTTCCGTGATGCAAATGTTTCTACTTTAGGTTTTGATAAATCTAAAGTTACTTGTTTTCGTTGCAGGGAAAAAGGACACTTCAAGAGAGAGTGCACAAATCGTGAAGCAAGTGGAACTCAAAACCCGTTCGACAACAATGATTACTATCGGAAAGCAATTTATCATCAAGTTGCTCAACAACAACAAGAACCACAAACTGCACATGCTAGAAAGACAATCGAAGATTCATCAAAGAGAGCTTGTATGGTGAATCAAGATGATAAAAAGTTAACGAAAGAATTCAGTTGGGATAAATATGTTTCAGCTGGTAGTAAAGCATGTCTGATAAATCAAGATGATGAAAAATTACCAGAAGGATTTAGTTGGGCAAATTTCAGTTGGGATGATTGTGATCCTAACAAAACTTCAAATCACAAAGCTTTTGTTGCTCGAGTTGCTGAAGACAGTGATAATGATGATGATTATTATGCAAGGAGAATGGAAAAGCATTTGAAAATGATGGAAGAGATTGACAGTGATGATGAAAAAGCTAAAAAGAAAAAGAAAAAAGTAAAAAAACCCGTTAGCAGTGATGATGAAGAAGTTCCTGTAATAAGGAAGAAAATAAAAGACATTCCAGTTTTCAAAGTTGATATAGAAGCTGATGCATAAAAGATTCCATTGATATGTGAAAACTGTGAAGCAGTAAAGAAGCAGAATAGTACTTTGATTCATAACATAAACAAATTGAAAGAATCATATGATGTTCTGAACAAAGCAATGAATCAGTACAATCAATCAAGCAGTGAACAAGCAACGGCAATGAAAACATTACAAGGAGCTTTCATGACAAAGCAGATTAGTGTTAACAGTTATATTGAGAAGTGTGTTGTACTAGAACAGAAACTGGAAACCCAAAGGATTGAAACAGAAAAAGTTAATAGGTTGTTAAAAAGTTACTCATGTACTTCTTATGTTATTGACAAGATTTATCCAACTGTTGAAGGCATGAAGGAATTTGATGAAGAGGAAGTATCTGAAGACAAGAGCTCTGAAAAGAAGAAGGATACTGAAATGAAAGATTATGGTAAGAAACAAAGTGCCAGTTACAACAAGTGTCCACCCCCGCTTGAAAATGGATATTCTCCTAGAAATCCAAATTCAGAAAGAGTAAAAAAGGCAACCAATTTACAGTGGGAGTCTGAGTCTTCAGAAAATTTGCCAGACAACATTGATGTTACTTTCACATCGTCTGACACTGATCATGAGTCCGAATTAATAAAGAAAGTGGTCGATCAGGTGTTGGATAACGATGAAACCGAGGAGTCAAAGTTGGAGTTAAACTCGGAGTCAGAATCTGACAAGTCAAATTCAACTATAAAAAAGGAGAAATGGGTTTACAATAAAGAATTTCTGATATCAAAATATAATTTGAATGACGAAACATTTAAAGTAGCTTATACTTTGAATGATTCTGACAAATTATATTCTGATGATGAATTTCCAATAAGAGGTGTTAAATCTGAAATGATCAAAAAGGTTTTCAAACTAACAGAAATTAATATTTCTGAAATAAAAGATGTAAATCTTTCTGAAAAACCTAAAAAGTACACCTCAAGAGTACAACAAAGAGAAAACAAGAAAAAGGGTTACAATTCTGGTTCTGGTTTTCAAAAGAAACCAAACCATAATGGTAATTTCAAAAGGAAAGGTCTCGGGTTTATTCCACCGAAAAATCATAAAAATGAGAAAATTTATAAACCAAAAACTGTGTTTGTTGCAGGAACATCAACTGAAGAAGAAAAGGAGCAATTGTTCAGAAATCAATCAAACAAAGAATTCCTTGCTAAGAAGCAAGAAGAAATGGAGAAAAAGAATGTCGTTCAGAAAAAAGAAATGAGAACCTGTTTTCAATGCAAAATTGTTGGTCATATTGCCAGGAATTGTCTGTCACATCCCCAAAATCCACACGCGGAGTATCACCGCTTGGAGGCGTGACGTGACAAGGATCGAGCCACCAATCATATTGAACAACGTAATTTAAGTTAATAAAGCCAATCGCAATACAACTGGTGACCAAAAGATAAGTAACCGACTTTAGATTAACAGCGGAAGCATAAAACATAATTCCAAATCATAAGTTCATAAGTTCATAAAGTTTATTTCTTAGGCACGGGACATAACAATCCCTATTCCACAACGACCTCCTCCTCGCGCAAGCTCCATAAGTACCTAACGACCTGCAAGGCATGTAACAACGAGTCAACAACAAAGTTGAGTGAGTTCACAGTTGGTTATTTAGTTATAGCATTCGTTTCGTAAATCATATGTTCGTTTTGTAAACCATGTATCGTGTTAATTCGTATCGCGGTCTCCCAGGCATGTTTGCGAAGATTAGTGGGGGCTTCCCATGTGGATAGTATTAATCCGTATCGCGATTTCCCAAATATGTTTGCGATGATTAGTGGGGGCTTCCCATGATGTAGACTAGTCGTGTGTGTACGTGCCCTTCTTGATCCAAGGACCGTAGTAAGTATGAGTGTACGTAGGTTTTACGTACGTGCCCTTCAATCCAAGAACAGTAGTAAGTATGAGTGTACGTAGGTTTTACGTACGTGCCCTTCAATCCGAGGACAGTGAAAAGTAGTTTAGTAGTAATGATAGTACGAGTAGTTATTCAAATCCCATTCCCAACCCACCAGGAATCCCATGCCTTAGAAAGTGTGTGAACTCACCTCGGTTGCTCGGTTTGACTCTCAAAAATAGCTAATAGTCAAGGTCGGTCAATCACGTCCTAATATGATTACCAGTTAGTCATTTTGTGGTTTCAAATAGAGCACAAAGTTCCTACACGTATCTATCACATAACATGCATCACTTTAACGGTTTATGCCCATATAAGTTTCCCATCCATTCCCCACTCATAATCAAACATACGATAATGCACATAACACATATAACATGTTAGATCATTCACAGATAGCATACTCGACAGTTAGACACGCGAATTACAGCTTATGTCATTTCAGCATAAATATTCAAAACCGGGCTGTTTTCGGACATTTTAATAAAATAGTTAACTTATTCCAAAAATTCCCAAATTTTTACCGAATGTCTTAAACGTTCCAAATTTTATTTTGTAATAATATATGGGTCCGGTACATTACCAATATTTTATAAAAATTCATTTTCCGGACTGAACTCAGATTTATATTTTTTCTGACCACAGTCCACGGGATAATTTATTAAAAATTCATCGAGCGTCCGATTTACGAAATTCCAGTGGGGTAATTACAAATACATCGGTGGTCATCTACCGTACAAGTTTCAGGATCCAACTCTACACAGAACCCAAGTTATGACAGAAAACAAAACTCATATTTTCGGCAGAAAAAATGCAGCTCTAGCTGCTGTTACGAAATGACGCTTTAAAAATAGTAAACGAAGTCCAAAAATTACGATTCCGGTGCCATTAGAACCGTATTTCATAATAACACGTTTTAGACTCCAAATATCAGTTTTTCGTAGAGTTTATGACCTGTTTACAGCCAACTAAAGTTGGCTGTAAAACCGGGACAGATTCTGTTTTCACTCTTTAACTTACTAACTTGTGTTCGATTGATTCCGTTAATCATGTTAAGTGACCACAACAACATCAAACATTAATATTAATCAGCAAAACATCAGATAATCAACCAATAATCATAACCACACAAGATCCACATGATTTACACACATAACTTTTCTTTATCCATCTTATTCATCTTATGTTCAAGAGTTTATGTTATGTTATTTAGTGTTCTTCATATTTCATCATACAAACATCTATTAACCACTAAAATCAAGAACAAGATAGTGATTTAGAACACTTACTACTAGCACAAGGCTAGGGGAGAAACTAGACGAAAAACGGGTGGTTAATAGCGTTGTGGTGAGGTCCTCGGCAATCCGTAAGCACCGAGCTTGTTTGTAGAAACTCTAACACACTTGTAAGTATGTAAAATGCCAAGATAGAAATTGAAAGTGGGTGGAATGTTGCTTGTGGTTCTCAGCCGAGAATATCAAAGAAGGGAAAAGAAAGAGTGAAACTTTTGAGTTGGTGATTATGTACATATGATGGACCTTTGTTCCAATTTAAAGATCATTCCATATTAATTATCCAAGGGATATAATGTCCCCTAGATATAAAAAAAGTTGGATTAGAATAATCAACAAATCAAGGGGTGTGTTCCCTAGGAAAAAAACGATCGGATGGGGGTGGGTTTGGTTCAAATTCAACTAGTTAGTTAAGCACTACATATGTTAGTTAGGAGTTTATATTAGTGTAATAGTGTGTTGTAATTTATAACGGGTGTTAGGGTACTCGGGGACCCTAACTGGCTCAGAAAAAGAAAAATAGTGTCAATGACAATATTTTTAGGTTCCGGGTAAAGTCCGGTTGTACGGTTGGATATTACTCCGTTAAAGTGCTAAATTAATCCGTAACGCGTCCTACATATATATATTTTTGTAACGCTTTTACTTTTCAATACTTAGGAAATTATAACGGACTATTTGGTGACTTTTATGTACATTACTAGTATGTTTAACAAATACATGTAAGTATAACACAGATATCAGAAAGCAGTTAAATGATCGAGTACAGTCACTAAGCACTTTAATTAACAATAATAGATTGTACGGAATACATGGAATTTTGAGGGTTGTCACATTCTCCCCCTGTTAAGAGAATTTCGTCCCGAAATTTAGCGCGTGGTTACTAAGGAAGCTAGTTAAGTTGCGTTGTTTTCCTGATTTTCCTGGGGTGTCACATCATCCCCCCGTTGATTTGGAATTTCGTCCCGAAATTCTGCAGTAGCTTCAGCCTCAGTAGTGGTTGCGTTTTTTCTTAAACAGCTGGGGATACTTGAGTTTCATTTGGTCTTCTCGTTCCCAGGTATACTCTGGGCCACGACGTGCATTCCAACGAACTCAAATGAGAGGTATTCTTGTGTGCTTGAGAATCTTAACATCTCGATCAGTAATCTCTACTGGTTCCTCGACAAATCGCAGCTGGTCGTCGATTGTGAGTTCCTTGAGAGGAACTATGAGGGTCTCATCTGACAGACACTTCTTCAGATTCGACACATGCAAAACATTGTGAACTCCGCTGAGTTCTTCAGGTAGATTCAGCCTGTAGGCGACTTTGCCAATTTTCTCGGTGACTTCGAATGGTCCGACATAACGCGGATTGAGTTTGCCTCGTTTGCCAAAGCGGACTACACCTTTCCAAGGTGAGACTTTGAGTAGCACTCGATCCCCAACCTGGAACTCGAGTGGTTTTCTTCACTTATCAGCATAGCTTTTCTGACGGTCACGAGCTGCCGCCATCCGCTGTCGTATTTGAGCAATTCTCTCTGTGGTATCTACCACAAGCTCTGGGCCAGTGATTTGGCTGTCACCAACTTCTGCCCAACAGAGAGGTGATCGGCATTTGCGTTCGTACAATGCCTCAAACGGAGCGGCTTGGATGCCGGTGTGGTAGCTGTTGTTATATGAGAACTCCACTAGCGGGAGGTGCTTTTCCCAGCCATTACCAAAATCGATTACACATGACCTAAGCATGTCTTCAAGGGTTTGGATGGTGCGTTCAGATTGCCCATCCGTCTGTGGGTGATAAGCGGTGCTCATATCTAAACGTGAGCCAAAATACTTGTGCATTGCTTGCCACAGTTCAGAAGTAAAATGCGCGTCACGATCAGATATAATAGAGGTTGGCACTCCGTGCCTTGACACTACTTCCTTTAGATAAATGTCTGCAAGAGTAGAAAACTTATCCGTTTCTTTGATGGCCAGAAAATGTGCAGACTTGGTCAGTCGATCTACGATCACCCAAATGGTATCGTTTCCGCGTTGAGATCTAGGCAGGCCAGTAACGAAATCCATGGAAATTTGCTCCCATTTCCATTTAGGTATCTCTGGTTGTTGAAGTAGGCCTGATGGTTTCTGATATTCAGTCTTGACTCTCGCACAAGTCAAGCACTTACTGACGTAGGTTGCTATGTGGGCTTTCATGCCAGGCCACCAATACGTAGTCTTGAGGTCGTGGTACATTTTATCCGAACCAGGATGTACCGAATAACGAGACTTGTGCGCTTCGTCCATCACAAGCTCGCGTAAGTTTCATAAAGTGGAACCCAGATGCGCCCTGTTACATAGTAAGCGCTGTCTTCCTTTTGTTCTAGCCGCTGCCTCGATCCTCGTAGGGATTCAGCCCTGATGTTTTCTGCTTTCAACGCTTCAACCTGAGCATCGCGAATCTGAGCGGGAAGGCTAGAGTGAATGGTAAGCTGTAACGCACGTACACGCCTAGGTATAGTATCCTTTCGACTGAGGGCGTCGGCCACAACATTGGCCTTGCCCGGATGATACTTGATAGCGCATTCGTAATCATTCAAGAGTTCGACCCATCGGCGTTGTCGCATGTTTAACTCCTTTTGCTTGAAAATATGCTCGAGACTCCTGTGATCGGTGTAAATGGTGCACTTGGTACCGTACAGGTAATGTCTCCATATCTTAAGTGTGAAAACAACTGCTCCCAGCTCCAGATCTTGAGTAGTGTAATTCCTTTCGTGAACTTTGAGTTGGCGTGATGTGTAGGCAATGACCTTGTCACGTTGCATCAATACGCAACCAAGTCCTTGGATGGAAGCGTCGCAGTAAACCACAAAATCATCTGTGCCTTCGGGCAATGAGAGGATAGGCGCGCTACAAAGTCTGTCTTTTAAGTGTTGAAATGCGGACTCCTGTGCATCACCCCAATGATAGGTGACACCCTTCTGAGTCAGTGAAGTGAGAGGTTGCGCAATCTTTGAGAAATCCTTGATAAACCTTCTGTAATATCCTGCCAAACCCAAGAATTGGCGAATTTCTGTTGGTGTGCGGGGTGCAGGCCAGTTCTTGATCGATTCAACCTTAGATGGATCCACATGACTCCCGTCCTTGTTTACCACATGGCCTAAACAGTGGACTTCGCGAAGCCAAAAGTCACATTTTGAAAACTTGGCATACAACTGCTCTTTTCGAAGAAGTTCCAGCATAAGTCGTAGATGCTGCTCGTGTTCCTCCTGACTCTTAGAATAGATCAGGATATCGTCGATGAACACAATAACGAACTTATCCAGGTAAGGCTTGCACACTCGGTTCATGAGATCCATGAAGACCGCTGGTGCATTCGTCAGCCCGAATGGCATAACCAGAAACTCGTAATAGCCGTAACGAGTTCTGAATGCTGTTTTGGAGACGTCCTCATCTCGGACCCTCAGCTGATGGTATCCCGATCTCAAATCAATCTTGGAGTAATAGCTCGACCCTTGCAACTGGTCGAACAAGTCGTCAATACGTGGAAGAGGATAACGATTCTTCACAGTCACCTTGTTGAGTTCGCGGTAGTCGATACACATTCTGAAAGTACCATCTTTCTTCTTCACAAACAAGACTGGAGCTCCCCAGGGCGAAGAGCTAGGACGTATGAAACCCTTTTCCAAGAGTTCTTGTAATTGCGTGGACAATTCTTCGAGTTCTGATGGAGCTAGAAGATATGGTGCTCGAGCTACTGGCGCTGCTCCAGGAGCTAGTTCGATTTGAAATTCAACTTGACGATGAGGCGGAAGACCAGGTAATTCCTCAGGAAATACCTCGGGAAAATCGTGCACAATAGGAATGTCTTCAATTCTCTTCTCTCCCATCGATGTATCAGAAACGAGGGCTAGGATAGCAGTGTGGCCCTTTCGCAAACACTTCTGGGCCTTAAGGAAAGAGATAATGCCTACAACAGCACCACTCTTGTCGCCATGGATCACGAGGGGTTCTTCACCAGAACGAGGAATGCGGACAATCTTCTCGTTGCAGAGAATTTCCGCTTGATGATGAGATAGCCAATCCATCCCAATAACGACATCGAAACTACCCAGTGTGATAGGAATAAGATCGATAGAGAAAGTCTGACCAGCTAAGACGAGGTTACAACCTTTAACTACGTGTGTGGCTTCAAGACTTTTACCATTTCCTAGCTCTATCGTGTGCTTGGTGTTCAAAAGTGTTGGGGTACGATTAAGCATTCGACTAACTTTTAGGGACACATAACTGGTATCGGCACCCGAATCAAATAGAACATTAACATAAAAGTCATCCAGTAGAAACTTACCCATCACGACGTTGGGATCATTCCTAGCATCACCCTGACCAATCACGAACACACGGCCCCGGGCGCCATTGTCTCCATTGTTTCCCCCGTTGTTATTCCCGTTGCCCTGATGATTGTTGTTGTTGTTATTCTGATTTTAATTTAACTGGGGGCAGTCCCGCTTGAAGTGGCCTTCAGCACCACACTGAAAGCATCCCATGTTGCCCCGTTGTTGCTGTTGCTGGTTCTGTGGAGCTTGCTGCTGCTGCTAGCGATTCTGATTTGTAGGCCGTGAGCTCCTGCAATCCTTGGCTTCATGACCCATCTTAAGACACCTCTGACAACGTCCCTTGTTGCACTGACCACTGTGGTGTCTGTTGCATTTGTTGCACTTTGGGTGGTTTCCTCGATATCCACCTGCCCTTGTCTGCCAGAAGATTGCTGAGCAGGACTCTGGTAGTCATCAATCTTTCGCTGCTGCGCCTGGGACTGTACAGTAGTCGAACCCTTGCTGTTGGCTCCATCCCATTTTCGTTTGTTGTCGCTGGGAATAGCAGAAGTAGTAGTAGCAGTAGCACCTATACGCTTAGGCAGCTTGTTCTGTTCTACTGCCTGGTCTGTGAGGCGATGAGCAAGACGAGTAACATCCTGGATGGTAGCAAGGTTAGCAACAGTCACATGGCTTTGTATCTCTGGTACTAAGCCTTTGAGGTACAGCTCAATGCGCTTGATGGGAGGATCCACCATAGTTGGACATAACACTGCCAGTTCGTTGGATCGCTTCGTATACGCCTGTATCTCTGACCCCGTCATCTTCAGGTTAAAGAACTCCACTTCCAACTTGTGGATGTCATCGCGATTACAGTATTCTCGCTTGATCAGCTCCTTGAAGTCATTCCATGGGGTGGCATTAGCAGCTGCCAGCCCTAACATTTGAACTTGCGCGTTCCACCAAGTCAACGCAACGCCTTCGAGAGTACCAGTGGCATACTTCACCCTACGAGCCTCGGGGCATTCACACATCTCGAAGACTGATTCGAGCTTCTCGAACCAGTGGAGGAGTCCGACGGCCCCTTCAGTGCCACTGAAAGTACTAGGACGACAGTCCATAAAAGTCTTGAACGTGCACACAGGCGGCCGGGCATGCGGGCCTCCTGCTTGAGCGGCTGCAAGTGCCGCAGTAAATGTGTCGTTGATCAAAGCCGTCAGCTGGGCTTGTGTGAGGTTGATTCGCCCACTCATGATCTTCACCATACGGAGAACACAAGTGAGAAGTGCGTCGTATCATTACGCAAGTGTGGAATGACAGAAGAGAGTGAACACACAAAGTTTTCAAGCAGTAGATACTATGTTATCTAAGCATATCATAAGCAATGTTCTATATAACTAACAAGTAGGTAATATAAACATGAACCGTATCACCTATAGTGTCGAGTCTTGCACGTGGAGCGAAGCGTCGTTGTGGATCGTTAAGCACTGTACAGGTTATAGTCTGGTTTTAATAAAAACTTTTTCCCTTATTAAAACCAAGTTCTCTATAACCAATGGCTCTGATACCAATCTGTCACATCCCCAAAATCCACACGCGGAGTATCACCGCTTGGAGGCGTGACGTGATAAGGATCGAGCCACCAATCATATTGAACAACGTAATTTAAGTTAATAAAGCCAATCGCAATACAACTGGTGACCAAAAGATAAGTAACCGACTTTAGATTAACAGCGGAAGCATAAAACATAATTCCAAATCATAAGTTCATAAGTTCATAAAGTTTATTTCTTAGGCACGGGACATAACAGTCCCTATTCCACAACGACCTCCTCCTCGCGCAAGCTCCATAAGTACCTAACGACCTGCAAGGCATGTAACAACGAGTCAACAACAAAGTTGAGTGAGTTCACAGTTGGTTATTTAGTTATAGCATTCGTTTCGTAAATCATATGTTCGTTTTGTAAACCATGTATCATGTTAATTCGTATCGCGGTCTCCCAGGCATGTTTGCGAAGATTAGTGGGGGCTTCCCATGTGGATAGTATTAATCCGTATCACGATTTCCCAAATATGTTTGCGATGATTAGTGGGGGCTTCCCATGATGTAGACTAGTCGTGTGTGTACATGCCCTTCTTGACCCAAGGACCGTAGTAAGTATGAGTGTACGTAGGTTTTACGTACGTGCCCTTCAATCAGAGGACAGTAGTAAGTATGAGTGTACGTAGGTTTTACGTACGTGCCCTTCAATCCGAGGACAGTGAAAAGTAGTTTAGTAGTAATGATAGTACGAGTAGTTATTCAAATCCCATTCCCAACCCACCGGGAATCCCATGCCTTAGAAAGTGTGTGAACTCACCTCGGTTGCTCGGTTTGACTCTCAAAAATAGCTAACAGTCAAGGTCGGTCAATCACGTCCTAATATGATTACCAGTTAGTCATTTAGTGGTTTCAAATAGAGCACAAAGTTCCTACACGTATCTATCACATAACATGCATCACTTTAACGGTTTATGCCCATATAAGTTTCCCATCCATTCCCCACTCATAATCAAACATATGATAATGCACATAACACATATAACATGTTAGATCATTCACAGATAGCATACTAGACAGTTAGACACGCGAATTACAGCTTATGTCATTTCAGCATAAATATTCAAAACCGGGCTGTTTTCGGACATTTTAATAACATAGTTAACTTATTCCAAAAATTCCCAAATGTTTACCGAATGTCTTAAACGTTCCAAATTTTATTGTGTAAAAATATCGGGGTCCGGTTCATTACCAATATTTTATAAAAATTCATTTTCCGGACTGAACTCAGATTTATATTTTTTCTGACCACAGTCCACGGGATAATTTATTAAAAATTCATCGAGTGGGGTAATTACAAATACATCGGTGGTCATCTACCGTACAAGTTTCAGGATCCAAATCTACACAGAACCCAAGTTATGACATAAAACAAAACTCATATTTTCAGCAGAAAAAATGCAGCTCTAGCTGCTGTTACGAAATGACGCTTTAAAAATAGTAAACGAAGTCCAAAAATTACGATTCCGGTGCCATTAGAACCGTATTTCATAATAACACGTTTTAGACTCAAAATATCAGTTTTTCGTAGAGTTTATGACCTGTTTACAGCCAACTGAAGTTGGCTGTAAAACCGGGACAGATTCTGTTTTCACTCTTTAACTTACTAACTTGTGTTCGATTGATTCCGTTAATCATGTTAAGTGACCACAACAACATCAAACATTAATATTAATCAGCAAAACATCAGATAATCAACCAATAATCATAACCACACAAGATCCACATGATTTACACACATAACTTTTCTTTATCCATCTTATTCATCTTATGTTCAAGAGTTTATGTTATGTTATTTAGTGTTCTTCATATTTCATCATACAAACATCTATTAACCACTAAAATCAAGAACAAGATAGTGATTTAGAACACTTACTACTAGCACAAGGCTAAGGGAGAAACTAGACGAAAAACGGGTGGTTAATAGCGTTGTGGTGAGGTCCTCGGCAATCCGTAAGCACCGAGCTTGTTTGTAGGAACTCTAACACACTTGTAAGTATGTAAAATGCCAAGATAGAAATTGAAAGTGGGTGGAATGTTGCTTGTGGTTCTCAGCCGAGAATATCAAAGAAGGGAAAAGAAAGAGTGAAACTTTTGAGTTGGTGATTATGTACATATGATGGACCTTTGTTCCAATTTAAAGATCATTCCATATTAATTATCCAAGGGATATAATGTCCCCTAGATATAAAACAAGTTGGATTAGAATAATCAACAAATCAAGGGGTGTGTTCCCTAGGAAAAAAAACGATCGGATGGGGGTGGGTTTGGTTCAAATTCAACTAGTTAGTTAAGCACTACATATGTTAGTTAGGAGTTTATATTAGTGTAATAGTGTGTTGTAATTTATAACGGGTATTAGGGTACTCGGGGACCCTAACTGGCTCAGAAAAAGAAAATTAGTGCCAATGACAATATTTTTTGGTTCCGGGTAAAGTCCGGTTGTACGGTTGGATATTACTCTGTTAAAGTGCTAAATTAATCCGTAACGCGTCCTACATATATATATTTTTGTAACGCTTTTACTTTTCAATACTTAGGAAATTATAACGGACTATTTGGTGACTTTTCTGTACATTACTAGTATGTTTAACAAATACATGTAAGTATAACACAGATATCAGAAAGCAGTTAAATGATCCAGTACAGTCACTAAGCACTTTAATTAACAATAATAGATTGTACGGAATACATGGAATTTTGAGGGTTGTCACACTCTCCCCCTGTTAAGAGAATTTCGTCCCGAAATTTAGCGCGTGGTTACTGAGGAAGCTAGTTAAGTTGCGTTGTTTTCCTGATTTTCCTGGGGTGTCACATTGTCCAAAGGCAATTCAAGCAAAACAGGGAGTTTCTCTTAAACTGAAAGGAAAGACGGTTGAGAATGAACCACCAACCAAACAATTCAAAGTTTTCAAAATTTTGAAATTTGAGGTTGGTGAATGTTCAAAAAGATTTTACAAGAGAAAAGCAAATCTTGACAATCACAAGTGGGTTGTTAAGAAATCTGTTGATTGTTCTGGTGATGAATCTGATTCCACAAAGTCAGAGGAGCCATGTATTGAATTAAAATTGGAAACATCAGTACCGCCAATGGATGATGCAAATTTTCCACCATTGAGGGCTGAGAATTTTAAACAAAAAGTTGGTAAAATTGAGATTTCAAATCAATTTTTCTCTGAAAAGAAAGAATTTGATGTTGAAAAAGCCTTTAATCATAAAGTAAAACATATTTTTGGTAAAATGGTTGATGGTAAAGTTAAAGGGGTGAAGGAGTTTTATGAGAAAAAATTGAAGAAACCAGGTAAAGATGGGTCGTCCCAGGTTTGTGACTGGGATGGAACCTATTATGATCAGTAAAATCCGGACTTGCCGGAGCTCCCAAGTTGGTAATCGTGGAGCAGGAATCGGCATCTTTCTTGAGAAATTCACTTCGGTGATATTTCGATTTACAAGTGGTAAATCAGGGACATTAAGTTGTACTTGATTTTCTATAAGTGGTATTGGTTGTTTGAATTTAAAACTGTTATATTTTTCAAAAGGTTGTAGTTGAAAGACAAAATGATGAACAAAACCCCATTTTTACAAGTAGTATCAACAAAACTAATTTTCCGGAAAAACCATTTGATTAAAACAAACTTAAGTGTTTTGAAATCACAATGGGAAAATAGTTTGTTGTGAGGGGGAGTTCTGATTGTTTATGCCAAGTGGATGGCGAATTGAAGTGATTCGATAACAGTTGTCACTTTACTTGTATAGTTTGTTTTCAAATTTCTTTAAATGATTTTGAATTTTAGGGGGAGTAAGAAATTTCAGAAAATCCAAAAACATTTGAAAATTTGAAAAAAAATCAAAAACATGATAAAATTCAAAAATGAGTTTTTGTTGTAAAAAGAGGAAATGATAGTACATCAGTAGACGTTTATAGCATGCTAAAGAATTGGATAGATAAAATGTGATAAACGATCTCACTGATGATGTGCCAGTAGGTTTTTACACATTTAGTAAATTGTGACGAGATATAAACCTAAATTTCAAACTTGCTTATATCGTGGGGAACATCTCTCGGATATATGGGTAACCCCCGAAATCTTGTTTGAAAAGTCCCTCTTTCTGAGATACTAGGTCTTTATGCTCAGTGATATCTGGGGTATTATCTCGGGACTTCTGATTTTGCGGAAGCAATGGCCTAGTCCCCGGAGAATACTTTATGATTGCTTGAAATATAGCCCACCCTCAGCATAAAAAATGATGAAACATTACAAAATGCTAATCATGTGCTGTTGAAGAAAAGATTCTCTAAAGGGAACCCACCAAAAGTCGAAGCCGTCATCTCTCTGCTGAACGGAAGTTTTGACCTGAGCTCTCACGGCCCTCGCATTTAACCCTTTACAGATATCATCTAGGTATACTCACCTGTAAGACTGAATATTGGGATCTGGATACGGGAGTATATTTTGAGGTGGGACACGCAAATAAGTTTAAGTGCTTAAAACATTAATCTCGTATCTCGAAACAGTTGAACTTTGTGTGAAAATTTAAGTGGATCAGTATACTGACAATCTAAGTGAATCGTTTAGAACTTAAAATGTATAAAGCTTAACGGTGTTGGTGATTTGTCTCAGAAACTGATATGATCCTCTTACACAAACTCGCAAAAAATATTGTCTGTAATATTTATTTAATGCATTTCTTTTATTTCAAAAATTCAAAAAGATTTTAGTGTGTTTTAGCATAAAATTTTGAAAAATCCAAAAAGATTTTCGACAACTGATGTTGAAAAGCTGATTTTCAAAGTTCCAAGTGCTAAACATGATGACAACTGGGTTGGGAGAGTGTGTTTTGAAAAGAAAAATGATATTTCTTCAAGTGGTTCATCAGAGATTAACATTGTAAAATTATTTTTTGAATATTTTATCCACAAGTGGTCATCAGAAATTTTTTAAATGTTAAATCATTTTTGAGATTAATATCTGCAAGTGATAATTTCTAAATTTGACAAATGTTAAAATTGTGAAATTTATTGTGAGGTAGAGTTGGTGCAGGTAGGCCAGGTTATGATCCTGGAACTGCTGATGCTGATGAACTTAAGGAATCAAGAGATCTGATCAAGAGAATTAGAAGACTCAAGAGTCAGATTGTGATTCTGGAATTGAAGATTAGATCAACATTCGAGGGAGAGATAAGTTGATAGAGAGAGAAGAGAAAGAGATGGAGAATACTTACATTGTTAGATATTTCGGAAGAGAGATCGAGAGGACTGATAAAGACTGAAGATTGAAGACTCGACACTGAAGACTCGTCAACATTCGAGGGGGAGTCTGTTGGTGCATGCGTCTGTCGACTTCGTCTTGTATCGAGTCTTGTATTGTATTAGTTAGATCAGGGCACGAAAAACGAGGAAATGTGTTTATAGGTAATTTCGCTTGAAATGACACAAGGTCATTTCAAACGAAATTAACTTGTTGATTCCGTTTGAACTAATTCCGAGCGGAATTAGATTCCGTTTGAACCGTTTCAAACGAAATCACATCGCCTATAAATACCTATTGTGCTTTGTCATTTGTAATGATTCTGATTCCGGTAGCGAAGCTCTGCCGAAGTGTCTACAACTTTGTAATCGATCTTATATCAATCAAAAGACAGTTTAAAGTGATATTCTAGCTGAATTGAACTTGATACGATTGTTTCCGCCATTAGTATTGAGAAAAATTCTTCTGATCGACTCGTGTGGGTCAGAAAACGATCCTACAGGAAAATAATGTATGTTACAAATGCGGAGATCCAGGCCACTTCCGTCACTACTGCCCCAAATTATCTAAGGCTCCCGACAACAAGAACAAAAACCCAGATGAAGTTAAGGAAAACGCATAAATAGCTACAACAAAGGAAGCTATAATAAACAACTGGTAAAGTTGGATAGATTAGTAATTCTGAAACAGAGATACTTTCTCAAAACTCTGTAACCCATGTTTGCCTCCACGTTCTTTGTTTTGATTGGTACTCATTTTGGATATTTGTCCTCTCTTTTACATATGAAATATCTAAAGCTTAAATTTTAACTTCTTTATTTCGCCTTTCATATTTAAATAAATATCATATGTTGACTTTAGATATCAAGTCAACAGATTTCTTTGGAAACTCCTTTCCTTTTCAAAAGATACCCACCAGATTTGTATTGTAACCATTTCTTGTTAATACATATATCCATTGTTGGAATATGTCCAAACCAAGCACAAATTGTTTGAACTTGTTCACAATACACATTCAATTCAAAATCCCATATGATGAATTGAGATCATCATATTCGAGGTAATCTCATTGTCTGAATTTCGATATATTAATTGTTAAAATACAACACCTTGCGGTGGCGATTTCTTTGAAACTTCGACTCCTTTCATTTTCACACCTGAGGTACAAATTTATTGATTCATTATCCTAAACCAGTCTTAATACAATTTTGTGTTAAGATAAAGATACCTAAATTTTTATTCCAATATACCTCCAACATTTCTTTCATCTTTGAATTTAGAACATCCTATCTTTTGAATATCCAGATTCACTCCATTTGAACCTTCCAGTTAATTTCGAAAACGGTGAATTCGTTCGGTCACCGTAATCATTAAATTCTTTCAGTCACTACTACAACACCTTGCGGTGTCTGTATAAATTTGTAGCCTGTGCTAATAAACCCTAATCATACATCATTCGTTTGATTCATCATTCAAGTAGTCTTGATACAATTATGTATTCAGACCATGATACACTAAATTCTATAATATTGTCCAGTGTATCTTTGCCATTTAAATAAACGTTATTGATTTCTGGGTTGATCATTGACAAATCATTTTTCATACTTCCATTCACAAATTGAGATTATTGATTCAGAATCTCCCTCAATTGATAATCAAAGTAAGTTCTTTTTTGGCATGGAATCCTATTATTTCTACAAGTTATTGCATTTCAAATTCTATGCCTATCAAATCTCTCTTTTGATTTTTGTGAAACTTAGTCACTTCGATAATGGTGTCATTTCATCAATTCCTGAAACTAAGCTTTGAGATAAGCTAAATTACTTAGATAAAGTGTGATGGGTATCAGTATGCCGTAAGGATGAAAACTAGAACAGTGCGAGTATGATAAATAAACGATAACACCTGGCCACTGTTATTTCTTGTTTATTAGTACTACTCGGTTCTAGAATATCATCCATCATGATAATACTAATTCCCTTATTTCTTGATATAAGCCATAATAAATGATACACTTTTAAAATCATGATTTGAGAGGAATTCTATTTAAGAGAAATACAATGATAATTACCTTTCCGGCAAGACGGGGTATGGTGTGGTAAACTCTCCAGCTTGTCCGGGTGAGATGGGGTATATGTTATAATAATGAAATTCCCTAAATAGTACCATGACTTGATGTCTGACTTGTTTTGGAAATATGAATATGTTAAAAATACATTGACCTTATGAATAGTGTATATATTACAGTATGTGAAATATATGATTATATAGATATGTATATCTATGAGGAAATCCAAAGACCATAATGATTGACAATTAGAGATAAATCATGAACAGGTGTGTCAATGATAATTCTAGATTTAATTATCAGTAATCTCTCATATACATCTATAATTCCAATATCAAACATTATTTCGTTTGATCATCCGTCTCAAAATTCGTGCGACAAGATGAACGACAGGAACTCTTTAAGTTGGAATGCCATCAACAAAATAAGAATTTCCCTTGCAATTATTAACGCATTAGGAAACCTATAACTAAAAGCTGTGCTAAAATACAAAACATATTTCAGTCAAGGATACGAATCTCATAGAATAGTTCTGGTCAAAGTAAAGTAAAATTCAAAAAAAAAAAAACCAGAATATACCTAGAAACTAAACTATCTAAAAATATTCATCCATATTTCGGGGAATCTCGAGGACGAGATTTAAAATAAGGTGGGGAGGATGTAACATTCCCAAAAATCTTATTTATATAAAATATATATATATAACTTATACATCATGGGTAAGTTGACCAATGGAAATATAAGATATTTTGAGCAAGCGTAGGAACCGTTTAATAATTAAATTATAAAAAAATACAATATATTTGAACCTACCATGTTTTTAATGAAACTTGGTTCAAAATGTAGATTCAAATATTCTCGTTCTAATGATATATTCATTGTTTTATAAAACATCATATTTTCGAAGTTATAAACACCAAATAAGTGAACCAGTTAAAGTAATTATAATATGTATAATAAATAAAATAATAAAATAATCAACACATTTGAAAAATGTTGAATAGTTTACGTATGCTAGTAATAAGAAGAAATCAAAATCAATAATAATAATAATAATAATAATAATAATAATAATAATATTGTAAACTTAAATTATAAAGTGCACGTGTGCTCTGTGTAAAATAACAATTGAAGAAAAGAAAAAGAATTAGATTCTTTATGCACCTACGTGTATGAATTGTATGTAGTCAAACTTCACATTTAATGAGAAAGGATACGTGTATGTTTTGCGTTGCCTCCAAGCTATAAAATCCTAACTATAAATAAGATCCCCTTGATTCAGAAATATTTGCCTATACCCTTCTCATGTCTCTCACGAAACCCCCCTCTCTCTCTAAAAATTCTATACTTTATTTATAATAATAATAAGGTCCTGCCCCGTTTTAAGTGTTTTAACCCTTGATCACTTATACCCTGTCCGATTGACGTAGGACCCCGTAACGTATGTCAAGGCTCTGCCTAAATTCGTTGGGGTTCTGTCTCGTGACATAGGGAATAAAGTGGAATCGGGTTACTATACTTAATGCGAGTGCATTATTTTAATCTAGGAGTTATACCAAGATATATCAACCCTCCTAAAATATTTCTGACACCCCTAATATATTTAGAATATCCCAATATGTCCCTAAAAACACCCTATACGTGAAAACGGACCCCGAATACCTTAAATATCATTAAAAATAATTAAAAATGAAGTTTTTGGGGTTTAGGCGGGCCGTGTAAGGTACCCCTTAACCCTTACGTGGGCCGCGACAAGGTAAAAGGTGGCGAAGCCCGGTGCGGCCACGTGGCCCAACACCCGGCAAACCTACTCGATGACTCAGCCCAGCTACGCGTTGACTAGGATTGACGCGGGCCGCTTAAGGCCTTGCCTTGTTTTACGCGGGCCGTGAGAAAACCCAGGTGAAGCACTATATAAGCAGGCCATCGGATCTTCATTCGAATTCGTTCAAAATCGTTTTCTTTCTCTCAAATCTAAAGTGTAGACATTATACACGGGTATAATACCCCCCTAAATAGCGAAGTTCTGCCTCGTTGTAAGTATCATAACCCCTGGATACGTATTAGATACGCTGCCCGATTGATTTAGGGTTCCGTAACGGCTGTCGTGGTTCTGCCCGACGTAGTCGTTGGAATGCCGTCTCGGGAAGAGTATTACTAATGTTAAAATGGGTTATTATACTAACACGTGTGCATTGTTTAATTACTAGCTTATAACCAGGAAGTCACAAAGGAAAGACCTATAATAGCAATGTAAGTTTATCCTCTTTTTGTAAACCTATTTTGTGAATTGTTTTACAAAACCTTAAATATTTTTCCATGCGAATAGCAGTTATTGAGTATTTGTAAGGATACAATTACAGATAGTAAATTTGGGGTTTTGTATACAAAATTTGTTACAACCTGGTTAGGAGTAACATGACCATAAGTCGGAACGACAGTACCATGTGGTGGTAATTGATATGACTTGGAAACAAATGTAATTGCGGATGCGCCCTCAATACTGTAGACTGATAAAACCTGTTTTGATTAAACTGGGATTCACTCGCCAGTATTTCCCACTGACAAAATGTTTTTAAACACGTGTTTCAGGTAACTTAGTGTGAAGCCAATAAAAGCCAGCTAGAGAGCTCTGAAGGCTTAGAAAAGTGGCAATAAAAGTTACCTAATTAAAAATGAGAATTGTTTTCAATAATTGGGGTCATTCCCTCTAGATGTATCAAAATGAAAATTTGGGTTTTGTCCCACTTATAAATGTGTTACCAGAGAAACTTGGGTTTTATCCCATTTCTTTAATTTAAATATTTTGGTGTTTAACTCTGATAAAATATTTCCTAACTACGGTCCTGATGAAATTTTCCGCTGCCAAATTGATAAACACCGATACCACTGAAACTGGCCATGGCCGCCCGTTCCCGGGTTGTTAGGGGACGGGGGTTGTGACAAGTTAAACATGTTAAAACATGTTTAACGAGGTTAGAAAACAGGTTTGGTATCAAGACAAAGGGTCTTGATACCCAAAAGTTGTTTGGTTACAAAATACGCAAGAATACGCATTTTGGCCGAAACTACGACTCGTCACTACGCCTAAATAACGTGGTAATCAGTAGGTATAGTCACTAGGGACTATAACCATCGTGATTACGCTCACGTTATGAAGTTCAAACGAACTTCGTGTTGACCATAAACTGGTCAATGCAGAAAGTCAAACTCAGTTTGACTTTTAAGCTAAAAACGCATAAAAGAACGAAAGAGGACTTACAAAGGGTCCAAAGAGATTTGATTCCAAGTATTCTCAGGTATGTAGTGAATAATCACAACAACTTAGAGAAATCTCAGATCAAATGTGAGTTTGAGAGTGAAATGGTGAGGGTTATTTATAGTTTTCACACAACCGTTAAGATCGTTCATCGTAAAACGTGCTTCGATATCATCCGTACATGTGCACCCATGGTTTCGCAAAACCACGGGCACTTAAAAATGGCCCATAGATTGATAAAATACCATTTGCAAGAGTGCACATCAGCTGGAACAGCTGAAAACAGGCTGGAAATTGATTTTTGCAAATCTGGAAGTTTTAGGTGGCCGGCGTAAGAATCAGAGAAGGCTTACACCCCAGGCCTAAAATTCAGATCAGCAAAACAGTTTCATAAATTGCAGTTTCAGTCCCTGCATGCTTTTAAGGCCATTTTTGATGCGTTTAAGGCCCGTTAAGCCATTTTCAAGGCTCTACAATGATGCCTAGGTGTAGGGGACATAAAAAATGCTCAAAAATATGTCGGATGTCGGTTTGTTTGGTCGTACGAACGCGTTATTCGGTTAATTACGACGAAATGTGCATGAACGCGAAAAACGATCCAAATTGCGCGACGAATGGACTTTTGTTATGCCAAACACTAAAATAAAATATTTTAATGCTTACATAAATTTTTGGATGTCCGGATGTATTCAGAATGTAAGTTATGCGCGAAAATGCAAACTTATGCACTTTTTGACGCTTTTAGTCCCTATTGATCAAGAAAGTTTATTTTTGCGCACCGAACACCTCAAAGACTATTTCTAAGCTATGTAAAGGATATTTAGGGAATATTTAACTTATGATCAAGTTTCGGAATGTTCGTTACAGTACAAATCGGCATACTTTCACAGTTTGTCGAAATTAGTCCCTGTAAGCGAATAAACTTGATTTCGCCACACCAAACCCTCCGAAACTTATTTCTAAGTTATGTAAAGGTTATTTAAGGTATGTTAAGCCTATTTCTCTATTCCGGAGTGTTCGTTGCATTAAACTGGTTATATTTACGCATCAGATCGCGTATAACCCTCCAGAAAGCGATTTAAAGCCCGAAATTGAACAAGAATTGATATGTGCAAACGATACACATATTTTTACAAATCCCAAGTATGAAACACAATATTTCATTAATTTGGTATTTTTTTGATGGTCTCAGAGGCACAGGTGTCACGTGAAGGCAACACACTCCTGGTTATAATTGCATCAAACTTAACCGAGGAACAAGAGGAAAAATTGATGGGTGTTTTGGTCACCAACCTGGCGGTGATTGGATGGACCATTGCTGATTTGAAGGGTATTAGTCCCTCGGTGTTGATGCATAAAAACATCACGGAAAGAAAGTGTGACTCCCGTTCGAGATGCACAACGGAGATTGAATCCGAATATGCGGGAGGTAGTGAAGAAAGAAGTGTTGAAATGGATTGATGCGGGTATCATTTATCCGATCTTGGATAGTGAATGGGTGAGCCCAACACAGACGGTTCCGAAAAAAGCGGGTATACAAGTCGTCAAAAATGACGCAGGTGAAGAGGTAGCCACTCGGCCAGTAACCGGGTGGCGAATTTGTATTGATTATAGGAAGTTGAATACCGCAACTTCCAAAGATCATTTTCCTTTACCGTTTATTGATCAACTTGTTGAGAAATTATCTGGGCAACAATTTTATTGCTTTTTAGATGGCTATTCTGGTTATAATCAAATTGCCATCCATCCGGAAGATCAAGTAAAGACAATGTTTACTTGCCCTTACGGCACATTCGCATTTAGGCGAATGTCGTTTGGACTATGTAACGCCCCCGCCACCTTCCAAAGGTGCATGATGAGTATCTTCTCAGATATGGTGGGGAAGTCTTTGGAAATCTTCATGGATGATTTCTCAATTTTTGAGTCGTCATTCGAGGCTTGTTTGGACCAATTAGACAAAGTACTAAAAAGGTGTGTAGAAACTAGTTTGGTCTTGAGTTGGGAAAAGAGCCATTTTATGGTTCAAGAGGGAATCGTATTGGGTTACGTGGTGTCGAGTCGTGGGATAGAGGTCGATCGTGCAAAGGTACAAGTTATATCCACTTTGCCGTATCCCACGAGTGTTAAAGGTGTTAGGTCATTTTTAGGTCATGCGAGGTTTTATCGACGGTTCATTAAGGGTTTTAGTGACATAACCAAACCTTTATGCAACTTACTGTTAAAAGATAAACCGTTTGATTTTAATGAAAATTGTCAAAACGCGTTTAACAATTTAAAGGAAAAATTAGTTGAGGCCCCAATCTTGCAATCACCAACTTGGTCTTTACCATTTGAAATTATGTGTGATGCAAGTGATTATGCGGTGGGGGCCGTGTTGGGGCAACGGGTTGACAAGAAACCCGTTGCCATATACTACGTGAGTAAGACTCTTTCGGATGCACAATTGAATTACACCACCACCGAAAAAGAGCTACTCGCGGTGGTATATGCATTGAATAAGTTTCGGTCATATATATGGGGTAGTAAAGTGATTATTTATTCTGATCACACTGCTGTTAGGTACTTCATGGAGAAAACGGATGCCATACCGAGATTGATCTGATGGATGTTATTGCTCAAGAGTTTGATTTGGAGATCCGGGACAAAAAGGGCACCGAGAATGTGGTAGCGGACCATTTGTCCCGGTTGATAGTTGAGGAAGATCCTAAATCTTTAGAGTTCAATGAGTCGTTTCCTGATGAGCACATTATGAAACTAGATAAGTTACCGTGGTATGCTAACATTGTGAATTATCTTGTTACAGGTGACTTACTGCCACATTGGGAAAGACGGAGGAGGCAACATTTCATGTCTCAAATTAAGTATTACCGGTGGAAGAACCGCACTTGTGGAAAGAGTGTGCGGACCAAGTGATTCGAAGATGCATTGACGATGAGGAGATTCCAAGCGTGTTGAAGCACCTACATTCGTTTGCATGTGGTGGCCATTTTAGTGGTCACAAAACGGGTCACAAAGTGTTGAACAGTGGTCTTTATTGGCCAACTATTTTTAAAGATGCATTTGAGTTTTCCAAGAATTGTGTAGAGTGCCAGAAATTAGGAGGTATTCCAAAAAGGGATGAGATGCCCATGCAACCAATCCTCGTAGTTGACATTTTCGATGTGTGGGGTATTGATTTCATGGGCCAATTCCCCAATTCTTATGGCAATTTGTATATTTTGGTGGCCGTCGACTACGTGTCAAAGTGGGTCGAAGCAATAGCCACCAAGACGAACGACCATTCCGTAGTTTGTAATTTTGTTCAAACCAATATTTTCTCAAGGTTTGGGATTCCTCGTGTCATCATAAGCGACGGGGGATCTCATTTTAAAAATTTTCGGTTTGAGAAACTTTTAAAACGGTATGGTGTTGACCATAGAATTGCTACCCCCTATCACCCGCAAACAAGCGGGCAAGTAGAGGTGTCAAACCGGCAAATCAAGGAGATTTTGAAAAAGACTGTACGGGCGGACCGTAAGGATTGGTCAATTAAGTTGAACAATGCTTTATGGGCCTACTGTACGACACATAAGACACCCATTGGTACTACACCTTACCGGTTGGTTTACGGTAAAAATTATCATTTACCGGTTGAACTTGTGCATAAATCATTATGGGCTATTAAAGAAGTCAATGTTAAATATGATGATGCAGGTAAGGAACGAAAACTCAATCTATGCGAGTTGGAGGGGCTAAGGGAAAGGGCATATGAATGCGCGTCCAAGTACAAAGATGGGATGAAGAAGGCGCATGATGCCAAGTTAAGGAAGAAAGAGTTCGAGATTGGGCAAAAGGTATGGCTCTACAACTCGAAGCTCAAGTTTTTCCCCGGGAAGCTCCGAAGTAAATGGATGGGACCCTATGTGATCACCCGGGTCGGACAATTGGGTGATGTTACCATCGAGGATCCGAAGGATGGGTCACGGCAAACGGTCAATGGTCATCGGCTAAAACCGTTTCTTGATGGTAACGAACGAGTGGACGAAAACAAGGAATCGGTAAGCTTTATGGCAAGCATCCCGATTTATGAGGTCGACTAAAAAGGGCCGGTAACATTTTGTGTAAAGTTATGTATATTTTATTTAATTGTTTGAGTAATTTGGGAAAAATCGTTTTCGTTTCATACTAACCTCTTTGATTGTGTGAAGTCCGGATATTCCGAACGGGTCATGAAGACGCAAGGTATGTTTTTAGACTTTGTTATGTGCATTGAGGACAATACACGACTTTTTGGGGGTGGTAGGACCGTTAAACGGTTTGGTGTTTTCAAATTTTAACTTATAAATATTTACAAAAAGATTTTTAATAATTTTTAGGAATTTTAAATGTATATAGTTCTTTTATAAAAAGTTCATAGTTTTCTCCCTATTTTTCATTAAAAAAAATCAAAACTGAAAAAAGGAAGGGGTGTCGGCGACGGGTGTGAGGCCGTCCCGGACGGGTTCTAGAAATGGCCGTCGGCACAAGTTGCCCGTAACCAGTGGAATAGGCCATCGGCCATACTGGTGCAATTGAGAGGGAATCGGCGACGGGGGGCAAGGCCATCGCCGACGGGCTCCCTAAACGGGTCCGGCGCCGATTCGTTTATTACACTATTTACTCGAACCAAAACCTTTTTTCACCCACCTAAACTCAATTCTAACCCACTCCTAACCCCAAATTCGAACCATAAACTCTCCCATCTGATTTTTTGCATTTAACACACTAAAACACTCTCTCTCATCTCAACCTTTCACTCCATCTTCTCCATCTTCTTCTACAAAACCCTCAAGAAACCCTAAACCTTCCATCTCTCATAACTTCTTCGAATCTTAACCAAATCATCTGATTCTTGGGTCCATTTTGTGCAATTTTCGAGAGGAACAAAACCCTATCACGGTTCTCATCAATTCTTGCCCGTTTGCAAGATTTCTGGGCGTGAAATTTCGTGTTTTTGAAGGGTGTTCATCAAGTTTCTTGCTTTGCATCTTTTCTTAGTTTTCTTGTTCATTTACATCAAAGGTATGGATTTCACTTAAATTTACGCATAATTATCATATGTGTAGTTGTTTTTCTTTCGAAATTTTAAACTTTTTAGTTTAAGAGTAGGTTGTTTAAACAATGTATGTTGTTCTAGCATGAGTTTAAGTATAATTGGTTGTTTTGGATAGGATTTGAACATGTCATAACCATAGTGAAGTGATTACACTCGTTATTTACATGATTGAACATGAGCATGATGTTGAAACTTTGTTGAACTCATAAGAAATTGTGAATAAACAAGTAAAAAATTGATAGTTAGATGATAAAATGGGCGACTTTGGAAGTTTAAAAAGGCGATTTTGCATCTATTTGTTAATTAAAACTTCAACATCATACATCATGTTCAAAGTTTGAGAGTTTATTGAAGGTTGGGTTTATATTGATGCTTTGTTTGTTTTGTGATTGTAGTTATGGCCGGAGGTAGGAAAAAGCAGAAAACTACTAGGTAAGGCTCATCATCTGGAGTGGGATCTTCTTTCGGATTAATACCGAAGAAGTGGGAGCAATTAAGCTCGATAGAAGGGGGTGATGCTAGGCTATACAGGAAAGATTGGGAATGGACGAAATACAAAGATAGCCGAAGTGCTAGAGTATGGGATGAAGACAAAAATAAAGCTCTTTCGGCATTTCAAGATAGGAAGTTGGAAGCTAAACTGTGGAAGTGGAAGATGGTCAATGGTGTGACCACTTCGGTACCGGATAGGGTAGTGTGTGAAAGGGTGGTTAATGTGGAAGAGTTTATACAAATTGGGATCGTTCAAATGTTTGAGCATCAAGGATGGGAGAGAATTCTTGATTGCTGTGAAGACAACACCTCCCGGATTTATTTAGCAGACGTGTGTGAGTGGTTGGTAACGTTGAGGTTTAGAAACAGGAATGATTCCCCGGATTAATGGAAGATGATTGGTACTACGAGTCGAGGGGAGATGACAATATCCTTTTAAACCATCAACTGCATTGCACGATTTGATTCATTGGGGGTGCAAGCGTATGATTATCCAACCATTGAACAATTCTTGGATAACCATGCGAACGGTGATGATCCGGAACAAATGACCGCGGCTATCTTACCATATAACGACGGGGGAGCGGCCACAAGGAACCAAATGACGGTGGAAGGGAAGATTCTTCAAGGAATTTCCGTAGAAAATGTTTTGGTGAGATTTGGTGATAGGGGAGGTGTGAGAGCAAGTGATTGTAGAGTGGTTCATTCCTTGTTGTACGGGACACCTACTTTATCATGGAGGCATATTATCATGATGAACACATGGTTCACCCGGGAGTCGTCTCAAAGGCGTTTTATTCCTTATGTGCGCCTCATTAGTGCCATGATACTCCAGCAGAATTGTCTTCCCCCAGAATCACTTTGGGTATCTAAGCCTTTGGAAGAATTCAGTTTAGCAACGATAAAGAAGAATTGGAAGATACATGTGAGACTCTCGGGAAGTAAGTATGTGGTGACCGATGCATTGGGTCATAAGTATGAGTTTGTTGACCCAAATGCACAACAAGGAGATGAGGAAGATGTGGAAATGGTCGATGAGGAAGATGTGGAAATGGTCGATGAAGAAGACGAAACTGAGCCTGCTGGTCCACGGGGACCAAAGCAGAGGTATATGAGGCCACACCAGGAGTTGAATGCAGATGTGGCGAGTTTTGTGAACTTCAGGCGGGTGCCCTCATACAAGGATTTTAACCGGGGTCAATAGGAGGTGTTTGACAACATATCTGTGGGTATAGGCGAGGGCAGAAAGTATGATAAGAGGAGACAGAACTGGGAGGAAACACATGGATCCCAGATGCAGGAACAGTGGGCCTTCCAGGCGGCCTATCGTGAGAGGATGGAAAA
Organism: Helianthus tuberosus; assembly: GCA_030545235.1. Classification (NCBI taxonomy): domain Eukaryota; kingdom Viridiplantae; phylum Streptophyta; class Magnoliopsida; order Asterales; family Asteraceae; genus Helianthus; species Helianthus tuberosus. The sequence continues at coordinate 65,476,865 of CM060441.1, forward strand.
ACACATGGAAGAGCTGCAGATGCAACAGGCGCTCCAAAGATCCCAAATGGAGCGCTTGATTCAAATGCAGGAGGATGAGACAGCCCGAAGACGGGCATGGGAGGCAAATGAGGAGAGGCGTCAAAACGAGCAAAGAGAATTGGAACGACGCCGATGGATCGCTTTATACATTTCTAACGAAATGGCTATTAATAACGCCAAGGTCCTCCACGATCAGGAGCGACATTAGAGAGACTATGAAGTCGGCCTTCCTTATGTCGAACACTCGGGGTGGACTGACTACCCCAACCTCCCCGTTCCACGAGGCCCATCTGATCCATCCCCTCACTGGCCCGAGGCAGTTGGGTCCAGTTTCATTCCGATACCATACCAACCGCCACCCCAAGGAGAGTTGGGTCCCCTCGATAACTACAGGGAGATGTTCGAGGCCCTCACTGGTTATCCATACCAGCCAAACCCACCAGTTGACCCGAACGAGAGATATCAGTAGTGAGGGCGAGGTATGTTTTTTGTTGTTGTTGTTGTTGTATATTTTGGTTTCTTTATTTTTAGTTCGTTAGTATTTATTTTGCCTAGATAAATGAACGTTGTGGGTGTGTTCCCTATATAACCCTCACGAGACCTACTCGTCCTCCCAAGCTATTGGGGGGTTTAAAAGGGCTTGTTGCATAAGTTAAATGCAACCGTGATTCCTACGAAAGTGAGTTAGGATTGTTATTGTTGTAAATTATTTTTCCACAAAAATCAAGGTAAATTAACGCATGATTTGGTAACACTTTCATAAAAATGGTAGAACTAAGTACCTAACAAATTTCAATGGTTGTGAGAAGCATGCTTCTACAAAAGGGTAAAAATTTGTAGGTACATTATGTTCATAAGACGACCGCTTTCTTGAAGAGATGAAGAGCACATGAGCCACTAGCGAGAAAATCAGGTGCATACGTTTCTTTTACTTTTAATTTTTTTTTAGTTAGCAAATAAGTTGATTGTAAATTGTAGTTTATTTTCCGTGATGAAATTTTGGGGAGGTTAGCCGTGTCACATCCCTTGTGCAATTTAAAAACTCTAGTTCTTACACATTGAGGACAATGTTTACCTCAAGTGTGGGGATGAGGGAGTAGTAAAAGTTTTTCAATTTTGACCCGTTCGTTTAAACACTACACATTGAGGACAATGTTTACCTCAAGTGTGGGGATGGGGGAAAATTTCAAAAAAATTTCAAAAATGTCTTGTTTCGAAAGCGATCTTAAAACACAGGTAACTAAGTCAATGGGGGATGGCACAACTCATTTGGTCTTTTGTCATAGTCAAGTTCAAAGTAATAGCATGACGAGTATTTAGCGGGTGGTTATTTGGGAATAATCCGCCTAAGAAATTAGCATTTTATGCATGTCACATATCATACCCTTTACATATGTGAGGTTTTGAGCCACTTTTACATTATAGAGCACATGCTTATGTTTCTTTGTTTGAGTGGACCATTAGTCATGTATTGTAGAACTTGCAATTTTTGATACGTTTGAGACTATAGACCGAATACAAACACGAGAATGATCAAGGCGTTAGGTAAACCTTTTCCATTTTACACCATTTGTATATCCTTACCCAAAAATTTATCCCTTAGTAGCCAATTTTGAGCCTAATCCTTTCGTTTGACCACCCTGTAGCCCATAACCTTTAACCTTTTTTCTTTTAAACCCGTGTGATGGAAATTCGATTATAGGAGTCGAGTTTGTATAGTTGTATTTGATTGTTTGCAAAAAAAAAAAAAAAAAAACAGAAAATGTTGCGAAAAAGAATAGAAAATCATCGAGAAAAGAACAAATATATGAAGTTAGTAGTTGTTGAATAAAAGACTAAAGTTGTTGCCTTGTAGTTGATGTTTATAGTTTAGTTTTGTTTAGTTTAGAGTAGTCATTTGTAATAAAAATCGAATTTTCATCACCTTAGACACTTTAAAATATCCTATTTCCTACCCTTAGCCTAGCCCCGTTACAACCCTTACAAAGACCTTATGACTTGTGCTTAGTGTTCGTGTTCGGTGGTGGAGAATGATTGAGTTGCAAGCATATGCGGGTACGTGTTCTAATCGGTTTTTAGCGATTATTCTTTGAAGTGCTAATACATTACGAAAATTTACCAATTTATAAACCGAGTGGAGAGAACATTGTGAGGGATGTGCATGAATTGTTGATTTCACGGGCGGGTTAATCATGGATAACCATTGCATATGTGATTATTCATTTTACCGTTAAATATGTTGGAAATTGTATAGAGTTTGAACTTTTGTATGACAATATACCTTAACCTTCATCTCGGGAATGGGGAATGTATTCTTTGTTCGACCCACGTGAAAGTGAAAAACCGATTTGCTTGAGGGCAAGCAAAAGACAAGTGTGGGGATGTGATATGTGGTTGAAAACCGGTGTTCGTAATCGTGTTACTTGATGTTTTTACATATGTTTTAATTCCAAATAGCCTACTTTTAATTAAAAATGTGTTTTGCAGGTTTGATGGAGTTTAAGGAGCTTTTCGAGAGCTTTACGGGTCACCGGGATGAAAAACGGACAACCAGAACGTGTCACGGGTCAACCGGGAGTGCAAGATGAAAAAAATGGAGAATCTTAGCTGGAGAGGCCATCGCCGACGGGCTCCAAGCCGTCGGCGACGCGGTCTAGAAACACCCGTCGTCCACACAAGCGCGTATCCAGACAAATAAGCCGTCGGATGAAAGAAGCCAAACGGGAAGCCGTCGCCGACGGGTCCCCGGGCCGTCGGCGACGGGCTTTGAATCCTGAAAACGTGAAATTGATTTTTCTTATGTGGAAAACGATTTCTATTGGAATGGAGGCCATGAATACGGGAGTTACACTTGAGTTGAAGTTTAAATCTCATTTGGTGGAGCCTATTCTCACCTACCATCTGGACTACCAATCCATATTGATCACACACATCACCCGAATCATCAAGAACATCATCATCATTCACCAATCATTCGATCAAACCCTAATCATCCATTCATCCATACTCCTTGAACCTCTCACCATCACAAACCCTACACCTCATCATTTCATCATCCCTCAAGCTTCAAGATGATCTCAATCAAGTTTCAAGCATCCGGTGATCGAGTTGTTTAATTTAGGGTTTTGAATTGTTTCTTGATTCAACTTTGTGACAATTTGTATTGATTTTTGAAACCATTGACAATAGTTTACATTTGTTTCATATTCGTAAATTGTCGAACGATTATAAAGTTATGACTTTGCGAAATGGTTATGTGTAGTTATGCATTGTCATGGTTAGGTTTTACTTGTGTTGATTACAAAGTGCATTCTTGTCCGTTCTTCGAAACGTTGATAGTTATTGGCACCTAAGTCACGGTACACTAAATCCGTTAATCATTATACAATTGAGTTGAATCTAAAACTTGTAGAAACCCTAGGTTGGCAATTACCGTAACCGGGTGTGAACCCTTTTTCTCATTATTGTTTAGTAATCAAGTTTTCTTGCAACCGTTAATTATTAGTCGTTAATCAATTAAACCAATTCTATTAGTCTAATTCACATCTTTTCATCTAAATAAAAATACAAAAATATTCTAGCAAGCTTTATAAATTGTAACAACCATTAAAAATCAACCAAGTCCATTCACAAACCACATACTCTTCGTTGTTCGACCCCTTACTACCAATAGCTAATTGTTAAGGGTAATTAGGGTTATAAATATTATCTTTGACTGGAGCGCGACACTCCGATCAGTAATGAGTTTGATAAGATAAATTATGTCTAAAACCATTTTAGGTGCCGAAAGGGCAATTTGGTCAACTTAAAACATAATTTACGATTTCTTATAAAAACTCAGTTTATGATCAGTTTAATTACATCAAAATATGTCAAATATATTAACATATCAGTACATAAGTCATTTGCAAGTTCATTAGTGATTAAAACCTTATTATTTTCAAAAAGGGCAATTTAGTCAAAGTGTGGCATAATAACGGAACTTGCATAAAACTCAGATTACTATTATGATCATGTAATATAACCTCAGAGGGTTATGCTACATTAAATTACGATCATAATGGAACATTAAATCAGTAGCAAACTAATCTAATTTGGGTCAGAATCGAAAGTCAAAGCAGAAGTCAAACTTTGCGACTTTTGGTTGCGAACCGACCCTAAAAACTGGAATTGACGAGCTGAACATGTTTATACATGTTCTAAAAATTATTACCAAGTTGTTTAAGTGTTAAAACATAATTTAGAACACCTATAAACTCAGATTATAATTATTTCAAAAACTGACCCGTTAGACTTTTTAATATTAAAACTTTGACTCGTCAATTGACCAAGCAAACGTGATTTTTAGGATGTGCCCTTTTGAGGGATTAACGCCTACCTAATTATGATCACGTAGCCATGTTCATCTCGAACAATGGCTGGACCATTAAGGTCTAAACTGAAAGTCAAAGCGTTTATCGAAAACGTTTGACTTTTGGCTTTAAAAGCCTAATAAACGAAAAAACAAATTAAGGGAGCACTTACAAGTGATCCACTGATGAAATAGAACTGATTAGGAAGTTCCTTTGGGTCAGGAACCTCCAAATGAGAAAAATAGAAGGAATTTGAGAAATGGTGCAAGTTGGAAATGGAAATGATCATCTATTTATAGTTGTGGAAGTGTAATATGATCATTCCAGGTGTTAGGAACCTCTTGGAGATGATAACAAGTGTCCTTATACGTGTATAGTGCAGACAAATGGCCCATAGTTTCGAAAATGGAGGTTTGGCAGCCTTGGTGTGGGCTGTAAGGCAAAAATCGCCCAGCTCCACTGCATACGGACCGTATGGTCCTGTGTATGCGGTTCGTAAGGTTGCCTGGTCAGCAAACCAACTTTCACGCTTGACACTTTTGGCCCCTTAACTTCCATACTTGTATGCCATATCATATTTAGCTTAAGAAGCCCTTCATGGCCAACATTTGGCACACCCGAGAATATGACCAAACATCATAAAGCTCCCGGTTCGTTAAAGGGTCACTCAGAGGTATAAATTAACATGTTGACACCTTTAGTCCTTTAAGTATCAAACTTTCGAATAAATTCACAAATGGTTCCTCTCGTCTAACAAGTGGCTCATTTGAGAATATGGACACCATAAAAGGTCACTCAGAGGCATAGTTTCAGCATGTTGACACTTTTAGTCCCTCCATATTCATACTTTTCACATTTGGCAAAAATAGTCCCTCCTGGCCAACATTAGGCATATTTAGGAATAGGGACGTGTCAATACATTATTGGACACAATTTTACGAGGTGTTACATATAAGAGTATAATATTGTCACAAGTAGTGTTATGATGTCTCTTACAATCTTGTTTTCATCTCACTCTGATGTTTACACCATCGGTTGTTGGTTGTCAGTGCTTTCATGTGATTTATACCAGACAAACCTTTGAGTATGTGTGCAATCTTTCTAATACAATCGACTTTCTTCATCTTCTTATTCTATAACTTTCTTAGTTTTTCGCACTTTGATTATGATTGTGATATCTGAGTAAAGATCCGTGTACTTACAATTGGTATTAGAGCCTAAGAAGTCTTTCGAAGGCTCAGTTTTCTGGATATTACTCAAAGAACAAGAAGATGTGCAGATTGCAAGCTTGTTAGAAGAAATTACCCACAAGAATCAGCAAATTCAAGATCTTAAAACCAATCTGGGATCACTTTCAGCTATTGTAATGGATCTAAAGCAGAAGTTGGAAGGGAAGTTTGGGAAAGAGTTTGCTGAGCCACGAAAAGAATATATTGCAGCTGAGAAAGAGCAGATGGATAAAGAACACGAAGAAGCTATAAACAAGTATATTCAAGATCCTCATGGCACTGTGAGTCAAAGAATGAAACAAAAGGAGGTTGTTATGAGGAATGTGGGTAGCGAGAAGAATTATGGATTCCAAGATTTTCCTGATCGATAGGTCATCAAAACTGGAAAAGATAGATATGATCGATACGGGAATAAAACTAGAATTAGAAGCTGGGCTTACGATGATGAGAAAGGATTGTTCTTGGTGGCTAGAAATAATGGGAAGGTGGAATACTACAATTCTGTTAGTGCTTTTGAGTCATGGACTGCCGTTAATTTACGTGAGTTAAGCCAGGATTCCTATCACAACCAGTGCACGAATCCGAACTGCAAAATTGGTTGGAATTTTTATAACAAGCTGCAGAGACAAGCGTTGGTGAATTTTAAAGACATGAATTTGCAAAAATCGTTTGTAAAGGTGCACAAAGACATAATTGATCCTTCTACAAACCAGCCACTAAAGATTGTCATGTGGCCTCCAACGAAACAAACCAAGACAATTCCACTACTCAAGGATCTTCCTGACAATAGCCTGCATGAATTCAAGTTCTGGATGTATGATCCGATCTCAGGTCAAGCTGTTATTGTTTGTGAAAATGATGAATATAGAGTTACTGATGTTCGTGACCTTATGTGGTTTGGAAAAAATGATATCCATTTGCTTGGAAGGTCTCAAATCCAGAGTGATCCACAATATGAAGTGTGTGCCAAATCGTTTACTGCTGGAATTGCTCAGAGTATACAGTTGAAAATGTGGTCTGGAAGGAGAGGTAAAGTTGAGACACAGTTGTTCGGTCCATACATTGGAAACAAGATTCCAGATGTTCAACAGCAGAAGAAACAAAGACGCAAGTAGTGCTTGAATTGTCAAGACAACATAAACCTAGGGGGATATTGTAAGGGCATGGTTTAGTAGGTTTACATTTGTCTCGTATAGATTGGTAATGGGTTGGTTAGTTAAGGTGTTTGGGCTTGATTAGATACTTATGGGTGTATGGTTTGGGCTTGGCCCGGTATGTAACTAGGTCGCACCCTATGTACTATAAATAGGGTGCACCTAGGTTTTAGAATGGTTGTTGGTTGTCAGTGCTTTCATGCGATTTGTACCAGACAAACCTTTGAGTTTGTGTGCAATCTTTATTTATGTAATAAGTCCATCATGAGTATCATAGAAGTCAAGCATGGAGGTATGTATACCTTATTTTATGATTCACCAAAGCATAAAGTTACCAACATAGTTGATAACCCGTTGGTCATGAATGAAAATAAAGTACAACTAACTATCTAGTTCATCAAGTAGCCAAGTAAGATCAACCCGGGTGTTTCATACTCATCATGGGAAATGTTGGAGATGCGACGGGGTTGTGTTACTTTAGGTCTATGAAACTACTTGGAATAATATATGATGATTGTCGTCAGAGTCAATCAAAAACCTAATTAAACTACGTAGATAGCGTAAGTAGGGTATCGTATCCACGGGGAATATGTGGTTAGTGTTTAACTAGAGAATTATTATATATTAAAGGAAAGCAACTCCCACCCAGAATCCCGATTGCAAGTTTAACACGAAAACATGTTTACCGATTCAAAACACCACATAGACATGGCCTCGGAATTAATGAATTTGATTAATTATTAGGGATAGTTTTTAAGATTCACCATACAACCTAATAATCCATTTATTTATATCAACTACCCACCAATTTACCAACCCGCTAACGATGCAAGTATATCGCCAATACGCTTGATAAACGATAAATAATTCAAATATAAAAAAACGTTTACCAAGAATTCAACACAAGTGGTCAAGCTTTACCAGTTAAAAAGAATTCGCAAACAAAGTTTAATGAAAAACAAAGTAATTGTTCATCCGGGCAGAAGCCACAAGCAAAAAGATAAAGGTAATGTCCTCCAAGTCTCAGATTCTAGGTTTACACAAAACTCAATTTAATCATTAATTGGACACCACATAGACATGGTGCTGAAAAGTCGGTTAATTTAAGTGGTAATCAAAAATAGGTCTTTGTCATCAGATCTTTTACAGTTCAATTACCCTATTTACTAGTGTGAGTCAACCTATTCTATGTCACCCAATGATCTACAAAGTTTTGTCATCAACCGAGCAAGTTGTAAAGTAAGAACTCGAAACACATAAAAATAGTTCAAAGAAACCAACACATCAAATTGTTTAACAATGTTGTCAATGTCAAAAACAAATTCAATCATGAATAAAATTAAGAAAAGTATAAAACCCTATGAATCGTACGCTTGAAGAAAGCCACCTAAATGTTCATGCCTTAAACCGTGCACAGCCGCCCGAAGGCGGCTGCCCTTCTCCGTGCGTCTCCTGCCTTGCGATCTCCCTCTGCCTTCAGCCGTCAAACTCCCTTTTTTCCCTATTAATTGTCGTATGTATATATGCTTGCAAAAGTAGGTTTTGTAAATAAAAATCATTCTTTACTATGTGTGCATGTGTACAATTGGGCCGGTCTTGTGAAGCTTCAGAATTAAAATCAAGAAATGCAGCGATGGCAATTGATGTAATTTCATGGATTACTAAAGGATTTAATGGCCATGCATTCTTTTCCCCCTTTACGTATCATTGAAACAAAAGACTTCGTTTAATTAATGCATACTTCAACATCATCTTTCAATTCCAATTCTTGTTTATCACCATTTTAGCTTGTTTTCCTTTGTTAAACCTCTTTTAGCACCTGTTAAACAAAGATCACAAACACAAATAAATATACAAACAAAGACGATTTAATATGTTCAACGCACTAAAAATCGGCACACGCGACTATAAAATACATTTATTTCAACCCGACATCACATCCCCACACTTATCTTTTTTCGTCCCGAAAAAATTTTATGCAATGGAATCACAATCAGAACATCGGCATCTAATATATTCTTTTAATTCATTAACAAATCAAATCACACGTTAACAAAGATTGCAGGTATACGATCCACTTAAACCCAACCGCTAGCTTCCAAGCCCTTATTCATGATTCATTTAAGTTCAAGTAATTTATATTTATCTATAGATCTCACACTCAAAAGACTACAACGCCACCTAATCCCGTTTTAAGCTTATGAGAATAAAAGATTATAATCTACCGTCTTATATAAAAAACCCTTATGTTATTCCGATTAAATTTATGATGGATAGATGGATGATATTGCGAGCTTTACATGTTTTTGCTTATGATCAGTTTAGCGGACATACGTCACACGAGTCACCATCCCCATGGTTAATGTCATAAACTTCACATATTTTTTATAACTCCACCAAGAGGGTATGTACCGCATGAGTCGCAATCCCCGCGGCAATACCATAGGCTTAGTTTTTTTTCTCTCTTTTTTTTAAACATGTGCTCAAATGGATAGATGGAATGTTTTTTTTTCGGGCGCCACACTGTTTCGGATTTGTTTTCACAAAAAGAAACAGGTGTGCCAATTTAATCGGAAAAACTTATAAGTTTTTTACTTATAACGTACCTCTTATACTTTCTACAGTTTCAGTTTTGCCATAGCTCCTAAGGCGAGAACCCACAAGATTCCTAATTTAAGTTATTTTATATCATTCCTAAGAAACTTTTCAACTGGCTGGGCCTACCCACATATCCTAAGTTATACGCGTGACCGACCGTTCATTATCTCTTATATATAGTAATCAAATGCCAATAAATGTCTATCATTTTCCATTTATTTCAAAAAAAAACTTTCCTGAGACATTTTCAATTTTTTTCATTTTTTTTAATTTTTGATTTTTTTTCAATTTTTTATTCTTTTTTTTTAATTTTACGACACGACTGACTGACTTGACTACGACACTAAGACACAACTAGACACTAGTCTCCCCTCCCCACACTTAATTCCTGCATTGTCCTCAATGTGGAAGGAAACTACGACTCAAAAATAAAAGAAAAAAATATATGTACAAAAGATTGGAACAGACTCCCTGGTTAAAGAAGCAGGATCCTCGTGAATATTCCAACGCGACCGTATAGCATTTCTTTTGCGGCCGCGTTCAGTAAAAACCCGGGTTGCTCTCTACAAGTGATGTTCAAATCATCGTCGTCCAAATGGAGATTGAGTATGGACAATTCTGATTGAATATTGATCTGATAAGCTTTATCCATGTTTCGAATAATTCACCTATACAAACTCAAACAGGACACCCAAGTATAATACCGAACTAAAGAAATATATATATAATAAAATAAAAAGAGAGATATTTTTGGGTTTTTGTTTTTGTTTTTGTTTTTGTTTTGTATTTTTTTTAGAAAACTAGAAAAACACTAAGCGCACTAATTCCCCGGCAACGACGCCATTTTGCTGACTGTCGTCAGAGTCAATAAAAAACCTAATTAAACTACGTAGATATCGTAAGTAGGGTATCGTATCCACGGGGAATATGTGGTTAGTGTTTAACTAGAGAATTATTATATATTAACGGAAAGCAACTCCCACCCAGAATCCCGATTGTAAGTTTAACACGAAAACATGTTTACCGATTCAAAACACCACATAGACATGGCCTCGGAATTAATGAATTTGATTAATTATTAGGGATAGTTTTTAAGATTCACCATACAACCTAATAATTCATTTATTTATATAAACTACCCACCAATTTACCAACCCGCTAACGATGCAAGTATATCTCCAATACGCTTGATAAACGACAAATAATTCAAATATAAAAAAACGTTTACCAAGAATTCAACACAAGTGGTCAAGCTTTTCCAGTTAAAAAGAATCCGCAAACAAAGTTTAATGAAAAACAAAGTAATCGTTCATCCGGGCAGAAGCCACAAGCAAAAAGATAAAGGTAATGTCCTCCAAGTTTCAGATTCTAGGTTTACACAAAACTCAATTTAATCATTAATTGGACACCACATAGACATGGTGCTGAAAAGTCTGTTAATTTAAGTGGTAATCAAAAATTGGTCTTTGTCATCAGATCTTTTACAGTTCAATTACCCAATTTACTAGTGTGAGTCAACCTACTCTATGTCACCCAATCAGCTACAAAGTTTTGTCATCAACCGAGCAACTTGTAAAGTAAGAACTCGAAACACATAAAAATAGTTCAAAGAAACCAACACATCAAATTGTTTAACAATGTTGTCAATATCAAAAACAAATCCAATCATGAATAAAATTAAGAAAAGTATCAAACCCTATGAATCGTACGCTTGAAGAAAGCCACCTAAATGTTCATGCCTTAAACCGTGCACAGCCGCCCGAAGGCGGCTGCCCTTCTCCGTGCGTCTCCTGCCTTGCGATCTCCCTCTGCCTTCAGCCGTCAAACTCCCTTTTTTCCCTATTAATTGTCGTATGTATATATGCTTGCAAACAGTAGGTTTTGTAAATAAAAATCATTCTTTACGATGTGTGCATGTGAATAATTGGGCCGGTCTTGTGAAGCTTCAGAAGCCCAATTACAATCAAGAAATGCAGCGATGGCAATTGATGTAATTTCATGGATTACTAAAGGATTTTGATGAAACAATGGTTAACCGGGAGGGTTAACTCACTGGTCTCGTCAAGTAGGGTTAATCCCTTCTTTCCGAGGATCGCTGGCTGGATCGTCCGCTGGTTGATCTCCTGCACAAGGAAACAAACCGTGACTCGTAACAAGGAGGATAGGGTGGGGGGTGCTCCTTGTTACCACTCTCCGGCGTGAGAATCAGTAATTTGCTTGGGAAGCAAAGTGTGATAGTAGTAGTAGTGAGAGAGTTGTGAAGAGATACCTCAAACCTGGTTTGGGATGGGTATTTATAGCCGAGGAGTGAAGGAGGGTAGTTGAGTGGCTAGTCTGACATCGCACAGCCTCCTGCAGGTGTGTCAGTCCTGTCGGTTATGGTGGTGATGCCACGTCCTGCTGTGGTCTCAGTCTGTTGCTTACATGTGGGCTGCCACTTGCACTATGGTGTCAGTCCCACTTGCCTTGTAGGCAGGAAGCTGTGCTGGGCCGCATCGCTGCTCACGGTAACTGATGTTGTTCCCGCGTTCTTGTTCTGGCCAAGACGTATGCGTCATGCGGTGCAATGCCGCATCGTCGCTTGGTGACTGTTACTGTTGTCCAGATCCCTTGTCGTGATGAAAATGTTCATAGGATGCGGTGCCAGGCCGCGTCGCTACGTATATACTCGCTTTCATACTTAAGGTAAGTCTTCTCATCCCTTGACAGATTGGATTCGACCGTTGTGTTTGCGCGTGCCCGCACGGACACATATAATTTCTTGCTGGTGGGGGTTTTTGGTAAGGGTAATGGTCACTCGCGGTCGTCCTGACGCGAGATCTGGGACTATACCCCTTCAAGTCCCCCCAGTCTAGTGTTGCTTCCTTATGCAAGTTGCATGTGGGAGGGATACTGGACTATGGTGTCTAGAAGGTAGAATATGGAGCAGATTCAGGGCCATGCAGATGGCTCCTGCTTCAAGTAAATCAAGCTGGGGGGTTCGGTAGAGTCATGTGACGTCTCTTCCTTACCGGTGAGCAAGTTCCGTCTGATGCAGAATTCTCAGCCTAGGATTTGATCCGGTAATATGGTCTACCTTTTTCTGATGTCATCAGCCACCTGTTGGTGTTTCGAACCAACCTTTGAGACGGTGACTGAAGATGTTAGCAGGGTTCGAACCAACCTTTGAGATAGTGACGGAAGATGTCCGTGATCGCAACTCTAGTTGTAACCTCTGCGTCAGCTGATGCAATGTTGTAAGTGCTTTACTCAAGCTCTATGTTTATCAACTGGGCATTCATCGATGATCCCTGCTTTGTGGGTTGTTCGTTTTCTCCAGTTTAGCTCTCAACTAACCGCACGTCCTTTGCGGTTACCTCGTTGCCACACGTCGTTGGCCATGTCTGGTCGAACAATGTGGGGTACTTGCGTCATTGTTGGCCGTGTTTGGTCGAAAAATGTGAATCTGTACTATGGGCAAATAAACATGGTCATAGGCATGGTAGTGCCCACCATTGTTTATTCTATGCGGTCCATAGGTGGGCAAACAGAGTCATAAGCAGACTTGTTACCACTGTTGCTTGGCTTGCTGCTCGAGGAGATCACCTTAGATACATGGGAATCTGGGTGAAACTCGTCTGCATTCGTTCCTTAGCTACTTTCCTTCACGCTTAGGTGGAAAGTAGTTTTCCTTGAAGTAATTTTGCTTCAACCGTGTGACGGCTTAGTCGTGGCTCTTCCGTAGCTACCGTTCGCGTACTCGTGCCTTGCCGCGGTTACTCATGAGTGTTTGCGGTTTGCATCAAAGAACTCGTTTCAAAAGAGCTTGAAGCTTGGATGTGGCTCTTAAAAGGATCAGGAGTCAGGGTTGCTGATGTGCGGTTGCTCAGCATACTTGTCCTTTTTCCTTACGGAGAAGCTGTTTGCGTCCCCTCTGTGGTTGTGAACCGGACACGAGGGAATTGAAGCTTGAAAAAGCTTGCATGGAATGCGGTTTATCGCATCCTGAGAAGAGGTTTTCGCAGTCCAAAGAGCAACGTTGGTTCTGAGTATCTGACACACATGTACGGGCTCGTGTGTGTCATCTCCGCATATTCCACGTGTGCTCGTGGGTATATGCGGATATTGGTTATACCCCTTTACATAATGTAGAGATTTATTTTGCCTTTTTTGAGGGGTATGTAAAAAACGACATGCGGTATGGGTTATGGTGCAGTATACCAGAGAAACTGCATGCCGCTTATGTTTGGATAATGTTGTCGCTTTTGTGCTGCCTATGTGACTGAACGCACGTGTGAGTTGGTGAAAGTTGGTAGGATTTTATGGCATGTGCTGAAATGAAAGGACGTTTGCACTGCCCAATGCAATAAATGCACTGTAGCAGGAGTGTAAAAGTCTCCATTGTCAGGCGCGTGGGCGGCCACTCGCCCGTGGTAACCGTCAGCGAAACCGTCGCTGAACACGTGGCGTCGCATAACTCGCTGTTTTCAAACGTGATGATTTGGTTACTGCCTTGCATTAATTGCGATGGGTATATAAGGGAAAACCCTTTGTGCTTTCCCCTCACTTGCTCGAAATTTCAAAAATTTTCCGGTGAAAGAAAGAGAGAACTCCTTCGTCTTCTCCGATCATTCGTTTTATTTTCCGGTGAGGTGTGAGTTTTTGAACTCATTTTCTGATTTCTTCATTATATTCTCTGATGGCTGAACCATCGAATCCACATAATGCTGAGGGTGAAAACCCAGACCCTTCTTCGCCGGCGGCGGTGGAAGAGGAAGAAGAAGGTGGTGCTGCCCCAGGCGGGGGCTTACCAGTGTTGAAATGGTCGAAGGGTCAGTTTGATATTCTGATGACCAGTATTCAAATGCCCCAGGAGTATGGGGCTGTCCACCCACATGAAGGTGAGACTGGTGGCGATGCTCCGGCCGGTTATGTCACCAAGTGGGCCGCTTTTTTCGGTGATGGTAATCTCCGGTTACCATTGAGTGTGTTTGTTGCTGAGATTTTGGAGTTTTACAAGCTCCATATCTCCCAACTGAGTCCGTTTGGCATGATCCGGATTCGGAATTTTGAGTATACCTTTCGTACTCTCGGAATAAAGCCTACCGTTGAAAACTTCTGACGGTTCTACCAGTTGACAGTGAATACTGGTTTCTTTTCTTTTGGTCAGCGTTATGTTAGCCCTAAGCTGATGACCCCTCCCAAGGGTATCACGAAGTGGAAAACTAGATTCTTTTATGTTAAGGCTGCCGCGATCGTTGCCAGGATGACTTTTGATGTCTGTCGTTATGGACATGCAAAAACCTATTTAAACTATTAGTATAGAATAAGCAGGGTATCGAACCAAGGGAGGACTGTTGAAAGTGTTGTAATGAAAAGATTGATTAACTATTACTGAATTGAGAAATCGGTTTGTTTGATTATGTGAAAGAACTAAATTAACGAATAAAAATTGTGTTTTAAATCAATGAGAAGAAAGATGGTTCCTCCAGATTTCAGGTTTGCAAACAAGTTCAGTTATGTGTTTAATCAGAACATTCACATAGACATAAATGTTTAACCTAATTAACCAATTGTGATAACCAACGACTAAGTACTCCGGTCAATACATAACGGGAGGTTGTCGAATGATTATCAATTACAGTTACAAACCCTAATCCCATGTCAAATATATCCCAATTACTAGAACTCTCGGGAACTGAATGCTTAGAAATCAAGGTTTAAATAAATGCAACCAGTTACAATCAGTCAATTAAATCCATGGTGAAAAGCATCGGATGCTTAGATCACCAAGTTACAATGATTAAAAACACATAAAAGTACCTAATTACACAAACCCTCCATCCGGGGGAAACCATAAAAGACTAGCCGCTCATATGAATTGAATGATCTTCACCTCCAACTCCGCCGATCTCCTTCTGCGTCAAGATGTGATCGATCCCATCCTCTTGTTGCGTGTATACGGCTGCTAAAAAGAATTGTCCCAAGTCTGCCGTCCAAGAGATTATCTTCTAGCCCACAAGCCCACCTTCACTTGTATTGGCGGCCCAATCAAAAGAAACTCCCACATGTATTGCTGATGATGATCGATTTCTAAAACTCTTGTGCCGTCCACAATCAGGCCCACATGTGCGGCCCAATTCTTTGATGATGTTTTGATTTTTTGTTTAAAAAAACAAAGCCAAATGTCATGATTGCTGCCTCTTGTCCCTACCGTCAATATATGTGTCGATGATGATGGAATCTTATTGACTTTGAATAACCCCTCAAAGATAAATGTTGGCCAAAGTCAAAAAGTGTGTCAGCCCATGTCTTCACGTGATGATATATGATGATATTATATCTTGACTTTAGTGCCTCCAAATTGTGATGATGAGATCCCACCATAGTAAAGTCTACACCCCAAAATTCGTGATGGATGATGTGTTGGTTATATGAGCCCAAAATTAATTAATGTTGCTGCTGATTTTCGTAGCCCAAGAAGAAGTCCACTAAGTAAGGTTTTTAAAAACCTTTTAAATCAATCCAAGGCAATCCTCACGTGCTGCATTGTATGTTTCAACCGTAAGCTACGAGTTAAGACCGTAGCTTACGGTCTAGACTTGCTGCTGTTGTTCCATCCCTGGCCGTATGCTACACTAGATAACCCATAAGCTACGTTTCATCCTTTGGCCCCTTGTTTCACATACATATCAACTTTCAACTAATGACATCCAGGCCCCTCAACTTCATTCTTGTGTTTTCAAGCTATAGTTCGACCCGAACAAGTTCCGAATAATGCAAACTCTCATGATAAACATCCTTGCTTGTTCCGTTCCATCACTATGTGTTCCAAACTTCACCATTTAACGCGTTTAACCTGAGAAGCCATAAAAACCCGTAGTTAACATATTCACGGCGCATTATCATTTAAAATATAATAAAACACATATTATACCCACATTAACGCACGAGATTCACACCCTACATCAACTTTTCGCAATGTAAACGAGACGATCTTAGCGGAAAGCATTGAGGTTCCTAGTGCGAAGACGGTGGAGTGGTTCCCCATGCTGCGGACCATTGAGTTTAAGAAATTGGACAACTCGCAGTTGTGGGTGCTGCGGATGATGCTGACCAGGCCTGATAGGAAAGCAAGGCCCGTTCGGGAGAAGAGTGGTGGTAAGTATTTTTACTCTTGTGCGGTTTCCTTACTTCCTTGTGTGTTCCTGATTTATAAGTGCACATCAGAGGACGCTGCCCTGTGGAGGATATTTGATCCGAACTTCAAAGGCAAGGCTGAGATACTTCGGTGTGCGGAAGGTGAAAAAGGTTATAACTTGACCATTCTCGACAACTTCCGCGTTCCTGATCGCGAGGGGCTGAAGGCACCCCTGCCGCAAGGCAAAGGTATAGTCTATCATCTTCTTACTTGCTTTGTAAAGAAGTGTACCTTTCTGACTTGCTTGTTTGATGATTTAAACGCAGGTACTCTTGGGGCCCTGGGCGATTTTGAGGTGAAGGGTGCTCCCAAGAAGCATGTGGAGAAAACTGTGCGGGATCGCCACAAGAAAAAACCTGAAACCGCAGTTGTTCCTCCTTTGGTTCCGCACGCGGCAGGTATCTCTTGTTCTCGTCTCCGCAGATATACCGATTACGTGGTAGTGTCTGACACCCTTGAGGGTTTGGGTGTTCCAGGTGGTGGTGCGGCGGCAGGTGGATCGTCTGCGGGTTCCAAGCCTGCTGATGAGAAGAAGAAAAGGAAGGCAGAGGAGAAGGCTGCTGGTGCCGGTGGGAAAAAAACGTCCGAGGTTGCAAACGAAACGTACAACTGTTGTGTCTGGTAAGTGAATCATCGCTTTGCAATTGTTTGTCATTGTACTTGTAATTGATAGTTATTTTTGCTTTGTTTGCAGAACCGCAAGATGAAGGGTTCTCTTTATTTGATGCTCCTCTTTCCCCCCGCATGACACGGCTGTGGATGTGGGGGTTAATAAAGAATTTACCAGAAGCCCTTCCATTGAAGTGGTTCCTGAGCCCTCTGCACGGGCAGAGGATACTAGAAAGAAAACCGCTGCTCAGATCTTCGATACGGTGGATTCCCATGATAATTTGATCTCCCCGCAGGATACTGATGATCTGAACCTGAAATTTGCGGATGCTGAAAAGAAAAAATCTCCTGCTGTTGAGAAGGCTTCTGGGTCCGCTTCTGGGGGTGCGGGTTTTAAAGGACCTCATATTCAGCCTGAAGAGTCTAAATTGGAGTTCTACTACCGTACCTATACGAAAGACCGGGCTATGAACTATCATCGTCCCCCTTGGAGCATTATGCAAGGGGATGATATTTCAAGTGATCCTTCTGCTTGCAAGGAGATTTTGGGTGGTTTGGGCACCCCGTTCGAAGTTAACCGGGCCCGCGCTTTGCCCCACGAGCTCCGGATCAACCAACTCTCCTCCATGCTTGTTGGGAGTTCCATAATGGCGAATGCCATTATGGAAGACTACAAGGTGTTGGGGCGCAGGGAGGAGGAAAGTGCTCGCTTGCGGGCTGAGGCCAAAGCATTGGTGAAAGTTGCGCGTGATGGTGCGGAGCAGCTCAAAAGGGAGAAGGCTGCCTTTGAGCAGTATAAGCAGACTGAGGAGTGGGCTGCAACTGCTGGCCTTAAACAGGTTCGTACTCTTGCCAAACTGTTTTCTGATGAGCGCAAGAGTTGGAAAGAAACACTTTCTAATGAGCGCAAGACTTGGAACGAATCTTGGGCCAAACAGAATGAAACGCTGTTTCGTGTTCGTCAGGAGCTGACTAATGTCAAGGCAGCGAATGCTCCTTTGGTCAAGGAGAAAGCCGCAGCTGAGGCGGTTGCCATAGATGCCAAGGAGGCGGGGGCCCGCGCTGCCAAGGCTCTTGAAGAGGCAAATGCTGACCGCACCAACTTAAACAAGACTATTAAGGGCCTCCAGGTATGAGTTTCTTTTGCTCTTTAATTTGCATATTTGTTCCACAAGTATGATTGATTATCTTTGTATACTTGTGTTTTCCTTGTTGAAAGGCTGAAGTGCAGAGCCGGGTGACCATTATTGAGGAGGTCACTGCCCGTGCTGCTGAAGCTGAAGTGTGGGCAAGGGAGGCTGCTGAGGCTAGAGACAACCTGACTTCTTCCTTGGAGCAGTTGAAGGCTGATCGTGATTGGATGCGTTATCACGGTATCGGGCGTGTAAGTACCCGTTGCATTTGCTATCTCTTTAGGCGTGCCTTTGCTAACCTTATTGCTTGTATTGTGCAGATTGTTAGTGTTATCCTCGACGCACCTGAGAACGCAGTTGCTGTAGGGGAGATTAGGCTGCGCGCGCGGGAGGCTGGTTTTAAAGCTGGCTATAACCGTTGCATCAGTCATGTGAACCTTTTATCCCAAGGTAAATTTATCGATGAAAGGTCTGGGTTCCATGGCATGGATACTGAAGCGCGTCTTGCTACTGCTCTCGCAGCGTACAATGACATGTCCATTTCCACCCTTGAGGAAGTTGATAAATGCTTGGACGCGAAAGACTATGTGGACCGCTTGCGGTTGTTGTATAGTGATGAGGAAGAAGAGGAAGAGACCGATGGTGATGGCAAGGGTTGTGCGGGTTCCAGCGGTACAAAGAAGGACTAGGTTGGCCTGCGTGCCCTTTTTTGTTTCCTCGATGTACATGTTAGAAACTTTATGTAAATCTCTTGTGCACCGCGTAGGTGTAGAAATTTTTTGAATACAAAGTTTTAACCGTTTTGTTCAAGTTACACAAGTGTTTTTACTACTTGCATGTTTGAACTTGTATGAGTTAATGTTATTGTGAATAGCACTAAGTCTGGATTTGCCTTTTGCATATCTAGGTGATGTGCAAGTATGAAGAACTCTACCGGCTGTAAAGCGCGGTTGAGTATACTCTATACCTTTATCGTATGAGCATTAGTCAATTCCTGTTTTTATGCCGTTAGAGTTTGGGAATTGTGTAGGCTTTGTGAAAACCGTATGTGCGTATCCAGCCGGATAGACATTTAACGTTTTGCCTTTGCTGACCTATTACAATATTTGTGTGTGGTTACCACTTTGTGTGGGTATCGCGAATGAAGATTTTGCCAATCTGTTTTTGCAGATACCGCAAAGTGGAACACGCATTTGTAATAGAAGGAAACAAACAATATTGCATTGAACCGTTCATTTATTTATTTGCAAATGGCTTGCGGCCCAATAGGTTACATGGAAAATGTAAAAACATGGCTTACATGTAACAGTGTCGAAGCTGTTGTGCATTCCATGTACGTGCGATAGGTTCGCCTTCTAATGTTTGTAGTCTATACGCGCCTTTGCCCAGGACCTCTTTGATGAGGTAGGATCCTTCCCACTTGGGGGCAAGTTTCCCTGGGTGCTCAGCATTAGATGCTTCGTTATCGCGAAGGACGTAGTCTCCCGGGTTGAAAGTACAAACGCGGACGTGTGAATTGTAGTACTTTTCAAGCTTGGTTTTGTACTTGGCCTCATTGATGGCAGCGTTTTCATGCCTTTCCTCTAGGAGGTCCAAGTCAAACCTGCGTTCCTCACTGTTGTCTATCCTGTCGACAGCCAACATTCGAGGTGAGGGGAGACCTACTTCCGCAGGGATCACCGCTTCCGAGCCATAGACCAGGCTGAAGGGTGTCTCACTGTGACTTGTCTTTGGGCTTGTCTTGTGTGCCCATAAGATACTCGGGAGTTCATCAACCCAGCGACGTTTGGTTGTTCCCAACCGTGCTTTGATGCCTTCGACTAAACTTTTATTGATACTCTCGACTTGGCCATTCCCTTGCCGATGCGCCACTAAGGAGAATATGTGTTCAATGTTTAGTTCCTTTAGCCATTTTTGAAAGTCAACAGCAGTGAAGTTGGTGCCGTTGTCGGTAACGATGCACATGCGTAGACCGAAACGGCAGATGATATGTTCCCAGACAAATTTCCTTGTTATCATAGCGGTGGTTGAGGCGAGTGGTTTTGCCTCTACCCATTTTGTGAAGTAATCAACAGCCACTATGATAAATTTCACCGCACCTGTTGTGTCCAGAAATGGTCCCACCACATCGATTGCCCATTTTTGGAATGGCCAATCGGTGGTGACGGGGATCAGGTTGTTCTTGGGGCGCAAGGTCTTGGTAGCGTGCCGCTGACAATTAAAACACTTGCGCAAGATTTTGACCGCATCCAGGTGCATACCGGGCTAGTAGTACCCGGCGTTCATAATTTTTGCCACCACCATGCGTGGGCCTGCGTGTATGCCACAGATTCCCTCGTGTATCTCTCTGATAAGGTACGTGGCATCTTGGGGGTCGACGCATCGTAGGAGTGGCCCCAGGTATGATTTACGGTATAAGATACCGTCTCCCATTTGTTAATGACACGCTTTGTATTGCAACTTACGTGCCTCTGCCTTGTTTTCGCTAGTAACACCTGATTGCAAGTATGCAATGATTGGTGTCATCCAGGATGTTGTACCGTACTGTACGACATTGACTTGGCGTAGGGGTACTGAGGGATTTTGCAGAATCTCGATGCGTATCTCCTTTGCCAGATGTTGGAAGCTAGTGGATGCGAGTTTTGATAGTGCATCCGCGGGTTTGTTTTCACTTCTGTTAATATGGCGAATATTGAAGGAAGTGAACTTTGATTTCAGTTGCAAGGCTTGTTCGAGGTAGAGTATCATGATGTCCCCTTTTGCGGCATAGTCGTCGCGCACCTGACCTGCAACCAATAATGAGTCGACGTGTGCTTCCAAATGTTGGACGCCGATTTTGACTTCCAGTCGTAGCCCTGCCAGTAGAGCCTCATACTCTGCCTCGTTATTTGTACTTTTTAAATCGAGGCGGATTGCGTAGGTAAGCTCTTGACCATCGGCGCTGACGAGTCGCAGACCTGCGCCTGCACCATCCTCATTGGATGCACCATCGGTATATAGTGCCCAAGTTTCTGAGGAGGATGGTGGTGGTGAAGGATTTTGCTCTTCTTCGCATTCCTGAATGCGATTTGCCGGTACTTCGGCAACGAAATCAGCTAGAACCTGGCCTTTGATTGCAGGGCGCGGCTTATAGATCAGTGTGTGTGCGCCTAGTTCAATGGCCCATTTTGCTAATCTCCCATAAATGTCAGGTTTCGATAGGATCGGCCCGATCCTGTAGTTGGTTAACACCGTGATGACGTGATTTGCAAAGTAACGTCGTAATCGTCTCGATGCGTGTACTAGTGCCAGTACCAACTTCTCCATGATGGAGTATCTTGTCTCTGGGCCGTTGAGCATTTTGCTGATATAGTAGATGGGTGTTTGAACTCCCTCTCGCTCCACTATGAGTATCGCGCCTACCGCGTTGTCTGCGGCAGATAGGTACAACATAAGAGGTTCTTTCTTGCGTGGTGCGGTTAGAGTTGGGAGTTGAATCAAGCACTCTTTCATCTCCCGGAAAGCGTTTTCGGCCTCTGCGGTCCATTGGAATTGCTCCTTTTTTAAGCAGTTCCGCAGGGTCTTGATGAAAGGATAAGATTTAGCTGCATGATTGACTAAGAATCTATTCAGTGCGGCTAGCCTGCCAGCTAGTCGTTGCATTTCTTTCATCGTGGAAGGTGATGGCATGCGCTCGATCGCCTGAACATTTTTCGGGTTCACCCTGAATCCATCTTTGGTGACGATGAATCCAAGGAACTTGCCTTCCTCCATTCCAAACGAGCATTTCCCTGGATTGAGCTTCATATTAATGCTGCACAGAGTTTGGAATGTTCTTTCGATATCATTGAGCATGGTATCCTCCTCCATGCTCATGACGACCAGGTCGTCCATGTAGATCTCGACACTTTTGCTGATTTGATCACCAAAAGTGTCGTTCATCAATTTTTGATAGGTTGCGCCTGCGTTGCGAAACCCGAACGGAATTTTTGTATAACAGTAATTCCCGGTAGGTGTGCGGAATGCCGTTTTATCTTCGTCCTCGATTGCCATCTGTACCTGGTGATAGCCTTTGTAACAATCGAGGAAGCACTTCCATCGAAATGGTGCGAGGTTATCGACTTTCTCGTCGATCTCTGGAAGTGCGTAACAATCCTTGGGGCAGGCTTTATTGAGATCTTTATAATCGACGCACATGCGCCAGCCCCCGGTTGGTTTTTCTACCATGACTGGGTTGGATAACCAAGTCTGGTACTTGACTTCCCGCAGGATGCCTGCGGAGAGCAGTTCTTTGACCTGCTCGTGCATCGCCTCGTTCTTTGCTGATCCAAGGTGGCGTTGGCCTTGGATCACCGGCTTGATACCTGGCAAGGTGTTCAAGAAATGTTGGGCAACTTCGCGTGGCACCCATGTCATGTCTGCGGGTGTCCATGCGAAAATATATTGGTTTCTGAAGAGGAGTTGCTTCAGGCGCGCTCTGATGCTGTGGGACAAGGCGTGGCCCAACGTGACAGTTTGCTCTGGGTATCTTGCGTTAAGAACCCATTTTTCTGGTTGGGTGTTGGGGGTAGGCCTTGCTATCTTGGTCGGACCCAGCTCGTCCGTGGACATAACTTCTCTGCGGGCGTATATGATCGCAACCCCTGTCTCGGTTGGGAAACCGATAGCAGAGTGGGGGACGGATGTAATCACGTTGAAATCGCCCTGGGACTCCCTCCCGAGAAGTACGTCGTATTTGGAGGTGTGGGGTAAAACCATGAAGTTTACCTCCTCCGTTCGCGTGTGCCATCCGTTGGTGAGGCGCACAGGAAAAGTGATTTGGCCCAGGGGGAATACGGTTTCCCCCGCAAATCCGGCCAAAGGGTAGTCTACCGGCTGCAACCGGTCCTTGTCTTCTTGATCGAACTGGTTGAAGCACTGCTCGTAAATGATGTCAGATGTACTGCCCGGGTCGATGAATAGTCGCTCGGTGCAGTAGTGAGCCAGGTAGCCTGTGATAACGACGGCGCGCCTGTCGCGCGGTCCGCCTCGGACTTTTGGAAAGACAACTTGCTCGTCTTTCCAGTCATTGTCCGGTCTTCTTGCCGCCTTGCGCGGCTTTCCTCGTACTCCATTGATCATGTGGGTTGAGGGCACGTACATGGTCCTCTTATCCGTGGAGGTACCCTCGTTGTGGGGGTGATGCGCTTGGTTTGCTTTTGTGCGGCTGGCAACAGATGTTGCAGCTTCCCCTCTTTTAGGGCTCGCTCAATCTCCAGTCGGAGACTAATGCAGTTGTTTGTTGTGTGGCCCGAGTCCTTGTGATACTCACAGTAGAGTGTGAGATCCTGGTTCTTCTTGGACTTCATCGGTTGGGCCGGTCGCAGGAATTGCGCGTCCGTAAGGAGGACGTCGCTTAGCGACTGGTTGATCTCGGTCCAGTTACGGTCCCGAGATTCCTTCTTCGATGCCCGGTTTTCTCGTTGGGCGTTGATTGTTGCCCTTGCGTCGGGCTGGTTATTATGCGGGATATATGGTTTGGGATCGCTGCCACGATTCCATGTGTCCCGGTTGCGCTTGTTGTTGCGCTTGGGCTCTTGGCTGGAGGACTGGCCTTCCGCTTGGGGCTGTGCCTTTGTGACGTGTGGCTTGAGGGACCGCTGAGTCTGGGCGTACGTCTTGACCGCGGCCATGACGTCTTCCCATTTCTTTGGCAAGCCTTCCTTGCCGGAGATGGTCATAACCATTTCTTCGTCCTTGACGGCTCGAATGAAATGGTTGCGTGCCATTTGGTCTGCAACGCCGCCTATCTCTAGGTACTCTTTGTTGTAACGGATGACAAACGACATGAGAGATTCATTGTCTCCACGCCAGATATTCATGACGTCCATAGAATCACGTTCGTGACGTCGCTGCTGGCAAAAATGTGCGAGGAACTTTGCTTGCAGGTCCTCAAATGAGCCCAGTGATCCTACTGGCAAAGAATCGAACCAAGCCCTCGCCAGACCCGTGAGGGTCTGGGGGAAAAAATGACACCAGGTGGGCTCGTCCCACCTGCCGTTGTACCCTGCGCCGGTGAAGATGTTCATGTGATCGTCCGGGTCGGACGAACCATTGTATTTCCCAATGTTCAATGGGAATTTAGTGGTAGTGACATCGGCGTGGGCAATCTCCGGAGCGAACTTGAAGTTTTTGGCCGCAGATTTTGGCCTGTAGGGTTGGCTGTGGTGGCGCTTTGCAGCGCGGAGGTATGTGGTGCGGGGTTGAGTGGGAGGAACATAATTGCGTCCTCCTGGTCTACTGCTAGTAGCATGGGAATCCCTGTAGTATGTATGGTCGTCCGGATCGGTACGGCCATGCCCTTCATGGTGGGTGATGTGCGTGAAGTGTGTTATGGTTTTAATGTTTATTTTAAGCCATTTTACACTTTTTTAGCCAAGTTTTAAATTTATAAAACACGATATTTACTAACACTAAACACACATATGGGCAAGTGCACCCATCGTGAGCGTAGTATAGTGTTGGTAAGATACCGAGGTCGTCCAAGGACACAAGAGCTTTTAGTACCGGTTTATCCTCAACGTCTAATCAAATCAAAAGTTTAGAAAAAGGTTTTAAACTAGAAAAATAAAAACTAACTAAAATGCTGAAAAATAAAATAAAAGTAAAAACAGATAGACAAGATGAATCACTTGGCTCCGACTCGTGTTTAGTGTAACCTTTGATTATTTCCGCACTTTCGCACTATTTAAGAGATTATCTTAGTTATTGTAGTAGGCCCCTCTTTTGAAGGTGACGTTACCCTCAACCCAGTAGTTTGAGTCAGCAAGGATACAATCCTAAAGGGTCGGATTATTGAAAGATAATTAATTAAGTTATT
The DNA here is from genome assembly GCA_030545235.1 of Helianthus tuberosus. Taxonomy (NCBI): domain Eukaryota; kingdom Viridiplantae; phylum Streptophyta; class Magnoliopsida; order Asterales; family Asteraceae; genus Helianthus; species Helianthus tuberosus. The sequence continues at coordinate 65,501,979 of CM060441.1, forward strand.
AATGCATATTATGGTAGGCCCCTCTTTTGAAGGTGACGTTACCCTCGGCTAAGTAGTCTGAGTCAGCAGGGATACAGTCCTAAATAGCCGGGTTAAAGTATTAATAGTAGCTTACATATGAGGGGATCAAAGAGTTTGGACCCCCGCCATCCAATACCGGTGGGTATTGAAGGAGGTCCTACTAAATTTGACCCAGGTCCTTGCAGGATCTATACACTGAACAAGGCAAGACTCTTACCAAACCGTTCCCTTAACCCCCGACCAGGTAGCCAACATACCTCCATATAGACCGTGGAGATATGAATGGTGAAAATCTTTTATTTTATATAGACAGTAAAATAATACCAAGACACCACGGACAAACGATAAGGAAGAATCACCTTCAACATAAGAAACTAGTTATTAAAGTTATTAATACATAACCAAGTAAAAAGTGCGAAAATATTAAAAATAAAAAGTATTACACTAGACACTTTGTCTTCACCAAGTGATGTAAGAGACTTAGGCAAACATGGCCTTGATTGTCAAGAACTCTTACGATCAATCTTGGATCCCGAGACGACTCACACACTCTATGATGGACAATGGATGATGGTGGTGGATGATGGTGTTATGGTGGTGGTGGGTGGTGGGTGAAGTGTGAGAGAGGTGGTGTGCCAAGGGATGGTTTGAGCTTGAGCCAAGCACTCCTATTTATAGGCTGAACAGAAGCTCGGGCACGTCCCCGTGTCCATCCTCTTCTCTGTCTTCATTAATTGCAGTTTGTCCGTATTAGTTGACCACGCCCCCGTGTCCGCTGGGCACGACCCCGTGTGCAGAAGCATATTTGTACTATCAAGATTTGCCTGGATTTTGCGAATCTTATAGTTGACCACGGCCCCGTGTCCGCTGAGCACGGCCCCGTGGTGGGCGATGGAAGCTTCTACAACTTTATCTTTTATGCTGACACTTGGGCACGCCCCCGTGTTCACTGAGCACGGGGCGTGTTCAGCCTTCTGTTCTCTTGTTTTGCTTGGGAAGATGCTTTCGGGGAGGTCGGGCATGCCACGTTTGTTCCTTTTCTTGTATTTATGTTAGATTTAGCTGCCTTTTTGCTTCTTTTGTTAATTTGAGCTCATTTAATCCTGAAAATACAAAAGGAAGAGAAACGCACACTTTTTCCAACATTAGTACTAAAAAGGGTTAATTTTATGCCACAATTGATGTAATTTAGATGTTGCATTTTGAACACATCAAATACCCCCACACTTGAATTTTAGCTTGTCCTCAAGCAAAACTCTTTATAATGTGGCTTTACACTCCCAAATGGAATGGGTAGAAGAGAAGGTTTTGGGCTTGTCATAGAGTGTCGGGATTTCCAAGATTCATTATTAAGTTTTATTTTTATTTATTTACAATCCTATTCGTCATGATTTATTTAAAACTTTTCATAAGAGAAATTACTTATTAGTGCATAACATGCCTCTTTAAAATTCTATTTATATACAAGTTCACATACCTCACGGGGGATCACTCAACACTCGGCCGAAAATGTATTTTAGTGAATCACTCGAGAGCGGCATGAAACTTACTCCTACCATAGGCTTGCCAAACAATCAATCCTCCTCCTTTTTAACTATACACCTTTGTAAATATCAAGAGGGCTTTTTGGGTGAAGGGTTAGGCTTGAGTTAAAGGTAGGTGGTTGGGTTAGTGGTTAGTAGAAAAAGGGCGAAAAGTGTAAAAAGCGTCGGTTTTCGTAAGTCTTTTTATTTTTGCAATTTTTATTTTGATGAAGCCATAATTCAAACAAAGTTATTTTTGATGAACTTGCTTGTTTATTTCTTTCTTTTGCTTCATCATCAACACAATTTTTTTTTTCAAAGTCATACGAAAAACCGAGCTTGTTACTAAAACAAAGGGTTAAAAATAAAAAGGTTTTGGTGGGTGAAAGGGTGTTTGATTTTGGGTTAAGAAATGAAAAGGTTTATGCTCAAAGGGGTTAACTAGGGGGATTTTGGGTAGGTGGTAAAAAAAATAATGTTGTAGAAATAAAAAGGGTTAGTCCTAATGCCTCCATCATTTACTTACTCGGGTTTAAGTTGGTAAGGACCGGAATGTATCGTCGTGGCAAGTTCTAGAGTTGTAAGAACCAAGCGGCTATTCACACAAGAAATGAAAAATGAGCATTTAGTTTAAAGATATGTATTTGTATGCTCAATAAAGGCTCAAAACTCACTTTTGTGGGAATGGGTTTTTATGTGATCAAGTATATATAATGAAATTTTAACTAAGCTTGTCATGTCTTTTCATAATTTTCTTATGTTGGTTCTTTTTATCACGACGCTATTGGTTGTAAATTTGTAAAAATATAACCTTTTTAGAATTCGAAATTCCCAAGTTAAACCTAGACAAGTAAAAAAAATGAAGATTTTTGAAAAAAAATTTGGGGTGATTAGCGGTTCCAATAGAGTTTTGTGTAAGGCTTGTAGTTAGGACTTGCAAGATTCAAAGTTTTAGCATCCCCCACACTTAAATTACACATTGTCCTCAATGTGTCCCAGAAATAAGTTTTTAGGTTGATTGAATGTGTAAAAGGTGTGAAAAAGCAAAATTTTTGTGTTACTGGGCGCCTGGACACGGCCCCGTGTTGTCCGGGCACGGCCCCGTGTTCAGGTGCCAGTAACAAAATTGAAAAAGAGAAACAGAAGCCTGGACACGGGGGCATGTTGGGTGAACACGGCCCGTGTCCAGTTTACCTGAACTGGGCATTTTCTGCAGACTGTGCAGCACGGGGCCGTGTTGGGCGGGCACGACCCGTGCTGAACTTGCTGTTAATGAAGAAAGTTCGTCGGATGGCCCTGTTTTCGTGCATGGGGTGCTGGTTCAAGTTTCCCTTGTTATCCTTCACCATCCCGGGTGTGTTTTATTCTTGAAAATCTAAAACTAACTAGAAATTAATATAAACTAAACTAAGGATAGTTCCGCGGAATGCCTCCGTGGTGCGCCATGTTTATAAGGGTCCTTGGCTAGACCCAAAACCTGGTCATATGTTACCCAAGTGGGATGTTTTACATCCCATGCTACACCGTCGGAGAGCATCATCCAAGCTTGAGTCAATGACCTTCATGTAGTTGACCGGGTCTTCGTCTTCTACTCTTTTTCCGACTCCAAACTTTACTTCCTCATCCCCAACCCTTAATGTTAGTGTTCCATCATTCATATCTACCACTGCTTGGGCCGTAGCTAGGAATGGCCTTCCTAGGATGAGTGGTACTTCGGTATCTTCCTCCATATCTAGTATGACAAAGTCGGCCGGAAAGACAAATTCACCGACCTTGACCAATAGATTTTCAGCGACACCTTGTGGATATTTGACGGATCTATCGGCGAGTTGTATGCTTATTTTTGTAGGACTTGTTTTTCCTAAGCCGAGTCGATTGAACATTGATGAGGGCATAAGGTTGATGCTTGCCCCGAGATCAGCTAGTGCATTACGAATGGGGGATTTCCCAATCGAGCAAGGAATGGTGAAGCTTCCAGGGTCAAGCTTCTTTTGCGGGAGTTTGTTGAGTAGTAAGGCCGAGCATTCTTGTAGGTCCCTCTCGAGGATGAGATAAAACCTTATCCTTGTTATATCAAACACACTAGCGAGTGCGGAATCCAAGCTAGCATGCAACCGAGACTTTATACGAGAACAAGCACAAACACAACACACAACATTCAACGATTAACACCACTTGTATTAATGCGTATGAAAGGTTCGGTTACAAGCTCAATGTTTACAGATATGTTCTATAAACTCTCAAAGTTCTCTCGTGTGTGTGCTCTCAACAGAATGCTCTCCCAGTTTCTGTCTCTCTCTCTCTTGTCCCTTTTTTTTGTCTCTTTTGAAGTGAACACTACACATGGGTATTTATACCCGACACAGCATGTCTGGTCGAAGGATCAGACAGACTGATCGAAAGATCATCTGTCGACCAGAAAGCCATCGAAAGATTCACAAACACCTCGAAGGATGATATCCTTCGAGATATCCTTCGAGTTCATCCATCGAAGGTTTATGATTCGAACTCATCTATCGAATGTTCATCTTTCGAGCTCATCGAAGGATATAAAACAATCCTTCGATGACACATCCTTCGACACAAACAGCTTCCAACATTTTTCTAACTGTTTGGTCAAGTCAAACCAGGAGGATGGTTGACTTGGTCAAACTTACATCAACCTTACATTAAAGACATCGTTTTGTATCATGACGAAATACAGACAAAGTACAAACACAAGTGCACCAACAAACTCCCCCTTGGCTGTAGCTTTGTCTCGATCTTCGTGTCTTCAAGTCTTCAAGGCCGAGTCGAACCGAGCTGAGTCGCGTCCACACAAAGTGCATCAACAAACTCCCCCTTGGACGCTACTCGTGATGGTTCGTCTTCTATGTCTTTCATGTCGGAGGATCTTCAAAGTTTTCACGCGTAGTAAGCAGAAAGTGTATCAACAAACTCCCTGTTTCATGTAGAAAGTGTGTTGACAAACTCCCCCTTAGATTGAACTCTCCATTGAGTCATGCTCGTGAATCTTTTGACTTGTCAATTCTTCAGATCCTTGTGGTGTTGATGAAGGGACAGCGGCAACTCGATCATTTTATCCTTTGAGTGCCTCCACTTCGTGTCTTCATTCCAAAGCTTTTCATCGAACATGTTCTCCTCGCCTTTAGCATCTGCACATGCAAGAAAGCTAAACGCATAATGAGAACAACCGCTTGGAATATAGTTAACATTTAAACTAACGACACATATGAGATCAAATCTCAATCAAACACCAACCGACAACAGTTTGAAAGTTTAGAAAAATATTCATTTTAATCCTTTAACTTTCAAAACTCGTTAACTTCGACTGTTTATGAAGATGCAATTGTTTCGGTTTTCAATCAGGATTTTGGGTAGGACAGACTCGAGTTCCAACATCAATCAATCAAAAATAAACTAGAAGCAAAATCTTTTTGGATTTTATGAAGTTTATATTAAAACACACCTAAAATCTTTTTGGTATTTTGAATATTTCAAATATAAAGATAGAAAGCAGTAAATAAATATATACAGAGTTTGCGGAAACTGAAAGCAGTAAGTAAATATTTGCAGACATTCTTTTTGTGAGTTTCGAGGGTAAGAGAATCATATCAGTGTACGGTCATGCCAAAACGCTCTTGTTGTTCAGTTAATTAACATTAAGATAAGCATCCTATAACAATTATCGGTATTGTTGTCCATATAAGCTCAACTTATCATTTGTAATCATGGCGAGGGGATACGTTAGAGTATGATTTATACTTACCGACCGGTGTTCATCCACATCACAACACATTCCCGTATCAAGGTATGCACAAGGATTCATCTTACCGGTGAGTATACCGATTATCATCTGTTTGACCGTATATGATGTGAGAAACTCACTTATTTTGATTTGAAAACAAGCCCTTTGTGATAGAATCACTTATTGATGAGGAACTTGAGTTTCAGATGCAAGAGGGCACAGGAGCAAGTCCGTGAACAGGTCAGTACTTTCGTACAGCAGAGAGACGAACTTGACTCCCGGATGAATGTGATATTTTATCACTTATTTGATTTGGACATGTGATTGTTGATCACTTATTGAGGTCGAATGCAGTATGAGATATGTACACGTATGTATGGTATCACGGAAGATCTAGACTTTGTCTATTATAGAAACAACCATGATACCCAGATGATAAGCAGCATAAAGACCGAATATCTCAGAACCTCGGCAATCTCTCAAACGAAATTTCGGTACTAAGACCATATGCCAATGAATGGTTCCCACCTGGTCTTCAGTCGATTTCAGTTTATATCACCCTGCACACTTTAAAATGATTGTGAGCCTACCGATACATCTTATATAGAGCTGCTTATCGCTTTTCATTTAAGGTTTAAAGAGGTTTAGACAGACCACTGATGTACTATCATTTTCTCTTTTGCTCGCCAGGAAACTCATTTTTGGTTTTCTATTGTTTTTGTGTTTTTGAAATTTTTCGATGTTTTTGGATTTTTCAAAGTTGGATCTACTCCCCCTAAAATCAACAAACTATGACAAATTTAAAAGACACAAAGGTATTTACAAAAATGATTTTCCGATGTTGGTCAACTCATATTTTACCTCAATGCCGTTTACCAAAATTAAGTTTTAATCAGAAATTGGCATGTCGGTAATCGGTGCGGACCATGACAACATTGTCTGGCCAAAGAGTGCTGAACGAGATAATAATTCACAAAGCAGCTTAAATATCGACAAGTATAGGAGAGATTAGAAATTTAAAACCGTATCCTGCAACTGCATCGTGCATTGCGAGGAATCTGAGCGCTCTCCCAAACTGGATATCCACCCGGTGTGGATTTCAAAGACGATTTTTGTAGCTACTGAGAAATCTGTTGACAGCAACAAGATCATAAACCTTTGGGTCCGGCTGGTCTTCCACATTGCACCAGCGAAGGTCTTTATCTTTCTCTTGAGAAGTAGTGTGCGGTTGTTCAATCCATGCCAAGGCATCCGCACACCCGGTTGGTTTGTTCAACAAACACATTTTCTTCAATCACACCGCGTAGAAATGTACACTGCACGTTCATTTTGACGATTGTTGAACTTCAGACGTGCTGCAGGTGCGTACATTTTGATTTGAATCTATCCCGGGGACCCAATCAAAGCCTTGAACATTCACATTTTGAAATGATTTTCATTTTGTCGAAGCTTTTCAATCTCTTTCAACAGACATTTCTGTTTCCCTTTACTTTTTCTCTCCATCAAAGGCATCAATTTCTTCTGTTGCCTATTTTGTGCAAGGATGCTCCACTATCAACAATCTTACGACTATCGAAAGTTCCTCCTGGAATATCCTACACACTCACTCAGAGATTAGTTGGAGAGGGGGACCCAAGCCTTTGTGGACTTGGGTCGTCCTTGATCGTCAAGGAAAGTGATTTCAATCATTTGATGATTAGGAAAAAGAACCTGTGGTGCTCCCCCTGACTGAATTACCTGTTTTTGTTTCCAAGCTGTTTGTCCTTTACCAGTATTTGTATTAATTGTTTTAGCATTTACTGGTTTTACAGTTTTAGGTTTTGCTTGAACAGGTTTTTCTTCTTTGACCTCTGATTTTAAGGCCTTTTCAATTACCTTTTGATTCTTTTGTTTTAACTTCTTTTCCCTTTCTTTCAAGACACGTGGGTCTTGTTTCGGGGAAAATGATCGTTTTTGGTAATTAGTTTCTTGGGGAGCACTTGTTTTTGTCTTCAACTTTTGCAGGTATGGGCAGTATCTTACAATATGCCCAATTGTGCCACACTCAAAACACATTCTCCGCTCTGCAAACCTCGGACAAACATGTTGATGATCAGACGGAGAACCAGACAATGAACTTTGTGATCTAGACGTGCTAGGACCTAAATCACATCCGTTGGTGTGTTGGGTGTAATTATTCTGATCATTTCGTTTTAAAATTCTAACTTGTTTTATAAAATCAATGTTAGATTTATCCTGAAATGTTTCAAGTTTGTCTGAACCCGTGGATCCAACAAAGTTCATTTTCGGTTCTCTTTTCTTAACAGGAGCTCTTTTGTTTTGCACCTTTCGTTGTTGAAACTTAGGTTGCTCAACTTTAGGTGCTTGAACATTCTTGTTCTGAGCCTTCTTTCCCTGTATCTTACTCTTTCCGGAGTTGACTTGTTGTTTTCGCTCAATTGGTGGTTTTTGGTTTCCGTATTGTTTTCTAATTTGTTCACACGGAAGTGGATCACATTGAGTGACGGTAACTTCACCACTTTTGTTTCCCAAAAACTTATCAGTGCATCCTTCAAAAATTTGCTCAATTAAATCTTGATTTACATTTTTAATTGGAAAATCTTTGTTAGAGTAGATTTTGTCATCTCCTTTGAGCGTGTACAACAAGTTATTCCCTTCACTGCTTGATACAAGGGACTCCATTGGTTTTGACATTTCAGTCTTACTCGGTTTCACTGGTGGATCACACAGGATGTGATTCTCAATTGGAATATCTGTTGTAACCGAGTTAGACTGTAGTTTCACAATTTCTTCAGATTCATCATCCGAAGAATCAGCATCCTCAACAATGGGAGGACTATGTTCCTTAACACACGATGAATCTGTCTCATTCTCAGATTCAGATTCTGATTGACCCGAGGATGATGTACCAGTTGTGAACCCAAGGCCTGCTGCAAAGTCATCTATACCGAGTGGCACAGTAGGTTCAAAACGGGGCATATCCTCGTCATCAGGCAACTTGGAGTAATTATGATTCATTGGGGGAGGACATGATTTGAATCCAATACATGGTTTATCCCCCTTTTTCTTTCTCTCTTGAACGTCAATGATGTGATCCAATACAAAGCGGGAATTGGAATAGCTTTCCAGTTTCTGCTTAATTGTTTCACATTCACATCGAGCTGTTGCCAATTCTACCATTTGCTTTTCAATTGTGTCAATAAGATTATTGTTAGCATGTTGTTTTCGCAAAACAGCCTTTTGTAATTCGGAAACATCATGTTTTAATGACGCAATTGTTGCTTTAAATTCCTTTTCATTTCTGGTTAAAAACAAGTTAGCTTCAGTTGCTTTAGAAAGATCTACAATCAATTCTTGATTGTGTTTGTGTGTGATTTCATATTTCTCTTGCAAAGCCTCGTGTTTGCTTCGCAATTCACAGCACTTGTCATTCATTGAAGCATGTTTGTCTTGCAAGTCAAACAAACTAGCTTGTAAAGCGTCATGTTTGCCTTGCAACTCAGACATGTTTGCCTCTAAATCAGCATTTTTAACACGCAAACTATCACAGTTATCGCAACTCACTACAGTGGGTTCATCGACACATACCTGACCTGATGAACTGTCGACATTAGCCATAAAGGCTGAATGGAGAGAAGACGAAGAATAAGCAGCTTGATCCACCAAATTAGATCTTCTTTCAGTTCCTGCTGCAGCTTCTTCCAAAAGCTCATCAATATCTGCATCGAATGACGCACTAGATGTCTCATCCACATGATCATTGCCTGAAGTGGAGGCTTCTTCGTCTGAGCTTCCACTATAACCAGAACTGTCTTCATCTTCAGAAGATGCGACACCATTGGTGGAAGATTCTCCACCACTGGCATGCTTTAAATCCTTTACGACTTCAGCAAAACATGCTGTTCCACCATTTCCTCCTTCTCCAAGCTGAAGCGACCAATCACAACCCTCATCTATTTGAACCACCAGCCCCCGGTTGGCATTTGATGATCCTGCTTGGCCTTGGTTGTTGACAGGTATCAACGTACGAACATTGTTCCCGTTCTGGTTCTGCTGGTTGCCTTGATTTCTGAACGGATTTTGATTTCCATGCTGAGCTGGTCTTGTGCATTCCCTTTTGAAATGACCCCGTTCGCCACAGTTAAAGCACTTGACAGCTTGCTTGTCGAACCCATACTTGGTGTCTTTCTTGTTTTCCAAGTTGGTTATCCCCGTCCTTTCCATAAACTCCTTTGCTCTTCGAATTGCACTAGCAAGAGCCCATTTGATATCCATCATTTCAAACTCTTCTTTATCCACTTGCTGATAATCTTCATTGGTTAGATTGATATTCCCAATCTGACCTGCGATCAATCCACTATAAGCACTAACCAAGGTATTCAACATCTCCATATGCTCCTTGGCTACTTCGACACTGACTTTGGAAAAGTTGGAAGTGTCTAATCTGACTGTGTTAGGATTGGAAGTGGCTTGAAAGTTTGAAGAGCTTCCATAAAACCCTTGCTGTTGCGGTTGTTGCTGCTGAGCTTTCGGTTGCACATCTGGTCTTGAATACATCATAGCGTATGCTGAAGGATCAAACTGATCTGTTGTGGAAGGTCCGGTGCTTGAGATGAAAGCTGTTTGAAGCTTCGCGTGTTGAGAAGCTGGTTTTTCTCCACTGATACCTCCTGCAATCCCAAAGTACATTTCTGGATTTTGAGGAGTTTGTGTTCTTTTTGCTTTAAGCTTTTCTTCTACATCCTTATTCTCCAATCTTTGAATTAATTCATAAACGGTGATTGTGTCTAGAACACCATTTTCTTTGAGAATTTCAAGATAACTGCTCCACTTTGCTGGTAAGCTATCAGCGAATCTCTTCACCAATTCTTGTGGAGTGGCAGTGACTTTAAAAGCAAACATCTCGCTCAACAAGTGATGGAACCTTGTAGATAACTCTGCCAAAGTCTCATTCTCCAAACACGTGAATCCTTCAAACTCTTTCTTCAGTAATTCTTGCTTGATCTTTCTAGATTGAGCATTTCCTTCACAACGTAACGTGAGCATATCCCACAAGCTTTTAGTAGTCGTGCAGTAAACAAACTGGTGGTAAATGTCTTTGTGAAGAGCTTGTGTGAGAATCATGAATGCTTTCTTTTCTAACTCAAACTTCTTCTTATCTTCTTCAGACAAAGTGCTGTAAGTTTGTGGATTAGATCCTGCAACTTCCAACTCATTTTCAAAAGCTGTGAAGAAGCACATCCATAGATCTTGACCTTGTCCCTGAACATAAGTTCTCAGCCTTTCTTTCCACCATCCCCAATCATTGATGTGATTTAACTTTGGCGGTTTTGTGCTTGTACCAGTTTCACTGTCGTTCTGCATCATAGATTGAATGCTGTTGCTTTGATTTGTGACCAAAGCCCATTGATTTGCAGTTATCATTGCAGCTTGAGGTGGGGCAATAGCTCGCATCCATGCAGTTTTGTCGAAATCTGACGTAGATTGCGTAGATTGCATAGCTGATGATTGTGGAGTCGAAGTTATTTGAGTCCACGCGGTTGGATCCCACTGACCGTTTGTTCCCATTTTATGAAAATTAATATATTAAGTGAAAATTGATTTAAAATTTGAAAAATAAGTTTTCTCCTTTTAAAAATTAATTTTCACAAACTATGTTAAAATCTGTTCGAAAGATAGACACTTGTTCGAAGGATCAACAGTGTTCGAAAGATCACTGTTGAATTTCGAACAATGACTTCGAAAGATTCACCAAGACAAAGGATCCTTATCTTTCGAAATGTAACAGTAGCTCGAACAATATATCCTTCGAAAAGATTCCTTGGCTCGAAAGATAACTCACTGACTTCGAAAGATGTTCGAAGGATGGGTATCTGTCGAACCTCCTTGATCAAAGATGATCTTTCGACTTCGAAGGATATCTTTCGATGAGTACTGACACAGCAGACAAACAGGTGACAGGTTGGTGAAAAGGTGACGGGTTGGTAAATCTTTCGGCAGAAAGTATGGTTCAGACCATCATTTTCTGCAAAAACAGATTTTGTTTGATTATTTTAATCAGTTCACCCTTTCCAATACACCAACAACTTTCGAAAATAGCTAAACAAGATCAAAAGATGTAAACTTTGAAGAACACTTGAAGATATTATGAACACAAAGGGTTTTCCGGTAAAACTACAAACTTCCGAAACCCGGTTTTGCTTGAAACTTCACTAAAAATCAACTTCTAAAATGTGAACATGAAAGAAAAGGTGATTTTTATAAGAACTTCCAGCAAAACAACAAGATTTAAACCCGATTAACAAAGTTTTTCAGAAAAATATAACTGTTCAAAACCCGAAAAACAGCAAGAACACCTCAGTTTTAACAAGGAGAAGAGCCAAAGCTCTGATACCACTTGTAGGTCCTCTCGAGGATGAGATAAAACCTTATCCTTGTTATATCAAACACACTAGCGAGTGCGGAATCCAAGCTAGCATGCAACCGAGACTTTATACGAGAACAAGCACAAACACAACACACAACATTCAACGATTAACACCACTTGTATTAATGCGTATGAAAGGTTCGGTTACAAGCTCAATGTTTACAGATATGTTCTATAAACTCTCAAAGTTCTCTCGTGTGTGTGCTCTCAACAGAATGCTCTCCCAGTTTCTGTCTCTCTCTCTCTTGTCCCTTTTTTTGTCTCTTTTGAAGTGAACACTACACATGGGTATTTATACCCGACACAGCATGTCTGGTCGAAGGATCAGACAGACTGATCGAAAGATCATCTGTCGACCAGAAAGCCATCGAAAGATTCACAAACACCTCGAAGGATGATATCCTTCGAGATATCCTTCGAGTTCATCCATCGAAGGTTTATGATTCGAACTCATCTATCGAATGTTCATCTTTCGAGCTCATCGAAGGATATAAAACAATCCTTCGATGACACATCCTTCGACACAAACAGCTTCCAACATTTTTCTAACTGTTTGGTCAAGTCAAACCAGGAGGATGGTTGACTTGGTCAAACTTACATCAACCTTACATTAAAGACATCGTTTTGTATCATGACGAAATACAGACAAAGTACAGACACAAGTGCACCAACAAACTCTCCCTTGGCTGTAGCTTTGTCTCGATCTTCGTGTCTTCAAGTCTTCAAGGCCGAGTCGAACCGAGCTGAGTCGCGTCCACACAAAGTGCATCAACAATTCTTCACCTAAGTTAACTAATTGCAACGATTCAATTTTCCTTTTATGGGTGAGGAAGTCCCTCATAAATTTTGAATATTTAGGCATTTGAGTTAGGACTTCGATAAATGGAATATTAACATGCAATTGTTTAAGTAAATTTTCGAACTTTGCGAATTCCTCATCGGTCTTTTGACGAATTAACCGACCGGGGTATGGAACAGAAGGAGTCTTAGCAGGCTCTTGAACTGGTGGAGAAGCCTTTTCTTGTTAGGGCGCGGGTGGAGTTATGGTTTGGCTAGATTGGCTTCTTTCATTTTGTGGGAGTGGAGCCTCTTCGGGACCCACGGTACGGTTTCTCAACGTTATGAGATGTACTTGCGCCTTTGGGTTGGTCTCGGTATTACTTGGTAACGCGTCTTGTGGTCTCTCGGAGAAATTTTGAGCTATTTGATTTAATTGTTTTTCAATGTTTTGAATGCTAGCTTGTTGATTTCTAAAATTCGATTCCAATTGCTGAAATCGATCCGAGTTTTTCTTTTCGGTGTCGGAGATGAGGCAAGATACGGTATCTTCAAGCCTTTCTCATCCACCTTGTTGTTGAGAAAAATTTTGTGGTTGTTGAAAGTTAGTTCGTTGATTTTGTTGGTTACTACTATTACCGGGATCTCTCCAACTAAGGTTTGGGTGGTTACGCCATCCTTGGTTGTAGGTACCCGTTGGAAGACCCGACGGCCTAGGTCTGTTATCAATGTAGTTCACCATTTCCGTTTGATCATCTAATTCTTTCATACAACTCCAATTTTCATGTGGCCCACCACACCCTTCACAAGCCATAACCGAGACCGTTTTTGTCATTTCTAATTTTTTGATTTTTGAAGAAAGGGCCTCAATTTGGGCTTGTAAAGAGGTGCTTTCATCAACCTTATGGGCGCCCGGGGCAATAGATTTATTGCCTCGGGGAGTGTGCCATTGAAAATTGGTTTGAGCAATTTCCTCAATTTGACAATATATTTCATTTGGGCGACGATTACCTAAAAGTCCCCCGGAGCTAGAATCAAGTGTTTGTCTTGTGTGTGGCAACAACCCATTGTAGAAAGTGGATACTTGTTGCCATACGGCAAGACCATGATGAGGACACTTTCTTAGTAGCTCCTTGAACCTTTCCCAAGTTTCATATAAGGATTCCCCATCTTCTTGTGAATATGTATTAATTTCAGTCCTTAATTTAACCGTTTTAGCAGGAGGGAAATACTTATATAGAAACTTTTGGGCTAGTTCATCCCAGGTGTTTACCGAGCCAACTGGGAGGGTATTAAGCCAAGCCTTACCTCGGTCTTTTAGTGAAAATGGAAACATCCAAAGGCGGATGGCGTCGTTTGATGCTCCATTGATTCGAAAGGTATCACATATTTCTAAGAAATTAGTAATATGTAGATGGGGATCCTCGTCCGCAAGCCCATGAAAGGTTGCGGAGTTTTGAAGCAATTGTATCAAATGCGGTCGAAGTTAGAAGTTATTGGCTTCGACATTCGGTGCATTGATAGCGGCGCCGAGATTACCCACAGTGGGCCGTAGATAATCCATGAGGGTACGTTGGTCCGCCATTGGAAGTAGGTCCCCCGAAACTTTCTCTTGGTTTTTAGCTTTAAGTCTTTTTCTGAGAAAGCGTTCGGGTTCTTCTAGAGGTTCTTTTATGTCTCTACTAGAACTGGAGCTCATGTACTACGTAGGAAGTTCAAATGTGGCGCCTGGGTTCCAAGTCCTGCGATAAAAACAGAAAAGAACGTTGGTCAGAAGGTTCACCACGGCCCCGTGTTCAGCGAACACGGCCCGTGGTCGGAGATACAGTGATTGTTTTCCGGATCCCTGTTACTGGGGAGTTGGACACGGCCCCGTGTTGCACTGACACGGCCCCGTGCTCAGCTCTCTGTAACTCGGAAAATAAAAACTGCCAGTAACAATGCTGGGCACGGCCCGTGTCCGACCAGGCACGGCCCGTGCTGAGCTCTGCAGAAGCTGAAAAAACTAAGAAAAATCCTAAAAAAATGGAAAAATAAGAAAAACGATTAGGCCTTTGATTCCTAACTTTCTTAAAATCCTTGTGTCCCCGGCAACGGCGCCAAAAACTTGATGTGCGTGAAGTGTGTTATGGTTTTAATGTTTATTTTAAGCCCTTTTACACTTTTTTAGCCAAGTTTTAAATTTATAAAACACGATATTTACTAACACTAAACACACATATGGGCAAGTGCACCCATCGTGAGCGTAGTATAGTGTTGGTAAGATACCGAGGTCGTCCAAGGACACAAGAGCTTTTAGTACCGGTTTATCCTCAACGTCTAATCAAATCAAAAGTTTAGAAAAAGGTTTTAAACTAGAAAAATAAAAACTAACTAAAATGCTGAAAAATAAAATAAAAGTAAAAACAGATAGACAAGATGAATCACTTGGCTCCGACTCGTGTTTAGTGTAACCTTTGATTATTTCCGCACTTTCGCACTATCTAAGAGATTATCTTAGTTATTGTAGTAGGCCCCTCTTTTGAAGGTGACGTTACCCTCAACCCAGTAGTTTGAGTCAGCAAGGATACAATCCTAAAGGGTCGGATTATTGAAAGATAATTAATTAAGTTATTAATGCATATTATGGTAGGCCCCTCTTTTGAAGGTGACGTTACCCTCGGCTAAGTAGTCTGAGTCAGTAGGGATACAGTCCTAAATAGCCGGGTTAAAGTATTAATAGTAGCTTACATATGAGGGGATCAAAGAGTTTGGACCCCCGCCATCCAATACCGGTGAGTATTGAAGGAGGTCCTACTAAATTTGACCCAGGTCCTTGCAGGATCTATACACTGAACAAGGCAAGACTCTTACCAAACTGTTCCTTTAACCCCCGACCAGGTAGCCAACATACCTCCATATAGACCGTGGAGATATGAATGGTGAAAATCTTTTATTTTATATAGACAGTAAAATAATACCAAGACACCACGGACAAACGATAAGGAAGAATCACCTTCAACATAAGAAACTAGTTATTAAAGTCATTAATAACCAAGTAAAAAGTACGAAAAGATTAAAAATAAAAAGTATTACACTAGACACTTTGTCTTCACCAAGTGATGTAAGAGACTTAGGCAAACATGGCCTTGATTGTCAAGAACTCTTACGATCAATCTTGGATCCCGAGACGACTCACACACTCTATGATGGACAATGGATGATGGTGGTGGATGATGGTGTTATGGTGGTGGTGGATGGTGGGTGAAGTGTGAGAGAGGTGGTGTGCCAAGGGATGGTTTGAGCTTGAGCCAAGCACTCCTATTTATAGGCTGAACAGAAGCTCGGGCACGGCCCCGTGTCCATTGGGCACGGCCCCGTGTCCATCCTCTTCTCTGTCTTCATTAATTGCAGTTTGTCCGTATTAGTTGACCACGCCCCCGTATCCGCTGGGCACGACCCCGTGTGCAGAAGCATATCTGTACTATCAAGATTTGCCTGGATTATGCGAATCTTATAGTTGACCACGGCCCCGTGTCCGCTGAGCACGGCCCCGTGGTGGGCGATGGAAGCTTCTACAACTTTGTCTTTTATGCTGACACTTGGGCACGCCCCCGTGTTCACTGAGCATGGGGCGTGTTCACTGAGCACGGGGCGTGTTCAGCCTTCTGTTCTCTTGTTTTGCTTGGGAAGATGCTTTCGGGGAGGTCGGGCATGCCACGTTTGTTCCTTTTCTTGTATTTATGTTAGATTTAGCTGCCTTTTTGCTTCTTCTGTTAATTTGAGCTCATTTAATCCTGAAAATACAAAAGGAAGGGAAAAGCACACTTTTTCCAACATTAGTACTAAAAAAGGGTTAATTTTATGCCACAATTGATGTAATTTATATGCTGCATTCTGAACACATCAGTGGGACTGAGGTCCCAGCCGGCTATGGATGCCGGAACCGTGGTGGGCTGAGAATTGCCACCTGTTTTCGCCATGAGGGCCCAGGCGGCTATGTATTGGGCCCCTGTTGCGGGACACGTATGAGGAATCATCCTCATTAATTGTGCGGACCTCACAGTAAGAGGAGCCACGGTCTTCATGCCTACTTCGGGAGGCTGGGTGTGTGGGGGCCCTGTCGTCGTATTGTAAAATACGACCCGCAGGTGTATGCGGTGCCGGGGTAGGCCCGACAGGTACTTGCGCTTCTGCGCAAGCTCTGTTGTATGTTGTGGCCAGCAGAGCTTGTTGTTGGTCATACCAGGCATGGAGGTTCATGCCTGGAGGTATCACAGAAGCATACTGTGAAAGATCTAGTACGAACGTAAGGGATGCGCCCCCTTGCGTCGATCTGCCAATGTGGCCAGCATTTGGGGCTGGGGGGTGGTCCCACGGGCCCTGAGTTGGCGGGGTTTAAGCTATCCCTAGTTGTGTTGTTTAGACGATTAGACATGATCTTAGGAAATAAAAGGGGATGTGGAAAAAAGTGCTAAGAGTAGCGCTGGGCGCCAATGATGAAACAATGGTTAACCGGAAGGGTTAACTCACTGGTCTCGTCAAGTAGGGTTAATCCCTTTTTTCCGAGGATCGCTGGCTGGATCGTCCGCTGGTTGATCTCCTGCACAAGGAAACAAACCGTGACTCGTAACAAGGAGGATAGGGTGGGGGGTGCTCCTTGTTACCACTCTCCGGCGTGAGAATCAGTAATTTGCTTGGGAAGCAAAGTGTGATAGTAGTAGTAGTGAGAGAGTTGTGAAGAGATACCTCAAACTTGGTTTAGGATGGGTATTTATAGCCGAGGAGTGAAGGAGGGTAGTTGAGTGGCTAGTCTGACATCGCGCAGCCTCCTGCAGGTGTGTCAGTCCTGTCGGTTACGGTGGTGATGCCACGTCCTGCTGTCGTGTCAGTCTGTTGCTTACATGTGGGCTGACACTTGCACTGTGGTGTCAGTCCCACGTGCCTTGTAGGCAAGATGCGGTGCCAGGCCGCATCACTGCTCACGGTAACTGATGTTGTTCCCGCGTTCTTGTTCTGGCCAAGACGTATGCGGGATGCGGTGCCGTGCCGCATCACCGCTTGGTGACTGTTACTGTTGTCCAGATCCCTTGTCGTGATGAAAATGTTCATAGGATGCGGTGTCAGGCCGCATCGCTATGTATATACTCGCTTTCATACTTAAGGTAAGTCTTCTCTGTAAGTCCCGTGAACCGGATCTTTAAATGATATCAAACAATCACCAAGTTTGTGCGGAATCCAAACTTGGTGAGATTCAAGAAAAACACAAAAATATGAAATACGAACCGGATACGAAGAACACACCGAATCACTTTCAACACTTGCACACGATTCTATTACTATCAAAGCAAAATCGTCTAGTACAAGTGCTCACAACCAAATCGCCTCCCACTCTCTGTTTCTCTAGAATTTCTGTAACTAGGAGGTTCCAAAGGTTCAAACCTAAAAACAAGTTAGAAACTTGTTTTTATACTAACTCAAGCCCACTTCCCTACATGGGCTCCCCTTGGGCCTGCTTGGCCCACATGGCCTAAAGCTTGGCCCAAGTGACCTATAAAGGTCCACATCCTAATATAAACTAACCCGGTAAGACCCAGTTCATAACCATAGCTAGTTGTATTAATTTGATGCGTCAGTCTCACACTTTAGGGCCTAACAATCTCCCCCTAGACTGATGCCATCAAATTGTCTTCATAGCATGAATTCAGCAACGTCTTCAACGAAGTCTATAGTTGTCGCTATGCTGCAGATGTTGTGGAAGTTCTTGACTTCTGAACTCTCAGCACTGGGTCTCTTTTCTTCAGCTCTTGTGGTTAGCTTCATATCAGGATCTCGATCAGCTTTGCTTGAAAATCTTGTTAAAAAGAATGTGAGAGGAGGATTCTCAGCAGCTCTTTTCTTCTGCAATCTTTGTCTTTCAAGCAGTTTCATGGTACTTCTTCAAATGTACTTTCACTGTCAGACGGCGTTTCGTATCCGGTTCTTCTGACTCAGGTACATCTTGTAATCGTGCTGCTCCATGCTTCGTCAGCAGCTAACAGCATCTCAGTCTTCAACAACCCCTGTTCTTGATTAAAATCAAGTTCTACACATGCTCACAAAGTCATAAGTAAACATTTCTTATGCAACAGGGAGAGTACCATATGAACACCAGGTACATCCAAGTACTTGTACTCGGTTCTTACAATTTAAATTCTTTCAACTTTTGATGATCAGTCAAATCTTCAAGAACGGTTACATTTTTTATTTTAAGAAAAACAATTAAACACTCTATTTTTGGATTTTTGGTTTTATAGTTAAGCAAGACACTATTTTTGTAATTTTTTTAAGAACTAAAAACAAATAAAAACTCAAAATATAAACAACTACCATAATATACAATTACAATTGCAATGGGATCAAAATTCGTTCTCAGGCAGACTAAGGAACACTTTTCAGTACGAGCCTAATCACACTGGTCTATGCGATTGTCAATATGTTTGTCCACTTAAACTTTAACGCTCAACTTTCAATTTTTTAACTTAGTGATATGCTTTAGGTAATATTATACTATTATCCCCGTGTGTCCCATTCCAAGGCATACCCCCGCGATCAAGGTAAGCACAACGATTCATCGTAGCAGGTGAGTATACTGATGTCATCCTTTAAGATATCTTGACTGTGTCTAGGTCTGCATACAATCTGTTTTATCATGTTTTGATTTCTTAACAATGAACACCCAAATAAATACTAATCAAATCCTGGAAATATAAACAACACACTCTATCATGCAAGTATCTTCCCTACCACATATTTCACAAGTCCAATCCAGATTTCTGAAATCTTAACTGGGAATAGATTGAGAAGAGAACAGAATAGATCTTAAGCAGAGATGGTATAATATACAGATCAAATGAGTTTTTCTCAGTTTGATATAGGTTTCTTGGGTTTCTTTTGGGCACTTGAGGGCCTCTTTCGGGTGTATTAGATCTATAGCACGACAACGTACAGCTAGGTCAGCATGTATCTGGATGCAGCAGAAGCTGTCGTTGCCTAGCACCTCCAGGTCAGCATATATCTGGATGCAGCAGAGGAGGTACACGACTTTTTCAGAGAAGATTTCAGAATCAGATCAAAATTGTGTGTATCGGGACAACATACAGACATTCAAATAGAAATGAGCTAATTCCAAGTGACTTTCTTTCCTGGGGTCATGTACAATTTTAGTTCTGAACAGAAGGACATCCAAGATATCCCCGGATGATTCAACAATATAAAGACCCGAAACCTCAGATGTTGGCTATCTATCAACGTAAGATTTAAGACCATAAAATCATACGCCGTTGGTATGTTACCCACATGGTACATAGTTCGTTATGTTTATATCACTTAGTATCTTTTATCATGTTGAGCGTCAAGCCTATCGACATATCGCAGTAGATCCTAGTCTTTTCAGCTATGGCACCTTACATGTGTTAGTCAAAACCCTTTAACACGAACATTTATTTCACTTCCCATATCGTGCAATTTTTCTTTTTGGCTTTTTCATTTTTCTAATGTTTTTGTATTTTTCTCATTTTCTCCCCCTAAAACAATACATATGTACAGCAAACTCTGTATTTTTCTCATTTTCTCCCCCTAAAACAATACATATTTACAGCAAACTCTTTTTGTATTTTCTGAGTTTTCTCCCCATAAACTCTATATCTATCTATATGTTCCTCTCCCCCCCTAAATTTGTGCATAAATCTTGTATTTTTGCGCAAATTTACCATTTACTAGAGAAAGGACAATTCATATACAAAGTAATGAACTAAGAAAGAGAAAAAATATTTTTGCTTAACCGTTCTGTCATCAGATTGAAGACTAATCAATATTCAAATCAAAGTACTGAATTTAAACGGTACCTTTTGCTGATCTATCTTACTTCCCATATCTCCTCTAAAGGAAACATATCATCTGTAAAAAAATTTTGAACTTTTTGCAACAGTGAAATGTTACCCGTTTTTATCTCTGGAACAACCGCTATCAACATTCCAGAGATTGTCAACAGCTCCTCCTTAGTTGTTCCTGAAAAGTAAGGAGATTAGTAAGACATTGGTACCCAGGCCATCGTGGTCCTGGGATTTCCTGAAGCATCAAAATAAGACACTTCTTTTAAACATAGGTCCCCTTTGGTTTCAAGGATTGGAGATATTGCTGCTTTGGATTTGGGTTTCCAAATCTGTTTCGGTTTAACAAACGTGTTTGTTGCATTCGATTGAGCAACATTAGCTGATTCAGTTTTAGAAAGACGTTTTTGTTCTTGAACAGCCTTGCGTTTGTTTTTAGCAGCGTTCCAATCCCCATCAGAAGGTTTAACCTTGGGATTCACATTCTTCATTGCCTTAGGTGAAGATACCTTCATTGGCTTAGAATGGTATTTATCCTTTGATGTAACCCTCTGATTTTGAGCATAATACGGTACGTAGGGACGATGTGTGCAGTTCCGAGCTATGTGACCAGCAATGCCGCAATTGAAGCATGTTTGTCTCTTCATGTAGAAAGCATTCTGATCAGCTGGATTTGCTCTTGCAGACCCTGAAGGACAAACCGGTCCTCTTCGTGTTGGATGCGCCTGCACATGACTTTCAGACGAAGACGAATTTGGGTGCTTATATTTGCTGTTTGCATAACTCTTGTTGCTATGAGCACCATTCTTCGTCTTTTCTCCCTGATTGAATCTTTCATTCACCTTGTCACGAGCCTTATGAGGATTATTGCTGCCTTGCCCTTGATGAGCAGACTTCTTATACCCTCGATTTTGATCTACTCGTTTTGGCTCCTTTTGCGTGTTGTGAACCGGCTCACAAACATCAGCACAAGAGTGAGTATTGACATTTTGTTGCACGTTTGGACGATGAACACAATTTCTAGCAATGTGTCCAGAAATTCCACAGTTGAAACATGTCTGTCGCTTCAATGTATGGAGATTCTGAGATCCAGCAGCAGTAGCTAATCTGATGGGTTTAGATTGCTTTGATTGCTTTGCTTGTGTTCCATGTGCCTTTTCTGAGTTCTTCTGTACCAACGGTGTATGATTTCGCGAGCTCCCTTCATCATGTTTCTCTTCTTCTGTATCACCAGACGAAACTGGTTGTTTCGGAGTCGACACACCTGCATCAGGGGAAACACTAGACAAAATGTTAAAGGATTTGAACAAATCAGCATAATCATATAGCCAATCTGGACCAACTCTAGCATCCGTAGTATTTTCTTCGAGCCATTCAATGTTGCACGACTCAATGACTTTCTTGGTTACTTTATTGTACACTCTATAGGAGGATCCTTTAGCGTATCCAATAAAGAAACATTCATCCCCTTTGACCTCAAACTTCCCATTAGTGTCCATGAGCAACAAGACACACGGACAACCAAAGTTACGGAAGTGTGAGACTAAAGCATGGAGTTTTCGTCCTTCCAGAATCTCGTATGGAGTTTTCATATGACGTTTGTTTACTAAAGCATGATTCTGGATGTAACAAGCCGTGCTAACTGCTTCGGCCCAGAAGAAACTAGGAAGCTTCGAGTCGGCCAGCATGGTTCGTGCCGCCTCTATAAGAGTACGATTTCGTCTCTCAGCCACTCCATTTTGTTGTGGAGTTTGTGGTGCACTGTACTGTCGTTCGATTCCTTTTTCTGCACAGAATGTATCTAAGGTGATATTCTTGAATTCTGTCCCATTGTCTGATCGAATTGCTTTCACCCTTGTAGTAGCTTGATTTTCAACTAGAGTGACAAATTGTTTGATCAAACTCGCAACCTCGTTCTTGTGACTAAGAAAGTATACCCATGTGTAACGAGAATAGTCATCTACGATCACAAGATAATACGCCTTCTTGTCAATGCTCACCACATTTACAGGACCAAAAAGATCCATGTGTAGTAATTCAAGCACGACTTTTGTAGAAGGTGTAGACTTGGATTTATGAGGCTTTTGATGAGCCTTTCCTTTTGCGCAAGCAACACACTTTTCTACCAGCATGAAGTCTTTGATTGGTAAATCACGGACCATTTGACCTTTAGAAGACGATTCAGTTTCTGTTTTAACTTCTTTTTCAGAAACATTTTCTAGTGACTGTTCATTTATAGTGACCACATCTTCTTTTTCAAAATCTGGTTCAGATTCAGTTTCAATTTTGGAACAAGTTGAAATTTCATCAACACATGTTTCTTCAACATATGTATCATGTGAATCTTCTTGAGATTTGCTTTCAGCTACAGTTTCCAATGGGGTCCCACTAGATTCAACATTAAGGACACCCACTGAGACAGATTCAGAAGAAGAATCAGGATACTCTTGATTTTCTTGAGAAGGAGTTTCAGTGGTTTCACTGAATGTGTCCTGAGGAACCTCACCTGTAACACTGTCAACAACTGAAATATTAGAAACATCACAATCACGTGCATTAACTGAAACACAATCATCACCACAATTATTGTTCAAAGATTCAACACAAACATCATCAGTTTTGCCCCAAACATCAGGCTCACTTGACGACACATAAGCACAAAACGATGCTAACAACGACCGACCAAAAGCAATATCAGATTCAGTTTGTTCAAAATAATTTTCAGAAATATTAGTATGAACAACTGATTCACTCCCAAGAACATCTTCACATTTTACTTCAGATACTTTATCTGCACATGAAGACGAAATGTTAGGATCAATAGAGCCTTTAGAAACAAAATTTATTGGAGCAGACTTCTGTTTCTCAATTGGTCTGGTATTAAATGATGACTTATTGTTTTTGGGACCATAAGTCATTCGACTTTCATTTATCATCTCCTCCTCAGTCATAGGTAAGTAAGTATAATTATCATTATAAGGAGGAGGAGCCTTATTAAAACCCAAACCACGCCCTTTATTTTCCTTGTATGCGAGCTGTTGATCACATAAGTTTTTGACTAATTTGCTGGAAGAATCAAATTTCTTAATGTTGAGTTCATTTATTTGATATCTATCTCTGATATCTTCCAGTTCTTTAGTCAAAATGCATACTTTCTCCTGAGCTTCTAAGAAATGGGCTGTTTTTACACTTACATCATCTTTGAGTTTGATGATGTCTTTTCGCTGAGCTTCAATTTTATCTTTATAAAGCTTTTCATTCTTTGATAAAGTAAATTTTGTATTTTTTATGTCTTGATAATCTTGTATTAGATCAGCGTTGTGTAAATGATATGCCTCAACCCTTTCTCTACATTCAGGAGTGCAAAAGACAGAAAGTATCTCTTCTCTGGTAATTTCTTGAGCCACTGGTTTGTGAAACACGAATGCCATAATTTCAGTGGATGGTTGATACTTTTGTTCTTCTCCTCAAAACACAAACCATACAAGAACCGGTGTACTTGCCAATTCAAACACTTTGCACACGAATGAACCCGCTTTCTGACCCGTGCCTCAAAAACCTGTCAAAACTTGTCACAGACCAAACAAACCTCCCTTTTATTTATTTATTTATTTTTATAACACAAACCTTTTTTTTTTATTTAATTATAAAAGTATAGTAATAGTTATTATTATTATTAATATTATTTTTAAAATCCAATGATGATGATGTGATGGGAATTCTAAACGTCAGAATCAAAAATAAACCCTATTATAATTCCAAATCCCAACAATTAAAAAAATGTCAAGAAAGATTTGTTTTCTTGTTTTTCCAACCGAGGCAAATGTCACAATTTGTGTCTTCTTCTTCGTTTAACCCGTACCAAAACCCTAATATTCAAAAGTTTAACCGCCAAACTTTCTTTTCTCTATTTCAATAAGTGATGCAAGTTTAAAACGGACACTAATGAATGATGGTGATGATGGTGATAGACGGAGATGATAACCGGAGGTCGTCGGGAGTTAAACGGAGGTGGTTGCCGGAGATATGATGGCCGGTGTCGTCGATGACGGTGATGGTGGCACGACGTGAATAAGATGATTGAGATGGTGATGACTCGAAATCAATGATTGCGACAGAAGATGTTAACGGTCGTTTCAAGTGGGACTCGGAACAATGAATGTACTCTTGTTGCAACTCGAAAACAGACTAAGGAACGTGGTTGCGAGTCGGACGAGTCGAAACGGTGGTTGCGACTCGTAATCGAGGTTGCGAGTCGAAACCAAACAGGATGAGTCGAGATCTCTGATGCGACTCGGAACCGAGGTTGCGACTCGAGACTATGAAGATGAAGTGAGTCGAAACCTGTGGAGTCGAGACCGAAAATGCTGTTGTGAGTCGAGACTAGTTGTTGCGACTCGAGACCTGTTATGATGATATTGAAACTTGTATAATCGGAAGAATATGGAGTCGAAACCTCTGGGACAGGAGTGATGAGTTGCAGGTTTTGACGTAGGTTGTTGCGACTCAGCGGATGATGATGAGTTGGTTGGACTCGGAACTAAACAGGATGAGCCGTAACTGATGATGATGGTTGCGAGTGATGGTTGCGAGTCGGAACTATGAAGTTGTTGGTTGCGACTCTTGATGAAGATGGTTGCGACTCAAACAGTGAATGAGATAACTCGTGGTTGTTGGACTTCCAAAATTTTGCACGTATTTTAAAAAATCAAACAATATATTCGATATTTTTGTGATTTTGGCAATTTTTGGAAATCAAGAATGTTTCAAAAATTATCAACTAGAATCTCGAAAATTTTGGGATTTTTTTTTTTTTTTAAATAAAGAATTTTTCAAATTTATTGAAGATTGGATAAAATCCTTTAACACAATTTTGAACGGATCAAGGTGCAAAATATGATTAATTTTCAATAAAATTTCGATGAACTTTCCGAAGAACACGAAGAACGCGAAGAACACCAACTCAAAAATAACAAAAATCTTGAATCCTTGATATCACACCGAGCCTAGAAACAGGTTCTAATGGCTCTGATACCACTTGTAAGTCCCGTGAACCGGATCTTTAAATGATATCAAACAATCACCAAGTTTGTGCGGAATCCAAACTTGGTGAGATTCAAGAAAAACACAAAAATATGAAATACGAACCGGATACGAAGAACACACCGAATCACTTTCAACACTTGCACACGATTCTATTACTATCAAAGCAAAATCGTCTAGTACAAGTGCTCACAACCAAATCGCCTCCCACTCTCTGTTTCTCTAGAATTTCTGTAACTAGGAGGTTCCAAAGGTTCAAACCTAAAAACAAGTTAGAAACTTGTTTTTATACTAACTCAAGCCCACTTCCCTACATGGGCTCCCCTTGGGCCTGCTTGGCCCACATGGCCTAAAGCTTGGCCCAAGTGACCTATAAAGGTCCACATCCTAATATAAACTAACCCGGTAAGACCCAGTTCATAACCATAGCTAGTTGTATTAATTTGATGCGTCAGTCTCACACTTTAGGGCCTAACATTCTCATCCCTTGACAGATTGGATTCGACCGCTGTGTTCGCGCGTGCCCGCACGGACACAGATAATTTCTTGCTGGTGGGGGTTTTTGGTAAGGGTAATGGTCACTCGCGGTCGTGCTGACGCGAGATCTGGGACCATACCCCTTCAGATTTAATGGCCATAATGCATTCTTTTTCCTCCTTTTACGTATCATTGAAACAAAAGACTTCTTTTAATTAATGCATACTTCAACATCATCTTTCAATTCCAATTCTTGTTTAACACCATTTTAGCTTGTTTTCCTTTGTTAAACCTCTTTTAGCACCTGTTAAACAAAGAACACAAACACAAATAAATATACAAACAAAGACGATTTAATATGTTCAATGCACTAAAAACCGGTACACACGACTATAAAATACATTTATTTCAACCCGATATCAATATAGTAAAACATCAAGTGAGGTGGTGGAACAAGTTTAGAAAGCCAAAGCTTCCATGGTTCACACCTTTACCAAAACGCAAGTCTCGCCATATGAACTATGATAAACTTGGATGGTCTCAACACTTGTAGGTTGTCTAAACCTTGTCAATATAGAAAGTTTAGAGGGTGTTTGCACCTCTAAACTCATAAGAATCAACATTAAACAAGTCCCATAACCATAGATGAGTTTAGGAACATGTTAGGCACAAGATTCATGCAAGAAAATTTAAGTTTATAAAAGGTTTACATCATATAACTTCCAAAACAGAAAGTTTGGACCTCAAAATGGTGATGTCCCACCTTAGTTTACCAAGGTAAACTTGTGGAAAAATTCCTAGAGGTGTTCCAAGCTTTGAAGTGGAAGTAAAGATGAAGAAAAGTGAGATAGAGCTCACTTTTGAACTTAGAGTAATTCTACCTTTTCTTGTGTTTGCAACTGATTTGGTAGTGTTTTGAGAGTGTAAAGGAGTTGGGAAAGTGAAAATGGGGTGATGGAGGCTTGGTTTTATAATAGAGGATTAGAGTTTAGTGTTAAAGAAGGTTGTATGGTGATTGGGGAAGGAGAATGTGACCAATCTTGGAGCTGAAAACAAGTTTCTACGGATCAAGGGGCATGGCGCCCCACCAAGCTAAATGGGGTGAGGCGTCACGTAGCGCCACACCTCATTTAGCCAATATTTTTGCTTTATTGCATTTTAGTCCCTGAACTTTTATATGTTCCTCATTTTATGCTAAAACTTTGTAATTTAACATGTTTTCAAGTATGGAAAGCGTATGTAAGTATAATTCGTGTATCATGAATGTATGTATGATTAATTTCACATATCATAAGTATCGGTTTGCAAGTAAACACGTATTTAACGATTGATTTGTAAGTAAAACATGTATGTGTAAAGTATGAATTTCATTATGATCAATGTCTCGGAATACAAGATTGGAAATGAAATACGAATACAATATGATTACAAGTTTCCAAAAATAGAAATACGATTACACTTTCTGAATACAGAAAGTACAAAAATGCGGAGCGTTACAATCCTTATCTTCCATACTTTGAATTAAAGCAAGAATTACCTCACGACAAATTTGATATCCTTTTTCATCATCGAGATCAGCCCATCGAAGAAACCCACAAGCTCCTAGCTACAATCAGACATCATAAGGTGTATAACAACACAAAAAGTACAAAAATTGCATAATATAATCACTTACACAACATAGATACCGGCGTTTAGGCTTAGACTTCGACCTAGAGATCTTGTAAACTGTTTGCCCACCACAAGAACAAATTATTCCTGAGTCCGGTCCACTTCGAGCTTCCTTTGGAACGGTACACATTGGATGACGAACAAGACATTGTCGCAATAGATGAAGCCTTGAACATACGAACAAGATGCAGGAGAAAAGGGAATGTAAGAGATGAAGATTTGGGGAAAATAGGGTTTGTAAGAATGAAGGAGGGTAAATAGGTAATTTCAACTAAAACTAACGTTCCAACAAATGGACAGATAATAGAAGGCCACAACCACATCAATGCAATTGGAAGTTGTCGGGGGGGGGGGGTAAGGCATCATTTTTTTGAAAATAGCGGGTAAGGGTGTCAGCGTGCCCAAACCCCAGGGGGTAATTTTGCATACTCATACGATTATCTATTTTTTTTTGTTGACTTTTTAAATATATAGAGTAGTTTGGTCATTTTACACAAACTTAACTAATTGAAAATTTTAATGGTGCTAACGGGTAATGACCACCGTAGTTACAAAATTCATACCACCATGAGCATCTGTGTAAGTTAGGGCCATTGGTTAAATATATAGGTTAAATATATACAAACCATAAGGAACATCCAAGTAATTAACTCTTTTTATAATTATCTTTCTACATATTACTTTAAATAGTTAATTAATATACATAATATCTTTCTCTTTTTCCTATAAAATTTCGCATTACTCATACAAGTAATATTTTTTTTTCTTTATTGTTGTCTTGGTGTTTGCCACGGTCATAGCTTCATTCTTTACAATCGAGGCTTCTATCACAAAGGCCTTATATCTATCGTCGTCATTTGTGGCTAAAAAGTTTCCAAATAGTTTTTGGAGTAAACTGCAATTCTACCCCCTGGGGTTTAAGTCAATTGACACTCTGACCCCTCCCTGGAAAATATTGCAATTTGCCCCCCCCCCCAACATTGTTGTTATGTCACAAAATTACCCCCTGCCGTCAACTTTTGTTAAAAGTCAACATAATTAAGTAATGGTCAAAGGGTATATAGGTCATTTCCAACACACTTTTGTATCTTATACATTACACCACCCTATACATTGATAAATCAAAGCACTCTTACCTCCCCACCTTCCCACACCGCTCCTCCACTCCTGTTTAGTGCGATCTTCTTCTCCGGCCATCACCTTCTCCGGCGATCTTCACAGCTTCGACAAAAGCGATCTTCTCCGGCAATCATCACAGCACCGACGACAATGCCGCTAGTTTGTTGGCTGATCCGATACCTGATCTGCGACACGTCAGGTACAATCGTCCATTGTTAGTTAATCAGGGTCGGATTTGTGTCAGTGTTAGTTAATATCATGTTATAAACAGGGTTAGGGTCGGATTTGTGTCAGTGTTAGTTAATCTCGTGTTAAACAGGGTATTAACAATTAGTCTGATTTCCATGTTAATTTTGTGTTGTTTGGTGTTTTTTTTACAGTTGACCTGATGATGAGCCTATCAAGCTCATCAGTGGTGGTCCACCTGGTGGTATCCATGTTTGGTAGGCCTGTCCTCAACTTCCATTATCCACCGGAGAGTTGAGCGGATGTTTACTCTAGTAGTTATGTAGGTTTTGTGTAATATGTAGGTTAACTTAACTTAAATTAGATGTTAATGATGATGACTGATGATGATGTTTGATCAACAGTAGCAGTGTTATCTAACACTCTGAATGATGTTAATGATGGTTATGATTAATGTAACAACTCTCACCAAAACTATTATTTATTATTATATTTGGTTCAATAGGAAACCCTAATTAAGACCCTCAAGTGATCCTGCATAAACCCTAAAATTTTCAGAACAATCGGAATCAGGATCAGGGCCCCTAAAACACAAGGGGGGTAAAACCCTAGTTGATAATATCCAAACAGTTTTACGTGTATAACGAATTTGCATGCGAGACCAACTCAGCTAAGCTACCTATACACAAGGCTACCCTATGGTAGTAGGGTGTCCCTCGCGCCACGCGAGAGGTCCTCGCGCCACGTGAGGGCGCGGTTTTTCAGGTATAAATATAGGGGCTTGGGACTTGGTTTCAGGCACTTGTTCGACGTAAAAACTCAAATATTACGCTGAGATATTGTCCAATTACTACAAAAACACACACAGATCACGAATCGCTGTCGCAAAACAGGGTAATAACTCGATCGCTACTACGATTCAATGTCCGATCAATTGAAACTATCCAATGGATGTTTAAGTGTTGCCCACATTAGGGTTATGCTTTGTCATTCGTAGTGAATTCGATGGATGTTTAAGTATCGCACTTTGTCATTCGTTGTGAGGGTTTAATCTCGTGAGTTATCGTAAATGCTGTATTAGTTACTAACCCAGTTCGTGTGCATGTTATTTAATATAGGTCAAAAAGGCTAATCAGTAGGCTAAGCTCTGTCCAATTAAACTTGCAATGTGAGTCATTATCTTTTTATCAACTGTTTTACAATACCTCAAATTATTTTCAAATGTTATAATTACAGGGAGTAAGTCGTGGTTATCTTAATCACTGGCTAGTGGGGTATTGTGCACATTACTATTTTCACTGGTTAGGCTAATATATCCTAACAGTGATCGTCACTACTTGGGGAAAGACCCTATAGTGATATGACCATCGTCACGCAATGTGACATGGCGCCAGATAAAAATAAGATAGAAGCCATTGTAATCGCCCTTATGCTGTAAAAAATAACTATGTGTCATTTTATTAAATTGAGTGACTCGCCAGCATTTCCCCACTGATAAAATTATTTTTAAAACATGTTTCAGGCGACCTGCTGTAAATCAAGGAAACGTGCTACGGAGCACTAACAAGCTTGAAGAGGTGGCTCAGTTAAAATGAATAAACATGTTTTAAATAAATCAGGTAATTTCCTAGTTAAATTCTTCTATTGTAAATTACGGGGTTTTATCCTAAATAATGTGTAGGATCGTATTCTGACCCAAACGAGTCGTTCAGAGGTGTTCAACTTCGTTTCAGGTGCGGAATAACAAGAAACGGAGGTAGAAATAGTTGATTCTTCACTTTTAACACTGATTGTATTGATTAACAACGTTTACAGCTCAATCCTCACACCGGCAGCACTTCGGTGTGGAATACAAGACCTTCACAACTGATATGATTTCGCTCATGGGAACTCCTATTTATAGATGCTGAGGTTTCGCTCCAAGTGACATGTTCACATGAGCGAAACCTCATGTGTACATATAAGCGAACCCCTATCTAAGACCATATAAGCGAAACCTATTGACCTTATGAGCGAAATCATCTTTCTAATAACATACACTCTCCTATTTTCTCATAACTCATACCCTAATCTATACAATTCAATGTAAGACTCGATACAAGACAAAGTCGACAGATGTAGTGCACCAACAGACTCCCCTTTTCGATTTGCTAGCATTCCTTTGTTCTTCAGCAACATCTGCTTCAGGATCTTTGTCTGGCTTTCTTTGTTTTCAGAATCCAAAACCTGGCACTCTATCTTCATATTCAGATTTGAAACATGGCTATTCCTGCACATTCTTAACCCAGAAATAAGTTTTATGAATTTAACAAATTAAGTGAATCAACACTAATTCTTTTTCATAAACATGTGCACCAACAACTACTCTCCCTCTAACTACTTTCTTTATGATGAACCACTTGTTGATTGTCAAGACACATTTGATGATTAAGACACACTCCCCCTCACAACAATGTCATCATGTTTAGCACTTGGAACTTTGAAAATCATCTTTCCAACATCAGTTGTCGAAAATCTTTTTGATTTTTTTCAAAAATTTATGCTAAAACACACTGAAAATCTTTTTGGATTTTGAGATATTAAGAAATGCAGTAAAGAAATATTTACAGACAATATTTTTTGTGAATTTGTGTAAGAGGATCATATCAGATCTTGACAAGTCATAAGTACCGTTGAGCTTAGTTACACATTAAGAATTAAACAATTCACTTAGATTGTCGATATACTGATCCACTTAAATTCTCACACAAATTTCAACTGATTCAGGATATGAGTTAGATGTTTTAAGGACTTAAACTCATTCATGTGTCCCACCTCTTGAATATACTCCCGTATCCAGATCCCAATATTCAGTCTTACAGGTGAGTATACCACAGATGATATCTGTAAGGGGTTAAATTGCGAGGGCCGTGAGAGCTCAGGTCGATCTTTCGATACGCAGAGAGATGACGGCTTCGACTTTTGGTGGGTCCCCTTTAGAGGATCTTATGTTACAACAGCAATGACTATCAATTTTATTGTTTCATCAATTTGCTGAGGGCGGCGCTATGTTTCAAGCAAGCAGTAAAGTATTCTCCGGCGACTAGGCCATTGCTTCCGCAAAATCAGAAGTCCCGGGATAATACCCCAGATATCACTGAGCATAAAGACCTAGTATCTCAGAAAGAGGGACCTTTCAAACGAGATTTCAGGGGTTACCTATATATCCAAGTAGTGTTCCCCACGAAATAAGCAAGTTTGAATTTAAGTTTATATCCTGAAAAAGTTTACTAAATGTATGAAAACCTATCGGCATATCATCAGTGAGACTGTTTAACGCTATTTAAACATTACATTTCTTTAGCATACTGTAACTGTCTACTGATGTACTATCATTTCCTCTTCTTTGACACAAAAACTCATTTTTGATTTTATCATGTTTTTGCCTTTTTTAAATTTTCAAATGTTTTGGTTTTTCTGAAATTTTCTACTCCCCCTAAAATGCAAACAGATTTTAGGAAATTTGAAAACAAACTATACAATAAAGTTGACAACCGATATCGAATCACCTCAATTCGCCATCCACTTGGCATAAACAATCAGAACTCCCCTTTACACAAAACTATTTTCTCATTATGATTTCAAAACACTTAAGTTTGTTTTAACCAAAATGATTTTTCTGGAAAATAAGTTTTGTTGATTTTACCACTTGTAAATTCGGGGTTTGGTTCATCATATTGTCTTACAAATAACACTTGTAAGTATGGTCCAATCAAGTTCAACCTAATGACCTTGATTAACCATTTGTACGTATAAACCTTCATCAACCAACTTGTAGGAATATCACATCTGCACAAATTCATTTTACCAACAAAGATGCCGATTCCTGCTTCACACTTACCAACCTGGAAGCTCCGGCAAGTCACACTTAACCTGTAAAAATTTTAACAATTTTAACAACTTTCATACAAACACTTTAAAATATGAATGATGCCGATTCCTGATCCACGATATAAACTTCGGATCTCCGGCAAGTCAGATTTTTCAATGAAAGAAAATATCCACCCAAGCCTGACCAGCCTCGGGTGTTTTCAATTCAGAAGCAGTTGGAGTGTAAGTTGCTTTCTTTTTAGCATAAACCTCCTTTACCCCTTTCACCTTTCCATCAACCATTTTTCCGAAAATCTTCTTAACTTTCCCATTAAACGCTTTCTCAACATCAAAGTTATCCTTCTCAGAATAACCCTGATTTGAAATTTCAGACTTTCCAGTTTTTCTTTTAAAATTTTCAGTCCTCAATGGTGGAAAGTTCTCATCATCCATTAAAGGAACTGAGTTTTCATCACTCTCATCAAACTGTGGCTCCTCTGATTTTGTGGAATCAGATTCATCGCCAGATTTTACTTCTGATTTCTTAACAACCCATTTTTGGTTGCCAAGTTTCACATTTCGCTTGTAAAATCTCTTCGAACATTCACCAACTTCAAATGTTGAATTTTTGAAAACTTTAAATTTTTCAGTTGGTGGTTCGGTTTTATCAACAACAACTTCTTTCAGTTTTCCAGAAACTCCCTGTTTTGTATTGGTCGCTTTCGGACAGTTCCATGCAATGTGACCAGCTTCATTGCATCGGAAACAGATTCTTGTCTCTTTCTTGACATAAGCTTCATTCTTTCTCTTCTCAGCAAGAAATTCTTGGTTAGATTATTTCCAGAATGGGCTTTTTGCTTCCTCTTCATGACTAGTTCCTGCAACATATGTCATTTTTGATTTATAATCTCGAACATATTTTTCATTTTTATAGTTTTCAGGTGGAATAAAACCAAGTCCTTTCTTTTTGTAGCTACGATTGTGGTTTGGTTTCTTTTGAAAACCAGAACCAGAATTGTAACCCTTTTTCTTGTTCAAACGTTGTTGTACTCTTGAGGTGTAAGGTTTAGGTTTTACATTAAGATTTTCATCTTTTATTTCAGAAATATTAATTTCTGTTAGTTTGAAAACCTTTTTTATCAAATCAGTTTTAACACCTCTTATTGGAAATTCTTTATCAAAATATAATTTGTCAGAATCATTCAAAGTATATGCAACTTCAAATGTTTCGTCATTCAAATTAGATTTTGACAACAAAAATTCTTTACTATAAACCCGTTTTCCCGACGATTTTGAACTCTTTTCGGACGAACTTGAACTCCTGACTGACTGACACGAACTTTCGGACTCGGACTTTGACTCTGACTCCTCATCCTTATCCAACACCTGATCAACCACTCTTTTTATCAGTTCTGACTCATGATCTGTGTCGGAAGCTGTGAACGTGACATCAATATTGTCTGGTAAAACATCGGTTATCTCGGATTCTAGCTTAATATTGACCGCCTGTTTTAGTTCTTCCTCGTTAGGTTTTCTAGGTGAGTACCCTTCCCAAATTGGAGGCGGACACTTATTATAACAGACATCCTGTTTCTTACCAGTATCCTTTTTCTTCTTTGGCTTTGTTTCTTCACCTTTAAACACTTCAAATCCTTCAACTGTTGGATAAATTCTATCAATTATGTAGTCACAACCTTTGTAACTTTGCAGCAATCTTCTGATTCTTTCATTCTCAGTTGCTTCACTATCCAACTCTTTCTTCCACTTTGCACATTCTTCTATATACAAGTTGATCTCTTTCTGCTTTGTCATCATGGTAGCATTCAACATCTTCAAAGCTTTTTCTCTTTCAGAGTTAGTCTTTTCCAGACTATTCACAGTTCTGTTCAATACATCATATGACTCTTTCAAATTTTTTACATCAAACAACAACTTTTCTTTCAAATTTTCTAACTCACTAAACCTCTCATCTTTTTCTATACATTGTTTACAAGACTCTAAACATGTAAGACAAGGTTTTGTGATTTCAGCAATCTTCTCGACTTCAACTATCTTTTCAACTTCCACAATCTTCTCAATCACTTTGACCTCTTTCATTTCAGCAATCTTCTCGACTTCAACTATCTTTTCAACTTCCACAATCTTCTCAATCAATAAGGTTTTGTAAGAAGGAAAGATAGAACTTTCAGGTCATAAATTTTCTGCAAACTTGTTACCTATGAAATTAGCCGGATTCGATGTAGTGTTAGGAATGGATTGGTTAGTAACCAACCATGCTCGAATTCTTTGTGATAAGAATTCCATATAAATTCATACACCTACCGGAGAATTAATAGTGATTACAGGAGATAAGCCACGAAAGCCAATGAAGTTCATTTCAGAAATGAAAGTGGCTAGTTATTCCAGAAAACAAGAAATGGTGTATATGATTTCAGTAATCATTAACACTAAAGGAAAAGAAATTAAGGACATTCAAGCGAAATTAACCAAACACACCCAAACCCTATTTTCTCGTACAACGTGCCCTGATCTAACAATTCTAGTATAAGACTCGATACAAGACGAAGTCGACAGACGTATGCACCAACAGACTCCCCCTCGGATGTTGGCGAGTCTTAAGTGTCGAGTCTTCACAGTCTTTAGTCTTTATCAGTCTTTGGGCTTTCTTCAAAGTATTTGACAGTGTAAGCATTCATCAAACTTTATCTCTTCTCATCTATCTTCAGGATCTGAAGCTGACTCTATCTTCTCTTGATCAGATCTCTTGATTCTGCAAACTTGTCAGCGTCAGCAACTCTTCTCCCCCTAGAATGTTAATCTACTAGCAGACTCCCCCTTGAATTGTGTTGGGATCGTAATATGTCTTTCACAGGTTTCAAGATCATGACCTGGCTCACATCCTACTCAGGTACTAGAATCGCAACCTGGTTTTCTCATAGCCATAACCTGCACATTCTCTACCTCAAAGTAAATTTCACAAATATAAAAATTTGACAAATTTAA
Source organism: Helianthus tuberosus (assembly GCA_030545235.1). Lineage (NCBI taxonomy): Eukaryota > Viridiplantae > Streptophyta > Magnoliopsida > Asterales > Asteraceae > Helianthus > Helianthus tuberosus. The sequence continues at coordinate 65,537,673 of CM060441.1, forward strand.
ACTTTGCAAACCACTTAATGAATTCATTTCAAAACAATGATTATTTATATAACAATTTTAATTTCTGATGACCACTTGTAAAATATCATTTTGATTTGACATTTTTATGTTAAAATCGTTTCTCATTTCAAATAAACTTTCCCAAACCAATTCAACATGTTTAGCACTTGGAATTTTGAAAATCAGTTTTTCAATATCAGTTGTCGAAAATCTTTTTGTATTTTTAAAAATTTATGCTAAAACACACTAAAATCTTTTTGGATTTTTGATATAAAAATGAAATGCAGTAAAGAAATATTTACAAACAATATTTTTGTGAGTTTGTGTAAGAAGATCATATCAGTTTTTGAGACAAATCACCAACACTGTTAAGCTTTAAACATTTTAAGTTCTAAACGATTCACTTAGATTGTCAGTATACTGATTCACTTAAATTTTCACACAAAGTTCAACTGTTTCGAGATACGAGATTAATGTTTTAAAGACTTAAACTTATTCGTGTGTCCCATCTCAGAATATACTCCCGTATCCAGATCCCAATATTCAGTCTTACAGGTGAGTATACCTAGATGATATCTGTAAGGGATAAATTGCGAGGGCCGTGAGAGCTCAGGTCAGAACTTCCGTTCAGCAGAGAGATGACGGCTTCGACTTTTGGTGGGTTCCCTTTAGAGAATATTTTCTTCAATAACACATGATTAGCATTTTGCAATGTTTTATCATTTTTTATGCTGAGGGTGGGCTATATTTCAAGCAAGCGTAAAGTATTCTTCGGGGACTAGGCCATTGCTTTCGCAAAATCAGAAGTCCCGGGATAATACCCCAGATATCACTAAGCATAAAGACCTAGTATCTCAGAAAGAGGGACCTTTCAAACAAGATTTCGTGGGTTACCCATATATCCGAGAGATATTCCCCACGATATAAGCAAGTTTGAAATTTAGGTTTATATCTCGTCACAATTTAATAAATGTGCAAAAACCTACTGGCACATCATCAGTGAGACCGTTTATCACTATTTAACTTTCCAATTCTTTAGCATGTTGTGATCGTCCACTGATGTACTATCATTTCCTCTTTTTGACAACAAAACTCATTTTTGATTTTATCATGTTTTTGCCTTTTTTAAATTTTCTAATGTTTTTGGATTTTCTGAAATTTTCTTACTCCCCCTAAAATTCAAAAGCATTTAAAGGAAATTTGAAAACAAACTGTACAAGGTAAAGTGACAACTGATATCAAATCACTTCAATTCGCCATCCACTTGACATCAACAATCAGAACTCCCCCTCACAACAAAACATTTTCCCATTATGATTTCAAAACACTAACGTTTGTTTTAATCAAATGGTTTTTCCGGAAAATAAGTTTCATTGATTTTACCAATTGTAAAATTAGGGTTCATCACATTGTTCTCCAAAATACCACTTGTAGGAAAAACAAGTACAATTTAATGTCCTTGATTTACCACTTGTAAGTGAAAACCTTTCTCAATTACTTGTAAGTTCACTTATCAACTAATATCACTTGTAAATCAAAATATAACAATATAAAGATAACACCTGTAGATTTACCAACCAAACATATTCAAGAATGATGCCGATTCCTGCTCCACGATTACCAACTTGGGAGCTCCGGCAAGTCAGAATTTTAGTTAGAAAAAGCTGTCACCCAAGCCTGACCAGCCTTGGGTGATTTTGGTACACATCTATCCCACCAACATTTTGATTTGTAAAATTCTTTTGCACCCTTTACCTTCCCATCCACCATTTTCCTGAAAATATGTTTAACTTTTCTATTAAACACCTTTTCAGCATCAAATTCTTTCTTACCAGCAAAGAATTGATCTGAAATTTCAACCTTCTCAACTTTCAATGTTAAACTTTCTTTTGACAATGGTGGAAAGTTTTCATCGTTCAACTCAGGAACGGAATTTTCACTCATTTTCTCAACCAATGACTCCTCTGATTTTATGGAATCAGATTCATTGTCAGAACTGCTTTCAGATTTTACAATCCACTTTTGTTTGTTCAAATCAGCTTTTCTTTTGTAAAATCTTTTTGAACTTTCACCAAGTTCGAAAGTTGAATCTTTAAACTGTTTAACCTTTTCTGTAGATTGTTTTGTTTTATCCACAAACTTCTTTCTCAATTCAGAGTTAGAAGAAACTCCCTGCTCTGTGTTTGGACTTGGGACAATTCCAAGCAATGTGCCCAACTTCCTGACATTTGAAACAAGTTCTTCTATCAATTCTTGAACCAAATTTCTTCAAATTCTTCTTTCTTTCAGCAAGAAACTCTTGATTTGACTGTCTCCAAAATGGTTTCTTCTGTTCTTCTTCAGAACTTCCTCCTGCAACAAATTTTGTTTTTGGTTTATAATTTTTCTCATTTTTATAATTTTCCGGTGAAATGAAACCTAAACCTTTCTTTTTGAAATTACTGTTATGGTTTGGTTTGTTTTGAAAACCGAAACCAGAACTATAACCTTTTTTCTTGTTCAATCTCTGTTGAACTCTTAAAGTGTACTTTTTAGGTTTTTTATGAAGATTTAAATCTTTAATTTCTGTTAATTTGAAAACCTGTTTAATCATTTCAGTTTTGACACTTCTTATTGGAAATTCCTCATCAGAATATAATTTGTCTGAATCATTCAAAGTATATGCAACTTTGATTGGTCCGTCATTCAAATTAGATTTTGATAACAGGAATTCTTTATTGTAAACCCTTTTAAACGGTGAACTCGGACTCTTCTCGGACGAACTCGAACTATCTGACTTAGACTCCGAATTTGACTCTTCATCCATATCCAACACCTGATCGACCACTTTCTTTAACAATACAGACTCATGATCAGTGTCAGACGCTGTGAATGTGACATCAATGTTATCTGGTAACTCATCAATGGTTTCATACTTTAACTTGATGTTGACTGCCTTTTTTAAACGCTCCTCGTTTGGATTTCTGGGGGAATAACTCTCATAGATTGGAGGCGGACACTTGTTATACTTGACACTTTGTTTCTTACCAGCATCTGTTTCTTCCGTCTCTTTATCTTTGAAAGCTTCAAGACCTGCAATAATAGGATAAACTTGATCAATCAAATAATCACATGTTGTATAACTCAACAGTAACCTTTTGATTCTTTCACTCTCAATCTTTTCGAGTTCCAAATCTTTTTTCAACTGTGCACAATCTTCAATGTACTCATTAATGACCTTCTGCTTTGACATTAATGTTGAGTTCATCTTTGTCATAGCAGCTTCAATTTCTGAATTTGTCTTTTTCAGACCATTCACTGTGTTGTTCAGGACATCATATGATTCCTTTACATACTTCACATCAGACAACAAGTTTTCCTTCATTTCTTCCAGTTCACAAATCTTTTTATCTTTCTCATCACAATTTTTGCAAGATTCTGAACATTTCGGACAAGGTTTAACTACCTCAACTATCTTTTCAATTTCAACAATTTTTTCTACCTCGGCGACTTTCTCAACTTCGACGAGTTTTTCAACTTCGACTATTTTTTCAATTTCAACTATCTTTTCTACCACTTTCTCCACTTCAATGAATTTTTCTATCACTTTCTCAATTACTAGTTCAATATTTGCTTCTTCAGCTTCCATCTTTGCCTTTTCATCAGCTTTTTTTCTTATTGCTTCCAGCTCTCTCTTCAGTCTGGCAATCTTCTTCTCATTCAGCATCTCTACTTTATCTGCAAAAAACAAATTAAAACTATCAGGATCTATATCTTTTCTAGCTTTATTTATATATTCTTCTTCATCATCGGTATCAAGATCACTTCCTAAATCTGGAAAAATATGTATTCTTTTCGACTGAGATTTGACTGATTCTTCTTCCAAAATTTGAGCAACAAATCCTGAACCCGGTGGAATGTATTTATCCCAGCTAAAACCCTCTGCAACTTTTTCATCATCTTGATTAACAAGACAAGCTTTCTTTCTATCTTCAATAGCACGTGCATGTGCCGTTTGTGGTTGCTCAGCAATCTGATGAAAAATGGATTTCTGATAATAATCATTCTTTTCTGATCCTTTTGTTGCTTCTTGATTTTTACACTCTCGTTTAAAGTGTCCTTTTCCTTTGCATCGAAAATAGGTAACTTTTGACTTGTCAAATCCTAATGGAGAATTAGCCAATCCCCGAAACTCATCTTTACCTGTGATTTGTTGAAATTTTTCTGCCCTTCTAACAGCACTAGCCATACACCATTTGACATCCATCAACTCAAGTTCCTCTGCATCAATTTGGTCATAATCTTCTTTTGTAAGCATCGGATTTCCAATTTTGCCAGCAATCAAACTTTCATATGATTCCAACATAACAACGAGTGATGCCATGTGTTGCTTAGCTATTTCTGGAGACAAATTTTGACCATTTTGAATGTTCAAGGTAACATTGCACTGCAGATTTGTAGAATTCTGTTGTTGAGGACTTGGTGTTGTAAAATTTGGATCAAAACTTGAATATGAAGACGAATGTCCACCACTCTGAGTCACAGTACTACCTTTTGTTCCAGAAGAACTATCAGCACTGAAACCAGTTTCGATCTTTGGGCTGGGAGTAGCTTCAAATTTGTTTCCTCTGTAGTATAAAATGACATCTTGTTGAGCATTTGGATTCTTCATAATTGTTGTTTTCTGGATATCCAACTCGTGCTCTTCAATCTTTTGAATAAACTGTGCCAGATTCATATTTTCATATTTTCTCTTGTGTTTAAGAATCATCAAATAAGTTCCCCATTTCTGCTGTGGTAATGCATCAGCAAGTTTATCAACCCATTCATCGTCGTCTTTCTTTATGTCCAATCTTTCCATTTCCAAGACCAAATGACAATATCTATCAATTGTCATCTTTGTTGTTTCATGGTCAAAAGCTACAAACATATCAAATGATTTCTTCAATAACGCCTTTTTGTTTTTGATCATATCTGCACTTCCTTTGAACTTTTGAATCAATGTCGTCCAAATTGACCTAGCAGTTCCCTCATGTTGGAGCAAAACAAAGATATCTTCTTTAATCGCTTGTTGAAGAATACTGATCATCATTTTTTCACTTGTATATTTCAATTTATCAATTTCTGAAAAGTCACAAAACGCTTTTTCAAGCCCACATTCATTTTTCGGTTTCTCGTAATCTTTCTCTAATGAACACCATGCGTCAAACTTATAAGCTTGCACCCAGTTCTCAAATCGATTCTGTCATCCTTTAAAATCTTCAATGTACATGAGCTTTGGCGGTTTTTGATGAGTTCTCGTCTCATTTTCACTGTAAAGAGTTTCAGCAGCTGTAACCGGAGCAACTGGTGTAGCAAATGCATTGTAGAATTCCTCTTCCATGATTCAGCAAATTGTTTCACAAAACACAAGTTTCACAAACTCAGTTTCACACGAAATACCAAACTCAAACGGAATCAACTTTTGGTGCGAAATCAACCTCTTCACATGGAATCACCACTCAAACGAAATCACCTCTCAAACGAAATCACTCTCACACGGAATACCTGATTTCGTGTGAAACAACACACTTTCAAACGAAATTACTACTTGGAGCGAAATTACTAATTTTGTGTGAAATGTCTCAAACGGAATCACACTCTGAAACGGAATCAGGTAATTTCGTGCGGAATTAGATGTACTTTTCAAGCGGAATAGCAATTTCAAGCGGAATCAAAGTGATAATTTCGTGTGAAATGCTGCTGACGTCACTTAATCCGAAATCAATTTCAAGCGGAATTACAATTTTTACAAATTTTAAGCTGAATTACGGTCCAATACTCTCAAGGATTCATTAAAACACTGTTTCGCATATTATGTATGAAATTCAATCCATTTTGACCAAGTTTTTACGGTCAATTTTGAAAAGAAGGTGTAGAAGTCAGAAATAATGGTTGTTTTGGCAAGAACTCTTCCTCCTGAGCTCTGATACCACTTGTAGGATCGATTTGTGACCCAAACGAGTCAATCAAAAGAGTTCTAGTCAATTCAAGAGGTGGAAACAGATGAATTGACTTGGAAAACAGCTTGTTTCACACTTAATTATCTTGTATATTGATTATAACACGATTACAGATCAGTAGACACGTCGGCAGCACTTCGGTACCGGAAACAAGAACCTTACAAAAGATTTCGTTTGAGGGGTTTATATAGGAGAGATGATTTCACTTGAAAGTGGCACTGGCCATTTCAAGCGGAATTAACAATGTTAATTTCGCTTGAAAGCGGCAGGTGTCATTTCAAGCGAAATTAACCAAACACACCCAAACCCTATTTTCTCATACAACGTGCCCTGATCTAACAATTCTAGTATAAGACTCGATACAAGACGAAGTCGACAGACGTATGCACCAACAATAATACCAACATATGTTGTTAGGTTCGTCATAGTACTTTACTCGTGTACAACATAAAAATACTCTTTTTTGAATAGAACTTCATTTCAATATCGAAATACCGAGGGCAAAACTAAAAAAAGTTATGTATATACTTTTTTTTTAAACGAACACAAGCTATTTGTGTGTCTATAATTGTGAAACCATTTACAAGTTATCCTTTTTAGTTTTAGTCTATGCAATATGGTTTTATCATGTTATAGCTTTAACTCACTTTTTGATACACTGAATAATTACCTATACGGCTATACCCAAGTTAAAGTTGTAATGCCTCCTATATCTTTTTAAGCATCGTATGAATGTGAGGTTATTAATCTATCTGCAATTCATAATGAGGAAAAAATATAATAAAACTTTTGTATGTTATTCCAGTTTTTTATTTGTATCTTTTAACTTAAGTTTTTTATTTATATTTTTTTTAACATAAACATTTGATTTGATTATCTATAATACTATAAGTCTATAACCCACTTTTAAACCGCACGTTCAATGCATCGATATTTGCATTTTCATTTCAAAACTTAAATTGACACATTTACCCATCATCTTGTCCTTACTCCTAATCAACTGGAGACAGAAAGATGAAGCTTATGGTTCTCATGCGAGATCAATAGTCGTCGGACGACTGCCGGCGACGGCAATACTCATACCTAGCTCCATTGACAGTGGTTATACCATCACCATTGCTCGCCTTGGGACTCCTCCACTCGTCTTCATCGATATCGGAGACAACAATGGTGACTAACTGGCACAACCCACCTCTAGGATGAGACATCGCCAAGCTCAGCTTCTGTGTTCACCAAAATCACTGCATTACCAAGCATCTGTCATCCTCCGCCGCAATTCCATCTCGCTCCACATTCCTCTTCGTATCGCATTACTAACTGCTTCCGCTTCTCAAAAAGCATGACCGTCTCAACATCTGAAACGTCCTGTCGGACTCCAACCCACATTTCAGCTTTGGTCATTGCCGGGCAGAAAGATGGAGACGTGGTGGCTGGTGGTTCGTTCCTCCATGTCTAGGCTCTGTAACCCCAAAGCAGAGAATCACTTGTCGTAAAAAATGAATATCATGTGCTTATGACCTACAGATGTAGGTCATGTAACTTGAAAACTTGAACTGTAGCTAAAAGCATACGTAAATTGTATATATAGTATAATGTGGTAACCTAGAGAAAATGATAAACCAAATGTAACTTTTTTTTAATGGTAAGAAATGACGTGTCAACCACCGTGACACCGGGCGCTGTGGTCAATGTCGACTATTCGACCGCCGCCAGCCCCTTGGCTCTCCCAGATGCGCGGAAACCCGACATCCACTCGCCCGAAGGCACGACAGTGGAATAATCTGTAAAACCTCGCCTCCCATCCAATTCGAATCGGCGCCACCCGTATTCTCCCTTCACCTGGATGCCGCAGAAAATAATAGGGAGAGTGGGAGTCGACCCTGGGTCACAAGAAACACCAAGGGGGTAGGGGCGCCCATCACTCACCACTCGCTCATCACTCACAACATCCAATCAATGTCATCGAGCATTATTCCATCACTAGTGATGGATTTTAGTGGAAATACCCATCACTCACTACACACTATCAAAATCATTCAAAAAAAAACTGAATTCAATCAACTTCTTCACGCGTGAAGATTTCAACGCGTTTTAGGATCCACACGTGATAGGGTTGAGCGGCGGCGGTGTTCCACGGGGTATAACGCGTGGTCACCGTGCCACCACGGAGCACCCCGTCCCGCTTAAGTTTTTCCCCAACCACTCCACCACTATCTGATTTGCACCAAATGTAACTAATGTGCATTCAATTATTATTATAGTATGATTATCTGGCTTTCTATGAAAATCACATTGTAGGAAAAAATATATATACACAATAATGTTGAACAATTATGTGTGGTTAATGTTTCCTACAATTTAATATAGCAATAATGATTTTTATATAACTTCCAATTTAATACGAATAAGCACAACAAACAATTCAAACATAATGTATAAGTTGTTATGCATAAATAAGTTACAAATTGCATAAATAACTAAATAAGTTACATATTTATAATATATAATTACTGCATGGATTCCTTCAAGCTAACCAACCAAACGTATTCCGTGAGTTACAAAATTAGAAAACGATCAAATCTATTTTCTTGTTACATATTACAAACCGACTTCATCATCCATTTCTTTACTTAAACCCTCAACAGCGAGAATCCCCGCGCTCCGTTTCACTCCGGCATCCCCACACGAAACACCGACGGATACTTGTTGTCGTCCTCATCTTGTTTCGTTGTCAAATCGGAGCACCGGCGTCGTAGCGGTTGTAGCTTCTACTCGTCGGCCTCACAAACTACGAACACCGTTGTCATTGTTCTTGCCAATCCGATTACAACCATCTCCGATTCGACTCCCCTTCATTCTAGTTAACTCTTTTAACTTCGTTTAAACAGAATAACTAAGCTAACCTTAGAAACCAAATGAATACAATATGTATAAATTACGACGGTATGGGGAATTGGGGATCGGTTGGGAAAATCAATCGTTTTATTTATATACGCCCACTACGCATGGTCTTAGTATATTTATATGTCGGTTCCCTTCCTAGCATTATTCAATAGTCGCGCAATCTTTTCCAAAGCAGAGGATACATAAAAGACTTGTCTAGTTTGTTTACTGTATATATTTTCTTTTGGGCTCAAGTTTTTGTTGCGATTTGAACTGTATGAATGATGGCCACATTTTACTATAGGAAAAAATAAAAATTGAGACAAAAATACCCCTCATGATTAGGCCGGTGGGTGTGGCATGGCGCCACCCCACCACATCAACATCTATAGCGCTCTGGGGCGCCATCAACCACCCCCTGCTTGTTAAAAGGGGGGTGCTACCCCTTGTCCGCCATGGTGATAACGAGCCAAAAAGGGTGTGCAGGTGGGGCCCACCTCTTTTCAACCAATAAAATCTTTTTTTTTTTATTTTGTTTAATATGAGGCTTTATACCACATCATGCAAGTTAAAGGGGGGCTTTAAAGCCCCCCATATGACGTGGAGCCTAGGTTGATCTGACGTGGTGTGATAAAGCCCCTAGGGGGTATGATAAAGCCCCTAAGGGCTTTATACCACACCCTCCAGCCTTATAGCTAATTGTTTTTTAAGATTACTTAGCACATGATTGTATATTTCTTATTGATTATATTTTTCTATTATCTTATAATGTTATTCTAAATTGAAGGAAGAGGAATGAAGGTGGTTGTGCGTGATGAACATACAAGCGTCATAAGAGCTATCCCTAGAGAAGGGGAGAAAGGAAGAGATACGTATGATGCAGATTAAGAAAGAAACATAATTCGGATTCAAGTCTCTTCAAAAGTGTGAAGCTTTTCTAACGTTGAAGTTGATTTAAGTTTATCTATTAATATTTAAACTTGAAATAAGTTTTTGCATTAAAACAATAACTGTTATGTTTATCTATTAATATTATTTTATGTTTTTAGAGTTACATGTGTATTCGTATCTATATTCAATTCTAACGGGGAAGGATCTACTAAAAAGTGGATTTTGCCTAAGTAGCCTAAGAAGGATTGTGATGATAACATGTGGCACTCCTAATAAGTAGGAATCAAGGGCATTTTGGTCCTTATAAATAGGAGTAAAATGACATGTGGCACCCCTTTTGTTTTTTAAAAATCTAGTACAAAAAAATCTAGTACAAAAAAATCTAGCACAAAAAATCTAGTACAAAAAAATATAGCACAAAAAATCTAGTAAAAAAAATATAGCGCAAAAAAATGTAGTGCAAAAAAATATAGCACAAAAAAATCTAGTACAAAAAATATAGCACAAAAAAATTCAGCAAAAAAATGTAGTACAAAAAAATCCAGTACAAAAAATTAAGAAAAAAAATTTAAGACAAAAAAATTCAGCACAAAAAATATAGTACAAAAATCCAGCACAAAAAAAATGTTATATAACATAGAAATACAACACATTTTAGTGGGTTTTTTTTAGTCTTCATATTTTATATAGCAATATGGTACTCAAATTAAAGATAAAAAGACGCTCGATTTTATGGTGAAATTTTTATGAAAAAATAATGTCGTATAAAAAAGTTATAAACGTTTAAAAAATGGGGGTGAAATATGCATGTGCCTTGCATGTGGAGAGAGAAAGTTCATAAATAGGATTTTCCCAAGATACCTTTGCACTCCTCCTTTCTCCTACACTTTCATCTTAACCATTGATTTGAAAAATGAATGGTTAAGATTCCTTCTCATCCTACTTAGGCAAAATAAACTTTTTATTTGATCTTACCCCCAATTCTAACTACTGATAAGAGTTCTTTAGTTAGTATAAGCACCTTTAATGTGTACAATTCAATCATGCGGGTAGGATCATGTTATGTATTATTTTTAATAACTTTTTAATTTACAACTTTTGTTAAACCAATGACGTGTATCACAAGAGATTTTAACCTAGTGTGTGTGGGAAAATCACTACAGTAAACATTGACTTCCTATATTCACCAAAGTAAATATGGGAAAAGTCTAGGTTTAGGGAACTCATGCAAAACTAGTAAGTTCAGAGATTGACACTTGTAGGAAGTGGCTAACTCCTAGTCGTTTAGAAAATTATGGTGACAACCAATTAAACTCAAACATGTGGCTCAAACGTTTAAAGCCTCCAAATTTTGTAAGACATCTAAACCTAGTCGCTTGAATGAAGAGCAGAGTCTAAAAAATAAATACATAAGGAAATAAAAAAGGGTCATGCTATTTACACACGGTCAAAATTATTTTCACACCTCAAAGCGCCGCGCTTTGGCCATAGCGCGGCACTTAGCTCGACAAAAGGTGACTTGATTGACGTTTGAGACATGAGTTACTGTTTGAGAGACATAAAGCTGATTACGAGGTTTGTCGTTAACCCTAAGCGCCGCGCTTTGGCCATAGCGCGGCGCTTCGACCCCAAATTTTCCCTTTTAAAAGCAAGCTGCTGAGACAGTACATTTAGCGTTCGAGACATAAAGCACTCAATATGTTGTTTACAAACATACGGGGGTTTTGTTGTTTGACGATTTCCAAATTACTTGTGTTTCTTCAAAATAACGCGCGGTTTTGCTGTATTAGTTACGTGTCTTGAAAAAACGATGTCGTGGTTAAGCAACTATCTTTTCGGTCCATATTCTGACGAGTCAGTTGTTCCTGATTCTTACGAGGGGACCGCTATTTCTGACTCGTATGAGAAACCGGTCTCGTCCAACTTGAAGGAGGCAGAGGTTGTATCTGGCATTCGTTATCGTGATAACACGGTGACGCTGGATTTGAATACCCCAGTGGAGGACCCTTACGCACAACAAGGTTATTCGAATTTCGGTTACGGTGGCGAGCACAGCTTTGTACAGCAGGAGTGTTATCCAAATCACAGTTACGGTTGTCAACAGAGTTTTGAACATCAAGTCTATTCGGACCTCGGTGACGATGGTGAGCCGGAGAATGTGTCTGTTGACGAGGAAGGGTGTTACCCGGTTACATTTTCGTTTGATACAACGCAGACCTTTTCGTCACGTAAAGAGTTGGTGCGTTGGGTACAAGACACGGCAAAAGACAATGGTTACCTCATTGTGATTAAGAGGTCGAATAAAAGATGAGAGAATTACAAGATTTGGTTTCAATGTACTTTTGGTGGGGAGCATAAGAGTATAGCTACACAGAGGAAAACGGGTAGCAAGAAAATAGGCTGCCCGTTCGAGATGATCGGGTTTTCGGAATCATCCGGAAGTGTTTGGAGGATCGAGGTGACGAAGGCAAAGCATAACCACACTCCTATTGAAAACTTAGAGGGTCACGCGTATGCGAGAAGGCTTTCTTCGGAGGATACAAAACTGGTTAAGGAGCTGGCAGAGCAAGATATTCCCAACCAAAGTATCTGGCGAACGCTGACGAAAAACAATCCGGCTAGAAAGCTTATTCCGAAAGATATACACAACGCTGTTCAGAAGATCAACGCCGGAAAAAATGTCGGTAAGTCTCCGATGCAAAAACTTGAAAACATTCTTCTCGAAAAAGATTACACTTATTACATGCGCACGAATGAGATATCGAACGCAGTTGAAGATGTCTTCTTTGTTCACAAAAAATCATTCACTATGTGGTGTGCCTTCCCGCATGTGCTAACGATTGACGCCACCTACAAAACGAACATGTACAACCTGCCATTTATTCAGGTCGTAGGCATGACGTCGACAAACAAATCGTTTACGGCTGCTTGTGCGGTAATTTCCGCTGAGAAGTTAGAGAACTACCTATGGGTGTTGCAGAGGATCAAGTCTCTGCTGGTAGGATGTATGGAACCGCGCGTGATTTTAACAGACAGGGAATTTGCGCTAATTAACGCGTGTGAACAAGTTTTCCCAAAAGCGCATAAGTATCTTTGTCGGTTCCATATTCAACAAAATATTAATAAGAACAGCAAGAGGAAATTCTCTGACAAGCAGTGGAAAGAATTCGTACGTACATTTTGGACATTGTGCGAGTCTACGACCGAGGAAATATACAGGTATAACTTGGAAAACCTTGAAGCATAGCTGAAAGAAGATGGCCGTGAACGTGAGTATTTCTTACATAATTATGTTCAAATTTTATATAATAACAAAAACTGACTATTTACGTTTTTTAATTTCAGAGGTTTTTGATTATTTGATGAAATCCTGGTTGGATCCGTACCGTGAAAAGTTTGTATCTTGCTGGATTAACAAAACTATTAACTTTCACCAAACTATGACCAACAGGGTTGAGGGCATGCATGCAACACTAAAAAGTCACTTTCCAAGTCATCGCAACACACTGGATAAACTTGTACTGTATGTTGATCATGTTGTTGATAGACAATACGCCGAGATTAGTAGTAGCTTTGAAACAAGCCTCCGAAAAGTGATGAAGCACCACAAGGATCATCCCATGCTTGCAAATATTCTCAGAAAGGTTTCAATATTTGCGATTGAGCTTTTGAATATGGAACTAAAACGTAAGGAAGACGGGTTGAGAGCCTACGGTGCAAGCTGTGGTTGCCAACTTTTTACCAGCTGTGGTTTGCCATGTTCCTGTCGTTTGGAAAAGTTGGAAAATAACGGTAAATAATATTTTTGACCTTTGTCGTTATGATTTTGCCACCTAATTTGTTTTCGTCCACAGGTCAGCAAATCCGTATCAATTTGATAGACGTGTTCTGGAAGAAGCTTGACTTCAAGCCTGCAAGGACTAAGATAGAGGATATCGATGTAGACGCGGAATTTGAAAAATTGAAACGACAGATCGATCCAACACCCCCTCAAGTGAAAAGGAGCTTCTTTGAAAAGTTTCAGCAAATCCTCAATCCAGGGAACAATAACAAAAAACCTCCTGTTGTTCTGAAGAAAACTCGTGGTCGCCCAACATTGAAAACGCAGGAACAAAGGAAGGTTGAAGCCGATAGAAAAAGCTCGTACATTCCGTCGGAAGAAACTTGGGTCGAGGCCTCAGACGATCTTCCCCATCACAGCTCGTACGTATCATCCCAAGATTCTAGAAGACAAAAGAATACCAAACCGCTCAACCTACACCCTGATTTCCCGATGATCAAGCTCGGTCCTAAGACGGCTATAGCGATCCGCAACTACGCATCTCAGATTCCCAAAGTGATCCATCCATATAATGGAATAAGACATCACACGTAACCGATTTGATTCGGAACTTGCAGTATAGTCCATATATATTAAAAAATGATGTATAATGGAAAAAGCGTAAAATTTAGACTATTATCGACGCGTTTGTGAATTAAAAACAATTTTAAAAAATTTTAAAAAGGCCCAAAGCGCCCCGCTTTGACCTAAGAGGGGCGCTTTGCCCGGAAATTTGAACTGAAGCGCACCGCTATGGCCAAAGCGGTGCGCTTTGGTCCCTCATTTGGGCTGAAGCGGGGCAGTTTCTCCCCCATTTCATCAACAAACACAAACACACACATAAAGGTGCGATTACACACAGTTGGGCTACGATCTTATTTTTCAAGATTTCAACTGCTAAAAGGTAAGATCGAACATCCTTTATCGTTTTGGTTAAATAGTTATGTTTGATATTGTTTTGATTGGCCGGGTTTTGATTCGATTGCTGGGTTCTGTTTTTGAAAACGAAGAACCAAAGCGCCGCGCCGAGGCCAAAGCGGGGCGCTTTGGTTCATATTTAATTTTTTTATATTATTTGTTTATTATTATTTATTGTTTGAATTGTTTAATAATATTATTTGTTTATTTAAATTGTTTAATAATATTATTTGTTTATTTAATATTATTTGTGTATTTAAATTGTTTAATAATATTAATTGTTTATTATCTTTTATTTAATATTATTTGTGTATTTGAATTGTTTAGTAATATTATTTGTTTATTATCTTTTATTTAATATTATTTGTATTTAAACGTGCAGGGATGGATTCCGATCACGAGGAGGAGATTGAGCATATGGAGGAGGAGATTGAGCATATGGAGGAGGAGGTATGTCCGTACCTGCAGTTTCCGCAGGGGTCACGGGCGGCGAGGAGATGCGCTAGGTTGCGCACCGTGGAGATTGGGGGGCATGTAGGGATAGACTGGGACCTGCTGGAGACCGTGGGAGAGGCCGCGCGGACGCGTGATATAGTTGGACTAGATACTCCTTGGTCGCGCCTATTTCAGATAGCGATGGAGGACTCGTACCCTGAGCTTACGGTCGAGTTTCTTTCTACGTTTACATACGCGCCGCATCCGGCGGATTACGTGGAGGACCCGGATTTTCCAATCCACGAGTTTACATTCCGTCTCGCCGGTCAGCAGTTTCAGATGAGTGTGCGGGAGTTTGCTGTCCATACAGGTTTGTACACAGAGCCCGAGCTTGATACTGATTTATATACGCAGGCGGTTAGGGCGATGGACATGCAGACGCTTATCAGTTTCTGGAGGGCCATTTCCAGGGTTCCCTTTGGGAAATCCTGGCAAAAGGCCACCACCATTAGAGACCCATTGTACCGATACCTGCACCATATTATCGCGTCATCTATCGTGTCGCGGGGTACCAGCAGGGAGAAGGTCAACCTCAGTGACCTTTTCTTTCTATACTGCCTACTTCGCGGCCAGCCCTGCGATCTAGCAGCCTGCCTGGCAGATTACTTTGCCAGTGCATACCACCGGCAGCTCCGCGGGCAGCTGCACACTGGCTCATACATCACCGCCATTGCACGCTCGCTAGGGCTCGTGCCCGAGAATGATCCGGAGCTGTCCGATCCGATCCCGTCAACCAGGTTGGGCCGCGCGTCAGTATCTAGCATGCAGATCACCCGTGTCTTTGATGTTAGTCTGAGGTTTAGGGGCCGTGACGGGCATATTTGGCATGCGGAGGTGTTGCCGGAGGTCATCCCGGTTGTTATTGAGCTGAGGGATGGAGTGTTAGCCCCTCCTCATGTTCAGGAGGCCGCTCGGCAGGCTCAGCTACAGGCTCTGGGCCTCGATCAGTACCCGGGCCAGCCTCAGGATCAGGCTCAGGCTCAGGCTCAGGCTCAGGCTCAGGCTCAGCCTCAGGCTCAGCCTCAGGCTCAGCCTCAGGCACAGGCTCAGGCTCAGGCTCAGCCTCAGCCTGTATTCGAGGATCCGGCTCAGGAGGAGCATGTCGAGGAGATCCCGGTACCACCAGTTCAGCCACCTCCTGAGCCGCCACAGTACCCGCAGCACGTTTACGCTGACCTGCCTCCGGTAGCGCGTGCGGTGGCTCGGGACTTCGACCGGCGCCTCAGACGCCAGGGCGCACTCATTGACTGGATGGTCGAGACGCTCGTTGCTCTACGAGAGCTCGCCGGGTTGCCTCCACTTCCCCTCCCACCGTCCCCACCGCACGAGGATTAGCACCTTAGTTTGTTTGTATAGTGTTTTGTTATGTATTATGTACTCAGTTGTACCTTTTTGTTTTGTATGTACAAACTGATATATATATATATATATATATATATATATATATATTGCAGTTAATCTTCTATTTACATCACGTTGGTTTTGGATTGTTTACGTTTAATTCTTATGGCTTTCTGTACATTTTATTTAACGTGTTCGTTTAATTTAACAAAATAAACTAGGTTAACAGTTTATAAAGACGCACTTATATTTTATACGTTCTATAAAAATAATGACGTAAAAAAACGTAATTATAAAACAACTATGAATTCTATGTAATACTAATATTTTATAATAATAATAAAAATCAAATACAATTTTTTCCTCCAAAAAACACTACCAAACTAACCCACATCCCACCTATTTCAAAAAAAAACAACACAAACTCATCTCCACTGGCCATTTGTCTTTTTGCACATCCAAAGCGCCGCGCTTAGGCCAAAGCGGGGCGCTTTGGGATATAGTCAACAGACAAGGTCTGAGTCAGACCTTGTCTGTTGACTATATCCCAAAGCGCCCCGCTTTGGCCTAAGCACAGCGCTTTGGATGTGCAAAAAGACAAATGGCGTGTGCGAATAGACCAGGCCATAAAAAATATTGAAAAGAAAAGAAGAGTCTAAGGGGTTGTTTGGTAGCCTCTTAATTACCATTCAGATGCTACCTCTTAATGGTTTAAAACATCTGAATGAATAAGAGGTAACCTCAAGTCTGAATGGTTAAGAGGTAACCTCTGAATGGTAGATCATCACATGTCACATTCTTCTACCTTCTCATTGGTAAAATTCTTAATGGTTCCATTAAGAGATAGCCTCTTAATGACCATTCAGAGGCTATCAAACAGCCCCTAAATAAAAGAGGCTAGGTTTAGACGTCTTACAAATTTTGGAGGCTTTTTAGAAGGTTGTGCCACATGTATGGGTTTAATTGGTTGTCAACGAGGGTCCCATGATTTTTTAAACGGCTAGGGGTTGGCCACTTCTTACAAATATCACACGTACTTGCTTGTTTTGCGTGAGTTCCCTAAACCTAGACTTTTCCCATGTATATTTTGGTGAATATAGGGAGTCAATGTTTATTATGGTGATTTCAGGGCCGTCTCCGAGAACGATAAAAAAAATTCGGGCTTCGGGCGAAACAAAAAAATTGGGCCCACTTATTATAATATAAACTCATCAGTTATAAATCAAGAAAGCACAATACAACGATAATTGGTACAAAATAAACAAAACAAACCAAAAGTGGTGTAGTTTGATAAAATATATTTATACACCCATGTATATATAAATATGTGATTCAAATTAGTGATGTTTTTAGGCATAACATGTCGTGTAATCTCACTTTATAAAACGTCAATATTGTTTTTAGAAAATGAATCGTTACAAAATCATTAACTAAAAATAAAAGTTAATCATGGGGTTTAAACTCATGACCTCAAGAATATAACCCTAAACATTAACCAATGAATCATATAATAATCTTGTTAACTAATCATATAATCATCTTGTTAACTAGATCAAACTGTTAATTAATTAAGTGGATCAAACTGTTAAAAAAATAAGTTGATTGATAAATAAAAATACAGGAGACTAATAGTTGAAAATTGTTTAAATAAAAATGCACAAGAGGAGATTGGAACTCATGACCTTGGTTTTCAAATTTGAGTGTCTTAACCATTGAACTAGCTTCATTTTTTGTTATTGAACTCATTTATTAAACATTTAACATAACGATGCTCACCTAAAAATCTAAACCTTGAAATTTTGTCTGGCCCTAGAAACCCTTTGGGCCTTGGCGTCTGCCGGGGCTGCCCAGCCCTAAAACCGGGCCTGGGTGATTTGTTATAATATTAATTAGGTGGGCCACCCCTACTCCCATCTTCTACCACCGTCACCATTATCACCTGCGCTAATCCCCACGTTCACTCTCTCACACTCCTTTATCTACAACACCTTCAAACCCCTCGATATTTCCAACTTAACCTTAAACGAAATCATATACATCACCGGGTATGAAATCTTAAAACTCACCAACTTCAGCTTTCAGGCAATTGGTCGGGGATTCTGCCCATGGCTTTATAGCCTAGTGACATTTTGGTGGTGGGATAAGGCTTTGGGACCAATAGGTCCTGGGTTCGATTCCCACAAGGGGGGTTTTCCCATATTTATTGGGTTTCCTCCTGAATTGGTGTGGCATTATGCCTAGTGGAGATGGATATGATCGGGTGGTTCCTCTGGTGGCACGATGATACTCCAGTGGTCCGTCAGTGATCCAAATTTGCCGTTCAAAAAAAAATGGTCGGGGATTCTACCTTCACCCCGTTTGTTCAAAACCCTAACACCAAAGCCGCCTTTTCATTCTCTACCACATTTGTGCTCTCCATCGTGACAAAATATAAATAGCTCAACGGCCATAGTTTAGCTTTCACAATTTCTCCAACCAAATATTTCATTGGATCTCAACCTAGTTAATACCTCAGACTCATCACCATTAATCTGGTAACACATCCTACTATGGTATAAAATGCATACCACCAAGAGCATCTGTGTAATTTTGTAAAACTAATGTCTAAATAAAACACATAAACCGCCAAGGATTAACTTTGTGTTGATATTGGTACCCCTCCCACTCATCTCTCTCCATAAATACATACATATATAGAAAGAGATAGAGTAGGAAATGGTGTTCCAATAAAATTCTGGGGTGTACGAATAAGATGACCCTATAAGAAACATTGTTATTTTTAAAAGGCTCTCATAAAAAACTTAATCAAAACATTAAGTATGTAGGGTATAAAAACATTTATTGATCAGACACAATTTTTAAACCTTAAGATGGTCTTTGGGTTTGAGTTTGGAAATGACTTATTAACTTGTTGACTTTTTCAAAAAGTCAATAAGTTAAAAAAGGGAAAATTACCAAAATGTCTCTTGACCAAGTGCATTTGCAAAATTGTCACCTTCATACGTCCTTGGAAGGTCCTCCCAGCTTCGGAAGCGTCCGCATTTCGCGTTTAAGCGTCCGCCTGTCACGTTGAAGCGTCCGTTCCCTTTCAAGCGACACGTGTTGAAGCGTCCGTTCCGTTACGCAATTGCGTCAGTCACCGACGCATGATAACCATAATTTTTTTAATGCGTCCATGTGTACGTTTCCGAGGCCTGGCCGACGCTTCCGAAGCCTGGACGACGCTTCCGAAGCCTGGACGACGCTTCCGAGGCCTGGACGACGCTTCCGAGGCTTGACCCCGACGACGCTCCCCCGATGTTGACCGACGCTTCCCGACGCTTCCGAGGCCTGGAAACTCAAAAGCCGTTTAACTTTTACCGTTGCACACATTTACCCCACTATATAACCCGTTCACTTATCACTTATCAAAACACCCGCCATTTTTCAAAAAATTGCAAACAAAATCAGCCATTTCACTAGAAAATCTGACGCCGTCAACGACCCCACAATGGCCACCTCCTGGACTGACGTTGAAGACATTGCTCTGTGCGAAGCATGGGAGCAGGCCATGATCGATCCTCCACGTCGAGGACACGGTGGGCTCTGGGTCCGTGTTCAATAGAATTTCGCCCAACTACGTGGTCCGGACCGTTGACGCACTATCCTCCAGGTTCCGTGTCCTGCGGTTGGAATGCGAGAGATTTGATCGGTATTTCAAGAAAGTGGAAGCAGAAATGCCGGACCTCGATGAGGACGATCAGAAGGAGGTGGCCCTCATCAACTACCGTCATGAAGAGAGACATGATTTCAAACATGTCTTAGAGTGGGAGGCTATTAGGATATGGTTTTAGATATAATATAATATTATGTGTTGTTTGTTTTTTTTTGTTTTTTATTATGTTATGTTTTAATGTTTAATATAAAAATTTTTAACTAAAAAATAACATGTTTTATATCGTTTAAAATTTGCTCCGTTAACATACATATAGTTTTTATAAAGAACATGCACATGATCCCATGTTAGAAATGTTTATAAGTTATAAAAAAATTGGACAAAGATACGGAACCTGCGTCGTTGGCCGACGCTTCAGAAGCTTCACGGACGCATTGCGCCTGAGGCGGACGCTTCAACATCGGACACGTGTCGCTTGAAAGGAAACGGACACTTCAACGTGAAAGGCGGATGCTTCAACGCGAAATGCGGACGCTTCCGAAGCTGGGAGGACCTTCCAAGGACGCAGGAAGGTGACAATTTTGCAAATGCACTTGGTCAAGAGACATTTTGGTAATTTTCCCGTTAAAAAATGTTTGGCATTGATAAAAGTGTTTTTTATTTTGCTTTTTGAAAAGAGATGAAAAGTTGTTTTTCCAAAATTCACAAAAATTAGCTTTTGAAATAGTTTTTAGCTTTCTGAACATAAAATTACCAATCTACCCCCACCCTTTACCAAAAAACCTCTGGTTTACACAAACACACCATCACCTATCTTCACCCGACCACCATCCACCCATCCGCTGCCTCTGCCAACATCACACCCACCGCCACCGCCACCTCACGATCGCTCCTTCCACCTTTACCCAACCAAAAGCAATTTTGGTAATTTTTTAGAAACTATTTAGAATTTGTATGAACTTAATATTTTTATGGTCTAATCAAGGAATTATAAATTTGCAAAAGCAATTTATGTTATATATTTTGTAATTTTTTCAAATTATCATTATTGTTCAAAAAAATTGTTAAATATATAATATTATACGTAAAAAATAATAAACTATTATAAAATAAGGGTGGAGATACAATAAGAAGTTTATTTGGCTAGGAAGGCTAGGAAGTGATCTTGACCATCCATTTAGATAATCAAGGGCTAAGATTAAATCAGGGAAATTGAAGAGAAGAAAATAGGCGCGTGAGTTTGTTTCGGGGCTAACTAGTCAATCCAAGCCAATAGTTTATCTCTCCTCCAATTCCCTCCATTTTTTAAACGTTAATAACTCTTTCATACGACATTATTTTTTTTATAAAAATTGCACCAAAAAAACGAGCGTTTTTTTATCTTTAAAACGAGTATACTATTGCTATATTTTCAAAAAAAAAAATTAAAACCCAGTTGCGTAAAACGCAATAGAAAAACCCCCAGTTACGTAAAACGCAATGAAAAAAAAAACATAAAAAATGACATTTTTCTAAAACGCAATGCACAAAAAACACAAAGAAATGACTTATTTGTAAAACGCAATGGTCAGAAAACACAAAGAAATGTCTTATTTCTAAAACGCAATAGCCTAAAAACTTAAAAGAAAATGTACTTCCTAAAACGCAATGGACTAAAAACACATAAAAATGTGTTTTTACCTAAAACGCAATGCACAAAAAACACAAAGAAATGTCTTATTTGTAAAACGCAATGGCCAGAAAACACTTAAAAATGACTCATTCTAAAACGCAATTGCCTTAAAAACAAAAGAAAGTGTTCTCTGTAAAACGCAATGGACTGAAAACACCTAAAAAAGTGTTTTACCTAAAACGCAATGCACCAAAAACACTTCAACAATGTGTTTTTCTAAAACGCAATAGCCAGAAAACACATAAAAATTTTTAGTTCTAAAACGCAATTGCCTAAAAACACCAAAGAAAGTGTTATCTCTAAAACGCATTGAATCATGACAATAGTTTTGTCTGTGCTGTGAACTGCCTGCCCCTTGGACCCCGCCAGGGGCTGCCGCCCCTGGGACCCCGCTACCAGGGGCGCTGCCCCCGGACCCCCGCCAAGACCGTAAAACGCAATGACTAAATCAAAAACCAGATCGTAAAAACGAAATTAAAGAATTTCTTACCTGGATCGAAGTGATTTCTTCAACAATTGACGAATTTTGAATGATTGAAACACTTATCAGTGCTCGAATCGAGTGATTATCTTCAAAATCACCGGAAAAAAACGAGATTTTGTATGAAATTAAACTGGGTTTTCTTCAAAAAAAGCTGAAGAACACGTTGATCGGGTGTTTGAATCATTGATTGGTGATGAAAATCGCACTACAATGTAGTGATTATTGAGATAGAAAGTGAAGAAATGGTTGAAGATGGTGGGTTTTGAAAATGCTGGGTTTTGAAGTTACTGGGTTTTGAAAAGGAAGAAGAAAGGGTTGGAATGACTAAAATACCCTTTTTCTTTATTTTAAATGTTGCCACATGTCCTAATCCTAT
The DNA here is from genome assembly GCA_030545235.1 of Helianthus tuberosus. Lineage (NCBI taxonomy): Eukaryota > Viridiplantae > Streptophyta > Magnoliopsida > Asterales > Asteraceae > Helianthus > Helianthus tuberosus. The sequence goes on from CM060441.1 coordinate 65,560,189, forward strand.
TGCTTCCTACACTTCCTAGCCAAAATAAACTTCCTATTTGATATTTTCCCTATAAAATATATAAGAATATATTTTCTAATCATTTTACATCAATAAGGTATATCAAACACAAGTTATTGATTTATTAACTTTTCCCATAACAAAATCTATTTCAAAACCTATTTAAAAAACGCTTCTGTTGACAAAATCATAACAAGCAATCCTAACCACTTTCTAAGTACATTAGGCTTACTAACTCATAAATTACACAAAATAAATCATAAAATAATCTACTATTTCTCTCGTTTTGTTTTAGATTGAACCCAAAACCTACCTTTATTAGGCCATCCGTAGTCATAAAGCCCCTTGTGGGGCGTTATGCGACACGTGTCGTGCCACGTCACACGGGGGCATTATGGGGCGTTATATCACTAGAGCCTGTAGTCATAAAGCCCCTACCCATCATTACCTATTTAATAATTTTCAATTTTATTAATTAATATAAAAAAGATTGCTTAAATTTGATTGGTGGAAAGTTAAAAGAAAGAATGCATAGCGCCGCGAAATTTCTCGCGCCCTGACCCAATTTTTGAAACATAGCGCCCCTTGTGGCGGTGTGCCGGCGCTATACCGGCGCTATAAGGGCATACCGCCCAAGTATGCCGCCCCACTACGTTCGGACTTAAAGACAAAAGCCTCTCTTCTGACAAATAAGCTACCCCCACCTTTAACAAGTACATTTATATTTTTTTGAATGGTAAGGAACGATGTGTCAACCACCGACCACTGTGACATTGGGCGTTGTGGCCAAGGTCAACTATTCGACTGCAGCCAGCCCCTTGGCTCTCCCAGATACGCGGAAACCTGACCTCCACCCGCCCGAAGACACGGCAGTGTAATAATCGGTAAAACCTTGCCTCCCATCCAAGACGAACTAGCGTAGGGATGAGCAAAATGGACCCGGTACCGGTACCGAATTTACCGAACCGGGTACCTTTTCGGTACCGATTCGGTACCGACTTTTGACATTTTCGGTACCGGTTCGGTACCGGTCCGGTACGGTACCGGTACCCACTTTTGAGGATTTTCGGTACCGGTACTTTCGGTTCCGGTACCGGTCGGTACCGAGCTCATCCCTAAACTAGCGCCATCCGTATTCGCCCTTCATCCGAATGCCGCAGAAAATAATGGGGAGAGTGGGAGTAAAACTCGGGTCACAAGGAACACCAAGTCTTTCCCCAACCACTCCACCACTACCTTATTAACAACAAGTACGTTTAAATATTTAATTTAAATTTAAATTTAAATACTAGAAATAAGCAACACTTTCATGCATAGGGGTGTTGTAACCTATGCTTAGGGGAGTTTCAAAAGAAAAATCATATTACACTTTTAGCCCAAAACTATTTTATTATTTACTTTTAACCCAAAAGTTTTCATATTTTCCAATTAAACTCATAACTTTTTTACTTTCAACTTTGGTCCTCTATACTTTTCATATTTCGTAAATTTTTCGTTTTAGGTTTCGTTCTAAATTTTGCGAGTTAACACGGCGCAACGTTCGTGTGTGTTTCAACGTTTTTATGTTTCGTTTTACGCTTCGTTCTAAATTTTTTCGAGTAAACATGACGCAACGTGCATGTGTTGTTCAATGTTTTTATGTCGTCTATTTTTTTCCCATTTGACAAGTTCGTCACGATGTGCGGGTCTTAAATCGTCTTAGTTATTACTTTTTATATTTTATGTTTCGGTATAATTTTTTTCGCATTAACACGCCGCAACTTTAGTGTTGATTATTGCTGACGATGGTGTGACATTAGTGTTATTCATCATGGTTTTACGCCCCCTTACAACGCGGGGGCTTAGTTTATATTTATTTTGTATATTTTAATGTGAGGGTCCATTGTGAATCTAGTAATCAATTTGAGCGAAGATGTATGGTCCCCGCAAGTTAAGTTGGATCTGAAGCAGTCAAGTACGATTTATTACGCAAGTGTTATGAAGTAATCGATCGATTGGTTGATTGAAGTGAAGATAATATCTGTCAAGAACATGAAGATGGTCATGGTCCCTGCAACTGAAGTTCAGTTGACGGAAGTCAAGTACGATTTAGGAGAAATCCAAGGTCATTACTCGTCGTTTTTTATGACAGAAATTGCTATGTTGGATCATGATATTGACCTCTACTTTGTGAACTGCAGCCCCACGTTTGACTGGATTATCTCTCAAGTTGTTTGCTACCTTGATCAAAGCGCCTCTGGTTGGTTCTTTCATCATCGCTTACTTGAGAAAGCAGAACAAAATGGACCAGGTCTCTCTCTCTCTCTCTATATATATATATATATATTGTTATGTTCTTTAACTAGAAGATGTAAAATATGTTCAATGCTATCATTTACAGATGCTAAGAAATACAGTGATACCAGAACCGCCAATGTTTAAACCCGAGTTTCCTCCTCAAGGTTTCTACCTTCACTAAACTTAAAGGGTAACATATTTTGAACTTGAAAACTCATGTATCTAACAACAATGAATATTGCTGATTTTGATTCAAGAACAAGAAGCTGGAGTGGTTCATCTTGAAGAAGATGGTAAACCACAAGATCGAGTTGAAGCGGCTTCTAGGTGTCTTCCACATCATCATCATCCTGCTACCACTTGGAATTCTGAATTCCGCTACTGGAAAATCCGTGATTATGCATACGCTTACAGGTCGGGCCTTACCACACCGTCAATGGTAGGTTCAGGTGTCCCCATGTTTCGGACGCTTGTTTAATTCGACTAAGAAACGTCGTCCACCTTAATTGAATAGGTTGCTGAGCATGTCATTTCAGCGGTGGAGGAATGCAAACCCCGAACGCCTCTATTAATTTCTTTCAATCCTGAGGAAGTAAGAAGGCAGGCTGCAGCATCTACTCAAAGGTTTGAGGAAGGTAGTATTGCCAATTTACAGTTTGACCAACCTTGCTACATGATGCATGCTCAATCTATATTTTCTCAACAGGAAATCCTTTGTCTATTTTGGATGGCATTTTCATGGCTGTCAAGGATGACATAGATTGCTATCCTCATCAATCAAAGGGTATGTATGTATGTATATCTTTTAACTTCAAAGTTCATTTTCAGCAAAATTACATAAGATCAACAGGTGGCACAACATGGCTGCACGACATACGCCCTGTTACCAAGGATGGGGTTGCTGTATCTCGGTTAAGAAGCTGTGGTGTCATATTTGTTGGGAAGGCTAACATGCATGAGTTGGGCATGGGAGACACGGGAATGAATCCTCATCATGGGTAAGCTTTTCTTTCAAGTAACTATAAGAAACAAAATATATACGTGTGTGTCTTTATCTTGTTGCCATGACAGGACACCTCGAAACCCACATGACCCACAAAGGTATACTGGTGGATCTTCATCAGGATCTGCCGCTATTGTAGCATCTGGAATATGTCCTGCTGCACTTGGATCAGATGCTGGAGGTTGTATTAATGTTGTGTTTGATTTTACTTATTGTTATAAGTTTCATACTCCTAGAAGTTTAATTTTAAATGCCAGGCTCCATTCGAATTCCTGCGTCCATTTGTGGTGTTGTGGGATTAAAGACTACCTATGGACGGACCGACACAACTGGGTGAATTTAACATTCGTCCTTTTATACCACTATAAATCACAACTATACTTTTGTAAATGTTAGTCATCTTTTACAGGACATTATGTGGGCCAGGGACTGTCGAGGTTATTGGACCAATAGCGTCAAGTGTTGATGATGTCATGCTGATGTAATTAGCTTGCTGCATCCTTAATATTCTTGTCTATAGTCATTTTATAAATTGTATCCTCATATTTTCATGACTGTATGTTAAAAACAGTTTTTATTGATTTCTTCCCGTAGATATGCAGCGATGCTGGGATCCTCGCCTGCTGATAAAATCAGTTTAAGACCGGTGTGCTCTTGCTGTTGGATAATATTCATAAATCACCACTTTACTTTTTTGCACTAATTATATTAGCCTCCATTTTATGCAGCCCATCCCTTGTTTGCCAGATTTGTCATCAAATGCTGGCTTCCCAATGCGATTAGGGAAGTACACACAGGTGGTTTTTCCATTCTATCTTGAGGTGGCAAGATGTGTAGGTTGGGAAACTGGTTCAGGTTGAAACGGGTCATATTTGAGTTGGGTCGGTCCAATAAACACTTGTTTGTCCAACTACTTTAAAAAAAAAAAGGTTTTAAATAATTAAAGCATTAATTATTATCAAAGTAATTATTAAAGTCTAAAAAAACAATTTGGGATATTGTATGCATTAAAAATAGACTTTAGACGACTTTCAACCTGTCAATGGGTTGGAATGGACATAATTTTATCAACTAAGGTCTTGAGTATTAACAATGTGTAAACCGCCCTTTCAGTGGTTTGATGATGTAAGCTCGCCTGACATATCTAGTGTCTGTGGACAAGTTCTTACTTCATTATCAGAGATGCACGGGTGTGAAGTAAGTCTATATATCTACTCAAATGTTATTCTTCCAGATTGTGATATTTGCTTTTGTTGAATTTAATTTTATCAAACCATGATCAAAGAAAGTGCATAGAGGTTCAATATCCTTTTTTTGTGGTTCAAGATAGTAGAGATTACTATACCAGAGCTTCAACAGATGCGCATAGCACAAATCGTTTCATATGGTTGTGAATCGCTGTGCTCATTAGTGCCCCAATTCCAAAAAAGGTATGTCTATTTCTGGTTGTCCATTTCATAAGTTTATGTATAGCTGCAGGAGGTTTCAGAAACTTGTTCGTTTGTTTTCCATTCGTCTTACGCAGGAGGTTTCAGAAACTTGCACTGGATAGTCGTATAAATTTGGCAGTTTTTCAGTCATTCACAGCCTCAGATTATGTTGCTGCCCAACGTCTTAGGTAACATGAGGTTTCTTATGTAGCAAACTTGATTTCTAGTGTCTGTAGTAATTTAATATGTTACAGGCGGAGATTAATGTATTACCACATGGAAATCTTCAAGAAGGTCGACATTATCGTGACCCCCTCAACTGGGTATTACAGGCTCAGCTATTAAATTAAGTTAGTATATTTATTGATTATTTTCATGACCTAGTTGTGTTATTTTCCAGCATGACTGCACCTACGATTCACCCAACTGCACTTGATTGTGGTGAATCAGATCTGGAGGTTACAGGTAAGAAAAGATCTATGTATAGCAACTATGGCAAAATGAGATGGATCATAACCAATGGAATGTGTTGTTCAGGTAACCTAATGAAATTTGCGGTGACAGCAAATGTTCTTGGATTCCCAGCCATTTCTGTCCCTGTAAGTGATAAAAGTGAATTTATTATAAATGACCGGCTAACTTCCTCTTCTATGCAGTTAATATCGGTGATATATCGGTAAATATCGGTACCGATATTATCGGTGATATTGACCGATATAACCGATATATCACCGATATTTTACCGATATATCACCGATATTTGACCAATATAATCGATATATCACTGAATTATTGGTGTTAAATTGCTATATATATAAATTCTGCATTATATTAAAATTACCGATATCTCACCGAGATAACCTATATTTCAAATATCGGTCCTTGACCGATATCCAATATTTTTCCGCATTAACTGCATAGCTCCTCTCTAACAAAATGTTGTTGTCTGCCTAGGTTGGTTATGATAAGCAGGGACTTCCAATAGGCTTGCAGCTAATGGGAAGACCTTGGTGTGAAGCTACGATCTTGCGTTTGGCTGCTGCCATAGAGGTAAAACCCGAAGGCTTGACCTATCAACTTTAAGGTCAAATAAACCATTTATCATTCTGGACTTGTCATAAATTTAAAGATGATCATCTCAATGAAAGCCTATAAATAGTTAATTTGACCTTCAAAAGTCAAAGAGTAGACTAAACACGAAGACCGCCGCGCTGACTATTTTCATTTTCTTTTCCAGCAACAATGGAATGAACCTAAGAGGAAGCCTGTAATATATTTCGACGTTACGAAGGGTAAGTGAGTAACAAGCTGGGGTTGTTGATCAGTGCTCAAGGATAACTTGATTCAAAACCATATGTTCAAAATGGTGAAACAGTTTGATACCATGGCATATAAATAAATTTATCTATCAAATTATTAAGTCTCTTGTAAAAAATTAACCACAAAATCACTAAAAGCATTTTGATATTATTGAAATTAATTTGTCATACAAAAGTAGCCATTAAGTAACTAGATTAATTCACATATAAAACCTACGTATCACATATAATACTAGTTTTATATTACACATATAACAATATACTAAATCAAAATAAAAAGTTGAAACCTTAATTAGCTCACAGTATCAGTGTTGTGTATTGAAATAAAATGTGCTATTTTCCTTTTAGCAAGCTTGTATAAAAGTTTTGAGTCAAAAATAAATAGAACTAGTGGGATTCCCCGCTATGTAGCAGTCTTTCTGTGAGTATCGATTTCCTTTGTTACAATACTGACACTCGGTATAGTAAGCGAAAGACTCAATAAGATATAGACACGTATTTTACATCTACTAAAATCCACTGAAAAGAATATTGCATGGTATCGGTTCGATTTGTCAGAGAAAACCATAAAAACGTATGCGACAACGGTATCCATGTTCAGATGGTAGGCGGTTCGGTTCGTCAAAGTAAAGAACAAAAAAATTTAACTATATTTGGCATGTTCAACTTTTATCAAATCGTAGATAAAAATAAAAATATGAAACGGTGCATTCAACCTTTTACAAAATAGTTATAGTATATTACTAAATAAATAGTTATATTATGAAATAGTTATATTATGTTATAAAATGACGAAAAGGTAAACCTCATTTCATATATGAAAAAAAAATCCTAAACCACATGGCAACTTTGATGACATGCTTATTCGTGTTTCGATCATTTGTACATTACTATTTCTAATTCGGTTTTGAGTAATATTAAAGTGAGACGTCTATAAACATATGTATATCCAAATGGCATACTCGAAGTTCTATAAAAATATCGTATCTTAAAAATTATAAGTGGAATGCGAAACAAGCTCAACAGTAATTATATGAGTTAGTTATATTATATGGAATGGTTGTGAGTGGTTTTGAGTGGAAGAGAAAGACAATATCACTTATTTGTAAATATACGGGAAACATTATTCACCCTTATAACTTTTTTAATATTTTTGAAAGTGGATGTGAGTGGAGGAAAGAGAAAAGGTAACATAAAAGTATAAAAAGATATTACTTAATTGAAATGGCAAAAGAAAAAATAGAGAGTTTTAGTGTAATTATAGAAATTAGGATAAGAGATCAGATGTGAATGTTGTGACATGTATTTAAAATATCGACTTGATAAAAGAAATATTAAAAAGCAGCTAGCCCTTCAGGAACTTCTATGATATGATTTGCTAAAAGCGTAAAATAAAAAAAATTTCAATGTTAAATGGAAATAGATTGGTAATCGCTAGTAATTAATGTACATGTACATGACGTCGAATTTGCCATATATTATTAACAAGGTCTTCCGATACGGTAGCTCCTATATAATGTTCTCTTTACCCAAGTTATGAGTTATTCCGATATCTTTTTTTATAATTTTTATTGTTACAAAATCCCTTTATTATATTTGGATTTCCATGGAGCTGCTCTCAATTTGTTCACCGATTGATGGTCGGTGGACCGTTTCCCACAACAATTCTACGAAGAAAGCTTTTCTTGTCAGTGAGTAATTTGAGTCCTAAAAGTAACCTTCTACAATGACAGACGCCAAGTGGGGCTAGGTCACTTGGTAGAGGCTCTTGCCTCTTAGTGGGAGGTCTTGGGTTCAATCCCAAGCAAAGGTGAGTTATTTGTAAATATAGTAGTTTGGGTGAGTAACGTTAGCCATTAAAAAAAAAAAAAATTCTACAATGACAGTCCAAACAACAAGATTTCTCTCAGTTATGCAACTAAAATGTATCCGCATACCCCTTGCAATATGGGCATGCTAGCATGTCGTGTAACATATATGTCACCTATTGGGTAGTGATCGGTCCTCTCAAATTACTCACACATTTTTGGTAATAGATGTTTACAATAAATAATCACACCTAACACTTCTGGTTAAATCTCTTGCTCTTTATCGTCATTTTCTTTTTCTCTAGAGTAAATTATTGTTTTGGCTCCTGTGGTTTAGTCCGTTTAACCATTTCAGACTAAAAATGAATCTTTTAACATATCAGACCCCGAGGTTGCAATCTATAACGGTTTTGGCCCCTGTGGTTTAGTCCGTTTAACCACTGAACCGTAAGGACTATGAGATGTTTCAGCGTTAGCCTGAACTTACTCACCGGTTCTGCACAGTCGACAACGACTCTACTCAACCCGCATCGGATATAACGATCAACCGACCGATTGATTTACATGAAGCAGGAACAAAAGGCCTTGGCCTAGTATCTTCTCCAAACTGATTTCAAGGGATGCGGTAATTACTACCAAGAATGATAGTAGCTTACTACATTCACTTTCTGTCAAACACATTTCCAGGTTGCGGTCCTGCGTGGGCGCGCGCAGAGCGGAAATAGAAATGTTTGGTTTATGCTCAGTTTACCGCACACAGCGATGCTATGAAAAACCGCATCCTATTGTTATACAAGTGAACTGTCACTTTGACTTCCGTGACCAAACCAGCAAGTGGTATGCCTGGGCACTGACATCGGCGGTCAGCTTGTAACAACCTGACTTTGCAAGTCAAAGTCAAAGTACAAGTCAAAGTCAAAGTCAAGACATGTCATTTTTCAGATCTGTCTTTTCTTGCTTAATTATTGCGTGTACACTCGAGATTCGATAGACGATATATATGTTAACGACATTTTAAACTATGTTCTACAACACATTTTATAACGCTTATTCAAGACGCATTTATCGTTGTTTTACAACACATACTCTTTGTAACACTCGTCTTTTAATTTCATTGTTTAATCACAAAAATGCGGTATTTGTAAGACAAAATTTATAATTAACAAAAACTTGGTTAGTAAACCACGTTATACTTCATCATAGTATTTAACATAGTCAAATAACTGGATTGAAACATTGGTCATTCATAAGCATTTACAAAACAACATAGTTCAACTAGATTAGATTAGTGCGGAAGCATCCAAATTTGTGTTCGGTTCCTGAAGCATTGACTTGATCATCATCCGCGCAATAGCAATACCTAAAAGCTGGAAATTTTGACCAATATTAGTATTAGAATTCTTAGAAAATTAGCATAATCGAAACTACGATCAAAAACGGATTCGGTTAACTAAGATATGCAAAGTTTAGCAAATGTAACTGGGCTCTACCGTAAGTTACGGTAGCCACCGTAAGTTACGGTAGCCGCTGGGCAACACTGGTCTGCCGTAAGGCAGTAGAAAGCTACCGTAACGATTTGTTCTCTACCGTAAGTTACGGTAGCTCTCTGGACAAATTGATTTGCAGCAGATGCTGCATTTTCCCAGCTCCGATTCTTTTTACGAAAAAGTGTATAACTTTTAATCTACACATCCGTTTTACGCGATTCTTTTTCCTACGCGTTCGTAATTTAATTCTCCATCACATGGAGTTAAAATCCGACATCTGAGTTTATAAAATTTTAGATTTCAAGCTCTCGACTGGAAATCGATTATTACACTTTTTGACCCATTCACGATTTTATCAAACAACTTGTGTCCAAACCATTTTAAAACCCAGGTTTACTAGTTATTTCAAATCCTTGGCGCGTAAACATAGCTTTTATGAAATATGAGACTATTACACAAGCTATACACATAACCCGTATTGACCCGTTTAGGGAATTTAACAATTTATTCTAACACTTGCGCTTTTCTTTGACACTTCAAGATTCCATATCAAATTAACTACATATATTCCACCACAACTATTTTGTGGTGGATTTAACATAATGAACCCCTTCTTCCAAATTTTACCCTTCGGCTAGTCTTTTTTCGCAGATGTCTATTTTTAGGCATCCGACCCACCGATGTTTTTGCCTAGAACTCTTATACGCATCTAAAGGTTACGAAATCATAATATAAGTTTCTAAACAACCTCTAAGGGTTGTTTACCCGGTTTACCCATCAAGGGCTTAATGGTCATTTTTAATCATTCATTCTTTTACAATGAAGGACTTCACAAATATTCGACCTTACTTGCACTATTAAGTATAAATTCATATAAGCGTACCTGGCCCGGGTCAACAAATAGAACAGATTTATACCTCGCTTTAATTATCACAAAATCCATAGCGACGCAATTATTCGATTTGCTAATCTCTCCTGTTAACATAAGACTTGACAACCACATTAGTCGATATTGTCAAATGGTGTTATCACCACCATTTGACCCGGTTGGCCTATATGCCCAACCTTACCTATTTAATCAAAAACATGGTTTTTTGATTTCCAGTTCACCCATCCATCCCATCCCGGATTTTATTACCAAATCCTTTTTCTCTTAAACACTTTTCTTACAAATTCAACCCATTTCGGCTTACGCCATGGGTATCCTTTTCAACTTCGATTCACATTAGTCGACACTTGACCAATTTCTATTTTTACCCTTTTTCCTCATTATTAGATTACACCGCAAGGTAGTCTTAACGGAAATCCTTATTTTTGATATTATGGTTATCGCATTTATAACATACGGAATAAACAAGTTGTCTACATAAGTGTGTAAGTTCCACTTACCTTGCATCCATGCCACGCTTTTCCTTCCGTTCTAGATCCGTTTGACCCGCTTCATCCACAAGCCTCCATCTTGCTTGTCAAGAGTCAAACTATAATTTTCATTCACAAGATGGTTAGATTAGTTATTCAAGATCATGACCTTCACACCTTATGAATCTTTTACCACTATTCTTAATGAACCTTATCATAGGTCGGTTTGACTTTTAAAAGTCAAACCACCAATTTACATATATGGATGCACTAACAAGTTCACATGATTCGATTTAGGCACGTTATCGACCACTTAGTGAGCATCATCTTTTGAGATGCCATATCGACTAACATGTTATCTAATTCATACCTCCAGTAACCATAATTCAACATGTAATTATAGTCATTGTATGCACATATACACTTTGACCATCATAACCATGGGTATAACTCTTGTGTCAAACCCCACTTCTAATCACTTATGAATTCTTAACAAAATCTCTAATTTGTTCAAGTAGTTCATTCATACTAGTTAATATGATGTTTATAAACACCAATACAACATAACATTCAACATTCAAACAAGTTTGCATCTAGGGTTTGTTCCTAGACTTGTACTCACATCAATATCACTATAACATTCAACATTCAAACAAGAATTTCGTTCATGCATGTTTATCACAAATTCAAAATATCACTAAACATCAAAATTCAACATACCTTGTGATCCCCTAAGCTTGGTGATCACGATTTTATTAAAAGCACCAAATTTTAGCTTGATTCATCTTCGATTTTGCTAGATTCTTGTGAGTTTTAGGGCTTTTGTGAGCCCTTTTTTTTTGCTCCTGATGATAATCGACCAAACACACACATGAGTGTTGTTTTGGTGTTTTAAGTCTTTCACTTAAAATCATGTTTTCACACTAGGCCCCTTTTGGTCCTTGTAATTTCAAGGATTTTTAAAGAGGATCATTAGTTCAAGTTTCTCCTTATTGTTTTACTAAACAATTTACTAACTAGGTTGATATTCCTAGTTTCTTAGTGAGTTTCGGGGTATATATCCCGTTTTATTTTAAGTCCCGTTAACCCGGGCCTCTAATAAACTTTTATTTCTCAAAGTGTTTATTTTTCTTTTTAATTAACATTAGTTTTAATTATTTAAATCCTAATATTTACCAGGTTACTTTTTACCACTAACGGTATTTTACCCGTTCGTTAATATTAACGTGGTTTGATTACCAAACCCGTTTTTGGGGTGTTACAAGTCTACCCCCCTTAAAGAGGTTTCGTCCCCGAAACCTTATTTACGTAGTTCATTGGTTTAATCAAACGAACCTAGTTTCGTTTTCAAGGCACCCGTTTCTTTTGGTCAAAAGCTTTCATTTTATATTGACACGTGCGTCTTTCATGTGTAAGGCCTCGTGGGCCGTTACTTTCAACTTGTATCCATTAGTGTTATTGATTATTTAATTTGGCGGTTAGACTTGTTAGTCACCGGTTACCTCATACCCCATCACCCGGGTTTACTATATTGCCGTCATTGGCCTTTTGCGTGTTTATGATTTCATATCTTGCAACTTACGTTATAACGTCATTATATTCTATATCACTTTTGTGACCGTGATCACATCACGTCATGTTTAAGTTTATGTCGACTCTTCTTATCGAAAATCTTTCTTTCGAATGCATTGCCTTGCACCCATCGGTGTTAAGATCTATATTCTTTGATATTAATCATTTTCCGAATTCGTCTCATAATATTCATATTTGTTAAAACGTTGTTTCTTACTAAAACTGAATTTTAGTTTAACGTTTTTTTTACTAAGTCAATTACTCATATCGAGGAAATTGACAACCCATAATTTATTCCTTTCCGTTCTCATTTTACGCGAGGAATCGTAGCAAGTTCCCTCGCTTTCTCCTATTGACCCGTAGGTTCTTTCACTTAGCCTCGTAGGCTGTTTCCTTAGGTCCTCACCCCTTTTTAACGGGGACCCTAAGGTTTATTTCCCTTTTTTATTCCTGACCCGAGGGTCATTCTGGTCCCGTAGACCTTAACACTGCTCGCATTCCCGAAGGTTACGATGAACCCGCAGATTCATCTTTTATTTGTGTCTATATTCAAATGTATATATACATATATATAGTTTCAAAGCATCTCTTGTTATGTTTGGAATCGTATTTTTTCGCTTTTGAACTTTAGTTGACCTTGACCGTAGTCTAAGGCTTCATTTTTTTTACTTTTGGGCAAAATTTTCCGACTTTATGACTTCTCACATCATTTATGCGTCGGTTCATCTTATGCTCATCATTCTCCAGTTTACATATATTCGTATTTGATTATGTCTCATTACCGGGCTCATTATTCTTTTGCTATTAACGCTACCGTTATCCCACTTGCGCTTACTCATGCCATCCGGCATTATATTATATTCAACCAGTTTAACTTATTCATGTGAAGTTTTATCATTTATGGATGTCAAATTTCATTCTTTGTTCGACCCATTCAACTTTAAAATAGTTGAACATATATTATCAAATTTCTATTTACGTCATCTTGTCGTCTTTTAGTCGTGACTCAAAACCCGAGTCTTTTAACTTTCCATCCGAGTTCCCGTTTCTCGGTCTACTCATGTGTTTAAATCCTTACCCATCAACCGGGTGTTTTACCGAAGTCGTTATTATTGCAACCCTCCCGGTATGCATTAAGACTTCGCTTCACTTTTATATTTCGACTTTGTCCTCAAGTTTGACGTTTTACAAAAACGGCCCGTTAAGAGACTTATTTGCATTCTCCGGGTTCGAGTGTAAGTACACCCCCTCCCAATGCATATCTTAATCATTTTACATATTTGCATTATCCGGGTTCGAGTGTAAGTACATCCCTTCCCAATGCATATCCTAATCATTTTACATGAATCTTTGTCCCTTCACTCGGGCTCATTATCCTAATGTAATACGCTTCCGTCACCCGGCTGTGCGTTTACATTATTATCGATTATTTTGCTCATTTGATTCATTGGGTACTTTTTAATTTGTCCCGCTCACCCCCGTTCTTACTACATCGGATGTAAATGTGTCCGCTATAAGAAGTTCATGGTATCATATGCCACTACTTACTTGGCCAGAGTAAGCGATTAACACATGACACACATGACCTTTTTATAGTTTTCACATCACGTCCTATGTAAGTAACGCCTCTATTTAGTTTTCTTGGAAATAATATCCTGGATAGGTATTCTATTCAGGTTTTCCAAGTTTCTAATATACATATGCAACAATCATTCTCTACATGTTTATTGCATATTGTTATTTGTGCGATTACATTTAAAAGCGTGCACCTGGTAATGCTTACCCCGACGGGCGTTCCTTGCCATTAACCTTGTTCGCGGTCGTTACGCGATTTATGTCCTTGATTAGCATACTCTTTGGACCGTTCCTCTATCAGATCCGCGATTTGTTAAACTCTCGCTATCTTCATATGCGAGTGTCCTTCAATTAAAACATTTGCAAGAATTAATAACATGAACTTCAATAGTCGCCTGTATTATAATACAAGGCTTTTCTAATATACACGTTAACGCGCGCACTTTCGTCAACTATATTCATCATTTAATTGAGGTAACGTGTATCACACGATAGCCTTATGTGTTGTTTACAACACTTTAGCATGCTAAACTTATTAACATACATGTACTTACCGGATTTGCGATCAAGCCTCGAACCGAACACTTTGTTAACAACCTTAAGCTCTGATTACCAACTTGTAACACTCGTCTTTTAATTTCATTGTTTAATCATAAAAATGCGGTATTTGTAAGACAAAATTTATAATTAACAAAAACTTGGTTAGTAAACCACGTTATACTTCATCATAGTATTTAACATAGTCAAATAACTGGATTGAAACATTGGTCATTCATAAGCGTTTACAAAACAACATAGTTCAACTAGATTAGATTAGTGCGGAAGCATCCAAATTTGTGTTCGGTTCCTGAAGCATCGACTTGATCATCATCCGCGAAATAGCAATACCTAAAAGCTGGAAATTTTGACCAATATTAGTATTAGAATTCTTAGAAAATTAGCATAATCGAAACTACGCTAAAAACGGATTCGGTTAACTAAGATATGCAAAGTTTAGCAAATGTAACTGGGCTCTACCGTAACTTACGGTAGCCACCGTAAGTTACGGTAGCCACCGTAAGTTACGGTAGCCACCGTAAGTTACGGTAGCCGCTGGGCAACACTGGTCTGCCGTAAGGCAGTAGAAAGCTACCGTAACGATTTGTTCTCTACCGTAAGTTACGATAGCTACTGTAACTTACGATAGCTCTCTGGACAGATTGATTTGCAGCAGATGCTGCATTTTCCCAACTCCGATTCTTTTTACGAAAAAGTGTATAACTTTTAATCTACACATCCGTTTTACGCTATTCTTTTTCCTACGCGTTCGTAATTTAATTCTCCATCACATGGAGTTAAAATCCGACATCTGAGTTTATAAAATTTTAGATTTCAAGCTCTCGGCTGGAAATTAATTATTACTTTTTTTGACCCATTAACGATTTTATCAAACAACTTGTGTCCAAACCATTTTTAAACCCAGGTTTACTAGTTATTTCAAATCCTCGGCGCGTAAACATAGCTTTTATGAAATATGAGACTACTACACAAGCTATACACATAACCCGTATTGACCCGTTTAGGGAATTTAACAATTTAATCTAACACTTGCGCTTTTCTTTGACACTTCAAGATTCCATATCAAATTAACTACATATATTCCACCACAACTATTTTGTGGTGGATTTAACATAATGAACCCCTTCTTCTAAATTTTACCCTTCGGCTAGTCCTTTTTCGCAGATGTCTATTTCTTGGCATCCGACCCACCTATGTTTTTTCTTAGAACTCTTATATGCATCTAAAGGTTACGAAATCATAATATAAGTTTCTAAACAACCTCTAAGGGTTGTTTACCCGGTTTACCCATCAAGGGCTTAATGGTCATTTTTAATCATTCATTCTTTTACAATGAAGGACTTCACAAATATTCGACCTTACTTGCACTATCAAGTATAAATTCATATAAGCGTACCTGGCCCGGGTCAACAAATAGAACCGATTTATACCTCGCTTTAATTATCACAAAATCCATAGCGACGCAATTATTCGATTTGCTAATCTCTCCTGTTAACATAAGACTTGACAACCACAGTAGTCGATATTGTCAAATGGTGTTATCACCACCATTTGACCCGGTTGGCCTATATGCCCAACCTTACCTATTTAATCAAAAACATGGTTTTTTGATTTCCAGTTCACCCATCCATCCCATCCCGGATTTTATTACCAAATCCTTTTTCTCTTAAACACTTTTCTTACAAATTCAACCCATTTCGGCTTACGCCATGGGTATAATTTTCAACTTCGATTCACATTAGTCGACACTTGACCAATTTCCATTTTTCCCTTTTTCCTCATTATTAGATTACACCGAAAGGTAGTCTTAACGGAAATCCTTATTTTTGATATTATGGTTATCGCATTTATAACATACGGAATAAACAAGTTGTCTACATAAGTGTGTAAGTTCCACTTACCTTGCATCCATGCCACGCTTTTCCTTCCGTTCTAGATCCGTTTGACCCACTTCATCCACAAGCCTCCATCTTGCTTGTCAAGAGTCAAACTATCATTTTCATTCACAAGATGGTTAGATTAGTCATTCAAGATCATGACCTTCACACCTTATGAATCTTTTACCACTATTCTTAATGAACCTTATCATAGGTCGGTTTGACTTTTAAAAGTCAAACCACCAATTTACATATATGGATGCACTAACAAGTTCACATGATTCGATTTAGGCACGTTATCGACCACTTAGTGAGCATCATCTTTTGAGATGCCATATCGACTAACATGTTATCTAATTCATACCTCCAGTAACCATAATTCAACATGTAATTCTAGTCATTGTATGCACATATACACTTTGACCATCATAACCATGGGTATAACTCTTGTGTCAAACCCCACTTCTAATCACTTATGAATTCTTAACAAAATCTCTAATTTGTTCAAGTAGTTCATTCATACTAGTTAATATGATGTTTATAAACACCAATACAACATTAATTTCATCAAATCAACCAAAACCCACTTAGCTCATACTTGATTAGTTGATTAATCACTAGTTTATGTCACAATTCTACAAGTTTGCATCTAGGGTTTGTTCCTAGACTTGTACTCACATCAATATCACTATAACATTCAAACAAGAATTTCGTTCATGCATGTTTATCACAAATTCAAAATATCACTAAACATCAAAATTCAACATACCTTGTGATCCCCTAAGCTTGGTGATCACGATTTTATTAAAAGCCCCAAATTTTAGCTTGATTCATCTTCGATTTTGCTAGAATCTTGTGTGTTTTAGGGCTTTTGTGAGAGCCCTTTTTTTTGCTCCTGATGATAATCGACCAAACACACACATGAGTGTGTGTTTTAGTGTTTTAAGTCTTTCACTTAAAATCATGTTTTCACACTAGGCCCCTTTTGGTCCTTGTAGTTTCAAGGATTTTTAAAGAGGATCATTAGTTCAAGTTTCTCCTTATTGTTTTACTAAACAATTTACTACTAGGTTGATATTCCTAGTTTCTTAGTGAGTTTCGGGGTATATATCCTGTTTTATTTTAAGTCCCGTTAACCCGGGCCTCTAATAAACTTTTGTTTCTCAAAGTGTTTATTCTTCTTTTTAATTAACATTAGTTTTAATTATTTAAATCCTAATATTTACCGGGTTACTTTTTACCACTAACGGTATTTTACCCGTTCGTTAATATTAACGTGGTTTGATTACCAAACCTGTTTTCGGGGTGTTACACTCTTTAATGCATTTTATCGCATCGCATGTTAGTCTAAACGCTATCGCATAGCATCGCTAACTCGAAACGCAATTACTGTTATTGTTCTATCTGTGTTATTATGTGCTCTACTTGTGTGTGTGCCTTATGTATGTTTTGGGATGATATTCGCAAACGCAATCGCAACCCTATCACAACGCATCGCAAACTCAAAACGCAGATTGATTTTAAGTGTTAGGTGTGTAGTAGTTATGTTATTTGTGTAACTAGTTGTTAAACATCGTGTGGTTTTCTCATCGCAACACTTATTCGTAACCCGCTTAAACGAAACGCAACGCTCAACGCAAGAAACGAAAGTCGGAAAACTAACCCGCGCAAGCCAACCGATCGAACGACCATTCAATCGAATGGACATCCGACCGGATAACCATCCGATCGACTGGCCATCCGACCCACTTAACCCTCCGCCGCCTCTCACACTCTCACACTATAAATACTCACCTGTCACATCAACTGTTCATTGATGTGATAGCCCTATCCGACTAGCACATTCTCAAGCACTTTTCTCTCGATTCCAAGCGATTTCCGTAAGTTTTCTTCTTAAATCTTGTACTTCCATCTTCATTACACACATCTCCATCATCTTCTCCACTGAAATCACTACTTTTTTACCATGAAATCACCGGATTTGAACTGCTTTAGGGTGACGTCACCTCAGGTTCTTATGAACACTGAAGTGTGACATCATCTCATCAATATTTGCCCGGATCTAACGGATTTCTACACATTTTCACACTGATTCTAACAAGGTTTCCACAATTATCAACTATTTCAAATTTTTCTTCAATATTCCTTACTTTTTCTCAAAACCGTTAGGATCTAGGCTCGTTCAGGCTCTCCTCTAGCAGGGAACTGGTTCGAGAATGGATTTCTACCAAAGAGACGACCGATTCGCGGGTTGAACATGAAACTTCATCAAAAGAACAGTGAGTACGACTGAATGGGGTGATTCCCATCCGATCGGATGAGCTGGTCCTTGATGGGTTTCCGTTGTGTGACACGTCATCATGCCGTCTCCGTTAAAACTTTTAACTTAGAAAATTTTACAAAATTCCAAACAACATATCACCCAACTGAATAGCCATCCGATTGGATGACCATCCGATCGAATGACTGTTCGAACAGGTGACATGTTCTTTATAACTTTCAACACTTAAACAATTTTGCTCAAAACTATCAAACTCTCAGACGAATAGCCATCCGATCGAATGGCCATCCGTCCGGATGACCATCCGACCGGATGACTTGATATCTAGAAACACTTCACATTTTCCAAAATGCTACAACGAAAATTTCAAAGTTTCAAAACAAATTACAAGCACTCACATCCCACTCGAATGATCAGCCGACAGAATGGTCATCCGACCGGATGACCATCCGTCCGGATGATCATCCGCTCGACTTACCATTCGATGCTCAACTCACCGTTTACACGCTGTTCAACGCTTACGCTATCGTTCTGTACTTAGGCTAACCTCCAAGCGTTCCCTTCAATCCAAGGCTGTGTTTATTTTCTAAACACATACGGTGAGTATACTCGAACCCATTTTCTTTTAACGCACTTTGGGTGTTACATACGTTTTCTATATCAAATCACATCGAGCACACAACGCAAACACTTTTAACGCTAACCGCTCTCGCATGTTATACATGACACGATGAATGCTTGTATGTTATGTTTACACAATGTTTGTTTGCCTGACACCTTAGCAACGATAGTACTATAGTTTGGACTCAGCACCTGTCGTGGACAGGGGTTGTTAAGGGTTTTACTTCACATGGTCACAGTGGTGATAATGTGTTGCGCATTCTACAACTCGCAGTCATGTCGGTTGCATACTTCATTGTCGATAGCTTACATGCTTCACATTTCTACGTGTTACATGATGGTTATGCGTAAACGCTTTCGCTATACTATATGCTATCAAACTTGTGTACTCACCTTTACACTCTGTGTATTGACTGTATTTTAACGTATGTGACAGGTTGATTAGGATGCTTGCTATGTTTCGCTGGAAATCAAGCTAGGGAGTCTAGAAACTACATTAAATAAATCTGAGTTGTCGGAACTATTTACTTGTCTTTGAGAAAAATGTCTGTAATAACTGTTTTTACTTTATATGTTTATGGTATGGGACGTGAACGTTAAATATATGGTAATTCAATAGTTGTTATGGATTCTCTTGGACAATCTGTTTCGCTCAGTGCCGCGCCCCGATGTTTCCGGCATCGGTTGGGGTGTGACACAGCTGACCGCCCAATGCGCAGCTGCCCAACCCACATGCATAAAGTTGATGAACATACTGACAACCCCAACAGGCCACGTGGCGGGTGTTCCTTCGTGCAACCGATGTAGCAGGACACATGGTAACACCTCTGTGTACGCCCAAGACTCTCGTGACCCGCGCAGCTGTCACGTCTATGAAAAGCTGCAAGATTGTCAGTCGAGCCCTAAGTCCATCAGCCGGCCCTTTGGCCCTTCTCCTTCATTCTTCGGCTATAAATACCCGTCCCGAGCCACGTTTGAGGTCACGCTAATCTGCTCTCTCACAATTACTACTTAAATACTTATCTTGCTCCTAAGCAAATACTTATTCTCATGCTGAAGGGTGGTAACAAGGAGCAACCCCCATCTAGAGGTGTACAAAAAAAAACAATTTTAGAACCGAAACCGGTTTTTTATAACCGAACCGCCGGTTTGTGACTGGTTACTATTCTTGATCTGAAAAACCGGTTAATAACCGAAACCGGTTTAAAAAAAAAAACCGGTCCCAACCGGTTACACCGGTTATTGTTTTGGACTTGAAAAACTGGTTAGTAACCGAAACCGGTTATAAAAAAACCGGTTTTCATTTTGGGTGAAAAAACCGGTTCGGTTAATAACCGGAACCGGGTTTTGAAAAAAAACTGATTTGTACACCTCTACCCCCATCCCATTCTCCATGTTGCAAGTCACGGTGTGTTTTCATTGTGCAGGAGACGGATTAGAGGACGACCAGGCCACCAATCGAGGAAAGGAGGGATTAACCCTACTTGACGAGACTCGACCCGTGAACTAACCTCTCGATTAACCACTCTTTGATTATATACTATAAAATAAGCTTTGTAAAATAGAAATTTGCAAGTGTTGGGCCACTCCGCCTAAATGGAAGTGTTAAAAAGAATCTGAAAGTAAAAGGCGATGGGAGAATTGAAGGGCAGTTAAACCTGCCCCATCAGCCAACTTGTTCACACTTTGTTTACCACCAAATCTTGCTTCATCATCAAAGCAACAAACTTATCACCTGATCGTCAATCTTGATGTCAGCTTGAAGCTTATTATATATTCATGCACAAGCTCGAGGGAACTATGTCAAGTGGAGATGGGGAAGAAGAAGAAGAACGTTATGTTGCCTGCCAACCAAGTCGATTTGACCAAAGTCAAGTACGATCCTGGAGAGATCGAAGGTTCTTCTACTTGTTACCTTCTCTTTTCTACTTTCTAGGTAGCTAATATAATAATATTAATTATGATTAATGTTGCATGCATGCAGCTCCTAACTTGAGTGGGCTATGGCTGAGGATTTTTGTTATGTTCATTGAAATGCCAATCATTGGTCCTGTCATCGTTGCTTACTTGAAGAAGCCGAATAAGCTACAAGAGGTCTGTCTGTCTGTTTGTCGGTCCATTAAATTGAGGGGCATATGTTTTCTTATTTACATATGTATCATCTATGTATGTTATGCAGATGTTAAGGGAGACTGTGATGCCAGAACCACCCATGTTTCGACCAGAGTTCCCTCTTCAAGGTTTTAATTCTTCTACCTTAATCTAAAGACACGTTATATAAAAAACCACTTTCAGAATGATCCTGAATTCATTTTCCTTTATTTTTCTTTTCTGTTGCTTGTTCATAAAATTCTAATATCTTGGATTATTAAATGCTTGCTATGGAATCAAAACAGAAGTAGAATGCGGTTAGTATTGTGTTTGGTTTTCTGACCGCATTACAATTCAGACAAAAAGCTTAATCCTTAATTCATGCACTTGTTGGCCAAATTATAAGACATGGGATGATGGGGAAAATGAACGATACTATTTTGGAATCACATGGGTTGTAATCCTTCTTGTCTATCGATCTAACAATGAATTAAGACAAATATTTACCTTAATCTATACTATATATATATTATAATGCATGAGGGAGGACATTTTAAGACACCTAAAAAGTAAGAACTTTTCTCCTCTTAATCTATAAATAAATACACACCTAAAATAAACAATAATTATATTTTAGTCTCTCGTCTATTACACTTAACTCCATGAATTTTAACATAATTATGGATAATTAGTTACACTTTTCCCCCTCCACAACAAACTTATAATTTCTTTTTACATATTTTTGGCATATCTTATAAACTATAATGTTTTAAAAATAATCCAAAAGTATCGTGACGACCTACTTATTTTATCGACATTTCGATAGTTGTCTTGGTCAGTAATAAACTTGTGGATTAAAAGGTAAAAGTATATGATGCCTTAGTGTACAAGTGATTAAAGCCCAACGTATTTAGTCATTATCCCAGAATGCTTAATAGCTACAGAATGTCAAGTGATTAAATACCATCAATTTAATCATCTCATCCAGATTACACTTTAATATCTCATCTTTAACAAAACTATAGATTATTAGTTAGTAGCTACACTTTATCCCCTTATAAAAAACTAACTCCCCTCACGATTTTTAAACGGTCATAACTTTTTGGTACGTTAATTTTTTTTAAATTACACCATGTAATCGAGTATGTTATTCTCTTTAATTTGAGTATAGTATTGCTATTGTTTTTTTATTAAAAAAATTGATACGTTACGTGATTAACATTGTCTAAGGGTGAGTAAGAACTGAATCGTTAAACGAAACCGAACCGAAATCAACCAAAAACTAAATTAACTGAAAAATGATTAATCGAAACACAAATTAACCAAAAATGGTTATCGATTTTTTGTACCCTCATTTAATAAAAATTAACTGACCGAACCATTCATATATTTCTAGCTTTTATACCTTCAGTTCATGTATTTCATATTTATACCCCCATTTTATGTATTTATATCTCCATTTCATGTACTTATACACCCATTTCATGTATTTATACCTATATTTCATGTATTTCTAATCAAAAGTTTTAGCCTAAGTTTGGTTTTTAACCGAAATTAAAACAAACCAAAAACCGTCAATCTAACTGAATAAATCAAACCGATTAACTGAAAAGGATTGGTTAATAAAATAGACTAATCGATGACCTCGATTTCGATTGTGGATAACAATCTAACCAACCGAACAAAGCACACCATGGCAATGTATGTGTTTCCATCCGAATCACACGCGCACCTATCGGTTGTTAACCAAAACCGATTATCAGTGAGCAATAACTAACTCATTAACCTAAACTAAACCGATAACAAACGAAACCGAACCGAAATCAATCAAAAACTGAATTAACCAAAAACCGGTTATCAATTTTTTGTACTCTCGTTTAACCAAAATTAATTGAACCGAACCCAATCATTCATATTTTCATATATTTCTAGCTTTTATACATCCGGTTCATATATTTCATATTTTATATCTTCATTTCATTCATTTATACTTTCATTTCATGTATTTATACATTAATTTCATATATTTCTAGAAACCCAAGTTTGGTTTTCGCTATTATTAAGAAATTACGTGAACCAAACCAAAAACCATCAATCTAACCAAATAAACCGAAGTGATTAACCGAAAACCGATTGGTTAATAAAATAGACTAATCTATAACTTTGGTTGAGGATAATAACCGAACAATACACAACACATGGTATGAATTACCCAATTACTTCGTTTTGATATATATCTATGACAATGATGCTATAATAAATATTATATGAATAAGAAAACTAAAAAAAACGAGCATCATAAATGCGATTTATCGTTCCCGCCTCATCATCGCGCGAACTTCTGCTAGCCATTAAGCATCGAAGTTAAGGCTCCCTCAAGAAGTAATCCCCTCTGCTTTTACTTTGAAATTAGAACAAGAATCAGGAGTGGTTTTTCTCAAAGAAGATGGAACATCTCAAGACCGAGTTGATTCGAGCGTTAGATGTCTTCCCCAATATGATCCTGCTTCTGCTAGCGGGAGTTCTGGTTTGACGCCATCATTTCGCTACTGGAAGATTCGTGATTATGCATATTCATACAGGTCAAGGATCACAACGCCAATAAGGGTATGTCACAATCACATACAAGTTGCCCCTGCCAATAGCCTACTCATATTTGATGCTTCTTAATTGAATATATATATATCCATTTAACAGGTCGCAGAGTACGTCATTTCTGCTATTGAAGAATTCAACAATAATAAGAAACCCCCAACACCACAGTTGGTTTCTTTCAATGCTGAAGATGTCAGAAAGCAGGCTGCAGCTTCAACCCAACGGTTTGAGGAAGGTGCATTCATTTCTATCGCTACAAACTTATATGCCATTCCATATATACGAAAACGTATATACCCAAAAATTTCTATACGAAAACTACATATATAACACTACTGAGCGAAAAACTCAGGGATTTCTGCCATTTTAGTTCCTGACTTTTGTCATTTTTTTGCCATTTTCATCCAACCCACTAACTCCATTAAAAAAATTTAGTTAACTTAGGTGAATTTTGGTCAAACCACATTTTTCTTTCTTTTTTTTGCAGGTGCAATGGTATGGGGATGGTGTTGTGCCGGTTTACAATGAAGATGATGGCGGTGGTTGTTGGTTTTACGATGATGGCGGTGGTGTTGGTTGATGACGTGGGTGGCGGAAAAGTGGCCGGTGGTGGTGGAAATGGTGGGTGGTGATGGTGGTGGGGTGGGTGGGTGGTGACGGTGCAGGCAGGTGGTGGCGATGATAGAAGGTTGTGATGGGGTGGGTGGTGGGAGGTGGTGGTGGTGGTGGTCGTCGATGAAAGTGGCAAAATATGATAAAAGTCAGGGACGAAAATGGCAGAAAACAAAACTATTTGGACTAAAATGGCAAGAAAAAAACTCTTTGGACTAAAATGGCAATTTTGGTCAAACCTCAGGGACTAAAATGACAATTTACTCGCTGAAAAATATATTACATATTTTATTAAGCCATGTGGAAAAAAGTATATATTTTGTTAAGTTCAGTCCCAGTTGATGCATTCTTACATGGTTGTGTAGGAAAACCATTGTCAGCTTTGGATGGTATCTTCATGGCAATCAAGGATGATATAGATTGCTATCCCCATCCATCTAAGGGTATATATCTAAATGAGTATTTATTACCTGCCTGGTGCCACCCATGACATATAGATGGAAATTGGTTATTTAAACAGGTGGGACGACATGGTTTGATGAGGTGCGTATTGTTGACAAGGATGCAGTTTGCGTATCAAGGTTAAGGAGCTGTGGGGTGATTTTTGTTGGGAAGGCTAATATGCATGAATTTGGACAAGGGACTACTGGAAATAACCCAAACAATGGGTATGGTTTAGTTGATTAAT
This sequence comes from Helianthus tuberosus, assembly GCA_030545235.1. Classification (NCBI taxonomy): domain Eukaryota; kingdom Viridiplantae; phylum Streptophyta; class Magnoliopsida; order Asterales; family Asteraceae; genus Helianthus; species Helianthus tuberosus. The sequence goes on from CM060441.1 coordinate 65,585,342, forward strand.
ATGTAGTGGTTTATAACTTGCAGTTATTTCCTTTGATTAAAGTTGTGAAATTGGTGGTTTAGCACAACACGAAACCCGCATAATGCGGAGAGGTATACAGGTGGATCTTCATCAGGACCAGCGGCAATTGTAGCTTCTGGAATATGTTCAGCTGCATTGGGAACAGATGGAGGAGGTTGGTTGCTTTGTCACATATACACATATCAAGTCAAGGAATGAAATTTTACTTTGTTAATTATCACAGGTTCAGTCCGTATTCCCTCCTCTCTTTGCGGTGTTGTGGGACTGAAAACAACATTTGGGCGTACCGACATCAAAGGGTAACCTAACTTCCTTCCTGTAATTGTACATTAAGAGATTATATATTACCGGGTAGTGCACTAGTTGTTATCTTCATAATCATATTGAATTCTCAGGGCGTTATATGATGGAGGGACCTTAGAAATTATAGGACCAATTGCATCCAGTGTTGAGGATATCATGCTGGTGTAAGTAACATACTCTCTGTCTGTCTGTCTGTCTACTTAAGTAACTGACTACTATTCATCGATTTCTTTAGGTATGCAGCTATTTTAGGAGCTTCTCCTGCTGATAAACTGAGCCTTAATCCCGTAATATTAATAATCATCATCTTTTCTTCCTTTCTCTTTACCTTTCATGTTATGTTGTAAGAATTATACACACATAATTAAGTTGCATGCAGTCCATCCCCTGTCTGCCTGACCTATCATCTCATCATGAGGAGTCTAGTATTTTGGGATCAATGCGTCTAGGAAAGTACACAGAGGTGATCATTATACCCTATCCCTCTAATTCTGGGTTATACGTATACTGATCACTATATTATTGTCTGCAGTGGTTTAATGATGTCTTCTCACCTGATATCTCAACCAAGTGTGAAGATATTCTGAATCTCTTATCACAAACTTATGGCTGCAAAGTAAGTATCAAAAAGTATATATGAAGTAACACTTGTTTAGGATATTAACTTTGTTGTTCAAGGTAGTAGAGGTTACCATACCTGAGCTTCACCAGACACGAACATCCCATCTTGTTTCCATTGGTTCTGAAGCATTAGCCGCACTTACACCTCACTGTCAGAGCGGGTATGCCATGCTATGCATAAATAAATATCATTAGCTTTTTGGTCAATCTAAATGCTTCCACTTATATAACTAATATCTAAACAGGAATGACAAGAAATTTACACTGGACACTCGCACTAATCTGGCACTTTTCCGCTCATTCACAGCTTCAGACTATGTTGCAGCCCAGCGTCTCAGGTCTTGAGCTTTTCTTCTTCTTTTTTTTTTTTTTCAATTAGACTCAAGTTTAGACTGTTAAAGGTCAAATAATTTCAATTTCTTTACTTATGGCGAGCCTTTATGAAGGAAAACTGTTATCCATACGAAACCCGTACTACAACAGACATACTATATAACATGGTTGATTGCAATTGCAGGCGCAGGGTGATGTACTATCACATGGAGATCTTCAAGACAGTCGACGTCATAGTTACTCCAACGACTGGGTATGTAGATACCCTTGACTATAGTAGAATACTGCCCTTGCCGTTATAACATTTGTGCCTCCAAAGTTTTGATGTTAGTAATCAAACTATAAAATATCAACATAGTTTTATAGGTTAGGTTGAGCAATTTGATGTATATGTGTGTGTGTGTGTGTATATATATATAAAACCTTTTATAGAGTGTATTTTTTGTTAGAATGACAGCTCCTTTGATTCGCACAAGGGCACTTGAGATGGGGGAGACGAATCTGAAGGTAACAGGTGAGTTGGTATGGTGATACATATTCATTATGCTTGATTTTAACCTTGCATTTAACTTGTGGTGTGCTTCATGTTTCAGGTAGTTTAATGCGTTTCATTCTAGCAGGGAATCTTATTGGACTCCCAGCCATTTCTGTACCTGTAAGTAGTGTTTTGTTTATACCAATATCAACTTGTTCTAGACTAAATTTGAATTATATCTGACCTGTTACAGGTTGGTTATGACAAGCAAGGTCTTCCAATCGGTTTGCAGATCATAGGCCGCCCATGGGGCGAAGCTACAATTCTGCGTTTGGCTGCTGCATGCGAGGTACATTTAACCAAAACATGCATGATGATGGAAAAGTTGTCAGCATGCACCATACTAACATCATACTGATTTTGGATATTCAGGCACTGCGTTCTGAGACTAAGAAGCCAGCATCATATTTTGATGTTTTAAAGGGACACTGATTATCGTAGAAAATCTATTTTATGAAGACTAAACTCGTTATCCGAGTCTTTCTACACTATGTATCCTCCTTTTAGTTTGTATTCAACTACAACTGCTCTTAATCAATTAAAACCTTATCGAGTTATCGATATATTGTGAATTCCTAGTCATCTCTTCTTTCCTTTTTCGGATAGAAATTTAAAAGAAAGAAATATTAAGAAACCAGATGTTGAGCCGATTCCGGGGGAGTGACATTTAACCTTCCAGATCATGTCATAAAAACTTGCTATTTAATTAATTCACAACATCAACACATGTTTCAGTTCCTCATCGTCATCGATTTGGGATTGCTGGCATTTCAGGACTAATGGCCATTTAATAGCTGATGAAGCTACTTATCATTTTCATTGGGTACTGATCAAGAGGACCCAGAAACAGGCTTGTCATTAGCAAACTTTTAACTAATGGCAGCAACATCATTTCGGATCTCTGGTCCGAAGGAATTCTTCCTGGATAATCAATTGTTGATGAATCCGATCCTAACATGCTGGAAGAATGCATAAACATAAGAAATCAAGAGAAAAGTTTTATATAGATAAGAATCCAATGCAATGAAAACGGGAAAATTCACCATGAAACGCAGCTCACAGTTCAAACCGTGCATAACATTTTCTTATTTTAAGTGTCAAAATAAAAGAGCCCACTAACTTTATTATGCTATCCCCCCCCCCCCCCCCCCCCCCCCAAAAAAAAAAAAAAAAAAAACTCACAATGAAACAACAAGCGTTGAGAGTTTGTCACACAAGATACCGACTGAGCATTCGTGAAAATATCAACCTGCAAAGCTGATGGAACATATGGAAGCGAGATAGTCTCGAGCTTTAGATGATGACGAATGAAGTGTCGATCAATCTCAATATGCTCCGTCCACTCATGAAAAACATAATTATTTGCAATCTGCATAGTACTTTTGTTATCACAAATTGTAAGGGAGTAGGTTGAGCAATGTTAACTCTCATATATGCAAGAAGCTATCGTAACCAAACAATCTCACATGTAGTAAGCCAGGTTTAACTTAGTCTCAGTGGAAGATCTAGAAACAACATCTTGTTTGTTATAACTTCTCCATTTGATTAAAGATACACCAAGGAAAACATAGAAGCCAGTGGCGGATTTATGATCATTAGGATTGTTATCCCAATCAACATCATTATAGGCACGCAGCTCTAGAGACGATGTCGAAGGAAACAAGAGGCTATGAATCTGAGTGCCACTAAGATATCTCAGAATACGAAGAACAACTCCCCAATGAACAAAAGTGGGAGCAGTAACAAATTGACTAACTGTATGAACAACATGAGCAATATCCAGGCGAGTATCTGTAAGATAAACCAAGCTGCCTACAATAGTATGATACAGAATTGGATCAGCCAAGGGAACACCGTCATTGGGAGAATATTGCACATTGGTTTCAAAAGGAGTGTCTGTTCTGTAATTGAATAGTCTTGCACGTTGAATTAGATCATATATATATATATATATATATATATATATATATATATATAGGGTAAATTACACTTTTCGTCATTTATGTTTGTTGTGAGTTGCAGTGGATAGTCTTTAACTTCAATAATTACAGCCACAATCCTTTATTTTAAAAACATGTTGCACGTTTCATCCTTTACCTCAAACCCAATTAGAAAATTAAGTTAGTTTTAATCACGTGCTTCACACGTGAGGGCATTTAAGACCATTCACCTACCAACTACAACACCATAAAATACCCCAATTCTCCCCCAAATCCCACATTAGGGTTTATCCAAAATCATCACCGTCGACTACACTCAAATGGGGGTGATATGCTCGGAAAATTGAAGAGGCTCCGATTAGAGAGACGGTTGTCGCCTCTCTTGCCACAACATCATCTGCTTTTGGATCTTGTTGAGCCGATGATTTCGTTCCCCATTAATCAACAACTATAATATCTCCAAAATTTTGGAGGTGAAGATGGAGGATGGGATGTGAATGCTCTCATATGTTACACTCTTTCTCTCTCTCTCTCTCTCTATATATATATATATATATATATGTATCTATATCTATACATCTAAATCTTTCTAGGCGATGAAGATCTTGTTCTGCGTATAATAATATTTTCGAGCATAATAAGTTACCGGATGTTGTGTGAAAGTGGGCCCGTATCTTGGCGGCGCAACACGGGTTGGGGATCTAGATGGAGGCATAATAAGTTACCGGATGTTGTGTGAAACCGCTTCTAAGGAGAGGATATGATGGGTGAAACCAGAAGATCTAAAACAGAAGAGATAGAGAGTTGAGGATCTAGATGGAGGCGGACGTGGTGGTGTGGTGTGGCGGATCTGTTGGTGGTGATGGTATACGTCGACTGGATTCGGTGGTGGTGGGTTTGTGGTAGCCGGATCCGGTGGTGGAGCTCGATTCAATGGTGGTGGCTAGGATACGGTGGTGGATGGTGGAGGTTGATTAAAGAGAGAAAGGGAGGGGGTGGGGGGATAGTTGAGAGGAAGAAGATGACTAGTGGATTTATGTGAACCATATATAATTTTTTTTTTACTTTTTTAAATAAACAAGTAAAATTACTGATCTACCCTTATGTGCAAGTCACATAACCAGACTTAACTTAAATTTTTAACCTGGTTAGTGTTAAAGTACGAAAGGTGTAATGAGTTTTGCAAATAAATGATTATGACTGTAATTATTGAAGTTAAAGGCTATCCACTGCAACCCGCCTACAAACATAAAGCATGAAAAGTGTAATTACCCATATATATATAGGGGAAGGTTTAAATGAGAATGATAAATATTGTGAGAACCGTGAGAACGAATGAAAAACCGCAAGAACTTGGTCAAAAACAATTTAAATTCATATATTTTACACTTATCATTACTATTCGAATACAATGTTAGAAATTTAATTTACACGTTTAAATTTACGTGAATTCGTAAATAAAGAGAATTTACACAAGTGTAAGTTTGCCATTTACACATGTGTAAATTTGTTATATTTACACATGTGTAAAAAATCTAATAAGAGTGATTTTGAGAAGAGAAATGAATTATGTGATGTTGTAAATTCTTTTTTTGATGCTATATTTTAATTACAATGAGGGTTGTATTAAAAAAATAATTTTGATTGGGTTTTTCATTCATTTTCATCGTTCTCGCAATATGTAGCGTTCTCAATATGCCTTATCATACGAGTGTACGAGATTTCAAGTTCACACGTTATAAACTTCAATCGCATGTTATAAAAAAAAAGTCGCATGTTGTATAGAAACAAAATTGCATGTTGAATTAAAAAAAATCGCATGTTGAAAATATAAAAATCGCATGTTATGATGAAAAAATCACATGTTGTAACGCAATCTCGTACGCATCGTACGTTAACACAAATTGTACGTTAACCAACTCAAATATATATATATATATATATATATATATATATATATATATATATATAGAGAGAGAGAGAGAGAGATATTGTCTAATAAAGGAGGTATCCTTTCTGAGATTGAGCCATCTCAATACCTAGAAAATACTATAGTAGAGCCATATCCTTTATGGCAAAACCAGTGAGCCAAATCACGCTTCAAGGACTCAATACCATCATAATCAATGTCTGTAATAATCATATCATCCATTTATAAAGACAGAAGAATGCGTATGCACTTGTACCTCGAACAAACAATGTTATATCATGATTACTAGGAACAAAACCAAGGGAATTAATCACTGTATAGAATTCCCCAAACCATGCACGAGGCCTGTTTGAGGCCATATAGATTTTTCCAAAGACTATAGACTTCATCGAGCGGATGAGAATTCCCGGGGGAGGAATCATGTAAACCTCCTTATGGAGATCACCATTCAGAAAGACATTTTTGACATCCATTTGACAAATCTTCAATTGACGAACATATGCAATAACCATAAAGAGTATGAACTCTATACATTTTTGTCGTTGGGGCAAATGTCTCCTCATAATCCATACCATAGTTTTGTGAGTATCATTTTGCTATAAATATGGCCTTGTATTGCTCAACAGACCCATCAGACTTTGTTGTAATCTTATATTCCGAATGACAACCAATTGCACATTTACCAAGTGATTGTAGAACCAAATCCCATGTTTGTGTTTGATGAAGATCAGTGAGCTCTTCAACCATAACATTCTGCTAAGGAGGATTAGAGACAACCTCTTTATACGATTTTCGTTTAGATAGATGATGCATATTTACGATAAAGGAAACAAACGAAACCGAGTAAGTAGAGTAGGTTCAAATAGATGGCAGCTTATTGGCTTACATTCACGAATGGACCTCCTTAGAGGTGGAGCTATCTCAGGCATAACTAGACCTGAAGTTGTGACTGGCGAACTATAGGTGTCTTGAACTGACCCATCAGGTTCAGCAGTTGTAGCTAGAACATTAGATGAGGCTAATGCGTTAGTGTCACAAGCAAAATGAATAATATGTAGGAGACCTGACTTTTTTACATTGTGCGATTTAACTAGATAGGAATAGAAATGAATATGCTCGAGGAAGATAACATGCCCCGAAACGTATTGCTTCTTACTTACAAGATCAAAACAACTATATCCTTTTTTGTCTAGTGTAACAACCTTTTGGACCACTAGCATAACCCAAGAATACATATAAGGCTCACTTATTTGATAATTTGTCCCGTTCACATGAGGATGAAAAACAAAGCAAGTTCATCCAAAAAATCTTTATTCACCGTAATCTAGGAGTTTGTCATATAATTTTTCAAAAGGAGTGTAACACCTCGAAAATTCACGTCCTATAATGTGTTGACACGTGTCATAAAGTCTGAACGTGTGAAGGAATATTATAGAAGGACTAAAGTTGACAAACCTGGAAAGTATGTGGAAATACGTATTCTAAGTGTCAACTGTGAATGAATATAATGTACATTAACCCTACACGATGCTCATACCTTCAAACGAATAAATCATGGATCATACGAAGCTAAAAGTGAGAGATTACAAACTACAGGGGTTAAATGTGTCAACATGTTTAAAGATATACCTCTGAGTGACCTTTTGACAAACCCGAAGCTTTGTAACGATAAATTATGCTCACTAGAATGCACGATATAAATTTCATAAAGTTTCGTTATCGTATGAGCAAGTTGTGATCAAATTCGTTTACAAGGGTTAAAAGCGTTAACGTTGGAAGTTTGGACTTTTCGGGTAACAATTTAGTTACCCGAGGGCTTAACAAAGTGGGTATATGTTTTAAAGCCCCTATATATCAATTATGAAGGTTCATACAGCAATAATCGAGTGTCTGTACAAGATTTGAAGAGCCAAGGATCAAACAGCAATTAAATAAAATTTTTTTGGATGAAATACACATGCTCGCGTAGCGCGAGCATGAAGCCTGGAGGCGTCGCGCTACGCGACTGCAACATCTGGACAGAAACATTGTTTTCGTGGTTCCTTGTCTGCCACAAGCTTGGTGCATGAACTTTGATCGATTTTCTCACATATAATCGGCCCCTAAAACACCCCTAGGACTCTACGGCATGTGTCAATCTTTTGTGGATGATCATAGACTTGTTTGTCAAGCACTTGTGGTGTGTAAACCCACTATATAAGGCCATTCCCTTGCAACATTGATCATTCCACTTCAATTCAGCAACTGATCAAGTTCTGGAGCTCAAGGGCAATTGCAACTCCTTCCTAATCAACCATTAATCATCTAGTAAGTTGCCTAACCCTTCTAAATTAATTCTAGCTTTATAATTAGCTTAAAAGTCTATATATCGTACTTAACGTTTGACTTCCAGTTTAATTAAGGTAGACTCAGTCGTAACCCGAAATAAAAGTACCGTTAGGTTGGTAATTATGTGGGTAACAAGACCCTAAAAGGGTTCCCCCTGATTCCCATCCTAACTAGTTCGTTTGTCGAGTCAAACATTAATCGAAAAAGTCAACAGAAGCTTTAATCGGGTGATTAGCAATCCGTGAGGCGTGTAACATGTTCTGACCTTAATATAACTTAATAATAAGTATAAAAACTTGTTTACGCTTGTCCGACTCGACAAATTTCTATTTAAACCCGGTTCGGAACCGAAAGGCGCAAAACCTTGACTTTTGCTTTGACTTCGGTTCTGACCCGTTTTAGTTTGATTCGGAAATGCCTTAGTGCTTCATTAGAGTTGGGTTACACCATAGTATAAGCCTCTTTACTTGTTTCGTTGATTATCCGATTCGTTCGCGCGTTTCCGTTAAATGCTTAAAATTGACCGTAATGCCCTTTCGGTTATAAAACGAGCTTTTTGGTAATATAAGTGGACAAGACCCTTGTCTACTGAATTATAAACATGCCCTCCAAATTTGACATCAATTTGAGGTCCAGATTAGGAGATATGCGCATTAGCGTAAATAGTAAGCTTTTTATTAATTAATCGGCGCGATTAGCGCATAGCCTATCTAAACCCGATTTTCGGCACCAAACCTTTTACCCACTGATGTTAAATAATATTTTGGGATTTTTGAAGATTTTTAATTATTTTTAAACTGATCTTAAGCTAGGCTTATCGCCTTAATTCGGTTAATACCGAATTTACCCTTTTCGGTCATAAAATGATTTCTACAAGGAATTTTGACGCGAATCCAATTGCTACTAATTTTAAATAATAAATATAGTGTTTTGAGCCTGATTAACTGATCAGAAAACCCAGAATCGTATTTTTAATCGAACGTCGCTTAAAACGGGTTTATACGTGTATTATACGCGTAGTTTAGGCTTAAAACTATATTGAGACATACGGATTATTATCAACTAATATAATCTGTTAAAAATAAGTTGTTTACTAATTACTTCAGTCCCGAACATCAGGGTTACGTTAAATCCCTTTTATAATCGTTAAAATGACCAAAATACCCCTACGGGGCATAATTAAGGATTTAACTCGTTTTGGGCATTATGGAAGGTATCATTATGATATCACAACATAATTTAAGCATATTAACTTAGGAAACCTGTGCGCGACCTATTCGGTTACCCGTTACGCGTTATTCGCGTTCGGATCGGTTTATATAACTAGTTTATATAAGTTAGCCGAAACGGGTCAAACCTTATCGGTTTTATCTCAAAATCCAGAATGTGTATGAAATACCCATATAAGACAAGTCTTTGAACATGTCGGGTTTAAATCACATTCTATTCCGGTCTTCGCTTAATCGTGCGTACGAACCGTATCTTCCTGTAAGACTAACCGGTCTAAGCTTAGGCTTAATTAAAGACCCGTTAGCATTCTAATTAATTATTTATACCATCATTCCAGACTAGAGCCTTCCGGTAAATTGTACCTACGCTTACTTAAGTGAATACGGCTGAGTTATAAATTTCTGCTATTTAAGACAGGAGCTAGCTCAGGTAAATACTCTTAACTTATTTTCCCTATACGGGCTTGGGATACGGTACTATAAAAGTACCGCTTGGTCGGGTGTATGTAGTCATTTAAATCGGATTGTGATTGATGTACTTACATAACCTGTTTAATATGTATTATTTTATTATTATTTGGTGTATGGCCTTGGGGGTTAATGACCATGTCCCGGATATCCTTGGCATCATTTTACGAAATGGCCACGACCTAAGCACGGGGTGTAGGCATACACCTGACAGCTGCATTATGTAAAAACTGGTAATCCACTCCGAGGTATCATCCTTGTGGGCATTATACCGGAACTGGTAATCCACTTAGGGGATGATAGCCTGTGGGCATTATACCTGTGGCGTGTCTGTTAATCTAGTCCGGCCCTACGAACCGGCCCTAACGGACGACAAATAAGTAAAACTGTATACAAGATTATATACAAATAATTTTCCCAAGTTATAAAAGATTAATTTTGCCTCTGTGCATTTTAATCAAAGTGTCAAAAGGTTTTGTGCCTGGTGCATCTAAATCAATTTTCTTAAACTCTTTTCAAATGAGTCGGTTGAGTGTATTTACCAGTGAAAACTGACGTATTTTCCAAAAAGGTTAAGTGACAGGTACTGAACGTAATTGGCTGGAAGCTCAGGGAGCTAATAAGGAATCTTGCAAGTTCTAGGTGCCTAAAGTCTGTTGAACAAATGATATGTTTAAAGATCCGCCTGTGGATCCTTTACTTTCCGTTGTAATACTGGATATCACTCCATATTCGGAATGTACTACTAATTATCTTTTGCTTCCGCTGTGCATTCATATATATTGTGTTGTTTGACTATTATGTTGCCAACCACGTCACGATACTCCCCCACCGGGCCCACCGGTGACACGTGGAAATTCGGGGTGTGACAAGGAGACATCCCATAATTATGAAAAGCAGGGGTCCGATTAATCACATGTTGATCCATTAGGAGGACTTCTAAAAGAACACTCAAAACATCAACGGATAGAAGAAATGATCGAGCAATCTCCATAAGATGACTATGTTTTCTTTCAACAACACCATTAAATTAATCATTTAAAAATAATATTTTTATCTATTACCTTATAAATATTAATCCGATTAGATTTTTTTTGCACCATGCTCAAATCACTCTCTCTCAAATTTCAACCTATATATATATATATATATATAGGGTGGGGTTCTAGAGTGAACACTAGTGTATATGTGAACTCAGTGAACAAATCCTGACCATTGATTTACATCATTAAATCGTAAAATACAGTAGTGTATTTTCATCATCAAATCTTGGTCATTGATTTACATTTGTGTATACACTTGTATTGATAATAAAGGGCTAGGATATGTTAAACTGGATCTATTTCCATTTCCATCAAGTTCCAACGATAAATCTTTTGACGTGAATGTTCGTGTCTTTCAACAACTCACTAGAATTGTTCAAGCATTGTTAAGTCATGTTGTTCAAACGCGTTAAATTAAGAGGGTGTTTGGGATTGAGTTTAAAAATGACTTATTGTTTTTTTTTTTTCAAAAAGCCAGTAAGTTATAAAGTGTTTGTATTAAGAAAAATGCATTTTATTTTAACTTTTTGAAAATAGGAAAAAGTTATTTTCAAATGGCCACAAAACCTAGCTTTTTAAATAACTTTTGACTTTTTAAACTTGAAATTTTCAATCTACCCCCTTTACCCTAAAACTCTTGGTTCACACCATCACCCGCCGCCTACCACCACCGCCACCACTGTAATGCCCTGCTTTTTCGTATTTTCCAAAATTAGAAAGCGTTGTTTGTATTCCTATTTTTGGTAATCTTGTAGTCTTGTATTCGTCCTTTCGTTGTAATCGTTGTAAAATCTGAGACTTGGATCATAAATAAAATTCATATTTCTTTAAATTCGTGTTATACATTTCATACATGTTCATACGTTTAATTTCGTGAAACAATTGATACATTATTCGTAATTCTTGGAAATATGGGTTATACTTTCAAATTCGTGATATACTTTAATCATATGTTATGTGGGTGCATACGATACTTATTTACGATATACACATGCTAAATCATGCTTCATCATACTTGTTTTATGTTAATTATACTTAACAAACCTCATACTATGCTTGTATTTCATAATTTACCCTAAAAACACATTAAAAACGATCAAACATGGAGGTATAGGGACCAAATTGTACAAAAATCAAACAAATCCTTCAGACACGAGCCTCGTGGGCCGTGACTCGCCAGTCCGTCCCCTTCGCGTCCCGCGACTAGGTGTGATCCGCAGACAGCCCCTTAACCAGCTACGGATTGGGCGATTTTGGTTGTGTTATTTGTGTTTCTTGCATTCAATGCTCACCAAACCCAACCCTAATTCATACCCTATAAGACCCAACACTTCTCCATACATTTTTCACTTTGCAAACACTCTAAACTCACTCTCAAACACTCAAAAATGCAGTTGAATTCAGAAGCAAGTCAGATTCACTGCAACTCACAAAAGTGAGCATAACTTCATCATTTATCCATCTTTTTCATTGATTCTTCTTTCTAAATACTTGGAACAACCTTAGGTGCGTTTCCACAGGTTTTCCATGGAAAACCAAGGCTGGAACATCACCATAAAAGGCTCCAAAGTGCAATAAACTTTCTGATTTTGTATAAACACTTGTTTAACACACTTTAAATTGAGATTTCTCAACACATTCCTATGTCCTTATGCTCATAATCAAGTCTATGATTAGGTGGGCTTAAAAACAAGGTTGTGACATGTAAATCCAGAGGTTTAATCCTCACAAACATTCTGTTTTGATAAGGTTTTTACCCACAAGTGATGAACAAGCTTAGAGCTTGAAGATTGTGTGATTATAAGGTTAGCTTGGGCTATCCTACTTGAAAATCCACGCATCACTTGATGTTTTCTTAGTTAGTTTGTAGTTACTTCATTCCTTATTGTATGTATTCATGACCATCCTTGTTGTCTTATGACAACTTGTGTATTGGTGACAACTAAAGAGGTTCCTAAATGGAAGATTTATCTTCCTACCTCTTACATGACTTCTATGACATTCTTGTATGATACGGACTAGAACTTATAAATATATACTATATAAGATAATATAATATAATACTTATAGTAACCAAACTTTTGATGATAACCTAATGGTTACTTGTCAAAATAATAGGTTACACCATCTAAGAACATATTACTCATCACGATTCTAATGGGTACTTTAACCCATTAAAACATTCAAACCCCTATGTGTTTCATAGTGTCAAAGATGAGTATTATGAGCTAGATGGTTAATTTCTCGTATATTACTTTCCATATTCTTTTGATTCCGAATCCTTAATCTTCCGTTATCCTCAAATACTCATACACCTTTGTTTCTTCGTATAGAAGGACTTGGTGTTCCAAACTCCAACAACAACAACTCTCTCACGGATTAACAAGTGGAAGCTTACAAAACCGTGAGTATACTTGAACCCCCTTTTTTCGTTTACCACCTTTTGGGGTGTAACATGTTAATCTATAAAACTTATACTTAAACTTTATTCTTAATTACACAAACATTCCTTACACATGCATGCCTACTTGATTACTTGATACTTTAAACTTGGGGTTATACGTTTTGTGTTCGAACTTATCATTAACTTCGTACGAGCCTATCCTTGACATATATAGCGCTATAGGATTAACGCACCACCCGTATTCTTGAGGTTATATTAAGAGCTTATTGCATTTCATCATTGGTTTGATTAGTTAAACACATGCCAATTTTAATGTTTATCTTGTTTCAATAGCTTGCCATGTGGAATTGTTTAAACTCATTTTATGCTATGTATGTATGAAAACTTGTATACTCGCCTTTGCTTTTGCATTGAACTTTATTTTAAACATGTTATAGGTTGAGGATGACGATGATATGAAACCGAAGTAGTGATGATGCCTAGATACACATATAGACGTCTTAAGCTTAATATGTTGTATCAATTTTGTTCTCGTTGTTATGTTGTATTGAACATGTTGTACTTGTGTTTCCTTGTATTATGACAATTTGAATTATGAAATGAAAAAGGGTTTTGATTTAACTATTGTCACAAATAGGGTTATGTGTGATGAGCAATCTTTCTTCGTCCCACTCCGATGATTCTGCCATTGTTGGGGTGTGACAGATTGGTATCAGAGCCATAACTATAGGGAATTAGGTAGAATTGCCATGTTCGACCTAGTCTATAGTAGGTACCTCATTTTTTACCATTCTTGTTTCATGCTTAAAATATCTTCTTCCTACTTTGCTTCTTTCTCTTCTTTTTGGTCTTAATACATACATTATGTCTTTCCTAAGACATTTTACACAATACACTTGAAGACTTGAAGACACCCATAATACAAACGAAACGAGACGAGTTTACTAAAATATAAGTGAAACCCACAATTTAGTGGACGACTCTCATTCCGCTTATTCTTCTATTTTGCACGAAATTACGTTATTAAGTTAGGAGTGAAATCTACATCTTAATGGTAAATTTCCAGTTCAAACTGATCGATGTCGTAAGGTCGGTCAAAAATATAAGTGAAAATGTCATATTCACCTTTTACTAGTAAAGGGCAAGTAAGGTGTCGAATCCACTGGGAATCAGTGGAAAGTATGAAAGCTCGTTGTTTATGACTATTATCTAAATCTAAACCAAATTGCTTTTTACAGTTGGTGATAGTAATTCTGAAAACGAATGTAAAGTTGGATTTGTAAACAATAATGAGAGAAAGGACCAATCTCCGGGTTTTCAGGTTATGAAGAAAATCAGGTTACTTAGTTATGACCAGTTGGAAATCACATAGACATGATTTGAAAACTTGTTTTGATAAATAATTAACCGATAATATATTTGATTGCGATGATCCACGATCAAAATCGAAGGATTGATGCAAATGAATAGTAATCCAATTAATTACCAATTTCGGATTTCATAAAAATTAACAGATTCAATGATTAAAGGTTAAAATCAATGACAACTTAGAACTTAATCCCAATTGTTGATGAATAAACCAAATAATTGATGAACTTGAATGTTTACGATAATCAAATATTGTTTAATCAAAACAAAAAACAATAGGAACGACTAACCGAAGGTTTAATCGAATCCTAATCCAAAAGTCGTAACAATAAACAACCAATGTTTCATACACAAACCCTATTCCCGGAGACGGTCACGGGATGATTAGCCGCTCACGATGTGCGAACAATCTTCAAGAGTTCGATAAGAAGTTGACGGCATGATTGGTTCGGATGTTGGTGATGATTAATGATGAATGATGATTCTTCTTGAGTGACTTGAAGGCTGAAAGTTATATGGCTGCCTCCCCCAAGAAATCCACCCCTTTAATTCTTTGAATAAGCAAAAGACAACCGTAAGCCCAGCTATTAATCCGCAAGCCACATGTCAATATTTATGTTTCTTTTGTGAAGACCTATGCTAAACCGTAAGTCACGGCTCAAATTCCGTAAGCCACGAATCATACTTGTTGTTTCTTTTTATCTTGGCACACTCCAACTCTAAGTCACGGTTTTCTGACCGTAAGTGACAGCACATTCTCCATCTCTTTTTCTCCTCACAAAACAACTTTCACTTACTGACACAATGGCCCTTCAACTACAATATTCTTCGTTCCTTTTGTATTTTCACTATATGCATCTTCCAATTAACAACCGATTGGCCCTTGTACATCATCATTTCGTATTGCTTGCATATCCAAACAATCAATTCAACCCGAAACGTATCCGAACCCGTTTGTTTGCTACATTCGCCACCATCGGACATTCCACGTCAACTCTAAACGTGTTAACTTCCTCGAATTAAGCAATTAACCTGCACAAACCACAATTTCTCATAGTTATCTTATTCGACGCGTATAATCACTTAAAACCGAACGAAACACACAAAATAGACACTTTATAGCTCGGGTTTCACCCTCTCCATCACATCCCCATACTTACCTTTGATTGCCCTCAAGCAAACCGATACGGAATTACTCACCATAGTAACAACACCTCTAAACCCCTTAACCGACGCAACAGTTTAAGTCCCAAGTCATACCCATTCCATAGACTGACACAATCAAGATTGACAGTCCGACAAGCAATTGATGCAATTTCTAAAACTCAAGACTTGCCTATTCAAAACTAACATGCTTAGGATTATTCACATGCTACACGCCCCTCACAATCAACTCTCCTCTCGGTTTAAAATATGAACTAGCGTGTAATGTGCTAGCATTTATATCATTCAAAACCAAACATGAAATCCTGTAATCATAAGCTTGTAAGACAATCACACCTCCACTGTATCATATAACACGACACATATCAAAAGGACTTTTGGTTTTGGGCTTAGGCTATGGTTAGGAAAAAAAAATTTAGAGATTTTTATTTGGCGCACAAACAAACGACCAAACCGTGACAACTTTATTTGCAAAACACATAACGACTAACACCTTTGGGTTGGTTTCTACCCAAGACATGGACAATATTCACAGCACTTCGATTTTTGTTCTTTTTTCCTTTTTCTATATATTTTTTTCTTTTCTTTGTTTTCTTTGTTTTCTTTTTTTTTTTCAA
The DNA here is from genome assembly GCA_030545235.1 of Helianthus tuberosus. Lineage (NCBI taxonomy): Eukaryota > Viridiplantae > Streptophyta > Magnoliopsida > Asterales > Asteraceae > Helianthus > Helianthus tuberosus. The sequence continues at coordinate 65,601,646 of CM060441.1, forward strand.
TTATTCATAATTTGTCGTTCACGGTCGGTATCAAACAATTCACATTAGGTGGACAAACGAAAGGGTAAATAGGCTCAACAGGGCTACTAAGGGTAATTGTTAGGTAAACATAAAACACACAAACAGGTGTACGGGGTATCCTAATGCCTTTATCATTTACGTGCACATGTCAAATCACAGTCTCAGCATGTATCAAATCATACAAGTTCTAACACATAATAACATGCGGCCTGCTCTCAACAAATGAATTCAATATGTAAATCATTCTAACAGTCTAAAGGCTCAAATTCTCACCAAAGAAGGGTAAAAAGGCTGCCGACACGTAGCATATGCAATCTAAAGCATGTTAGCCCTAAATAGACATCTCTTTTCAACTCTTTTAACTCAAAGCACCTGTCGAACCTACTCTCATGAAACTTAAAGGAACGACCAGTACAAGGGACTATGTTAGTTTACTACCGACAAGGAACTTATTAGTGATTGAAACATTCGGTTTTCGTATCCATTTAGTTCACTTAAGGCAATGAAATTCTTTAAAATTTTCAAAATTTTCAATTTTTTCGCTTTTCATCGTTTTCAATCATTTTTCAACCTCTTTCAAGCCCCTGTCCCAAACCTTTCCCTTCTCGGGTTTCCATATCCCCACACTTGGGTGACATTGTGCCCAATGTATAGTGCTTTTAAAACAACCCCGGGAATAACAACCAACAAACCTCATGAGCGACTGTTCCTCACACACATAAACACGCACTCCCTAAACACAAATTGTTCACACCACCAATAACGGGAATAAAAATGCAATAATAAAAGTGGAACAAACTCACCTAGTTTAAAGCGTGGAATCCTCATGCGTCATGTTCCACCACGACCGTATATCATTTCATTCGCGGCCGTGTCCAGCAAGTACTCAGGTCAATCTCTAGAATTAGTGTTCAGATCATCCCCATCCACAATTGCAACTAGAACGTAATGGGACTTCACCAAACATCCCCACACTTGGACCATTGCATCCGTAGAGATTAATAACCTGATAACCTGCCACAATACTCACGCAAAAACAATACAAATATACACTACTCTACATCCTCGGGCTGCCTCCCGAGAGCGCTAAGTTTATAGGTCTTCAGCCAAACCATACCTGATATACCCTTATGGTGGTCGAGTGGGATGTTTGCGTCCCATGGCCTCTAAGTATGTACTCCGCCAATGCTCCGGTAAGTCATCCACTGTCTTCCACATTGGACCGAATAACTTTAACCTCCGTTTTGCATTATCACATTCAGGCGGTTTCTTTTTCTTCTTCTTCCCTCGTGGCTTCCCTTTGTCTGTTTTAAACTCCTCATGCTCCACACTTTCCTTTTTCCTTACTGTTTTGCTTCCTGCCACTTCAAACCTGTCAACCAAAAAACACTCATGTTTTTTTTTACTCTCCTTTGCAGGAGAGACATTTTCATCACCATTTTCAGCTTTTGAGCGTTTCCCTAAAATGGAAGGATTAGTCGCATCTGAAAACACATTTAACCGCAATTCATGGTCACCAAACCTCATACTTACTGTTCCATCAACACAATTGATAATGGCATGAGCAGTCGCTAAGAATGGTCTACCCAGAATGACTGGAGGGTGCGAGTTTTTTGACTTTGTGGTACAATCGAGCACTAAGAAGTCAATTGGGTAGTAACACTCTTCTACCTTCAAAATTACATCCCTTACAATCCCCCTCGGACACATGGGAGTCTGATCAGCCAACACCACGGTGGTGTTGACTTTTTGTAGTGGACCAAAATCATATTGGTCATACAGACTCCCTGGTAGAATACTAGCACACGCTCTAAGTTCCAGCAGTGCCCTTTCTATTTTAAATTCACCCACTTGTACGGAAATAATGGGTGCTCCTGTATCTTGGAGTTTGGGGGGAAGGGTACCCACAAAAAGGCATTCACATTTGTAGTCAAATCAAGTTTTTTAGGAAACTTATGAAGTCGTTTTTGGGTACTTAATTCTTTCAAACACTCAACATGATCGGGACTCTCTTTAATCGCATAGAGTAAGGGTAGATTAATTTTAGCTTGTTTAAAACTTTCCCACCTTTCATCCCTTGGTGGGTCCCGATCATGTTGAGAGTCCGATCCATTACCAACATCCTCCGCCACATCCTCAACTAATTATGATGGTGGAGTAATTGTGACACTACCAATTTCAGAAGTTGGAAGAATACTTACCGCATTGATGTGCACATTTCTTCCATTTTTAGAGCTAGATGACTAATGTGTTGGGTTAACTGTGGTAGTGCTCGGCAACTTACCTGGATCCCTTCTGAGCTGAGCTAGATCTTCTGCTAGCTGCCCAGCTGCTTCTGCATTGCTTCCGAAGTTTTGTCTCGAACCTCATTATCTTTCTGGATGTCCTTCATGAACTTCATAATAGCATCCAATTTTTCATCACTCGTTCCACCGCTAACACTCGAGGAGTTCCCTTGCTGATTACCTTGATTATATGGGCCCTGATTTTGGTAATTTCCTTGTGAGTAATTACCTTGACGACTCTGATACTGCTGGCCTCCTTGCATGGGTACCTGAAAATTAGGGTTCATTTGATTAGCAGAATTACCATAACTAAAATTGGGGTGGTTTCGCAAACCTGGATGATATGTATTCGATTTCATATCATACTGCTTTCGTTCACCGAATGCTTGGTTCACTTCTTCATTCAGACCCATCTTTGCGGGACATTCTCCAACTTGGTGTCCTAACTCACCACAATCTGTACACACTGCAAACGCATTAGCTGCCCTAACTTCAGCTCCCTTTCCCAATTTCATCTGAGCTACCTGTCGCTCTAAATAGCAAATTCTGCTCTTTCAATTTCTCAACCCATTCTTCAGCTTCATAATCAATTGCTCTCGCTGATGCTGATCTCACCCTCCTGCTAGATTGTGCCTGTCTCTTTGAAGTGGCACTTTGTCTCTCCAAGTATGCCCAATCTGCAGCCTCGGTGTTTGTGAGAAACGTACCATTACTGATGGCGATGAGATCTCTTACATCATCAGGGAGTAGCCCATCATAAAATGCCTTTATCATTTCCCATGTCTGAATGCCATGATGTGGACATTTTCTTAACAACTCCTTAAACCGCGTGAAAGCTTCATGAAAAGTCTCTCCTGAATTCTGTTGGAAAGCTCTAATTTCTTCCCGAGCTTCACTGGTTCTGTTCATGGTGTAGTATTCTTCCAAGAACACCTGTTGCATCTCTTGCCAAGTGTAGATACTACCTGCCGGTAATGTTGCGAACCATTGTTGAGCTTTGTCTTTTAGAGTAAACTGAAACAACATCAGCTTCACTTCATCCTTTGTAAACCCCGAACCCCCAATCGTCTGACAAATCGAATCAAAACTTGCAATGTGCAAGTATGGTTCTTCGGTCCTCTTTCCATAAAACTCTGGCAAATGGCCTAAGTATTGAGGCCTCGCCTTGAAAGGTCTGTTATTTTTTGCAACCGGTGTGACTATAGCCGACAAGTTAGGTACTACAACTGGTCGACAGTGACCTTCAACGCCTTGATTTGGTGCCCCTTGAACGACTTGTGGGACACCATCCACAAACTGTATCTGATCGCCCCCAAACCGATGATTAGCTCTTTGATTCCCCGCATTGAATTGCGGGACTCCATGTTGAACTTGATTTTGTGGAATTGGGTACGGGATATTATTTCTTTGATTGACCTGTTGTTGTACCGGATAACCTTGATTCACATTGTACCCCTAGTCGTATCTGTAATCAGAATATCTCCCGTCATATTGGTTTTGATAATCATCCTCCTCCCAACCAGATTCCCAAGTATGAACACTACCTTCTCTGTGTCGGGAACCCTCATCATACCCGTGTTGACGCTGTGGTTGATTAAGGCGAATGATTTCCCCCTGTCGGAGATTAAGATTTCCAGGTTGGTTTTGTGGGCCTGGTTTGAATTGTGGAAATGGTAGTGGTGGAGGTTGATTCTGGTTTTGGTTATTGGGCTGGTTTTGGGGAATGGGTGGGATTGGTTTGTTCTGTTGAGCTTGATGTTGTGGCTCTTGATCAGCCATTTCGTGAGCTGCCTGTTCAAGGTCTTGAGCAACTGTTGACGACTGAGCTTTAGTTTTCACTGCCGAACGTAGAAGAATGAGATTATGTCGAGCAGTCTTTTCTATTTCTGGATCAAACAAAATGGTGATGATTTCTTTGAGAACCTGGTATGCATGCAACACGAGAATCACCTGCACATAGACAAACAAGAAACCAAATGTAATATAGAACAAAGCAAATAAAAGACAAACAAAAGGAAATATTTTTTGGATTTTTTTCTAATTTTTATATTTTTTGAATTAAAAAAAACAACTAACTAAACTAAGCGCGCCGATTCCCCGGCAACGGCGCCATTTTGATCAATGTCGTAAGGCCGGTCAAAAATATAAGTGAAAATGTCCTATTCACCTTTTACTAGTAAAGGGCAAGTAGGGTGTCGAATCCACGGGGAATCAGTGGAAAGTATGAAAGCTCGTTGTTTATGACTATTATCTAAATCTAAAGCTAATTGCTTTTTGCAGTTGGTGAGAGTAATTCTGAAAACGAATGTAAAGTTGGATTTGTAAACAATAAAGAGAGAAAGGACCAATCTCCGGGTTTTCAGGTTATGCAAAAAATCAGGTTACTTAGTTATGACCAGTTGGAAATCACATAGACATTATTTGAAAACTTGTTTTGATAAATAATTAAACGATAATATATTTGATTGCGATGATCCACGATCGAAACCGAAGGATTGATGCAAATGAATAGTAATCCAATTAATTACCAATTTCGGATTTCATAAACATTAATAGATTCAATGATTAAAGGTTAAAATCAATGACAACTTAGAACTTAATCCCAATTGTTGATGAACAAACCAAATAATTGATGAACTTGAATGTTTACGATAATCAAATATTGTTTAATCAAAACAAAAAAACAATAGGAACGACTAACCGAAGGTTTAATCGAATCCTAATCCAAAAGTCTTAACAATAAACAACCAATGTTTCATACACAAACCCTATTCCCGAAGATGGTCAAGGGAAGATTATCCGTTCATGATGTGCGAACATTCTTCAAGAGTTCGATAAGAAGTTGACGGCATGATCGGTTCGGATATTGGTGATGATTAATGATGAATGATGATTCTTCTTGAGTGACTTGAAGGCTGAAAGTTATATGGCTGCCTCCCACAAGAAATCCACCCCTTTAATTCTTTGAATAAGCAAAAGACAACTGTAAGCCCAACTATTAATCCGCAAGCCACATGTTAATATTTTTGTTTCTTTTGTGAAGACCTGTGCTAAACTGTAAGTCACGGCTCAAATTCCGTAAGCCATGAATCATAGTTGATGTTTCTTTTTATCTTGGCACAACTCCAACCGTAAGTCACGGTTTTCAGATCGTAAGTGACAGCGCATTCTCCATCTCTTTTTCTCCTCACAAAACAACTTTCACTTACTGACACAATGGCCCTTCAACTTCAGTATTCTTCATTCCTTTTGTATTTTCACTATATGTATCTTCCAATTAACAACCGCTTGTCCCTTGTACATCATCATTTCGTATCGCTTACATATCCAAACAATCAATTCGACCCGAAACGTATCCGAACCTGTCTGTTTGCTACATTCGCCACCATCGGACATTCCACATCAACTCTAAACGTGTTAACTTCCTCGAATTAAGCAATTAACCTGCACAAACCATAATTTCTTGTAGTTATCTTATTCGACGCATATAATCACTTAAAACCGAACAAAACACACAAAATAGACACTTTATAGCTCGGGTTTCACCCTCTCCATCACAAACTCTAGTGGACCCTCGTCAAAGTGTCAAAATTTTATTTTGACCCGACGAGTACCAACCATATTAGGGTATGAAATCGTTAATTAGGGGTGAAACCCGCACCTTGTCGATTAAGTCCCATTCCTCGATTTTCAATCTCGCCAAAGTTTTGATTGTTTCAATCGATTAGAGACATGGAGTAACTGGAAGGGTAAGATACCGTTAATCACTTCTCGACGAGAGTATCTTACCTATAGGCCAAAGCACGTTTCTCTAATTGGAGAGGAACTTCGATTCAATTTGGAATAGTCGACGTTTCTCAACCCAAAACAATCCCAAGTTTTATGAGCCTCTCTTTTATGTGATTCAATTTATATGTGATTTTTATACTTGTTACCTCATTCATTTCAAAACCGTTACACAATTCGGATGTCTCTCGCAATCAAGAACAATAATAATTCCTGTGAACAAACTATATTTATACTCTTTATACGCATTCTTACGTGATTATACTTGTGAATACATGTTGCAAACTTATGCTTTATGTGAATTATACGTGATACATGAACACTTACATGCTTATACGTGCAAAACCTTATTTTGAATTATGATCAAGTCTCATCCTTTCCTTTTCTTTCGAACTTTTAGATGGCATCTTCAAGCTCATCCGAAAAGCCCAAGTCCAAGAAAAGTTCCCACTCTGGCTCCATCTCCAAGAAAGAACTTGTAGGCCTGATTGCTGAACAAATGGCCGACCAAATGGCCCGAGTTATACCTGACATCGTTAGCCGAATCCAAACCAACTCGGATTTACCCCATGGTTCTGTTGATTCCAAGGTGGAGAAACCAAAGACACCATTCCTTTTCAAGCAATTCATGGCTTGTAAACCCTTGGAGTTTACTGGAAAGGATGGTGCCACCGCACTACTAACCTGGTTCGACGCCATGGAGATCACGTTCCGTCAAAGTGGTTGTCCTGACGACTTGCGCACCCAAAACGCTACATGGGTGTTCCGCTCGAAAGCACTCGAGTGGTGGACCGCTGAGCGAAGCACAAGAGGTGAGGATGCCACCCACGCTTTACCATGGTCCGAACTGAAGAAAATCATGAGGGAAGAATTCTGTCCTCCTCACGAACTTAGGAAGTTAGAACACGGTGGATCACCTGTTCACCTCGTGCGTGGTGCCGTATTCCAAATATTTTTGCCTTCTCGTTTAGAGATCTTTTGGAAATTCGTAACCTTGGAAGGATAGGGACGGTGGAGAAGGTTGCGGTTCAAGGTATTATAATTACATCGTGTTGGTGTTTGTGAAAGGCTAGGAACAAGGCGTTGTTCTTAGCGAGCCGAGTCAAAGTGGAAGACATCTTTAGCGAAGTTAGATCTCTGGGTTTCTTTTGGTACAAACATTGATCTAAGTTCAGGTCTATTGCTTGGATCGATTGGTGTAAATTTGTAATTATGTAGTGTTTTTGTTGGTTGTGTGTCCGGCTCGGTTTTCGGGTTCGGCAGGGTTTTATTGAAGTTAACTTTAAAATAAGGCGAATTGGAAATAAATAATCTCACCTAACTCAATTTGGCCGATAATAATCCCAAGTTAGTTATTGGCCGATAATAATCTGAACTAGTCAATTTTTTTTGTAAAATAGTCCACCGTTAAAATAGTTTAATGGAGTTAAGTTTTTTTTTTCAACTTACAAATCGATGTTTTAGGGCTTTTGATCAGAAGGAGGATACGAGTCGATTGATGTAAAACGTACCTCGAAATTGTGCTCGAAATGGCTTGATTTTGTTAATTAGAAGTTAAAACACCCGAATTGAAGCACCGTTTTCGTGGGTTTGGGCAGTATTTCGAGGTAAGTTTTACATCAATCGACTCGTATTCTCGTTCTGATCAAAAACCCTAAAATATCGGTTTGTAATTCGGGAAAAAACTTAATTCCGTTAAGCTATTTTAACGGCAAACTATTTTACAAAAAAAATGACCAGTTCAAATTATTATCGAACAACAACTGACTTGAGATTATTATCGGTTAAATTGAATTAAGTGGGATTATTTATTTCCAATTTGTCTTAAATTAAAAAAAAAAATAGTAAAGGGCAGGTTTGCAAATTAAGAAAGTATTTATCCAGAAGCGCACGTGGACGTATTGGTTCCTTGACAAGTCTTTAACCTCATAAAAGGAGGAGTGATGATGGTATGGAATGGAACCCTGGCGAATGCGATGACGTCATCTATCCCTCATTTATCAAGAAGCAACCTGTTGTTGTTGAGCACCACCACCCATTTGAAACAGAATCGGTCTTCATTTTTGAAGACTGTGAGTGTTGCAGGAGGAGGAACTAAGAGAGGATTTAGAGGGGGAATTGTGGCTATGGCTGCTCAGGTTCAGAAGTCGGAGGAGGAGTGGCGTGCGGTTTTATCCCCTGAGCAGTTTCGGATTCTCAGACAGAAAGGGACTGAGTAAGTCTTTTACAAATCTTTTAATTTAATCATGTTAGGGTTTTGTAACACTTGTTCATCAATCTTTCCTTTACCCCTTTCTTTCATTATGATGTCTTCATCCCATCAAAAAATTGCCTCTTCATATTACGGTTTTGGTCTCAGTTTCTTTGAAATTGACCCTCAACACCATATAAGAATTGTGCTCCTCCATAACCCACCCTTAATTAGGATGATATCTATTAGGGGTGGCAAAATGGGTGGGTTGGGTAGGTTTGGGTTATGGGTTAGGATGGGCATGGGTTAGGATGGGTTTGGGTTAAGATGGGTTTATTAAGAGATGGGTTAGAATGGGTTTAGGTCAAGATGGGTTTTGTCAAAAAAAAATCAAAAAAATAAAAAAAAAATAAAAAAAAAATTCAAAAAAATTCAAAAAATTCAAAAAAATAAAAAATAAAAAAAATTCAAAAAAATAAAAAAAAATCACCAGTCTCCTGAGCATCTTTTAACATATTGACAGGAAAAAAATATTGACAACTCAAAAAATTCAAAAAAATTCAAAAAAGTATTCTCTTTTAACACATTGTAATCTATCCCATTATACAGTTCCTCCAATAGATCTCCACCAAATGCAGCAAAACTTGTAACCTGCATACTCCAAAATCCAAGTTTTATTATAAAACATACATCAGAAAATAATAAATCCGGACCTTTTGTTACATAATTTAACTTAGCCTTTTTCTTATAGAGTTTGTACCTGGGATTATACTGATTAAAGAGCATCTAAGATCACTTGTCCTCTTCCTTGTCCTCGTCTTTCTTCTGCTCAGATTAAAATAAAATCAAATAATATACAAACAATAAGTAAGGAGTCGGAAAAAAATTAATTACTGCACTGACCTCAGGCTGATTTTGCATGGAAGCAAGTAAATCCTTGACCGAAGGGTCATTCGGGTCAACTCCTGGGAGCTGCAAAACCAACATTGAAACACAAATGAAACTGTACAAAAGACATATTTTGGCTCCTTTTTTTATCTCCATTCATGGCATTTTTCTATAAGTTAAAAAAAAATGATGAAAACAGCCATACGGAAGCAAGAACGGATGACACGAAAGACTGATCTGCCAAAAGTTTGCCCATATCTGTCTCCCCCGATTGATCTTTCGCACCTTCTTGCACAGATAATTGTAGAGCTGCAAATTACACCGATTCAGCAACAGGTTCAGACAATATCCAAGTTTTGCATATAACTCAAGCATTACAAAATACAAATCAACAACCCAAAAAGATCCAAATCAAAAGAGCAATAAGTTACCAAGTGCCAAATCTTGATCATCAGCAGCCGCTTCCGACATATCAGTGTCCCTTGCGGTAGCGGTAAGCGAGCACTGGCGTTAGGCATGGAAACAACCTGCCATAAAATGATCTTGGCACGCCCCAAACATAACAAAATACTACAGGCATTTAATCAATCATATAATGTACCATAATGTAAGCAAATACTATTAATAGAGTTGTTAAAAGAATTTTAATACATATTAAAAAGCTCCCTACTACAAAAAAAAAAAAAAAGACACGAACTGCAATATCGGCATCTTTTTCATCCCCTTTGCTGTTTCATATCACCTTGAATATATCCTCCACCCTGAAAAGAGAAGCGTCAAGTTCTTCAGTATGGTAGTCAATATTACCTAAACGTGTACTACTTTTTGGCAGTCTATCCGTCACTTAGTAAAAGCAATAATTATACGTACTTTATTTAATGTCCCAACGTTAGCCAATACTCGATATTAATTGTTCATGGCTTGTGGCTCGAAGCCCACTCGAAAAAACTTGTTTACAAACCAAACCAAACCAACTCGATTCAAACGTTTATAAACCAAGCCGAGCATGAGCTGACCATAGATCGGCTCGAAAAACACCCTATTCATAAACACTTGTAACTTTTAATTTAAGTGTGATTCTTATTCACATAAGGGGATATGTGTTAGAAAAGAGGGTTAGTTTTCTATTTGCAGGGGTTATAGCTTATAAGAGAGTTAGTGGTCAACGTCAGTCTTTAGGACTTAAGACTAAAGCTAATCAATTAGAAAGTGGTCCAGCCATGGGAGTAGGTTTACAATTTCTGAAACAATATGCTAACCAAGTAAATTACTTTATAGAATCTAGCCACTATCTCAACTTATTAGGTGCTTAAATCGCTGATAAAGTTACAATAACACAACCATACACTAATCTACATTTCACTATAAAGTATATTGCTTTTAACGTCATACCCATCTAACAAATTCTACTGAGACATTTTATCGAACACATGGAGCGCGTCTCAAATGACCCAACAAATAAAAAAGATTCAATCCCACATCACAGAATTCATGCTTATATCTATAAAACACATAAATAAAACCACACTGTATCGAAAAACACAAACTTTATTAACAATTAAATTCACACAACAACAAATTCCCCACAACACGAAACAACTGAAACGCAGACAAAAACAATGACAGCAACAACAACAAATTCACACAACAAGAAACAACTGAAACACGTACCGTTCTGATGTTAGTGGTGAAAACAGGAAGAATTAGAAACGATAATCACTGGTTTGAAATCAGATGATGATGATGATTTAGGGTTGAATCCACGATCATGGTGATTTAGGGATCTGATGATGAGGTTTGAAATCAGATGATGATGGTGATTTAGGGATTGATGATGACGAGGTTTGAGAGATGGTACGTACCGTTCCTATTCAAGTGTGATGATGCGTGTATTAGGGTGTAAGAGTAAAAACCCATTGTGGCCCATCTTAAAATTTAGATGGGTATTTTAAAACCCATTCTAACCCATCTTAACTAAATCCTCAGCCCATTCTGACTTATTTACTTTTTAAAAAAGGCCCAAAATAACCCAAAATATCATGCTTGGATTTTTATTGCCACCCCTAATATCTATACACCCATACCCACAGAATGTCATCTTTTAAGAAATCCTAGTTATCCAAAGCAGTTGAATCTTATTATTTTAAAATCAATGCCGGAGGAGGCTGGGATCTGGTTGGGTGGGAGAATCGTTAATTGAACAATATGCCTCCTATAAATCATCTCTAGAATAAAGCAGACTAGGGCCGGTAGTTTAGGTTATTGAGAAAAACAAACAACTCTTGTTGAGTTGTTGTCTAAGGATCAAAACTCATCATCATACTCAGTAAATCCCACCAATAGCAAAGCAAATGTAGGGTCTGACGAGTGTAAGATGTAGACAACCTTACCTCTACCCCATAGGAATAGAGAGACTGCTTCCAGTGAGACCCCCAGCTTGATAGTAGTTTTGCATCAAGCCTTGGACATCAGGCACATAACACTTGGCAATCAGGACAAAGATCGATTAGTGCATGTACCCTTTTGTCTTTCAGCTATCAACGCCACCACATGATTCATGATTAACCGTCCTCAGCTTTTAACGCTATTTTCACGAAATTAGTACAATAACGTTAAAATTAGTGCACTTTCACTTTTGCCCCTCGATGGCCCACACATATATACATTATATGCACATACCGCAAGCGGGGCGTTGTCTAAGGATCAAAACTGGGGATGATAAATTATTGTCTGACCTTATTTAAGTACTCGCCTCTGGGGTGCCTTGCGTCACTTCCAGGCGTCTCATGCGCCTTTGACAACATAGGATCCGGTAGGCTTGTTTATACACTTATGATCTATATGATCTAATATGTTTCGTATCATGATCTGGTTTCTGGTAAAGTAGTTCAGTTCCATCTCCCTTGATTGGATTTTTAACAGGTATCCTGGCACGGGAGTGTATGACAAGTTCTATGAGGAGGGGGTGTATACTTGTGCAGGGTGTGAGACCCCTCTCTACAAGTCCACGGCAAAGTTTAATTCTGGGTGCGGTTGGCCTGCCTTCTTTGAGGGTCTCCCTGGAGCCATAAACCGTAATGTAAACACATACATACATACATTACATTACATTACATCAGTTACAGTTACAGTTACAGTACATTACATTATACATTACAGTACATTACATTACATTACATTACATTACATTACATTACATTATACATTACATTACATTACAGTACAGTACAGTACAGACAGACAGACGATTTCTTTTAATCATTTAATTACCAGCAAGTCTTGTTTTTAAGCTAATGTTTGTGATGGCAGGCTGATCCAGATGGAATGAGGGTGGAAATCACATGTGCGGCTTGTGGTGGACATCTTGGGCATGTTTTTAAAGGTGAAGGTTTTCGCACCCCCACGGATGAACGCCATTGTGTCAATAGCATCTCCCTCAAGTTTACCCCAGCAAATGCCAATGCAAACTGAAACTGGAGATTTTGCTGCTGCTATGCTATGCTATGAAAATAAAAAACTTCAGCTTTCTTTCTGTATTAAATTATTAATTAAATTGTACTAAATGTAAAGCAAGTGGTTTTTGGTCTTGTTATACATATATGCAGTATGCCTTTATTTATGGAAGCACGTGTTTCGTTAATATTATTTTGGATAGGGGTTGGATGTTGGAATCATGTTACTTATCTTAACTTGAGAATCCAATCTCCAACAATCTGCCACATCAGCAATAATTTTTTTGGTTTTCCCTGTATCCTCGTGGAATCTTGACAACTACAAATTTAAAACAAAAGTCTCTTGCATAAAAATAAATTTCTTTTTATTTTATCAACTAACTCATACCGCCTTAAGGTATAAAAATATTTCTCACCACAACTATATTTTCATCCTCCTCGATAATTTGGAAATGAATAATATTCATATTTTAGTGAATAATAACGATAGTATATCTAATTTATGTTGAACTTCGGTTAAAACTTAATTTACTGATAAAAGAAGGCCGTTGGACTTTATTAATAAACAGTGAAAAATATTACTTTAGAATATTGTAAAAGAAAAATTTATTATTTAATTAATAATAAGAAAATCGGTGGCTGAAAAAATTCCTATTCGGCCTTCCGAATCTTATTTTGTAGTTTTGAACGTGTGGCCACTGTTTGTTTATCATTCATACACAAAGAAAATTTGGTTATTCAAAGTTGAAAGCAAATGTCTGCTGCTAGATTAAACCTATCTGCTTCGTAATGCTTGCTTCTTGGCATGGCCCTATGGTAATCATCCCATCTTCTTTATTTTTTCTTCTTCTGACACAAATTAAGATTATTTGATGTTAATTCTGATTGATTGCAGGGCCATGAGCGTATTACTCATCCAAGATCCACTCCTCATCGATATGTTTATCGGTCAGCATGTCACTGCTACTGTTATGCAAAATCACCAAATACAAATAATAATACTGCATCTTTCTTAACTTCCTCATTTCTGGGGAGAAGAAGGCAGCTGCTTTATATCTCATCAAAGAATAATAATAATAATCATAGACGACAATTTCAGAGATTTCGTATGAATGCAACACCGGATGTTGCGGGTGCCATAGAGGTCATTAATGACCTTGGGTTGGATACTCTCACTTTCTTAGCTGTCACTGTTTTAGTGGTTCCTGCTTTCAAGATCGTCAAAGCTAGCCCTGTAAGCCTTGTTAATTCACTATCATCAAAGTGGATAAGATAACCGATATTATCGATATATGATTGTTTCAGATACTTGGTTTCTTCTGCGCGGGAGTTGTGCTCAATCAGTTTGGGCTGATTAGAAATCTTACAGATGTTAAAGTTCTCTCTGAGTGGGGCATCCTTTTCTTGGTAACTTTATTATTAACGACCAAATCATGTGATGTTATATTACACTTTGAGTTGACCTTCTTTCCGATAACTTATGCAGCTATTTGAGATGGGATTAGAGCTTTCACTTGCCCGTTTGAAAGCTCTTGCTAAATTCGCATTCGGTATGGGTTTAACTCAGGTCAGATTTCCTTCTTGCTAACTGCTTCAACTTTTCAAACACTGCAAGTCTAGTAATATTAACTATTGTTTGTCAAAGGTTGTTCTGTCTACTCTTGCTTTCACAGCATTTGAACTCCCACCTAATGGGGCTATTGGAACCCGAATTTTGGAGTTCCTTTTTCACTCAAGATCTGATTTGGTGAGAAACTATTATCATCCTAATTTATTCTGTTTATCCTTCTTATACAAAGTAAAAGTTTCTTGTAAAAGTTGAAGTTTAAATAACTCACATTACACTGATGGAATAGCTCTTTCATTGATATTGTGGTCACTAATTATAAGCTGAAAAGGATCGCAGGTAAACATTAGAAGTATTGATGAGGCTATAGTGATTGGTGCTGCTCTCTCGTTGTCATCTTCTGCATTTGTTCTACAGGTATTTTTATTTTTGATGCTCATAGATGTATTAAAGAAAGATATCATATAATAATAATAATAATAATAGGTTGACTTCATAGCTAGTCAGATAATATGCTTACCTAGTACAATGTAGCTTCTTGCAGAGAAAGGTGAGCTACCAACTCGATTCGGGTCAGCTACACTTGGGATACTCCTCCTCCAGGTAATATTTTTGTACCCCGTTTGGCCATTTTACGACATCTGCTTGATGGTCATGAGTGATACCTTCATCAGAAACTTTATGGCGGATTGATATTTGCAGGATATAGCAGTGGTCCCTCTTTTAGTTATACTTCCAGTGTTGGAAAGCCAGGTTAAAATATATGACTCAGCACTCTTTGATATGGTGTGGATGCAACTCTGTTTGTAATTTGAGTCTTCATTGTGTAGAATTTAGTGCAAGAAAGTATTTTACCGATGCTTGTGAAAGAAAGTTTGAAGGCTCTAGGTGGACTAGGTTTGCTCTCTCTTGGTGGAAAATTCCTTCTTAGGCGTGTTTTTGAGGTATGAAAATCCCTCATACTTTCAAGAAAATGAAGCTTAATTTTAGTAAATTATATTCATATGTTTCAGGTTGTTGCAGAAGCAAGAAGCTCAGAAGCTTTTGTAGCGCTCTGTTTATTGACAGTTGCTGGAACATCACTTATAACTCAGAAATTAGGCTTTAGCGACACGGTCTGATATATTTGTTTCTCCTTATCGGTATATATTCATTCTTCATGTCTTTGCTAATTCAATACAATTTTTATGCAGCTTGGAGCCTTTTTAGCCGGGGCTTTGTTGGCTGAAACAAATTTCAGGACCCAGATTGAAGCTGACATAAGGCCTTTTAGGGGGTTACTTCTTGGGTTATTCTTTGTGACTACCGGAACATCTATAGATACACAGGTGAGCAGTTTTCTATGGAATTTGTAGTTTTCAGAAAGGTTAATTTGGTGTTTCTAATGTGCAGCTACTTCTCCGAGAATGGCCGAATGTATTGTCACTGTTAGCAGGTTTAATTGTTATCAAGACACTGATTATAACAGCAATTGGTCCGCGTGTTGGACTAACTTTGCAAGAGAGTGTGAGGATAGGATTGCTTCTTTCTCAAGGTGGTGAATTTGGATTTGTTGTTTTTTCTCTTGCAAACAGGTTGGCATGAAGTTTTTTTTATTTTTTATTTTTATTTTTATTTTCATTGTTGTGATAACAAGCATAATAACTTGGATATGTTACAACATTGTTTGTAGGCTAGGGGTATTGCCACTTGAGCTTAACAAGCTTCTTATAATTGTTGTTGTGTTGTCAATGGCGTTGACTCCTTTACTTAACGATCTTGGACGCAAGGCTGCTGATTTTATTGGTGAAAATGTTGATGAAGAAGATGTAAGTTCCTTAAATGTTTTAACCATCCTTGTCTATGTAGCTACAACTTATATAATTTTGGGTGTAGAAACCTGCTGAAGTGGTAAATTTTGATGCATCGGATCCAGTTGTTATCCTTGGGTTTGGACAAATGAGTCAGGTAGGCACAGCTGCTCCAGTTAATTTTTGTTTAAATACATGTGTTGGTTTTTTTGTTAAATGTTCTAGCATGCAGGTTCTTGCCAACTTCTTGTCCACTCCACTGGCCAATGGTATAGACGGGGATGCTGGATGGCCTTTTGTTGCCTTTGATCTTGATCCATCAGTCGTAAAGGTCAGCTACATCTATTGAAAAAGAGTGCTCCAATTTTTAATCAGTTTGTAATAAAAAGATTATTATTATAATACTGAGCAGGCATCTAGCAAACTTGGTTTCCCAGTCCTGTATGGAGATGGATCGCGTGCTGCTGTTTTACAGTCTGCTGGTATATCTTCTCCAAAAGCGGTCATGGTTATGTATGAAGGACGACAGAGGGCAGTTGAAGCTGTTGAAAGGATTCGCCTTGCATTCCCTGCAGTAACTATTTCTCTTATGCTAACATAAGATAAAAAAACCTTGTTTAATGTTGGAGACGAGTAGATGCTTTTAATGTTTTAATACAAGTCGAATTACAGGTACCTATATATGCACGTGCTCGGGACATCCCACATCTTTTAGATCTGAAAGAAGCAGGGGCGACTGATGCTATTCTAGAAAACGCAGAGGTTATTATGACATCACCAATTTAATGTACTTTAATTTCAATTGGTTGGTATTCTGACATTGTTTGAACTGCAGACAAGTTTGCAACTTGGATCAAAGCTCCTGAAAGGGCTCGGTGTTATGTCTGATGATGTAAACTTTTTAAGTCAAATTGTTAGAGATTCGATGGAGTTGCAAGCTAAAACAATTGCTGTAGCCAAGGACCCTGATGTTATGGAGTCACTACAGGTGTTTTTTATGTACAGTTTTTTTTTTTTTTTTTTTTTTGCAATAGAAGTATTGAAAGATTTGTATGTTTGTACAGGTGAGAGTTGGGGATTTGGTGTTAACAAGAAAATCTGGGGCGGCACTCCCAGCCAAGGAAGAATCAGTGAGAATCAGCCAAGCAGAGAGAGATCGCATCCTAATGACACAGGAACCACCAAAGCCCAAGCCCAAGCCCCAGTCGAGTGGGGAGGACGGGAGAGGCGTGTTATATTGTGATCTTGATATGGACAACAATGTTCCAAACCAACACTAATTATGGAAGATTGAGTTATGTGTACATATCGTAGGGTTCACTCTGCATGACACAAAGCCAGATGAATGGGGTTTGAAGGAGAAGTCTGCTCATATATTTGTATATAACTGAATTCATTTTTGACATGATTTGAAACTGATTGCAAGATGTAATTTGTTTTTCTGCCTCTGTTTTGTCATTATTTAAAGTAGACATCTGTTTAATTTTCTGCTTTAGGGGACTAAAAAATAAGAACTATATTGGCCTCTACATGTAAGCAATATACAAATCCTCATATTATAAAAAAAAACCACAATAGCATGGGCTTACCTCCAAGAAATAATAAATGAAACAATTGATTTGATCATATGTACCCAATTTGGATTGACTTCAAGTCTCCAAACAAGATATTGATAAAGGCTATTCGCCATATCCTCACGCTCTAGGCATGTGGCATGGCGGCCGGTGTGAGGGAGCGCGATACATTAGAGGAGGGGGCGGGAACATGGCGTGGAGGAGAACACGGCCTGAAGAAGGGAGTATTGGGTCATGCATGCATACGTGGTTATGTGGGTTTTGGATTCTGTTGAATAAAGGTTATCCGGGTCACTAGTTTGTTCCGGGTCTCTTGTTTTGTCCGGGTCTTTAGTTGAGTCTGTTAGTTGCATAGTGGGTCTTGAGTAGTGGTTACGTGTTCCTAGTTTTTAGTTGTTTCTGTTTCTAGCCGTTGTATTGTTCAGCTATTTATAGCTTGTTTCGGTTAATGAAGTGCATGCATTCTAAAATATTGTGCTTGATTACTGGCTTGACACTTCAAGTGGTATCAGAGCGCAACTTGTGAGATCCATTAGAGTGCTGAGAGAAACAGAAGATACGACTGCGGTTGTATTCAATGGCGGAAGAAGGAAATCAATTTTCAGCAACCCATGTGCCCAAGTTTGATGGTGACTATGACCATTGGAGTATGGTTATGGAAAACTTGATTCGCTCGAAGGAATGCTGGACTGTTGTGTCAGAAGGATACCAGGTGATCAAACCTGGAGAGCAAGCCACTCCTGTCCAACATAAACATTTCGAAGACAACAAGTTGAAGGATCTAAAGGTGCTGAATTATCTCTTCCAGTCCATCGACAAGGCGATTCTGAAGACGATCACCAAGAAGGAAACCTCAAAACAAGTATGGGATGCCATGAAGACCAAGTATCAAGGGAGTGCTCGGGTGAAGCGTGCTCAACTGCAAAGGCTTCGAAGAGTCTTCGAGACTCTTGAAATGAAGAATGGAGAAGGCATCAATGATTATGTGAGTCGGGTGATGGTGACATCGAATGAAATGAGGATGTGTGGTGAAGTAATGCCAGATGTGCAGATCGTGGAGAAGATCCTAAGAACCCTCACTGAAAACTTCAATTTTGTAGTTTGCTCAATTGAGGAATCTAAGGATCTGGATGTCATGACGGTTGATGAGCTACAAAGCTCTCTCCTGGTGCATGAACAGAAAATTCTGAAAAAACCAAGTGAAGAGCAAGTTCTTAAGGTGGAACAAGAAGGCTCATTCGGAAGAGGTCGTGGAAGAGGCAGATCTACATCAGCTAGAGGAAGAGGTAGGGGCGTGGCCGTGGATCCTTTGATAAATCCATGGTTGAATGTTACAAATGCCATAAACTAGGACACTTCCAGTATGAATGTCCTACAGAAGAAAATTCTCTAAACTATGTTGAGTATGATGAGAACGAAGAGTTCCTGCTGATGGCCACCATTGATATTGAGAAGTATCAAATGGAAGAAGAGATGTTGATGGCTGTGTCAGAAACCTTAAAGGAAGGGAAAGAAAAGGTATGGTTTCTTGACTCGGCGTGTTCAAATCATATGACTGGACACAAGTCATGGTTTACAAGACTTGACAAAAGCTTCTCTCACTCAGTGAAGTTAGGCAATGATAAGAGGTTAGAAGTGAAAGGAATTGGAGATGTTAGGCTTATGGTTGATGGGGTAGCACAAACTGTCACTAATGTGTATTATGCACCAGAGTTAACATCAAATTTGATAAGTGTGGGACAACTTCAGGATAAAGGAGTTGTCTTTATCTTCAGGGAAGGGATTGGTAAAGTGTTTCATCCAATTAGGGGGTTGATCCTGAGTTCCAAGATGACAAAGAATCGGATGTTTCCAGTGTTTGTTGCACCGAGTGATCCGGCAACATGCATGCAGACAATCACGGGAGAAGATCTGTGGCATAAAAGGTATGCACATGTGAATCACAAGGCTCTCAGAACCATGCAGTTCAAAGGCATGGTTACTGGGTTACCACAGACAGCAGAGAAGACGCAAGTCTGTGAAGTGTGTGCTCTGGGAAAGCAAAATCGGGTGGAGATACCAAAGAAGACCAGGTGGCATGCAACTGAAAGGCTACAACTTGTTCACATAGATATTTGTGGGCACATCACACCTATGTCTCAGAGCAATAAGAGGTATGTTTTGGTTTTCATAGATGATTATTCTAGGAAGACTTGGGTTTACATGCTATCCACAAAAGGGGAAGCATTTAAGTGTTTTCAAAGATTCAAAGCTTTGGTTGAAAATGAAACTGGAAACAAAATTAAAACACTGAGGAGTGATAGGGGGGTGAGTTCACCTCACAAGAGTTTAAGGTTTATTGCGAAAAAGAGGGCATTAAAAGACAATTGACTCCTGCCTACACACCCCAACAGAATGGGGTGGCAGAAAGGAGAAACCGAACCCTTATGAATATGGTAAGGTGTCTCCTATCTGAAAAGAACATGCCAAAATACTTCTGGGCAGAGGCTGCAATGTGGGCATGTCATGTACTGAATAGGTGTGTGAGTCGCAGTCTTGATGATAAAGTTCCTGAGGAGTTATGGACAGGAAGGAAGCCCAATGTAGGTTACTTTCGGGTGTTTGGAAGCATATGTTATGCTCATGTGCCTGTTCAATTGAGAACCAAGTTGGATGATAAGAGTCATAAGTGCATATTTCTGGGAATAAGCTCAGAATCAAAGGCTTATCGGCTTTATGACCCTATCTCTAAAAAGATAGTCATAAGCCGAGATGTCATTTTTGATGAAGAAGGAAAGTGGGACTGGAATGTGAAAGAAAAAGATATGCAAGAGTTGGTAATTGAAGATGAAAGTACAAAAGGTGATCAGGAGGGAGAGACAGTTGACTCAGAAAACTCTCCTCTGACTAATAACAATCCCGCATCAGAAAGTGAAGCATCTCAGACAACCCGTGGTGAGTCATCAACTGAAAGCCTTGAAAATGACAAGACTTCTCCTGGTTCAGTGGCTGAACAACCTCGAGGTCAACAATCCACCAGTTCAGAACACCATACCGCATCTAAAGTAAGGGACAGAGAGAGATCAGCTACTGACCTAAATGTAGTAGGTCTTGAAGCCTTAACACTGGCTTTGATTTCTGGGGGTAAACCCCCAATGAAGCGTGCAATTCGCTTTGGCTCTGGTGTTACAAGGTAAGGGACCAGTCTGGACAGGGTATTAAAACTGGTGAGGTAAGCTTGACAATCTAAGTTTGTCATTACCAAGGATAAGAAATCTGACTCAATCCCCTCAACTTCATGTTGAGGGCAGTAATTCTCCCTAATGAGATTAACAAACTGTTCCCATGACATGCTGTAGAGCGGAATCTTCCCAGCAGCTTGAATGAGAGACTTCCACCATGCCAGTGCCTCTCCTTTGAACGATTGGGATACGTACTTCACGACATCCCTTTCAGCGCAACCGCTGATATCGACAACTGTGTCCATTTCATCCAACCAAATCATACAATCAACTGCCCCTTTTTCCCCAGTAAAATCTCGGGGCTTGCAGGAAACAAAGTACTTATAGTTACAGGATTTGGTATGAGGTTCATTATCGAACACTATCTTCTTGAGTGGAACACTGTGTTCATTAGATGAGTGTCGATCATCATCTTTCTTTAACTCATCTTTCTTTGAGGGCGGCTTGTTATCAGGCTCTGGATGAGTTTTAGGGATGGATTTAGGGTGGGGTACAGATGAGGCTTTACTATTTGTCTCACTATACTCCTGGAATTTCTCCTCCACAGCTTTAGATACAGCTGAGTTAATCAATGTACGAAGTTCTCATCTGGTTATGTCAATCTTTTCATCATCGCGATTTTCCAGAGGGTGACTGTTCCCTTCCTCCGACCCAGCCATGTAGTTTTAATTGCTACATAAAAATTAAACAAGGACAAGGTTTTTATGGAAGTTTAAACAGTTTTTATCTTTTTGAACTATTTATTAACCATGTTTTTAATACACATATTGGTTAATTTGATAAATATATAATTATTCAGGATATTTATTATATTCCTAAATTATAAGTTAATAATAGCACAAAAGGCCTAGTCGCGTAGACAAGTTTAATTTATAAGCCATGATTTCAGAGGATCGAGGCATTAAGGTTTTAATAATAGCACAAATGGCCTAGTCACTTAGACAAGTTTAATTTATAGGCCTTGATTTTATAGAATCGAGGCTTCAAGGTTTGAATCAAAGTTCATTACCTTTTCTTGACAGGGAGTTGTAGGCTACCACTGTCTTTAGTCACAGAGGACGTTAGTTATAGCCCGTGGGCACTTCATCCATACGGAATGATTATATAATTAAGGGAATTTAGTATATCCCAAAATAACTTATGTGATTTTATCATATCACATTTTGTTGTGCATGTTATCATGCTTTCATATGTCTAATAAGGATTTGAATCTCTTGAATAGGTTCTACCATCTTGGCCTCGTATGCCGTGGCATTTAGGCTAGGTTTACCTTTAAGATTCTTTTTAATAATTAACGCAGAGCAAATCCTAAATTGAACTGTTAACAAGGATCTGAATCTAATTATGGAACTACCATCTTGGCCCTGTCTTAATATGACACATGGCTAGGTTTTTGTCCTTTTTAAATTTTGCCATTTTATTATAATGGTAGATCTTATAATATAGGAATGATACTTTAAATATAATCATTCATTTTTAAAATTACCAAGTATATGGTTGCCCTAAACGGGACTTCTATAGTAATTGACTTGAAGAATACTTTCCATATTCTATGCATAGGCTAGTCAGAAAAATAACAAAGGAATCAAATAAGGACAAAATAAAACGAATTTTAGAATTTGTCCTATGTTCTTGTCTAGACTCAAGAATGTGCAATTGTGTAACTGAGATTAAACACAAAAGGCTAGTGTTTAATTCACTCAGTGTTGGCTCTGATACCAACCTGTCACACCCCGACTTTCCACGTGTCACCGGTGGGCCCGGTGGGGGAGTATCGTGACGTGGTTGGCAACATAATAGTCAAACAACACAATATATATGAATGCACAGCGGAAGCAAAAGATATTTATTATTACATTCCGAATATGAAGTAATGTTCAGTATTACAACGGAAGTAAAGGATCTACAGGCGGATCTTTAAAACATATCATTTGTTCAACAGACTTTAGACGCATAGAACTTGCAAGATTCCTTATTAGCGCCCTGAGCTTCCAGCCAATTTCGTTTAGTACCTGTCACTTAACCTTTTTGGAAAATACGTCAGTTTTCACTGGTAAATACACTCAACCGACTCATTTGAAAAGAGTTTAAGAAAATTGATTTAGATGCACCAGGCACAAAACCTTTTGACACTTTGATTAGAATGCACAGAGGCAAAATTAATCTTTTATAACTTGGGAAAATTATTTGTATATAATCTTGTATACAGTTTTACTTATTTGTTGTCCGTTAGGGCCGGTTTGTAGGGCCGGACTAGATTAACAGACACGCCACAGGTATAATGCCCACGGGCTATCATCCCCTAAGTGGATTACCAGTTCCGGTATAATGCCCACAGGGATGATACCTCGGAGTGGATTACCAGTTTTTACATAATGCAGCTGTCAGGTGTATGCCTACACCCCGTGCTTAGGTCGTGGCCATTTCGTAAAATGATGCCAAGGATATCCGGGACATGGTCATTTAACCCCCAAGGGCCATACATCAAATAATAGTAAAATAATACATATTAAACAGGTTATGTAAGTACATCAATCACAATCCGATTTAAATGACTACATACACCCGACCAAGCGGTACTTTTATAGTACCGTATCCCAAGCCCGTATAGGGAAAATAAGTTAAGAGTATTTACCTGAGCTAGCTCCTGTCTTAATTAGCAAGAATCTAATAACTCAGCCGTATTCACTTAAGTAAGCGTATGTACCATTTACCGAAATGCTCTAGTCTGGAATGATGGTGTAAATAATTAATTAGAATGCTAACGGGTCTTTAATTAAGCTTAGACCGGTTAGTCTTACTAGAAGATACGGTTCGTACGCACTATTAAGCGAAGACCGGAATAGAATGTGATTTAGACCCGACAAGTTTGGAGACTTGTATAATATGGGTAAACTAAACACATTCTGGATTTTGAGATAAAACCGATAAGGTTTGACCCGTTTCGGCTAATTTATGTAAACTTGTTACATAAACCGAACCGAACGCGTAATAAGCGTGACGGGTATTCATTAGAGCCATCTACAGGTTTCCTAAGTTAATTGTGCCTCAAATATGTTGTGACATCAGTAAGATGTCTTTCATTATGCCCGAAACGTATTTAACCACAAACTATGCCCCGTAGGGGTAGTTTGGTCATTTTAAAGGTTGTAAAAGAGTTTAAATGTTTAACTGAGTTACAGGTCTGATGTAAACAGCAAACATACTCAATTTGATGAGTTATAACAGTAGGCTAAAGCATATATGTGAAATTTATCATCTTTAACCAAACTATGCCCCGTAGGGGTATTTTGGTAATTTCACATAAGCCGGAAAGCTCAAAAACGAAGTCTGAGTTAATCAACCTTTGTTTACTGTTAAAATATCATAATTTGCCTCATATATCAGTAGGTATCAACCCGGGTATGTCCAATATGATTTTAAAACATACTATGCGTTAAAAACGCTAATTTAGGCGATTAAAGGCCATTACCGGGTTCGATACTTAAATCTGATATTTTTATATTTCCAGAAGGCTTAAAATAATTTATTTATCATAATTATTCAGTAGCAAAAGGTTTGGAGTCGTTTAGATATGTAAAACTCATTTTATGGCCCGTAAGGGCAAAACCGACAATTACCGGATTAAGTCTACGACTATGAGTTATGCTCAGCCTAAAATTAATTAAAAATCTTTAAAAATCCTTAAATAATATATTATATCAGTGGGTAAAAGATTTGATACCAAAAAGTATGTTTAACTAGGCTATACGCTAATTACGCCATTATGTTAACATAAAGCATTAGTTTTGCGATATTGAGCATAACTCTTAATCTACAAGTCAAACTGACGTCAAACTTTGCATACAAGTTTATATATCAGTAACTAAGGTTTCTACACTTTTACATTTTCATAATTCTCGTTTTAAGGTGAAAAGGGCATAATGGTCAACATATGAGCAATTAACGGAATCATGCGTATTAATCGGATAACTAATGAACCGAGGTGTATAATCACTGAGGGTTATACTAGCATGTAACCTGGTCCAAATGAAGCTCTAAGGTATTTCTAAAACATACCTAAACGGGTCAGAATTGAAGTCAAAGCAAAAGTCAAAGCTTTGCGACTTTCGGTTCCGAACCGGGTCTAAACAGGAAATAGTCGGGTCGAACATGTTTGGACATGTTCTTACACTTATTACTAAGTTATAACAATGATCAAACAGGTTGTATATGATCTAGATAGCTAATTATGCATAAATGACATTTTAAGCATCCTGTTGACTTTTTAATTAAAGGTTTGACCCGACATTTGACCTGGTTAGGATGGTGATCAGGGGAAACCCTTTTGGGGTTTTATTACCCTCATAAATACCAACCTATAACTACTTTTAATTCGAGATATGACTGAGCCATTATAGACTAATCTCGAAGTCAAACCGTAATTACGACGGTTTGACTTTTAGCTAATTAACTAAGCTAAAAGCAATTAGAGAAAGATTAGAATACTTACTGAAGTCCTAAGCACGAGATATGATCACTTAAGGCTGCTTGATAGCT
Organism: Helianthus tuberosus; assembly: GCA_030545235.1. Taxonomy (NCBI): domain Eukaryota; kingdom Viridiplantae; phylum Streptophyta; class Magnoliopsida; order Asterales; family Asteraceae; genus Helianthus; species Helianthus tuberosus. The sequence continues at coordinate 65,626,960 of CM060441.1, forward strand.
CCAGAAATGATCCCACAATGCAGGAGAAGGTGTGGAATGTTTGTTGCAACTAATGAGCTTTATATAGTGAACTTAGGCACCATAAAGTGTTGACAACAAAGTCTAGGATCAACCACAATCATCCAACACCTGTTACTAGTGTCTAGGGAAGTCTAAGGGTCGTTTACAAGTGAGAAAGACCGGCCAAATGGGTCACAATTGCACAAAACAGGCTGCTGCCTGTTTTCAGGTTGCTGGGCACCCCCTGCGCATCGTAGGGTCTTCTTGGCTACGATGCGCAGGGCATCATCAGGGGCTGATTTGTTGTTCTTTCATGCACTTGAAAGGGTAAGTGATGTGTAATCGATTTAGGGCCATGTTTTATCAATAAGGGGCCTCTAAAAAGTGCCATGAACATATACATACCCTACCATTATGATCCGTTTCACTTGAACCCATTTTAAAGTGCCGAAAACAAAGGTTTACCGTGCTATTTCTTCGTAGGAGTCCACCACATCAAGTTATGAATAATTCAATGTTATAATTCACTGAACTTTATCATATACAAGATGTTTTTAACATGTTTTGAGTCTTGGGATTTACTACGAGGTCGTTCAGAGGTGCAAAAGTTAACATGACGACACTTTTAAATCCTGTCAAATATTTTTATTAACTCCGGGTTTACAACGCGTTTTGTCTTACATGACACGTGTCGTTTTATTATTGAACCCGAAATTTCTGAGGTGTTACATCCTCACCCCCTTAAAATAAATCTCGACCCGAGATTTACTGAATTAAAGGAAGTATTCTCTGCCTAATAATGGCAACTTACTGATGATTAGGAATTTGCATGATCTTATTTGTTGTTTCCAATGCAACTTTCAGATCTTGAATATTGGACTTACCAATCTATTGTCCTAACAATAGATGTTTAACATTCCATCGTTACAAGGTCTCCAAGGAGCAGCCTTGACGCCTTTATCCTAACTATTATAGAATAGTTGATCTTCAGGTGAGATGGTTATTCTTAATCGTTGTTAAAATAGGGTTGCGGTAACAATGCATAAGCAAAAATGAACCGTCTTTCTTATCCAACTCTCAGAATATCGAGTTAGGCTATATGAGTCTCCTATCTTAAAATTTACTTAATCAGGTTTTGGGTTCTCCCAATTATGGTACTATCCGTCTTGGAGATTTCGTAATAATACAGCCTTAATGGGATATAAATCTTAATTCTACCTGCCTCCCTGGGGTAAGCAGGGTAATCTTAGGAGAAGATAGTTAAGATACGAGGAGACTACAGAGAGTTTCCATATCTCAGGCTCCAGTTCATCCAACCACGCTTGTGCCTAATAAGTGACACATTTATGTTATGAGTCCACATATTTCTTCTCCAGGGAATATGTATTTGGACAATTCTATTCTGGATATCTTCTTTGAATACCATTAGTTGACTTTTAGCATAATATGACCATTGGGATATCTCAGGGGTTCCATGTATTAAACCTCCATGCTGATCAGACATGGAAATAATCTATGGGACACACTAGGATACGCCAATCCTCATATGACACTTTTATCCAACATAGTTTGGCATTCGCAGGCGATAGACAACAATAATTAAAATAACATATGTTGTCGAACTCTATGCGAAGAGAGAGTACTCTTAGATTTTTCGGAAGGATTCCTTGCCGATGCTAGAAGAATCGGTTACTACGGTTTCCTTGGTAGTTATACCTTGTGAATGATAATTTTTTTTTTTTTTTTTTTTTTTTGCTAAGTTTATGGTTCATGAAGATTTATTATTGCCTGTAACAAAAACAGGACACTTAGTAGAAATTATCATTGATAAATGATAAGGAAGTTTATTGTACAAGTGCTTATAATTAATTAGAATGGAGATTTTCACAAACTAGGCACCTAGCCCAGTTGGCTAGGCGCGCGAAAGGGTGCGGCCGGCCTAGACCCGGGTTCGATTCCGGGGACGGTCAGTTCCACCATTTTTTTATGTTTAATATTAATTAATCGTACGGACACGTGTAATTACGAGGGTTGTCTCATAAGGAGTCTTGATAATTAATTGCTTCTTATCACTCACAATATGGACTTGATTTTTAAGGCAACCAATCGATTTTTATCACTATATTGAGTCCTTAAGTATGCAACCAAAAGTTTGCTATAAGGATATTAGAAAAATGATTTCTAATAGATATTATTATCAATATAGGATTTGTTGGAGCATTTTCGACGTAACATCGTCACTTTCTACCGGGCATTAAATGACCGGAGTCTTAATCAGGTGGAAACAACAGTTCTCAACTTTTATTATTCATAATATATTTATACGTGCCAGTATTAAATAAGTTTCTACATAAACTGTTTGATAAGGAAAAGTACATATTATACTATTATTATTCTGCATCATCTCTTGGCCTACTCGGGCTTCCTCGCGTACTTAGGGCAGTTGGTCTTTATGTGCCCCTTCTCGTTGCAGTTGTAGCATATAGCATCTTTAATCTTCCCGCAATCAACTGTCTTGTGCTCCCTAGACTTGCATATCCCACATGCAGGTGGTCCTGATTTAGAATTGGACTCCATTCTGCATTTTCCAAAGTGGCGTTTTTGGCAAGTCGAGCACCTTGGCTTTTCCTCTGTCCGCTGACCATTCTTTCCAGACCCAGACCTCTCAGAGTCAGTGTTTCCCTTGTGTTTCTTCTCAAATCCTCGTGAGTTATCATCCTCACGCTTCTTCTTACTTTCTTCAGATTTCTTTAGCGACCTTAGTCTGACCGCATCTAAAGTAAGGGACAGAGAGAGATCAGCTACTGACCTAAATGTAGTAGGTCTTGAAGCCTTAACACTGGCTTTGATTTCTGGGGGTAAACCCCCAATGAAGCGTGCAATTCGCTTTGGCTCTGGTGTTACAAGGTAAGGGACCAGTCTGGACAGGGTATTAAAACTGGTGAGGTAAGCTTGACAATCTAAGTTTGTCATTACCAAGGATAAGAAATCTGACTCAATCCCCTCAACTTCATGTTGAGGGCAGTAATTCTCCCTAATGAGATTAACAAACTGTTCCCATGACATGCTGTAGAGCGGAATCTTCCCAGCAGCTTGAATGAGAGACTTCCACCATGCCAGTGCCTCTCCTTTGAACGATTGGGATACGTACTTCACGACATCCCTTTCAGCGCAACCGCTGATATCGACAACTGTGTCCATTTCATCCAACCAAATCATACAATCAACTGCCCCTTTTTCCCCAGTAAAATCTCGGGGCTTGCAGGAAACAAAGTACTTATAGTTACAGGATTTGGTATGAGGTTCATTATCGAACACTATCTTCTTGAGTGGAACACTGTGTTCATTAGATGAGTGTCGATCATCATCTTTCTTTAACTCATCTTTCTTTGAGGGCGGCTTGTTATCAGGCTCTGGATGAGTTTTAGGGATGGATTTAGGGTGGGGTACAGATGAGGCTTTACTATTTGTCTCACTATACTCCTGGAATTTCTCCTCCACAGCTTTAGATACAGCTGAGTTAATCAATGTACGAAGTTCTCATCTGGTTATGTCAATCTTTTCATCATCGCGATTTTCCAGAGGGTGACTGTTCCCTTCCTCCGACCCAGCCATGTAGTTTTAATTGCTACATAAAAATTAAACAAGGACAAGGTTTTTATGGAAGTTTAAACAGTTTTTATCTTTTTGAACTATTTATTAACCATGTTTTTAATACACATATTGGTTAATTTGATAAATATATAATTATTCAGGATATTTATTATATTCCTAAATTATAAGTTAATAATAGCACAAAAGGCCTAGTCGCGTAGACAAGTTTAATTTATAAGCCATGATTTCAGAGGATCGAGGCATTAAGGTTTTAATAATAGCACAAATGGCCTAGTCACTTAGACAAGTTTAATTTATAGGCCTTGATTTTATAGAATCGAGGCTTCAAGGTTTGAATCAAAGTTCATTACCTTTTCTTGACAGGGAGTTGTAGGCTACCACTGTCTTTAGTCACAGAGGACGTTAGTTATAGCCCGTGGGCACTTCATCCATACGGAATGATTATATAATTAAGGGAATTTAGTATATCCCAAAATAACTTATGTGATTTTATCATATCACATTTTGTTGTGCATGTTATCATGCTTTCATATGTCTAATAAGGATTTGAATCTCTTGAATAGGTTCTACCATCTTGGCCTCGTATGCCGTGGCATTTAGGCTAGGTTTACCTTTAAGATTCTTTTTAATAATTAACGCAGAGCAAATCCTAAATTGAACTGTTAACAAGGATCTGAATCTAATTATGGAACTACCATCTTGGCCCTGTCTTAATATGACACATGGCTAGGTTTTTGTCCTTTTTAAATTTTGCCATTTTATTATAATGGTAGATCTTATAATATAGGAATGATACTTTAAATATAATCATTCATTTTTAAAATTACCAAGTATATGGTTGCCCTAAACGGGACTTCTATAGTAATTGACTTGAAGAATACTTTCCATATTCTATGCATAGGCTAGTCAGAAAAATAACAAAGGAATCAAATAAGGACAAAATAAAACGAATTTTAGAATTTGTCCTATGTTCTTGTCTAGACTCAAGAATGTGCAATTGTGTAACTGAGATTAAACACAAAAGGCTAGTGTTTAATTCACTCAGTGTTGGCTCTGATACCAACCTGTCACACCCCGACTTTCCACGTGTCACCGGTGGGCCCGGTGGGGGAGTATCGTGACGTGGTTGGCAACATAATAGTCAAACAACACAATATATATGAATGCACAGCGGAAGCAAAAGATATTTATTATTACATTCCGAATATGAAGTAATGTTCAGTATTACAACGGAAGTAAAGGATCTACAGGCGGATCTTTAAAACATATCATTTGTTCAACAGACTTTAGACGCATAGAACTTGCAAGATTCCTTATTAGCGCCCTGAGCTTCCAGCCAATTTCGTTTAGTACCTGTCACTTAACCTTTTTGGAAAATACGTCAGTTTTCACTGGTAAATACACTCAACCGACTCATTTGAAAAGAGTTTAAGAAAATTGATTTAGATGCACCAGGCACAAAACCTTTTGACACTTTGATTAGAATGCACAGAGGCAAAATTAATCTTTTATAACTTGGGAAAATTATTTGTATATAATCTTGTATACAGTTTTACTTATTTGTTGTCCGTTAGGGCCGGTTTGTAGGGCCGGACTAGATTAACAGACACGCCACAGGTATAATGCCCACGGGCTATCATCCCCTAAGTGGATTACCAGTTCCGGTATAATGCCCACAGGGATGATACCTCGGAGTGGATTACCAGTTTTTACATAATGCAGCTGTCAGGTGTATGCCTACACCCCGTGCTTAGGTCGTGGCCATTTCGTAAAATGATGCCAAGGATATCCGGGACATGGTCATTTAACCCCCAAGGGCCATACATCAAATAATAGTAAAATAATACATATTAAACAGGTTATGTAAGTACATCAATCACAATCCGATTTAAATGACTACATACACCCGACCAAGCGGTACTTTTATAGTACCGTATCCCAAGCCCGTATAGGGAAAATAAGTTAAGAGTATTTACCTGAGCTAGCTCCTGTCTTAATTAGCAAGAATCTAATAACTCAGCCGTATTCACTTAAGTAAGCGTATGTACCATTTACCGAAATGCTCTAGTCTGGAATGATGGTGTAAATAATTAATTAGAATGCTAACGGGTCTTTAATTAAGCTTAGACCGGTTAGTCTTACTAGAAGATACGGTTCGTACGCACTATTAAGCGAAGACCGGAATAGAATGTGATTTAGACCCGACAAGTTTGGAGACTTGTATAATATGGGTAAACTAAACACATTCTGGATTTTGAGATAAAACCGATAAGGTTTGACCCGTTTCGGCTAATTTATGTAAACTTGTTACATAAACCGAACCGAACGCGTAATAAGCGTGACGGGTATTCATTAGAGCCATCTACAGGTTTCCTAAGTTAATTGTGCCTCAAATATGTTGTGACATCAGTAAGATGTCTTTCATTATGCCCGAAACGTATTTAACCACAAACTATGCCCCGTAGGGGTAGTTTGGTCATTTTAAAGGTTGTAAAAGAGTTTAAATGTTTAACTGAGTTACAGGTCTGATGTAAACAGAAAACATACTCAATTTGATGAGTTATAACAGTAGGCTAAAGCATATATGTGAAATTTATCATCTTTAACCAAACTATGCCCCGTAGGGGTATTTTGGTAATTTCACATAAGCCGGAAAGCTCAAAAACGAAGTCTGAGTTAATCAACCTTTGTTTACTGTTAAAATATCATAATTTGCCTCATATATCAGTAGGTATCAACCCGGGTATGTCCAATATGATTTTAAAACATACTATGCGTTAAAAACGCTAATTTAGGCGATTAAAGGCCATTACCGGGTTCGATACTTAAATCTGATATTTTTATATTTCCAGAAGGCTTAAAATAATTTATTTATCATAATTATTCAGTAGCAAAAGGTTTGGAGTCGTTTAGATATGTAAAACTCATTTTATGGCCCGTAAGGGCAAAACCGACAATTACCGGATTAAGTCTACGACTATGAGTTATGCTCAGCCTAAAATTAATTAAAAATCTTTAAAAATCCTTAAATAATATATTATATCAGTGGGTAAAAGATTTGATACCAAAAAGTATGTTTAACTAGGCTATACGCTAATTACGCCATTATGTTAACATAAAGCATTAGTTTTGCGATATTGAGCATAACTCTTAATCTACAAGTCAAACTGACGTCAAACTTTGCATACAAGTTTATATATCAGTAACTAAGGTTTCTACACTTTTACATTTTCATAATTCTCGTTTTAAGGTGAAAAGGGCATAATGGTCAACATATGAGCAATTAACGGAATCATGCGTATTAATCGGATAACTAATGAACCGAGGTGTATAATCACTGAGGGTTATACTAGCATGTAACCTGGTCCAAATGAAGCTCTAAGGTATTTCTAAAACATACCTAAACGGGTCAGAATTGAAGTCAAAGCAAAAGTCAAAGCTTTGCGACTTTCGGTTCCGAACCGGGTCTAAACAGGAAATAGTCGGGTCGAACATGTTTGGACATGTTCTTACACTTATTACTAAGTTATAACAATGATCAAACAGGTTGTATATGATCTAGATAGCTAATTATGCATAAATGACATTTTAAGCATCCTGTTGACTTTTTAATTAAAGGTTTGACCCGACATTTGACCTGGTTAGGATGGTGATCAGGGGAAACCCTTTTGGGGTTTTATTACCCTCATAAATACCAACCTATAACTACTTTTAATTCGAGATATGACTGAGCCATTATAGACTAATCTCGAAGTCAAACCGTAATTACGACGGTTTGACTTTTAGCTAATTAACTAAGCTAAAAGCAATTAGAGAAAGATTAGAATACTTACTGAAGTCCTAAGCACGAGATATGATCACTTAAGGCTGCTTGATAGCTCCAGAAATGATCCCACAATGCAGGAGAAGGTGTGGAATGTTTGTTGCAACTAATGAGCTTTATATAGTGAACTTAGGCACCATAAAGTGTTGACAACAAAGTCTAGGATCAACCACAATCATCCAACACCTGTTACTAGTGTCTAGGGAAGTCTAAGGGTCGTTTACAAGTGAGAAAGACCGGCCAAATGGGTCACAATTGCACAAAACAGGCTGCTGCCTGTTTTCAGGTTGCTGGGCACCCCCTGCGCATCGTAGGGTCTTCTTGGCTACGATGCGCAGGGCATCATCAGGGGCTGATTTGTTGTTCTTTCATGCACTTGAAAGGGTAAGTGATGTGTAATCGATTTAGGGCCATGTTTTATCAATAAGGGGCCTCTAAAAAGTGCCATGAACATATACATACCCTACCATTATGATCCGTTTCACTTGAACCCATTTTAAAGTGCCGAAAACAAAGGTTTACCGTGCTATTTCTTCGTAGGAGTCCACCACATCAAGTTATGAATAATTCAATGTTATAATTCACTGAACTTTATCATATACAAGATGTTTTTAACATGTTTTGAGTCTTGGGATTTACTACGAGGTCGTTCAGAGGTGCAAAAGTTAACATGACGACACTTTTAAATCCTGTCAAATATTTTTATTAACTCCGGGTTTACAACGCGTTTTGTCTTACATGACACGTGTCGTTTTATTATAGAACCCGAAATTTCTGAGGTGTTACAATAAACAAAAGCATGGAGTTGATTACACTGAAGTATCTGCACCTGTTGCAAGGTGGGATACCATCCGGATGCTTCTTGCAGTTGCGGCAAAAAGAAGCTGGAAGGTGTACCAATTGGATGTTAAGAGTGCCTTCCTTCATGGTGAACTGCAAGAGATTGTATACATAGAGCAACCAGAGGGGTTCATAAAGGATGGAAGTAAAAACAAAGTGTACAAATTGAAGAAGGCCCTTTATGGATTGAAGCAGGCTCCAAGGGCATGGTATCACAGGATAAAGACTTATTTCAAGAAGGAAGGGTTTAAGAAGAGTGATCACGATCACACCTTGTTCATAAAGAAAGTTTGGAACAAGATTCTCATGGTAAGTCTGTATGTTGATGATTTAATATTTGCTGGAAATGATAAAATGTTGTGTGCTAGTTTTAAAGAATCCATGATGAAGGAATTCAGCATGACAGACCTTGGCCAGATGAGATACTTCCTTGGAGTTGAGGTTAATCAAACTGAAACTGCCATTGAGATCAGTCAAAGGCAGTATGCAAAAGAAGTGATAAAGAGATTCGGTATGGAAGAAGCTAACTCTGTGCATGTGCCTATTGTACCAGGGGCAGTATTGACCAAGTTAGGTTCAGGGGAGGATATAGATGAGACTCTCTATAAAAGTCTTGTAGGAAGTCTCATGTATCTAACTGTGACTAGACCAGACCTCATGTATGTGGTAAGTTTGATATCGAGGTTTATGTCAAAACCTAAGGAAGATCACTTGTTGGCAGCCAAGAGGGTGTTGAGGTATGTGAAAGGAACATGCAATTTGGGACTGAAGTATGTTAAGGGAAAGGAAGATGGCTTGACAGTGTATGCAGACAACAATTATGCTAGAGATAGTGAGGATAGAAGAAGCACATCAGGTTATATATGCCTGTTGAGTGGAGCTGCAGTATGTTGGTGTTCAAGAAAGCAGGATGTGGTAACTCTATCTTCCACTGAAGCGGAATATGTTGCAGCTGGGGTGTGTGCATGTCACTGCGTCTGGATGAAAGGTCTGCTTGAAGAAATGGGTGAAAAGGTGACAACAATCAAAATTTACTGTGACAACACCTCTACCATTAAACTGTCAAAAAATCCAGTCATGCATCGAAGAACAAAGCACATAGACATTCGCTATCACTATCTAAGGGAGCTTGTGAACAAAGAAGTGATTGGTCTTGAATTCTGTGGAACCAAAGATCAGCTAGCCGATGGGATGACAAAGCCAGTCAAAGAAGAGACATACATTGGATTCAAGAAAGGTGTGGGCATTTGTGAGATTAATCAAGATGCTTCTTGAAGATCTTGATTAGGGGAGGAGATATTGGGTCATGCATGCATACGTGGTTATGTGGGTTTTGGATTCTGTTGAATAAAGGTTATCCGGGTCACTAGTTTGTTCCGGGTCTCTTGTTTTGTCCGGGTCTTTAGTTGAGTCTGTTAGTTGCATAGTGGGTCTTGAGTAGTGGTTACGTGTTCCTAGTTTTTAGTTGTTTCTGTTTCTAGCCGTTGTATTGTTCAGCTATTTATAGCTTGTTTCGGTTAATGAAGTGCATGCATTCTAAAATATTGTGCTTGATTACTGGCTTGACACTTCAGGGAGTTGGTGTTCCCTATGCCCATCAACAAATCAGGTTTTTATCTTAAAAAAAAAAAGAAAACTTTTTTATATTTTAATAAGGCGTGAAAACTAGTGAAACGAGAACATGGGGTAGAGTGAAAAAAAAGTGAATGAAAGTGGTGTGATGCGGTGACAGGTATTTTATGACATGACAATGATGAGTGATGTGGAGTTAAAAATGTGAAACCATACTAAACGGTACAAAAGGAATAAATTGAAAAGTATTTTCTTTTGTGTTAAGTACAGCCATGGCTCCTTTGAAATGCACTTGGGAAGGAAATAAAAACAAAGAATTTGCAAATCTATCAACAGTGGTTCAAATATTAAGAATAATCATATCATCTTACTAGGAAACTCTTGAGTGATGAGATGGTAAATCATTTTAGCTTAATATAATATATCTATAGATGAGTAGAGGTGTGCCACTTTTTGCTTTAATTTGAGAGAAGAGCATGGAATAAGAAAGCAGTAGGATGGGGAATAATTTAAAAAGCTCTTCTTTTTATTATAAAAATATTTATAAAATTTACAGTATATTCTTCAATAATAATATAATTATAATAAACTAATAAAACATGTAAAAGTGATGAAGAGAAGAGATATGTGTGTGAATAATTTAAAGAATTGACATCTAATTACACTTGACTTTGAAGCCCAATAATGCAAGCCAAAGAGCATGGTGAGGAAAAGCTGCACTCAGATTTGTTCTCAAAATAAATAAATAAAAACCTCAAAATATAGTAAAGATACTTCTTCTCCATCAAAAACCTTCATCACTCAAGCGTTTGCTTGAATAAATAATAATAAAATGGGCATTGAGGGAGCGGCGGTTCAAGACCAAGACTCAAAAGCTGCTGCTGCTGCCGCTGCTCCTGTTGTTGAGAAACAAGACATGGCTCCTGAATCCGAACCTGCTCCTTCTTGGTTCACTCCTAAAAGGTATGCCTAGGGTTTCAACTTAATTATTCATTCTGTCTGTCTGTGTAGAAGCCAAACCCTAAGTTAGATTATATGCAGGCTGCTTATGATATTCTGTGTGATTAACATGATAAACTATGTGGACCGAGGAGCCATTGCAAGCAATGGTGTCAATGGGAGTCCCAGAGTATGCGGAGGAGTTTGCTCACATGGTAGTGGAATCCAGTAAGTTCTTTTTTACTTTTTTGATAAAAATATCACTTTATTTATTCTGCTTCAACATCTTGTCAATTCACAGGGGTGAATTTGACCTAACCAACTTCAAAGACGGTGTGATTTCTTCTGCTTTCATGGTTGGACTTCTTGTGGCATCTCCCATATTTGCATCATTGGCCAAGAGCTTTAATCCCTTTAGACTTATTGGTGTTGGATTGTCTGTCTGGACTTTTGCTGCTGCTGGTTGTGGAATCTCAGTTGATTTTTGGTCCATCACTGCCTGTAGAATGTCAGTCAATCTAACACTGTTGATGAATTGGGACTTTTTAGTTTCGATTGATCATATTCTCCATTATCTTTTCAGGCTAGTTGGTGTTGGTGAGGCTTCTTTCATTAGTCTTGCAGCTCCATTCATCGATGACAATGCTCCAGTAACTCAGGTCTCATCTTTTGCCAACCAACCAACATTTGTACTTTGATCGTTATGCAGCAGAAACTAATTATAATGTTGAGAAAATAGTTGCTTAAATAAAAATTTAGTATCTCAGTACTAAGGACCAATGTTCAGGACAAATTGTCACTACAAACCTTGTAATAAGTTGAGTTCAATCTTGGTTTAAAAAAAACGAGAGGCACACAAAAGCGACGAGGTCTAAAACCGAGGCGCAAAGCTCGAAGCGCCAAAGCGGTGGGCTTTTCGTACCCGAGACGCAAGCTAATTATATATATATTTTATATATCCCATAGGTTTTTAGCTTTCCCTACCCAAAATATAGCTATAAGTAAGGTTTTTGTATGATTTTAGCTGCATGTACAAGCCAAAAAAACCGAAGGTACAACAGTTAGATGCATAAAAACGCCTCGGGTACGAGAGGCGCGCGCCTCAGGCCAAAAAAGCCCAGGAAAATCCCAAAAAAGCGCGCCTTTTTGGCGCTTCTTGTAATTACTCTAGGCGCTAAGCGAAAAAGCCCCAGAGTTTGCGCTTCGCGCTTAAGTGCGCCTGAGGCACGCTTTTTAAAACCAAGAGTTCAATATTGTCACCCTCTCAGTGATTAACATCAAGTAATTGAAACTAGGAACTTCCACTTCAAAAACGAACCTTACTTATCATCAGTTGTTGAGAGCATTTGTACTTTTGTTACAGAGAACAGCTTGGCTGGGAATATTCTACATGTGCATACCTACTGGAGTCGCCCTTGGCTATGTTTATGGCGGATGGGTAAGTAGACATATCTCATATAAGATGTTCATTGCTTTAACTAATGACTCTCCATCTTTTCTAGGTTGGAAATAGCTTTGGTTGGCGATATGCATTCTTTGGTGAGGCAATCCTAATGCTTCCATTTGCTATTTTAGGTTTTGTCATGAAACCTTTGCAAATGAAAGGTATATTAAAATTAGATTGTGTTTGTTAACATATTTTCTATGTTGCAAGGTATGGATACCATGATTCAGATAGTTTACATAAATTTAGAGAAACATTATTTCAAAACTTGTAATCTGCTTTTGCTTTTACTCGGTGCATTCCAACCTGTGAAAAAAATAACTCTTCTCTCTCTAATGCAGTGGTAGTATAGCTTAAGGTTGTTTTTATATTATCATTTTTCTAGTGTTGCTCATCAATTTGATAATGCAGGGTTTGCTCCAGCCGGGTCAAAAAGTTCAGAGACGAATGCCATACAAGTCGAAGGTGCTTCATCTTCAATTCTTTAACAAAAGAAAGATGTTTTTGATAGATATTATTAACTATGACAATGATATGATTGATAGTGTCCAATTGTCTATATGAGCAGGTCATAGGTTATTATCCTGATTTTGAATATTGACTTAGGGTTATTGAGTTAATTGGATAGACAGTTGCCTCTTGAAAGCAATCGACTTTTTGTATTTCGTGTATCTTAGTTAAAAATCATGTTGTGTCTAAACTTGAACACAGTTGTTTGTAACAATGCAGTTATTACAACTGATAAAGATGTCCCAGGGTCAAATCACAGCTTAAACAAACCTTCCAGGTGTGTTCTCAAACCAATTAATCTGAAAATTTGAGATCATTGTTGTCACTTACGTGCTTTTGTTGCAGTTCTGGTTTGCAAAGATTTTGGCAAGAAATGAAATCTCTTTTGCTTGAGAAGATATATGTCATCAATGTTTTAGGTACTTAATTTACTTATTCTATCTGCATTGTTACTTACTAACTGGTGATCTTAACTAGGTTATATTGCGTATAATTTTGTGATTGGTGCGTATTCATACTGGGGACCAAAGGCTGGTTATAGCATATATCATATGGTAAGCATGCATATAACCTCTCATTAAGTGGCAAGAAAAAGAGAGAAGCCTGAGATTTTTTTATTGGTTACAGAGCAATGCTGATCTGTTGTTTGGAGGAATTACAATTGTCGGTGGAATTGTGGGGACATTGGCAGGTGGTTTTATCCTAGATCGCATCAACTCCACTATCCCTAATGCCTTTAAGGTAAATCTCTTCATTCAAAATCCACCAACACGTTTATTATGTCTCTCTAATTTGTTTTTGATTTAATATTTTTATAAATGTTCTATAGCTTCTCTCGACGGCAACCTTTTTTGGTGCAATATTTTGCTTCAGTGCGTTTTGTTTCAAGAACTTGTATGCGTTTATAGTTTTCTTTCTGATTGGAGAGATACTGGTATTTGCCACTCAGGTACGTTCCTGTTTCATATCGAACAGTATATGACAGACATATTATATAATACAATGGTGGTAAGTTTGCATTGTAAACGGCAGGGTCCTGTAAACTTTGTGTGTCTGCATACCGTGAAGCCGAGCTTGAGACCATTATCAATGGCTATGTCTACAGTCTCAATTCATGTGTTTGGTGACGTGCCTTCGTCTCCTCTTGTTGGAGTAATGCAGGACAGAATTAACAATTGGAGGACCTCCGCCTTGATCCTAACTTCAATACTGTTTTTGGCATCTGGAATTTGGTTTATAGGTATGTTAAAACAGATGAGAAGTGATTAATTAATTAATTGAATGATTGATGGATGCCAATGTCGCCCACATTTCCTTTTGTTTCAGGTATTTTTATTCCGAGCGTGGACAGATACAACGAAGACAGCGAGCATCCTGTTGAGCGCTCAAACACAAGGCCACTGCTTGAGGAGGCGACGGCTTCCGGTCAACCGGTCTGAATAGCTTTCTTTCTTTCTTTTTAACATGTACAGCTATTATTATTTCGTTTATATTTTTGCTGTTTTTATCTGTAAGTATGTTATCTAAAGGTGCCCCTGAACATGTACAGCTAATCCGATGTCCGTTATTTGGCAAGTTGTTACTGAAAATTCATCTCGATGAAATGAAAATTAATAGCATTGTAAAGGAGACGTACGTTTGTTATTATCATTATTATTTATTATAATACAAGCATTTTAATTCTAATTTCATAGATGAACAAAAAACATTTATTCATAAAGCTAATTATATATTGAATATAATAAAATAATCTCCCAACTGAGGGAATATCTCTCCGTACATATCCCTTTTTCTCTCCGTACATATCCCAACGGCAACTTTCTTCCGCCGGTAAAACAACCGGCGACCACTACAGGAGACCACTTGTCTTGCAGGTAAAACCTATTCTCCGGCGACCTATTCTCTTTTCTTGCAGGTACAAGGCGACCACTTTTCTTTCTCCGACAACCACCCTAGTTCCGACCACAAGACCCAGCTCCGACGACCACTTTTCTTCGCGCCGACGGCAGTGTCTGACCACAAGACCCAGCTCCAACGACCACTTTTCTTCGCTCCGACGCCGGCTTCACGATACCCCTGTTACAGGTGCTTTCTTTCCACGAGTTTTGTTCTTCGATCAGACCCTATTTAATCGTATTTTTGTTCAATCAGGTCGTATTCTTCCACTCTTTAGATCTTCAATTCACTTCTGATTGATTTTGAGTGCTGATTTTTGTGATTTTAGGAAGTAGGTTGAATGTGTGTGGTGTGTTGATTTTGTGTGTTGATTTTGTGAATTTAGGCTATAATTTGTGTATATACAAGAAGCTCAGTGATATTTTGTTGAGTTTTGTTGTTCAATTCTCTTATGCTTGATTTTGTGTGTTGATTTTTGTGAATTTAGGCTATAATTTGTGTAAATACAAGAAGCTCAGTGATATTTAAGAAGTAAAAATAATAATAATAATAATAATAATAATAATAATAATAATAATAATAATAATAATAATAATAATAATAAATAAAATATAAAGAGTTGGTAGTTTTGCCCTTTGTGTTGCCCGTTGTTTGTTACTTGTGGTTAGTTGTTAGCCGTAAGCATAGACAATAGAAACCATGACTTTTACTTGAGATCATGTCTAAGGACGAGAGGTGCAGGTAAGGGTAAAGTTAGAAGTTGTAGTTTACGTGTGGCGTATTGGAACGTAGGAACTCTTAGTAGTAAATTGTTGGAAGTGATAGACGCACTTAAAAGACGTAGGGTACAGATAGCGTGCCTTCAGGAGACTAGGTGGAAAGGACATAGAGCAGAAGAGCGCAATGGGTACAAGTTGTTGTATTCTGGGTCGGATGGGGCCAAGAACGGAGTAGGATTTTTGGTGTCTATAGAATTGCACAAGAATGTAATTGAGGTGATACGACACAACGATAGAATTATGGTGTTAAGGTTAGTATTAGGTGAGCAAGTAGTGACAGTGGTATGCGCATATGCACCGCAAGTGGGACTAGGAGACCAAGTGAAAAGAGAGTTCTGGGATTGTCTAGATGTAGTGGTAAGGGACATACCTAGGGAGGAGAAAATTTTTATAGGAGGAGATTTTAATGGACACATTGGTAAGGAAAGTGATGGCTTTGAGGTGGTGCATGGGGGTTTTGGTTTTGGTGATAGGAATGACCCTGGTAGAGACCTTCTAGACTTTGCGGAAGCTCACGGCCTAGGAATTATAAACTCGTTCTTTAAGAAGAGAGAATCTCATTTGATCACTTTTAGTAGCGGAGGACGTAACACGCAAATCGACTATCTTTTGATGAGGCAGGAAGATCGACGGATGTGGATGGACTGCAAGGTTATACCAAGGGAGACTGCAGCGGCTCAACATCATTTGCTAGTAGCAGATATAGCCCTAAAAGTAAGGCTAACCGAGGGGAAAAGGAAAACCAGACCTATGATCCGTTGGGGAAACTTGAAGGGAGAAAAAAGTATGATGTTTAGAGATAAAGTTAACTCGATGACATCGATGCAACTAGGTGACGACGCAAACCGGATGTGGGAGGCTATGGCGACTACGATCACTACAGTGGCGAACGAGACGCTAGGGGTCACAACAGGAAAGACTGGTGGTCATAAGGAGTCCTGGTGGTGGAATAAAGACGTGCATACCAAAATAAAGGATAAGCAACAGAGTTTTAGAGATCTTTTGAGGTGCACAGATGAGGAGGAGCGGTTGAGGGTAAGGGAGATATACAAGAAGGCAAAAAGGGAAGCGAAAAAGGCGGTGACCGATGCAAAAAACACAGCCTATAAACAAATGTACGCACGTTTGGAAAGTAAAGAAGGGGAGCATGATATGTTCAAGATTTCTAAAGCTAGGGAGCGAAGAAGACAAGATCTAGGAGTAGTAAAGTTTATTAAAGGAGAGGATGGACGTGTTTTAGTCAAGGCACATGACATTAAGTTGAGATGGCAAACCTACTTCCACAATCTTTTCAACCATGGTAGGTCATACCAACAAGATAGCAGCAATCCCAGGATTCAAAGGCGACAACAGAATAATTGCTACTGCAGGAGGATCACACATGACGAGGTGAGGATGACACTTATGAAGATGGGAAGAGGAAAGGCAGTGGGTTTGGACAACATACCGATTGAGGTGTGGAAGTGTTTGGGGGAAGAAGGAGTCCGATGGTTAACACTTTTGTTCAATTGTATTTTCAAGACTGGAAAAATGCCAGATCAGTGGAGGAGTAGTGTCGTGGTGCCTTTATACAAGAATAAAGGAGACGCTCAATGTTGTGGGAACTACAGAGGAATCAAACTGCTAAGTCACACTATGAAGCTCTGGGAGAGGGTAATTGAAACTAGAATTAGAAGAGAAACTCAGGTTTCAGTAAACCAATTTGGATTCATGAAAGGGAGGTCAACTACAGAAGCGATACACATTCTAAGGAGGTTGATGGAAAAATATAGAGCGAAGAAGCAAGATTTACATATGGTGTTTATCGACCTAGAAAAGGCATATGACACTGTCCCACGACAACTGATTTGGGATAGTTTGGAGGGTCGAGGTCTACCGGGGAAATATATAGACATAATTAAGGATACATACGATAGAACGGAAACTAGTGTTCGCGCGCCTGTAGGAGACACAAACTTCTTTCCTGTGGAGGTAGGACTCCACCAGGGGTCTGCGTTGAGCCCTTTTCTTTTTGCGGTTGTCTTGGATGAGTTGTCCAAGTTGATTCAAAAGACAGTTCCGTGGTGCATGCTTTTTGCAGACGATATTGTGTTGATTGCAGAGACTAAACAGTGCCTGAACGCGAGGGTAGAGGAGTGGCGAGTAGCCTTAGAGGGCAAGGGCCTAAGGATTAGTCGATCTAAGACTGAGTATCTACACTGTGATTTCAGTGGTGTAGCCGATGACGATGACACCCAAATCACCATTGAGGATCAATTGGTTCCGCGTGTAACTAGATTTAAGTATCTGGGGTCGTTTGTGCAAAGAGATGGTGACATAGATAGTGATGTAACCCATCGCATACAGGCTGGCTGGTGTAGATGGAGGGCAGCCAGTGGGATATTGTGCAATAGGAGGTTCCCAACTAAATTAAAGGGGAAATTTTACAGGGTAGCAGTCAGGCCCGCTATGCTATATGGAACAGATTGTTGGGCTATCAAGAAGACACAAGCGCGCAAGATGGAGGTAGCAGAGATGAGGATGCTGAGGTGGATGTGTGGACACACGAGATTAGATCGGATAAGAAATGTGGTTTTTAGAGAAAGATTAGGAGTGGCTAGTATATCGGAGAAGATTAAGGAGGGGAGATTGAGATGGTTTGGGCATGTGAAGCGGAGGGAAATGACGGCACCAGTTAGAGTAGTGGAAACTCTTACTGTCGAGGGGAGGAGAGGAAGAGGCAGACCCAAACTGACATGGGATGAGCAGATTAGGCATGATTTAGTAGAGTTGCATCTTTCTGAGGACATGGTCCAAGATAGGACTTCGTGGAGGCGTATGATTAGGGTTAAGGACTTCTAGAAGATATTGCAGTAAGGTCTTAGGTGTATTGTAAGGAGGTAGGTTTTTCTTACTCTTTAAGGGACTTTCCCGCTGATTGCCTTCTTGTGTTTATGCCCAAATGATGTTGTATGCATGCTATTATACATGATTTACATTATATCGTGTCACTCGGATCAATTTCTTGTTACGAGGGACTTCTTATTTCTATATTCTTTGACATGGTGTGTTGGTTTGTTGTTCGTTTTCGAGCCGAGGGTCTCTCTGGAAGCAGCCTCTCTATCCCTATGGATAGAGGCAAGGTCTGCCTACATCCCACCCTCCCCAGACCCTATAAGTAGCTTTGCTATTTGTAGGATTTACTGGGTATGGTTGTTGTTGTTGTAAAATAATCTCCCAACTGAGGCACACAGGATACAGGCACACAGAGAGAGACATGCAAACATGTTACACACAGAATAGACAGACACGCGCCCGCATAAGTATATACCATACCGCCCACAGTTTGCCACTCTCACACGGTCACAAGCCACAAGTTTGTGTGTGTATATATATTATCCTTATCCTTATATGTATATACAAGTACACACCGGAAGGAAGGAAGGAAGGGATATTGAAATGGCACCAACCATGGCAATGCTTACACTAATAGGAGAAGACCACCACCACCACCGGAACGCTAACACCAGCAGCTGTAAGTCGTCATCGGCCAAGAGCGCTGCAAATGCAATGAAGTGGATTTTCAAACTTGTTCACCAAACACCTCAAAAGAAGACCGATCCGATGCATAAATGAAACACACTTTTTATTTATTTATTTATATATATATATTTTTTTTGTAAAGAATGCAAACCCCTCTCGTTAATCTGTCTGTCTATGTTTGAAATATGTATGTATGTCTTTCTAAAAACCAGCCATGGGCACCAGATCCAATCATATGTCACAAAGTTAGGTGTTTGAATACACTTGACATCATCATTGACTGCATTCATGATAAATCCAAATTTGGTTCTAAATCTTAATTAACTGACCCTTTTTCATAATATTAAGACACCGGAAAACGGAAAATGAAACAAACACCTAATCTTTCTAGGCAATGAAAACAATAATCGATCAAACTGAGATCGATGAACAAATTGAAAAATCGAAACGATAGATTCAAATTCAATTCCGAATGAAAAATTGATCAACGTGTTTGATTATTTTAGTGTGATTGAATTGGCTTGTTGACCGTATCATAATATACATCAAGTTAGACCATGTGTAGCGGAAGACACCGGGCGTTTTGCGCCATGTGGCAATCCAGCTAGCAATTGGGCATTATGGGGTGTTTTTCTAAAGTGAGCGTAATGGGGATGTGAGCATTGTGAAACATTATGTTAAAAGGGGTGTAAAAAATTAAATAAAAAAAACCACTAAAAAAAATGTTATTGGAACGCTCCACCCAAATTATTGCTCAAAAACGCCCCGGGGGCCGGTCTATAAGGCGTGGAGGGGCGTGCTTTTTTGAAAAAAACGCTCAAAATCATTGCCACGACGGGTGGTCTTAGGAGAGTGCGGAATATACATTTGTTTGAGATTATCATGATTTAAGTAATCGGAACATCGTTCATAGCAGGAGGGAAGGGGGCTCCAAGGAGGCAACGATCCCTTGGTAGGTGGCTGGAGGCAACGCCCCTAGAAGTAGGGTCCAAGGTAGCAGCCCATGGCAGGGGTCCAAGGGGCTAATGGAGGCCTAGAGTCGAGTGTACTTAAATTTGAATTTTAAAATTGCTTCATTAAAAAATTGCCTAGAAATTTATTTTTCTGAATATTTGCACTAAAATTTCGAAGATCAAATTTGGCTCCATTTTTTTAAGCAATTTTTCGATGGCAATTATTTTGCTCCTGTCCCTAATTTCGAAATACCTTCACTTTGGTTAGACACTCTGGTTCACATGCTACACAGATTACATACCGGTTCTTTCAAAATTACTTTTTGAGTTTTATCTGATTGAGAAATTCGAGTAAGACATCGAATTTTTTCGATCTAAAAGTGTCATACACGACTCATAGATTAATCCAATGTTTGTTCTAAATTCCCCAGCACAATAAATAAAGGGTCCTAATATTAACACATGGGAAAACTTATATACACATGGTGTATACGGGCGTATACTGTTATACGGCCCGTATAGAATAAAACAACTTGACAAAGTCTGTGTTGTTTTATTCTATACGGGCCGTATAACAGTATACGGCCCGTATACACCATGTGTAAATAAGTTTGACTGGTCGTATACAATGTATACGAACGTGTATACGGGCCGTATAACAGTATACGGCCCGTATGGAACGAAATTTTGATTTTTAAAATATTTTAGAGTGGTGAGGTGCTCAAAATAAAACATCAACAAGTAATAAAGATTGAAGAACAAGAAAACGTGTCGTATGACTGTAATAAAACGGAAGCTATCAACGCGGGATTACGGGCATGGTGTTATTCTTTATTTAATATTTATAGAATAAAAGGAAGGGTGAGGCATTTGATGAGAGTTGTAAGGAGTCTGAATAAAACGGAAGCTATCAACGCGGGATTACGGACATGCGTTTAATTCCCAACATATTTGTTTTGTCACGTACATTTCGTAAGAAACTTTTCGTGCACTGAACCTTCACCTCCAATCATTTCCTGGTCAAATCACACACTATAAAGTTTAAACTTATCGTGTGTTGTAGTTTGGAAAGATGACCGAATAGAGATCTGAATAACAAACTGTGGAGAACTTGTTTGCGTTATCCACCAACAATCCGTTCATTATCTGTTGTTATTTAAAACAATATCAATTAACGTTCGGTTGAGATAACGGACATCCAGCTTTCAAAATTCAAATCAAACTAACACGAAGTATCTCGAAGGTATCATATTCTTGGTTCAATACCAACTGCTCGAAATCCCTTTCGTTTCATGGATTTCCCTTTGGTTGAAACTTTTCATCACCGGTTTCTACAGCACAAGCACATACACAGGGGAGAATATTCTCGAAATTGAAGGAAAAGAAAAAATGGTTGTTGATGTTTTTTCTCTATCAGGATTTTGTTGAGTCGTCGGGAAAACTTTTCCTCAGGGGAGGGTGAGTAGTATGAGTCTGAGTCCATTGTGGTTCGTGAATGTTGGAAGAACCCGACACGTCTTCTGCTGCCTCTTCGGTTGGTAAAAGACATAGGATGGCTTTTAATACAGGCTCTTTGTCGGTTGTGGTTGATTTATAGGAGGAGGTTATGAAACGAATATATGTTTATGCGAACATCCTTATTTTGTCACGTACATGCGTTTAATTCCCAACATCCTTATTGTATCAGACTCTCTCCCTTCCTGATGCAATTTTCACAGTGGTACCAATGTCCTGCTACTACAATCCTTCCAACGATCCTTGTCTTGAAAGACAAGAATACAACGTTCATGTATCACAAGGAATGACCGATCTAAGGCAGAGAACCTGATTTAGATACACAAATTCATCACCGGTTTCTACAGCACAAGCACATACGCAATGAATGTAACACCCCGTGTTTTCACGAGTGAAAGTCAAAGTCAAGGTCAAAGCCAACGACCGATTTCGCGCGACGTGACTCGTAGAATTGTTTCTATTATATTTAGATTATGTGGAGTAAATGTTGTACATTACAATAATCAAGCCTCACCAATCGTACTTCAATCGACCTACGACTGTGAAGGATAGGAAGTAACAATGCGATAAAGTTAATCAAGCGAGCTAATCAAATCGACACCCAATCGTAACTCGAACTACGTATTTTTACTTATGGTTATATGTGTGTGTGCCTTACGTGTTACCTGTGCATGTTATTTTTTTTGTGTTATTTCATGTTGTATAAATCAAGCGAACTCAATCGAACTCGAAGTCTAACTCGAATATGATCGAACCCGAACTCGAATCCCGAATCGAACCGTATAAGAAGTAGTTGGGACTGAAAGTAATTTGAATTAGGAAACCCTATCAAACCGCTCGTAAATCCGAGCCGAATCAACATCGCATCGAGCTCGCCCAAGGTGGTGGCATCCGCACGGATGGCCAATCCCCACGGATGGCCAGTCCGCACGGATGGCCAGTCCGCACGGATGGCCAGTCCGCGCGGGTAACCTACCCGGGTGCGTGCCATGCGCACGGCTCATCCTTTCCCTTTTTGACATCCTATAAATACACGGGTCACTCTCCACTTTTTCCACTTTTCGCAAGTGACGTCCGAACCACACGCATTCTTCACCTTTTCTCAGATTTCTCTCAATCCAGGTAAGATCTTGCACTAATTCTTATACATCTTTGATCACTACACCATTCTACACATTTCCATCTTTCAAATCTTCACTTTCAACCATGAAATCATCCGGATTTGAGGTATTCACGGGTGACGTCATCATAAAGTTCATAAGAACTTCATGCTTGGCTTCATTCCATCAATAATATCTCACATCTAAGCGATTTCTACGAGCTTTTACAATAATTTCACCTAGATCTAAACTTTTCTAAGGATAAAAGAGTTGAAAGAAATAAACCTAAGTTCTCTCCTTCTTTTACCCTTAAAACCGGTACAAATCCGATCAGTCCTAGTGTTTTACTCGTCAATAGTGATACCCTAGTTCCAGATCTGGAGTTGTACCATAGACAACTGATTTCGGGGTTAACCGGGATGACCGTTCTGAGTCGCCGGCAGGCCGAGTTAGGGTGGTTCCTGACCGGTCTAGTCACGCGGGTAAGAACACAACTCCAAGTGGTTGCCACGTAATCAGGACGTCTCGATAAACGACAACAGAAACCAAGGGAAGACGAGCGGGACAACCAGACCAGTTGTCCGCACGGACGAGCCATACGCACGTACAGCCCATACGCACGTACGGGTCATACGCACGGGTTGTCACCCGCACGGACTACTCTTGGGACCCACTCTCTAAACGAGGTTTGAGTATCGACGAACGAGCAATCCGGACGGACGACCTCTGAATGGATTACTCTTCGGATCATGAGATACTAAGGCCTTAAAATGAAAAATCAACCAAACTTCATCCGCACGGCCAAGCCGTACGCACGGACAGGCTATCCGGACGGATTCTCTCTGCCCGCGCGCACTGGCTGCCCGCACGGACTACCACACGCACGGACCGCCGTCCGCGCGGCCGGCTTGAAAGGTAGAAACACTTTGGTGTTTTCTAAATGCTACAACGAAAACTCCAAAGCACAAGCCATCATACACAAACACATCTTAGGAAGAAACAATCCACTTGAACATTTATCCACACGAGCAAGCTAACCGTACGGATAAGTCGCCCGCACGTATAACTAGTCCGCACGGGTTGTCACCCGCACGGACAGTCACACGCACGGATGACCTATCCGGATGGAACACCATCCGCACGTATCACCATCCGCACGCATCACCATCCGTACGGATAGGTCATGCGCACGAATGACTTCTATTCACGGACAACTGATCCGCACGATCAGTCATTCCACCCACCCTCGCTTGTACTGTTTTTACGCGTCACTTATCGTTACGTTATCGAATCTATTCAGGCTAACCGAACTCGCTGAAAAGCGCTCCCTTCAATCCATATCACTGTAAGTATACTCGAACCCTTTTTGCTTTAACACTTTTGGGTGTTACATACGTTACAACTATTCAAACAACAACTATCACACTACCCAAGCTATTTTAACGCTTAACCATTAATGCATGTTATACGTGGCTTATGAATGCTTGTTTGTTATGTTTACACATGGAATGCTGTCTACCTGCCTTAGCAACGATAGTACTATAGTTTGGACTCAGCACCCGTTCACACGGGGGTTGTTAAGGATCTTTTACTTGCATGAATTACAGTGGTAATCATGTATTGCGAACTGCCTCGGGCAGTCAACCCGCAGTCATTGGTATCGATGGATCTATGTCGATAACTAACGTGCTTCATTTCTCTATGTGTACGTGCTGGTTACGCGCAAACGAATTCGAACTCTATATGCTATTATCAAACTTGTATGCTCACCTTTACATTTTTATGTATTGACATTATTTTAACGTATGTGACAGGTGTCTAGGTTATTTATATGCTTCTCGGGCTGTGATGAAATTGAAGCTAGGAACCGGAGTCCTAGAAACCAACGAATAAATTAATTATGTTTAAATCTGAGTTGTCGGAACAGAATATTTGTTTAGTTTTTGTCTGTAATAACTTGTTTTGCTATTTGAGACATGGTATGGGACATGTTAACTTAAATTGAATGGTAATGATAGTTGTTATGGAAACTTCTGGACAATCTGTTTCGCTCAGTGCCGCGCCCCGATGATTCCGCCATCGGTTGGGGTGTGACAGATTGGTATCAGAGCCATAACTATAGGGAATTAGGCAAGACTCGACCTAGTCCGGGTCAAAGTCTTAGAGACCTAGGCTATAGTTAAGAACCAACAGACCAACCCACGCGTATGCGTAAACTCACCACTATCACTCACTCTTTTCTGGCATTACACTCGAATTTTCAAGTTGTGAACAGGTCATGAGGTCGAGAATAGGTGTGAAAACCGTAAACTCTCGACTAAAGTGCCTAATCAGCTTGCGTTTTTAGCTACAAACGAGGAGAATTATACCAAATCAGGAGTGAAATCCATATTTTGATGAATAATCTCCTCAACTTTTATCAAAAACAAGGACGGAAGTTGCAAGATGGGGGTGAAACCCTAACCTTGACGACTCGTCTCACTTTTATACAAAACTCCACCAAAGTTCGATGGACTCCAACGGTCTGAAGACACAACCTAACCAATAGGAATTGCGCCAGCGCCCAAGAATCGAGGCAAAGGCATAGTCCTGGAGGTCGTTGTGCAGGATCCTTGAGAATAGTTGAGCTACTTTGGTTAAGTCGAAGTCTATTAGCCGCAGACAATCCACCTTCGATCATCGATCTTTATGAAAATTTTATGCTTTTTTTTCTGTTATTTGTTAACGTTTTGAGATATTATTGGTTTCAACCCAACACTATTGCTTCTGCTGAAACACAAAACTCACACCTCTCCTCGCTAGCAACTCAACAATAGGAACAATTAGGATACTTGTTACGCTCGTAGGTGCTTTTAGTGACTAAGTTTATGTGTTTCTTGCTTATTGTGCCCATGTGGTTAGGAATACTGTAATTTTGTGCAACTCTGTAAATTTGTGACTATATGCGTTTACATGGTACGTGTTACTGAGCTTTAGTAATCCTAGACGTGTGAGGTGAGAATTCGAATACATATGTTGAGTTCCATGGCGATGTCTATTGCAGACAATGTCGTCTGGATCCCGTCATCAACTCTCTCGTCAGGAAAAGAGGGACAGACGCCTTGCTTCCATCGTCGCGAAAGCGGTAGCAAAGGCTGTGAGCGATGTCTGCGAGAATGCCAGCAAGTCATCCGAGGAATCGAGGACTGAGGGTCCCAAAGCTACCGCGAGACCTTTCAGCTTCAAACAATTCAAGTCATGTGGACCGAAAGAATTCACAGGCGAAGGAGGTCATACTGCTCTATTCCACTGGTTTGACTCTATCGAGGTTACCCTGCGACAAAGTGGTTGCCCTGATGACCTTCGAACTCTGAACGCTACCGGCGTCTTTCAGTCCCGTGCTTTGGACTGGTGGACGGCCGAGAGGAACAAGAGAGGGAATGATGCAGCTTACGGGTTGTCGTGGGATGAGCTTAAGGAAGTCATGCTGGAGGAATTCTGCCCTCCTCACGAACGACAAAAGCTTGAAGATGAATTCTGGCACATACATCAGAAGGATGGAGACAATGCTGGTCTCACTGCTCGCTTCAAACAGCTCAGCATTATCTGTCCCGATCAAGTCAAGACTCCTGAGATCACCATCAAGAAGTACATCCGAGCCTTGCCCGGCTGCGTTGCTGATTTCGTGCAAGCGGCTAAGACTACCACGATCGAAGAAACCTATCTGCTGGCCACTGAGATCAATGACAAAAGGGTCAAAGCTGGGATGTGGGATAAGACCTCCAAGCATCTGCATCAAGCCACTACTGCTACACCAACTGCTGAACCCACGTCATCAAGCAACAAGAGAAAGAACAAGAGAAAGAGCAACTCCACCAACAAGAACTGTGCGATCACTGCTGCACCAGTTCAGACTGTACCTGCACAACAGCGACAAGTGGCGGCACCAGTGACCAATGCACCGCCTGCAAAGCGTGCATATACTGGACCACACCCACTCTGCCCTACTTGCACCTATCATCATCCAACTGCTATTCAATGCCGCTTCTGTGCTCATTGCAACGTCTACGGCCACTTTACTGCCAACTGCCGTATTCGTCAAACTCCTGCTAATCAAGCCCTACTCGCTGCCCCACAGGGTCAACAAGCACCTCCGGCACCCTCAGTCAAGGCCAGAGCATGCTTCACATGTGGCGACCCGAACCATTTCGCCAACATGTGCCCGAACAGGGTGGTGAAACAAGAACCCCAGCAGCCACAGCAGCAACCACAGCAACAGCAACAGCAACAGCAACAGGCCGCACGTGCCAGAACTTTCAATCTCAACGTGCGTCAAGCCCAGGCCGACAACAACGTGGTCAATGGTACGTTCCTTGTGAATGGTATTTATGCTTCATGTTTGTTTGATACTGGAGCCGATAATTGCTTTGTGTCGCTCGAATTTGAGAAACTCCTTAGCCGTAAGCGCTCTCGACTCTCATCTGCATTCGAAGTTGAGGTCGCTACCGGAAGAACCGTCGCCGTAAACTCTGTTATTCGTGAGTGCACACTCGAGCTCAACAATCACATCTTCTCAATCGATCTTATTCCAATGCAACTAGGAAGTTTCGATGTCATAGTAGGCATGGACTTTCTTCGCGAAAACCATGCCGAAGTTGTGTGCTTCGATAAAGTGATTCGTTTTTCGCTCGCCAACGGGGATTCACTGTGCGTCTATGGAGATACTACTTCGAAGGGTCTCAAACTTATATCATGCCTACAAGCCAGCAAGTATCTCCGTAAGGAGTACAGGGCTTTCTTGGCTCATGTCGTAGCAGCGGAGAAGGAAAAGAAAGAGAAGAAGAAAGTGAAGGACGTTCTAGTGGTTCGAGAATTTCCTCGAGTCTTTCCCGAGGATCTTCCCGGACTACCTCCAAAGCGTGATATCGATTTTCGCATTGACCTTATTCCTGGAGCGAATCCTATTGCCAGAGCTCCCTACCGACTTGCGCCGTCCGAAATGCGCGAACTCTCAACCCAACTCCAGGAATTGCTTGAAAAAGGCTTTATTCGCCCAAGCACCTCTCCGTGGGGCGCACCAGTCCTTTTCGTCAAAAAGAAGGATGGGACGTTCCGGATGTGCATCGATTACCGGGAATTGAATAAGTTGACTATCAAGAATCGCTATCCTCTGCCTCGAATCGACGATTTGTTTGATCAACTACAAGGCGCTACGTGTTTCTCGAAGATCGACCTGCGTTCCGGATATCACCAGCTGCGTATACAGGAGGAGGATATTCCCAAAACAACGTTTCGCACTCGTTACGGCCATTATGAATTCGTTGTCATGCCTTTTGGCCTAACCAATGCCCCAGCAGTTTTCATGGATCTGATGAATCGAGTGTGTAAACCGTATCTTGACCGTTTCGTCATCGTATTCATCGACGATGTCTTGATCTATTCCAAAACGAGATCCGAACACGCACAGCATCTACGTTTGGTTCTCGAGTTACTCCAGGGAAATCAACTCTACGCCAAATTCTCCAAGTGTGAATTTTGGTTGGGGGAGGTTCAATTTCTGGGTCACATCGTAAATAGTCAGGGCATTCACGTCGATCCTGCGAAGATTGAAGCTGTTAAAAGCTGGGTTACGCCTAAGAACCCGACTGAAGTCCGTTCCTTTCTCGGGCTGGCGGGCTATTATCGACGATTTATCAACGGATTCTCGAAGATTGCTGTACCACTTACTTCCCTTACTCATAAGGATCAGCCTTTTGTCTGGGGAACCAAACAAGAGTCTGCCTTTCGAACCCTCAAATACATGCTTTGCAATGCTCCTGTTCTCACGCTACCCGACGGAAACGATAATTTCATTGTCTACTGTGATGCTTCTAACCTTGGTCTCGGTTGTGTCTTAATGCAGCGAGACAAGGTTATTGCTTACGCATCCCGTCAGCTCAAAATCCACGAGAAGAACTATACAACCCACGATCTCGAGCTAGGCGCAGTTGTTTTCGCATTAAAGATTTGGCGACACTACCTGTATGGTACTAAGTGTACGATCTTCACCGATCATAGGAGCCTACAACACATCTTTAATCAGAGGGAACTAAATATGCGTCAACGCCGATGGGTAGAGCTTCTCAACGACTACGACTGCGAGATTCGTTACCACCCAGGCAAAGCAAATGTTGTTGCCGACGCACTTAGCAGACGGAGTTATCTGCTTAGCACTCGTAATGTTCAAGCCCAGCACAATCTAGAAGCTCTTATTCGCGACGCCCAGCATGCATGTTTTAACGAGCGCACCTTGAAGAAAGAGAGAATCTACCACGATGGAGCCCAGCTTGTGAGCAAATCAAACGGGATATTCCACTTTCTAGACAAAATCTGGATTCCCAGGAGAACTAACCTGCGACAGATCATCATGGACGAAGCCCACAAATCCCGATACTCTATTCATCCTGGTGCTGACAAAATGTACCATGACCTTCGATATAGGTACTGGTGGCCGGGTATGAAACGGGATATCGCCCTCTACGTCGGAAGATGCCTAACCTGTGCTAGGGTCAAGGCCGAACATCAACGACCCTCTGGCTTGCTCGAACAACCTCCAATCCCCATGTGGAAGTGGGAGAGCATAGCTATGGATTTTGTAACCAAGCTTCCACCCACGTCATCGGGTCACGACAGCATTTGGGTTATCATTGACCGTTTGACCAAATCAGCCCACTTTTTGCCAATACGAGAGGACTACAAGGTGGAACGATTAGCCCGAATCTACACTAACGAGATCATTTGTCGACATGGGACGCCTCGTGACATCATCTCTGACCGTGATGCTCGATTCACTTCGCGATTGTGGGGAACGTTTCAAACGGCACTAGGAACAACGCTTAATCTAAGCACTGCGTTCCACCCACAAACTGACGGTCAGAGCGAGAGAACGATTCGTACGCTTGAAGACATGCTCCGTTCATGTGTTCTAGACTTCGGTGGAAATTGGGATAAACACCTTCCGTTAGTCGAATTCTCGTACAACAACAGCTACCAGGCTAGCATCCAGATGGCACCTTTCGAGGCCTTATACGGGAGAAGATGTCGATCGCCTATTGTGTGGCACGAGATCGGTCACTCGCAACTAACCGGTCCGGAACTGCTGCAAGAAACGACAGACAAAATCTTCCAAATTCGGGACAATCTAGCGAAGGCTCGAGATACACAGAAGCTTCTCGCCGATAAAAAGCGCAAGCACTGTGAGTATAGCGTTGGTGACTACGTACTCCTAAAGGTATCACCTTGGAAGGGTATAGTCCGATTCGGCAAAAAGGGGAAACTTGCGCCTCGGTATGTGGGACCTTTTAAGATCCTGGAAAGGATCGGAAAAGTCGCCTACAGACTCGAGTTACCGGAAGAACTTAACAATGTCCATCCAATCTTCCACGTGTCAAACCTCCGAAAGACCATCTACGAACCAGCCGTACATGTCCCTCTAGATGATTTACGAGTGAACGAAACATTGCACTTCGTGGAAAAGCCTGTCGAAATCATGGATCGCCAAACCAAAGAACTCAGGCGCTCGCGCATTCCTATTGTGAAAGTCCGGTGGGAAGGCAAACAAGGCGCGGAGTTCACTTGGGAACTCGAAAGCGACATGAAGGCAAAATATCCACAGCTGTTTAACGAAGAAGCAACGCCCAACTAAAACAGTGAGTATTCGAGAGAAAGTTTTTCGAAGAATTTGAAATATGACAATATGTATGGAAGCCAACAGAAACGGCCGAAACTAATGAAGATTGAATATTATAAATAAAATCACGTCGTTAGTACATTCTTGTGCATCGATCTCACTCGTGCACAAATTCCGCACGTCGTACGAGTCAGATCGCAATCAAAGCAAATTCAAACTAGAACCCACAATGATCAAGGTTTTGAAAGAAAAAGAAAAAGGATTTTGAAAATGAAAAATTAAAGATTGAAAAAGACTCCTCTCAAACGACTTCATAGGCTTTTAAATCAGCCGATTTTAACCGTAAAATCCTGGTTAATTTGGCGATTCTTCACACGTGATTCACGAATTAGTTACAGCTTCCGGCTTAATTTCGGGACGAAATTTCCTAAACAAGGGGATGCTGTAACACCCCGTGTTTTCACGAGTGAAAGTCAAAGTCAAGGTCAAAGCCAACGACCGATTTCGCGCGACGTGACTCGTAGAATTGTTTCTATTATATTTAGATTATGTGGAGTAAATGTTGTACATTACAATAATCAAGCCTCACCAATCGTACTTCAATCGACCTACGACTGTGAAGGATAGGAAGTAACAATGCGATAAAGTTAATCAAGCGAGCTAATCAAATCGACACCCAATCGTAACTCGAACTACGTATTTTTACTTATGGTTATATGTGTGTGTGCCTTACGTGTTACCTGTGCATGTTATTTTTTTGTGTTATTTCATGTTGTATAAATCAAGCGAACTCAATCGAACTCGAAGTCTAACTCGAATATGATCGAACCCGAACTCGAATCCCGAATCGAACCGTATAAGAAGTAGTTGGGACTGAAAGTAATTTGAATTAGGAAACCCTATCAAACCGCTCGTAAATCCGAGCCGAATCAACATCGCATCGAGCTCGCCCAAGGTGGTGGCATCCGCACGGATGGCCAATCCGCACGGATGGCCAGTCCGCACGGATGGCCAGTCCGCGCGGGTAACCTACCCGGGTGCGTGCCATGCGCACGGCTCATCCTTTCCCTTTTTGGCATCCTATAAATACACGGGTCACTCTCCACTTTTTCCACTTTTGGCAAGTGACGTCCGAACCACACGCATTCTTCACCTTTTCTCAGATTTCTCTCAATCCAGGTAAGATCTTGCACTAATTCTTATACATCTTTGATCACTACACCATTCTACACATT
The DNA here is from genome assembly GCA_030545235.1 of Helianthus tuberosus. Taxonomy (NCBI): domain Eukaryota; kingdom Viridiplantae; phylum Streptophyta; class Magnoliopsida; order Asterales; family Asteraceae; genus Helianthus; species Helianthus tuberosus. The sequence continues at coordinate 65,658,351 of CM060441.1, forward strand.
TCCATCTTTCAAATCTTCACTTTCAACCATGAAATCATCCGGATTTGAGGTATTCACGGGTGACGTCATCATAAAGTTCATAAGAACTTCATGCTTGGCTTCATTCCATCAATAATATCTCAGATCTAAGCGATTTCTACGAGCTTTTACAATAATTTCACCTAGATCTAAACTTTTCTAAGGATAAAAGAGTTGAAAGAAATAAACCTAAGTTCTCTCCTTCTTTTACCCTTAAAACCGGTACAAATCCGATCAGTCCTAGTGTTTTACTCGTCAATAGTGATACCCTAGTTCCAGATCTGGAGTTGTACCATAGACAACTGATTTCGGGGTTAACCGGGATGACCGTTCTGAGTCGCCGGCAGGCCGAGTTAGGGTGGTTCCTGACCGGTCTAGTCACGCGGGTAAGAACACAACTCCAAGTGGTTGCCACGTAATCAGGACGTCTCGATAAACGACAACAGAAACCAAGGGAAGACGAGCGGGACAACCAGACCAGTTGTCCGCACGGACTAGCTGTCCGCACGGACGAGCCATACGCACGTACAGCCCATACGCACGTACGGGTCATACGCACGGGTTGTCACCCGCACGGACTACTCTTGGGACCCACTCTCTAAACGAGGTTTGAGTATCGACGAACGAGCAATCCGGACGGACGACCTCTGAATGGATTACTCTTCGGATCATGAGATACTAAGGCCTTAAAATGAAAAATCAACCAAACTTCATCCGCACGGCCAAGCCGTACGCACGGACAGGCTATCCGGACGGATTCTCTCTGCCCGCGCGCACTGGCTGCCCGCACGGACTACCACACGCACGGACCGCCGTCCGCGCGGCCGGCTTGAAAGGTAGAAACACTTTGGTGTTTTCTAAATGCTACAACGAAAACTCTAAAGCACAAGCCATCATACACAAACACATCTTAGGAAGAAACAATCCACTTGAACATTTATCCACACGAGCAAGCTAACCGTACGGATAAGTCGCCCGCACGTATAACTAGTCCGCACGGGTTGTCACCCGCACGGACAGTCAGACGCACGGATGACCTATCCGGATGGAACACCATCCGCACGTATCACCATCCGCACGCATCACCATCCGTACGGATAGGTCATGCGCACGAATGACTTCTATTCACGGACAACTGATCCGCACGATCAGTCATTCCACCCACCCTCGCTTGTACTGTTTTTACGCGTCACTTATCGTTACGTTATCGAATCTATTCAGGCTAACCGAACTCGCTGAAAAGCGCTCCCTTCAATCCATATCACTGTGAGTATACTCGAACCCTTTTTGCTTTAACACTTTTGGGTGTTACATACGTTACAACTATTCAAACAACAACTATCACACTACCCAAGCTATTTTAACGCTTAACCATTAATGCATGTTATACGTGGCTTATGAATGCTTGTTTGTTATGTTTACACATGGAATGCTGTCTACCTGCCTTAGCAACGATAGTACTATAGTTTGGACTCAGCACCCGTTCACACGGGGGTTGTTAAGGATCTTTTACTTGCATGAATTACAGTGGTAATCATGTATTGCGAACTGCCTCGGGCAGTCAACCCGCAGTCATTGGTATCGATGGATCTATGTCGATAACTAACGTGCTTCATTTCTCTATGTGTACGTGCTGGTTACGCGCAAACGAATTCGAACTCTATATGCTATTATCAAACTTGTATGCTCACCTTTACATTTTTATGTATTGACATTATTTTAACGTATGTGACAGGTGTCTAGGTTATTTATATGCTTCTCGGGCTGTGATGAAATTGAAGCTAGGAACCGGAGTCCTAGAAACCAACGAATAAATTAATTATGTTTAAATCTGAGTTGTCGGAACAGAATATTTGTTTAGTTTTTGTCTGTAATAACTTGTTTTGCTATTTGAGACATGGTATGGGACATGTTAACTTAAATTGAATGGTAATGATAGTTGTTATGGAAACTTCTGGACAATCTGTTTCGCTCAGTGCCGCGCCCCGATGATTCCGCCATCGGTTGGGGTGTGACAATGAAGTATTAAAAGATGTTAGTTTCTTGACCGTATGGTTTCTCGACAAATGAAGTATTATCGGTTGATAAAAGACATAGGATGATTTCTCTATTACAGCACTCTTCTGAAAGACAAGAATACAACGTTCATGTATCACAAGGAATGACCGAGTTTGGAAAACGGACGGAATCCACGAAGGAATGACCTTATTTTACCATTTTTACCATATGTATACGGGCCCTATACCGTTTATACGGCCGTATACCATTGGTAAAAAACAAATTTACCGATCGTATACAATGTATACGATGATTGTATACGGGCCGTATATTATGATACGGCTCGTATACTATGGGTAAAAAATGGTAAAAAAATGGTGTATTCTCTTTAATCTCTTAGAACGATCCTTGTATTGAGAACCTGATTCTGGTTTAAACAATGGAATTTGTGATTCAACAGAAATAACTGAAAAATAACTCGCCATTCTCTTGCACCTGTATACGTTGCAAAGTATAGAATGTTTGTAGTATTCTTGGTTCAATACAAACTCTTCTGAAAGATAAGATAATGGTTTCTCAACAAATGAAGATGAAGATGAAGAAACGAGAGTTTGTTTTGAGAAATTTACAAGGTAAACCTGAATTTTTAGATTTTTAGACACTTACTTGAACATGAGTCTGAGTCCATCGTGGTTAAAAGATGTAGAAGTGTTTTGTGTAGAGATCTTTAATGTGAGATTCTTCAAGTTTGCACATTTTGAGAAAATACCAATGTGGTCATTTTCAAGTGTGAGATTAGCCAAACGAGGATGAAAGATACTCAAACCATCTGATCCCGTTGTTGCAAACTCCTTTAATGTGAGATTCTTCAAGTTTGCACATTTTGATAAAATACCAATGTGTTTGTCAGCTTCGTAAATACACAACTTAACAAGGATAAGCAACTAAAAAGTTAACATTCAGATTCAGAAAGCAGATGTTTAGTAGTGTTTGAGACAATTGATTTCTCTTGCGGTTTATTGGATCGTTCTAATAGATTAAAGAGGTTTTTACCATTTTTACCATATGTATACGAGTCGTATACGGTTTATACGGCCGTATACCATTGGTAAAAAATATTTTTACCGATCGTATACAATGTATACGATGGTTGTATACGGGCCGTATATTATTATACGGCTCGTATACTATGGGTAAAAAATGGTAAAAAAAGGGTTATTCTCTTTAATCTATCACAATGGACTCAGACTCATACTACTAGCAGTAGAACCCGACACGTCTTCTGTGATGATTCGAAACATTCCGAATAACTAGCAGAAAAACCCGTATACGGTGATTGTTTATCCATACTATTCTTCATAGCCATATTCCCACTTACAATTTGTTGATACATATCGTCCGTTCAACTTGAGTATTTTTTCTAACTTTATGCTTGCATCCACCACAGTGAATATTAACTTTGTGTGAAAGAGTTTGGAAACCGGACGAAATCTATGAAGAAACTGTTGGAATTTGTGGATTTCGGTTGGTTCAGAAACTTAACCAGAGAAGCAACTAAAAAAATACAATTGATTTCTCTTCCGGTTACCAGGCCTATCATCTCCGTCTACGTTTGGTTTCCTCAACGAAGAACCATCAGCCATTATCAGCCCTTTTTTCCTTTGGTTTCTGGTTGATTTTTGAGGGTGAGGGTTTTGAATTGATTCCTGAGCTCAAGTTTCAACTACTGGAGTGAAAATTGGTAAAAAATGGTTTATTCTCTTTAATCTATTAGAACGATCCTTGTAACCATCAACCGTTCAAGTTGATATAGGAGAGTACTGAACAACCGAGATAACAGCTCCTGTATTTTTCACCAACCCATCTTTGGTAGTGTTTGTTTGAGAACCTGATTCAGGTACACAACGGTCTCTTTGCTTCGTCTACTAGAACTATTTGTGTATGCATTCTTTTGGTAGTTAACAACGCTAATTAGAAAAAAATCTGAAAAAATTAATCATATCGATTGCAATAACAGGATGGATGTGACACACATAGATAGATAAAATGTCACAGTTGTCAAGACTGTTTGTCGGGTTTCCAATGCTCACACAGGGTGATAAACAACGCTGATACACGTAACATCTAGTTATATTCAGCTTATTAAAGGAAAATGTAACAGAGAATGTTTTAGAAATTGAAGGAAAATGAAAAGATTTGTTGAAATCGAATTTGACAACTATGACAGCTTATTAAAAGTATCGTGTGTTGTAGTTTGGAAAGATGACCGAACAGAGATCTGAATAACAAACTGTGGAGAACTTGTTTGTGGCAGGTTCTTCTACTAGTTACTCGGAATCGATAAATAACCAACACGAAGATCTCTGCGATCGCTAAGGTTTTCATCAACGGACTGATCGGTAACGTTACTCTACCTGTGCTCCGATTTAAGCGGCATGTTCCGATCAACGTTTATCGACATTGTTAAAGGTGATGAAGAGTTTTAGAAACCCTAGAATGATTGTGTTTTTACGGGAATAAAACATGATACTTGAAAAAAGCCAATATATACGGCCCGTATATAGTTATACGGCCCGTATACATGTGGTAACATCTAAAACCCACAAAAATAAATCAATTGAGCCGTATACGTTTTACAAATCGTATACACATGTATACGACCCGTATAACTGTATACGGGCCGTATATAATAAAACCAAAAAAAACATTCTCTGCGCATTTTCCTATTCAAAAACATTCTATACGAGCCGTATAATTGTATACGGCCCGTATACAATAGGGGATGTGAAAATAAGATATAGGGTATGTGGGAATAAGGCACCCCTAAATAAATGCGAAACTTGAAATTGAAATGAGAATCAAACAAAGCTTGAATCTCTTCTTTGATACCATGTAAACCGAGACAAGAGGTTTGGATAACTACCGTATCAAACAAAGCAGCATCAGAATCAAATGAAAAGTATGCTTAGCATTCAAGACTTACAACCGTAACTATATGATCATCCGGACGAACATATGCATACATGAATCAACGTTATCGTGGTTAGTGCATATAACAGCAAGTCAGGGGGTTTTACGAGCCAATTGGTTTCCTTCTTAAACGGTTTGGCACCATCCTTGAGCGTCAAACTAATAATGAACGGTTGTAATTCCGCCTAAGGTATAGATATATACCTAGGCTACGAAGATGCATGGCACTGAGCCCGAATACGCCACCGTTCAAATAAAAAAATAGTTTGGCTCAAAACATGTAAGAGTGAATTGCAAGTTTTATCCTTTATCTATATACTTCATTTCAGACGGTGTCTTTGACGAGTTTTGTATTTGTTGTATCTAAATCCTATACGTTATGTCCATTGACCCTAACCCAATTATTTTTTTCTGTTAAATCTGGTCATGTATATGAGGACATTTTTGTCATTTCATCTTTCTAGGACTAATTGGGTAAATAACTTTAAAAAAAGTATAATATATATAATATTTTTTTTGATAAATACCAATTCCAATTTCAAACTTGCCAAGTTACATCAAAACAGAAAGTAGACGGGCAAAAACCTGCGCCGCCAACCCTTTTTGAATTGCAAACCCTAAGCTACCAAAGACAAAACCCTGCCCCCCCTGAGGCTGAACAATTGTTGTGGATGACCCGTTGGACCCTAGTCAGGAATTGGATAGCTTCTGGGGCTGAGAAGCCAAATGTGTCAAAGGCAAAAGGGACAATAACTTGTTGGTTCTCTGCACAAGCTTTAGCGTGCTTATCAACTTTCTTCGATTCTTCCTTTCTTGCTGCTTGTCCAACTACAAACCCGTTTTCCCTTAAATCAACCAGAGGGGAAACCCCCGTGAGGTCCACAAAAGCATGTTTCCCCCTAGCCCAACCAAAGACGAGCAGATCCGTTGGTCGCAGAGTAGATCTCACTTCCATAGGGTCAGTGAGGAAATTCATAGGAGGCTCTTTCTTAGTCGAAATCACAGCTCTTCTCAGGATGTCCCACAAAACATCCCGCACCCCATCATGTTGATATTTAAACCCAAGGAGCTCTTTACAATGCACTACCTGCTCTCCGTATTTATCTATATAAACAACCTGCTACAACATTTTCACATTCTCACCTCTCCCTCTCTCCGACTTATCACAACCACTACCACGTGCTGCCATCGCCAACCTTAAATCTGAACAATTGACCACAAATCTGAATAAGACCCCAAACCCCCAAATCTAAATAAGAACGGAAGCTGCAAAAACAAATATTGAGTAAACAAAACCATTATTAATTTAATATTATCAACATCACTAGAACAATTAATTTCATCATCATTATCATCTGCATATCGTCAATAATGACTGAAGACTCCATTATCAGCAATTGGTGATTAGAATGGAACTAGTCTTCAAGAATAAATAAATCTGCATGACGACACGAAAATAACACTGTTAGCCTCGACACAGAGAGGGGAGCCTCTCTGTGATCAAGCTCGGGCGTGAGAATAAGTACATGGATAGTAGTACAATAAGTTAGAGAGAGAGAGAGAGTTTGGAGATGAGAGGAAAAGTACAAATTACCCTTTTCTGGAGATTTGAGTGTGGTATTTATACTTGAAAGATGCTGATGTGGTTTGGGTGGTCCCAGTCAGACCTATTACTTATTAGGCAGTTATGGTAGTGGGCCCCAAATTAGTTGGGAATATTCCCTTGGCTCGGACATATTGACGGAGAGTGAAGCTCGGAGAGGGTGATAGGTTCGGTCCGGTAGCTTGGACGTAACCTCATCAAGTCCCCTTAGTCCATAGCGTAGCTTGCTGTGTGATGGACTTATGGTTCATTTGTTTTGGCGGGTTTTGTTATTTTGAATTTTTGAATCGTTTTATTGATTGTCATTTGGCGAAAGTGACCTCTGGGTGACTTTTACATCCCCTTGAATCGTGGTGTTTTGGCTTCCATCATCTTTTGACTGTCGGTTATCTATTGGACACGTTGAGGCGGTGATTAGCTGTCTCCCTTTTGTATAAAATGGGGTAAGTGATGGGGTTTTACCCTCTTTCACTTTTTTTACAACATGCTATCTGCTCCCTTTCCTTTCTTTTAGTCCTTTTCCCTTCTTCTCCTTTTGATAAAACAGAAATATCGCTCGGAGCTTCGTCTCTTAATCTTTTTCAGGTTCGTGCTTTCTTCCTCTTTATCTATGGCGAACAAGTCGAATATGGACACGAGTTTTAGCGTGTTAACTCGTGAAAAGTTTGAGGTCATTTTAGAAACATATAGCATTCCCAGATCCTTTAACCCCGTTCTTCTTGGGAATAATGAACCTGTATATCCCTTTAAACCTGGTAAAATTTCTCTGTATACAAGGGTTTTTGTTTATTGTAATTATAGGATCCCTTTTACCACTTTTCTCATTCGGGTGCTTTCTTTTCATGGGGTTCATATATCACAAATGAATCCATTTGGTTTAGCTAAGGTCAACCATTTTGAAATATCATGTTGTGGCTTGGGGGCGATCCCAGACCTGGATGTCTTCCGGGCCTTTTATAAACTTACCCGTTCGGGGGATTGGTATACTATTGAGGTTCGTGACAAGAATGTAACATGTTTTTCTTGTATTACCACTAGCTGGGATTGGTATACTATTGGAAGGATCATTTTTTTATTGACGATTTATGTGTTCCCACGACTATGCGCTGGCAGCCGAAGAAGTCTACTCTACCGGAGGCTTTGCCCGATAATTTTGTATATGACGAGGGTCTTTTTAAAGGTCTCGTAGAAAATGCTAGTCGGAGAACATATCTTGGTGATGGGTGCTATTAGCACGATGTGGAGCGAACCACGACATTATCCAATGCTTCGGTACAAAGCGGAGGGTTAGTATGGACCGGCTTGGGATTCGTACGGATGCTTATGCATGAATGTTTTACTATTTTTTGTGTTGTCGTTATTGTGTATTTTCTTATGCGCGGTTGTTTGATTCTTGTGCAGTCATTGGTTTGAAAGACGCCTTGAAACTAAAATCATTTGATGTTGACGGTCTTAAGTTTTGAGCCGCCAAAATAAAAGGATGGTGAACCTTTCTTGCAACAAGTGGGACGTGCTTTGCATCCTACTTGTGCTCCTACCCCCACAAGCTGGGACCAGAGGGGAGGGTAGCTTTGGAGTTTCGAAGAATATTATTGACACGACTCCTCTCCGAAGCGCTCCGTTGGTTTCTGAAGATCGTGAGAAGCCTTTGGAAGAGGGTGAGGTGAAGGATTTGTCCGGAGAAGGTATATACTTATCTAGTAAAATTTTTCTTCAAGGTAACGAACATCTGTTTGTTCCAAAAACATCTGATACGTGGATCCTGCGCTTTTTCAACCGAAGGGTATCTTAGTAAAACAATAAATGTGACAACTGGCACCAAATTGGTAATTTCCGTACTATTTATTTATCATTTATTATCTGCAATTATGTGTTTAAACGTCAACATTGTGTGATTACTTGCCTTACATATGAATTCATGCATGTTTTATACTTCGAATATTGCATTGTGCATTACATTAAGCGTTGCGTCAGAAAGACTATTACATTCACCGGTAAGACACACTGTGTCAGTACTTCTGCAGAAAGCAGTCAGACAATATATTTAGGGCCTAGGAGTAGGTCCAACATCAAAAACACATTAAAACCCAAGTGTGGATACAAGGGTTAACATATATACTTTCCGGAAGCTAAGATACGCACTAAAAGACACCCGAAACTCCCTTTAAATGCTGAATTCTGCAGAATTCAGCAAAAAATCAACTAACAACAGCATTTTAACACCAAAATATTATGCAGAATTGATGTTTTATTGTCCAGAATAACTTACAAAGTGTCGGGAATTAAAACTGTCACAAAAGGTGCTTCATACCTAGTAAAACTGCGCAATTTAGCACTTTAACGAACCGTTAACGAAACGAATAACTGGACACTACCCAAAACATCAAAATTAAACTAGAAGCATTGTTTTTATGATATTAAGCTAGTTATGGTGATAAAATACCTTAAAAATCATAAAAACACCTAAACACACTTAAACCAAGTTAAACCTTCTAGTTTAAACTTTAACCCTTAACTTTCAAACTTTGACATAATACCCCCCCTCCTCATTCTAAAACCGGCCCCAAGGGCCCCACCTCACCTTTTGAATATAATATTTATATGCATGCTTGATATGGAACATAGTAACTATTGGATAAACTTGTGTTGAGAAAGTTTTATTATAAAACACTAAATAAACTTATCACTTTTACAAACACTCCAACATTCAACATCTTCTTCCTCTCTTCTCTATAACCTACGGCCACCATCACCCACACATACATCCACCATTTCCAATCCATTCCAAGGCAATCTAAGATTGTTCTAAGGTGTATGGAGTCTATCTAAGATGACTACAAGTGCTAGAAGTTGGAGGACCTCTTGTAGGAGCTTTTAACCACTTGATTTCATCATTCTTCATCTTCATCCTTCTTGTGCCACTTCCCTAGCCAATAGAGCTAGTTGTAAGCCTCCTAATCACTATTTTAGTTCATGTTTATGTTATGTACAAGTCACACAATCTAAGTAACTAAACTTTAAAAGATGAATATGTGAAGATCTAACATAATCATGAAGAAAACAAGTGATTTTTAGTGTATGTGATGAAGTTGTTATTGTTGAATCTTGTGTGCATGTTTAGATCTAGTATGTTAAGCTTGTTATAAGCTTAGATCTAACAAGTTTAAGCATGGATCTTGAAAGATCCATGGTTAAACTTGAAGATGAACTTGTGAAACACTTATGTGAACTTGAAAGATGATTTTTGAAGCATGAACTTGTATTCTTGAACTCACAAAGTGTATGTAAAACTAACTTTTCAAACTAAAATCCATGAAAAACTTGTTAATGGTTCATCAAGAAGCTTGTTAATGTAAGATTCAAGGTTGTTAAGTAAGGATCTTGAAAGATCCATGATGAAACATGGTTTTAAACATAAAGATCTTTCTAATGAACATAAAAAAGGTTTTAGAACATGATTTTCATGACTTTGAAACCATAAAACTCATGGATGGTTTGGTTAGTAGCTTAAAGTTTCATAAAAGGTTTGTTTAAAATTTACAAGAACACTTGATTTTGGAAGATCATGGTATGTAAAGTGTAGATCTAAAAGACTACACATTTTTAGCAAAAATCAAGTTCACCATAATGTTTTACATGATAAAATTAGTGTATGTTATTTGTGAAAATTGTTGGAAATTGTTTTTGGTGATGAAAAGATAATAAACACATGTTTTAAAAACATGGGAAACCTCCATTTTTAGGGGAAACTATGTCAAAATTTTTATAAAATTTTGACACTTAGAAAAATATAAGTTTTGGTGAAACTTAATCCCCAAAAATTCACCTAAAAATATTTACCAAGGTTTCCTGATTTTTGTATGAAATTTCAAGTTAAGAAATGATGATTTCCTCAAGTAAAAATTAATATTAAGTAAGTATATTTTTAGGAAAAATATATATATTTAGTGGTCACCAAATTTTGTGCTAAGTGTATATTATGTGTATTATATGTAGTAGTGTATTAGGAACTTGAAAAATACACTAAATACTCCCAAGGAGTATAAATACCAAAATACACATACAAATACATGAGGATACCTAAATATACAAGTATACAAAATTCCTCTCAAGATGAGAATATGGACAAATACAAGGAAATATATTTGTATAAATATATTCCACAAACATATGGACTTTGGACAATTTTTGGGACAAAACTATATATATTTGGACAAATATATAACTATTACCAAGTAATAGAAATTATACAAAAATCGGGTGAATAACAAAAATAAATATATATATTTTCAAGCATGACAAAATATATATATTCCACACAAGACTTAAAAATACATTATTTTTAAGAAATATAATTCCGGAAAGTAATAAAAATCAAAGTATTGATTTTTGTCAAATAATGTAAAATACACAAGTATTTACATAGAAATACAAGTATACTTGCACAAAAATAATATTGAAAATATTATTTCACAAAATACTTATATTTATTTTTGGCAAAATAATATAAGTAACATATATGGACAAGTTAAAAATAAAGTTTATTTTTAACACTTATTACTTTGACAAAGTTTACATGAACAAATATAAATTTTTGAGAAGTAAAATATATATTTATATACAACTTTAAAGTGCAAGGACACGACCAACGGGCAAAACCCGACAAACAAGGGCACGACCCTCACAAGTGTTGAACATACAAAAGATAAATACATAAGCTTAAGATGGTGACTTGTACTTGTGTAATACAAGTCTAGTGACTAACGTACATAGAACAATTATAGGTTGCGACGCCTACACAACAAAGCCGATGAACATTTACGACGCAAGATACGCAAACTTGTGAGTTCATGTCCCCACTTTTAAACTTTTACTTGTTTTCTAAACTTGGAGAAAATACATGTACTATGGTATGTAGAACACAAAACTAAGGAATGGCACATAGATCATGTGACGAATAGGGTATCATAAGCACCATTAATCAACTATATACCTAGACCGCAGAACAAAATGTTAGATCTAATGGGTTTCAGGTAGCCACACTCTGGGCCACGTTCTACCTAGAGTGCTTTTGTATCTTGAGTTGTAAATCAACAGAAAAATGCCTATGGTTTGGATGCTTCCTATGTTGTGACATATGTTAGTGGCCTTGCAAACCATTAGCGATCTCGTATTCCTTACATTTACAGAATTGAGTTCACAAATACGTTTTACAAATTGCATACCATGTTTTCATACAAGTATACAAACATTCTATACAAAAACTGCATGAATTCACACCAACTTATGTTCACAATTTTCCAAAACTATGCGCGGTCTCCTTGCTCAAGATGGCTGTTTTGGTTTCAAGTGTTTATGTGTCGATACTCCGTTGCCACTTTTGTAGGATTTGGTTGTTATATCCCACCTCCTATGGTGATATAATGATCAAAACCTTGATATTTCCTTTTGGAATGATGTTGTAAACTTTTCAAATAATTATCTCATTTGGGATGTAAACTTAAAACTTAACTTTTGTTTTGGATGACAACTATTAATGGAAATATGGAGTTATTTTACATTCATGTAGCATGTTTACTATTCGTATGCATTGAGAACCTTTCAGATCACACTTCGTGTTTCAGCCTTAGAAAGGGGTGTGACAATAAATTCCTTCGTTGGTTACGAAAGCTGTTTTGTCTTCGTTTTCTACAGCCATTTGTATTTGGTGGTATCCTTTATAGGCATCTAGGAAACATTTCAAGCGGAGTGTAGCGATGAAGTCAATATTTTCATCCATCTCGGGTAGAGGAAAATAGTCCTTAGGACAGGCACCATTAAGATCCATGTAGTCGATACAAATGTGCCATGACTCGTTCTTCTTCTTTACCATGACTGGGTTTGAAACCCATGTTTGGTACCGGACATCTCTAATAATTCCAACATCCAAGAGGCTCTTTACATCTTTTGCAATTGATTTTGCTCGATCTGGCACTATGTGTCGCTTCTTTTGTGCTACCAGCTTCATAGTTGGCTTTACAATTAGCCGATGCTTAGCCATCGAGTGAGGGACCCCTTGCATGTCTGAATGCTGCCAAGCAAATACATCGATTGTACATGTGAGTAGGTCCCAAATAAGCGTTTTTGTGCGATCTAGGAGTTGTGCCCCAACTGCTACTTTTTGTTCTAGAAATTCTGGGTTGATTGACTACAATTCGGTGGCTGAACCAGTTCGTTTTGAGTTTGTTCCTATTGTAGCCTGTTGGACTTCTGCAACGAATTGGGCAGATTTGGAGTATAAGGTTGCCACACTTGATTCAGTTGGGAATTTGATCACACCGTGGATTGTGGAACTCACTACCCCAAGTGCGCACATTCCTGGTCGTCCGAGGATAACATTGTGCATGGATTGTGAGCCTACTACCAGGAAAGTAAGTGTGATAGTACGGGTCCACTCTCCGTCTTTGAGAGTAACCAGGCGGGTCTCTAATCAGTTGAACTACTTCGCTGGAAAAGCTTATTAGTAGCGTTGAAACCCTTATCAGCTTTTGCTTTGTCTGAGGCGCGAGTTGTTGATAGCATTGAACATAATTTATCTCGAAAGCACTACCACTGTCAACATATACTCTTCGAACATGGTGCCTGGTGGTGACCTCTGATACGATGACTGGACCGTCTCGTGCTTTTTGTGGAGTGATGGCGGGCAAGAAAATTGGCTGCTGCATCCATGCAACCATGTGATGAGTTGATCGTTTGATACCCTGAGTCCGCCACCGACTATATCATGTTGATACCTGTTTCGCTGTTTGGGTTTATTCGATGTCGTGGCGGTTTTCTTTCCCTCTTTAACTAGGTGGGAAAGTTTACCAGATCAGACATATTTTTCGATTTCTTGCTTCAAAGCCCAACATTCATCTATGGTATGCCCCTTGCCCCGATGGTATTCATAATACTTTTTGGAGTTTTTGTTCGATATGGGTTGCTTCGGTGGAACTGGAAATCTGGTTCCTTCGGTACTTAGAATTTCGCTCGGAGACTTAGATAAGTTGGTGAAAGTATTGAACCTCGTATGCCCCCCTCATATGTTGTTACGATCTGGCCGATGGTACGATTACGGCCTGTTTTTTGCCCAGTTGTTGCTTCGGTCTTTTGATGGATATATTTCTCCTCCACGATGAGGTTCGAGCCTTTTGGTGTTTAACACCTGCTTCGTACAGCTTCCCACAAGCACTCTTTCCGCGAACAAAAGCTCAAGTACGTTCCATTAGAACCTCCATTGTTTTTGGCAGATCCTCACATAGCTTTTCTACTAGTTGGTTGTTTCGGACCCCATGACAGAAACCTGAGATGTGCAGCTGATGAACTGCTCCACTGATCTGCATACTCTCATTGTTGAAACGGTCTAGGAAATCTTCAACTATTTCACCATTTTTTCTTTTTATGTGATGTACTTCTGTGATGTCCTTTCAGCAGCGTCGTTGCTGATAGAAACTTTGCAAAAATAAATGTTGGAAATCCTCAAAGTTGTGAATCGACCCTTCTTGTAAACCATCAAACCAGACCCTTTCTGACCCTGTAAGGGTCTGGGCGAACATGTGACACCAAGCTGGCATGGGCGACCTTCGCAGCTTCGGTGAAGGAGAACATATGATCGTCCGTGTCGGATGTACCATAAATATTTTCTACGTCGGAGGTATCATTAGCTTTGTAGGAAGTGGTGTGTCAGTGATTCTTTGAGAGAATTTAGACTATGACGACATGGAGACCGGACGGTATGGAGTGATTAGCTCTTCATCACGAGCATCGAACCCGAAGGGTCCCTGGTGAAAGAATCCATTGACGTTGCTATTATCATTAATGTAGGAGTATGATGGACCCAATGACGTGTCACACCCCGAAATATCAGAGCGTTGGCGTGACTGGACTGGTATCTTCATTGCACAGCGGAAGCAAATAAGCTAAGTCTTTTAGAAAATGAACGCCACTAAGTACTCGTATCTCCAATGGTCCTCCAATTCCAACTGTGCCATAATTTCTGAAATGCAACCTGAGAAAGAAACATGCGAAAAATCAACATAAAGTTGAGCGAGTTCATAGTTTGTTTGTAAAAGATTTGAAATAAATCTTTTTGAATAACCGGTTTTTGAAGTATTGTTGAGAAAACGAATTTAAAATCATTTTCTTGTCATGTTGTATGGAAACTTCGTATGAAAACATAGTATGCATCTTGTATAAGTCAAGTATTCTTGTATGTATCATGTTTTCTTGTATAAATCAAGTATTCTTGTATGTATCATGTTGTTAATGGGTTGCAAGGCCATTAACATGTGACACGACATAGGAAGCCACCAAACCATAGGCATTTTTCTAGTAGTCGATTCACGACTGAGACACAAAAACACTACTCGGTACTAGTTGTCACCAAGAGTGGGGCTGCCCTGACACCCGTTAGATCTAACCTTTTGTTCTGTGGTCTAAGTATGTACACGATTAATGGTGCTTATGGTACCCTATTCGTGACACGATTTCTCGTATCATTCCTCAAAACGCATCATACTTGGTACTAGTTATCACCAAGAGTGCTTTTTTGTATTCATCATATCAAGTATCAAGTATCAATTTTCAGTTCTTGTATTCATTATATCAAGTATCAATTCTCATGTGTTTGTATACTCTTGTATTTGTATTTTCTCGTAGTTTAGAAAACTAGAATTCGTGTGTAAACGCTTGTTTGAAAAACCGGTATAAAACATAAGCTTTTCGTAAACCAATTGTGTCAGTTAAAACTTGCTTGTAAAATGGTTTAGAAATATGTATTTCTTGTATGCTTTGCAAAAAGTGCATGTCTTTCCACCCCGAAAACATTTATAAAAATGTAAAACCATAAAAGGTGGGGTTATGAACTCACCTGAATATTCCTGTGCAAAGCTAGCTATATACGACTTTGTGATGTCGTTTCCAAGACTTGACTCGCTAGCGTGCATTCTACAATATTCCTAACACGGAATATCTTATAAGTTTCCAATAAACGCAGTAATTAACTACGTGTCATCGAGCTTTACCGAATCGCTAATTGAATGATTTGACGATAAGTTGTTAACTTAATAAAAATGATTAAGTTAAACTTGTTAAGTTCCGAGAAGTCGTTTGTGTATATAGGAATATTCGTATGAAAGTAATATATAATAAACTTGTATTATATATGTTGCGTCTTGTATATATTTGCCAAAATATACGTATATGCCGTTTCGGCGCTTGTAATAAATACAAAAGTTGTATTTATTTCGCGAAAGTATCATCGAGTCGTTGAATAGATAAACTATATCTAGTTTGTAAAAGAATTCGTGTTACGCGATGTTTGAAATAAATATATAAATTATATTTATTTTTATAAAAGGATTCGTCGAATTTACGAAGTTCAAAACAACTATGTTTGTTGTTGTAAACAGTTTCCGAATTGTTGTTTTCGTTATATAGTAAAACGCATGTTGTTTCTTTTTTTACGGATTTTCTCGAAAAACAGGCAGAGTTTCCTCTGTTTTTGGACTAACCCGACAATAAAAAGTTGTCGTATTTTATCAAACTCAACAATATTCAACCAATATAATCAAATATATATAGTTTTCGTCAAGCATTTCAAAATATAACTAAATTTATAAACGGAATGGTTCGAGCTCGTTCACGTAAGATTAAATCTATTTAAAACACAAATATTAAACGCGTCATCAATTTTTACCAAGTCTTCACGCCGAAATGTCGAGCCGCCTGACCAAGTTGACCGGGTCAACTGAGTTGACCGAGTCAGCTCTTGTTGACTGAGTTGAGGCGAGATGAACCGAGTCGAGCCGAGTTGGACTGAGTTACATCAAGTCGAACTGAGTTGAACTGAGTCGTCTAGTGAGTCGACCGGGTCTGACTGTGTTGACTCATTTAAACCGTAACTGAACCGATCTCGAACAACTGAACAGTATCAGCATCAGTTTCATCAAATCTTTGAAAAGAAAGTTACAAAACGAAACAAAAAGAAGTTCCTTACCGGAACTCGTCGGACCGAAACACCCACTGTCGCCACTCCGCTGTGTCTTGCCGGCGACTACCCAGAACTCGAGACGCGGCTGTAACCCGAACCAAAACATCATCATCATCATCATCATCATCATCATTATCATCATCATGTAACTCACCGGTCCGAGAGGAGGTCCACCGGTCCGAGAGGAGGACCACCGGTTCTCTCTCTCTCTACGCCTCTCTCTCTCTGCTACGAAACCACGCCGCCACTCACCACCACCGCACGGTGGTGGTGTCTTCGTTTAATCTGCCGAGGGGGGGGGGGGGTGTTGTCGGTTGTGTGTGGGTGATGAGTTGTTGGTTTTGTGTCATGAAGGAGAAGAAATACCCTTTTCTTGTGTATGTATGAATGTGCTGACAATTGATGAGGGTGTTTGGGGTCTTTCATTTCAAAGAAGGTAGATGAATCCCTGTGTTTTGTTTGTGTGGTATCGAGAGGGTAAGACAGGGGTATTGGGGCTTGTTGTTTGTGTGTTTGGTTTATTTGTGTCTGCACAATTAAGGGCATGGCCCCTTTTATATTCTCATATAATGGGTTTTGTCTAGTGGTTTATATTACAGTTCATTAACCACGAGTCCCTATGTTTCAATCTTTAGAGACATAAATCTCTTGGAGAGATTTATTGAGATTTTGGAGATTTCAAAGAGATTTGTAGGATTTTAATAGATTTGGGTAATATTTAGTAGAGATCTTATGAGATCTGATGTACTATGAGCAGGTTTAGGCTTGTGGGTTTTGGGCTTGGGCCCAGGGCCTACAAGCCCATCTCATGTGTAAGTGGCCCGTAATTCCTACGAGACCCGATATCGCAACCCAACTCCATAAGCATAAAAATTATTCGTGTAACATCCATATTTGTCGGTGTCGTCAGTATTTCGTACGGTTTCAGTCCGTTGTCATTTGATGTGTCGCAGATTCCACGCGAATCTTCATACGCGTACTGTATAGTTGAACAAACGTTCCTGGGCACTCCAAGGGCCTGGTTAAGTTAATTAGCGTCGTAAACACTATTTATTATCGTGTAATAACCTGTTAATCACGTAATTAAGCGCGTAAATTACCGGTTGTCACATTCTCCCCCTGTTAATAAAATTTCGTCCTCGAAATTTAGACTACGTTAACTCCTTAGAGTGACGTTATGCGTAGAAAATACGAATAGTACCAAAGTGAACGATCATGAAATCGAATCAAGACTTATTCGAATGATGTGAATTCAAGGACGTATCACAAAATGCAAATGAATTCTAGAAATGATCGCATCAAATAAATGAACTTAGATTCCAACAAGCTCATATGTACTAGTTTGCATGAATCGCTCGATCGTGATCAGCGCAAGCTGCAAGTTCTACCGATGCCACAAGGTGTCGTAGTGAATGAAATAATTCAATAATAGCGGTGATTGAACAAGTATCACCTGTGTTTTGCATCGAATGCTCAATCGTAATTAGCCCAAGCTACAAGTTTATACTGACACCACAAGGTGTCGAAATCAACAAATGACTTAATGGAGTCGTAGACCAAACAAATCTACTACGACTCAGAACAATGAAACGTTTGTTAAAACAAATTCGAATATGATGTCTTCAATACAGCATATTGTGTCTTGAATTGAAAATGTGTAATGAACAAGTTCAAACAATTGAATTTGACTTCGGCGCAAGCCGACAATAAATACACGTATCGACAGGAAAAACTTTCGGCATGGTCACAACGAAAAACCATGTATGTAACTTGAAAAGAAAAGAAATTTCAAGAAAATGTGTTGACCTGATAACAAAGAAGCCAACAATTACAATAATGCGGGTCATTCGAATCACGAATCAATAATTAGATTTAGCGAAACAATATTTGAACTTCAATGAAACGCTTTATTCAAAACGAAACCACATGCGTAACAAACGATGCATGCGTAACATACGAATTTTCAAGAAATGAAGCAAATGAACATTCGCTATAATGAAAGAAATGATCGTGACACAATGACCATTAAGAGGAGTAGAGATACGAAAATCTACTCTGTAAATGTGAAAGTCGAAATTTCAATAAAAGAAATTTAAGGACTTTACCTGGGGTTTTATGTGACGGCCAGTAGTTAGGTGACATTACCATGGAATGTTGAACATGGCGTACTCGTCGTTAGCTGAAATAGGGGGAATACGGTGACTTGCGTCTTTTTCCTTAACATGACTCGTGTCGTTTGCAGGACCGCGTGCCAACTGCCGCTTCCTGATCGATAGTCGCGTGTGACGTACTTCAACCTCCGTTGATGTATAGCTTAAGTCTCACGTATGCCTATGCGCTAGCGTTTCGTTTTGCGTAGAATGTGATGCACTCCGACATCTGTTGACGTAAAATTTGAGTTCTATGTATTCTCGTGCACTAGCGTTTCGTTATGCGTAGGCTGCCTGCTCGGGAAGTTAAAACATCATAGACAATATGTATAATTGTGTGTGCCTGAATTAATATTTGCAGTTCCTACGTGATGACCTTTAATGAACTTTAACATAAGTTTTCGAAGGTCTTAAATGCATGTTTCCTAAGCTCTCAGAGTTTTGTGTACTGTATGCGACTGTTTTGTGTACCGTGTATAAAACACCACTATAGCGTATGTTTGAAATCAAAATTTCGACTGTTTGATTTTCGGCAACGGTTGGAGACCATATTCGAGTACTAATCGTTCTGTATGTATTCAACGTTTGAATAATCTAAGTCCCCAGAGAAATATGAGGTTAGAGCCTAGGTATTCTTTACAGAGAACCCTATTCGCTGTAACCTATAGCTCTGATACCAATCTGTCACACCCCGAAATATCAGAGCGTTGGCGTGACTGGACTGGTATCTTCATTGCACAGCGGAAGCAAATAAGCTAAGTCTTTTAGAAAATGAACGGCACTAAGTACTCGTATCTCCAATGGTCCTCCAATTCCAACCGTGCCATAATTTCTGAAATGCAACCTGAGAAAGAAACATGCGAAAAATCAACATAAAGTTGAGCGAGTTCATAGTTTGTTTGTAAAAGATTAGAAATAAATCTTTTTGAATAACCAGTTTTTGAAGTATTGTTGAGAAAACGAATTTAAAATCATTTTCTTGTCATGTTGTATGGAAACTTCGTATGAAAACATAGTATGCATCTTGTATAAGTCAAGTATTCTTGTATGTATCATGTTTTCTTGTATAAATCAAGTATTCTTGTATGTATCATGTTGTTAATGGGTTGCAAGGCCATTAACATGTGACACGACATAGGAAGCGACCAAACCATAGGCATTTTTCTAGTAGTCGATTCACGACTGAGACACAAAAACACTACTCGGTACTAGTTGTCACCAAGAGTGGGGCTGCCCTGACACCCATTAGATCTAACCTTTTGTTCTGCGGTCTAAGTATGTACATGATTAATGGTGCTTATGGTACCCTATTCGTGACACGATTTCTCGTATCATTCCTCAAAACGCATCATACTTGGTACTAGTTATCACCAAGAGTGCTGTTTTGTGTTCATCATATCAAGTATCAAGTATCAATTTTCAGTTCTTGTATTCATTATATCAAGTATCAATTCTCATGTGTTTGTATACTCTTGTATTTGTATTTTCTCGTAGTTTAGAAAACTAGAATTCGTGTGTAAACGCTTGTTTGAAAAACCGGTATAAAACATAAGCTTTTCGTAAACCATTTGTGTCAGTTAAAACTTGCTTGTAAAATGGTTTAGAAATATGTATTTCTTGTATGCTTTGCAAAAAGTGCATGTCTTTCCACCCCGAAAACATTTATAAAAATGTAGAACCATAAAAGGTGGGGTTATGAACTCACCTGAATATTCCCGTGCAAAGCTAGCTATATACGACTTTGTGATGTCGTTTCCAAGACTTGACTCGCTAGCGTGCATTCTACAATATTCCTAACACGGAATATCTTATAAGTTTCCAATAAACGCAGTAATTAACTACGTGTCATCGAGCTTTACCGAATCGCTAATTGAATGATTTGACGGTAAGTTGTTAACTTAATAAAAATGATTAAGTTAAACTTGTTAAGTTCCGAGAAGTCGTTTGTGTATATAGGAATATTCGTATGAAAGTAATATATAATAAACTTGTATTATATATGTTGCGTCTTGTATATATTTGCCAAAATATACGTATATGCCGTTTCGGCGCTTGTAATAAATACAAAAGTTGTATTTATTTAGCGAAAGTATCATCGAGTCGTTGAATAGATAAACTATATCTAGTTTGTAAAAGAATTCGTGTTACTCGATGTTTGAAATAAATATATATACTATATTTATTTATAAAAGAATTCGAGTTTACGTTTGAAATAAATATATAAATTATATTTATTTTTATAAAAGGATTGTTGATGCACAAGAATGTCTGTTGACTGCATCTTCATCAAAGTCTTAAATCAAGAAGTCAAGATTGGATCTTAAAAGTCAAATTAGGGTTTTTAGAGTTAATTTCGCTTCAATGTACATTGTTATATGTTGATTTCGCTTCAGTGTCATGAGGTGATTCCACTTCAGTGTCATGAGGTGATTCCACTTCAGTGTCATGAGGTGATTCCGCTTCGGTGTCATGAGGTGATTTCGCTTCAGTGTCAGGGACACATAAGCGAAATCAGCCTACCTATATATACCTCATGTGTATGTTCATTTGAGCGGGATCTGATCATAAGCTTTGTAACCGAACTCTGTCAAAATTGTCTCAGAAAGCTAATAAAGTGAAGGAATTGAATAGGAAAGCTGCTGTAACGTTGCGTATACTGATTCCGCCTTTATACGTGATGATGAACTTGCTCAACTGATCGTTTAGGGTCACGACACGGTCCAACAAGTGGTATCAGAGCTTTAGGACGAGGAAGTTCATACTACAACAGCTGATTCGACACTTTTATCTCATTTCTACTCATATTTCTCTTTTATTTTTCGGATTAAACAAGGACAAAATGACTTGAAAGACAAGTATTTTGAGCGAAACTAGTGAATAATCAATCTTTAACAATATCTGGCCTTAAAACTAAGTAAAACACATTCAATTTTTCCAAAAACACATTCGGTTTTCGAACTGGAACTTCATCTTCAGATCTGGAACAAATCAGCGGTCAAAAGTGAACATATTTCATATCATTGTGATCGGTTTTAAGAGTATTACAATCCTTGAAAGTTTCAGATTGAAATTCAGCCTAAAAATGAATAAATTTGTGATTTCGCTTTTGTGTACTTTCGAACTCAGCTGATTTCGCTCATACGATCAGACTGATTCCGCTTTTACGTACATCAGCTGATTACATCACTTGATTCCGCTTTAGTATACTTCAAGAATTAATCTGCTGATTTCGCTCATATGGTCTGAGTTAATTTCGCTCATACGTACAACTGTTGTAATTTCGCTTATAAGGACATCCTAATTTCGCTTATAAGGACAATTTGTTATTTCGCTCATTAGGTCTTAAGTGATTTCGCTCCAAGGAACAAAGTTTGATTTCGCTTATAAGTCAAACTTCTGATTTCGCTTAAGTGAACAATTGTGATTTCGCTTATCAGTCATTGAGACTGATTTCGCTTCAGTGTCAGTATTTGACAAAACTTCGGAAAAATTTTTCTAAGTGTTTGATAATCTTGCAGGTACATTCATGATGGATGATATTTTCTTGAACCCGTTTAGCGATATGTACGCATTCGCTGGAAACTCGGGAGATGATATTCCTATAAACAACAACAATACGAACGAGAACGAGAATACTCCGAAAGAAAAGAAGAAGGAAGCTTGGGAATCTGAAAGCGCATTCGGAACGTTCAATAAACCCCCAAAGCTTACGGCTATTGAGGAGTACAGTCGTTGGTCCAGAAAATTTGAAGACTGGTTGATGGCATTCGCATTTACTAGCTGGAAAAGTATGAAAAATGGTTATGCAAATGGAAACAAAAATGGTGAGGCGTTAAGAACAGCTGAGGAGATTGATTCGTTTGTAGCTGAACAAAAGTGTGTGGCATTGTTATTCCAGTCAGTCCGGGAAGACATTATTGCATTGATTGACTATTCAAATGCAAAAGATCTTTGGGCAAAGTTAGAAAAGAAATGTATAGGCAGTCAAGAAATTAAGAAAAACAAAAAGAAACTTCTTAGAAAAGAGTTTGATCTTTTTGGATGTTTAAAGAACGAGTCTGTGTGTAAAATGATTGAAAGGTTCGGTCATCTGAAGCTGGAGTTAGTAAGACATGATATTGACATTCCTGAAGAAGATCTTATCGACAAATTGTTCGATTCGTTGCCTGACGAGATGGATTGGAGATATTATGCGCTGATGTTGAAGAATACCATCAAAGAACCAGAAAAGTTGACATTAGATTTGCTGATTGAGAAACTTGAAAGTCATGAGTTGGAGTTGAAGAAGACGTACAAAGTCAATCATTCATCTTACCAGCAAAATTTGGATTTGTATTATCCAAAGAGCATGATACCAAAAGCAACTTCACCAAAAACTGCATTTTCTGCTGAAAATGTTTCGACAGCCGGAAAAGAAAATCAAAGTGGTCAAAGCAGTGGAAGTCATAGTGGTTATCACAGTGGATCTACGTCTTCTGCAAATCATTCTGATGCGAAGTTTTCTTGCAATATCGCGATAGATCTGAAGAACGCACAGAATTTTGATGAGGAGTCAGCCAAGCAACAAATGGTCTTTCTAGCGTCTGTTTTGGAATCCTACGAAGGGTTGGTGGCTGGAAAAATCTGGAATACAAATCTGACGAAAGAAGACTACGATCAGATAGACCCTGAAGAAATGGAGCTGATCGACATTCGTTGGGCAATGGCAAGTGCAGTTCGACGTGCACAACGCTTCATGGAGATTACAGGGAGAAAAACGATCGGTGGTCCGTCTACAAAACTGGGGTTCGACAAGTCAAAAGTTACATGTTTTAAGTGTAAGCAGAAGGGTCATTTCAAACGGGAATGCAGGAATGCGTATGCTGATGAGTCAGAGAATCCGTTTCGAGATGATTATTACAAAAAGGCAATCTACCATCAGAATAAATATGAGCCGCCTAGATTGAAGCAGTCTGAAGATAACAGAGACAAATCAAGGGCTCTTGCTGTGATTTATGATGATGAGGGGTATGATTGGAGTAAGGAAGTTCTACCGGAAGAAGATGTGGTGGGTTACGCATTCATGGCAAGCAATGATGAACCCATTAAGTGGAAAGATGATCGTACTGAGGAACAGAAGTATCAATATCGGAAGATGATTGCTGAAAACAAGATTATCAGACTTTCTCGTATCTATCTGAATGCAAGGAGAGCCAATAGATGGGATCCAGATAGAGAGTGCTATCTTGATGAGTATGGAAATATTGCAATTGATGATAGTACACTTGATATCGAAGCCATAATCCAGCAATACAAAGAAGATGATGAGTACTGGCAACACAAATGGTGGGGAACTCCAACTTCGAAAATGATTGAAGAAGAGAAAGAGAAAGAGAAAGAGAGAAAGGAGAAAGAAGAGATCGAGAAAGCAAAGAAGTTTGATACTGGAGTTATTGACACAACGCAGGAGTTGACTGCTGAAAATCTTGGAAGAATGGCTGACAAAGTGCTAGCTGCTAAGGCACTTGAGGTAGACTCTAACTCCGTGTCTGAGTCAAAAAGCCAGGTCAGTTCAGATGTGTCAACAGATGTGTCAGGTAAGAAAATCGATGGAAATGCTGATTGCAAAAATTGCAACAAAGAGTGCAAATTTTGTAGCACAGTCACGTATCTCAACGGAAAGAAAGTTGATGATCTGACAGCTAAGGTCAGAAGCGTTGAGAATCAGATTCTTGATCGTGACAAAATGGTTAAAGCTTCAACTGAACGGATAAAAGAATTAACTAAACAATTGGAAAATGATAAAATTGATCATGACAAAATTAAACAAGAAAATGAAAAGTTGATTCTTGAAAACCGTCAGATTTCTGAAAAATTTGAAAAACTCAAAGGCACATTGAAAGATTGTGATGATCGAAATGGTAAAACTTTTAAAGAAAATGAACATTTAAGAGCAGTGCTTAGAGTCAAAGAAGAATCAATCAATCAACAACTGGATGAAATCGCTAAATTGAAACTTAAAGTTCAAGAGGCTGTAATTGAAAACTAGCGAATCCAGTTGAAGCTTAACAGTTACAGCTCCGCAAGCTTTGTTTTGCAACATGTCATTCCCAAACCCATCGGGAAAGACAAAGCGGGCGAAGATGTGTATTGTGATGGAACTGGGGTGGGATTTCATCAAGTTCCACCACCTGTTCTTGATAACTACATGAAAAAGCAATCTGGGTTGGTTGAAATTGAGGAAGAAAAAGAAGTTAAACTTCCGGAAAACATTGATGTCACTTTTACATCATCTGATGATAGTGTTCAGACAGAGATTGTTAAGAGCACAGCCGAAAGTGTTTTGATGTCTGATTCAGCTGAAGATGATGGGTGTTTCTTAGATAAATACATTCAGAAATCAAAGTCCAAAAACAACTTAAGTGACGAACCGGGTCTTGTGATGTACAAGATGGCTGGATCTGATAAGTTGTATTCGGATTCTGAGTTTCCGATTGAGAATGTTAATGAGAAAAAGTTGACAAATGTTTTCAAATTGGTTGAAGTTGAGTTGTCAGAAGTGAACAGTTTGAAACAAACAAAAAGGCAAATGAATTTTGAGAAAGATAAAGCTTACTACAAAAAGCCTGTTATTCCACCAAGGTTTTATAATAACAATCGAAACAACTGGTCGGGTGGTTATAGGGATGGTAAGAGTTATCAGAAAAGGAGTTTTCAAAACAAGAGGTTTGCTGAAAAGAAGGTGTTTGTGAACAGTTCAAGTTCACTTTCAGATGAGGAAAATGAAATTTTTTCAAAATCAAACAAAGAGTTCTTTGAGAAAAGAGCTTCACATTATCGGTCTGAAGGCACAAGTCGAGTTGTTGATACTCGAACATGTTTCAGATGTAATCAAGTTGGTCACATTGCACGAATGTGTACCAATGTGAAGCCTACGATTGAAAATGTGAAGTTTCAACAGAAGAAAGTTGATGTGAAGGGTAAAGCACCAATTGTTGTTGAGAAAAAGAATGTGAAAAATGACAACATCAAAGTGAAAAATGAACCTGTAAAGAAAGTGGTAACTAAAAATGAAAAATTTTACAAGCGGGTTGCATTATCTCAACAAGTTTGGAAACAAAAAACTGAAATGAAAATTTCAACTTCTGAAGTGAAAAAGGCTGAAGAATCAATTTCGGTTGATTATGATGCAAATTTTCCACCTTTGAAGGCTGAAAATTTCAAAATTCAAATTGCTAGAGTCAAGGTTACACCTAAGGCTGATGAAGCCTGGGTGGACACCATGTTCGAATAAGTAGTTTGAATTGCCGGAGCTTCCTGGATCGCGAAGCATGAATCGGCATCTTTCTTGAAGTTTGTTTAAGTCGTAGTTTGTTTTGTGCAGGATCTTCCACAACTGATATCCAGATGGATTATGGATAGTGGTGCATCTCGACATATGACAGGAAAAACTGCATTGCTGTATGATGTGAAGAATATCAATGGTGGTTATGTGGGATTTGCTGGTCATGAAGGTGGTAGAATTGTTGGTGAAGGAACGTTATCCAATGGGATTGTGACGTTTGAGAGAGTTAACTACATCACTGAGCTGGAGAACAATCTGCTTAGTATCTCGCAGATTTGTGACAATCAGTATACTACTCACTTCACTGATAAAGAATGTTTGATTCTGAAACCTGGTTTTGTTATCCCTGAAGAATGGATTATTATGAGGGCACCTAGAGTGAACGATTTATATGTGTTAGATATGTCTGTAGCAACTACAACTACTGGTCAAGCACATTGTTTTGTGTCTAGAGCAACTGAGAAAGAATCAAGATTGTGGCACCGAAAGATGGGGCATATACATCTTAGAAAAATGAATCACTTGGTGCACAATGATTTGGTATTGGGAGTTAATATCAAAGGTTTTCATCTGGAAGGGGAGTGCATTAGCTGCATCAAAGGCAAGCAAAAGAAAAAGTCACACCCTACAAAGCAAGTCAATTCAGTTTTGAGACCTCTGGAGAGACTTCACATGGATTTGGTTGGTCCGGTGAATGTCAAAAGTATTACAGGAGATTACTATTGTTTGCTCGTTACTGATGATTATTCCAGATTTTCGTGGGTTTCTTTCTTGAAGACGAAAGATGAAACATTTGACAGTTTGATGGGGCTGTTCAGGAAGATTGAAAATTTGTACCAAAGGCGTATCAAGAGAATTAGAAGTGATAATGGTACTGAATTCAAGAACAGCAAGATGGAAGAATTTTGTGACGAAAGAGGTATTTTGCATGAGTTTAGTGCTCCGTACACTCCGCAGCAGAATGGAGTCGCAGAACGCAAAAACCGGACACTAATCGAGACGGCTAGAACTATGCTCGCAGATTCAAAGTTACCGATTAATTTTTGGGCTGAAGCTGTTTCCGCCGCATGCTATACGCTCAACAGGGTTCTCACTGTCAAGAAGTTTAATAAAACATGCTTTGAGCTAATCAATAATCGCAAACCGAATTTGAAGTATCTAGAACCGTTCGGGTCACCTTGTATGGTTATAGAGCCTTTTGGAAAGTTTGGTCCGAAGTGCATTGAGGGAATATTTGTTGGTTATTCAAATCCATTGAGACGCGTCTTCGTTCCAAGTGAGAAGCGGATTATTGAAGCTACAAATGTTGAATGTCAAGGTTATACTATGCCGCCGCAGAATCCTGGTGATTCATGGCGTTATCATTACGACAAACTTTGGGATTCGTTTGACATGAGAGAAGAATCAGAGGATAATGAAGATTTCTTTGATGAGTTGGATATTTTGCGTGAATATGAGTCGCAGTTAAGGTTCCCAGCTGAGTATTCAAGAAGGCCACGGGAAACTTCAAATGATGATGAAGCAGGTCCGAGTAATGCTGGTGAACATGATGCTGTCCAACAGAATGAAGTTGCTCAAGATAATCAGTCGGCTCAGAATGATAATCTAGAAGCTGAAAATATGCCAGTCTTTGATCATGGTGATTCAGATTCTGAGGGGGAGCAAATTCAGATTTCAGGTCAAACAAACCAAGTTGGTGAACAAGATGCAGAGCAGAATGTTACTAATCTGGAGGGAAATGTAGAGGTTCCGAGTGAAGTGATGCCGCGAACTTTTTCATATCATCCAGAGGAGTTGATCATAGGAGAATTGCAGAAAGGCATTCGCACTCGAAATCAGATTGATAAAGGGCTTACATGTTTTTATACAAAAGTTGCTCCTTTGCAAACTGAATTCTCATTAAGTTGTTTTATCTCGCAGGTTGAGCCAAGAACTTACAAAGAGGCGCTTACTGAAGACTCTTGGGTCAATGCTATGCAGGAGGAACTTAGTCAATTCGAGAAATTGGGAGTGTGGAAGTTAGTTGATTTGCCGGATGGTCATAGAAAGATTAACACCAAGTGGGTGTTCAAGTGCAAGAGGGACGATAGAGGAGTTGTCGTAAGGAACAAAGCTCGACTCGTTGTTCAGGGTTTTAGTCAACAGGAGGGAATTGATTTTACTGAAGTCTATGCTCCTGTAGCAAGACTAGAGGCAATCAGAATTTTCCTAGCATTTGCGTCTTGGAAGAACTTCAAAGTTTATCAGTTGGATGTTAAATCGGCGTTTCTTTACGGGAAGGTCAAAGAGGAGGTTTATGTCGGTCAGCCACCGGGCTTTACCGATCCAATCCACAAAAACAAGGTCTACTTATTGGACAAAGCGCTGTATGGTTTACACCAGGCCCCGAGAGCTTGGTATGAGACTTTGTCTCAACACCTACTAGCCAACAAGTTCATTCGTGGAAAAGTGGATGCTACTCTCTTCACTAAAGAAGTCGATGGTCATCTTCTGATAGTTCAGATTTATGTGGACGATATAATCTTTGGGTCGACAAATGAAAATCTATGCAAAGATTTTGAATCAGTGATGAAGCAGAAGTTTGAAATGTCATCAATGGGGGAGATGAAATTCTTTCTGGGATTACAAGTTGAACAACTTCCTGAGGGAATTTTCATTCATCAGTCAAAGTACGTTCATGATATTCTAGAGAAATTTGGGATGTCGAGTTCTACTCCAGCTGCTACCCCACTTGCAACAAATCATGGGATTCACCCAGATCTCACCGGAGACAGGGCTGATGAAACATTTTACCGTTCCATGATAGGTTCTTTAATGTACCTAACTGCTTCACGTCCTGATATCATGTACCCAACGTGCCTCGCAGCAAGATTTCAGTCTAACCCGAGAGCATCGCACATGATTATTGTGAAGAGGATATTGCGCTATCTGAAAGGAACTCCTTCATTGGGGTTGTGGTATCCTAGAAAAGGCGACTTTACGCTCGAAGGGTATTCCGATTCGGATTTCGGATGCTGCAAAGTCAATTCAAAATCAACAACTGCAGGATGCCAGTTCTTTGGTCCTAGATTGGTTACCTGGCAGTGTAAGAAACAAACGTCTGTGGCGTTATCTACTTGTGAAGCGGAGTACGTTTCTGCTAGCAGTTGCTGCTCTCAGATCTTGTGGATACAGCAACAGATGCGCGACTACGGTTTGCAGTTTCTTAACACACCTCTTTTTGTTGATAATGAGGCCGCTATAAATATAACAAAAAATCCAGTACATCACGCTAAAACTAAACACATAGAAATTCGTCATCACTTTATTCGTGATTGCTTTGAGAAAAAGTTGATACGAATTGAGAAAATCCACACTGACGAACAGAAAGCTGATTTACATACCAAAGCTTTTGATAAAAATCGGTTTAAATATTTGTTAAAACTGAATGGTATGAAGCTTCTGTCGGTGTTGGATGGTATAACTGGCGTTGATGAGAGTACTGTTGCAGATGAAGACGAGAAACAATCTGCAATGGTTTGTCGAATTTTTACTTGTTTTGGTATTTAGGGGGAGTAGATGTTTGTACATAGTTTATTTTCAGAAAATACAAAAACAGTAAAAAATGCAAAAATACAAAAACATGATAAAATGAAAAAGAGCTTGTGTATATAGGGAAAATGATAGTACATCAGCTAGACGATTACAGTATGCTAAAGATTTGAAAAGTATAAAAGAGTTAAACAATCTTACTGATGATGTGTCGATAGGTTTTCACACATTTAGTAGATTTATTCGGGATATAAACCTAAAATTCAAACTTGTGAATTCGTGGGGAACACTACTTGGATATATAGGTAACCCCTGAAATCTCGTTTGAAAGGTCTCGTAATCTGATATACTAGGTCTTTATACTCAATGATGTCTGGGGTATTATTCCGGGACTTCTGCTGAACGGTGGTTCTGACCTAGTCCCTGGCTAATACTTGCTGCAATGCTTGAAACACAGCATTAAACCCTCAGCATGCTGAAACAATAAAATTGATATATGCTGCTGTTGTAAGCAAAAAGATCCTCTAAAGGGGACACACCGAAAAGTCGAAGCTGATATCTCTCTGCGTATACGGAAGTATCGACCTGAGATCCCTCGGCCCTCGCATACCTAAATTATATACAGATATCATTGTAGTATTCTCACCTGTAAGACTGATTATTGAGATTCTGGATACGGGAGTATATTCAAGAGGTGGGACACATGAATGATCTAAGTTCTTAATTCATCTAAATCGTATCCTGAGTAAGTTGAAATTTGTATGAAAATTTAAGATGGATCAGTATATCGACAATCGAGGTGAATTGTTTAAATCTAAGTATGTAATGTAGCATAACGGTACTTGTGATTTGTCTGAAAAGCTGATATGATTCCCTGACACGCTCAACAAAAATATGTTTGTAAATAGTTTACTTTGTTTACTTTCTGAAATTTAAGTTTTCTGTTTTTCATTTCTTAGTTTAGAACACTTTATAAAATCCAAAAAGATTTTATTTCTGCTTTATTTTCCGACAAACCAAAGTGGAGAGTTGATTGTTGGATTCTCAGATGGTGAAGCAGATGCAGGAAATTCTGGACTGAAGAATGAGGAGAGCTTATCTTTGAAGAAGTTTGAATTGTTTGAAAAGTCAAAACACAAGTTCATTAATTTGATACTTGTTATTATCAGAAAATGTTTTCAAAATCAGTTTGATTCGTCAAAAGATCAACCAAGGTCATTAATTTGAACTTGGTAGATTAATCAAGTGATCAGGGTCATTAACTTGGACCTGAATACTTGAGTGGATTTCTAAAGCTGATAGTATGTGAGTTAAATGTGAAAAGATAAGTTTGTAATGAATGATGTTTGAGTAACAGGTTTAGACTTCATTATTCCCAATGGAAGCTAAATATCAAAGATTGAACCAGATTTCTCAGATTCTAGCATATCGAGAGGGGGAGTCTGTGAAAGGGGGAGTCTGGATCAACATTCAAAGGGAAGAAAGAAGTTAGAGTCAGGAGGACAAGATTCTGAAACCTGTGAAGATAGAGTGTTTATGATGAGACATCAGAGAATTAGAAAAAGACTAAGACTGAAGACTCAGGATCTGAAGACTACGTCAACATCCAAGGGGGAGTCTGCTGATGCACAAGAATGTCTGTTGACTGCATCTTCATCAAAGTCTTAAATCAAGAAGTCAAGATTGGATCTTAAAAGTCAAATTAGGGTTTTTAGAGTTAATTTCGCTTCAATGTACATTGTTATATGTTGATTTCGCTTCAGTGTCATGAGGTGATTCCACTTCAGTGTCATGAGGTGATTCCACTTCAGTGTCATGAGGTGATTCCGCTTCAGTGTCATGAGGTGATTTCGCTTCAGTGTCAGGGACACATAAGCGAAATCAGCCTACCTATATATACCTCATGTGTATGTTCATTTGAGCGGGATCTGATCATAAGCTTTGTAACCGAACTCTGTCAAAATTGTCTCAGAAAGCTAATAAAGTGAAGGAATTGAATAGGAAAGCTGCTGTAACGTTGCGTATACTGATTCCGCCTTTATACGTGATGATGAACTTGCTCAACTGATCGTTTAGGGTCACGACACGGTCCAACAAGGATTCGTCGAATTTCCGAAGTTCAAAACAACTATGTTTGTTGTTGTAAATAGTTTCCGAATTGTTGTTTTCGTTATATAGTAAAACGCGTGTTGTTTCTTTTTTTACGGATTTTCTCGAAAAACGGGCAGAGTTTCCTCTGTTTTTGGACTAACCCGACAATAAAAAGTTGTCGTATTTTATCAAACTCAACAATATTCAACCAATATAATCAAATATATATAGTTTTCGTCAAGCATTTCAAAATATAACTAAATTTATAAACGGAATGGTTCGAGCTCGTTCACGTAAGATTAAATCTATTTAAAACACAAATATTAAATGCATCATCAATTTTTACCAAGTCTTCACGCCGAAATGTCGAGCCGCCTGACCGAGTTGACCGGGTCAACTGAGTTGACCGAGTCAGCTCTTGTTGACTGAGTTGAGGCGAGATGAACCGAGTCGAGCCGAGTTGGACTGAGTTACATCAAGTCGAACTGAGTTGAACTGATTCGTCTAGTGAGTCGACCGTGTCTGACTGTGTTGACTCATTTAAACCGTAACTGAACCGATCTCGAACAACTAAACAGTATCAGCATCAGTTTCATCAAATCTTTGAAAAAGAAAGTTACAAAACGAAACAAAAAGAAGTTCCTTACCGGAACTCGTCGGACCGAAACACCCACTGCCACCACTCCGCTGTGTCTTGCCGGCGACTACCCAGAACTCGAGACGCGGCTGTAACCCGAACCAAAACATCATCATCATCATCATCATCATCATCATCATCATCGTCATCATCATCATGTAACTCACCGGTCCGAGACGAGGACAACCGGTCCGAGAGGAGGACCACCGGTCCGAGAGGAGGACCACCGGTTCTCTCTCTCTCTACACCTCTCTCTCTCTTTGCTACGAAACCACACCGCCGCTCACCACCACCGCACGGTGGTGGTGTCTTCGCTTAATCTGCCGAGGGGGGGGGGGTGTTGTCGGTTGTGTGTGGGTGATGAGTTGTTGGTTTTGTGTCATGAAGGAGAAGAAATACCCTTTTCTTGTGTATGTATGAATGTGCAGACAATTGATGAGGGTGTTTGGGGTCTTTCATTTCAAAGAAGGTAGATGAATCCCTGTGTTTTGTTTGTGTGGTATTGAGAGGGTAAGACAGGGGTATTGGGGCTTGTTGTTTGTGTGTTTGGTTTATTTGTGTCTGCACAATTAAGGGCATGGCCCCTTTTATATTCTCATATAATGGGTTTTGTCTAGTGGTTTATATTACAGTTCATTAACCACGAGTCCCTATGTTTCAATCTTAAGAGACATAAATCTCTTGGAGAGATTTATTGAGATTTTGGAGATTTCAAAGAGATTTGTAGGATTTTAATAGATTTGGGTAATATTTAGTAGAGATCTTATGAGATCTGATGTACTATGAGCAGGTTTAGGCTTGTGGGTTTTGGGCTTGGGCCCAGGGCCTACAAGCCCATCTCATGTGTAAGTGGCCCGTAATTCCTACGAGACCCGATATCGCAACCCAACTCCATAAGCATAAAAATTATTCGTGTAACATCCATATTTGTCAGTGTCGTCAGTATTTCGTACGGTTTCAATCCGTTGTCATTTGATGTGTTACGGATTCCACGCGAATCTTCATACGCGTACTGTATAGCTGAACAAACGTTCCTGGGCACTCCAAGGGCCTGGTTAAGTTAATTAGCGTCGTAAACACTATTTATTATTGCGTAATCACCTGTTAATCATGTAATTAAGCGCGTAAATTACCGGTTGTCACATGACGTGTATGATGGAGTGGAAATGGTAATGGTATAACTTACAAGGGTCCGGAGGAGAATGTTCCAGCAGAAAATGAGTTGGAACTTTGGTTGGTGTTTCCAAACAAATTTGCTCGTAAACCCTGGAGCATGTCAGTCCTTTGCTGTTGTTGCTTGAGATGCCGAAGGAGATCATCGTTTCGTTGTAGAAAAACATCATCGAATTTCGATGATGGAAGTGGCTCTGTGAGTGATATGGGAACAAATGTTGACCCAAGCACAATAGAACTCATAGTGGGAGGTACAGTCTGAGTAGTTGAAGTAATTGTCATTCCCCTGAGCTTGTGGGAAAAACTACGACGAAAACAAAAGATCCCGAGGCAAGTTCATCAAATTATGGCATGGAAGACGCCATAATTCGGAAAATGGTTCAAGAATGTGTAATTTGTGTTAATGAGTACGAGTGGATGGCGCCACTGAAGACTCCATTATCAGCAGTTGGTGATTAGAATGGAACCAGTCTTCAAGAACAAGTGAATGTGCACGACGACATGAAAATAACATCGTTTTCCTCGACACAAAGAGGGGATCCTTTATGTGACCAAGCTCGGACATGAAAATAAGTACAGGGATAGTATAATTAGTCAGAGAGAGAGAGAGAGAGAGAGAGAGAGAGAGAGAGAGAGTTTGGAGATGAGAGGAGAAGTACATATTACCCTTTTCTAGAGATTTGAGTGTGGTATTTATACTTGAAAGATGTTGGACCTGGTAGTTATGATAGTGGGCCCCAAGTTAGTTGGGAAGTGTTGGCCCATGCAACCAAGCCTGAAGAACAGATGATTGGAAAAGCCAAAACTGGTTCTCTAAACAGTTGATCACAATAAGCAGAGCATGTTCTATTCTTCTCCCAATGGCATTGATTTGCTATCAGTTGATGGTTTCTAAGAACTGATCTACTCAACATCTATTAAGCCAAAGAACTGTTGAACACAAAAAGACTAAAGCTCTAACGACTGTTGATTCTCAAGTACTGTTGAAGAACAAAGCACTGTTGACTCAAGGTCTGATCACCCTTTGAAGAAAGCACTGATCACTCAACATCAGTGCTTAGGCTACAACAGTGGAAGCTTCATCATTGTTTGTATTATCAGTGTCTATTGTAATCAGTGTTTAGATATATTAGTTGTTAGAGGTTGTTAGGTTGCTAGATGTCACTGCCTAGGTGACGTCAGCTTAGATGCTCAGTGGTTAGATTTGTACCATAAATAGAATAGTACCTGTACTGTTCTATTAGCTCTTGGCACACACTCTCATTCTGTACGAACTAAATGTGAGCTCAGGCTGAGGGGGAGATTAGTAGCATGCATGCATAGTTAATATTTGTAATTGATACAATCATTCAACTAATGGAAATCATGTTTGCTTAAAGCTTTTCTTCTGTGATTGTGTTTACAAAGTTTGATTATCATTTCCACTGCAATTACATCTCTGTTCTATCATCTTATATTATTCACAATTAAACAAACAAACACAATCTAAGAAACTCAGATCCTAACAATTGGTATCAGAGCCTTGGACAGTCAAATTTGATCTAACAATCATTTTGACGTAAAAGCTCAGCTCGAATTTATAGATACTTCGGTTGTTCGTATTTAGTTGAAAAACAGAGTAAGGGGTAATCACGTATAAAAGTTGATTATTCAAGATTTGTAAAACAACCAGAATGACGTCACATTCAGAGGACTCTCACAACACGGGAACACTCTTTAAACCACCTATGCTTGTCAGATCCGAGTATAACATTTGGCAACGTAGGATGGGTCATGTTTTGGCTCAACAAAACACCGGATGTTGGAAGTCGGTCATATTTGGACCGCACGTTCCAATGGTGCCTAGTGTTGAGGATCCCAAAATCTTTGTGCCTAAAAGCCTAGAAAATTATTCTGAACAAGATTATCAAAAAAATTGAATTAGATGCAAAGGCTTTTAGCATAGTAGCTTCAGCTCTTCCAAACGATATTTATGCTGGACTGTTACATTGTAACAGTGCCAAAGAGCTGTGGGATGTACTTAAGGAACAATTTGATGGTACAGTGGAGGTGATTGAAAATAACGGGGAGGTTTTGAATCAACAGTATGAAACCTTTTGCCATGTGAAAGGAGAATCACTAACACAACAGTTTGAATGCTTTAGTTGTCTCATTAGTGAACTGAAACTTGTTAATGTTGAATTGGCTAAATCAACTCTAAATAGTAGGTTTCTTAGGTCACTACCTGAAAAATGGGACACAATTGCTTTTGTAACTAGAAATTCCGTTGGATTCAAAGAACTATCACTGACCCAACTTCATGGTCAACTCCTCACTTATGAGAGAGAGTTGAACCAGAAAAAGAAGATACATGAGTCTGGGAAAGTTGCTGATGATTACACCTTCGGTAATACAGCATTTCTAGGTCTGGAAGAATCTGGTGGTAGTAAGGATCAGAGTTATGATCATTATATTGACATAATTGCTGGTGGAGCTTTTAACAACTCTGATTCTTACTCATCCAATTATGCGTTTACAGCAAATGGAGAAAACCAGAATTCTGACAACTTGTCCTTTGAGCTCAATGATCTTCAACATTTTAATCCAACTGATTTGGAAGAAATGGACATTCTGCACCAACTGGCACTGCTGAGTGTAAGAACCAGTAAGTTTTATAAGAGAACAGGAAGAAAATTTCCAGGATTACATGGGAACTTGAAAGTAGGGTTGGATAAATCAAAGATAAAGTGTTACAAGTGTAATAGGCTAGGTCATTTTGCTAGAGAGTGTAGAAGTCAAAATAATGGACCAATTATCACACATCCTAGTCCTAGACCTCAAAACACACAGAACACTGTCCATTATTCCCATTATACCCCTGCTGCTCATGTAAACACTGCTCATTATGCACACCCTGTAACACCTGTTCCAGTGCAATATGTTCAAACCACTATTCCTCAAATTTAGTATGTCCAAGCCCCTGTCTCTTAGGTCCAAGTGCAACAACCTGCACCACAACATGCTGCATAAACATCTGCTCCAGCAGAAGCTAGTCAGCAAAGCTTCTTTACCCAAGGTTTTGTTGATTGGAGTAGCATGCCTGATGAACTATCTGATGAAAACTTTGCTCTATTAGCTAAGAATGATGCTCTTGTTGATGAATTTTGTTTTGCAGCTTTAGAGTCAATTCCAGAAGGGCTGGAAACTGAAGAAGAAGAATCCAGTGCTGAAACAGTGGATCAAATAGCTGAAGAAGTGGTTACTGCTGTAGTTGGTGAGGAGCTATTGAAGAAGAAATAAGAACCACTGATAGAACCTCTGTCTGACCCATGGTGTGTTGATAAAGAAGAGAAGAATACTAAAGCTTATGAAGATGTCTGTGACTGTGCCATGATGGCTGCAACTAAGGTATCACCTCAGGTCCTAAAAAACCTATGTTCAGACAAATGCATCATAGCATTTTGCTAATGTTAAAGAGGTGAATGAAAACCGTAGAGATAAAATTTTGATAGATGAGGTACAATTTGAAAAATCTGTAAAAGAATTGAAAAACAAATTGCCAGAAAAGGATAATTAAATCTGCAGCCTTAGGCATGAACACAACATAACCAAGGACCAGCTCCAAGCAATGATAGAAAAATATCAAGCTTGTAAAAAGGAGTTGGAATCCACCCAAATCACATGTGAAAAATGGGTGGAATCCTACAAAGGTTATGAGGTAATGTTGGAGAAACATATCAAAAGCAATGTTAAATTTGGCATTGGTTTCAGGAAAAATGACCAAGTTGAAAACACTACTGTAAATGAGTCTGTTCAAAACACTGTTGAGATAATACCAACAAACAAGGATGGTTAAGAAATAAAAATAACTGATAAAAATGGTAACAAAATCACTCTTGAAAGACCAGAGGGGTTATCAACCTTTGAGGAGATTGAAAAATATGAATTCAAACCCACCTGGTCAGATGAGTGTGATATCCTTGAAAATTTCAAACCAATGGATTTTTCCATAGTGGATGGTGTAAAAGCTCCTAAGGCCAAGATCATTCCTCTTAAAGACATTCCAACAGTGGTTCAAAACTCTGTTGCAAAGAAAGTTGAAAAGAGGAAGAAAAGAGAAAAAGTTAAAAATTTGTTTTGTGACTTTTGTGAAAAGAAAAATCATTTAACAAAAGATTGTTTTCACTTAAAAGCCTATGACATTAACAAAACAAGCATCATTGAGCATGGAAAAAGCTGCACCATCTGTGGAAAATCAAACCATCTTACTCATAAGTGTGTGTACCTCAAAAATTTTGAGGTTAAAAGAAAGGAGTACACTTAAAAAACACCCATGAGTTCATCAAAACAACCCAAACAACAACCATTTGTGTCTGTCCAAACAGCTGTTACAAAACAGTTGAACAAAAACTCTGCTCCAAGAGATGTTCAAGTGACAGATGCACCACCTGCCAACCAATTCCAAAGAGGAAAAGGTCAACCTCCATACCAAAGGGTCCCACATATTTATGAGGTTTACAAAAAGCCTTCTAAACCAAAAGTGAACATGCTTCCATTTGGATATCAACATCTGACAGGAAATGGCCCACAACAGTGGTTAGAGAGAAATGCTTCAAAAGCTTTTCAAACCCCTGAGCTAACCACTATCCATGTTCCTGAACTTGATTCTGACACTGTTGTGACCCCATCCAAAGCCTTATTGGCGTTGGAGACCCTCCTGAACTAATTGTTTACTTGATGTGCATGGAGCTTTCTGTATGCTTAGATAGTCTTTGGTATGTCGATAGTGGAGGCTCTAGGCACATGACTGGATGTAGAGCCCTACTAAAATAATTCAAAACTCATGGAGGGGGTGATATATCTTTTGATAACAATAGTAAGGGAAAGGTGCTGGGGTCTGGAACAGTCTAGTCTGGAAAAGTCAAGTTTGAAAATGTCAATCTCATTGACAATCTAAAATTCAACCTCCTTAGTGTCTCACAAATGAGTGACAAAGGCTATGGGCCATTCTTTACTAAGGAGAGTTGCAAGATTGTTGGACCAGAAATGGTAAAAAAGATTGAAGAAACAATAGGCAATGAAAAAATTCAACTTGTTGCTCAAAGAAGTGGCAATGTTTATGTAGTTGATTTGTCAAAAGAGAGTCCCATGACTGATGCCTGTCTGTTCTCAGCTGCCTCTATCAAAGAGACAAAATTATGGCACAGAAGATTGGGACACATAAATCTCAAGATAATCACTGCTTTGTCAAAACAGGGCCTTGTAAGAGGTCTTCCACCAAAATTGTTTACTTGTTCTGAACATTATGTTTCATGTTTAAAAGGTGACGTGATGTCGTGGTCACAATCAAATTTAATCCCAATAACAACTATAGATAGCGGTAATAGGGTATCGAACACAGGGAGTTTGTGGAATGTGTGTTATTTCAATGTATGTCTAACTAACTAGATTAATCTAAATTGCAAGAAATGTAAATTTCAATGTTGGGTTGAATGGTTTTAATTATCTAGAGTTACTAAATTAGAATACAAATCAAAAGTAAGTTTTGTAACAGGATAAGAGGGTAGTAATCATCCCGAGTTTCAGGTTTTAAGTGACAATCAAGGTTTATGTTCAACTGGAAAGAACTACATAGACATAGCTCATGCAAGATCAATTATTTGTGATGAAAGGGAACTAAGTACTCGGATTCCTAGAACGCGAGGTTGTTACCCGATGACCAATTAACATATATCCAACCCTAATCCCTCCCATGATATCTCGATTGCCAACGGCACCAAGAACGTATGGTTTAGAACTATGATCAAACATACATCAACAATTTACAAACACCCAATCAAGCACCATAATAAACTAACAACACATGCACAGTTTAATATTCCAGAAATTCAAGAACAAAACATAATTGTCACAAGTAAACCTTACATTCGGGATGATCACCAAGCAAACCTAGCCGCTCATAGTGTGGTGAATCATCATCACAATCAAACCTTTGTTTTTTGGAATCAAAAACAAAGTATTCATGTTTTGACCACTCAAGAACAAAAGATGAGAGCCAAAAATCGCCCCTCCACTCCTTGCAAAACCGACCAATGATCAGAATACTTGAAAAGACACCATTAAACTAACTTAAAGATGGCGGTTACATGTTTTCTCGCAGACTCCACCGTAATTTACGGTCATACCGTAAATTACGGTACACTTCAAAATGTTACGGTATGAGTAGTCTGATTTACGGTGGGAAAATAGACAAAATCAGGTCCACATTCTCCTTTAAAGTCAACGACAATAATGATGATTTTGTTTTGTTGATTTCTTGTCAGCCTTCACAAGTCTTCACGTGATGTTTTTGCTTGCTTCTTCACATGTGCCGCCCAAAACAAACTAAATCAATGATGTGCTTGTTGTTGAAACCCTCATTACGTGGACCCTTTTTGTGTGCGTGTGTATTCCCTCAAGGCAGCCGCCAACCATTGAAGTGATGATGATAATTCCTTAGAAGTCAATTGACGTGTTGAATAATAAATCCCACTCCAAAATTCGTGCCCTCATATGTCGGCTGCTCCCTTTATTTTTCGTATATTGATGATGACCAGGATCAGAAGTCATGTTGTGTATGATGATGATGGGTGTTGACCGAAAATCCACTTAATAATGGCTGCCAATTTCTCCTGCCCACATGTGTTGTGTTGGCGGCCCAATGAAGATGTTCTTTTCTTCTCAATTGTTCCTCAAAGTCGGCCCAATCCAAATAATCCACCAAGTTCCATACGTGGCCTTCATGTTGGCGGCCCACATGTGATGTCCAAGGTGAATCCACAGTCACGTGATGACTCCTCTAAATCATGAACATGGCTCAGAACAGTAATTGTGATAATTAATGTTTCTACAACCCTCATGTGCCATAATGATGATGATTGTTGACTTTCAATGCACATATATGTCATGTGCCCTTGTCTGCGTGTATATGATTCTTTGTTTGTTTTTTTTTAGATATGCCGCCCCACAAGTCAGCACCCAAAACATGTGTCACCTAGTCCACAAGCCCACTTGACAATGATGATGAGTGATATTATTTTTTATGATGATGTGATGACTTCTCATATGTCAGCCGTCATCCTTCTAATCTTTCTAAATCCTTCATCTTGAGTACTTTAACACCTGCACATCAGTTCATCGAGTGGTTACCAAGTTCAAACAATTAACCAAATAAAGTAGGGAATATGTATATATTTAGACCTTCCAAGGGTTCTCCTACGGACCACCCGTCACATCCCCACACTTACCCGTTGCTTGTCCCAAGCAACCCATTCAAAAACTATTTCAAAACCAAAGCGATCAAACATGCAAACCAAGCTAAATGTGCCGTCCTTTTACTAACCTTCAATTATACCACGAGACACACCCCTCACAAAAACTCTCGGTGACAAGAAATATTAGCACATAATGCTAAACCACTCAACGCGTGTGTGTGTTTGTGCGACAATAAGCTTGTATAAAAATCAAGTTTCCTCCTAACAAATGTTAACATTCTTTAGAATCAAAGGGACTTGCGGGTTGCAACGGGCTAGGTGTAAAGGTAGGAAAATGGTGGAATACATATGAAAGAGCTAATTGATTTGACCCGGTTTTTTATATGTCTACTACTACTACTACGAAACAAACACCAAAAATATATGCAAAGCTTCTTGACATTCTCACTCTATTGCAATTAAATACTTTTTTTTCATATTTTTCTCTTTCTCTTTTTTTTTTCATTTTTTTTTCATAACACATCAAACTCAACAATATATACAAGAACATCAATACTACATACTAAAACTCCTAAACCGGGTCATCTCAAAAGGTAAAATTTTATAGGAAGTAGGCTCGGGTCACAATCGAATGGTATAAGGCTCAAACATGGCTTTCTAAAGACCAAACCCCCACCCCTCACAATACCAAGCTCATATATGTAACGTATGAGGTCCAACCCACCAATCCCACACTCTCACACGTCTAGACGAGGCTACCTAAAAGTCCCCTATCATTTTCAAAAGCATGCTAACTCTAGGATTTAACAAGAATTCGTACACAAGTTCTATTAACACAATAAACACACCGCCACTCAAACAAAGAAATATCAATAACAATCATGTGTGGCTCAAATCCTCACCAAGAAAAGACTAGGAATGGGTGTCGGTGTGTCAAATGGCACAATATCAAGTTTTCAAATTTTAACAATTTCCGCTCGGATTTACAAAATTTTTAAAACTATCAAAAATTCCCCCCATCCCCACACTTGGGATACATTGACCCCAATGTATGGTTTTAGGAGGCTTTGATCACTAAGGTTCATTCAACATCAACAAAAAGCTTCTT
Organism: Helianthus tuberosus; assembly: GCA_030545235.1. Classification (NCBI taxonomy): domain Eukaryota; kingdom Viridiplantae; phylum Streptophyta; class Magnoliopsida; order Asterales; family Asteraceae; genus Helianthus; species Helianthus tuberosus. The sequence continues at coordinate 65,700,195 of CM060441.1, forward strand.
CACTCAAACCACAAATTTTTTTTTTTTTATTATTCTAATTATTAGAAACACCACCAATCCTTCACATCCCATAAACTAAACACATCAAAACACCACCCAACCGCCCAACCAAAAACTTAAACATGAATATATACAAAGGTGCACAAGATGAGAACAAGACACGACCTGATTAGTAAATCAGCAGTGTTGGTAGTGATGCAGCTGCGGTAATCGAACCGGTTCAAAAACATCTCTTAGATTCGCCGATATCTCAACAGGGATGTTGCCAAACATCCCCACACTTGAATCATTGCATCCGAGAGAGTTGAAACGCAATAACCTGCCAACACAAACCCAACACCAAAACAAAACCAAACAAAGCAAAACAAAACAAAACACAAATACAATACTCTACATCCTCGGGCTGCCTCCCGAGAGCGCTAAGTTTAAAGGTCTTCAGCCAGACCATACCTGATATGCGTTATGGTGGTCTTAACGCACACTTACCCGCAGCATTTCCAACAAATGCCCGAAAATTTACATGCCATCTCCATAGATTTGTCAGTATATTTGGCATGTTAAAGTTGCTCCTGCGGGCTTTGCTAGTCCACTTCATGACATATACCTTAATGTCTGGTAGTTTCACCCTTCTCATCTTGTTTCTCGAACCCTCTTCCCCACACTTGTTAATTTGAATTATGGGAAGAGGTTCGGTACACATATCCATCCCATCAGCCTGCTCTACCTCATAATCTGCACACATCATCTGATCTACAAGTGACTCTTCATCAGATAAAGGACTCATTGGTGTGGTATTATCCTCCACAACCTCCTCCTTCATGTGAGAATAATCTCTAATATCGCCAGGTAATGGTGAGAGGCGTTCTTCTATCTCTATCTTCAATTTTAAAGTATGACACTTAGAGACTAAGCAGCTGATTCGGTCTTCATCGGACAGGTTGGGTGTTGCTAAATATTGCTCGAGTTTGGACAAAGTTACTTCCAATACAGCAAGCTCTTTTTCCTCCTCGGTCTCATAAACATAAACACCCTCGGGCTCAGAATATTCTTCGGGATGATATTGTCGATATCCCTGATACGGTCTATAGATGCGCGCTTCCATCATCTTTTTATTCCAATACTTCGGGTTTTCCGAATACACCGGGCACACATCATAATCATAAGTGTGATCGCGACCGCAACAAAAACATAGATCATCCATCCTTGCCTCATAATAAACTTCCTCGTCCCGATCGTATCCATATGAATAATAGTCATCCTCCATTTCTGATTCATAATCGTCAACGTATGATGGAGGTGGAAGCTGTGAAACATAAGACACCGGTTTTCCATGTGCCCTCCTGTAGTGAGCCTCATGGCAACCAATACATGGATGTCGTGGACCCCCGCACAATCTACACGTAAATAAGCTGAACTTTGTGTAATGCCCTGTCATCCTGCACAACACAACTCAACTACCAAGTGTAAATCATGAACATAAAAGAAATCTTTTTGGGTTTTTTTAATTTTTTTTTCAAACTAATACACAAGATAACACACGTTGCGCACTACTCCCCGGCAACGGCGCCAAAATTTGACGTGATGTCGTGGTCACAATCAAATTTAATCCCAATAACAACTATAGATAGCGGTAATAGGGTATCGAACACAGGGAGTTTGTGGAATGTGTGTTATTTCAATGTATGTCTAACTAACTAGATTAATCTAAATTGAAAGAAATGTAAATTTCAATGTTGGGTTGAATGGTTTTAATTATCTAGAGTTACTAAATTAGAATACAAATCAAAAGTAAGTTTTGTAACAGGATAAGAGGGTAGTAATCATCCCGAGTTTCAGGTTTTAAGTGACAATCAAGGTTTATGTTCAACTGGAAAGAACTACATAGACATAGCTCATGCAAGATCAATTATTTGTGATGAAAGGGAACTAAGTACTCGGATTCCTAGAACGCGAGGTTGTTACCCGATGACCAATTAACATATATCCAACCCTAATCCCTCCCATGATATCTCGATTGCCAACGGCACCAAGAACGTATGGTTTAGAACTATGATCAAACATACATCAACAATTTACAAACACCCAATCAAGCACCATAATAAACTAACAACACATGCACAGTTTAATATTCCAGAAATTCAAGAACAAAACATAATTGTCACAAGTAAACCTTACATTCGGGATGATCACCAAGCAAACCTAGCCGCTCATAGTGTGGTGAATCATCATCACAATCAAACCTTTGTTTTTTGGAATCAAAAACAAAGTATTCATGTTTTGACCACTCAAGAACAAAAGATGAGAGCCAAAAATCGCCCCTCCACTCCTTGCAAAACCGACCAATGATCAGAATACTTGAAAAGACACCATTAAACTAACTTAAAGATGGCGGTTACATGTTTTCTCGCAGACTCCACCGTAATTTACGGTCATACCGTAAATTACGGTCATACCGTAAATTACGGTACACTTCAAAATGTTACGGTATGAGTAGTCTGATTTACGGTGGGAAAATAGACAAAATCAGGTCCACATTCTCCTTTAAAGTCAACGACAATAATAATGATTTTGTTTTGTTGATTTCTTGTCAGCCTTCACAAGTCTTCACGTGATGTTTTTGCTTGCTTCTTCACATGTGCCGCCCAAAACAAACTAAATCAATGATGTGCTTGTTGTTGAAACCCTCATTACGTGGACCCTTTTTGTGTGCGTGTGTATTCCCTCAAGGCAGCCGCCAACCATTGAAGTGATGATGATAATTCCTTAGAAGTCAATTGACGTGTTGAATAATAAATCCCACTCCAAAATTCGTGCCCTCATATGTCGGCTGCTCCCTTTATTTTTCGTATATTGATGATGACCAGGATCAGAAGTCATGTTGTGTATGATGATGATGGGTGTTGACCGAAAATCCACTTAATAATGGCTGCCAATTTCTCCTGCCCACATGTGTTGTGTTGGCGGCCCAATGAAGATGTTCTTTTCTTCTCAATTGTTCCTCAAAGTCGGCCCAATCCAAATAATCCACCAAGTTCCATACGTGGCCTTCATGTTGGCGGCCCACATGTGATGTCCAAGGTGAATCCACAGTCACGTGATGACTCCTCTAAATCATGAACATGGCTCAGAACAGTAATTGTGATAATTAATGTTTCTACAACCCTCATGTGCCATAATGATGATGATTGTTGACTTTCAATGCACATATATGTCATGTGCCCTTGTCTGCGTGTATATGATTCTTTGTTTTTTTTTTTTAGATATGCCGCCCCACAAGTCAGCACCCAAAATATGTGTCACCTAGTCCACAAGCCCACTTGACAATGATGATGAGTGATATTATTTTTTATGATGATGTGATGACTTCTCATATGTCAGCCGTCATCCTTCTAATCTTTCTAAATCCTTCATCTTGAGTACTTTAACACCTGCACATCAGTTCATCGAGTGGTTACCAAGTTCAAACAATTAACCAAATAAAGTAGGGAATATGTATATATTTAGACCTTCCAAGGGTTGTCCTACGGACCACCCGTCAAAAGGCAAACAACATAAAAGCTCATACAAGTCAACTGAAGAGTCCAAAACAACCAAGTGTTTGCAAATGTTGCACATGGATTTGTTTGGCCCAGTAAGAATCATGAGCTTGAAAAAGAAAAGATACTATTTGGTAATTGTAGATGATTTTTCTAGGTTTACATGGACTTATTTCTTACATTCTAAAGATGAGACTGCAAGCATTTTGCAAGACTTTGTCAAATAGGTTGAAAAGCAATTTGACTTGCCAATAAAAGTCTTTAGGAGTGACAATGGCACAGAGTTCAGAAATAGGGAGTTAGATGAGTTCTGTCTGTCAAAAGGGATTGTAAGGCAGTACAACATCCCAAGAACACCAGAACAAAATGGGTTGGTTGCAAGGAAGAACAGAACACTAAGCGAAGCTACAAGAACAATGCTAGGAGATTCAGGTTTACCCTTAACTTTTTGGGTTGAAGCTGTAAACACTGCTTGCTATGTGCAGAACAGAGTTTTGATCAACCCCAGGCATCAAAAGACTGCCTATGAAATTCTGTATAAAATCAAACCACTGATCTCATATTTCAAAATCTTTGGCTGCCCTTGTTTTATCTTAAACCTGAAAGATTCAATTTCAAAATTTGCAGCCAAAGTAGATTGTGGTTATCACCTGGGATACTTAACCACTGCCAAGGCCTATAAAGTGTTATACACAAGGACTAGGTGTGTGGAAGAGACTTTGAATGTAAAGTTCAATGAACTTTCATCACTGAAAATCCTAGCAAAACCTGCTGCATTATTTGATCTTGATAAATTTACTTTTGAAGATGTGTCTATCAAGACTAACCCCTGCAGGTACATCACAATCTCTACTAGACAATGGATATGAAGTTGTAATTCCACAACAGAAATTCACATCCATCACCAGAGCACTAGATGTTCAAAACAGCTGTCAAAGCTCACCCACTGCTGCATCAACAATTATTGACCAAAGTAGCCCTTCAACCTCTGCCATCCCATCTTCAACCACTGTTGATAAAAAACTGCCAACAGTGGATAAAAATCAACATTGTGACACTCCCATTCCTCCTATCCCTCCACCTCCATTTCAAACAGTTGTTGGATAATCAAAGTTACCAACAGTTGTTGGCTCAGATGATTCACATCTGCAGCCTTCACCCTTTAATGCCATTGTTCCATACAAGGGAGATCTAATCTTCCTGAAGTCTCATCCACCAGATCAAATCATTGGCAACATCAATGAAGGGGTTCTCACCAGAAGTCAATCCCAAAACATTTGTCTTTTTGCTGGCTTTCTATCTCTCCATCAACCAGTCAAGTACCAAGAGGCACTGAAAGACAACAGTTGGGTAGAAGCTATGCAAGAAAAGCTCCAACAGTTTAAAAGACAACAAGTATGGGAACTTGTACCATTGCCAGACGGTGTGAGTCCTATTGGCACAAAGTGGGTCTTCAAAAACAAAACTGATGAAGGGGGTATTGTTGTCAAGAATAAAACTAGGCTTGTGGTTCAAGGTTTCAGACATGAAGAGGGCATTGACTATGATGAAACTTTTTCCCCTGTAGCAAGAATGGAAGCTATCAGACTTTTCTTGGCCTTTGCTGTCAACCACAACATCAAGGTGTTTCAGATGGATATCAAATGTGCATTCCTCTATGGTAAGATTCAAGAAGAGGTATATGTTTGTCAACCTCCTGGCTTTAAGGATCCATTTAATCCAAATCATGTCTACAAGCTAAACAAAGCTTTGTGGCCTGAAATAAGCACTTAAAGCCTGGTATGAAACTCTTTCCACTTTTCTAATCTCTATTGGCTTCACAAGAGGCAAAATTGACAAAACACTGTTTTTAAAATGGAGAGGAAAAGATTTGATGATTGTCCAGATTTATGTGGATGACATCATTTTTGGAAGCACATGTAACAACATGTGTGAAGAGTTCAGAAAACTCATGACAACCGAGTTTGAAATGAGTGCAATGGGTGAACTACAGTGCTTTCTTAGTCTCCAAGTAAAGCAACTACAAAATGGTACTTTCATTCATCAAAGCAAATATGCTAAAGAACTTTTAAACAAATTTGAGATGAATGATTGTAAACCATGTAGTACACCCATGGCAACCACCAAGCTAGTCATGACTGATGAAAAGGATGATTTGGTTGATCAAACCTTATATAGAAGCATTATTGGGTCCTTATTGTACCTAATTGCATCTAGGCCAGACATCATGTTTGCAACATGTGTTTGTGCAAGATCCCAATCAGCCCCTAGGAAGTCTAACCTCATAGATGTGAAAAGGATATTCAGATATATAAAAAGTGCTCCCACACTTGGTATCTGGTACCCTGCTAATGGGAATGTTAAGCTTTCAGGTTTTTCAAATAGTGACTTTGCTGGCTGTAACACAACAAGGAAGTCCACATCAGGAGGGTGCCAATTTCTAGGTGATTGCTTAGTATCTTGGCAAAGCAAAAAGCAAGCAGCTGTTTCAACATCCACTGCTGAGGCAGAATATATTGCTGCTGCAAGCTGCACATGTGACAACCCTCATAATTACAGGTATTCGTACAAGTAATTAATATCTAATTTGTGCTTAATGACTGTGCTTGATTACAACTGCTGATTAAACTGCTTTCTGTTTTCTGTTATATACATACATATGCATCACATTTATACTGTCACTCCATTTATTGCATACAACCGTTAGTGACAAACTTGATGCACAAATCACAGTTAGCACAGTGAGTGGATAACCCAGAAAACATGCTGACAATACCAGCACATAGACAAACACTATATTGAGGCCCAGTATGAGCCAGGAACAGGGTACTACACTAGGAGGGAGTGTAGGTAAGTGAGGACCATAAAAACTGCGTCACTAGGTGATAGTTAAAGTGCCGGAATGTGCCTAAAACCCACTTTAAGTGCAGAATTCTGCACTTAATAACAAAATTCAGCATTTAATTATGCTAGTAATGTGCAAAAACTTGACAAAATGGTCCTAGATACTTTCCAAAGTGTTGGGAATTAAAAGTGTCACTAAAAGTATTATAAAAGACACCTTACGGATTAATTAAGCACTTTAACGGAACAACACCCAACCGAACAACCGGACTTTACCCGGAACACAAAAATATTGTCAAACACATTGTTTTTATTTTTCTGAGCTAGTTAGGATCCCCGAACACCCTAACACACTATATATTTAATTACACACCATAAACCACAAACTATAACATTTGAATTCTAACAAGATTTGTAACTAAACATTGAAACCCAACCCTATACCCCCCCCCCCTTGGAGACGGTTACCATGGGTGTCCCCACCCATGGATTTGTTTGATTATTTTAATGGATCATGTTGGTGGATAATAAAGCATATTATACAAAGGTTAATGAGGGTTAGAGGATTATAAGAATAACTTGGAGTCTATCATTCTCATCATCACCAATCTCACACAACACACTCAAACTCCTCTCTCCTCTCTTCCCTTGGTTCGACCGAGAACCACCACCCCCATCATCACCATCATTCAAGTTCTTTCAAGCAATCTAAGGGCATACAAGGGTGTTATAGTGCAAAAAACTAAGCTCGGTGTGTTCGGAAGCTCAAGGACCTCTCTCATCTTCTTTTATCCACCACATTTCTTCACTTGAACTCCCCTAGCCTTGAGCTAGTGGTAAGAACTTAGATCCTTGCATTTTTCATCTTGTTTAAGTGGTTAATGATGTATAATGATCAAAATGTTAAGAACCCTAATGAATCTTATGAAGAGGTCTTGAACATAAACTAACTTGGTGATAAAGTATGGTTAAAATGATGAAGAAATCATGATATTCATGTGTTGTGATGCTTGTTGGTTATTGTTTGCTAGTAGAAATGATATGGATCATCATATGGTCTTGCTAGATCATGATTAAAAACGTGATCTAGCAAGATGAAAAAGTAAGAATGTTGTAGGATGATGGAATCATCCACACATAAACTATGAACTTGAATAAATGAGTGTTTTCTTGAAAAATAAAGATCAAAATAGGTTATAATCTTGTAAATCTAAAGATCCATGAGTGGTTTTTCGAAAGAACCAAGTGAAAAGTATGGGTTTCGTTAAAACTTGGATCTTACATAAACTAACCTCATTTTTGGTGGATAAACAAGTGTAGAAACACTTGTGTAATAAGAAAATTTTACAAAGAAATATTTTTAGAAAATATGTTTAGAAGATGTGACTATTCAAACTCTTTAAAAATGAAGTTTTTAAGGAACTAATCACATTTTTAAAGGTAACAATACTTACTAAGTATGCTAGTAAGTTACTACATACTTTTCTAAGTTTTCAAGTTCATAAGTTTATAGTTTATGCTTGTTTTTGACAAGTTTGGATTGTATGTTGTGGATTGAGAATTGTTTGAATGATTTTTTGAAAAGAAAATGATATGCTAGTAAGCATGGACACCTCCATTTACAAAGGAAACTCTGGCGAAATTTTTCTAAAAATCCAACACTTAGAAAATATTTTTCTAGCAAGTGTTACAATTATATTTTTAACCTTGTTTTCAAAATAAACTTCGCCATGATTTTATTTACAAAAATACTAAGTGACCGGAGGTTGATTTTCGTAAATAAAATTTGATAAATATATATTTAGAATATATATTTTGTACTAAAACTCTTGTGTGATTGCTTATTTATTTCGTGAACTAGTTATATTATTTTTAGGATAAAATAATATAACTTATATACACCATGAAATCACGACTCCAAAATAATACCAAAAACTCTCACGAAATAAATATTTAAGTTACGAATTGCAATACGAAACGCTAAAACGTAACGTATGTAATATTTCAGAAAATACTCTTACGCATATATTTTTGATGAAATATTATTTTGGAAATTAATGAAGTAGAATATATTATTTTTGGGAAAAATACATATATTTTGGGAATATGTTATTTTTGGACAAAGAAGTTGAATATATTTTTCTAAGCAGGACTTAAAATATTTTTTTTTGAAATCACAATAATACATGTATAAATACCCCCATCCTTGGGAAGGAAATACGAAGTTAAAATACTTGCGAAGTATAAATACGAAATATTGTTTAACATTATTCCAAAATAAACTATAATTTAAACTAATAATTATAACTTGGAATAATATTCGGAGACTTAAGAATCGCAACTCAAAAAAACATTAAACCCTAAGCCAAGGCACGTCCCGTTCATCTAATAGACATTAGTACGTGTAGGTCAGCGCGTAGCAGACAGAGTTTTGGGTTGACGATTCTATTCAGGAGACGCAGTACTGTGAGTTCATGTCCCCCTTTTCTTTTAACTGTTTTCAGTTTTATACTTCGGGGGTGGAATACATGTTACAATTATTACATACATTTTATACATGGTATGGTTAGCTTAAGGAGGGTTTACTACTAGATCATGTGAGGGGTGGGTACAACACTTAAGGCCATCAATCCTCATTGTTAGGACCGAGGGACATGAGTGATAGATCTATTTGGGTGTAGCGAGCCCACACCCATGAGGCCGGGGCGGCCCATAAAGGTGACTGTGTCTTACAGCCGAAGCCCGGTAACAAATTTGCTAGGTTTGAGTCTTCCTGCACCTTTTCACACATACCAGTGGCTTTGCAACCCATTGGTGATCTCTTTTTCCTTATTGCTACATACCAGGGACTTTATACTTTGAAGGTTTATACATACTCACTTTTACATGAACTCGCTCAACTTTTGTTGATTTTTCAAACTACATGTATTTCAGGAAATTAATGGATCTGACGAAGTGTGCAATTGTGTCAAGCTGCGTAGTGAATAACGATGTCATCCACGTTTTGGAGGTGTAACCCTTACCTGGACGGGTTACATGCCTTAAACCTCGTTTTATTAAGAGTCTTTGGTTGTGTCTCATGAACATGTTTTAAACAAGTTAAGGTTTGTAACTTAATTGGGTTTATGTTTCCAAGACAATGATGTTATGGTGTCTTTAAACTTAATGAATGGATGAACATCGTGTGTTTTATTTTCATATAGCATTGTTATGATTGTTGTTATGGTATTAAGAAGTCACACCAAAATAATCCACGCTTCCGCAAAAGCCAGGGTGTGACAGCACAACCCAACTATTGTGGCTTCAAAATCAACTGCTGGATTTTGGTATAACTGCTTTAAAGACACCTCTCATGCTGGATAGTCAAGCAGCTGAAAATATCATAAAAAATCCAGTTTCACATTCAACCACCAAGCACGTTGACATCAGACATCACTTTGTGAGGGATTGCTATGAAAAAGGTTTGATTTCTCTGCATCATGTTCCAACTAAGGATCAGCTAGCAGATGTGCTAACAAAAGCATTAGACACATCCACCTTTGAAAGCTTGATCTCTAGAATTGGCATGCTTAACATGGAATAACAAGAAAAATATTGTTTATCTATGAATAAAAAGCATTAAAATGTTTTCAGAAAATCAAAAATCCATCCTTAAAAATAGTTAAAAATGAAAATTTTCATTAATCCTTAAAAGTCTGTCATAACCACTGATTGGTTCAAACATCTGATTGTTGAAAATCTTCCACTGCTGATAGACAACCTCTGTTTCCTCATTCTCATTGTTAAGCATTGTTGACCAAACATCAGTGTTTCAATCACTGATGACTATCCACTGATAGTTAAAATCAGCCACTTCTCTCATTTTTCACTATTGCCAACCACTGATATTGTCCATCAGTGGTTTCCTAAACAACTGTCTTCCACCTTGCATCAGAGATTGTCACGTGGACAGTTCTTAGCCGTCCGATCTTTGTAACCACTGCCACGTCAGCATTCACTTTTTCACCCTTATAAAACCCCTGATAAACCCCCAAACAAAGTTTTTGCTGCCGTATCGAATTCAAAATTCCTTCAAAAGCGGTTTCCATCTCTCATTCATCTTCTTCCTTCATTCGCAATTTCTCAAAATCACAATGGCTCTCACTCTTAAAAACCCACACAATTACCTTTGTACACTTAAGAAAACGAGTAAAAACAAAGATTTCCATTCCATCATTGATGCTCTCTCATCCTCAAAGTATAAAGCTTTGTTGACCTGCAACACACCCATCTACCAAGATACCCTATGAGATTTCTGGAAAAATGCTAAATTGGAAGTTCAAGACAAAAAGCCTTGGGCTATTACATCTAAAGTAGGAGAAATTCTGGTTTCGATCGCACCACAATCCATATATGAGGTTTTTGAGATGAACTATCTCACAGGTAAAAAATATTTTCCTAAAGATGAGTATCAAAAAGATTTGATCGAAAGAGGGTATGTAGGATAATTAACAAAAGCCACAATGCAAAAGGGAGAATTTCCACCTCCCATGAAGTTCCTATTTCATACCCTGCTCATCTATGTTTCAAATAAAACAACAGCTTTCAATGAAATTCCATTGAAAATTCAAAACTTGGGGTATGCTATTATGGCTAAAGTTGATTTCAATTACTCCCAAGAAATTTTCAATAATTTAGTAAAAAATGTAAATAATATCAAAGAAAAGAAAAAAACCTTTCTTACTGTTTCCAAGGTTTTTGAGCTACTACCTACAGCAGAAGATACCAAAAGACAGTGCACAAGTACTTGTCCAAGGTCAATCTTTTCAAATAAACAGTCTTTCTGCTAAAACTTTTACAAGGTTGTCAGAGTCAAAACCTTCCAAAACACAAACAAAGGAGTTTGAGCAAACTTTGGATGAGTCAACACTGCTCCTCAGACTTCTGCTGTTGAGCCCACTACTCATGGTGAACACAGCAGCACAACCACTGCTGTGCAACCCCAACCAAAACTTCCTAAAAAGACCAAAAAGACTTCCAAAAAGCCCACCAAACCTTCTAAAAAGCACCTTCTGGAAGATGAGATCCCAGAAGTTAATCCAGTGACAACACAAATGTCACCAATAACCACTGTTGCTACTTCCTCACAACAGTTGGAAAGATCTCCATCAAAAGCTTTAACTCCTCCTGCTTCCTCACAAAAGGAATAAGTTGTAAGCATAGGGACACCACAAAATGAAGCATATTCTTCACTTGAGGATATGTTTAATAGCCCTTCTCCCTGGGCAAATTCTCTTTCAACTCCTATCCCCTCATCACAACTACCACCATCTATTATACCCCTGTTTGATGCCATTGAGCTTCAGACACAAATCAGCCCCTCTCACCAACACATTACTGAGAGTACAACCTCAACAATGGATGTGTCTAAAATACCTCAATTGGTTATCCCACAAACAGCTGAGGAGGTTACACCACAGGAGTTTCATGAAATTCCTGTTGGTAGTTCAAGTGGAGCAGCTACTACAGGTGTTGGATCCACTTATCTACATCTGGACAGTAGTTTCATCTGTAAGATTCCCTTGAAGGCAACCACTGCTGATGTTATCAAGGTATCCATTGGTGTGTTTAAGCTAACCACTGGTGTGATCACTAAGGTAACTACTGCAGAGTGGATAAACCATTGGAGACTCCTCCTGGTTCAACTGCTGATACAACTACCACTGGTAGGAAATCAGATGATCCCATTCATTTGGGTGATGGTTTAAGATATCAAGAATTAACGGAGAGACTTACTACAATTGAAACCACTGTCAGCACCATGCAAGATATGATCAAACAGTTGGTAGAAGTTTCCAAAAGTCAACCCACTTCACAACAGTATTCCCAAGAGCTTTGGAATGCAATTCAGCCAATTATCACTGCTCAAAGGGAACTTGCTGAAACCCAACATAACCATCAAATGGCTTTGATTAGAAACATGGTTGATGCAAGATACAAGGAAACTCAGGCAGATATCAAGGCCATCAAAGAAGGCTTGACAACAACGACTGGCACTGCCCCTGCATCCATCTACAAAGATGATGATGATGATCAAGATGATGATGCCAAAAAGGGGGAGAAACATGACTTGAAAAAATTTGGCAGACCAACTCCAAAGCAAAAGCCAGATCAAAAGCCTGAGTCTGAGAAAAAGTCTTCTGGAACCACGGATGAAACATCTGCAAAAGAAAAGAAAAAGGGAGTTGATGAAACTCTAAATATTCTGGCAGATGAAGTGGAGACAAACAAAAAGACTGCTCAAAATCAAAAGGAAACCAAGGAAAGGGAGTGGAGAAAGGAACAAAACGCAAGAAAAGCATGGGAAATGAAAACAAAGGATGTTGGCACTTCCACCAGGAAGAAATCTTTCAAACATAACAAACCACCACTTACCAAATTCTCAAAACCACAAGCAAGAAAACAAACACCCAAAAAGCCAACCACTGATGGTCTCAAAACCACTGATGGCTCAGAAAAACCAACCACTTGTTGGGATTTTCACATGTTTATCAAAGTGATTTTATCCGTATAAAATCAAAACGCAGCGGAAATAATATTTAAAACATGTTACTTTTAAGATATAAATTTCATTTATATGCAAAATCCCAAAACCCGGATCCATATATGAACATGCATACTATCAAACACAACCATAGGATGTTTAGAATACTACCTTCTTGGAGTAATAGGATGATGAAAAGGGATGATGCTTCTTGAACGGTTGCCTTCAAGTGTAGAAGACCTCAAGCTTGTATACCCCAAGCTTCCAACAAACACCTTGAGTTTAGCTAGGATTTTTAACACTTATGATAAAAAATGAACTCCTCTTGAAACCCCTTTATGACCGAAAATTTGAGAGAAAAATACATGTTCATCCACTAGAATTTTGCCATACAAAATTATATATATAAACTTGTGTGAGACATGGCCACCCACATCACCCAATGAACGCCCTTCTTACACATGCAAATGCATGTATCATCATTGGACCAAAATTATGTCTTGGGAAGACATATGGGGGGGGGACCTTATTATTTAAAAAAAATCAAATTTCTTTTATAATAATTTAAGTCTTGGTTTATATTTATAACTTTTATAAATATAACACTACATATTTACAAGACTTTATACAACCTTTTAAAAATGTTATTTAACCCATTAAATAACAAAATAAAATATTCTCTCAAAATAAATTATCTATATAATTTATTAGTTTCTCAAGTGTAATTATTTAGAAAACCAATTTTTAAATATTATAAGTGTTAATATTCATTTGTTTGATCATATCATAAATAAATATTATAAGTGTTTGTCTAGCTTGTATTTGGGTATGACTCGACTTGGATCATAACATACTAGCCACATCAATCTAATATGTGTCTTGGGCATACAGAATCCAACAATCTCCCACTTGCACAAGATACATAGAAGATTGATGCAAGTAGTAAAGACCACCTAACTATAGTTTACTACCCCTAATACGTATGACTATATGTCCCATTCAATAACATCATCCCTTTCAAGTCCCTTACTTGAACATGATTTAGGTGAATCTATCATTTATCCTTTCATTACAGATGTCATGTTAAATCCAGAGACATAGAGTGATCACTCTCTGTTGATTTAACTTTAGCAGGCCTTAGACATCTTACTCTCAATGAATAAGAGGAACCAATCCCTTCTTGACTACATACGCCTCTCACAATCACCTTGTAGCACACCTGAGTTTAGCCTTATGTACTGCCTTATTACAGATAGCTAAGAACTAGGTCAAGGTATAATACTTGGTGAATATCAAGACCCAATATGTATCTCAGGTCAGAGGATACCATGATATTCTCCTTTACTCAAATTTTACTTATGATCACTCACAAATGATTCCATGCAGTAACATTCGAGAGCGAGTCAGTCCAATATTTGTATCCTACAAAGATCTATAAACTTTGGCAGCAACACTTTTGTTGGTGCATATGTCTGTTGACTTCATCTTGTATCGAGTCTTGTTTGTGTTTAGATAGATCAGGGCACGTTATTCGAGAATATGAGAAATATGTATTGTAGGGGTATTTCGCACGAAATGACACATTGTCATTTCGCACGAAATCAACTGGGTATTTCGCACGAAATAGCTATTTCGTGTGAAGTTGATTTCGCATGAGTGGTTTCGTGCGAAATAGGCATCCATATAAATACTTGATGTGCCATCTCATTTGTAACTTTCCGGTTTCAGAGTCGAACTGCCGCCGAAGTGTCTACTCGCTGTAAAACGTTGTTATATCAATCAAAAGACAGTTTAAAGTGAATTGCAAGCTGAATTACCTTAATACGTTTGTTTTCGCCTCTCGTATTGAGCAAAAAACTCTTCTGAATGACTCATTAAGGTCGTACGACGATCCTACAACTTTGCTCTATATTCATATCTAATGAATATCCACCAATCCAAATTCATAATAGTCTTACATTCGTATTTGTTCCCACAAGTATGATCGACAACGGACGTTTAGAATAATTAACTTATTCATGGATTTAAGCATGCTAAAATGAAACCTAACTCAAAATACCATAAAAGAGTTAAATTAACAATTGTTTCAATATACAAATACAAAATAGATCAAATCCAATCACTAGAATATCGAAGTCCTAAGGCACATGTATGACCCTCATGTTTTGCCCGGTCAAGGAGCTTCGTGAGTGGATCCGCAATGTTTTGATCGGTGTGAACTTGGCGGATACATATCTTTCCTTTTTCAACTTCATCCCTTATGTAGTTGAATCTCCGCTCGATATGTCCAGTCTTTTGGTGCGCACGAGGTTCCTTGATTTGAGCAATCGCACCCTCGTTATCACGAAAGATCTCTAGGGGGTCTTGAATGGTAGGGACCACCCCTAGGTCTGATATGAACTTCTTCAACCATGCAGCTTCTTGGGCTGCCAATGAAGCGGTGATGTATTCTGATTCTGTAGTGGACAATGTTACCACGTCTTGTTTTGAGCTCTTCCAAGAGACTGCTCCTCTATTTAAAATAAAGACATACCCCGATTGCGATCGAGAATCACTTCGATCGGTTTGGAAACTCGCGTCCGTGTAACCCTTTACAACGAGTTCCTCCTCACCAGATCCATATATTAAAAACATATCCTTAGTCCTTCTAAGGTATTTTAATATGCACTTAACAGCCTTCCAATGACTGTTACCTGGATTTTGCTGGTATCTACTCGTCATGCTCAAGGTGCATGAGACGTCCGGTCTGGTGCATATCATTGCATACATGATGGATCCTATAGCTGACGCATATGGGATTCCTTTCATTTTCTCTTGCTCATCCTTTGAGCTTGGACATTGAGATGTATTCAATATTGTCCCCTTTTGAATAGGTACATAACCTCTCTTAGATTTCTCCATCTGGAACCTTTTCAAGACTTTGTCAATGTATGCACTTTGGTTTAAACCTATCAAGTGCCTTGATCTATCCCTATAGATCTTTATACCCAGTATGTAGGCGACTTCACCAAGATCCTTAATGGAAAAAAAAAACTTCCAAGCCAAGTTTTTACACCTTCCATGGTTGGAATGTCATTTCCAAAAAATAGAATGTCATCGACATACAGTACTAAGAAAGTGATGATGCTCCCACTAGCTTTCTTATACACACAAGCTTAATCGCCGTTCTTGATGAACCCAAAATTCTTAATTTATTCATCAAAACGGTGATTCCAACTTCTCGATGCTTGTTTCAATCCATAGATTGATTTCTTTAACTTGCATACTTTGTCAGGATGTTTTGGATCGACAAAACCTTCAGGCTGAACCATATAGACATCTTCATCAAGATATCCATTAAGAAAACTGTTAGTGCATTACGTCTATTGACTTCGTCTTGTATCATGTAATAGGATAGAATAGGGTATCCAGTGCACAAGGTTTGAGAAACGATTGTTAGAGGTTAAGGGAGTGATTTCGCTTATGTGAACATGACATATAAGTGAAATCAGAAACAAGTGATTTCGCTTATGTGAACATGACATATAATTGAAATCAGAAACAAGTGATTTCGCTTATATGACATGTCCGTATAAGTGGAATCATCTCTACTATATAAGGTGCACATGTTAGTTCATTTGGGATCGCGACTTCGGAATTGTAACGAAGTGCTGCCGGATTTCTGTCAAGGTTGTAATAGTTGTTAAATGCAATATAAGTGACAGATATTAGATTATCAAGCTGTTTCTGTGTCTAGTTCTCTGATTCTGCCTTTGAACTGGACTTAAAACTCTTCTGATCGACTCAATCGGGTCAAACAACGATCCAACAAGTAGTAATATTGTTAGAAAATACAAAAACATTTGAAAATTTTGAAAAAGTCAAAAACATGATAAAATTAAATTTTTTTTGAGTTTTTGCGTAAAAAGAGGAAATGATAGTACATCAGTAGACAGTTACAGTATGCTAAAGAATTGTAATGATTATATAGCGTTAAACAGTCTCACTGATGATGTGCCGATAGGTTTTTGCACATTTAGTAGGTTTGTTCGGGATATAAATCTAAATCTTTACTTACTTATTTCGTGGGGAACACTACTTGGATATATAGGTAACCCCTGAAATCTCGTTTGAAAGGTCTCATAATCTGATATACTAGGTCTTTATACTCAGTGATATCTGGGGTATTATTCCGGGACTTCTGCTGAATGGAAGTTCTGACCTAGTCCTCGAATAATACTTTCCGCAATGCTTGAAACATAGCATCACCCTCAGCATATATGATAAGACAATAAAATTGCTTAGCAATGCTGTTGTAAAAAAGATCCTCTAAAGGGGACACACCCACAAGTTGAGTCATGATCTCTCTGCTGAACGATGGTTCTGACCTGAGCTCTCATGATTCTTCATAATTTATTAACCCCTTACAGATATCATTTGTGTTATAATTACCTGTAAGACTGAATATTGAGATCTGGATACGGGATTATATTCAAGAGGTGGGACACACGTATAAGTTTAAGTCTCTAAATCACTTAATTCGTATCCTGAACAGATTGAAAATTGTGTGAGAATTTAAAGTGGATCAGTATATCGACAATCTAAGTGAATTGTTTAATTCTTACTGTGTAAATAAGCTCAACGGTACTTGTGACTTGTCAAAAACTGATATGATCCTCTGACGCATACTCAAACAAAAATATTGTCTGTAAATATGTCTGTACATATTTCTTTACTGCTTTATATTTTCAGAAAAATACAAAAAGATTTTGATTTCTTCTTTATTTTCGACAACTGATATTTGAGATGCTGAGTTTCAAAATCTAAGTAAGCTGATTGTGTTTCTGAAAAGAAAACAAGTTCATTAATTTGAAACTTGAATTAAAATAAAAAATTTCAAAAACAGTTTGTGATATCTCCAAGGTCATTAGTTTGGACTTGGATGATTAACTGTGAGGGAGTTGGATTCTTTAACATTGCTAAATCTATAAAGTTTGTTGATAAGGGGAGTGGATTAGAAAATTTGATTGATAATATGAAAACATTGTACTTATAAATGTTTGAGAAATTGCAGAAGATAGTCCAGACTACGATCCTGAGAGCAAAGTCTAAGGGGGAGTCTGAAGACAAGATTGAAGCAAGGAGGAGCTTGTAGATGGAAAACTAGGCATCGATCCCAAAGCACGGAAGCTTGATGAAAGGGGGAGCCTGAAGCTGATAGGAGAAGAGAAAGATTGTTGGATGCTTACAATGTTACAACTTGAAAAGAAAAGACAGAATGATCAAGACTGAAGATGTGTCATATTGAAGATTAGTCACTGAAGACTTCGTCAATATCCGAGGGGGAGTCTGTTAGTGCATTACGTCTATTGACTTCGTCTTGTATCATGTAATAGGATAGAATAGGGTATCCAGTGCACAAGGTTTGAGAAACGATTGTTAGAGGTTAAGGGAGTGATTTCGCTTATGTGAACATGACATATAAGTGAAATCAGAAACAAGTGATTTCGCTTATGTGAACATGACATATAAGTGAAATCAGAAACAAGTGATTTCGCTTATATGACATGTCCGTATAAGTGGAATCATCTCTACTATATATGGTGCACATGTTAGTTCATTTGGGATCACGAATTCGGAATTGTAACGAAGTGCTGCCGGATTTCTGTCAAGGTTGTAATAGTTGTTAAATGCAATATAAGTGACAGATATTAGATTATCAAGCTGTTTCTGTGTCTAGTTCTCTGATTCCGCCTTTGAACTGGACTTAAAACTCTTCTGATCGACTCAATCGGGTCAAACAACGATCCAACAAAAACCCGTTTTGACATCCAATTGCAGATCTCATAGTCATAATATGCAGCTATGGCAAATAATATCCTGCCTGACTTTAGCATCGCCACAGGCGAGAAGGACTCATCATAATCAATCCCTTGAGTTTGAGTGAAACCTTTTGCTACAAGTCTTGCTTTATAAGTATCCAAGTTACCATGCATATCTGTTTTCTTATTAAAAACCCACTTACTTCCAACTACTTTAGAGTTAAGTGGTGGCACAACCAATTCCCAAACTTGGTTGTCATACATGAATTGCATCTCTATGTTCATGGCTTCAAGCCATTTGTCACAATCGAATTTTGACATTGCATCATGGTATGTGGTTGGTTCATCTGAATCCACCACGTAGCATTCATCCATGAAAAATCCAAATCTTTTAGGTGGACTACTTATTCTACCAGATCTGCGAACATTTTGTGTGTATTGATCAACCTCTTGTTGAGCGCTAGTATCAACCAAACGTGTATCGTCTTGTGATTCTTGATCCTCCTCAAGTTCCACTGTTCTATCACTAGTTCCTTCCATAAGTAACTTAGCTTCTAAGAACTTACCCTTTCGAGCAACAAATACCTTTTGCTCGGTTGGATCGTAGAAATAATATCCTATATCATCTTTAGGATATCCTACAAAGATACACTTAGTGGATCGGACTTCCAATTTATTTGGGGTGTATTGCTTAACATAAGCTTCACAACCCCAAACCCTTAAGAATGGTAATGAAGGAGGGTTTCCATGCTATATTTCAAAAGGTGTCTTTTCCTCTTTCTTGGTTGGGGCCATATTTAGTATATGAACTGCGGAGAGCAAAGCGTAACCCCAAAATGATAGAGGTAATGTGCTTCTAGCCATCATAGATCGAACCCTATCTAATAGAGTTTGATTTCTCCTTTCGGACACACCATTGTGTTGTGGTGTTCCGGGTGGAGTAAGTTGTGAGATAATCCCACAACTCCTAAGATGATCTTGAAAAGCACCACTAAGGTATTCACCTCCTCTATCAGTGCGAAGGACTTTAATTGTTTTCTTGAGTTGATTTTCTACTTCACTTTTGAAGTCTTTGAACATTTCAAATGCCTCATCCTTGTGTCTTAGTAAATACACATAACAATAACGACTATAGTCATCGGTAAAGGTAATGAAGTATCTTTCACCATTTCTAGTCATAGGCTTAAAAGGACCACATACATCTGAATGTATGATACCTAATAAGTCTTTAGCCCTTTCAAATGTTCCACTAAAGGGTGTCTTGGTCATTTTTCCTTGTAAACAAGATTCGCATACAACAAATGAATCATCTTCATTCATTTTCAAAAGACCATTTCTCTGAAGTGTTTGCATGCGATTCTTGTTTATGTGTCCAAGGCGACAATGCCAAAGATAGGAATCACTCAAATCCATTTTGAGTTTCTTTTTGGTTACTTGGTACATTGAGCTATCATATGATGTGTTATCTTGATCCAATTCATAAATACCATTTAAAGGCATAGCTTTAAAGTAAAACACATCATGCATAGAAACATAAATGTCATGGTTAACAAATTCAAAATTAAAACCACATTGTATTAAAAGGGAAACAAAAATTATGTTCCTAGTCAAACTAGGAGCATATAAAACATTCTTCAAAATCACTTCCAAACCACTTGGAAGCTTTAAAACGTAGTCTCCTTGAGCTTCGACTTCAACTTTTGCTCCGTTGCCCATAAAGAGACTAGCGTCTCCCTTCTTGTAATGTCTATTTCTTTTGAACCCCTGCAACAAATTGCAAATATGAGTTCCACATCCGGTATCTAGTACCCATGTGTTAGAAGAAATAACATTAAGCTCAACATGTATCATAAAGATAGTACCTGAGGTTTGCCATGCATCCCTCTTGTTTCTCAACTCTTTGAGATAGGTTGGACAATTTCTCTTCCAGTGTCCTATCTCACCACATTCAAAACATGGGTCATTTGTAGCAACCTTTTGCTTCTTCTCTTTTGGTTTGGTGGGTTCTGCTTTAGCTTTTCCCTTTCCCTTGATGTGTCCCTTTCTTTTAGCATAGTTTGCTTTAGAGTCAGGGTGGGGCCTTTTCTTGTTGCCTCCTTCATTGATCGCTAGGACGGGTAAAGCCTTTTTGCCCATTCCTGCTTCGGCCGTTTTGAGCATTGTATGAAGCTCACCAATGCTCTTGTCCCATCCATTCATGTTGTAATTCATTACAAAGCTCTCAAATTTCTTTGTTAAAGAGTTGAGGATCAAATCCGTAGCCAACTCTTTAAAGACAGGACAATTTAGCCTTTCGAGGTGATCAATGTGGCTTTTCATCTTAAGGACATAAGATGATACCGATTGGGTTTCCTCCATTTGACATGCATGAAGCGCCCGAACAGTTTTGAAGTGTTCTACCCTTGCTTGTTGCAGGAACATTTCCTTTAACTGGGTAATCATGTCGTATGCCACGTGATGTTCAAAATCCTTTTGAATTTCAGGAATCATAGTTCCCAACATGAGGCATGAGGTTTGCATGGAGTCCTCGGTATACTTAACCCAATCGTTGTAGGCTTCCACATCTTCCACGTTAGGTTCATCGGGAATAGGATCGTCCAACACACAGGATATCTTCTCTTGCTTGAGAACGATTCTCAAGTTTCGAAACCAATCCATGAAGTTGTTATGGTTGAGACGATCCTTTTCAAGTAGGGGTGTTCAGAAAAAACCGTAACCAAATAAAAACCATAAACCGAACCGTAACCAGATAAACCGATCCGAATAACGAATTCGGTTTTTGGTTTGGTTTCTAACCGAAAACGAATTGTGAATATGGTTTTTGGTTCGGTTTATGGATCCACATTTTATTTTATTTGGTTTATTCAGTTTATTTGTATAACCGAATAAACCATTTAACTTAATTAATTATTAAATAAAAGTAATAATATTTTATAAATCATATACAATTTATCAGCCCAAAATATTTATTTTTATGCATCCCAAAATAACCAATGTAAATCTAAAAGCCCAACTCAAACCCACTCGTTTGCTAAAATAATAGAACTTCAGACCTATAGAAACTAGGGTTTATGATTTCTACATTTTCTTGGAGAAAGACTCATGTTTGAAGATTATATATATTTTGTGCCATTAGACTTGTTAACTATTTATAGTTTCTATGATCTATGTTTTGAAGTTTTAACTTTGTGGTTGTGTCTACGACTACTTTATAGATGTGTTTGTTTTATTTCGCAATGAAACTTTCTTGTATTCATATATTGTTAGGTGTAAATTAGTTGCGATGTTCGAAAGTTGGAACACAAACATAAATATAAATTAGGAAAAAAGTACTTAGTACAATTTGGTTAGATTTGGTTTATTTGGTTTCTAACCGAAACCAAACCGAATTGAATTTGGTCTGGTTTGGATCGGTTTGCATATTCCTTATTTGGTTCGGTTTGGTTTTTGGTTTGGGGTACAAAATTTTGAAAACCGAATAAACCAAACCGAATAAACCAAATAAACCATAAACCGAACCGATGAACACCCGTATTTTCAAGGATGGTTCTTAGTGATAGGTTTCGGACGGTTTGGTTAATCGGGTTTTGTCACGACCCCCGACCCCACCCTGGATGGAATCGGGAGCCGCGAGCAGCCAAGTGGTACCGGTGGTTATTTTAGAAAAGTTGTGCAGCGGAAATTTCATCAGGATCGTGAGTTAGGAAAAATATCAGAGCTTTGAAAACACCGGATTTTATTTATTAAATAAATGGGATAAAACCATGTTTTGAAAGGTAGCTTTAATATAGGATAAATTTGAATACATAAAACAACTTTTCTTAATTTAATTTAATTGATAAAATAAGCCACTTCTGTAAGCCTTGTTGGTGCCGCATCCAACTCTAATTCCTGATCTACTGTAATTACCTGAAACGCGTTTTAAAATGATTTTGTCAGCAGGAAATACTGGTGAGTTCATTCAGGTTTTATAAAATGACCATTAGTTATAAATTACAGCATAAGAGCGATTACAATGGCTTTTATCTTATTTAAGATAACCACGACTTAATCCCTGTAATTATAACTTTGTTATAGATTACAGCATAAGAGCGATTACAATGGCTTCTATCTTATTTTTATCTGGCGTCGTGTCACCTGGTCACGATGGTTATACCACTATTGGGTCTTTCCCCAAGTAGTATCACTATTAGGATTTATTAGCCTAACCCGTGAGAAATTAGTAATGTGCACAATACCCCACTAGCCAGTGATTAAGATAACCACGACTTAATCCCTGTAAATATAACAATTGAAAATGCTTGGAGTATTGTAAAACATTGTTGATAAAAAGAGAATGACTCACTTTGCAGATTTAATACGGGCAGAGTCTAGCCTACTGATTAGCCTTGTTAACCTAGTTCAAATAACAATGCACACGAAAACTAGGTTAGTAACTTTAATCCAACTTTTTACGACAACTCACGAGATCGAAACCTTCACAACGAATGACAAAGTGCGATACTTAAACATCCATCGAATTCACGACGAATGAGAAAGTATAACCCAAGTTTTAGCAGCACTTAAACATCCATTGGATTGGTTTCTATCGATCGGACATTAAATCATAGCAGTGATCGAGTTATTACCCTGTTATTGCGGCAGTGTTTCGTGATTGTGTGTGTTTTGAAGTAAATAGACGATATCTCGAGGTATAAAGCGAATTCTAACGTCGAACGAATGCCAGAAATCAAGTCCCACACCCCTCTATTTATATCTGGAAAACAGCCCCCTCGCGTGGCGCGAGGGGTGCCAACCTACCATAGGGTAGCCCCGTGTCCTGGTAGCTTCGCTGAGTTGGTCGTTCATCGAATTTCAATTTCCACGTAAAACTGTCTTGATAATACCGAATAGGAAATGCCCCCTGAGTTTTAGGGGCCCTGATCCTGATTCCGATTGTTCCGAAAATTTTAGGGTTTATGCAGGATCACTTGGGGGTCTTAATTAGGGTTTCCTATTAGACAAAATATAATAAGAAATAATAGTTTTGGTGAGAGTTGTTACAACTAGAAAGCCTCCTGGTATAAATCTTGGGTATAACTTCCGAGCTATATTAAAATATATATATATATATATATATATATATATATATATATATTTGTACTTGTGTTAAGTATAGTACCCCTAATTCAACCTTATCCCTATGTCAAGGGACAGAACCCCAACGAACTTAGTCAGGCAGAGCCTTGACATGTGTTATGGGGCTCAGGATCAATCGGAAAGGGTAGCGGTGATCGGGAGTTAAAACACTTAAAATGAGACAGGGCTTTATTATTATTAGTGGAATAAAAATAATAATAAAAAAACTAGAAATTTAGAGAGATATGGGAAAGAGTACGATGGATGGCAGGGGAAATATTGAAATAGTGCAATCCTATTTATACTACAAAAGAATACATGCATGGTATATGTATCCTATTTATGCCAGCTTTCATTTTAGTTTCTACGTGTCAAATATGTAGCCCACCATCATATATTCATATACAACTTCTTTTCCTTCACCAAGAAGTTAGTTTCTATATATATTTAATTAATTTCAAACTACATGTAACTTTGAATAATTAAATGGTTTAGATTTATTATATACGTAAGTTTTGATTTTTTTTTATTATTATTATTTTATATATTATAATTAATTCAGCTGCTTCACTTATTTGGCGCTTATAACTTCTTAAAATATGACGTTTTATAAAACAATGAATATGTCTTTAGAATGAGAATAATCTTATCCACATTTTGAACCAAGTTTCATTAAAAACAGAGTAGGTTCAAATATAATGTATTTTTATAGTTTAATTATTAAACGGTTCCTGGGCTCGTCTAAATACTTTATATTTCTAATCTTCAACTTACCCGTAATCTACCCGTCTAATAATATAATATAAGTTTTTTGTATACTTTTATTTTAATAGAAAGGTCACCCATATACAAACCAATTAATTAGTATAATATTTCAACCAACTATATAAAATAGTTTTTAAAACTATTTGGGTCGAATAATTATATTAAAAATAAAACTAGTTACTAGTTACTAGTGGTTAATAAATTTAAACAAACCTATAATTTTTATATGATAAAAATGGGAATGTTACATCCTCCCCACCTTGTTTTAAATCTCGTCCTCGAGATTTGGGCTGCGATATTTCTTTTAGACTTATGTCACGTCTTAGTCAATAAAAACAATATTAAGGTAGATGGTACAGAATCAAAATATCAAATTTTGTGAATATGAGTTGTACAATAAATAGGACTCAATGGTTCAACTGAATTATTTGAAAAAAATTCAATGTCAAATGAACGAGATGAAATGATATAATTTCCAAAGTGACTAGGTTCAAACCAAAAGAGATATATGATCAAATAGATGTCTAAATTGAATGTTTACAAGTTGTGAATGATTTTTAGAATAAACAAAATTTATTTGTCAAAGGAAAAATTACTTTGATTGTTAACTGAGGAAGACTCCGAATCAACAAGTTCAAATGAAATAGAAGCACGGAAATGATTTGTCAATTATCGAACTATGACATGAGAAAAATCAACGTGTGGGCATTTATTAAATAGCAAGGATACACCGATATACAACAGAGTTTAGTGTATCATTGTCTTAACACATAGTTGTATTAAGACCATTTTCAAGGATGAGTCAAGCGAAAGGTATATAGATTAGCTCAAGCTACAAGTTTATAACGACGCCACGAGGTGTCTTAGTAATCGAAATAATTATAACAGTGACTGAATGAGTTCACCATGCTTGAAACCAAATGAAAGTTCAACGAAGTAAGTTTGAATGTTTGTTTTAAACAATCTAGTAGGATTTTCGATTGAAATTGAAACAATTGAATAATGATTTTCGAAGCAATAATTATCACGAAAGGCTCGATTGATGTTGTAGGAACTATTAAGAGATACACTGAAATATGACATGAATTTGTGTATCATTATTTTTAACACATGATTGTGTTAAGATTGCTTGAATATGATAAATCAATAAAGCGGATTCAATATAATATAAATAAATAATTAAATCCGTATATGAGGTGTGCAAATGAAATTGGCGCAAGCTTCAAATTTGTGAAAACGTCACCACAAGGTGATCGTGATCAAAGAAATGATTCAATGAAGTCGAAGACCAAACAAGCATGTTATGGTTCAAGAGAATTGAAGTGCTTGTTGGGATTATTTCAAAGATGATGACTTCAATTCATCATATGGGACTTTGGATTGAATACGTAATGCGAGCAAGTTCAAACAATTTTGAACTTGGTTTAAGGCGTCTGCAACTACGTTTGCTTTTCCTTCGTGATATTGGATATCACAGTCGTAGTCACTTAGGATTTCCATCCATCTCCTTCGCCTCATGTTTAATTCTTTTTGCCCAAATATGTACCTTAAACTCTTATGATCTGTATAGACAGTAAACTTACTTCCGTACAGATAATGTCTCCAAATATTAAGGGCAAAAATTATGGCTCCTAACTCTAAGTCATGAGTTGTATAGTTTTCTTCGTGCTTTTTCAATTGCCTTGATGCATACGCAATTACCTTCTTGCGTTGCATAAGAAATACTTAATTTTTACTGATTGCCATTTTGTGATTACGTGTTTTATTATTTGAATATTTGTTTACAGTATGGGTAAACAAAGACTTTCGGACATCTATCATAAAATAGATAAATTACCGAAAGACAAAGGAACTTCATCCTCAAAATACCCAACAGATACTGAGGAAGGAATATTTGTCCGTAAAGCACAGTTTGAGGAACCACTTTCTCCTAAGAAAAGAAGTCAAATTATTAGGAAAAGTCAGAAGAAAAGAAAGAAATCACAAACAAAAGAAGTGAGGGTTAAACAGGAAACCCAGGAAATAAGCAATAACCCACCATGGGAAGTTTCAAAATATTTCGTTCATATTTTCTTTCCTTCCTTTATCTCGCAATTCTGTTGTACATATACACCCATTATTTTTCTTTAAATATATCACCAATAATAATAATAAAACTCTGCCCCGTTTTAAGTATTTTAACTCCCGATCACCGCTACCCTTTCCGATTGATCCTGAGCCCCATAACACATGTCAAGGCTCTGCCTGACTAAGTTCGTTGGGGTTCTGTCTCGTGACACAGGATCAATCGGAAAGGGTAGCGGTGATCGGGAGTTAAAATACTTAAAACGGGGCAGAGTTTTATTATTATTATTGGTGATGTATTTAAAGAAAAATAATGGGTGTATATGTACAACAGAATTGCGAGATAAAGGAAGGAAAGAAAATATGAACGAAATATTTTGAAAGCTGCTGTCCTTATTTATAGTTGAAAGAAACCTTAATGAGTAAGTTCAATCAAGATTCCTTCTGATTATTTTGCCTCCACGTACCCCATACACATGTACACATTAGAATTCAATATTTTCAAATGTCATCTTGTACAAGCATACGTGTACCTATAAATAGAGGTGGTATCTATTCAGCATGGAAAGTATTTTTTTTTCAAGAAATTCCTTGACTTGATATCAAAGAGTCATCGTTTTGCAATAATGCGGTTTACAGTGCAAAAAATCAAGTATAGCGAAATGATATTTGAGTTTGGATAAAACGACAAATTAGAATGAAGTCCTCCAGTGGTCTTCATAAATCAAACGAACCACATGCGCAACAAACATTGCATGTGTAACGTGTGAATTTACCAAGAAATGAAATAAATCAATTATTCGCTACTATGAAAGAAATCCTCATGGTATGATGGCCATTAGAGGAAGTAGAAACACGAAAGTCAACTCATCATATGAAGAATTCAGAATTTCAATGAAAGAAATATAAGAACTTTATCTGGAATTTTGGGTGATAACCGTTGTTAAGTGGCATTACCAGGGAATGTCGAATAAAATGAAATAAGGGAATTGCAAAGGTATGTGACTTCTTTTGCAGTGCCAATAATTATGACTCTGATTAGATTGTGCACCGATGGTTATGAAATCTTGTTCCAACGTATCTCAGCAAGATTCATGTTGTTTGTAGGATCATGTGGCAAAGTGCTGCTTTTTGATTAGTAGTTCTTCCACTGACGGGATCCGCATTGGTATCATTATGCCCACTTATATTTTCCAAAGGTCTTGCCTTGAAAGTCGGGTGTGATATACTTCAACGTCTGTGGACGTATAATTTACGTTTCATGTGTTTTCTTGTGCACTAGCACCACTTTACATGTTTTCCACTTGCGTTAATAGTCTATGATAACGCATTGGAAATTCTTATACTTTTGATGGCATCCCAACTTAAAGGGTTTCCAGTGTTTATATTATCGCACGAGTTACGTGGTAGATGATCAAACGAAATAATGTTTGATATCGGAATTATAGATATATGCAAGAGATTCCTGATAAAGAAATCTAAAATTATTATTGACACATATGCTTGTGCTTTATTTCAAATTGTCAATCCTTATGGTTTTTGGATTTCCTTATAGATATACATATCTATATAATAATATATTTCACATGCTGTAATATACATATCCTTCATAAGGTTAATGTATTTAACAGATTCTTATTTCCAAAAAACAAGTAAGATATCAGGTCATGATCTATTTAAGGAAATCTTGTCACTTGTTTGACACATTATATACCTTCTTACCCGGTTCTAGCCGGAGAGGTAACCTCAGTATATCCGGACAAGCTGGAGAGTCTGCTACACCATACCCAGTCTTGCCGGAGAAGAAATTTATATTTCCCTTAAATAGTATTTTTCTTAAATCATGATTTGGAAAGTGCATTATGACTTTCAACAATGAATCAGGAAATTAATATTCACCTGACGAACCATATTCTAAAACAAAGTAGTACTAATAAATAAGAAATAACAGTGGTCAAGTGTTATTGCTTATTTATTATACTTGCAACGTTCTAGTTATTATCCTTATGGCATACTAAAACCCATCACACTTTATTTATACAAGTATTTAGCTTATCTCGAAGCTGATACTAAGGTATCTTTTCTTAAGTTCAAGTCTAAATGCTATTATGTGTGCTACCAGTTAATAGCAATCTCCTAACTCTTTTATATAAGCTTAGGTATTATTATCACCACACCTATACGCTTAAATCAGTGGCTCTGATACCACATTTTGTCACGACCCCCGACCCCACCCTGGACGGAATCGGGAGCCGCGAGCAGCCAAGTGGTACCGGTGGTTATTTTAGAAAAGTAGTGCAGCGGAAATTTCATCAGGATCGTGAGTTAGGAAAAATATCAGAGTTTAGAAAACACCGGATTTTATTTATTAAATAAATGGGATAAAACCATGTTTTGAAAGGTAGCTTTAATATAGGATAAATTTGAATACATAAAACAACTTTTCTTAATTTAGTTTAATTGATAAAATAAGCCACTTCTGTAAGCCTTGTTGGTGCCGCATCCAACTCTAATTCCTGATCTACTGTAATTACCTGAAACGCGTTTTAAAAAGATTTTGTCAGCAGGAAATACTGGTGAGTTCATTCAGGTTTTATAAAATGACCATTAGTTATAAATTACAGCATAAGAGCGATTACAATGGCTTTTATCTTATTTAAGATAACCACGACTTAATCCTTGTAATTATAACTTTGTTATAGATTACAGCATAAGAGCGATTACAATGGCTTCTATCTTATTTTTATCTGGCGCCGTGTCACCTGGTCACGATGGTCATACCACTATTGGGTCTTTCCCCAAGTAGTGACGTTTATCACTATTAGGATTTATTAGCCTAACCCTTGAGAAATTAGTAATGTGCACAATACCCCACTAGCCAGTGATTAAGATAACCACGACTTAATCCCTGTAATTATAACAATTGAAAATGCTCGGAGTATTGTAAAACATTGTTGATAAAAAGAGAATGACTCACTTTGCAGATTTAATACGGGCAGAGTCTAGCCTACTGATTAGCCTTGTTAACCTAGTTCAAATAACAATGCACACGAAAACTAGGTTAGTAACTTTAATCCAACTTTTTACGACAACTCACGAGATCGAAACCTTCACAACGAATGACAAAGTGCGATACTTAAACATCCATCGAATTCACGACGAATGAGAAAGTATAACCCAAGTTTGAGCAGCACTTAAACATCCATTGGATTGGTTTCTATCGATCGGACATTAAATCGTAGCAGTGATCGAGTTATTACCCTGTTATTGCGGCAGCGTTTCGTGATTGTGTGTGTTTTGTAGTAAACAGACGATATCTCGAGGTATAAAGCGAATTATAACGTCGAACGAATGCCAGAAATCAAGTCCCACACCCCTCTATTTATATCTGGAAAACAGCCCCCTCGCGTGGCGCGAGGGGTGCCAACCTACCATAGGGTAGCCCCGTGTCCTGGTAGCTTCGCTGAGTTGGTCGTTCGTCGAATTTCAATTTCCACGTAAAACTGTCTTGATAATACCGAATAGGAAATGCCCCCCTCTGAGTTTTAGGGGCCCTGATCCTGATTCCGATTGTTCCGAAAAATTTAGGGTTTATGCAGGATCACTTGGGGGTCTTAATTAGGGTTTCCTATTAGACAAAATATAATAAGAAATAATAGTTTTGGTGAGAGTTGTTACAACTAGAAAGCCTCCTGGTATAAATCTTAGGTATAACTTCCGAGCTATTTTAATATATATATATATATATATATATATATATATATATATATATATATATATATATATATATATATATATATATATATATATATTTGTACTTGTGTTAAGTATAGTACCCCTAATTCAACCTTATCCCTATGTCACGAGACAGAACCCCAACGAACTTAGTCAGGCAGAGCCTTGACATGTGTTATGGGGCTCAGGATCAATCGGAAAGGGTAGCGGTGATCGGGAGTTAAAACACTTAAAATGAGATAGGGCTTTATTATTATTAGTGGAATAAAAATAATAATAAAAAAAACTAGAAATTTAGAGAGATATGGGAAAGACTGCGATGGATGGCAGGGGAAATATTGAAATAGTGCAATCCTATTTATACTACAAAAGAATACATGCATGGTATATGTATCCTATTTATGCCAGCTTTCATTTTAGTTTCTACGTGTCAAATATGTAGCCCACCATCATATATTCATATACATCTTCTTTTCCTTCATAGTTTCTATATATATTTAATTAATTTCTAACTACATGTAACTTTGAATAATTAAATGGTTTAGATTTATTATATACGTAAGTTTTGATTTTTTTTATTATTATTATTTTATATATTATAATTAATTCAGCTGCTTCACTTATTTGACGCTTATAACTTCTTAAAATATGACGTTTTATAAAACAATGAATATGTCTTTAGAATGAGAATAATCTTATCTACATTTTGAACCAAGTTTCATTAAAAACGGAGTAGGTTCAAATATAATGTATTTTTATAGTTTAATTATTAAACGGTTCCTGGGCCCGTCTAAATACTTTATATTTCTAATCTTCAACTTACCCGTAATCTACCCGTCTAATAATATAATATAAGTTTTTTTTATACTTTTATTTTAATATACAGGCCAATTAATTAGTATAATATTTCAACCAACTATATAAAATAGTTTTTAAAACTATTTGGGTCGAATAATTATATTAAAAATAAAACTAGTTACTAGTGGTTAATAAATTTAAACAAACCTATAATTTTTATATGATAAAAATGGGAATGTTACAGGTTTGCATTGTTAGCGGCCATCTATAAAATTTAACCAAGTTTAATTTAGTATTTTCGATATAAATATATTTTAATTATTAATACTCTTTTGTGTCTTATAGACAATTAATAATTAAAATCTAGAATCCAACGTTACATTTAAATATTGGTTAGGTGACCTTTATCGCTCTATTTAAATTAACAAGGTAGCCAACGTTTGACAATTGCAACTCTTTGCAATTTCTAGGCATATGGGATCGGTTAAACATCAATATGTTTAGTTGGCATGTTTAATCTCATCAACACCTTTGTCTGCCATGCTTCGGTGACCCTAAGCACATGGTTTCCAAATTAAGTCATCCAACTTACACACACATGTGAGTTTATTCACATGAGTGGTTAGGTGACCTTTATCCCACAAACATGGTAAACCCACCTCGAACATACAAGTTCCCTCAAATGTGGTTAGGTGACCTTTATCCCACAAACAAGTTCCCAAGTGATTCGAGTGTTGTATAAAAGGATGGTGTTTGCCTTGTATTATAAAAGGGATTTTTAATATTTCAAAATTATAGTTTAGAAAATATTATGTACCATACATTTGCATGCATTCAAATCAATGGTACTTTAGTGAAAACAAAATTTTTAAGGTTCTTTTTAATAAAACCCATTTTAATATAAAATCATTAATTTTTAATAAAACCTTTTATTAAATGTTTTGGTCAAAAATCACCGAAGCAATTTAGTGATCAAATTAGTTAAGTGAGGTAGTGTGCTGAAAAAATGTGTTGAAAATATGTTAATTAAGTTGTTTGCAAAAAAACAATTTAAGGATACGGCTCAGGATATCGAGCTGTATCTATGATGAAACAATGAGCGAAAATGTAAAGGGTGACACGAGATGTACGAGGAAAGCCATTGACCAATCTAGATCGCCGGCACAAAACCTCGGGAGCTGACAATTGCAGCTGCCTTGTTCTTCTTATTACTTCAAATGTCAGGATACAGTGCATGATATGATACGGATCAACTAAGTGTTACAATGCGATTCGAGTACAAGTGTAAGTGTAATGTGAGTGTTTGCAGCTAGAGAGAAAGAGTGTACGAAAGATTGTTTGTGTTTCTATCTGATCCGACCAATCCATTTATAGTAAAATAAACTAACTAACTAACTAGCCTATTATTCCGGGATTCAACGAATATTCCTCAGGTGAACGTTGTAGTCCTCGTCTTCCGGCTTCAACGTCTATAATCTAACTGATTTGCCGGAGTCTTGAGGAGAAGAAGTCCACTTGAACGTTAGAGACTTGCACCTTTCAATCTGCACGTGGCTAAATTAGTCACTACCAGGATATCGTATCAGGATGTTACCAATATCCTGATCCGGTATCCTGATCACAAATAAACAATCAAAGCCAGAATATTAGTCGGGATATATGTCTAGAAAACTACCCATAACAATTCTCCCCAAAATATATCTGTTGGTATACCAATTCCAACGGATATATTTTAAAGCTTATCTCGTGAATCGAGGCAATTAATATGATTGGACTCTTGAAGTGACAGTGTGCAACTTCCCACGCGCTTTTTACTCGATGGCTATCCATTTAGCCCCTATATCTTCTCTCTTCTTGTTTGATAAATCATCTTCATCGGAATCTTTAGGTAAATTCCCTCTCTTTCTTTCTTCTTTGTTTCTTCTTCACAGAAATCCCTCATGGCTAGTAGAACGAGATCCCACACAGACGATTCAATCCCGACCTTCGAAGCCCAAAACCTTCTTTAAGAACCCGAGAAAGAGGTCTGTTCATTCGATAATGCTGACATTGCTGCCCTACAAGCTTCCGGCTCTTTCCCTGTCGGTACAATCATCCGCCCTTTCGACAGAGAAGTCCAATCGGATTTTTCTTCCAACGAATGGGTGTGTTTCTTGGCTTACCCTTTCTCTATCGGACTCCGATACCCCTTTCCGGCTTTTATATCCCGTTTCTTTGAACTCACCGGTCTTAGTTATGCCCAAACCATGCCCATGGTTTGGCGCATGCTAGTGACCTTGGACCAAATCAGATCTCGTTTTATTCCCGACCTTTGTATCGAAGATCTCCCGATAGCCTACCTCCTTCATTCTCATGGCAATAGTCGTTTTCTCCTTTTCCCAACCTTCAGAAATCCTCTCGTTCTCAAAGCCACAAAAAACGAGGAAAAATGGCAACGAAAGTTCTTTTTTGTATAAAGGGATTCTATCACTAGAGGTTTTGATCTTCCAGTGAAGCGGTTAACTTCTGGTAGGATTTAGGGTTTTAGGAATATCCCCAACTGTATCCCAAAGTTATATCCTGAACTGACATCTCTATTTCTTGTGCAACAAATTTCAAAGAACTAGCCCCCCCCAAGCGCTGAATCAGATCCAAGAATCAAAAGCATTTACCAACTCCCGGAAAGTGAGAGAACTTTTTCTTTGTCATTTGCAAGTTCAAGCCAAAGATCCAGCTCCGACATGTCTGGTAAGTACATTAATATACATGAAATAAATATAATAACTTATAAATACTCAAGAGATAGATGTTTTTCCCTTTTATGTAGCACCAGCCAAAGCTCCAGAGGTCTTTGATCTCGATGAATTGGATAGCTACTCCACTCCCATCTCGGTGAAAAAGGAACCAAGCCCTAAAGCCACCACGTCTTCCAAGCCCAGCAGTTCAAAAGCCGTTACCACTCCCAAGCCTCCTCCAGCCACCAGGACTCGTGCTTCTAGCGCCCGGAAGAGGAAGGAAACGGATTCTCCGGCTACCTCCGAGACTTTCCCGTACGAGAACTATAGATTTAATGAAGCCAGTGGGTTTATGACTTCATTTCTTAACCAGGTAAATATTCTGATCTGATATCCTGCACATGTATGTTAACTATTATCCTGGACATCTTATACATATTGATACCTATACTTTTGATCGCAGGGCCTGGAACGTCTCATGCACTTATATGAAGAAGCCTGCGGGCTTAACAACATGCTGGAGATCAAGCTCAAGAAGGCCGAAACCACCATCACTGATCAAGGGGTGATCGCTGCTGCCAAGTCTCAACACTATGAAGATAAATACAAGGAGATGACCCAAGAGCACCAAGCTGCCATTCACAAAGCCAATGAGGATGCTCAAGCCAGGGTAGATGCTGCTCATCTCCAATACCAGCAGGATATGAGTTCCTATCGGGACGGCCTCAAGGGATCTGTTGTAATTTCCCTTCTCCAAGCCAGGTTAAGGATGGCCTATGAGGCCAAAGCCTTGGGCTTCGAATGCCCCTCCTGGAACGTCAAGGCTTGGGAAGCGAAATTAAAGGATCTCGGAGGAAATCCTGTGGAACATCCTGCAAAGCATGCTGGTGAGGAGCCTTCTAAGGCGGCAGAGGGGGTCGTCGATGCTGGTGGTGATGCTTAGAAGAATCCCGAGGGTGATGCTTATGCAGGCGCTGGAGAAGATGTTGCTGGTCAAGAAGGTGTTGCTCCTTAAGCAGCGAAGTGGGCGATGATGGATATATGTGCCAAGGCCGGAGCCCACTTTTTTAGATTTGATGGTTGTGGTTGTCTGAATAATTTACTTTTCTTGTCTTTAAACAATTTACTTTCCTGCACTAAGACAATATGATGACCAAAGGTGGATGGGTCCTGGGTTTCAGGATGAAGCCCTTGGTCATCAATTAGTATAACCTGTTTTGAACAATATAACAGTTGGAGGTGGATGGGTCTTGGTTTGAGACGAAACCTTCAACTGTTAAGTAAATATGGTAAGAAACTAATCGTGCTTTTGGTGGATGGGCCTCGGTTTGAGGTGAAACCAAAAGCACAACTTTTGACATGTTAATAATATAACCCCCTTTTGACTTATTCGCTGTTGTCTCTTAATTCTTGTTATGCATTGCTTAGTTTAAATTTCAACGTTCCAAACTTGGTACGAATATTTGTTGAAAATATCCTGATTAATATACTCACAAATATCCTATAAAGACTTTCATCAAATAGGGTTTTTACAACTCAAACAATTTAGATAGAGTTTTCAAAGAAAAAAGGACAATTTATTAAAAACTTGTTTTGATAACGCTTGCTTGGCTAGAATACAGTTTTAGTTTTTAACCCAAGTATTATATCCCAAATATTCCAACCAAATATCCTGAAACATATTCCGAAAATATATTATGAGAATATACTCTGAGAATATATCCCAATCTGGATACTTAAGCTTTTGCCAAACATAGTATCAAAAAATTCAAATAGGATTTATAAAGGAAGGATCATACCAGAAATAGAGTGTAACCCTATTTTTCAAACTTCAATCCCTTTGCAATTTTTCCAACGACGATGTCCCTAGTATGTGATACTTAGTGTACTTAATCCTTTGAGTTTTACGCTATCGCCTCAGCAGGAATGTCCCCTGTGCATAATATTTTTGAATACTTAGAAATTTTCTGAACATCAGTTCCAATTGTTTGAACAGTTCTTGTGTTACAGGAGGCAAACCCTAAAATATACTGGAGATAAATCCTTAGTATCCTGGGGATAAACCCATAAATATTCTGGGGAAAATCCCAAATTTTCATGCGCTACAGGCGGGAGTGTATAAACTCCAAGACATAGAAAGGTGATTACCTTTAAACCTTAGAGAGTACGAAAATACCCTTTCGCGAGAGAGGGTGATCAATCCTCATATACCTTTAGGATCCAGGATATAGCCAACAATAACGAAATTGTCAGCCACTTTTACATGGACTGGTCCCGCTATCTTGAACTATCCTTGGACAACTTGCGCTCCAGGCGGGGTGTTTAAACCTAATTCGAGAGAAAGGTGAATACCTTTAAACCTGTGAAGGGATCAGGATCCCTTAAACGTGAGAGATGGGGCCAATCCTCTAATCTTTCGAAGTATCCTGAGTGTGTATCCTGGAGCTATATCCCGAAGCATATACAGCAAAACAACTGTAGACTAAGGTGGGTGTTAGCTTAGCTAACACCCCTCTGATGCTTAAGTCAGTACTGGGTTCAAAAGAATAAATAATATCAAATGCATTAAAAAAGATAGAATTCATACCATCTTGAGTTAGAAATTAAATTCTAGACTCACTTGAAATAGAGCTTTAGGTGTATGGCATTCCAGGATCTTGGTAGCATATCCCCTTCCATATTCTTGAGTCGATATGCTCCTTTCCCTAATTCTGATTCAATTTCATAGGGTCCTTCCCACTTTGGAGCCAACTTTCCATCAACAGGATTCGTGGTATTCTGAAAAGCTTTTCTTAACACCCAATCTCCAACTTGAAACCTCCTAGTCCTTATATTCTTGTTATATGCTCTGGATATCCTCTGTTGATATGCTGCCATCCTTAGTTTCGCCGCATCTCTTGTCTCATCAATAGTATCCAATTCCTGACATAGGGCTTCAGGATTCTGCTAAGGATCCCGGAGGATGGATCTCGCTGTAGGTATCACCATTTCTGTCGGGATCACTGCTTCTGCCCCAAATACTAAAGAAAATGGGGTTTGACCAGTCGCACTTTCCACTGTTGTTCTATCAACCCATAAGACAAAGGGTAATTCTTCTGCCCATCTTCCCTTCTTAGCTCCAAGCCTTTTCTTTAAATTGTTGTCAATTATCTTGTTTGAGGATTCTGCTTGTCCATTTGCTTGAGGATGTACCAGCGTCGATGTAATCATTTTGATTCCCCAACTTTTACAAAAATATGTAGTTCTTTTACTTATGAACTGAGATCCATTGTCACAAATAATCTCGGCCGGTACTCCAAACCTGGTCAGGATATTCCTTTTTATTAAGGATACTACTTCTTGGTCTCTAACTTGAATAAATGCTTCAGCTTCAACCCATTTAGAAAAATAATCTTTCATTGCCAGCATGAAGATCTTTCCTCCTGGAGCCTTTGGCAATTTTCCTACTATATCCATTCCCCACTTCATGAATGGCCAAGGGGAAGCGATAGGATAAAGTGGCTCAGCAGGCTGATGTAGTATATTACTATGTCTTTGACATGCATCACATTTTCGAGCATATTTTGCTGCATCTTTCCTCATCGTTGGCCAATAGTACCATGTTCTTAATACCTTTGAAAATAACGACATGCCCATCACCTTCATGTATATCCTGAAGCACTTATTTAGTTTCAGGATCCTCCAAGCACCTCAGGTATGGTCCTGCAAGAGATTTCTTGTACAAAACATTATTTATGATGGTGAATCGTGATACCTTCATTCTAAAGGCCTTAGGATTTTCATCCTTCGGGATATGTCCTTCCCTGAGATATCTCATGATTGGAGCCGTCCAGGACTTAGGATCCTCCTTGGGATACTCATCATTAGGATCCTGAACACTTACTACCTCCTTATCCTGAGAATCCGTCACAGGATACAGGACATGCAATATTGGTATTTGAGTTCCTTCCGGTATCCTGACTGATGATCCTAGATTTGCCAACGCATCAGCTTCAGCATTATCCTCTCTGGGTACCTGCTCAAGTGTAAAAACATCGAAATATCCTGCTAATTTTTTGAGGATTTCGATATACTCGATTAACTTCTCACCTTTGACTTCATAGGTCCCATTAAAATGATTAGTAATTAACAAGGAATCAACAAATACTTGTAAATTCTTGATATTCATACTCTTAGCCAATCCTAATCCTGCAATTAAAGCTTCATATTCTGCCTCATTATTAGTGGCAGGAAACTCACACTTAATAGCCTGGGGTAATATGCCCCCCTGTGGCGATTTTAGTAGTATACCCAAACCTACACCTCTTACATTAGATGCACCATCAGTATATAGTATCCAGGATTCTAAATTTTCCCCTAGTTTTTGCACTTCTAGGTCTACTTCATTTTGAATATCACTACTGAAATCAGCCACAAACTCAGCTAAAGCCTAAGACTTTATGGCATTTCTAGGTTCATACACTAGATCATAGGCACTTAATTTTACTGACCACTTAGCCATCCTACCTGACATATCGGGTTTC
This sequence comes from Helianthus tuberosus, assembly GCA_030545235.1. Taxonomy (NCBI): domain Eukaryota; kingdom Viridiplantae; phylum Streptophyta; class Magnoliopsida; order Asterales; family Asteraceae; genus Helianthus; species Helianthus tuberosus. The sequence continues at coordinate 65,738,616 of CM060441.1, forward strand.
CTAAGCACATTTTTAACAGGATAGTTAGTTTTAACATGAATCCTATGTGTCTCAAAGTAATGTCTAAGCTTTGTTGATGCCATAACTAAGGCCAATATCAATTTTTCTAAATGAGAATATCTAGTTTCAGCATCTAATAAACTTTTACTAACATAATAGACAGGAGACTGTTGACCTTCATGATCCTTTACAAGGATAACACTTACTGCATTCCCTGATACTGCAAGATATAGGGATAACGGTTCACCATCCTCAGGCTTCATCAATAGAGGTGCGGTTGAAAGATACTGCTTCAAATCCTGCAAGGTTGTTTCATGCTTCTCTCCCCATTCGAATTTCTTATTCTTTTTCAGGATATCATAAATTTCCTTGCATTTTTCCAAGGATCTTGAGATAAACCTATTTAATGCTGCCACTCGCCCTGTTAATCTTTGTACATCCTTCATATTTGAAGGTGACTTGATATCCAATATAGCTTTAATCTGTTCCGGGCTTGCTTCTACCCCCCTTTTCGTTACCATGTATCCTAGGAACTTTCCTGCCACCACTCCAAAATGGCATTTGGCAGGATTTAGCTTCATGTTGTATTGGTCCAGGATATCAAATGCTCCCTTAATATACTGGAGGTGATCCTCAACCTTCTTAGATTTTACTACCATGTCATCAATGTACACCTCCATGGTGTCCCCCAGCTTGACTTTGAACATTATGTTTACCAACCTTTGGTATGTTGCACCTGCATTTTTTAAACCAAAGGGCATAGCAGTATAACAATAAATACCTGTCGGTGTCATGAAAGCAGTATCCTCCTGGTCCGAGGGCTCCATTTGGATCTGTTGGAATCCTGAAGAGGCATCCATGAAGGTTAACATCTCATGGCCAGCAGTAGCATCCACCATTGAATCAATGTGAGGCAGAGGAAATGGGTCTTTGGGACAAGCATTGTTCAAGTTTGTGTAATCTACACAGACTCTCCCTTTCCCGTTTTTCTTTTGTACGACAACTACATTTTCCAGCCATTTGGGAAACTTCACTTCCCTAATCATCCTGCTTCTCAACAGTCTTTCAACTTCTTCCTGAATGATTGTGTTTCGTTCTGGATCAAATTTCCTTCGTTTATGTTGGACATGCTTGAGGACCTATCAATTCCGAGCTTGTGAGTTATAATATCCTTGGAAATTCCTGTCATATCCTCGTGTTTCCAAGCGAATGTTGACATCCTGCATTTCAAAAAGTTAGTTAATTCGTTTTCAATATCCTGAGGGATATTGCTTCCTACGAGCACCGAGATATCCGGATTATCCTGATCCAGGATAATTTTCTTCACATCCTGTTCTGAAGCCTCCATGATATCCTGGCCTCGCATCTTTAATTGCTATGTTGCACTAGGCTTTGTTGAGGGCTTCATCGAAGAAGAATAACACTCTTTTGCTTCCTGTTGATCACTTTCCACCTTTACTACTCCCCAAGGGGTAGGTATCTTGATGCATTGATGATAGGTTGACGGCAAAGCTTTCATATCATGGATCCAAGGCCTACCTAATATAATATTATAGCAGGACAGGGAGTCCATGACACAAAAGCGCTGCATTGAGTTGACCCCTTCAACATATACATGCAACTTTATCTCCCCTACGGTATTCCTGGCTTCTCCACTAAAACTGACAAGCACAGTGGATTTCGAAGTAATATCCATCGGGGATACATTCATCCTCTTCAATGTCTCTAGTTGAATTATGCTGACGGAGCTGCCATTATCCACAAGTATCCTGCGCACGAAATGGTTAGCAACATATAATGTTATTACCAAAGCATCATGGTGAGGATCCTGGACAGTATCCCTGTCATCGCTGTCGAACGTGATCACTTTATCAGTTGTGAGGGTTGACATCCTAGTTGGCTTATCTCCCCTTTCTGCCTTGGCATCCTTCGCGTGCCTTTTCGCCGCAGAGTATGACGTCCCGCAAATGTCGGATCCTCCTGAAATAAAGTTAATTATTTTTGCATCCGCAGGAGGTGATGCTGCTAGCTCAGGATCCTTCTCAGGATCCTGACCCTTATTCTTCTTTCTTCCCAAGAGGTCCTTCAGATATCCCTTGTTTAAGAGATAGCTTATTTCTTTCCTCAAAGCGATGCAATCCTCAGTAACATGTCCGAAATCCTCATGGAAGGCACACCATTTGGACTTATCTTTCCAATCAGCTTTTTGTTGATTTTTCTGGGGCCATCTTGCTTTGTCTCCTAAACCCTGCATAGCATACATTAGTTCAGGTATATTAACAGAAAAACAATATTCAGACAACTCAGGATACTCCTCAGGATCCTCGTCTTCAACAACATTCACTTTTTTGCTGTCATTTCTGCCATATGGCTTAGAGCGATATGGTTTATACGAGGATTCTGATTTCCTGTTGGTTGACTCATAGGTTGTGGACGAATTCATCCTCTCTTGCATCTTTTTGTCATCCTCCAGCCGAATGTATCTCAAAGCCCTGTTTCGAGCTTCGTTTAGATTCCTGCAGGGATTCATTACAAGATCCTGGTAAAATTGAGAGTCTTTTTGCAATCCCATCTTGAAAGCCTGCACAGCTGTTGCAACATCAAGATGCGGGATATCTAAGGATTCTCAGCTAAATTTGTTCACATAATCCCTCATGGATTCCTGAGGTCCTTGAGTTATCCTGTAAAGATCACTGGTTAGTTTCTCAAAACTTCGACTGCAAGAAAATTGACTATTAAATAAATTCACTAAATGAGCAAATGATGTAATTGAGTGAGGAGGAACATTTAAGAGCCATTTTAAGGCTGATCCTGTTAAGGTAGAACCAAAACCCTTGCACAGGCATGCTTCCTTGAGATCCGGAGGAATAGGGTTGACTTCCATCCTTTCCCTATACTGGGCAATATGCTCCTCAGGATCCGTGGTTCCGTCATAGAGCTTCATGTTGGGGGTCTGAAATCTTTTTGGGATTTCAGCATCACAAATAGGATGTGCAAACCGGGATATCTTGTGGCTGTCTTGGGATACTTCTGGAATTGGTTGGACCACCCCAGGTACACTGGATATCATATCCTTCAATTTCTGAAGCTCCCTAGAAAGTGCTGATGTCATACCTGCATCCTACAAAGATCCAACACCGTTAGTAGAAAAAGTATTATTATTATTAGATACGTTATCAGTCTGAGGATTCTGGCCATATCCTGAGCTTCTCACAGTTGACACCCTGACTGAAGAGGGTATCACAGGAGTTTGATTCTGGGAATGGCTAGGCACAATATTCCCCCTCCTATCCTCAGCATAAACTACAGAACTGAAGTTCAAAGCTCTGGGTTGCAAGGGAGTGACGGTATCCTCAGCGGGCCTGCTTGAGCTGGATTTCAAGAGTTGTATCTCTCTCATTATCATTTGGTTGGACTCCTACTGCTGCCTCATCTGTTCCTGTACACTACCAAACAAATTTAGAATTTCTTCATTAGAGGCCAAAACTGGACCGGATCCCTGAATATTACGAGAAGAGATAACATCCCGAGCCACATGAATTTCAGTTCCTTGAGAAGAGGCTTGCGATCTCGGAGGAGGTTGTGGAAGCACTGAACCAATTGTTGCAGAGGTGGTAGCAGAAATGGTGGAAGAGCTCATGTTTAATCTCGAGGCCATTGAAAATAATATAGCAAAAATTTTTGAAAATAGAAAACCAAGTAACGATTTCGCAAAAGCTTTTAGTAGAAATAGCACCACTTGCCCCACGGTGGGCGCCAAATTGTTTTGGTCAAAAATTACCGAAGCAATTTAGTGATCAAATTAGTTAAGTGAGGTAGTGTGCTGAAAAAATTTGTTGAAAATATGTTAATTAAGTTGTTTGCAAAAAACAATTTAAGGATACGACCCAGGATATCGAGCTGTATCTATGATCAAACAATGAGCGAAAATGTAAAGGGTGACACGAGATGTACGAGGAAAGCCCTTGACCAATCTAGATCGCCGGCACAAAACCTCGGGAGCTGACAATTGCAGCTGCCTTGTTCTTCTTATTACTTCAAATGTCAGGATACAGTGCAGGATATGATACGGATCAACTAAGTGTTACAATGCGATTCGAGTACAAGTGTAAGTGTAATGTGAGTGTTTGCAGCTAGAGAAAAAGAGTGTACGAAAGATTGTGTGTGTTTCTATCTGATCCGACCAATCCATTTATAGTAAAATAAACTAACTAACTAGCCTATTATTCCGGGATTCAACGAATATTCCTCAGGTGAACGTTGTAGTCCATGTCTTCCAGCTTCAACGTCTATAATCCAATTGATTTGCCCGAGTCTTGAGGAGAAGAAGTCCACTTGAACGTTAGAGACTTGCACCTTTCAATCTGCACGTGGCTAAATTAGTCACTACCAGGATATCGTATCAGGATGTTACCAATATCCTGATCCAGTATCCTGATCACAAATAAACAATCAAAGCCAGAATATTAGTCGGGATATATGTCTAGAAAACTACCCATAACATTAACCATTTTAATGATTTTGTTAAGAACCAATTTTAAGCTTGTTGTTGATTATTAGTTTGTTAAGCATGCATATCCAAATATCATCAAAACAATATAAATAAACAACCACACAAGCACAACACACATATCAATAGGTGCATAACCATTGCCAACTATTTTGACAACACTTGTTAGCCAAAACAGGTGTGCCAAAAGGTCCTTCCTAAGGGGTGAAAAATGACACAAGTGATGTGTCGTTGAACTCCCACTTGATCCCGCATCCAAATGCTTCAAGTATCCTTCTTGCATTGTGATTTCTCCACTTTCTTTGAGCTTCCAAATGTCTTTTATATTCAGCTCCAAACTCCTTTGGACTTCAAAAATATGTTTTGGTTATCGGGCTAAAATCCCGTTGAGAACCATGAGGTCCTTTGGACCGAATATTATGGCCCAAACCAAAACGCATTTTGTGCATCTTCTTTTACATGAAATAATCCTAATACATTTTTCTAGTAAAATAAAATGCAACTAATCTATTTATTTTACATGCCAAATGAAAAATAAATAAATTACATATCTTACAAATGGAAGAACAAAGATTATAATTATTACAACCCATTGAAATAATAATAAAATAAATCACAACACAATCATTCAACACAAGGTCATGGCTAGGTTATATGCACCAAAATATATATCCACATATATATTAAAATCAAGAAGCAAAAATGGTTCCCTTTTATAACCATTTTCGGCCATGTACAAAAAACCGAAAAGGTATGTTTTGTCCAAACAAACAAATCATCCATATGAAATAATTTTTCAAGATTCCCTTATGCATGTAAGAAAATAATCTTGAAAACAAAGGGATAACCATGTTAAAACTTTCGGCCATAGGGTTTTATCCAAACGCGAAACCCGAAAATTTTAATCTATTGAAGCATGCACTCATATAAGCGGCTCTGATACCATTGTTGGGATTTTCACATGTTTATCAAAGTGATTTCACCCGTATAAAATCAAAACGCAGCGGAAATAATATTTAAAACATGTTACTTTTAAGATATAAATTTCATTTATATGCAAAATCCCAAAACCCGGATCCATATATGAACATGCATACTATCAAACACAACCATATGATGTTTAGAATACTACCTTCTTGGAGTAATAGGATGATGAAAAGGGATGATGCTTCTTGAACGGTTGCCTTCAAGTGTAGAAGACCTCAAGCTTGTATACCCCAAGCTTCCAACAAACACCTTGAGTTTAGCTATGATTTTTAAGACTTATGATCAAAAATGAACTCCTCTTGAAACCCCTTTATGACCGAAAATTTGAGAGAAAAATACAAGTTCATCCACTAGAATTTTGTCATACAAAATTATATATATATAAACTTGTGTGAGACATGGCCACCCACATCACCCAATGAAAGCCCTTCTTACACATGCAAATGCATGTATCATCTTTGGACCAAAATTATGTCTTGGGAAGACATATAGGGGGGGGGGGGGGCACCTTATTATTTAAAAAAAATCAAATTTCTTTTATAATAATTTAAGTCTTGGTTTATATTTATAACTTTTATAAATATAACACTGCATATTTACAAGACTTTATACAACCTTTTAAAAATGTTATTTAACCCATTAAATAACAAAATAAATTGTTCTCTCAAAATAAATTATCTATATAATTTATTAGTTTCTCAAGTGTAATTATTTAGAAAATCAATTTCTAAATATTATAAGTGTTAATATTTATTTGTTTGATCATATCATAAATAAATATTATAAGTGTTTGTCTAGCTTGTATTTGGGTATGACTCGACTTGGATCATAACGTAGTAGCCACATCAATCTAATATGTGTCTTGGGCATACATAATCCAACAACACTGACACACCTAAAACTACACCTTCACCACAAAAACCTCCTGCCAAAAAGAAAAAGACCACTGTTGACACTTCAACAGTTGTCATGACAACAGTGGTTGAGACACCAGTTGTTTCAACAGCTGTTAGTCAGCCATCCACCACCTTCAAATCTCCTTCCCAAGCTATAACCATTCCTGTTTCAAAATCCTAAACAAAAATCCCTTCTCCTACAAAGGTTTACACCAGAAAAAGGAAGTTTCAGGTGCATGATGATAACATACCAGCACCTATTCCTATTTCATCCACACCTTTTGTTAGGCCCAAAAGTGTGAGACTGACGCATCAAATTAACTCAACGGGTTATAGTTACGAGCTGGGCCTTACTGGGTTAGTTTATATTAGGTTGTGGACCTTTAAAGGTCACTTGGGCCAAGCTTTAGGCCATGTGGGCCAAGCAGGCCCAAGGGGAGCCCATGTAGGGAAGTGGGCTTGAGTTAGTATAAAAACAAGTTTCTAACTTGTTTTTAGGTTGGAACTTCTGGGAACCTCTTGGAACCTTATTGTTACAATTTTCTCTAGAGAGAGAGGCGATCTTGGTGTCAACTTGTACCAGACGTTTTGCTTATTCAAGTAATAGAACGTGTGCAAGTTTGAAAGTGATTTGGTATTGTGTTCTTCGTATTTCTTGCTTTTCGTGTTTATTCTTGAATCACATCAAGTTTGGATTCCGCACAAACTTGGTGTTGTTTGATATCATTGAAAGATCCGGTTAATCGGGACTTACAATTGGTATCAGAGCCTTTAGAACCTGTTCTAGGCTCGTTTTGATATCAAATATTCAAGTTTTTCGAAGAAATTTTTAAAAATCACCAAGAACATTCATCGTGTTCTTCGCGTTCTTCACTGTGTTCATCTTGTTTTGTTAGAAAATAATACACATTTTGGCTCTTTGATCTGTTTGGAAAGGTGTTAAAAGATTAAAGTTTTTATTAAACTAATTTGGAAATATATTATATTTTTGATAAGATTTAAAATTTTTTTAATTTCCAATATTTTCGTAACAGATTGTTTTAAAAGATAGTTTCAAAGGATTTTTGGTTGACCAGTATCGTGTTTCAAAATTCACACAGATTTTGAGTTATTTCGACAAAAGGTCTCGAGTCATCAACATCTACAGTTTCGGTTCATCCTGTTTAGTTCCGACTCGCAACCATCATCATCAGTTTCGACTCATCCTGTTTTTTTACGACTCGCAACCATCATCAGTTTCGGCTCATCCTGCTTTGGTTTCGACTCGCAATAACCACGGTTCCGAGTCGCAACCGAGATCTCGAGTTATCTCTTTTCGTTTTTGAGTCGCAATCATCATCATCATCATCATCGGTCATCGCCTACACCACCTCTGATCTTTATTTTCTTCTCCGATAACGTTTCGCCGGAAACCTGCAACACCTTCACATATCGACACCGGTCATCTTCTCCAATCACTGTTGTCTCATCGCCGTAACCACCGTACACCAGCAGTCTACTGTTCATCTTCTCCGGCCACCATCTCCGTCAACGTCATCACCATCGTCTACACAGCTGTCGTCAACTCCGATCACCACCTTCGTTCATCTTCTCCGATCATCTCCATCCAAATACATCAGCGATCACCACCTCCGTTCACCATCACATCTACTCCGGTTACCATCTCCGATTGGTATATCGTCTGAGTTACGACGATCAAGACAGACATACAGACGTGATATATTCTAGTTTAGGTTTTAATATATAATAATATTATTTATAATAATAGTCATAATAATCAGTAACTCATCATTACATAATCATTAGGTTTTAATAAAAATAATATTAATAATAATAATTAGTATTATAATATTAATCAGATATTATAATATTAATCAGATTATTCTATATATATTAATTAATTAATTAAAAAAAAAGTTGTTTTCATTTTATTTAAAAAAAAAAAAATTTGTTTGGCTGTGAAAAGTTTGACAGGTTTTGAGGTGCGGTTCAGAAAGCGGGATCATTCGGCTGCAAAGGGTTTGAGTTAGCGAATACACAGGTTCTCGCTTTGGGCTTGTGTTGAGGAAATAGTTAAAAGATCACATTTTTTAGGGGTCACTTCTTAAAATGTCTTCTAAGAGAGAGGTGCTTGAGCAGGAACTCCAAGGATTCAGTTACTCATATGGTGAATCTATAGAAGCACTTACAGGCCGGTTTGCTGAACTGCTCTCTAAAATGGAGAAGGCAGAGATGGTGGTGTCTACTCGCATGAGCAACAGAAAGCTTCTGGATGCTATAAAAGGGATTCCAGATCAGGCAAACTGTAGTTGGTTTACCAATGTTAATCAGATAATATTGACAACCGATTGTTACAAAATGAAGCCGGATGAGCTGATCTCAATCATCAAATCATATGAAAATGCTGACAAACAGTCTACTCAAGGCAACACATCTGCTGCAGTTTGCTCATCCACACAAAATTCAGCATTTATGTTTAACAAACCCCTGGCTCAAGGAATTACTAAAGAACGTGAAGAGATACTTTCCGTCTTTTGCACTCCTGAATGTAGAGAAAGGGTTGAGGCATATCATTTACACAACGCTGAGCTAATTCAAGATTATCAAGATATAAAAAATAAAAATTTCACATTATCGAAAAACGAAAAACTTTATAAAGAAAAGATTGAAGCTCAGCGAAAAGACATCGTCAAACTCAAGGATGATGTAAGTGTGAAATCATCTCAACTCTTATATGTTCAGGAGAAACTGTGCGCTGTGACTAAGGAACTGGAAGATATCAGAGATAGATATCAAATAAATGAGCTTAATATTAAGAAATTTGATTCTTCCAGCAAATTAGTCAAAAACTTGTGTGATCAACAGCTTGCATACAAGGAAAATAAAGGGCGTGGTTTGGGTTTTAATCAGGCTCCTCCTCCCTATAATGACAATTATACTTATTTACCCATGACCGAGGAGGAATTGATGAATGAGGACAAGATGACTTATGGCCCAAAAACTGATAAGTCATCGATCAACAGTGAACATGTTGAGAGTCGAGCAACTCAGTCGATCACGTTTGTTGCTAATTGTGCAAATGATACTAATGCTTCATCTTCTTTTGCAGATGAAGTAACAGTTGAAAATGTAATTAGGGATGAACAAGCATCAGAGTCTGGTTCTTATGAAAATTTAATAAATGAACTTAATCAAGACTCTATTTCGACGTGTGATATTTTTAACTCGGTTTTTCGCTCTGTGATTAATTTCAGGCCTGATGATTTGGGCGAAAACGTTGATGCTTGTGTAACAGAGACTGAATCGGCAAACGAAACGAATGAGCCAGTTAAATCATCTGATTCCAAATACGAATCAACTGAAGCAGCTGATTCTGAGAAATTGAAATCAGTTGATTCTAGTGAATTCAGCTCAAGGGTGTCATGTGCAGAACCGTCTTGTGCTAATAATTCATCTGATGATTCAGCTGAAGTTTCTACTAAAGTTTCTGGTGTTTCATCTGATAAACCAGAATTCTCCGATTATGTCAAAGCTGACGACATGAAGGAAGAAGTGAAGACTAACGTGAACAAGGCTCCAAGTGCGCAAGCTGAACAATCTGAACCTTCGGTTAGTGATGAAAAGGTTCAGATCAAGCAACAAGAGCCGAAGCGAGCAGGTAAAGGATGCGGAAATAAGAAGCCTAAACATCACAGACGATCAGGCTCTCCACAGTCCTCAACGGGCAGCAATAGTCCTCAAAAGGCCCGTGTTGTGAAAAATGCCTTTGTTAAGCCAGTCAGTAATGGCAAATGTGAGAAATATGCATTTGACTGTGCTAACAAGGGTTTCAGAAAGACTGGTGAGATTTCTGAACAAGACTTGCAGTCTAAGGAAAACAAGAAGAATCAAAGGAAATCTTCACCACAGAAGGCCCCTGTAAACGACAAGTACAGGCACCCAAATTCATCTTCGTCTGCAGAAAATGTGCAACACAAACAAGCACAGAAAGGACCGGTTCATCCTTCAGGGCCTGCAAGAGCAAATCCAACTGATCAGAATGCTTTCTATATGAAGAGACAGACATGCTTCAATTGCGGCATTGCTGGTCACATTGCTCGAAATTGCACACATCGTCCCTATGTACCCTATTATGTGCAAAATCAGAGGGTTACACCTAAGGATAACTACCATTCTAAGCCAATGAAGGTTTCATCACCTAAGGCAATGAAGAATGTGAATCCCAAGGTTAAACCTTCTGATGGGGATTGGAACGCTGCTAAAAACAAACGCAAGGCTGATCAAGAACTAAAACGTTTTTCTAAAACTAACAAGCCTGAATCAGCTAAAGTTGCTCAACCGAAGGCAACAAACACGTTTGTTAAACCGAAACAGATTTGGAAACCCAAATCCAAAGCAGCAATGTCTCCAATCCTTGAAACGAATGGGGACTTGTGTTTGAAGGAAGTGTCTTACTTTGATGCTTCAGGTAAACCCAGGACCACGATGGCCTGGGTACCCATGTCTTACTAATCTCCTTACCTTTCAGGAACAACCAAGGAGGAGCTGTTGACAATCTCTGGAATGTTGATAGCGGTTGTTCCAGAGATAAAAACGGGTAACATTTCACTATTGCAAAAAGTTCAATTTTTTTTTACAGATGATATGTTTCCTTTGGAGGAGATAAAAGAAGTAAGAAATGATCAGCAAAAGGTACCGTTTAAATTCAGTACTTTGATTTGAATTTTGATTAGTCTTCAATCTGATGACAGAACGGTTAAGCAAAAATATTTTTCTCTCTTTTTCTTAGTTTATACTTTGTATATAAATTGTCATTTCTCTAGTAAATGGTAAATTTGCGCAAAAATACAAGATTTATGCACAAATTTAGGGGGGGAGAGGAACATATAGATAGATATAGAGTTTAGGAGGAGAAAACTCGGAAAAATACAAAAAGAGTTTGCTGTAAATATGTATTGTTTTAGGGGGAGAAAATGAGAAAATACAAAAACATTTGAAAAATGAAAAAGCCAAAAAGAGAGATTGCATGATATGGGAAGTGAAATAAATGTTCATGTTAAAGGGTTTGACTAACACATGTAAGGTGCCATAGCTGAAAAGACTAGGATCTACTACGATATGTCGATAGGCTTGACGCTCAACATGATAAAAGATACTAAGTGATATAAACATAACGAACTTTATACCATGTGGGTAACATACCAACGACGTATGATTTTATGGTCTTAAATCTTGCGTTGATAGATAGTCAACATCTGAGGTTTCGGGTCTTTATATTGTTGAATCATCCGGGGATATCTTGGCTGTCCTTCTGTTCAGAACTAAAATTGTACATGAACCAAGGAAAGAAAGTCACTTGGAATTAGCTCATGTCTATTTGAATGTTTGTATGTTGTCCCGATACACACAATTTTGATCTGATTCTGAAATCTTCTCTGAAAAAAGTCGTGTACCTCCTCTGCTGCATCCAGATATATGCTGACCTGGAGGTGCTAGGCAACGACAGCTTCTGCTGCATCCAGATACATGCTGACCTAGCTGTATGTTGTCGCGCTATAGATCTAATACACCCGAAAGAGGCCCTCAAGTGCCCAAAAGAAACCCAAGAAACCTATATCAAACTGAGAAAAACTCATTTGATCTATATATTATACCATCTCTGCAAAAGATCTATTCTGTTCTCTTCTCAACCTATTCCCAGTTAAGATTTCAGAAATCTGGATTGGACTTGTGAAATATGTGGTAGGGAAGATACTTGCATGATAGAGTGTGCTGTTTATATTTCCAGGATTTGATTAGTATTTATTTGGGTGTTCATTGTTAAGAAATCAAAATATGATAAAACAGATTATATGCAGACCTAGACACAGTCAGGATATCTTAAAGGATGACATCAGTATACTCACCTGCTACGATGAATCGTTGTGCTTACCTTGATCGCGGGGGTATGCCTTGGAATGGGACACACGGGTATAATAGTATAATATTACCTAATGCATATCACGAAGTTGAAAAATTGAAAGTTGAGCGTTAAAGTTTAAGTGGACAAACATATTGGCAATCGCATAGACCAGTTTGATTAGGCTCGTACTGAAAAGTGTTCCTTAGTCTGCCTGAGAACGAATTTTGATCCCATTGCAATTGTAATTGTATATTATGGTAGTTGCTTATATTTTGAGTTTTTATTTGTTTTTAGTTCTTAAAAATTAAAAAAATTAAAAAATACAAAAATCCAAAAATAGAGTGCTTATTTGTTTTTCTTAAAATTAAAAAAATATAACCGTTCTTGAAGATTTGACTGATCATCAAAAGTTGAAAGAATTTAAATTTTGAAATTTGATGTACCTAGTGTTCATATGGTACTCTCCCTGTTGCATAAGAAATGTTTGCTAATGAGTTTGCGAGCATGTGCAGAACTTGATTTCAATCAAGAACAGGGGTTGATGAAGACTGAGATGCTATTAGTTGCTGAAGAAGCCTGAAGCAGCACAACAACAAGATGTACCTGAGTCAGAAGAATCGGATACGAAACGCCGTCTGACAATGAAAGTGCATTTGAAGAAGTACCATGAACCCGCTTGAAAGAAAAAGGACTGAAGAAGAAAAGAGTTGTTGAGAATCCTCCTCTCACATTCTTTTTGACAAAGATTTTCAAGCAAAGCTGATCGAGATCCTGATATGAAGCTAACCACAAGAGCTGAAGAAAGAGACCCAGTGCTGAGAGTTCAGAAGTCAAGAACTTCAACAACATCTGCAGCATAGAGACAACCATAGACTTCGTTGAAGACGTTGCTGAATTCATGCTATGAAGACAATTTGATGGCATCAGTCTAGGGGGAGATTGTTAGGCCCTAAAGTGTGAGACTGACGCATCAAATTAACTCAACGGGTTATGGTTACGAGCTGGGCCTTACTGGGTTAGTTTATATTAGGTTGTGGACCTTTAAAGGTCACTTGGGCCAAGCTTTAGGCCATGTGGGCCAAGCAGGCCCAAGGGGAGCCCATGTAGGGAAGTGGGCTTGAGTTAGTATAAAAACAAGTTTCTAACTTGTTTTTAGGTTGGAACTTCTGGGAACCTCTTGGAACCTTATTGTTACAATTTTCTCTAGAGAGAGAGACGATCTTGGTGTCAACTTGTACCAGACGTTTTGCTTATTCAAGTAATAGAACGTGTGCAAGTTTGAAAGTGATTTGGTATTGTGTTCTTCTTATTTCTTGCTTTTCGTGTTTATTTTTGAATCACATCAAGTTTGGATTCCGCACAAACTTGGTGTTGTTTGATATCATTGAAAGATCCGGTTAATCGGGACTTACACCTTTCATCCAAACTAATCCTGAACAATTCATTCCTCCACCATCACCACCACCAAATCTACTTGTTGACCCAAAAGTACTTGAAGGTCATGATCCTTCAAGAACTGTTCCATTAACAGCAGATTATCCACTGGAATTGCATCTAGTAAAGAATGAAATGAAACAATTCTATACAGTGGATGATCCTGCAAAAAGAAAATTTCCTTCCCTTCATGGCTTTAGACCTCCAAAGAACTTGGATGAGTATTTAAAACTCAAGGCAAAGCAAGCTGAAATACAAGCCAGATATGAAGGTAAAGGGTAGGGTGATAGTAAGATCTCAAGTAGAATGCAGTATGGGCTTAATAAAGTTAAGAAATTGGAAGACTATGCAAGAGACTTAAGCAAAGAGATGTCTAATCTACCACCAAATGCTGAGTTACAAAAGAAGCTGAGGAAAGATCTCTTAGAGCTGATCATGAGTGAAAAGTTTTATCCTGCCAAAGTTGAACAATTCAAAGACTGGCCACTCATTGCACTCAAAGCTGAAGTCAACAGAATTGAAAGAATCAAGAATGATCCTCAGATGAAAAGATCTGCACCAGGTTGGAACAAGTATAAAAAGACCATTGCAGATCTTACATTGGAATACAAGAGGAAGAAAGCTGAGTTGGTTGCAGCCAAATATGGTTTAGCAAAGACCATTTCAAAGTGGTCAAGGCAGTATACAGACATGGTTTATGAGAAGCTTGAAAAACTAAGAGAGACAGATCCTACAACACCAAAGAAACCAACATACAAGAACAAGAAGCCTGATGAGCCAAAGCAGCAGACCCTCTCTTTAAAAACATTGTTCACATCATCTGACACTTCCATCATTTCCTTAAATCAAAGAAAAAGGCAAAAGCAGATTGGTGAAGAAGATGCAGAAAGAGAAGCTGACATCATGAAAGTGGCCATCAAGCAGATGATTGAAGAGAATCCTGACTCAACAAAGTTACAATAAATTGCTAAAAGATTCATGAGCAGGCCTCCTTCTCCAAACTCTCATCAAATAAAGTCCATCCCCAGAAATCCATTGAACTCAAAAATACTAAAGTGGAAGTCTGATAAAAAGACCCATGTATTGACTCTGCTCAAGTCCAATGGAAAAGTTTGTTAGTGCATACATCTGTCGACTTCGTCTTGTATCGAGTCTAGTACTAGATATGTTAGATCAGGGCACAGTGTATGGGAAAATAGAGTTTTAGAGTTGATTTCCCACGAAATGTTGATTTCCCACGAAATGACAAAATGTTGATTTCCCACGAAATGACAAAATGTTGATTTCCCACGAAATGAACATTGCACTTTCATGGGGAATCAGAAACTCTATAAATAGGTTAGTGATCATGTCATTTGGTGGGGAATCAGGAACTTGTACCGAAGTGCTGCCGGTATTTCTTGTGACTGTAATCGCTGTTAATTATATATACAAGAAGTTTAAAGTGATAATCAAGCTGTTTCGAGTCTATACGTCTGTTTCCTCATTTTGTATAGCCTAAGAACTCTTCTGAACGACTCGTTTGGGTCACAGATTCGATCCTACAAGTGGTATCAGAGCTCAGGAGGAGGAGTTCTGCATATATCAGCCTGTTTTCATTGTGTTTTCTCACTTCTACACCTTCTTTCTTCAACTGAACAAGTTTTAACGGTCAGAATAGCCCAAATTTTTCACAGATTGTATAAAATTGCATATTAACAAAGCCTTAAAAAACCAGAACAAAATTCGAATTAAAAATAGCAGAAATGGGCTCGAGAAGTGATTCCGCTCGAAAGAATATAGTCTGATTCCGCTCGAGGAGATCTTATTCCGCTCGAAAGTGCACTGGTTCCGCTCCAAATTAGTGATTCCGCTCCAAATTCAACTGGTTCTGCTCCAAATTGTTGATTCCGCTTCAACTGAGATTGTGATTCCGCTCCAAATTAATTTGGGATTCCGCTTGAGACTTACTGTTGATTCCGCTCAAACTTATTGACTGATTTAGCTTGAACAATGTCGTCGTTTTGTTTGAACATGTCAGTCAACAGTAGTTATGGTCCAATGCATGTGTAGCCTTTAAAAAAAAACAAATCAACCCAATTAATGTGTCTTGTCAGCTCATACATATCGATCGGTCCAATCAGCAATTAATTGGTATCTTAGGTGTCGGCTCATTAGACTTTGCATGTGCATTGTTTGGCCCAATCATATTTGTTTGTCTATTGATATTGGTGGCCCAATAGAATTAGAACAACATCAGACATTAAAATTTGCATGTGATGTCGACCATGTTACAAGTATTGAGAGATCCAAGAAAGTTATGTTGATAAAGTGTTTGTCTGCCACGTGATCTGAATTAAATAGTGCAGCCCATGTGTCTACATATGTGATCGGCCCAATCAAAAGTGTCGGCTCATTAATCAATAGATAAAACATCAATTCTTGTGAAACAGGTGATCTGCCGGTATTTTCCGAAGTATCACCTGATTATTGAAACATGGCTGAGGAATTCTACAATGCATTCGCTACACCGGTTGCTCCTGTGACTGCTGCTGAAACATTGTACAGTGAGAATGAGACGGGAACTCATCAGAAACCACCGAAGCTGATGTACATTGAGGATTTTCAGGGATGGAAAAGTCGATTTGAGAACTGGGTTCAGGCATACAAATTTGATGCATGGTGTTCATTGCTGAAAGATTACGAGAGACCAAAGAATGAACGTGGGCTTAAAAAGGGTTTTAATGATTTTTCAGAAGCTGACAAGTTGAAATACACAAGTGAAAAGATGATGATCAGCATTCTTCAGCAAGCAGTTAAAGAAGATATTTTTGTTTTACTTCAGCATAATGGTACAGCTAGATCAATTTGGGAAGCTTTGATTCAGAAATTCAGAGGGAGTGCATATATGATCAAAAACAAAAAGGCTTTATTGAAGAAATCGTTTGATATGTTTACAGCTTTTGATCATGAAACAACAAAGCAGACCATTGATAGATACTGCCATCTGGTATTGGAAATGGGAAGATTGGACATTAAGAAAGAGGATGATGAGTGGGTTGATAAGCTAGTTGAAGCCTTGCCACAGCACAAGTGGGGAACTTATTTGATGATTGTGAAACTTATGAGGAAGTCCGAGAGTATGAACTTGGCACAGTTCATCCAGAAAATTGAAGAGCAGGAATTGGTTATTCAGAAAACAGCAATCATGACAAATCCAAATGCTAAACAAGATGTTAGTCTGTATTACCGAGGGAACAAGTTTGAGGCTACTCCCAGTCAAAGTCCAAAGACTAGTACGGATTTTAGTGCTGATGGTTCATCTAGTCCAAATGCTAGCACTACAACTCAAAGTGGTGGATATACTTCATCATTTTCAAGCTTTGATCCTAACAGCAACACACCAAGTCCTCAGAAGCAAAATTCTACAAACTTGCAGTGCAATGTTACTTTGAACATTCAGAATGGTCAACATTTTTCTCCAGAGCTGGCTAAGCAACACATGGAATCTCTTGTAGCTATGTTAGAGTCATACGAAAGCTTAGTTGCAGGAAGAATTGGTAATCCGGTGCTCACAAAAGAAGATTACGACCAAATCGATGCAGAAGAACTTGAGTTGATGGATGTGAAGTGGTGTTTAGCAAGTGCTGTGAGGAGAGCAGAAAAGTTTCAACAGATTACTGGCAGAGATGAGTTTCGAGGAATGGCTACCTCTCCATTGGGCTTTGACAAATCTAAAGTAACCTGTTTCCGATGTAAAGGAAAGGGTCATTTTAAACGGGAGTGTAAAAATCAAGAATCAACTGGGAGTCAAGAAAAGAACAATTATTATCATAAATCAATTTTTCATCAGATTGAACAACAACCATCCTCGTCTCATGTCAATGACAACGGAAAGAAGAAAGCTTTAATCATTCATCAGGACGATGAAAAGGTTAAGGAGGGTTTTAGTTGGGACAAATACATACCTGATTCAGCTCTAGTTGCCCGAGTTCTGGAAGATGAAGCTAGTCAGAAAAGAATCCCGATTTTTCCAGATCTTGGAAGTGATGTTGATACTGATGATGAGGAAGAATATCTTAACAAATGTAGAAAAAGCATTGATCATGACAGTTTTAATTTTTTCTATGCAGATAAAGTTGAAATGCTGAATCAGAAGAAGATTACCCGCTTAAAGAGGGAGCTGGAAGCAGTAAAGTTACTCGCTGATGAAAATGCGAAGACAGAAGCTGGAGAAACAAAAGTTGAAGCAGTGACTGAAAATGCCATAGAAAAAATTGTTGAAGTGAAGAAAGTGGTAGAGAAAATAGTTGAAGTTGAAAAAGTTGTCGAAGTGGAGAAGATTTTCGAAGTAGAAAAGATTGTAGAGATAGAGAAAATTGTTGAAGTCGAGAAACTTGTTGAAGTAGAAAAGACTATCGAAGTTGAAAAGATAGTTGAAAAAGTGGTTGAAGTTGAAAAATCATGTTTAAAATGTTCAGAATCTTGCAAAGATTGTGAGGAGAAAGACAAGCAGATTGCTGAATTAGAGAAAATGAAGGAAGATTTACTGTCTGATGTGAAGTATGTGAAGGAGTCGTATGATGTGCTGAACATGACAGTTGATAGTCTGAAAAAGACAAATTCAGAAATTGAAAAGGCGATGGATAAAATGAGTGCAACATTAATGACAAAGAAAAGCGTCATCAATGATTATTTTGAAGATTGTGCTAAGCTGAAGCAAGACTTGGAACTTGAGAAGATTGAGAGTGAAAGGATTAAACGATTACTTTTGAGTTATACTACATGTGATTATTTGATTGATCGTGTTTATCCTACTGTTGCAGGTCTTGAAGCTTTCAAGAAGAAAGAAAAAGATGAGGACACTGGTAAGACACAAAGTGTCAAGTATAACAGATGTCCGCCCCCGATATTTGAAAGTTATTCTCCTAGAAATCCAAACGAAGAGCGTCTAAAAAAGGCAGTCAACATCAAGTTAAAGTCTGAAATGATTGATGAATTACCAGACAATATTGATGTTACATTCACAGCGTCTGACACTGATCATGAGTCTGAGTTAGTAAAGAAAGTTGTCGATCAGGTGTTAGATACAGATGAAGAGTCAAACTCGGAGTCTAAATCTGAGAGTCCGAGTTCGTCAGAAAAGAGTCCGAGTTCACCAGTCAAACGGGTTTACAATAAAGAATTTCTTTTATCAAAATCTAATTTGGATGACGAACCAATCAAAGTGGCTTATACTTTGAATGATTCAGACAAATTATATTCTGATTAGGAATTCCCAATAAGAAGTGTTAAAACTGAAATGATCAAAAAGGTTTTCAAATTAACAGAAATTAATATTTCTGAAATAAAAGATTTAAATCTTTCTGCAAAACCTAAACCTTACACTTCAAGGATTAAACAAAGAGTTAACAAGAAAATGGGTTATGGTTATGGTTATAATTTCCAAAAGAAATCAAACCATAATGGTAATCTCAAAAAGAAAGGTCTTGGTTTTATTTCATCAGAAAACTTATAAACCAAAAACAAAATTTGTTTCAGGAGGAAGTTCAGAGGATGAACAAAAGAAACCGTTCTGGAAGCAGTCAAACCAGGAGTTTCTTGCTGAAGTGAAGAAGAATGTGAGAAAGTTTGCTCAAAGAGTTGACAGAAGAACCTGTTTCAATTGCCAGGAAGTTGGACACATAGCTTGGAATTGCCCCAAGACCAACTACCAAAAACAGGGAGTTTCTTCTAAATCTGTTTTGAGAAAGACTTGTGTTGATAAGAAAGAACAACCTGTGCAAAATGTTAAAAAGTTTGAAAATTCTACTTCTGAGGAAGGAGAAAGTTCAAAAAGGTTTTACAAAAGAAGAGGTGATTTGAGTAAACAAAAGTGGGTGGTTAAAACAGATAGTTGTTCTGACAATGAATCTGATTCCATAAAATCAGAGGAGTCATTGGTTGAGAAAAAGATTGTGAATTCCGTTCCAGAAGTGAACGATGAGAATTTTCCTCAATTGTCAAAGGAAAATCTGATGTCGAAAGTGGGAAAGGTAGAGATCTCAAATCAATTCTTCGCTGATAAGGGAGAATTTGATGTTGAGAAGGCTTTCAATGGAAAAGTCAAGCATATTTTTGGAAAGATGGTTGACAGGAAAGTGAAAGATGCTAAAGAATTTTACAAATCAAAATGTTGGTGGGATAGATGTTTGCCACCAAAATCACCCAAGGCTGGTCAGGCTTGGGTGACAACATTTTCACCATAAATTCCTGACTTGCCGGAGCTCCCAGGTTGGTAAGAGTGGAGCAGGAATCGGGATCTTTCTTAGCAAATGATCCTACAAGTGGTACAGTTGGTAAAGTATAGGTGGTATATTTAAATTGTTATATTTTGATTTACAACTGGTTATGGTTGGTGAAATGAACCTGTAAGTGGTTGAAAGAGGTTTTCATCTTCAAATGGTTAATCAAGGTCATTAAGTTGAACTTGATTGGACCATACTTACAAGTGGTATTTTGGAGAACAATGTGATGAACCCCTAACCTACAAGTGGTTTGAAAATCAACAAAACTAATTTTCCGGAAAAACCATTTGATTAAAACAAACTTAAGTGTTTTGAAATCACAATGGGAAAATAGTTTGTTGTGAGGGGGAGTTCTGATTGTTTATGCCAAGTGGATGGCGAATTGAAGCGATTTGATATCGGTTGTCAATTTTTTTAAGAAAACAAAGTGTACAGGTAGAGTATCAAAATTTGTTTTCAAATTTCCTAAAATGTGTTTGCATTTTAGGGGGAGTAAAAATTTCAGAAAATCCAAAAACATTAGAAAATTTGAAAAAGCCAAAAACATGATAAAATCAAAAACGAGTTTTGTTGTATGAAAGAGGAAATGATAGTACATCAGTGGACGATCACGGCATACTAAAGAAATGGAAAGTCAAATGTGATAAACGGTCTCACTGATGATGTGTCAGTAGGTTTTTGCACATTTAGTAGATTGTGACGAGATATAAACCTAAATTCAAACTTGCTTAATTCGTGGGTAACATCTCTCGGATATATGGGTAACCCCCGAAATCTTGTTTGAAGGACCCCTCTTTCTGAGATACTAGGTCTTTATGCTTAGTGATATCTGGGGTATTATCCCGGGACTTCTGATAATGCGGAAGCAATGGCCTAGTCCCCGGAGAATACTTTTCGCTTGCTTGAAAAATAGCGCCGCCCTCATCATAAATGATGAGACAATAAAATTGCTAATCAATGCTGTTGTAAAAAAGATCCTCTAAAGGGGACCCACCTAAAGTCGAGCCGTCATCTCTCTGCTGAACGGAAGTTCTGACCTGAGCTCTCACGGTTTCGCAATTTAACCCCTTACAGATATCATCTAGGTATACTCACCTGTAAGACTGAATATTGGGATCTGGATACGGGAGTATATTCTGAGGTGGGACACTCGAATAAGTTTAAGTCTCTAAAACATTAATTTCATATCTCGGAACAGTTGAACTTTGTGTGAAAATTTAAGTG
Organism: Helianthus tuberosus; assembly: GCA_030545235.1. Lineage (NCBI taxonomy): Eukaryota > Viridiplantae > Streptophyta > Magnoliopsida > Asterales > Asteraceae > Helianthus > Helianthus tuberosus. The sequence goes on from CM060441.1 coordinate 65,759,835, forward strand.
GATCAGTATATTGACAATCTAAGTGAATCGTTTAGAACTTAAAATGATTAAATCTTAACGGTGTTGGTGATTTGTCTCAGAAACTGATATGATCCTCTTACACAAACTCACAAAAATATTGTATGTAAATATTTCTTTACTGCATTTCATATCGGTTATTTCACAAAATTCCAAAAAGATTTTTGGTGTGTTTAGCATAAATTTTAAAAAATTCAAAAAGATTTTAGACAACTGATGTTGAAAAGCTGATTTTCAAAATTCCGAGTGCTAAACATGACGAACAGGTTTGGGAAAGTTTGTTTGAAGATGTGTGAAATGAAAATGATATATATTCAAGTGGTTCATCAGAAATTGACATGATAAATCATTTTGTTTGATACTTCAAAATGATGTATTCAGGGTTGTGTCTTCAAGTGCTTAGCAAAGTTTCTAAATTTTGTTATATCTTATCTTTTATGAAACTTATGTTTTAGGTAGAGAATATGCAGGTGAGTCAGGTCACGATCCTGAACCTGTGAAAGCCAGACTACGATCCCAGCACAAGTTGAGGAGGAGTCTGTTAGAAAGAGAGAGTCTGAAGATGCAAGAGTTTTAAAGATTCATCCGAGGGGAGATTATTTGTTGGTGCTGTTATTCAGGAGAAGATAGAGTGAGACAAGAATCAGATCGAGATTCTGGAAGCCCGAAGACTGATAAAGACTGAAGATGAGAAGACTCGACACTTAAGACTCGTCAACATCTGAGGGGGAGTCTGTTAGTGCATACATCTGTCGACTTCGTATTGTATCGAGTCTAGTACTAGATATGTTAGACCAGGGCACATTGTACGGGAAAATAGAGTTTTAGAGTTGATTTCCCACGAAATGTTGATTTCCCACGAAATGACAAAATGTTGATTTCCCACGAAATGACAAAAATGTTGACTTCCCACGAAATGAACATTGCACTTTCGTGGGGAATCAGAAACTCTATAAATAGGCTAGTGATCATGTCATTTGGTGGGGAATCAGGAACTTGTACCGAAGTGCTGCCGGTATTTCTTGTGACTGTAATCGCTGTTAATTCAATATACAAGAAGTTTAAAGTGATAATCAAGCTGTTTCGAGTCTATATGTTTGTTTCCGCATTTCATATAGCCTAAGAACTCTTCTGAACGACTCATTTGGGTCGTGATTCGATCCTACAAAGTTGAACACATTTCAAGGGAGGATGCATTAGGTCTGAATGCAGCTGATATCCGAGATCTTTAAGACCTTCAACTTTGCAGGGATGAGGATGATGAAGATTCCCTTAACTTTGAGCTACAATTCAAGGGCCAAGTTAGGGAAAAATTAATGAGAGAATAAAGATCTAAAAATAATGAAGTGTTTTGGCATCATCTGTCCTAGGAGGAGATTGTTGGCCCTTGCAACCAAGCGTGAAGAACAGATGATTGGAAAAGCCAAAACTGGTTCTCTAAACAGTTGATCACAATAAGCAGAGCATGTTCTATTCTTCCCCCAATGGTTGTGATTTGCTATCAGTTGATGGTTTCTAAGAACTGATCTTCTCAACATCTGTTAAGCCAAAGAACTGCTGAAGACAAAAAGACTGAAGCTCTAAGGACTGTTGATTCTCAAGTACTGTTGAAGAACAAAGCACTGCTGACTCAAGGTTTGATCACCCTTTGAAGAAAGCACTGATCACTTAACATCAGTGCTTAGGCTACAACAGTGGAAACTGCATCAGTGTTTGTATTATCAGCGTCTATTTTAATCAGTGTTTAGATATATTAGTTGTTAGAGGTTGTTAGGTTGTTAGATGTCACTGTCTAGGTGACGTCAGCTTAGATGCTCAGTGGTTAGATTTGTACTATAAATAGAACGGTACATGTACGGTTCTATTAGCTCTTGGCACACACTCTCATTCTATACGAACTAACTGTGAGCTCAGGCTGAGGGGGAGATTAGTAGCATGCATACTTGATATTTGTAACTGATACAATCATTCAACTAATGGAAATCATGTTTGCTTAAAGCTTTTCTTCTGTGATTGTGTTTACAAAGTTTGATTATCATTTCCGCTGCAATTACATCTCTGTTCTATCATCTTATATCATTCACAATTAAACAACAAACACAATCTAAGAAACTCAGATCCTAACAGAAAGATTCCCTTGGCTCGGACCTATTGATGGAGAGTGAAGCTCGAAGAAGGTCATAGGTTCGATTGAGCCCTTTTCTGTTCGGCAGGTCAAGATTCGGTCCGGTAGCTTAGGCTTAACCTCATCAAGGACAATACACTCGCTACGTTGGAAGCTTTTCCGACAACATAACGCACGGATCTAGAAAGTATTTATGGTCCGATGGTTGTATGTTTTAAGGAGAGTGAGGAAAAGGTAAAGCTTCTCTGGCAATGTACCACAGGGATTTGTTCATCGAAAGCTTTTCCAGCAGGTTGAGACTGGTTTCGGGTGGGCAATTTTCAGAAACCGATTTCTCCAAATCGTGTCACCGCCTTCATGACAGACTAAAATGGAGCCGATGCATTCGTTTGAGAGTGGGGAGGAGTGGCGGTGGTTGTAACAACCTGACTTTCCGGGTCATTACATGTATCTGTAATTTCTTGCTTAATTGCTTGTACTCCCGAGATTTCGATTATCGCAATGGGTTTAAACTATATTTTACAACGCATTTTAATAGATAAGTCTGTAAGCCTATGCTAGATAAGTCGGTAATAATGTTCATTGATGACATCTTGATATATTCGGAGAATGAAGCGAAACACACAAATCATTTGCGTAAAGTATTAGAGACGCCCAGAAAAGAGAAATTGTACGCAAAGTTCTCGAAATGTGCTTTCTGGTTGCGAGAAGTACAATTTCTCGGTCACATCATTAATGCAAACGGGGTGTTAGTAGACCCGTCAAAGATAGAAGCCGTGGTGAGATGGGATCCACCGAAGAATCCTTCGGAGATCAGAAGCTTTTTGGGGCTTGCGGGTTATTATCGAAGATTCATACATGATTTCTCCAAAATTGCTATGCCATTAACAAAATTAATCCGTAAGGACGAAAAGTTTATCTGGGTTGATGATCAAGAAAGGGCGTTCCAAACGCTTAAGGAAAAATTAACCCATGCACCGGTATTGTCATTATCGGATGGAACAAACGACATGGTAGTTTACTCAGATGCATCACATTCGGGGCTTGGCTGCGTTTTGATGCAACGAGGCAAGGTTATAGCCTATGCCTCGAGGTAGCTAAAGACTCATGAGAAGAGATATCCTACCCATGACCTCGAGTTGGCGGCGGTGGTGTTCGCCTTGAAAATATGGAGGCATTATTTGTATGGGGTGAAATGCACTATCTTTACCGACCATAAAAGCTTGAAGTATTTCTTCGATTAGAAGGAATTAAATATGAGGCAGAGGCGGTGGTTAGAAACCGTCAAAGACTTTGATTGTGAAATACATTACCACCCCGGGAAGGCTAATGTAGTGGCAGACGCGTTGGGCCGAAAGACAGATTATACGCCTATTCGAGTACGATCGATGCAACTAATTGTAACATCGGGTTTGCTTGAGCAAATCCGGAAATCTCAAATTGAAGCAATAAAGGAAGAAAATGTGAAAAGGGAAATAATAGTTGGGCAGTTAAAAGATCTGGCGGATGATAACCAAGGATTGAAAACTCGATTTGGGAGAATTTGGGTTCCAAACTCATGTGGGGCCAAGGCACTTCTACTTGACGAGGCCCATAAATCTCGTTATTCGATACATCCGGGGGCGACCAAGATGTATAACGATTTAAAACAAAATTATTGGTGGCCCGGAATGAAAAGAGACATCGTGAAATATGTGGAGAAGTTTTTGACCTGCTTGCAAGTCAAAGCGGAGCACCAAAAGCCATATGGTAAGTTGCAACCATTGGACATCCCAGTTTGGAAATGGGAACAAATCACCATGGATTTGTTGACCAAATTACCCAAAACCAACCGCGGGTTTGATGCTATATGGGTAGTCGTGGATAGATTGATGAAAAGTGCTCACTTCATTCCGATTCGTGAGACTTATACATCCGAGAAGATGTCGGAGGTGTACACCAATGAAATCATAGCACGTCATAGGGTACCGATATCCATTGTGTCAGACAGAGATACTCGGTTCACTTCGAATTTTTGGCGTGACTTCCAAGAACAAATGGGGACTAAACTGTTCATTAGCACCGCTTACCATCCACAAACGGATGGGCAGAGTGAAAGAACAATACAAACGTTGGAGGATATGCTGCGGGCTTGCATTATTGACTTCGGGGGTAGTTGGGATGTCTATCTACCCTTGGTCGAATTTTCATATAACAATAGCTATCACACGAGCATTAAAATGGCCCCGTATGAGATGTTATATGGTAGAAAGTGTCGAACCCCGGTATGTTGGGGAGAAGTGGGTCCACGAGGACTAGCACCTACTGATATAATCCGAACTACGAATGAGAAGATCGATATGGTCCGAACTCACCTAAAAGCGGCTCAGGATCGACAAAAGTCGTACGCGGATAAACGAAAGAGGGCGATTGAATTTCAAGTGGGCGATAAGGTAATGCTGAAAGTATCGCCGTGGAAAGGAATAATACGGTTCAGAAAAAGAGGGAAGTTGAGTCCAAGATTTATTGGGCCATTCAGAATCATCGAACGGGTTGGTAAAGTAGCATACCATCTCGAACTATCCGAGGAGTTGAGTGGGATTCATAGCACATTCCACGTGTCACATCTCCGAAAATGTTTAGCAGACGAAACTGCTCGTATCCACTACGATGATATCGAGGTGGATAACAGCCTCAACTATGCAGTAAAACCAATTGCGATTTTAGATCGTAAAGAGAAGAGTTTGAGGAACAAAGTGATTAACCAAGTGAAGGTTAAATGGGAACACAGGAAGGGTGCGGATACCACATGGGAATCCGAAGAAGAGATGCAACGGCTCTACCCCATATTATTTGGTACGTAAATTCGGTTTCGGGGACGAAACCCTTTTTAAGGGGGGTGGACTTGTAACATCCCGAAAATATAAAACTTTATATTAGAGTTATAAAGTATAAATAAACAAGAATTTACTAACTAGGAATTTATAACCTAGTTAACTACAAGTCTAGAAGTAAGTTAAAGTAGGGTTAAAGCAATCAAACTTTAAGTTAAACAAAAGTGGAGGGGCCTATGTTGTTAAAATTGAAACTTATATTATTAAATTTAATAAAACAAAAACCAAACACCCCATTTTGAGGGCTGGTTTGATCAGGAGAAGGAGAAGGGCGCCCCCCCACTCTCAAAACCCTAACTGTCACAAAAAAAACCACGAATTTAAGGCTCAAATCAAGTTCAAATCAAAATCTGAATATAGATTAGTGGTCTCCTTGTTGTAGGGATCATAAGGTATGTAAATTTCGGTATTTTTGATTCATCTCAAGTTCTAGACAAATCATGAAAAGTTGAAATTGAGCTTGATTGTGTCATGCATGAATGAAATTGGAAGTGATATAAGGTTTAGGGACAAAACCTAGATGAATTCTTGTCAAAATCTTGCATGATGTTTGTAAGGTCATAATCACCATAGTGGGTGATTAACAAGTTAGTAGAACTTGATAAACACTAGGATTAAGACTTTTGATTTAGTGTAAACTGAAATTATGTGATAATCTCTAAAATATTGCTGTTGAAAATATGTATATATTTGCCTAATTGAAGTTGATTTAGATAAGTTAACAAGTCATGAACTTGCTAATAATCATGTGAAAATTTAACCCACTAGGTGTTTGTTGAAATGCCTAAGTGGGGAATTAATATGTTGAAAATCGGATAAAAACGCATAATTGACTATTGTGGCAATTTATGTGTTAATAATTACGAAAAGGGTTCTAAATGTAAGTCGAATTGAACTCTTTAGGCCAAGCATCCGGATCGTCAAGCGGACAAGCCGGAGGAGGAGATACGTGATTGAAGGGTGTGCTCTAAAGGTACGTGACTTTAGTCTCGTTAAATTACGCATATATGTTTGAGTTTAGTGTATAGATAGAATCGTAGTGTAAAGGATGCGTTGACGTGTTCTAAAGTGGCGTAGTTCACTCGAACATCAAACGGGTCAAAATAAAGACTTGGGATTGGGTTTGGCTTGTTAATAAAGTGATGGTTTTCACTAGAAAGTCAAACTGGTTAAATAGATGCCATAAAAGGAATCATGACATAGCGATATGATGGTTTCATAAGTTGTTAAGTGTTGGATTGCACTACGCTTATGAATCTAGCTATGACACTTTAAGTTGTGAATCCAGGATATTGGATCAAATAAATGAAGGTATGTTGCAAAGGCCGTTTAAAACTGAATGTTGAATTCCGAGGAAACGAGCTTTTAGTTCCAAGGAAACATAAAGCCATGAATAGCGCAAACACACCAAGATGTACAAGCCCGGGAACTTGGGTGCTGGCATCTAAAAGGTTTTAGAATAAGAAATCGGAATTATACACTTATAGTTAGAATGGGTCAAATAAATGATAATATAGTAACTTTTAGCCGTATGATCGGTGAGTCAAATGTTGGCATGATAGTCGAAATGAACATGTCCGTAATGAATTTACAGACATACAGGAAAGAAATAGCCTAAAACGGCATGCGGATTGGGGCGAAATACACAAAATAGTTAAATGGAAAAGTTACAGAGTCCACCGTAAATTACGGTCTCCACCGTAATTTACGGTGGAAAACAAAAGTCTTACGGTGAATCTCTACTGTTTTACGGTAGACCAAGACCATTCAGTGTCTACCGTAATTTACGGTAGATACCGTAAATTACGGTAGAGCCCAGGAAACTTAGTATTTTATTTACTTTTCGATGTCGGAATTCGTTTATATGTACTATATTAATGTCAAAACTAATGTTTTTAGTGGTTTTGACCCTAGGTATGGATGGGGTCCTTCCGGATGGTGATCAAGTACGTTTTCAAGAACCGAACACGCATTTTGAAGCTTCCGCACCAAACTTAACCTTGTCTAGACTTTAGTCATGTTGTAAATGGTTTGTTAAACGTGTTTTGAATCCTTTAAACTAGTTGTTAGTTGACTAGCAAGGGTTAACTTAAAACTTTTTATGTACTATCTTGGATTTGTTTTGGGTACTATCACAAGTATGTATGGTCTTTAAACACGAAAAGTTTTTGTAAACTCTGATTAGTATGAAGTTCATATAATTATATCAATAAATTCCGTCCAGTATTAAGGGTGTTACAGATGGCCATCTGACCGAAACACCATTCGCCCGAACACACTTCTCTCCACAGCCTTAACCCCTCTCACACTATAAATAGTACCCGTACATGCCCCTTTCACTGATTTGACGTCTCCATCCGACCACACGCACTCAAGTCACTCTAAGTCACTTTTCATCGAGATTCAAGGCTATTTCGTAAGTATTTCTCCTCAAATCTTGTACAATCATCATCACTACACACTTCTACATCATCTTCTCCATCAAAATCACACACAAACACTTACTTTTTCTCTAAAATCACTGATTTGGACCTCTTGAAGGTGGTGTCCACCCGTTTTGCTCCGGCAATCGGTTAAGGATCATCTTTTCATCAAGATCGGTTCAGATCTAAAGGATTTTCACATGTCTTAACTCGAATCTCAACAAGATCTCAACACTTTTCAACTATTTTCAGCTTTTTTTCAACTTTTCTTCTCAAAATCGATGGAATCTGGACTCATTCAGACTCTCCACTCGTTCCTTAGTCTAGAGCCGGCTTGAAAACGCATTTCCACCGGAGAGATGACCGATTAACGGGTCAGGCATGAAACTTAGTTAAGAACTGTGAATCTGATCGAATGGGGTGATTCCCATCCGATCGAATGAGCTGGACCTTGGTGTGTTTTCGTTGTTTGACACGGTATCGCGCCGTCTCAGTTAAAATTCAAAACTTTATAACTTAGAAAATTTTACAAATTTTCAAACAACAAGATCACCCACACGAGTGGCCATCCGATCGGATGACCATCCGACCGAATAACCATTCGACCAGGTGACATGTCCCTTATACTAATCCTTGTTCAAAACGATTTGATTAAACTTCAAACTTTAACAAATTTCCAAAACAACACACACTCATTCGAATGGCCATCCGTTCGAATGGTCATCCGCTCGGATGACCATCCTTCCGGCTGACCATCCGCTCGAATGGGAAATCATCCATTCGGATCACCATCCGAACACCCTACAATTCAACGCACTGTTTATACGCTGTTCAACGCTTACGCTACTGTTCTATGCTCAGGCTAACCCCAACACGCTCCCTTCAATCCAAGTCTGTGTTTACTAGGTAAACACGCACTGTGAGTATACTCGAACCCATTTGCATTTAATGCACTTTTGGGTGTTACATACGTTCTATATCCCGCATGTTATACGTGATCTATGAATGCTTGTTACTATGCTTATACAGTGTTACACTATACCGCCTCTAGCAACGATAGTACTATAGTTTGGACTCAGCACCTATTGTGGATAGGGGTTGCTAGGGATTACATCACTTTACTTCACGTGTTCGCTGAACATGTGTCGCACATACTCTACAACTCAGCCTCGTGGTTAAGTGTGAACATAGTTTAGATAGTTACATGCTTCGCCCGTTACGTGATACATGCTGGTTATGCGTAAACGCTTTCTATACTATATGCTATGAAAACTTGTGTACTCACCTTTAAATTTTATGTATTGACTTTATTTTAACGTATGTGACAGGTTGATAGGATGCTATGATATGATGAAACGATGTCGGAAGTCTAGAAACTCCACTAAATTAATCTGAGTTATCGGAACCGTGTTTGTTTATGAGATTGATATTTGTAATGACTGTTTTGCTTTATATGTTTGATGGTATGGGACATTAAATGTTAAATATATCTCGTGAACAATCTGTTTCGCTTAGTGCCACGCCTCGATGTTTCCGCCATCGGTTGGGGTGTGACAGATTGGTATCAGAGCCATAACTATAGGGAATTAGGTCGAGTCTTAGGATTGACCTAGTCTATAGTCTAAGTACCAACAGAACAGCTCTGTACGAACCCAGTAGGGGTTTTGCACGAGCCTACCTTTGATACTCTCGTTCGATTCGTTAAAACTACATCTTTGTGCGAACACCGCATACTACAGCTTCGCATGAAGGAAGCCTTTCCTAAGGCTGAAATACTATTTGCCTTTCCTAAGGCTGACACAATACACACGTTTTCGAAAACACTCGCATAACACAAATGAGTGATTGGATCGAGATTAGGTGTGAAAACCAAGAACTCTCGATAAGATCGCTCACTCTACTTTTTTACTCTCAGCAGGAGAACTTTCGTTGAGCTAGGAGTGACATCCATATCTCGACGGAAAATTCTCCATCTCTATCTCGTAGTTTTGCCACACTTTCAGGAACAAAGTTGTTAAGTTAGGGGTGAAACCCGCATCTTAATGACATGCTCCACTCTCTACTTGGAGTTTTACAAAACTCGCACCGAAGTCTCGATGGATTCCAATGACCCGATTCACGTAGTAACCAGAAGGATGCGTGCCGTTCGCCGTATTTTGACGAGAGCACAGTCTAGAAGGCCAAAGCGTGTACTCAAGGTCGTTGTGAATAGTTGAATCACTTTGGGTAGTCGATGTCTAACACCCAAGACGTTCTGTTTCGATTCTGAGCCCGCAACCACTGAATTTACGAGTTATCGATTTTATGTGACTCATTATGTTATATGTTTGTATGTTTCGATTTTGGAAGATTTTACGCATCCTCGTTTTCATCGCTTTTCTTGCTCACCGCTTTACTAAACACGCACAACTCGCACCGCTTCCCGAATCTAAAATGCTAACTAATCGCGGACAAACTAAGCACTCTCATACGCTGCTCGCTGCCTTACGCAACTCTCGCAACGTTGCTCGCATACGCTACCCGCTATCTCTCGTAACTCTCGAACGCGCTACGCGAACTTGAAAGATAGGTGAATACGTGCAAAATATGTAGGTGAATACGTGCAAAATATAGGTAAATACATGCAAAAACTGTGCTTACATGGATTATGTGCTCCTACGTGCTTATGTGCCGACAGGGTTCCTAATGCTTTACCTAATAATAATAATAAGTATGGTGGTTAAACGCTAAGCTTTTCCAAACTAAACCCGATAATAATCGAATCTCGTCTGAATCCTATGACGTTGTCCGCTGCAGACAATGTCTTCATTTGGATCGCATACTCAACGCGCCGCTTGACGCAACCATGCTGACAAGCGCATCGCTTCACTGGTAGCCAAGGAAATGGCTAAGGTCATACCTCAGATTGTCAGTGAGATCAACGATGTCAGCAGCAAGTCCTCTGTTTAATCAATGAGCGACTCTCCGAAAGCGCCTTTCAGAACTTTATAACTTAGAAAATTTTACGAATTTTCAAAAAACAAGATCGCCCACTCGAGTGGCCATCCGATCGGATGACCATCCGATCGAATGACCATTCAACCAGGTGACCTGTCCCTTATACTAATCCTTGTTCAAAACGATTTGATTAAACTTCAAACTTTAACAAATTTCCAAAACAACACACACTCATTCGAATGGCCATCCGTTTGAATGGTCATCCGCTCGGATGACCATTCGTCCGGATGACCATCCGCTCAAATGGGAACTCATCCGTTCGGATCGCCATCCGAACACCCTACCATTCGACGCACTGTTTACACGCTGTTCAACGCTTACGCTATTGTTCTATGCTCAGGCTAACTCCAACGCGCTCCCTTCAATCCAAGTCTGTGTTTACTAGCTAAACATGCACTGTGAGTATACTCGAACCCATTTTCATTTAACGCACTTTTGGGTGTTACATACGTTCTATAACAAAACACATCAACACACAACGCAAACACTTTATAACAAAACACATCACCTTTGCAAATGCGGTCCTAACTGCAATTGCAATCCCTGCACCTATAAATAACACCACTAATTATTCATTTTATACATCTCTCACTGGGAAGCTTAATCTAGAAATAGCTTTCCAACCCTTTTTTGTTTTCGCCTAATAAATTCATTTGATCCATATGTAAAACGACATCGAAGTAGTATAAATTGTAATAAGCTTTATGTGTAATCCTTCAAAATAAATTAACCTTTTCCTACTTGTTGCATTCAATATTCGATCTTGAACAGATTTCAATTCAATGGTGGTGGGCTGGGTCACCAATATTGTCTCCGTTTGCGGGCATAGATGGTCCTTTGCCATTGGGTTTACCCGGATGATCAGTCTTTTGTTGGACGTTCCAAAAAAAAAATCAGCAAAGATTAAATGGGTTGGTTAGGTTTATAGTGTAATAACTTTTTTTTTTGGTTTGGCGGAGATGAGAAAGGGTGTTTTTTTTTTTGTAAAAAATAATAATTTAGTTTGCGTGTTGCAATTATAGGGACTAAAACCGGTTGCCAATTAGGATGATTTCTTAACGTTTATCATGACGACATGTGACTAAATCCATATTTATAGTAGTGTCTTTTGTACTTGCGAAGAGCATGGACAATCACATCCGCTGTGTTTGCCTGCCATGATGATCCATCATGTAAGTCATTACCTTTGAAATTGTATATAAATATGTAAAAAAAGTATGCGTAAAAGATAAGTAACATATTAACGTAATTTTATACCTTTCGGTTGAATATTTTGTTTAATTTGGTCATCGTATAGTTCAAATCCCTCCACTTCGAAGTGAGTTGATTTACTTAGCAATTGGATTCACCCAATTGTTGACAAAATCGTTCTAACATCAATCTCCATAATGCTTTAGTTCTAAGCACAATGTGCTCAGACTGATTCACCCAAGTGTTGCCCAATGGCACTTCTTCAGCGTCGGTCCAAATTCTTCATGTCATAGTTAGCGAGATTTTGTGCTTAAAAAAAATCGAGGGATGTGTGTGACCCCGCCCCCACCCACACACACCTAATTATGTCCATTGATGGGAGCTATATGTCGATTTATATTTTTTTTCTTACTATAATAACGGAAGAGATTAAATACAATGAAGTAAAACATTTAGAAATCTCTTAAAACCCATTATGGATTTAACTACAAGAAATGGGAAACCAAAATCAAACATCACGTGTTGAGGTACAACTTTTTTAGAGATGGTTGCCTATATTATTGATGATGTGACATTCGACAAAATTACAGGATAATTCGTACAACCTAATCATTGTTTAATTTTAAACTTAATTGAGTCCATAAAGTCTAGCAATGTCCGGGTAGATGCATGGACTTGCATTTGGTAATAATTGGTATCGTCTTATCGCGTAACGATAAAGGTTCGTAAAACGAGTGCCGGATATTTATCCGATAACGTCTTTAAGTCGAAATTGTTCCAATATGCTTGGAACATTAAATCAACGGCGTTATTTTGTGTTTGGCGTGAAAAATAGATAAAATCATATTACGAATATTTAAGTGTCGTAATTTGCGGTTTTATCACTTATATTTTAAAGTCAAATGAAATTTAACCACTATACTAGTAATTTTTCAACAAACTATGTGTTGTTAGGTGTTTAATGGTTATCTAATGATCTTAGAACCCTAAATTACATGGATTATGGGAAATTAAACATAAACACAATTAACGCATACCACTTTACTCGTTTGAAAAATTAGTATGTGAAGTGCATGGACCTTATTGTGCTAACACTGGAAGAGCTCGTAAAACAAAATAAATAAAAAAGGAAAAAAATAACACCGAGAAAAGGAGATGTAAAATTGTTTAACCAACCAAGCTCGTTGCAGCATGTTAATGCGGAAAAAATAGACCGAAACGTAAAACATAAAAAAGAATAACTAAGTCGATTAAGGACTAGCGCTTTGCGACAAACCTGTTAAACGGGGATAAATAGATGCGTTGCGACGGGCCTGTCAAACGGAAAAAAATATACGAAAACGTTGAACCCCACACACACACGTCACGACGTGTTAACTCGCAAAATACAGGACGAAATGCGAAAGGTATAAAGTATGAGGAAATAAAGTTAGAAATAAAAAAAAAGTGTTCAGATTAATTTACAAAAGATGAAAGACTTTTCGTTAAAAATAAAAAAATCATAAAAATACAAAATATGAAAGCTTTTGAGTTAAAAGTGAAAAATCATTTAAAAAGGAATCTTTCACACTATAAAACCATAAAGCACCAAAATTTGCTAATTATAGTATCAGTTTTCCGAAATAAAAAATAAAAAATATAATCCACGAAAGTTATTTGTTGCCACAAAAGACAAGGTTTCAAAGACCACACACGTGGAGGGTGGACCTTCTCCTCCGCATGCTGCTACCATGTATATATTATATATATATATAGCCTTCAGGGTTTCCCATAATCTTTAGAAGCAAACTAAAATGTCATCGTCTACTAATAACAATTGTTGTGGAGGTAGCTGCGATTGTGGTCCTGCATGCAAATGCCAAACAAGCAGTGGCGGCTGCAAAGCCAACCCAAACATTAGCAACTCTGATACCACCACCACCGTCAAGAGGTACACACATTCTCTTATTTGAATCACAAACCAAGACGTATTCTGTTTATTAACAATGTGTTTGGTGTTTTTGTATAGTTGTTGCCATGAGGGTTCAGAGACGAGGACTGTAACATCCGATGGTTGCAAATGCGGTCCTAACTGCAATTGCAATCCCTGCACCTGTAAATAACACCACTAATTATTCATTTTATACACCTCTCGCTAGGGAAGCTTAATCTAGAAACAGCTTTCCAACCCTTTTTTGTTTTATCCTAATAAATTCATTTGATCCATATGCAAAACGACATCGAATTAGTATAAATTGTAATAAGCTTTATGTGTAATCCTTCAAATATAAATTAACCTTTTCCTACTTGTTGCATTCAATATTCGATCTTGGACAGATTTCAATTCAATGGTGGTGGGCTGCGTCACCAATACTGTCTGCGTTTGCAGGCATAGATGTCCATTGCCATTGGGTTTACCCGGATGATCAGCCTTTTGTTGGTCGTTCCAAAAAAAAAAAAAAAAACAGAAAAGATTAAATGGGTTGGTTAGGTTTATAGTGTAATAACTTTTTTTTGGTTTGGTGGAGATCAGAAAGGGTGTTTTTTTTTGTAAAAAATAATAATTTAGCTTGCGTGTTGCATTTATAGGGACTAAAACAGGTTGCCAATTAGGATGATTTCTTAACGTTTATCATGACGACATGTGACTAAATCCATATTTATAGTAGTGTCTTTTGTACTTGCGAAGAGCCTCGACAATCACATCCCCTATGTTTGCCTGCCACGATGATCCATCATGTAAGTCATTACCGTTGAAATTGTATATAAATATGTAAAAAAAGTTTGCGTAAAAGATAAGTAACATATTAACGTAATTTTATACCTTTCGGTTGAATATTTGGTTTAATTTGGTCATCCTATAGTTCAAATCCCTCCACTTCGAAGCGAGTTGGTTTACTTAGCAAATGGATTCACCCAATTATTGACAAAATCGTTCTAACATCGATCTCCATAATGCTTTAGTTCTGAGCACAATGTCCTCGGACTGATTCACCCAAAAGTTGCCCAATGGCACTTCTTCAGCGTCGGTCCAAATTCTTCATGTCATAGTTAGCGAGATTTTGTGCTTAAAAAAATTCGAGGGATGTGTGTGACCCCGCCCCCCCCCCCCCCCACACACACACCTAATTATGTCCATTGATGGGAGTTAGATGTCGATTTGTATTTTTTTTCTTACTTTAGTAACGAAAGAGATTAAATACAATGAAGTAAAACATTTAGAAATCTCTTAAAACCCACTATGGATTTAACTACTAGAAATGGGAAACCAAAATCAAACATCACGTGTTGAGGTACAACTTTTTTAAAGATGGTTGCCTTTACGATTGATGATGTGACATTTGACAAAATTACAGGATAATTCGTACAACCTAATCACTTTTTAATTTTAGACTTAATTGAGTCCATAAAGTCTAGCAATGTCCGGGTATATGCATGGACTTGCATTTGGTAATAATTGGTATCGTCTTATCACGTAACGATAAAGGTTTGTAAAACGAGTGCCGGATATTTATCCGATAACGTCTTTAAGTCGAAATTGTTCCAATATGCTTGGAACATTAAATCGATGGCGTTATTTTGTGTTTGGCGTGAAAAATAGATAAAAGCATATTACGAATATTTAAGTATCGTAATTTGCGGCATTATCGCTTATATGTTAATTCAAATGAAATTTAACCACTATACTAGTAATTTTTCAACAAACTATGTGATGTTAGGTGTTTAATGGTTATCTAATGATCATAGAACCCTAAATTAAATGGATTATGGGAAATTAAACATAAACACAATTAACGCATACCACTTTACTTGTTTGAAAAATTAGTATGTGAAGTGCATGGACCTTGTTGTGCTAACACTGGAAGAGCTCATAAAACAAAATAAATAAAAAAGGAAAAAATAACACCGAGAAAAGGAGATGTAAAATTGTATAACCAACCAAGCTCGTTGCAGCATGTTAATGCGAATAAAATAGACTGAAATGTAAAACATAAAAAAAGAATAACTAAGTCGTTTTAGGACTAGCGCTTTGCGACGAACCTGTTAAACGGGGATAAATAGATGCGTTGCGACAGGACTGTCAAACGGAAAAAATATAGGAAAACGTTGAACCCCACACACACACGTCACGACATGTTAACTCGCAAAATATAGGACGAAATGCGAAAGATATAAAGTATGAGGAAACAAAGTTAGAAATAAAAAAGAGTGTTGAGATTAATTTGCAAAAGATGAAAAACTTTTCGTTAAAAAAAAAAATCATAAAAATACAAAATATGAAAGCTTTTGGGTTAAAAGTGAAAAATCATTTAAAAAAGAATCTTTCACACTATAAAACCATAAAGCACCCAAATTTGATAATTTATAGTATAAGTTTCCGAAATAAAAAATAAAAAATATAATCCACGAAAGTTATTTGTTGCCACAAAAGAGAAGGTTTCAAAGACCACACACGTGGAGGGTGGCCTTTCTCCTCCGCGTGCTGCTACCATGTATATATTATATATATAGCCTCCATGGCTTCCCATAATCTTTAGAAGCAAACTAAAATGTCATCGTCTACTAATAACAATTGCTGTGGAGGTAGCTGCGATTATGGTCCTGCATGCAAATGCTAAACAAGCAGTGGCGGCTGCAAAGCCAACCCAGACATTAGCAACTCTGATACCACCACCACCACCACCGTCAAGAGGTACGTACATTCTCTTATTTGAACCACAAACCAAGACGTATTCTGTTTATTAACAATGTGTTTGGTGTTGTTGTATAGTTGTTGCCATGAGGGTTCAGAGACGAGGACTGTAACATCCGATGGTTGGAAATGCAGTCCTAACAGCAATTGCAATCCCTGCACCTGTAAATAACACCACTAATTATTCATTTTATACACCTCTCGCTAGGGAAGCTTAATCTAGAAACAGCTTTCCAACCCTTTCTTTGTTTTCGCCTAATAAATTCATTTGATCCATATGTAAAACGACATCGAGTTAGTATAAATGTAATAAGCTTTATGTGTAATCCTTCAAATATAAATTAACCTTTTCCTACTTGTTGCATTCAATATTCGATCTTGGACAGATTTCAATTCAATGGTGGTGGGCTGGGTCACCAATACTGTCTGTGTTTGCGGGCATAGATGGTCCTTTGCCATTGGGTTTATCCGGATGATCAGTCTTTTGTTGGTGGTTACAAAAAAAAAATCAGAAAAGATCAAATGGGTTGGTTAGGTTTATAGTGTAATAACTTTTTTTTTTGGTTTGGCGGAGATGAGAAAGGGTGTTATTTTTGTAAAAAATAATAATTTAGTTTGCGTGTTGCATTTATAGGGACTAAAACCGGTTGCCAATTAGGATGATTTCTTAACGTTTATCATGACGACATGTGACGAAATCCATATTTATAGTAGTGTCTTTTGTACTTGCGAAGAGCCTCGACAATCACATCCACTATGTTTGCCTGCCTTGATGATCCATCATGTAAGTCATTACCGTTGAAATTGTATATAAATATGTAAAAAAAGTATGCGTAAAAGATAAGTAACATATTAACGTAATTTTATACCTTTCGGTTGAATATTTGGTTTAATTTGGTCATCGTATAGTTCAAATCCCTCCACTTCGAAGTGAATTAGTTTATTTAGCAATTGGATTCACCCAGTTGTTGACAAAATCGTTCTAACATCGATCTCCATAATGCTTTAGTTCTGAGCACAATGTCCTCAGATTGATTCACCCAAGAGTTGACCAATGGCACTTCTTCAGCATCGGTCCAAATTCCTCATGTCATAGTTAGCGAGATTTTGTGCTTAAAAAAATCGAGGGATGTGTGTGACCCCGCCCCCACCCATACACACCTAATTATGTCCATTGATGGGAGCTATATGTCGATTTATATTTTTTTCTTACTTTAGTAACGGATTAAATACAATGAAGTAAAACATTTAGTAATCTCTTAAAACCCACTATGGATTTAACTACAAGAAATGGGAAACTAAAATCAAACATCACGTGTTGAGGTACAACTTTTTTAGAGATGGTTGCCTATACGATTGATGATGTGACATTCGACAAAATTACAGGATACAACCTAATCACTTTTTAATTTTAGACTTAATTGAGTCCATAAAGTCTAGCAATGTCCGGGTATATGCATGGACTTGCATTTGGTAATAATTGGTATTGTCTTATCACGTAACGATAAAGGTTCGTAAAACGAGTGTCGGATATTTATTCGATAACGTCTTTAAGTCGAAATTGTTCCAATATGCTTGGAACATTAAATCGATGACATTATTTTGTGTTTGGCGTGAAAAAGAGATAAAAGCATATTACGAATATCTAAGTATCGTAATTTGCGGTTTTATCGCTTATATGTAATTCAAATGAAATTTAACCACTATACTAGTAATTTTTCAACAAACTATGTGTTGTTAGGTGTTTAATGGTTATCTAATGATCTTAGAACCCTAAATTACATGGATTGTGGGAAATTAAACATAAACAAAATTAACACATACCACTTTACTTGTTTGAAAAATTAGTATGTGAAGTGCATGGACCTTGTTGTGTTTAGTATTGTACATTGATGCGTTGTTGAGATATATTAGAAACTAAAATATATACACACTTATCTTTTCATTTGTACACATTCAAGACGCACAAAAACACTCTCCTCTCTCTCATTTTCGACTAGGAACAAGAACACCCAACCCATTCCCTTCTTTCACCAATTAAGCAAAAATCACATAGGTTTTGTAACACCTGTGCCTCCACGGCCATCAAACAAATGCCAAACCAATGAAATAATGTATTTCATACTTTGGACTTGTATGAATATGTGTATCTTTTGCACATATCGACTCATGTTCGATTTCAAGCTCTAAATCGCTTTCTGGAAGGTTATACGCGCACTAATGCGTAAATATAACCAGTTTAATGCAACGAACACTCCGGAATAGTGAAATAGGCTTAACATACCTTAAATAACCTATACATAACTTAGATATAAGTTTTGGAAGGTTTGGTGTTGTGAAATCAAAGTTAAATCGCTTACAGGGACTAAAATTGACAAACTGCGAAAGTATGCCAATTTGAACTGTAACAGACATTCTGGAACATGACCATAAGTTAAACACACCTTAAATATCCTTTACATAGCTTAGAAATAGGCTTTGAGGGGTTCGGTGTGCTAAAATAAACTTTAGGGTCATTCAGGGACTAAAAGTGTCAAAAAGTGCACAAGTTTGCATTTTCGCGCATAACTCACGTTCTGCATACATTCGGACATCCAAAAATTTATGTAAGCATGACTACATTATATTTTAGTGTTCGCCATAAGAAAAATCCATTCGTCACGTCATTTGGATCGTTTTTCGCGCTTATGCGCATTCCGTCGTAATTAAGCGAACATCGCGACCGTACGGCCAAACGAACCGACATCCGAGATATTTTTGAACATGTTTTAAGTTCCCTATACTTTAACTTCATTTTAGAGCTTTGAAATGGGGTTAACGGGCCTTAAACGTGTCGAAAATGGGCTGAATGCATGACAGGGACCAAAAGTGTAAATCTGCCAAACTTAAGCCTAGCGGTGCGCTACACTTTTAGTGTAGCGGTGCGCTAGGGGTCTCCAGACCAGGTGCAATGTTTAAACAGGCTGTTTGCAGCTGTTTTAACCACAACCACACACTCACCACTTGCCTAATCAGCTGATAAGGACCAATTTAAGCCACCACAACTTTCCGACACTTGTACGGGTTGGATTCATGGCACGTTATCCAAGAAACGATCCCAACGGTGGACCATTTCCTATAAATACCCACCAACATCACACCCAAAAACTCACACCTTTGAATCTGAACTTGCTCTCTAAGTTGTCGTGTTTAACACTTCATACCTGAGAGTGTTCGGGTTCAAACCTTCCATTCTTGGACCCTCCGTAAGTATTCTTTCGTTCTTTTCCTTATTTTTACTGCTTTTCGAGTCAGAAAGTCAAACTTTGTTTGACTTTCAGCGTTGACCAGTAATGGTCAATGCGAAGTTCGTTTGAACTTCGCAACGTGAGTGTAATCACGTTGGTCATAGTCCCTTGGGACTATGCCCACTGATTACCACGTTGTCTAGAGTCGTAGGGTAGGCGATCTAATAAATCGCCTATACCTTCGAACTCGACCCATTTGGTCGATCATTAGGATCCGACCAAATACATTAGGTGACCATAGTAGGTAGGGAATAACCTTCCGAGGTTATACCCTATGGTCGCTTCGTTTAAGTAGTTGTATGATAGGTAGTTTATATGCCTTAGGTAAATTACCAGAATACCCTTTTCATTTATAATTGGTAATTAAGCATATGTAACCTAAACTTTTGTCACATAACTGATTATGTAACATATTTAGGCATATAACACTTGTCATAGGACTAGTTAGACGGTCCGAACGCGTTTCACGCGCACGACGCGTTAAAGTAGCATAAGTTACCTTAATGGGTCGCGATGGGTCGAAAGCACTTAGGTTAGGTTTCATGTAGTATGAAGGCCTTGTTAAACCATATCATATGAGTTCCAACACTCATTTGGTTTACCAAGCCTCATCCTATCCGATCTTCCGATTTAGGTCCGGGTTAATTATGTAGTTACCTATATTAGGTACTGTTTGATTTCCGGGACTCCTCTAGCTTACTTGGTAGTTGTTCAAGACTCCTAAGCACTCCCAGGCGAGTACATTCTTCCCCTATTTTACTGTTTTCAATTGTTTTGGGGTGACTCATATGTGCTAAATGTTTTCGATGTTATAACGATGGTTTCAAAAACGATTAAGGCGATTTATACAAAACTAATAACGATTTCATAAAGTGAACAAACTTGTTGGTTGTAGTTACATAACAAATGACATTCATTAGCAATGATCAAGCCGACCAGTATTAGGTTATGGTACCATAGGATCTGACTAATCCCGTTATTTACTACACCCGTGGTTATGTGTGGGTATGGTAGGTAGCGACTGAATCTGTAAGTATTAACTTACCCTATGGAGGTTTGTTAATACGAAAACGAGAAGCGACGAAAACGAGAAGCGACGAAAACGAGAAGCGACGAAAACGAGAAGCGATGAGTCACGAAGGTTTGAATGTTATTAGCGAGACGATCATATAAGTAGTTTCACGACCTAAAACGAATTAAACGATTTACGATTGGTTTTCACACGATGTTTTAACGATTGGGCATGAACATTACTTGGGTGGTTTGGTTTGGATTAAGTGATTAAGTAACAATGCGTGTGGAATATGATACAAGCATGGTGGATACGCCGCTGGTACTTCCTATATATAAGTGTTTGTATGGTATTACATATTGTAGCGTTATTTGAATCATTTCAGCTCGAGACATAGAACATTTTATACAAATAACATACTTTTCACAAGACATTTATTTACAAACAACTTATCTTATTACAAACTCATTTTACATGGTTATTCATTTAATCATGCATTATTCTCTTATTTATACATATCACCTGAACTTATCATTGTTTTTCAAATAATTTACTAAAACAAATGTTTTTGGGTTAAGAGTCATGGCTACGAGGTTTTACAAATTATAACCCGCTTGATTTGAGTTGGTTAATTAAGTTGCAATATTATACTCTTTTCAAAACAAGGTTTTTTAAATAAAGTATTGCAACGTCTAAACTAGCCATGACTTCGACACTCCTACAAAACCTATGTACTCGCCAGCATTTCTTTGCTGACCTCGTTTTCACATATGTTTCAGGTATTGTTGAATGATATCGATTGATAAGATGCATGCTCACATAGGACTGGACAAGGCCTTAGTGACTCAATAACAATGATAGACTATGTTTAAATAGTGTATTTAGATTTCAAGACGATGTAATTACTCAATGTTTAATAAAACGAAACACTTTTGATATCCATGGTTATGAAACATTAATTCTGTTGCAACACGCCCCGATGTTTCCGCCACGTTTTGTATGTTCTACGTGGTCGGGGTGTGACAGAAAAGATGGTATCAGAGCCAATGGTTATAGGGAATTAGTTTATTAGTAATTAGTAATGCTTTGACCTAGTCTATAACCTTCTTAGGACCCTAACGCGAGTTTACTTGCGTTTAGTCATAAAACAATACCGTCACCTATCCTTAGGCGACGACCACAACAAGAACATAAATTTCAAAACCGCTTTGAAAACTAATCATCTGTTCTAGGATGATTGATTACTAGGTTTTGAACCCTCTATTGTAAGGTTTTGAACTCTCTATTATATGGTTTTGAACCTCTTTGAGTTTTCAAAACTTCGTCAAGGTTTTGGGTTTTAAATAATGTGAACACGTGCAAACTGGAAGGGTGAATGCCTGTATTCTGGGTTTTCTGTCTAGGCAAGCACTTCGTATACATCTCATCAGACGCGAGACCAGTTGTGCTTACCTGGGAATTCTTGGGATGAGTGTTCACTTATAGGCGAGCATGTCTTCGCGATACATTATTTTTGACCCATTTACTTTGATCAGTCACCGTCTCATTTGTTTGCCTTAGGTAACAAACAAATGATCGAAATCTTCATGCGTTATCATTCTGTTTTGATTGTCCAATAATCTTTCACCTGTTTCTCCCTATGCCTTTCTTTTTCTTCAAGAATGTCTCTTCATCACGATGACGCCCAGATATCTGAGCAAACAGCCAAAATTCGCTCAGCGAATAGGCGAAGTAGTCCTGAAGACTGTTGAATTAGCTACTGCCATGTATCATCTCCAGGATGAAGCCACTCAAGAGTCACCAAGACAGGCAGGACCTAGTCAGGCGACAACACCATCAGCCAATAAACCAATCGAGGAATCAAAGACCATGGATGAACGATCCCCTAAGAAGTCAAAGAAGCGAAAGGCTTCTCAGAACTTCGCCATGGTCGCTCACAATGGTAAAGCAGTCCCCAACCAACCAGCTCAACCCCCTGCTAGGTGTGTATAGCTTTTCCTATGATACCTACATCAAGGAACTATGTACCTTACAAACTACTCTTGTGATTTCTCTCTCTCAAATGATTGCTCATGATTCCCTCAAAAATTTTAAGTACTCGTTTCACACTAAGAAACAAAGTACAGAAAATTAAGTGACATTATGAGTAATCGTGCTTTTCGCACATCTGTGCCTTTAAATCCTTGGTTAGATAACTAAGGGTATTTTCAAATCTCATACCCATTACGTTTTGATTTTTCAACATACACAGTACCAGTATTTCAAAACAATCTTCATGATCTCAAAACATTTCATATAGTTTGAAAACAATTTTTCTAGATGCATTGTCTGTGTTATTCCAAAAACATTGACCATGTTATCAAAACCAACCTTTCTAATTTCAAAATATTTCATATAGTCTGAAGACAATATTAACACAATACATTTTCTGATCAAGTGCATGATTTCGAAAAGCATCATTCATGTCTTTCAAAAACCTTATACATAATTTCAAAATTCATTTCGCATGATTTTAAAACATTTTTGTAAATATATCTACCTATTACACCTACTTTATGATTTCAAAAAAAAAAAAAATATTGTATATAAGGTTTCAAAAACGTTAAACACATTTTTCTTAAAAGAACCCCATGCATAGTTTTCAAAAATATTTTTCCTCATACATTGACTTAACCTTCAAAATCCTGCTTCATATGTCGCCTTGGCATATCTAGCATCTCAATTTCATAAGCATTTTACATCATGTTTTGACCTAAGCACATCCAGTGCAAGGTTTCAAAACATCTTCAACTTCTAAAATCCATAAGGGATCTTTTTATCTTCACAATTAGATCCTTGTGGATGATCATCATTCAAATCTGAGTCCTTAATTGGATTCCTTATGTACCTTAATTAGAAGATTTCGGTTCCTAATAATCGAAATCGAATTTTCTTTTTGAATCTTTCTATCTTTATAGTTGGATTCTTGGTAACGTTTAAAGTACCAAATGAAATCCACGGAATGGATTCCTAGTGTGCTTTAAATGCATGTACGCAATTTACAAGACAAATTAACGAACAATTTTGTGGTTATATGATATGTGTTTATGTGTTCTCCTCTATGATTTTTTGTGTTTTTGTATACTCAGGATATTCGTTATCCAAATCCTCGTAGAATCTTTCATATCTGCATATGATGGATTCGTAGTAGGATATTCAAAAGGTACTACCTTAAATCCTTAATGGGCTTCTATGTAATAGTTAAGACCCTTGGGTTATATAGTACCATTCCATGATTCGATGAGAGACCCTTAAGTGGTCTAGTCTAAAAGATTGATTCACAATTTGGTTAAAGAACGACATCTAGTGATGTAGCTGGACAGACTCCTTGATAGTCTATTTAGATCAATTAATGATTTAATTAAAAGGACTCTATGGCGGTCTAGTCACACTCATCACAGGATTGTTCATTTGGTTTTTCCCCTGCACATTTTAAAATAGACTGTGTGGACTATGCAAGGAATTGTCTAATTATGGACGCGTACATAATTATGAAATTTAGTGCACAGAAACCCAGTAAGGTTTATTATGTGTAAGAACCGATAGTGACAACAATAACAAAATGAGAACGATGTAATGGAGGCATGGTGGACGCACCAATGACGCTTCATATACTTGTATATAAGTGTCCCTCTTACATTGCAAACATAATGTTATTAAGGTTACTAGAAGTTCAAGAAACCTAACCAATGTTATTTGATCTTTTCAACTTCATGTTTTAAACTCTCACAAGTTTCCTCTAAATAAATTTCGGGACGAAATTTCCTAAAGTAGGGGAGACTGTAACACCTGTGCCTCCACGGCCATCAAACAAATGCCAAACCAATGAAATAATGTATTTCATACTTTGGACTTGTATGAATATGTGTATCTTTTGCACATATCGACTCATGTTCGATTTCAAGCTCTAAATCGCTTTCTGGAAGGTTATACGCGCACTAATGCGTAAATATAACCAGTTTAATGCAACGAACACTCCGGAATAGTGAAATAGGCTTAACATACCTTAAATAACCTATACATAACTTAGATATAAGTTTTGGAAGGTTTGGTGTGGTGAAATCAAAGTTAAATCGCTTACAGGGACTAAAATTGACAAACTGCGAAAGTATGCCAATTTGAACTGTAACAAACATTCTGGAACATGACCATAAGTTAAACACACCTTAAATATCCTTTACATAGCTTAGAAATAGGCTTTGAGGGGTTCGGTGTGCTAAAATAAACTTTAGGGTCATTCAGGGACTAAAAGTGTCAAAAAGTGCACAAGTTTGCATTTTCGCGCATAACTCACGTTCTGCATACATTCGGACATCCAAAAATTTATGTAAGCATGACTACATTATATTTTAGTGTTCGCCATAAGAAAAATCCATTCGTCACGTCATTTGGATCGTTTTTCGCGCTTATGCGCATTCCGTCGTAATTAAGCGAACATCGCGACCGTACGGCCAAACGAACCGACATCCGAGATATTTTTGAACATGTTTTAAGTTCCCTATACTTTAACTTCATTTTAGAGCTTTGAAATGGGGTTAACGGGCCTTAAACGTGTCGAAAATGGGCTGAATGCATGACAGGGACCAAAAGTGTAAATCTGCCAAACTTAAGCCTAGCGGTGCGCTACACTTTTAGTGTAGCGGTGCGCTAGGGGTCTCCAGACCAGGTGCAATGTTTAAACAGGCTGTTTGCAGCTGTTTTAACCACAACCACACACTCACCACTTGCCTAATCAGCTGATAAGGACCAATTTAAGCCACCACAACTTTCCGACACTTGTACGGGTTGGATTCATGGCACGTTATCCAAGAAACGATCCCAACGGTGGACCATTTCCTATAAATACCCACCAACATCACACCCAAAAACTCACACCTTTGAATCTGAACTTGCTCTCTAAGTTGTCGTGTTTAACACTTCATACCTGAGAGTGTTCGGGTTCAAACCTTCCATTCTTGGACCCTCCGTAAGTATTCTTTCGTTCTTTTCCTTATTTTTACTGCTTTTCGAGTCAGAAAGTCAAACTTTGTTTGACTTTCAGCGTTGACCAGTAATGGTCAATGCGAAGTTCGTTTGAACTTCGCAACGTGAGTGTAATCACGTTGGTCATAGTCCCTTGGGACTATGCCCACTGATTACCACGTTGTCTAGAGTCGTAGGGTAGGCGATCTAATAAATCGCCTATACCTTCGAACTCGACCCATTTGGTCGATCATTAGGATCCGACCAAATACATTAGGTGACCATAGTAGGTAGGGAATAACCTTCCGAGGTTATACCCTATGGTCGCTTCGTTTAAGTAGTTGTATGATAGGTAGTTTATATGCCTTAGGTAAATTACCAGAATACCCTTTTCATTTATAATTGGTAATTAAGCATATGTAACCTAAACTTTTGTCACATAACTGATTATGTAACATATTTAGGCATATAACACTTGTCATAGGACTAGTTAGACGGTCCGAACGCGTTTCACGCGCACGACGCGTTAAAGTAGCATAAGTTACCTTAATGGGTCGCGATGGGTCGAAAGCACTTAGGTTAGGTTTCATGTAGTATGAAGGCCTTGTTAAACCATATCATATGAGTTCCAACACTCATTTGGTTTACCAAGCCTCATCCTATCCGATCTTCCGATTTAGGTCCGGGTTAATTATGTAGTTACCTATATTAGGTACTGTTTGATTTCCGGGACTCCTCTAGCTTACTTGGTAGTTGTTCAAGACTCCTAAGCACTCCCAGGCGAGTACATTCTTCCCCTATTTTACTGTTTTCAATTGTTTTGGGGTGACTCATATGTGCTAAATGTTTTCGATGTTATAACGATGGTTTCAAAAACGATTAAGGCGATTTATACAAAACTAATAACGATTTCATAAAGTGAACAAACTTGTTGGTTGTAGTTACATAACAAATGACATTCATTAGCAATGATCAAGCCGACCAGTATTAGGTTATGGTACCATAGGATCTGACTAATCCCGTTATTTACTACACCCGTGGTTATGTGTGGGTATGGTAGGTAGCGACTGAATCTGTAAGTATTAACTTACCCTATGGAGGTTTGTTAATACGAAAACGAGAAGCGACGAAAACGAGAAGCGATGAGTCACGAAGGTTTGAATGTTATTAGCGAGACGATCATATAAGTAGTTTCACGACCTAAAACGAATTAAACGATTTACGATTGGTTTTCACACGATGTTTTAACGATTGGGCATGAACATTACTTGGGTGGTTTGGTTTGGATTAAGTGATTAAGTAACAATGCGTGTGGAATATGATACAAGCATGGTGGATACGCCGCTGGTACTTCCTATATATAAGTGTTTGTATGGTATTACATATTGTAGCGTTATTTGAATCATTTCAGCTCGAGACATAGAACATTTTATACAAATAACATACTTTTCACAAGACATTTATTTACAAACAACTTATCTTATTACAAACTCATTTTACATGGTTATTCATTTAATCATGCATTATTCTCTTATTTATACATATCACCTGAACTTATCATTGTTTTTCAAATAATTTACTAAAACAAATGTTTTTGGGTTAAGAGTCATGGCTACGAGGTTTTACAAATTATAACCCGCTTGATTTGAGTTGGTTAATTAAGTTGCAATATTATACTCTTTTCAAAACAAGGTTTTTTAAATAAAGTATTGCAACGTCTAAACTAGCCATGACTTCGACACTCCTACAAAACCTATGTACTCGCCAGCATTTCTTTGCTGACCTCGTTTTCACATAT
Organism: Helianthus tuberosus; assembly: GCA_030545235.1. Taxonomy (NCBI): domain Eukaryota; kingdom Viridiplantae; phylum Streptophyta; class Magnoliopsida; order Asterales; family Asteraceae; genus Helianthus; species Helianthus tuberosus. The sequence goes on from CM060441.1 coordinate 65,787,232, forward strand.
GTTTCAGGTATTGTTGAATGATATCGATTGATAAGATGCATGCTCACATAGGACTGGACAAGGCCTTAGTGACTCAATAACAATGATAGACTATGTTTAAATAGTGTATTTAGATTTCAAGACGATGTAATTACTCAATGTTTAATAAAACGAAACACTTTTGATATCCATGGTTATGAAACATTAATTCTGTTGCAACACGCCCCGATGTTTCCGCCACGTTTTGTATGTTCTACGTGGTCGGGGTGTGACAGGTTTAAACTTGTATTGAGATATTAGAAGATTTAGAGCTATATCTTAACACATAAACCTTCATCCATCCATTTTAAGAGGTTTTTTTTTTGTGGTGTGAGTCTTGATCTTGTTTAATTTTTACATCTTGTTTAGTGTTTATTTGTACAAGTCTAATCACCAAAAGAGATGTTAACAAGTTTTTGGATTTAACAAGTAAAACTCATAGATAAAAATAGGATTTTTCAAAGTGTATGTGTGTGGGTTTATGGTCGTGGGTGTGTATGTGTTTTTGTGTGAGATTGTTGTTTGATTTGTTATATTGTAAGTACTTGTATGCTATGCTTGGTGGTTAATGTTCTTTGTTGAAAGATGGTTGTTATGTTCATAAGGTGACGTTTTACTAAAAATGGGGTTTACAATAGTGTACATGGTCATGGAATTTGATGACGATGCTTGATGATGTTGATTGTGATTAACTTGTTAAAATGTAACTACGTATTTTTTAAAGGTAAACTTGGTATATTAGGGTTTGGAATGTAATTATTGTGTATTTAAGCATGTTTAAGTATGTTAAATATATTTTTGAAGTAATATAGCTTAACATGTTAAAAGTGGTGAATTTGAGTTATCAAAGTGTGCATTATGATTATGGGTAAACTTGGCAAAATGTGGTTATGAAAGTTGTTAAGTGTATATCTATACATGATTTTTATGTGTTAAGTATATCTTGTTGATGTAGGACTTATCATGGGAAAATGGTGATCTTGTTATATAAGGTGTATATTAACATAAGGATCATCAAGTTTGGTGATTTGATGGGCTGATTATGATCATCATGCAATTATGGATGTTTTGAGGTTTTGAAAAATAAGACTTGGTAAAATATTAGTAAAAATGTCGTTTTATATAATTCGGGTTTTTTTCAAAACGTATAAGTATTTTAGTATAAAATATACCGTTCCTACTGTGAGACCCTAAATCGTACATGACAAAAATCGCAGCGGAAACACGAACCATAAAATTTCTTTCATTATAAATACCTCAACTTATTAAAAATTTAACTTTAACATAGATATTTCTCATAAATCCGTCATCCTCTTATTTACTAATTAAAAACATAGCTTATGTTTACTACAATATGTACATCAACGTTTCCGTACAATCTCTCTTGTGACTCGATCCTCGATCTCTTTACCTTGATGATCCTCATGGCTTGTACTACCTGCTCTCACCATTTTAAAAATTTACAACATTAGTACGTATCATAAACATATAAGATTTATTTACGTTTATTTTTCGTCCCATCAACTCCTTACATCCAGACTTTCCGTCTGATCATACGATCCGTGGTGAGACTTCTTTGATATTCCTGCATATTACTTCATTCACCAAGCACGCTATTATTATCGTTAGTACTCGTTTTCATTGAGTGCATGCGTACGTTCTTTCACACAAACTTATACATATACTTACGATTACACATAACAACTAATCTATACCTACGTACCTACATACATACGTACGTACCTACATATGTGCATACCTAAGTACATTCATTCATACATACATACATACATATCACATGTCTTCACACAATCCTACATACGTGCATACCTTCGTACATACTCACTTGCGTACAAAAACTTGCTTTCCTACATACACACCTACATACATACATTTAGAGTTATAAAACATACATACGTATATTACCCACATATATACACTTAGACTTACCAACCATACATACGTGTATACCTACATACGTGCTTACATATATACTTACAATCACCTATTGCAACATACCCATCGCATACTTGCCTACTCATATACTTCTTCATATATCCTCGTGTACTTGATCCCACACTATACTTACATACGGTCGTGCATACATACTTACATAACTTCTACATACGTGTACAGATACACACAAACATACATACTTGCTTATCTACATAGGTGCATACCTATATGCTCAGGAGAAGCTTTACGAATCATCGAGTCGAAAAACGATACACCGGGATGCGTTACGGATCATTTGGAAGTGCAAAACTAAGAAAATCGGAGAAGTGGGCTAGACTGCCCGTCGGCGACGGGGTGGGTACCCGTCGGCGACGCCCTCTTAAAACACCCGTCGGACAAATTGTCTCGTATCCAGTAAAATAGGCCGTCGGCCAAATTTGTGATTTTGGGAGCCCGTCGGCGACGGGGTGGGAACCCGTCGGCGACGCCCTCTAGAAACGTCACTTTTCTGCAGTTTTGTTTCGTCGTCCGTACGCACTAAAACGCGCATAACTTTTGAACCGTTTACCCGTTTAACCTCCCGTTTCTTCCTACATGCTTGTAAATTCACATTCTATCATATAAACTTAAAATCCCACATCCGGATTAAGGAAATTCTTATCTTACGCTCTATCGACTTATTATCACATTCTAATTATTTGACCCGTTATGGGTATTTGCGCATTAATTGGTTTATGACATACCAAGACCATACTCTTCGCTTCCATACTTGTTCAAAACATTATACTCATCAAATAACTTGGTTCCTAAACTACTTGTAAGATCGTTTGCCCAAAATACCCATCAAAGGCATTTTGGTCAACTTTAATCCCATCCTTTACGACGAAAGACTACGACACATATTTGACCTCAACCATCATGTTTAGTTAATTAAACACCATATTACTTAACTGAACATAAGAAGTGATTACAGAAATCACTTACCTTATGCGTCCGTGCTCGTATCAGATTCCTTGCCTCCTCTTGACTCGTTAGCCTTCCCTGCTTGAGTCCGTCTTGACATGATTCCTATACTCTCTTTTCATCAAAATCACGCTCTTATTAGCATATGCATTCGTACATGTTAACAATCATATCAATCGCATATTTCACACTTATCTTTCATTAATCATTTCTAACAAACATAACTCATATAATCATATCCATATGCGTTTAGACTCATGTAACTCATCATGTCATTACATTTAACATGGATTGCTATACATGTACCATACGACTTCCCATAAACCTACATTTACGACAACGAGTCAACTCATGTTTCTTATTCTTAGTTGACTTTCAAAAGTCAACTATTAACCATATGTAACTACCGACTTATCAACATACACCCGTAACATCATAATCGACTATACGGACGACACTATATATATTTTATCATTCACTTGATGTAAGTACTACCTTTTAAGCATAACGTACAACTTATTCATGCATAAATCTTCTAAACTCTTACATAACCCATCAAAACCTACTGCTAACCATCATGGATCATTCCCAAATAAACATCAATCATATCATCATCATTTTTCTCCTAATTCATCTAACAAGAATTCATCATACCCACATAATACATCATTCTTTCAACAAGAATTGAACATAGGTGATGAGTCTAGTCATCTTCATCACCATAACTAATGGGTTTATCATATAAACATCAAATTAGCACAAACCATTCATAATTCATGTTTTAAATGATGATTATAACACATACTCATGCTCAATTCCACTTAAACTCATGGATTAGAACATAACCCACTTCACCCATGATCACCAATCTTAGATTTAAGACATACCTTATGATCCCCTCGTGTTGGTGATCATTAATCCATGCTCGGTTATGGATTTAAGCTTCATCTTGCCTTCCGATTTGAGCATAAAGAAGATTTAGGGTTTGAGGCTCCATGGGAGCCTCCTGATCTTTCTCGAACACACACGTATGTGTGTGTTTGTGTGTGTCTAGTTATTTTATAACTAAACTTTCATTTGTTCCACTTTAGCCCCTCGGGTTTACCTTTAAAACATAACTGACACTACCCTCATCTTTTAATGCTTTTGACCATACCCTTAACTAGGTTAAATAGCCTAGTTATTTATTTCATGACGTGTCACATAAGAACATACGAAAAATATTAACATTCAGATTTTGGGGCGTTACAAGTCTACCACCCTTAAACAAGGTTTCGTCCCCGAAACCTTTCTCACTTTCATCGAACACACATTATCTTTTCTTCCAGTCCATCCTTACGACCACTAGCCCATCCTAATGAGAATCTTCTAGCTCCAAGAACCCGTTCCGGAGTTCTTATTAGTATCGATTTCACTAGTAGCGCTAATTTCTAACAACCTTCATAGCTAGTGGTTTATTCCTCATTCAAATATTCCTTCATCATGTGCAATATATCCTTTTGTTTACTTAAATAATTCCAACATTTCATTATTAACATTCTTTCTGTTCATTTGCACATTCATATCGTTTTCGTCGACTAAACGACCTTACTTTGAATTTGAAATCTATACATACTCATATATGCTTAACTTTAACGTTAACCTTATTCTACGTTTTCTATAGTTACGTATGCCTTGCATACCTTTATTTCATCTTTAAATCATTCCGTTCATTTCACATTACTATAGCTCTCACTTCAAGCATTACTTAATTCACGTGTATAAATAGTTCATATCTCTCCAATCATGAGTTAAACATTTTACTAACCTCTTTTTCATTTCCCAACCACGATCCGCACCCCAGATCGATCATCTTCTCCTCTAGTACTAGCCATACAGGCCAGGTTTCATTCATTCGTGTAATGAGCTTCCGCTCGTGCACGTCCTTTCACCAATACGATTGGTTTCATCTCATCAATAGTTCTGCTATAACGTACCACACATTCTATTTCTTACATGCAATCCTTTCATTCAATTAATCATCTCGCCAACTGAAGTACACGCTCGTACTTCCTTCCATTCATGCTTACTTGTAAAGACCTTATTACATCGTTTCAATATTTCTTACTAAGCTTACCCGTCCCGCCCATACTCAAATTATTGTCCGGGTCACAGCCCTTCATCATTCTGACTTCTAAGAGTCAATTACTAACACACCTAACACGTAACTTATACAAAACTTCGTCTATAATACTATCACCTTTTACTTTATACTTATTCCTATGACCCAATCGACTCAATCATGGTCAAACTGTCGACATCTTCTTAGGCGGATTAATTTCATTCTTTTTATATTTTTTTTTGAATCCGTCTCATGGATTCAGACGCATCATTCATGCTTTTTCATTCATTGAATCCGCCTTACGGATTCAAACATTGTATTCATGCCTTTCTTCCTTGAATCCGTCTCACGGATTCAAACATATCATTCATACCTTCTCTTTCTTCTATGATTTGAATCCATCTAATGGATTTCAATCATATCATTCACATCTTTCATTCCTTACATGTGTTGAATCCGTTTCGCAGATTCAGACATATCATTTCTACATTTCCTTTCCTTGAATCCGTTTTACGGGTTCAAACATTCCATTCATGCCTTTCATCACTTGAATCCGTCTCGCGGATTCAAACATTGCATTCATACCCTTCATCCTTGAATCCGTCTCACGGATTCAAACATATCATTCGTATCTTATTGATCCGTACTTAATTACGGATTCCACATTCTTCATTCTTATCAAGCATGTTTTTCATACTTTCATAGTACTCTCAATTCCCCGAGAGTCTTACTTCCCATTTCACCCACACGCCCGCCTGCTACCTAACTCTACCGGACATACCTGTAACAATTATCATGATCTCACGAACGTCATACGTTTCTCGTGTACTGGCCAGGTACACAATCCACATAGTAGTTTCGTGCCTTCATGTAATTGTCACCTTATGTCCGTAGACTTAGGTTTCGGCGCGTGTATCACTTCCAGTACTTCATTACTATACAGTCATTGTCCTTCATTTTGAAAATTTTCCTTCCCTTAATGAACTTTACCATCACTTACACTCACATATTAAATTTACGTACCTGGGCTCATTTGCCTATTTGTCTTATTACCTATTTGCCTGCCTTAGTATTCATCCTAGACTACATTCACGGATCATCCTCTTCCAACGCTTTTGCTTACCTTGCACATACAAAACCGTCAGTTTCTTTATACGTACACATAAGTACCTACTTACATTAGCCTTTACCTTTGGATCTTGATCGAGTCTTAGATTGTACGGATTTCTTATCTCAAGAGCACACAAGTTTGAGTCCAAGTACTTACCTTCTCGTACTTGATTCCCTCAAACCAGGGCTCTGATACCAACTTGTGAGACCCTAAATCGTACATGACAAAAATCGCAGCGGAAACACGAACCATAAAATTTCTTTCATTATAAATACCTCAACTTATTAAAAATTTAACTTTAACATAGATCTTTCTCATAAATCCGTCATCCTCTTATTTACTAATTAAAAACATAGCTTATGTTTACTACAATATGTACATCAACGTTTCCGTACAATCTCTCTTGTGACTCGATCCTCGATCTCTTTACCTTGATGATCCTCATGGCTTGTACTACCTGCTCTCACCATTTTAAAAATTTACAACATTAGTACGTATCATAAACATATAAGATTTATTTACGTTTATTTTTCGTCCCATCAACTCCTTACATCCAGACTTTCCGTCTGATCATACGATCCGTGGTGAGACTTCTTTGATATTCCTGCATATTACTTCATTCACCAAGCACGCTATTATTATCGTTAGTACTCGTTTTCATTGAGTGCATGCGTACGTTCTTTCACACAAACTTATACATATACTTACGATTACACATAACAACTAATCTATACCTACGTACCTACATACATACGTACGTACCTACATATGTGCATACCTAAGTACATTCATTCATACATACATACATACATATCACATGTCTTCACACAATCCTACATACGTGCATACCTTCGTACATACTCACTTGCGTACAAAAACTTGCTTTCCTACATACACACCTACATACATACATTTAGAGTTATAAAACATACATACGTATATTACCCACATATATACACTTAGACTTACCAACCATACATACGTGTATACCTACATACGTGCTTACATATATACTTACAATCACCTATTGCAACATACCCATCGCATACTTGCCTACTCATATACTTCTTCATATATCCTCGTGTACTTGATCCCACACTATACTTACATACGGTCGCGCATACATACTTACATAACTTCTACATACGTGTACAGATACATACAAACATACATACTTGCTTATCTACATAGGTGCATACCTATATGCTCAGGAGAAGCTTTACGAATCATCGAGTCGAAAAAACGATACACCGGGATGCGTTACGGATCATTTGGAAGTGCTAAACTAAGAAAATCGGAGAAGTGGGCTAGACTGCCCGTCGGCGACGGGGTGGGTACCCGTCGGCGACGCCCTCTTAAAACACCCGTCGGCCAAATTGTCTCGTATCCAGTAAAATAGGCCGTCGGCCAAATTTGTGATTTTGGGAGCCCGTCGGCGACGGGGTGGGAACCCGTCGGCGACGCCCTCTAGAAACGTCACTTTTCTGCAGTTTTGTTTCGTCGTCCGTACGCACTAAAACGCGCATAACTTTTGAACCGTTTACCCGTTTAACCTCCCGTTTCTTCCTACATGCTTGTAAATTCACATTCTATCATATAAACTTAAAATCCCACATCCGGATTAAGGAAATTCTTATCTTACGCTCTATCGACTTATTATCACATTCTAATTATTTGACCCGTTATGGGTATTTGCGCATTAATTGGTTTATGACATACCAAGACCATACTCTTCGCTTCCATACTTGTTCAAAACATTATACTCATCAAATAACTTGGTTCCTAAACTACTTGTAAGATCGTTTGCCCAAAATACCCATCAAAGGCATTTTGGTCAACTTTAATCCCATCCTTTACGACGAAAGACTACGACACATATTTGACCTCAACCATCATGTTTAGTTAATTAAACACCATATTACTTAACTGAACATAAGAAGTGATTACAGAAATCACTTACCTTATGCGTCCGTGCTCGTATCAGATTCCTTGCCTCCTCTTGACTCGTTAGCCTTCCCTGCTTGAGTCCGTCTTGACATGATTCCTATACTCTCTTTTCATCAAAATCACGCTCTTATTAGCATATGCATTCGTACATGTTAACAATCATATCAATCGCATATTTCACACTTATCTTTCATTAATCATTTCTAACAAACATAACTCATATAATCATATCCATATGCGTTTAGACTCATGTAACTCATCATGTCATTACATTTAACACGGATTGCTATACATGTACCATACGACTTCCCATAAACCTACATTTACGACAACGAGTCAACTCATGTTTCTTATTCTTAGTTGACTTTCAAAAGTCAACTATTAACCATATGTAACTACCGACTTATCAACATACACCCGTAACATCATAATCGACTATACGGACGACACTATATATATTTTATCATTCACTTGATGTAAGTACTACCTTTTAAGCATAACGTACAACTTATTCATGCATAAATCTTCTAAACTCTTACATAACCCATCAAAACCTACTGCTAACCATCATGGATCATTCCCAAATAAACATCAATCATATCATCATCATTTTTCTCCTAATTCATCTAACAAGAATTCATCATACCCACATAATACATCATTCTTTCAACAAGAATTGAACATAGGTGATGAGTCTAGTCATCTTCATCACCATAACTAATGGGTTTATCATATAAACATCAAATTAGCACAAACCATTCATAATTCATGTTTAAATGATGATTATAACACATACTCATGCTCAATTCCACTTAAACTCATGGATTAGAACATAACCCACTTCACCCATGATCACCAATCTTAGATTTAAGACATACCTTATGATCCCCTCGTGTTGGTGATCATTAATCCATGCTCGGTTATGGATTTAAGCTTCATCTTGCCTTCCGATTTGAGCATAAAGAAGATTTAGGGTTTGAGGCTCCATGGGAGCCTCCTGATCTTTCTCGAACACACACGTATGTGTGTGTTTGTGTGTGTCTAGTTATTTTATAACTAAACTTTCATTTGTTCCACTTTAGCCCCTCGGGTTTACCTTTAAAACATAACTGACACTACCCTCATCTTTTAATGCTTTTGACCATACCCTTAACTAGGTTAAATAGCCTAGTTATTTATTTCATGACGTGTCACATAAGAACATACGAAAAATATTAACATTCAGATTTTGGGGCGTTACACCTACGAAAATCGAGTTTTAAATATAAATGACCAAGTCTTGACATCGTTACGATAACTATATATATTTTCACTTTACAAGTATTTTAAAATACAAAATATATATTTTCGGTTCGTAAAATATTTTGTTATATATCTTTCAAAAAACGGTTACTAAGTCGTCTAAGTGTGTTTATGTGAAATTTGATGATTTGTGAACGCTTATTGTTTGGTAGTTTTATATTATCATGTCGATGATGAAACGTGTTTATTTGGCTAAGTGTGATCCATATTTGATTCAAATGAATTCCATGAGTTTTATAGGTTGCATGCTTAGCGAAAATGGTTAAGTGTTGTGTAACGGAACTATATATATATATATATATGGAAAAAGTATATCGTACATTACTGCTTAACGTACTTCACGTACGACAACGTGCGTTATTTGTTCTATAACATGCGTGATTAATGGTTTCAATATGCGTGATTATTGTGTTTCAACATGCATGATTTTGGATTTTTGAGTTATAACGTGCGTGATTTTAAAATGAACGTGCGTAATTACCTGTCGTACATGATGTACATTAAGCCGTAATGTACGTTAACCTTCCTCTCTCTCTCTCTCTCTCTCTATATATATATATATATATATATGTTTTGGTATGTTAACGAGTTTTGACGAATGTAGACGGGATGTACATGTTATGTATGTAGTATGTGCTACGTGTTCGGTATGGATGATGTATACATGTGGAATATGTTGAACGTGTTACATGGTAAAGTTGTATGTTCATAATATATATGTATCTGAGCGAACGCTGTTTGTTAAGTGCTCTTTGTATGTGCACGAATGTATGTATTTATATGTATATACGATTGATGAGCAAAATGTTTGTGTCAACGAACGGATTTTCCGTAAATATATAAAAAAATACTAAAGATGTTATTATTTAGGATATTTTAGTTGGATTTAAATAATCCCAACTTTCTCAATTTGGCCGATAATAATCCCAACTCAGTTATTTGTTGATAATAATCCGAACTGCTTCACTTTTGGCCAATAATAGTCTGCGTTAAAAATAGCTTAACGCAGTTAAGATTTTTTCTCGAATTACAAACCGATGTTTTAGGGCTTTTGATTGGAGTGAGGATACGGGTTGATTGATGTAAAATTTACCTTGAAATACTACTGCCCCAAACAACGAAAACGATGCTTCAATTCGGGTGTTTAAACTTCCAATTAACAAAAATTAAGTCGTTTAGAGCACCGTTTAGAGGTATGTTTTACATAAACCAACTCGTATCCTCGTTTTGATTAAAATCCATAAAACATGGATTTGTAACTCGGCAAAAAAAATCAACTCCGTTAAGCAATTTTTAACGGTGGACTATTATCGGCCAAAAGTGGACCAGCTCGGATTATTATCGGCAAATAACTGAGTTGGGATTATTTCGGCCAATTGAGAAAGTTGGGATTATTTAAATCCAATATGCCAATCTATTTTAAGAATAAATATATATATTTGGCCGATTTCGACGTAAATGTTTTGCGGATGTCGTTCCACGAGAATAAATATAGTATTTTTTTGGTAATTATAAAACATGAAAAAAAACTTGCATGCCAACCAATCATAGATATCATCGATCATCAAAATATTAAAATATTTTGATTGTTGATGCACCTATCTACGTTGATACACTGAAAAAGTTTTGTCAAAACTCATAGTTTCTACTTCGAGACCAAAAGCCCTTCTGATTATCTCAAAAGTCAATGGTGTAGATATCCAAATCACTCCACAATCCTTATCCACCACTTTTAATCTCAATGATGAGACATGTACGGACTCTTTATCTAAAAATGACCTTCAAAATGAGTTCACTTAAAGAGGGTATGACACACAACTGGTGGGAGCCACTTTTCAAACCACATTTACCACCAAAAAATAAATTCTTTTTCCATACCCTCCTGATATGTTTATCAGCAAAAACCACCGCTTTTAATGAATACCTTTGAAAACTCAGTATTTAGGACACACTATTTTGACAAATGAAAATTATAAGCTATCTCAAACATTGTTTATGGACATGGTGGCAAATGAAAAGGCCATTAAGAATGGTACTGCTAAAGCCTTCATTAGGTTTCTAAGGCTACTTAGCTTTTACCTAGATAAGGTTTTAGCTCAAAACATTTTTGAACAGGGCCTTCAAATAAACAGTCTTTCAAATGAAACTTTTACTCTCATGATGACCAATAAAGGTCAAGAAAAATGTTGAGGAAGAAAATGTTTTGACAACAGAGGTTACAACCACTGTTACAGAGCCCACTGCTCCTGATGCCCACAATGCACAACCCCCCACCATGGTACCCACATCAGCAAAATTCACAAAAATTACTCCAATACACAAAGCCTAACGTGCCAAAAAGGTAACTCTGGAGGTTGAGATGCTAGAGGAGCCTACTGTAACACAAATGCAACTAACGTATGTTGTTACTTCCTCACAACAGATGCAAACATCTCCACCCATCCTAACTCCTCACGTATCCTCACAAAATGATAGTGTTGTAAGCATAGGGGAACCAAATACTGAGTTTGATGATTCACTTAAACATCTATACTTTAGCCCTGCTCTAGGGACTGGATTTCTTTCAACTCCACCCCTACATATATACTCACCACAATGAAACCATTTCTTGATGCAATTGATAAAACTGGCTTAAACACTCCTAGTTCCTCTCAATCACCAATCACAGAAGGTATGCCCCTACATGTGACTAAGCCAAATCTAGAGATCATTGCAAACCCACAAGCAGAGGAGGGTACACCCCTTGTGTTACAAGTGACACTTGGAGGTTTTTCAAGTAAGGCAACCACTACAACTGTTGGGACAACAGTCTCACAGTTGGATAATGGTTACATAGCTAAGACCCCTTGAAGGCAACAACTGTTGAGTCTACAATAGTACACTCTTTAACAGTTGGAAGTCCCCAGAACCAAGAACAATGGGCATTTAATTCAAAACCAGATACAACTACCTCTGGTAGGAATCCAGATGATCCTATCAATTTAGGTGATGGATTAAGATATCAAGAATTGACGAAGAGAGTAACCAAAATGAAATCCTCAATTGATCAAATCAAAGAAATAATGACCACTCTTGTGCAAAACTTTAGAACTCCACCAACAAATGCAGAACTTGTAGAGAAGGGTCCCATGTACAACCTAATCTCCAACTTCAAAAGCAATCTGCTGATGCCACCCATAATATCCATAGTTGATCAAGAGTATCATTGACAAAAGGTACAAAACTACACAAGGAAAGATCAAAGCCATCAAATATCATCTCCTTAAAACAACAGGAAATGCTCCAACACCCAAGTATCCAGAAGATGATGCCAAAAAATGGGAGAGTGAAAGCATGAGAAAACTTCCTCCTCAAGTCAAAAGAGCTCAAAAGAAGCCTGGCACATCTGCAGCCAAAAGGCTAAAGAAGATGCCCTTAAAAAGGAGAAGAGAAGATACACAAGATAAGATAAGAATGCTCTGGTAGTACAAGAGATCTTTAAAGAAAAAGAGTTCAAGAGAATCTAGGTTCTTAAATAGATGCCCCCACAAGAAGACAACTTGCAATACAAGGGTCTCAAAGCTCTGTTGCTAGTTCCACTGTTCCATTGAAAACCACCGTTCCATCAAAACCAATCATTGCTACTACTCAAACTACTGATCTTCTGGTCCAAACATATGTTGCCATTAAAAAAGTGACAACAGATGTTACATCCATAATAACACTTACCACATTCCTAGAACCACTCAAGCCAATTTCCCAAAAGGCCCATTCTAGTCTCCTAAGCACAAAAAGAAACCTACTAAAACAAATCTCATCACCACCCACAAAAACATATGGACTACAAACAAGAAAAAGAAAAGCAAAATTCATTATCTAAAATGATGATGAAGAAGAAATACCTCAAGCCTCACCCATCAGAACCACATCGTCATTACCAACATCCACCAACCAACTCACCATCACTTCCACATCATTACTAATATCAAACCCATTAACCAAAACTGCCATAATCACCTTTACACATCCATTAGAGTTGAGCACTGTATCACAAGAAATACTGCCCTTCTACTGTACATCAAATGCAAGTTAACTCACCTTTCCTTCTCTTCAAAGCTTCCCAAAGCCAACTAATGTAAAAGAATATTTGGAGCTGAAGTTGAAGCAAGCAGAGAAAATAGCTACTGGGAGAAGCCAAGGAAAAGATGATAAACAGGCACAAATAATCTTGTTTGAAGAATTCCAAAAAGTGAATGCTTTAGAAGATTATGCTAAAGATGTCTGCAACAATCTGTCTCATGCTCTTGTCAAAGATCTAGATCTTAGAAGGGCATTAAGAGAAGACTGTCATGACCACATCATGAAAAAAAAACCATATAAAGCAACTAGAGCACAAATTACAAGATGGTCAACTGAATCCCTACTTGATGAAATCCTAAGGATTGAAAAGTTGCTCATAGATCTAGAGATTAAACCAACACCTCCCAACTGGAAAACAGGAATAAGGTCAAATGACAAAAAAAACATTGCAGTTGAAGAGGATGAAAGAAGAAATGGTTGCAGCCAATTTTGGCACCATGAGATCATTGGCAAAATGGGATGAGCCAACAATCACAGAGAAACCATAAGAAACTTGAAATTTTAATAGAAAATGATCCCTCAATCCCAAAAAAAAAATCGAATTATGAACAAATAGACTCCCCCATCAAAACATTAGTTTGATCCTTCAGAGCTTCCATTTGCAAAGAACATCTCAACAACTGTAAGAAGCTATATCAAAAGACAAAAGGAGTTGTCAGAATAAGATATGAATATGTATCAAGATGAGCACATGAAAGAAGGAATTAGAAATGAGCTAATGTATGGGCATCCAGATAAAAAACCTAAAGATGAACTTGGTCAAATTTCGGGAAGGCCAGTTTTCCCAAACTCATCTTCAATAACTTTTGGCCCATGAAATCCATCAAGCCTCAAAATTCTAAAATGGAAGTCTGATAAGACAGCCATGAATTGAATCTGCTTATGGCTAATGGAGAAGTTAAAAAAATCTCCATGAATGGTGCCTTTGGCCTCAAGAATGAAGATCTGCAAGACCTATTGGGTCTTGAACTCGAAAGGGACCCAGGAGATAATTACTCACTGAACTTTGAGTTACAATTTAAATGGCAGATTAGAGAGAAATTGATGAGAAATAAAAGATGATTAAATAAAGCTGAGTTTTGGTATCACCTGTTCTAGAGGGATATTGTTGGACCTACAAAAGAACAAATGATATAAAATAAGCACGTTATGATCTACAGCTCTCCCCAAAGATAGTGAATCTTGAACACTAATAGAACATTTGTTTGAAGACTACAAAGCACTATTGAAGACTGGAAAGCATTGTTGAAGAAGAAAGAACATCTGTTCAAAGGCCAAAGCCTTGTTGAAGACAAAACTCTGATGGAGAAGACCAAACATTTGTTAGGCCTAAACAGGTGTTTAGAACTAGTTAACCGAGGTTTAAAGAACATGCCTTATCAATGTAACAATGTTAGTTTAAAAAGATGTTTAGTATATTTAATCAGTTGTTACAGTCCGTCAGATGTTTCTAACATCTGTGGAATCTTTTCTTTTAGGAATGTTAGATGTCGCTATTAGGGTGATGTCACGCCTCATTGCGAACAAAGGTTTGTACTAAGTATAAATAGATCAAACTTGTGAGTGATCTATTTTATCACTTGGCATCCTTATTGTACGAACAAAAGAGAGTAACCAAGCTGACGGAGAGTTTGTATAATCATTTCTGTAATTGTAATAATTTGATTTCAATAAAACACCGTTTTGATAAAACTTTCCATTCTTGTGTTTGACTTTAATTTCCACTGCATTCATTACTATTTTCCATAATTCATATTATTTACATTTCATTAATCCCTGTCATAGAACAAATACAAGTGAAAACTCATATCCAAACAATAATTTTTAGTTTTTTTTGTGGTTCATGTAAAAATTCAAAAGAAACTTAATATTTTTTTTTTTAATTTTAAAGGAATATGATTTTTTTTAATTTAAAAAAAATTATATTTTTTTTTAAATTTTAAGGAACACATTTTCTAATTTTTTAAACAAAAAATACAAAATAAAATTTTAAATATATGTTTAAAGTTTAAGAATTTTTTTATAAATTTTAAACATATTTTAAATTTATAAGGAATATAATTTTTAAAGCATTGCTATCATAATTAAAATTTTAAATATATTTTTGCAGGAGAAGTTATTAGGAAAGTTTCTAAATACTTTAAAACATAAAAACGCAAAAGAAATTTTATAAAGTGAAAGCAAAGAAAGCAAATTTTCGTTGGAGCATGGAACGTTATCATACAAATTCTAGAGGTTTTGTTATCTTCCATAGGGATATTTACATGGCCGAGATTCTGAAAAATTATAATCATAGATGTTTTGTTGAATGCCCGGGTCAAGTTAATCAACTAAAGGTTTTAAGAATGAAGTACGTTAATAGGATTTTATAATTAGAACTTAACTTGAAGATATAAGATGTAGTAAAAAGAATTGATGAATTTCAACTTCATAAAAAAGAATAGAAGGAACTTTTAAATTATGCAATTAAAAACTGAAAAAATTGAGTTTGGCAAGTTTAATAGTTTTATTTATAAAATTTTTCTACATATAAAAATGATGAATTTAATATGTGAAATTTGAATAGTTTAAAGTATTGTGATATTTTTTATTTTAAAACTCAGTTTTACATAATTTATTGTATTTTTTTAAGAAAGATAGATTTTAATCATTAAATTTTTTTTAACATGTAAATGTTATTAATTATATACTTATATTAATGTGTTATATCTATATAATTAAAGATTCAATAATAATATTTTAGTTTAGATTTTTATTTTAAATCTTTACTTTTGAGTGAATTGCCAGTTGTGTCCTTTATTTTTATACCATTTTTTTTTCAGGCGGTGTCCTTTATGTTGAAAATTGATGAGCTTTATACATTATGTTTTAAAATCTTACACGTTTTATCTTTTAGGCCTAACCCAATTATTTTTTTTAGTTAAAAAAGATAACCCAGGGGTATTTTAGTCTTTTTACCCAATTATTTAAAAACTATTTAAATAAATAAAACAAATTTAATTTAATATATATATATATAGACACACACACACACACATAAAAGGAAACAAACATGTCTCTCTCTACCCTCTATCTCTTTCTCTATCTCTTTTCTCTCGAACTCTCCCTCTATATACACGTTCATAGTCATCACCTGCAACCACCGGCGGAGCTCACGATAGCACTATTTATTATTCGGCGCGTGGACCATTTCCACCTCATAACTAGAGATGCAGAAAACCACTGGATATGTCGGTGTAACCAAGTGGCGGAGACGAAGGATCAGAGTTACAAACGACCATTACAAGTGGCTAGGGTTCTGGCGACATGAGGATTAACGGCAGCTAGGTTCTGGAGGAGAATGGCGTCTAGGTTCTGGTGGCTAGGGTTTACTTCAGACAATGATCATGACAGTAAAAGTTAATATTTCTTTCGGTTCTATGATTGAGATTGTGTTTGTGTTGGTGGATGATGCTAAGATATGTTTTTAGGGGTTTAGATTGAAGAGTGAAGATGTAGGGTTTAAGGTTGGTGGCGGCGAATGGTGGCGATCGGAGTGGTTGGAAAATTGGGGGTTTTGGATTTGTATGGTGTGGATTTGGATAGGAGATGGGATTAGAGCTGAAGGGAGGGTTGTGTCACACCCCGACCGCATTAAAACAACAAACCGTGGCGGAAACGTCGGGGAGTGTCGTAACAGAATCATTGTTTCACAACACATGGATTTGAAGTTTCGTTTTATCAAATTAAGTTTATTACATTGTATTGAAATCAGAAACAAAACATGAACAATTGTCTTTCATTGTTATTAAGTCACTAAGTCCTCGTCCATCCCTATGTGTGCATGCATCATAATCATCATCAAACATCATCAACTATGGTACCTGAAACATATGTGAAAATACGTCAGCATAAAAATGTCGGCGAGTACATAGGTTTTGTGAGAGTATCGGATTCATGGCTCGTTTACATGTTGCAATACCTCGTTTGACTACAAGAGTCGTTACTTAAAAACCTTGTATTGAAAAGAGTTTGGTATTGCAATATGAATAACCAGCCCAAAATAAGTTGGTTATAGTTTATAAAATCCCGTTGTCATAAATCTTAACCCAAAACATTTGTTTAAGTAAACCAAATTGTAAATCGTTCTCGTAATAAAACTCGTATGGTTTATATCATTTAGTAAACATCGTTGAGTGACATCATTTAGAATCGTTCGTCCAAGTGATCTAGATAACGCAACGACATGTAATGTGTTAAAAGCACTTATATATAGGAAGTACCAGCGGCGTATCCACCATGCTTTTATCACATTACACCCGCCCCGTTACCTAATCACTTACCATAATCCAATAGTTTAATAGTTCAATTAGTTCTAATCGTTCAAATAGTTCAAATAGTTCACCTAAATCAAATAGTTCCAATGGTTCAAACAGTTCAAATAGTTCACATAGATCAAATAGTTCTAGTGGTTCAATAGTTCAAATAGTTCACATAGTTCAATAGCTCCAGTGGTTCAATAGTTCAAATCGTTCACATAGTTCAGATAGTTCCAGTGGTTCAAATAGTTCAATATAAACCACAACATTCGTTTTAGGAAACTCGAAATCGTTTAGCACATATGAATCACCCCAAAACAATTGAAAATGGTAAAAGAGGGGACTATGTACTCACATCGAAGTGCAAAGTATCCTTGACTAATGAACTAGCAAAGCTCGAGTAAACCAAGGAATTCAAGTAGCACCTAGAAATCGAGTCGCTAAGTTAATAAATTGACACCTAAATCGGAAGATCGGGTAGAATGAGATCTTGTAAACCAAATGAGTTTCGGAAGTCATGTAATATGGTTTAACAAAGCCTACATTCTAAATCGAAACCTATCCTAAGTGCTTTCGACCTGTTACAACCCATTAAGGTAGCTTATGCTACTTTAACGCGTCGTTCGCGTGAATGTGCGTTCGAGACGCCTAACTAGTCCTATGACAAGTATTATATGCCCTAACATGTTTAAATATGTTGCATAATCAGTTTAAGTGACAAAAATTAAGTTACATATGCTTAAAATCCAATTATGCATGAAAAAGGGCATTTTGGTCATTTTCCTAAGGCATATAAACTACTTATCATACAACTAATTAAACTAAGTGACCATAAGGTATAACCTCGAAAGGTTATTCCCTATACAACTATGGTCACAAAATATGCTTGGTCAGATCCTAACGATCGACCACACGGGTCGGGTTCGAAAGTCTAAGCGATTGTTAAGACCGCTTAACTTACGACCCTAAACAAGCACTAGACTAAAAGTGACGAGTTAAACATGTTAAAACATGTTTAACTAAGTTAGAAAACAGGTTTGGTATCAAAACAAAGTGTTTTGATACCCGAAAATAGCTTCATTGCAAAATACGCATAAACACGTATTTTGACCGAAACTTTGACTTGTCACTTCGACTAATCAACGTGGTAATCAGTAGGTATAGTCACAAGGGACTATAACCATCGTGATTACGCTCACTTTGCAAAGTTCAAACAAACTTTGTGTTGACCAAATCGTGGTCAAAGCAGAAAGTCAAACACTGTTTGACTTTCATGCTTGAAAAGCATAAAAAGCATGAAAGAAGCTTACAAAGGGTCCAAGCAAGGAAGATTTGATTCAAAATACTCAGGTATGAAGTGTTAAACTTCAACTTAGAGCAGAATTGAATCAAATGGTGTGAAGAAATGTGAATGAGCAAGTGGGTATTTATAGTAAGTCTTGAGTTTACAAGATCTTGACAAGTGTTTTTGCAAGAATCAAAGCTCAAATCTCACCATACACTTATGCCCATAGATTACAATACCAAGGGAACATCAAAACAAGCTCATTGTATCAAAAATCAGGGGTTAAAACCACTAAAATCAGCTGAAATGATCAGATTCAAAGCTTCTGTCTGTGTATCAGTCACGGCCCGCGAAGAATGGCTCTTCAGCCTACGCGGCCCGTGAGGGACAAGTTGGCAAAATGGCAGAAATGGTCCCTGAATACTAAACAGTGTGATTTTGATGCTTTTAAGCCCTGTTAACCCCATTTCAAGGCTCCACAATGATGTTATAGCATAGGGAACTTGAAATATGCTTGAAAACATCTCAGATGTCGGTTCGTTTGGTCGTACGGTTGCGTTATTCAGTAAATTACGATGAAAACTCGAATGCGACGAATGGTATTTTTGCATTCCAATCACTAAAATAAAATATTTTAATGATTACAAAAATTTTTGGATGTCCGGATATGTTCAGAATGTAAGATATGCGCGAAAATGCAAACTTATGCACTTTTTGACGCTTTTATTCCCTGTTTGATCAAAAAGTTTATTTTCGCGTACCGAACCCCTCAAAGCTTATTTCTAAGCTATGTAAAGGATATTTATGGTATGTTTAGCTTATGAGAAAGTTCCGGAATGTTCGTTACTATACAAATCGGCATAGTTTCGCAGTTTGACACAATTAGTCCCTGCGATCGAATAAACTTGTTTTCGACTCACCAAACCATCCAAAACTTATTTCTAAGTTATGTAAAGGTTATTTAAGGTATGTTAAGCCTATGTCACTATTCCAGAGTGTTTGTCACGTTAAACTGATTACGTTTATGTATCAGTTCGCGTATAACTTTCCAGAAAGCGATTTAAAGCTCGAAATAGAACAAGAATTGATATGTGCAAATGATACACGTATTTATACAAATACCAAGTATGAAACACAAGATTTCATTGGTTTTGTATTTGTATGATGGTCGTAGAGGCACAGATGTCACAATCTCCCCTACTTTAGGAAATTTAGTCCCGAAATTTATTCGTAGGAGTCTGTCTGTAACGTTATGTTGAACAATTGTCTTGTATGGAATCTAGGGTGTTATCTATTTGCGTAGAGTAACCCATCAAATATTTCTATGCAAGGCATAAGTTTATCATTCCCCAGTGGATATATTTTGAAGCGATAATGAATGGATGATTCATTTTCTCCAGTGGATTCTTCGTCAGATGTGGAAATGAAGGATTGTCGCAAAGTATATTCATTTTCCTAATGGATTTTTCTTCAGAAGCGAAAATGAATGGATGATTCATTTTCCTCAGTGGGTACTTCGTCCGAAGTGGAAATGAAGGAATCGATACAGGATTATTCATTCCCCAAATGGATATTTCTTTAGAAGTGAAAATGAATGGGTAATTCATTTTCCTCAGTGGATACTTCGTTAGAAGTGGAATGAATCTATTTATTTTCCTCAGTGGATATTTCCTCAAAAGTGAAAATGATGGATGGTTCATTTTCCTCAGTGGGTACTTCATTAGAAATAAAAAAGACAAAATTGATGCAGGATTATTCATTCCCTCAGTGGGTATTTCTTTAGAAGTGAAAATGAATGATCAATTCATTTTCCTCAGTGGGTACTTCGTCAGAAATGGAATGAATTTATTCATTTTCCTCAGTGGGTATCTCTTCAAAAGCGAAAATGAACGGATGGTTTACTTTTCCCTCAGTGGGTACTTTATCAGAGATGAAAATGAATTTGTTCATTTTCCTCAGTGGATATTTCTCAGAAGCAAAAATGAATGGATTCATTTTCCTCAGGGGGTACTTTATAAGAAATGAAAATGAACACGGTTCATGAATAGATTATTCATTTCCCTCAGCGGATATTTCTTTCAGAAGTGAAAAATGAATAGCTAGTTCATTTTTCCTCAGCGGGTACTTCATCAGAAATGGAAATGAATATGGTTCACTTTTGTTTCTTGCTTAGGTTGATATATGATAAAACTTGTTGTGGTTTCTGTGCACTGAATTCCATAATTATGTATGCATCCATAATTACGTAATTCCTTGCACAGTCCGCACAGTTTATTTTATAATGTGTAGGGATAGAATCGGTCGAACACATAACACGTAAGCACATAATTGTCACTCACTTGCTCACTTGGTTAACAATTCGTTATCAGTTTGTTATTCATTTGTTATTAACTTGTTGTTAATTTGTACATGTGCATTCAAAGTACACCAGGAATCCAATCAATGGACTACCACCAGCACTTTTAAACATCGTCAAGAATCTATCTATAAAGATAAGATAATCTTACAAGGATTCGATTTCGTTCACAATGAATCGTAATATTCGTATTAAAGCACACAAAGAAAACAATTAAGGACTTTGATTTTGCGCTTTAAACATTTACAAGGTATGCTAAGACCACATACGAAGTATAGTGTTTATGAAATCAAGGTGCTAGATATGCTAAGAAAACATATGAAGCAAATGGGTCCTTGAATATTTTGTGCTAAGCATGCTAAGTCAGCATACTAACCAGAGTGTTCTTGAAAATCGTGTAATACGTGTCATAAAACAACATACGAGCAAATTGTTTTTGAAGGCTATGCTTGAAATTGTTAAAAATGTGTTTTTGAAAACCTTTTTGTAATGTTTTTGAAATCATGTACTAAATATATTAGGTAAACATTTTGATGAAATGTTTTTAAAATCATGTGAGATGATTTTGAAAACATGTATGAGGTTTTCGAAAACATGCGTAATCTTTTGAAATCGTATGGTGTGTAAAATATCGTGAAGTCGGGAAGATATGATATGTAAGACCAATCAAGGGCTTACGAAAGTGCCCTTGGGTATCCTATTAAGGATTTAATGTGGTACTTTGGGTATTCGTCCGGAGTTGTAATCTCGCACCTTGTACTTCGTTTCTTAGAGGGAACTAGTACTCAGGATTTTCATAAAGATCACGAGTGATCACAAAAATGGAAGAACTACAAGAGTAGTTTGTTGTGTAAGGAACACAGTTCCTTGGTGTCGGTATCGAAAGGATACGTCGTTCATACCTGTAATCACACTTGTTTTCGTATATCGTAATGCAAATAAAGATTTATTTATAAACCAAAATATTTGTTTCATTGTTCTAGGATTACAAAAGGAAAATAATACATAAACTCTGATTATTTCAAAACAGCGTCGTCTTCCAGTCAGTCGAATGCTCATCCACGTGCTGGATTTGCATTAGCAAGTTTTGGGTAATTGTTTCTAAAATGGCCCATCTCGCCACAATTGTAGCAAGAACCTGGTGGAAAACGAGCTTGAGCAGGATTGTTATCAGCTTGATTTGGTGCAGCTGTAGCTCGGCAAACCCTAGCTGTGTGACCAGCAAGTCCACAATTTAGGCATTTGCGGAATTTCACACTAGCATGATGATGAAGGTTACATTGGTTGCACAAGGGTGCAGTCCCGTTGTATGGCTTCTTAGCAGGGGGTTGAGCTGGTTGGTCAGGGATAGCTGGATTGTTTTGAGCAACCACGGCGAAGTTCTGAGAAGCCTTTCGCTTCTTTGACTTCTTGGAGGATTCAGTCTGCTTATCCTTTGGTTTCATTTCATTGGTTGGTTTCTTGTCCCCATTTCGGAAAAGTTTACCTTTCCTGGTCTGAGATTCAGTCAGGGTAGCGGATAGCTCAATGGCATGTCTAACTGTAGTAGGGTTGCTACTAGTAACAATGTCTTGTACTGAGTCAGGGAGACCATCAATGTACTTTTCAATTGCCTTATCCAAAGGCGTAATCATGGTTGGGCATAACAGACTTAGCTCCTCATATCGGTCCGTGTAGGCTCGATGCTCACCACTATCTTGCTTAAGATCGTTGAATTCCCTTTCCAATGTCGTGATTTCATGACGAGGACATAATTCCTTCATCATTAGAGCTCGAAGCTCTTCCCAAGTTTGAGCAAGTGCCACATCGGCACCCCTATCTCTCATCACGCCATTCCACCATGTTAACGCTCGTTTCTCAAAAACACTAGATGCAAATTAAACCTTTCGCTCATTTGGATACTGAACATGTCTGAATGTGCTTTCTAGACTCTCGAACCATTGTAGGAGCGCAGTTGCTCCTTGGGACCAGAAAATTTCGATGGCTTAGCTGAATTGAATGTTTTGAAATTACACTGAGCATTGTTATTGTTGTTAGCTTGGTTTATCTGGGTAATGAGATTCGGAAGCACAACAGCCATCTGCTGAACGATTGTGGTTGCGAGGGCACATCCTGTTCTGGATCACGTTTAGGTGGCATAATTTAAAAAGAACAAGGAAACATGAGAAATGAGTGAGATTGATGATTGGATAAACAAAAGAGGTATTGAAGATAACAATGAAACATAAGGAAGGCGATCATTCGTTCGTTACTTCGAACAAACAAACGATGCACAGAGACTGAACAAAGTAAATAGGTCCTTATAATGTATCGTGTAGACATGATTTAGCCTATAAGTGGACACTCATCCCAAGAGTTCCCAGGTAAGAGTGACTGGTCCGATTATGTGTATTTGTACGAACACTCTAGCCTTAGACAGAAAACTCGTGATACAGGCACCCACCCTTCCAGATTGCACGTGTTCACATTAATAAGACCCAAACTTTGATAAGATTTTGAAAACTTTGAAGGTTCAATACCTTATAATAAATCATATATGAGGAGATGATTAGTTTTCAAGTTGGATTCGTATTTCGTGTTCTTGTTGTGGTTGTTACCTAAAGATAGGCAACAGTATTGTTTTAAGATCTAAATACAAGAATCTTGTGTTAGGGTCCTAGGAAGGTTATAGTCTAGGTCAAAGTATTACTAATAACCTAATTCCCTATAACCATGAGCTCTGATACCAACTCTTCTGTCACACCCCGAAAGCGTTAAAACAACAAACCACGGCGGAAACGTCGGGGAGTGTCGTAACAGAATCATTGTTTCACAACACATGGATTTGAAGTTTCGTTTTATCGAATTAAGTTTATTACATTGTATTGAAATCAGAAATAAAACATGAACAATTTTCTTTCATTGTTATTAAGTCACTAATGCCTCGTCCATCCCTATGTGAGCATGCATCATAATCATCATCAAACATCATTAACTATGGTACCTGAAACACATGTGAAAATACGTCAGCATAAAAATGTCGGAGAGTACATAGGTTTTGTGAGATTATCGGATTCATGGCTCGTTTACATGTTGCAATACCTCGTTTAACTACAAGAGTCATTACTTGAAAACCTTGCATTGAAAAGGGTTTGGTATTGCAATATGAATAACCAGCTCAAAATAAGTTGGTTATAGTTTATAAAATCCCGTTGCCATAAATCTTAATCCAAAACATTTGTTTAAGTAAACCAAATTGTAAATCGTTCTCGTAATAAAACTCGTATGGTTTATATCATTTAGTAAACATCGTTGAGTGACATCGTTTAGAAATCATTCGTCCAAGTGATCTAGATAACGCAACGACATGAAATGTGTTAAAAGCACTTATATATAGGAAGTACCAACGGCGTATCCACCATGCTTTTATCACATTACACCCACCCCGTTACCTAATCACTTACCATAATCCAATCGTTTAATAGTTCAATTAGTTCTAATCGTTCAAATAGTTCAAATAGTTCACCTAAATCAAATAGTTCCAATGGTTCAAACAGTTCAAATAGTTCACATAGATCAAATAGTTCTAGTGGTTCAATAGTTCAAATAGTTCACATAGTTCAATAGCTCCAGTAGTTCAATAGTTCAAATCGTTCACATAGTTCAGATAGTTCCAGTGGTTCAAATAGTTCAATATAAACCACAACATTCGTTTTAGGAAACTCGAAATCGTTTAGCATATATGAATCACCCCAAAACAATTGAAAACGGTAAAAGAGGGGACTATGTACTCACATCGAAGTGCAAAGTATCCTTGACTAATGAACTAGCAAAGCTCGAGTAATTCAAGGAATTCAAGTAACACCTAGAAATCGAGTCGCTAAGTTAATAAATTGACACCTAAATCGGAAGATCGGGTAGAATGAGATCTTGTAAACCAAATGAGTTTCGGAACTCATGTGATATGGTTTAACAAAGCCTAGATTCTAAATCGAAACCTATCCTAAGTGCTTTCGACCTATTACGACCCATTAAGGTAGCTTACGCTACTTTAACGCGTCGTTCAGGCGAATGCGCGTTCGAGACGCCTAACTAGTCCTATGACAAGTATTATATGCCCTAACATATTTAAATATGTTGCATAATCAGTTTAAGTGACAAAAATTAAGTTACATATGCTTAAAATCCAATTATGCATGAAAAAGGGCATTTTGGTCATTTTCCTAAGGCATATAAACTACCTATCATACAACTAATTAAACTAAGTGACCATAAGGTATAACCTCAGAAGGTTATTCCCTATACAACCATGGTCACAAAATATGCTTGGTCGGATCCTAATGATCGACCAAACGGTTCGGGTTCGAAAGTCTAAGCGGTTGTTAAGACCGCTTGACTTACGACCCTAAACAAGCACTAGACTAAAAGTGACGAGTTAAACATATTAAAACATGTTTAACTAAGTTAGAAAACAGGTTTGGTATCAAAACAAAGTGTTTTGATACCCGAAAATAGCTTCGTTGCAAAATACGCATAAACACGTATTTTGATCGAAACCTTGACTCGTCACTTCGACTAATCAACGTGGTAATCAGTAGGTATAGTCACAAGGGACTATAACCATCGTGATTACGCTCACGTTGCAAAGTTCAAACGAACTTTGTGTTGACCAAATCATGGTCAAAGCAGAAAGTCAAACACTGTTTAACTTTCATGCTTGAAAAGCATAAAAAGCATGAAAGAAGCTTACAAATGGTCTAAGCAAGGAAGATTTGATTCAAAATACTCAGGTATGAAGTGTTAAACTTCAACTTAGAGCAGAATTGAATCAAATGGTGTGAAGAAATGTGAACGAGCAAGTGGGTATTTATTGTAAGTCTTGAGTTTACAAGATCTTGACAAGTGTTTTTGCAAGAATCAAAGCTCAAATCTCACCATGCACTTGTGCCCATAGATTACAATACCAGGGGAACATCAAAACAAGCTCATTGTATAAAAAATCAGGGGTTAAAACCACTAAAATCAGCTGAAATGACCAGATTCAAAGCTTTTGTCTGTGTATCAATCGCGGCCCCAAAGAATGGCTCTTCGGCCTACGCGGCCCGTGAGGGACAAGTTTGGCAAAATGGCAGAAATGGTCCCTGAATGCTAAAAAGTGTGATTTTGATGTTTTTAAGCCCTGTTAACCCCATTTCAAGGATCCACAATGATGTTAAAGAATAGGGAACATGAATTATGCTTGAAAACATCTTGGATGTCAGATCGTTTGGTCCTATGGTTGCGTTATTCGGTTAATTACGACGAAAACTCGAACGGACGCAAAACAATCCAAATTACGCGACGAATGGTATTTTTGCATTCCAATCACTAAAATAAAATATTTTAATGATAACAAAAATTTTTGGATGTTCGGATATGTTCAGAACGTAAGATATGCGCGAAAATGCAAACTTATGCACTTTTTGACGTTTTTAGTCCCTGTTTGATCAAAAAGTTTATTTTCGCATACCGAACCCCGCAAAGCCTATCTCTAAGCTATGTAAAGGATATTTATGGTATGTTTAGCTTATGATCAAGTTCCGGAATGTTCGTTACTATAAAAATCGGCAGAGTTTCGCAGTTTGACACAATTAGTCCCTGCGATCGAATAAACTTGTTTTCGACACACCAAACCATCCAAAACTTATTTCTAAGTTATGTAAAGGTAATTTAAGGTATGTTAAGCCTATGTACTATTCCGGAGTGTTTGTCGTGTTAAATTGATTACGTTTACGTATCAGTTCGTGTATAAATTTCCAGAAATACCAAGTATGAAACACAAGATTTCATTGGTTTTGTATTTGTTTGATGGTCGTAGAGGCACAGATGTCACAGGTTGGCGAAAAGGGAGTGAGTTGGTGGTGGCAAGTGGTGGTGGGTGGTGGAAAGGAGAGAGAGGGAGGTGAGAAAAGATAGGTGGCGGTGGTGGTTTGGCTGGGTAGTGAGTGGTGGTTGGAGTGGTGCGGTGGGGGGCAATGGGTGGTGGTTGAAAGTGGTTTCAGTTTTACTCCATATGTGTAACGCTTCGCATTTTTGTACTTTCCTTATTTAGAAAGTGAATTCATGTTTCTATTTATGGAAACTTGTATTTGTATCATGTTCGTATTTCATTTCCAGATTTGTAATTCGAGACTTCGATCATAATAGAGTTTATATTTTATACATACTTATTATACATGCAATCAATCGTTTAAATACGTGTTTATACACAAACCAACACTTATTATACGTGCAATTATTTCATACATACTGTTAGGGGTTAATTTTTAATACTTATGGATCACTTATCCTTAGACCCGCTTGGATCACTGATCCTTAAAGTTTGATGCAGGAAGTCTGAGGATCACACGTAACACCCCGAAAACGGGTTTTGGCACTAGGTTAATGCTCTCAAGATTTCCGGATGAAGATCAAGCGACTTTCAAGAACCGAACACACCGAACAAGCTTCCGCATTGATTTATTTTGTTTTAAATAAATATGTAAACATTAAAAATTGCATTTGATTGTTTAGACTAGTTAGAATTGTAACTTAAACACTTTGATCATGTGTGGTTGTTATCCAAACAAAGTTTTTGTAAGCTCACAGTTTTAATATAAAATGTGTGCAATATTATTATAAATGCGTTAAAACATGACGGGCGTTACAAGTTGGTAATCAGAGCCCATGGTTAAAGAGTAAAGCGTGTTCGGTTCGAGGCTTGATCACAAATCCGGTAAGTACATGTATGTTAATAGTTTAGCATGCTAAAGTGTTGTAAACAACACATAGGGCTATCGTGTGATACACGTTACCTCAATTAAATGATAAATATAGTTGACGAAATTGTGCGCGTTGAAGCGTATAGTAGAAAAGCCTTGTATTATAATATGGGCGATTATTGAAGTTGATGTTACTAATTCTTGTAAATGTTTTAATTGAAGGACACTCGCATCTGAAGATAGCGAGAGTTTAAAAAATTGCGGATATGACGGTGGAACGGTCCGAGGTATGACAAGCAGAGCATACTCATCAAGGACCTAAATCGTGTGGCGATCGCGAACAAGGTTAAAGACAAGGTTAAAGACATAGAAAGCCCGTTAGGGCAAGCATTTACAGGTGCGCATTTTAAATTATTACGTGAATAGTAATATGCAGCAAATAAGTAGAGATTGAAAGTTGCATATGTAGATTAAAAACTTGGAAAAACCCGAATAGAAAACCTATCCGAGATATTGTTTCCAAGAGAAACAAATAGAGGTATTACTTACATGGGGTGTAATGTGAAAATTATAAAAAGGTCATGTATACCAGGTATTGATCGCTTACTCTGGGCAGGTAAGTGGTGAGCACGTAGTACCATGAACTTTTTATGATGGACATACTTACATCCGATGTAGTAAGGACAGGGTAAATGGGATAAATTAAAAGTACCCAAATGAATCAAATAAGCAAAATATTTGAGAATAATGTAAACGCAAGTCGGGTGACAGAAGCGAATTACATTAGAATAATGAGCCCGAGAGAAGGGACGAAAGAGCCATGGTTGATAAAATAGTCAAGTAAAACCGAAGTATAGATGATCCACCGGATCATAAAAGCGAAGGTATTTCCCACACGAAAAAGATAATCAAAGTTGTTAACTTTGGTCGTAGTAAAGAAAGGATGACGATGATAATCGTCATTCATATTCTATAAGGCCGTCAAGGATGGTCACATAAAGAATAAAAGACATGGTCAAATGAAAGCGATAGATTTCGCTAGGACGACCAAATAAATCGAAGCGAAGTCTTAATGCATACAGGAAGGGTTGCAATAATAACGACTTCGGTAAAACACCCGGTTGATGGGTAAGGATTTAAACACATGCGTAGACCGAGAAGCAGGAACTCGGAAGGAAAGTCAAAAGACTCGGGTTTCGAGTCATGACTAAAAGATGATAAGATGCTGTAGATAGAAATTTTGAAAAATTACGTTCAACTACTTTAAAGTTGAACGGGTCAAACAAAGAATGAGGCTTGACACTTATAAGTGACGAAGTTCACACGAATAAGTCAAACGAGTTAAATAAAGGATGACGCTTGCTAATGCAAGTAAGAGCAAACTGAACAAATAAGAGCGCGAAATATTAATAAACCTATGTAAAGAGTCATTGGCGTTAAAAACATTAAGATAAAAGAACCCGAATAATGGGCTGTAAAGAAGTATAAGTATGAACCGGGAAACGGTAAACGTAGAGCAAACCGACGTGTATATGACGTGAGGAGTCATAAAGTCGGAAGATTAGTCCGAAATGGGTTATTAATGAAGCCTTAGACTACGGTCAAGGTCAACTAAAGTTCAAAAGTAAAAACAAATGATTCCAAACAAACAAGGGATGTCTTAGGTACATTTGCATAAAGACACAAATAAAAGATGATCTACGAGATCATCATAAACTACGGGATTATAAGTAGTGTTAAAGTCTATGGACCAAAATGACTCACGAGTCATAAATAGAAGGAAACGAACTGTTGGGTCTCACCTTAAAAAGGGGGAAAATCTAAAGAATTAACCTATGAGACTAAGTGAAAGAACCTACGGGTCAATAGCGTAAAACGAGGGAAATGATTATGATTCCCCGTCTAAAACGAGAACGGAAAAAGAATAAGTTGTGGGTTGTCAATTTCCTTGACATGAGTAATTGACATAGTCAAAGAGAAAAGCGTTAAACTAAAATTTAGTATTAGTAAGAAACAACGCTTTAACAAATATGAATATTATGAGATGAATTCGGAAAATGATTAGTATCAAAGAATAAAGATCTTGACACTGACAGGTGCGAGACGATACATTCGAGAGAAAGATTTACGGTAATGAAAAGTCGACATAAACGTAAACAAGACGTGATGTGGTCACGGTCACAAAAAAAGGGTGATACATAATATAACCACGTCATAACGTGAGTTACGAGATATGAAATCAGAAAACACGCAAAGGGGGGGGGGGTTGGTAATAGAATACCCAGGTGACGGGGTATGAAGTGACGGCGACTAACAAGTCTAACGGCCAAAATAAATAAT
The DNA here is from genome assembly GCA_030545235.1 of Helianthus tuberosus. NCBI lineage: Eukaryota > Viridiplantae > Streptophyta > Magnoliopsida > Asterales > Asteraceae > Helianthus > Helianthus tuberosus. The sequence continues at coordinate 65,817,747 of CM060441.1, forward strand.
TAATAAGGATAACGGACACGAGCTGAAAGTAATGGCCCACGAGGCCTTACGAATGAAAGACGTACGCGTCAATATAAATGAAAACTTTGACCAAAAGAAACGGGTGCCTTGAAAACGAAACTAGGTTCGTTTGATTAAACCAACGAACTACGTAAATAAGGTTTCGGGGACGAAACCTATTTAAGGGGGGTAGACTTGTAACGCCCCGAAAACGAGTTTGGTAATCAAACCCCATTAATACTAAAAGATGGGTAAAATACCGTTAGTGGTAAAATTAACCCGGTAAATATTAGGATTTAAATAATTAAACCTAATATTAAATAAAAAGAGAATAAAAGTTTTGAGAAAAACAAAGCTTATGACAGGCCGACTTAGCGGGACTTAAATAAGACGGGTTATAACTCCCGGAATCTAATAAGTTAACTAAGAATAATAATAACATAGTTAGATAAAAGTCTTGTACTAACTCATAAGTGGGATAAAACACTAAAAATAAGAACTAAACAATAGTTGAGGGACTAAAAGTGTTTAGTTCGAAACTAACAATAATAAAACATAAATTAAAACTCAAAACACACACTTGTGTGTGTTTGAGTTCGATCAGAAGCACAGGGCGACCAGGAGAAACCCCCACAACCCTAGTTCTTGTCTAATCTCTCAAATTGAAGGTCCAAATCAATTCTAAATCAAAATCTGAGCACAAATTAGTGATCTCCACTGAAAAAGGAGTCACAAGGCATGTAAATTTCATGAGAAATCTCTAGTTGAATTTCTGAGTAAACTTAGAGAATTTGAAACTATGGTTGCATGTTTGTTATATAGGTGATATAGGAACAATATAATGTCCAGGGGTAAACCCTAGACAAGTGTATGATGAAATCATGCCTAATTGTAGCAAAATTCATAATCACCATTGAAGGTGATAAGTGGGTTTTGTAGAAACATGTTAAACACTAGGATTTTGATAGTTATTCTAGTGTAATTTGAGTTCCATTAAGTAAATTTAGATTTGTTGATGCTAAATTCGTATATGTGATGTTTTTAGGGTTTTGATTGCTAAAAAAATAGTGTTATAATGTCATAAACATGTTTTAATTGAAAGCTAAATTCAAATAGCTTCTAATCAGAATTTACAGCCGATTTCTATTGGCTGTAACATGGACAAAAAACTTGACAAAAACATGTTTTTCTTGAGTCTAAAATATAATTCCAGGAAATATCTTTAAAACCCCACTGGAATTGCATTTTTTCGACGAAAATTGAATGTTTTATGAATTTTTCGGTATCGAAGGTTCAGGCTGCGTTTTCTGGCAGAATTTGCAGCCCATTACGAATGTCATAACTCAATTTAAGAATTGATTTATGATCTCAAATTTTTACTGTAGGTAACTTCAGGTAATTCCAAAAACCTCCAATTGGAATTTCGTCAATCGGATAAACGATGAATTTTAAATGAATTTTTTTGTAAGCTGCAGTCAGAAGTGACGAATCTAATTGCAGCTTAGTAAATGAATTTTTATGAATTTTTGGTAAAGAGTTAGATCTTGAAATTTTAACACAAGGCCTAACCCCCCGAGAGGTACGTCACATAAAAAAATCATAATTTTTGAAGAGTTGTAAACAGGTTAAACAGGTCACCAAAAACAGCCTATTTTTCGGTGATATGAACTTGCCTAATTGATGTTAATCTTGGCTAAATGACAAGTTACAAACTAGTTGTTGAATATATGGCATGCTTTGATTGATAAGTGTGTAAAAAAAGGGTCCATAGGGTGATGGCCATTGTATAAAATGACCAATCTAACCATCTTATGGATGTTATGATATAGTTTGACTCTAAACAAGCTAGGTGGGGGCTTGGAGAGGAACGGGTCAAACGGATCATGGATGCGAAGAATGTTTGTGCGAACGCGAGTTAAGTAAAAGCTTACACCCTTTTTAAAAGACATCCATTTATTCATAGATTGTAAATATGACAAAAGCTATATCCGAAATACGTTTCCGATACGCAATAATACGGATCGGAACATATAAAATGATGAAAATCCTTGGTTAATGGAAAAAGGGAATCTAATGATAAAATCTGAAATGGTCGGATGGGCGAATTGGTAGTTAAAAACCATGTTTTGTTATGTATGTAAACGTTTGGTCATATAGGCCAAACGAGTCAATGGTGATGATAACACCATTTGCCAATATCAACTAACGTTTGGTTGTCAAGTTATATGTTCATAGGATTGAACATAATTTGAATAATTGTGTCGCCTTGGAGTAGTGACTAATAAAAGCAAGGTATAAAAATGAAACGGGTCTATATGTTGACCTGGCCAGGTACGCATAAATAAGATATTAGTTATAAGCGCGATTTTGGGTCAAATGGATAGTGAAAATCCTTCGCCGTGAAGTGGAGGATTAAAAATGACCAAAAGGCCTTTAATGGATAAGTCGGGCAAACGACCCATAGAGGTTGTTTAGAAACTCGTATCATGACTATGCAACCCTTAGATAAGTATAAGAGTTGTAGGCATAAATTTCGTGGGTTGAATGTCTAAGAATTGGTCATTTGCGTAAAATGGCTAACCGAAGGGTAATATTCGGGTTAATTAGTATCTTATGTTAAATCCACCACAAATATAGTTGTGGTAGAAGATAAGTAGTTGATTAATAAGGGAATGCGAAGTGCGAAAATGGAAAAACGGGTTTGATGCTTGAGTGCTTAAAAGACCTTTAAATGGGTCAAAATAAATTAAGTAGTTAAATGTGGATTAAATGACTCGAAAGATACATATAAATCGGCGAATGTAAATGTGTAAGCAAACCAGTAATAGGTGTGAAATCGTTTTTGCTTGATAAGCCCGGGATGGGTAGGAAATGCTAAAAATGACTCTTAATAGCATTCTTGTAATGTAACTTAAATTAGTCGAATAATAGGAAAAAGAGACTTATAGACTAGTTGCCTATAAACCGGTTTTTAATACGAACTATGATGGTAAACAGGTCCGTATTTTGATTACGGACACGTAGGAAAAAGAATCATGCAAAACGGAGGTCTAGATTAAAATTTATGCTAGTTTGAAGTTGATAATTTGGTTAAAAACATAGCTGGGAATCTGCAGCATTAAACAACAAACCTGCTGGAAAATTAAGGCCGACGCACTACGCGACGGCGGAACAACAAAATGTCACGCGACGCGACGCTGGTCGCGGGCCGCGAAGAATGAGTCTGCACCATTAAACAGCAAACCTGCTGGAAAATTAAGGCCGACGCGCTACGCAACGGCGGAACAACAAAATGGTCGCACGACGCGACGCTGGTCGCGGGCCGCGAAGAATGAGTCGAAACCGGTCGCGGGGCGCGAACGACTTATATGTCAGAAATTTCGTTTTGTTTCCATTATTGAGCCTTAGAACTTGATTATATGTGCTTAAACGTTGTCAAAACTAACAGTTTATGTGGTTTTGGCACTAGGTTAATGCTCTCAAGATTTCCGGATGAAGATCAAGCGACTTTCAAGAACCGAACACGCCGAACAAGCTTCCGCATTGATTTATTTTGTTTTAAATAAATATGTAAACATTAAAAATTGCATTTGACTGTTTAGACTAGTTAGAATGTTAACTTAAACACTTTGATCATGTGTGGTTGTTATCCAAACAAAGTTTTTGTAAGCTCACAGTTTTAATATAAAATGTGTGCGATATTATTATAAATGCGTTAAAACATGACGGGCGTTACATCACAGATCCTTATTATTTTTATAACTTAACTAATAGTTTTTCCTTGTATATTTTCGTAATGGCATGCTGGTCATGGGCAATATGGATTGAGTCATGGCGAGAATATCGGACTAGAGTCGTTAAAGATGCTGCACGTGAGGAAATGGTTCATCGTTAACATTTTGGACGTGGTTTTGCACCTTTTTCGGACTTGTTTGTTATTTCCTTTTTAAAGGGTTTGATCAAGTTTTAGAGAACAACAACTGCTATTAGCAAAAACACACACACTCTCTCGTGAACATTAGCTCTCGAATACACTCTCACTCTAGCATACATTGTACAACACTTGATCAACTTCCGAAGTTGTAAACTCTTGTTAGCTTAATACATTTGAAAGTGATAGTATTCACTATCTTTTTTGTGTCGGAGATCGCATTGAGATCAAGGGGTTTTTCCTCATACAAATCCTTGTGTTCATTGTTCATTACATTTCACATTTGTTCATTCATTTATCAAACATACAAGCACACTACCTCACAAAATCAGATTTGGTTACATTATCCTTTGTTTAATTTTTGACCAAAACAGTTTGGCGCCCACCGTGGGGCAAGTGGTGCTTCCACTTTTGAAAAAAAACCTGTTTTTTTGTTCATTTCTATTCAACATAATCACTTCTATGGCTTCTTAGGGAAAATCCACTTCAAGTGCCATGCTGACAATTACCTCATCCCAAACCAGTGCATCATTGCCTCCAATTCGACCACCATACCAGAAAAACCAGGATAACACTCAGAAGAAGACTTCATCAATCTTCCAAGGATCAAAAGTTTCTACTAGTTCTTCTTCTACTAATACTAACAGTGATATTTCTGTTTTATTTTCGCAGATAAAGAGCTATATGGAACAACAGGACAAGATTAACCAGAGGATCCTCAAGGAGATTGATAACATCAAGTAACAGAAGAGGCCAGCAGAGGATCGCTCTCCACTGGTGTCCAGGATGTTGGACTTCGTCACCCCAGCAAATGCAGCTCAGCAATCCAGGATGCCCAACACGTAGTCTCAAGGATCCTCCATTCTACAACAGGGATCACTGGCAATGACCCTTCCTTAAGAATCATCGATCCATCAGCCTGGATCACTGGCCATGACCCTTCCTCAAGGATCCTCTATCCATCAGCATGGAGCAGTGACAACCAACCAGCATCAAGGATCCTTCATCCAGTCTGAAGGATACATGGAGACGTCTCCGGCTCAAGGATCCTACTTCAACAACCAAGGATCCCCATCTAGGGTTCAAGGATTTATGGATCACACATCCAGACCTACCCTGGTCCTAATGTATTTCAGGATCAAGGATCCTCAGGCAGACAGTCATGGAGAAGCTCTGAAATTCATGAAGGGATTTCATCCCTATGCAAACTATTGCTTCTTCTGGACCTACCGTTGTACCAGAACGGGTCTTATCCCTGATATACTTCTAGCATACCGACTTTGAATCAGTCGGGAGGTAACAATTTAAATACTTCTTTTAATACTAACTTTGGTTATATGCAGGATGCAGGAATCAGCCAACCTATGGCTAGAGAATTACAAAAGCTGAAGGATATGATATCCAGTGCCCCAGGAGTGGTGAAGCCTATTCCTGAGATCCCGGATGGAAATCATAGAATATCTCGGTTTGCACATCCATTATGCAATGCTGAGATACCAAAGCGTTTTCAAACCCCCAACATGAAGTTATATGATGGAACCACTGATCCAGAAGAACATGTAGCTCAATATAGGGAAAGAATGGAAATCAATCTCATTCCTGAAAGACTAAAAGAGGCCTGTTTGTGCAAAGGCTTCGGATCTACACTTACTGGATCAGCATTGAAATGGCTGCTAAGTCTTCCTCCCTATTCTATAACTTCATTCTCACACTTAGTTAACTTATTTAATAACCAATTCTCTTGTAGTAGAACATTTGAAAGGTTAACTAGTGACTTATATAGGATCACCCAAGGTCGTGATGAATCACTTAGAGATTATGTTATTAAATTTGGTAGAGAATCCTTAGAAATCCCAAACTTAGATATAGCCACTGCCGTAGAAGCATTTAAAATGGCATTTCAAAAAGATTCTCTTTTCTATGATGATCTTGTCATGACACCATGCAGGAACTTGGATGAAGTAAGAAACATGGCTCTAAGGTTCATCCGTCTTGAGGATGACAGAAGGATCCAGGATGGAATATCTGGATCATCAAAACAGGAGAAGCAAAGATCCTACTTTAAGAATAACCGATCCAAGCAGTACTCTAAACATGATAACCAGAATGTTCACTCGGTTGAACAAGAAGAAGATGAGGAAGAATATCCTCACATATCTTAATATTGTTTTTCTGTTGATAATAATGAATTGATGCTTGCTTTACATAATTTAGGTGAGAAAGTTAGATGGCCTAAGAAGAATGAAAAGCCTACATCTCACAAGGATAAGTCAAAGTGGTGTGCATTCCATGAAGACATTGGCCATCTCACTGATGAGTGCATTGCACTTAGAAAGGAAATTGGCTATCTCCTAAACAAGGGTCACTTAAAAGAGTTGTTGGGAAGGAAAAAGTCAAGGATCCGGGATCCTGACAAATTTCAAAAAAGAGCCACTGCTCCACCTGCAGATGCTCAAATCATCAACTTCATTTCCGGAGGTTCTGAAATATATGCGGAAAGTCATTCTCTGCAACTAAAAGACATGCTAAGGAGACAAAGATGGAAAACGGTGAAAGGCCCATTCGAACTTCAAATCTAACTCAACAGAAAATCATATCCTTTGATGAGGGTGACCGTGTTGACATCCAGGACCCTCATCACGACAGGTTAGTCATTACTTTGTTTATATCTAACCATTTTGTTCGCAGGATCCTAATTGATGATGGGAGTTCAGTGAGCATAATTCAATTGGATGTCCTCAAAAGGATGAATATCCTGGAGTCAGAGATATTTCCGAGATCATCTGTCCTTGTAGGATTCAACAGAGAGACAAAGAATACGTTGGGGGACATCAAACTCCCAATATATATTGAGGGGGTAAACTCTGTTAAAAAAATTGTGTTATTGACTGTTTGTCTTGTTGCAATGTGATCCTTGGTAGGCCATGGATACATTATATGAAAGTTGTTCCTTCTACATACCATCAATGTGTGAAGCTACCAACTCTGTGGGGAGTAGTGAAGATTGAGAGTGATCAACAGTAAGCCAAGAACTGTTACACTTCTGTTAGGGGAGGATTTTCTAACAATTAGTGATCCTTACTCGTTATCCTAATTAATGATCCTTTCTTCTGTGACAGATAGTGATCCTCAGAAGAGCTTCAGGATCAGGGTCATGGATCACTTTAAGGATCCTCGTACTGATGATTGTTTGTTTGTGTTTTGTATTACTTCGCAGGAGTTACGAGCTTGACTTGGTCTTGGCAACGGTACTAAGGAATATTCCACGGGCATTTCGCACACGATTGACCAAAAATGAACGTTGTGGAGAACGTGGGAGCTTGGCACAAAAGTCGGATAGTTAGTTATTGTATTTAACTTCTATTTTAAAAGGGGTAACGAGCTAGAATTAGAACACTTAGTCATTTTTTCAGCTACACACACTCTCATATACTCGCACACTTGAAGCTCTCGACGAACATTCGTTTTCACTCACTTTTACACATTTCACGATAGTGATCCTTGTACCTAGCTCGTTACTATCCGAAGTTGTAAACATTTATTGATTTATTTGACCTTGGTGATCGGTAGTTTCCATCACCCAGGGTTTTTTATGCCGGAGATCAACTCTTGATCAAGGGCTTTTTCCCCGTATAAATCCTTGTGTCATTTGTGCAATTTACATTGAAGTGATCCTTGTCATTGTTCTACATTTCAAGCATCATACCCCGTAACAGAGAGTTTGGTTGCAATATCCTCATCAGATTTTTTGACCAAAACAGTTTGGCGCCCACCGTGGGGCAATTGGTGCTTCATTCTTAGAAAAATTTGTATTGCCGTGCTCATTGCAGTTCACTACAACCAAGCAAATGGCTTCCTCGGCGAAGAATGCTTCAAACTTGATGCCCTCATTCACTTCTTCACAAGGCGTTCCTCCTTTGCCTCCACCACCTTCTGGATCCCAGAAGAATACTGAGAATGCTGCGAAGAAACCAACTCCCATTTTCTCAAAACCACCTACTTCTTCTGTTTCAACTAATCCTACTACTAATGATCTCTATGCCTTGATTTTGCAGATGAGGAATCATGCACAAGAACAGGATAAGACCAACGAAAGGATCCTCCGGGAGATTGACGAAATTAAGAAACAGAAGAAAACGGCAGAGGATCGTTCCCCACTGATACCCAGATCTTTGAATTTTGATACTCCGGTGATTACTTCTCAGCCATCAGTGGTTCCAGATGTTCAATATGTGGGTGGACCAAAAGGAGTGCACTACGGAACAACAACAGTGACCCAGGCATTAGGTCCATACTTCCAGCCAGCAGGATCCTATCCTCAGCATATGGGATCCTTCATGACTTCAGGAGGATATTCAGGATCATCCCAGGTTCAAGGATCCTCCTTTGTTCCAGGATCATCCCAGGTTCAAGGATCCTCCTTTGTTCCAGGATCATCCCAGGTTCAATGATCCTCCTTTGTTCCAGGATCATCCCAGGTTCAAGGATCCTCCTTTGTTCCAGGATCGTCCCAGTTTCAGGGATCCTTCCAGATGCCAGGATCCTTGAGGAGTTTGCAAACAGGAAGTTCAGATGTCCATCAGGGAGATTTTATTCCAATGCAGACCAATGCTTCTACTGGTCCCTCGATCATTCCAGAGCCCCAACAATATGGATTAACATCCATTCTTCCTAACTTGAATCCAATGGGAGGTAACACTTTTAATAATTCTTATACTACTAACCATGGTCTTATGCAGGATCCAGATATCAATCATGCCATGGCCAGAGAATTGCAAAAGCTAAAGGATATGATATCAAGTGTTCCGGGAGTGGTCAAACCTATCCCAGAGATTGCAGATGGGAGCCACAAGATATCTCGTTTTGCACCACCAATCTGTGATGCTGAGATACCCAAGAGGTTCCATGTGCCAACAATGAAGCTGTATGATGGTTCGACGGATCCTGAAGAACACGTAGCACAATACAGGGAGAGGATGGAGATCAATCCAATCCCAGAAAGGTTAAAGGAAGCATGCCTGTGCAAGGGATTCGGATCCACTCTTACTGGATCAGCTCTCAAATGGCTGCTAAGTCTTCCCCCCTACTCTATTACCTCATTTGCTAATCTAGTTAACCTGTTTAATAATCAGTTTTCTTGTAGTAAAAAATTTGAACGATTAACTAGTGATCTATACAGGATAACCCAGGGTCATAATGAATCATTAAGGGATTACATTACCAAATTCAGTAAAGAATCCTTAGACATTCCCAACTTAGATATAGCCACGGCTGTTGAGGCCTTTAAAATGGGATTGCTTAGGGATTCGTTGTTCTATGATGATCTTGTTATGACACCATGCAGGAACTTAGATGAGGTAAGAACCCGGGCACTTAGGTTCATTCGGCTAGAGGATGACAAGAGGATCCAGGAGAGGTTAGCAGGATCCTCAAAGCAAGATAAGCAAGGATCCTCATTCAGGAACAACAAGTTCAGATCCTACAACAGATCTGATAACCAGAACGTGCATGTTGTTGATCAAGAAGAGGATGATGAGGATTATCCTCCAATTTCTGAATATTCTTTTTCTGTTGATAACAATGAACTAATCCTTGCGATGCAGAATCTAGGTGATAAAGCTAGATGGCCCAGAAAGAATGATAGGCCAGCTGCAACTAAGGATAAGTCGAAGTGGTGTGCATACCATGAAGATTTCGGGCATCTCACAGAAGAATGCATTGCACTAAGGAAGGAAATTGGATACTTGTTGAGCAAGGGGCATCTGAAAGAGTTGTTGGGTAGGAAAAAGTCAAGGACTCAGGATCCTGAAAGGATCCCTGAGAAAGCTCCGGCCCCTCCAGCAGATGCACAAGTAATAAACTTTATTTCTGGAGGATCAGACATTTGTGGCACATCCTTCTCAGCGGCAAAAAGGCATGCAAAGGAAACTAAGATGGATAGTGGAGAAAGACCAGTTCGAACATCAAGTGTCTCCGAAGGAAAAGTCATAACCTTTGATGAGGATGATCGTGTTGATATCCAGGATCCTCATCACGATGGTTTAGTTATTACTCTTTTCATTTCTAATCATTTTGTCCGCAGGATCCTTATAGACGGAGGAAGTTCAGTGAACATTATCCAGCTTGATGTTCTAAAGAAGATGGGTATCCCTGAATCCGATATCATACCAAGATCCTCCGTGCTCGTGGGATTTAGTGGCGAAACTAAGAATACTCTGGGGGACATTAAACTCCCAATATACATCGAAGGCCTACACTCTTATCAAAAATTTTGTGTTATTGACTGTTTATCTTGTTGTAATGTTATCCTTGGCAGGCCCTGGATACACGACATGAAGGCAGTCCCATCTACCTACCATCAATGTGTGAAGCTCCCTAGTCCTTGGGGAATAGTGAAGATTGATAGTGATCAGCAGGAGGCTAAGAATTGCTATACTTCATCGATGAAACCAGCCTCGAAGTCAAGGGAGCAATAGCAATCAAAGTATCCTCCAAGGGATGTCTTGGAGGCAAGAGAGCAGGATGTGGTAGAAATCCTCATGGATCCTGATGATCCTGAATCTAAAATCTATATCGGATCAGGGATCCTTGGCGGTATGAAGGAAGACCTCATATCCTTCCTCAAAAGGAGAAAGACTACCTTTGCATGGAAACATGAAGACATGACCGGTATATCTAAAGATGTGATCACTCACAAACTCGGTATTGACAGGTCCTTCAAACCAATCCATCAAAGGAGAAGAAAGTTTGCACCGGAAAGGAATGCCATTATCCAGGAAGAGGTAGAGAAATTGCTCCGGGCAGGTATGATTAGAGAGGTCAAGTATACAAGATGGTTGGCCAATGTGGTTGTTGTTCAAAAGAAAAACTGAAAGTGGAGGGTATGTGTCGATTTTACCGATTTAAATAAGGCATGTCCCAAGGATCCTTTCCCATTACCCCACATTGACTCCATGGTGGATGCAACTGCGGGTCATGAACTGTTAACTTTTATGGATGCTTCATCTGGATTTCAACAAATCCAAATGGAACCATCCGACCAAGAGGATACAGCCTTCATGACTCCAACTGGTATATACTGCTATATTGCTATGCCGTTCGGATTAAGAAATGCAGGTGCAACATATCAAAGGCTGGTGAATATGATGTTCAAGGATCAGATTGGACAAACTATGGAGGTTTACATAGATGATATGGTGGTGAAATCAATAAAGGCTGAGGATCACCTAAGAGACTTGGAGGAAGCATTTGATATCCTTGACAAATATAACATGAAGCTTAACCCTTCAAAATGTCACTTTGGTGTTAAAGCAGGTAAATTCTTAGGATACATGGTGACCAAGAGAGGCATTGAAGCTAGCCCGGAACAAATCAAAGCAATAGTGAACATCAAATCTCCGGCCAATGCTAAGGATGTTCAAAGGCTAACAGGCAGGATAGCAGCTTTGAACAGATTCATATCCAAATCCTCAGAGAAGTGCAAAGAATTCTATGATATCCTAAGGAAGAACAAGAAATTTGAGTGGACTGAGAAGCATGAAAATGCTTTAAGAGCCCTCAAAGATTATCTATCCTCAGCCCCGGCCTTGATGAAACCAGAAAAAGGCGATGTGCTATCCTTATATCTTGCAGTATCCTCAAAAGCAGTAAGTGCGGTCCTTGTTAAGGATCATGAAGGTACACAACATCCTGTCTATTATGTAAGTAAAAGTTTACTTGATGCCGAATCCAGGTATTCACACCTTGAAAAGCTTATTCTTGCATTAATTATGGCATCTACTAAGTTAAGACATTATTTTGAAACCCATGTTATCATTGTTAAAACTAATTTCCCAATTAAGAATGTCCTCAGGAAACCAGAGATGTCAGGAAGGATGGCTAAGTGGGCAGTGAAGCTAAGTGCATATGATATAAGATATGAGCCTAGGACAGCCATCAAATCCCAAGCATTAGCTGACTTTGTGGCTGATTTCAGTAGTGATTTACAAAAAGAAGCTGAGTTAGAAGTCCAGCAGTTAGAGGAGACTAAGGATCCTTGGATACTCTATACTGATGGATCCTCAAATGTTAAAGGCACAGGGCTAGGAATACTACTAAAATCACCACAGGGGGACATAATACCCCACTCTATAGCTTGTGAGTTCCAAACCACTAACAATGAGGCTGAATATGAAGCCTTAATTGCTGCTTTACAAATTGCAAAGCATATGAGGTTCAGGTATCTTGAGGTACATGTAGATTCATCGTTAATTACAAACCACTTTAATGGATCCTATGCTGTTAAAGGTGAAAAGCTAACCAAATATTTAGAGATAGTCAAAAGTTTGGCACTCTCTTTTGTTTCCTTTAGTTTAACGCAGGTACCAAGGGAAGAAAATACAGAGGCTGACGCATTGGCTAACTCAGGATCATCCTTGAAGATCCCGGAGGATATCAAGATCCCTATTATCCATATCCTGACCCCGGCTATCGAGGATCATGTGGCTATGGAGATAGGAAATGATTCTGCAGTTATCCCTAGTGAGGATACTCAATCCCATTCAGGATCATGGATCTCACCAGTTATGAGATACCTACAACATGGAGAGATTCCTACAGGAGAAAACCCTAGGGCTTTCAAATCTAAGGTATCTCAATTCACAATTTTAAATAATATGTTGTATAGACAATCTCTCGCAGGACCATACTTGAGATGCATTGAGGATCCTGAAATCCAAGAAGTTTTAAAAGACTTCCATGAAGGAGATTGTGGAAACCACACTGGGGGCAGGGCATTATTCTCAAGGATCCCGAGGACAGGATACTACTGGCCAACCATGAAGAGAGATGCTGTGGAGTACGCTAAGAGATGTGATCCTTGTCAGAGACACAGCAATATCCTTCATCAACCAGCTGAATTATTGCATCCTATATCCTCCTCTTGGCCATTTATGAGATGTGGTATGGATATAGTTGGTAAGCTCCCTAAGGCACCTGGTGGAAAAGTATTCATGCTAGCTATGACTGATTACTTCTCCAAGTGGATAGAGGCTGAAGCTTTTGCCCAAGTCAGAGAAAAGGAAGTTATATCCTTCATTAAAAGAAATATTATAACTAGATTTGGAATTCCTTCTGAGATTATATGTGATAATGGTTCCCAATTTATTGGGGGCAGAACCACTAACTTTTGTGACAGCTGGGGGATTAAGATGATAACTGTGACAACCCTCAAAATCCCATGTATTCCGTACAAATTATTAATGATAATTAAAGTGCTTGACGACTGTATGGAATTACTTAACTGCTTCTGATATCTGTGTTATACTTACATGTACTTGTTAATATACTAATAGTGTACGGAAAGGTCACTAAATAGTCCGTTATATTTTCCTGAGTGTTGAAAATTAAAAACGTTATTTATCAAGTATAAGCGCGTACCGTGTGTTTCTGCACGACACAGTGCTTCTACAGCAAAACGCAGACAACGCAGTAAATCTAGGAATATGCTAGGAATATGCTAGGAATATGCTAGGAATATGCTTTATGGAAGACCTTATATAATCTACCACTCATCACTTCACTCAACCCTTTTCTCTCCCTCACTTTCGGCTGCCATCATACCACCACCATACACCCACCATCAAGTCACTTTCTAGCCATTTTCCATCCATACAAAGGTGCAAGAAGGTGAACAACGAAGCTCCGTGCGTTCGGAAGTTGAAGGACCGCTCTCGTTTTCTTTTAACCACCACTTTTCCACACTTGAACTTCCCTAGCCTTGTGCTAGTAGTAAGTTTCTTAAATCTTCATATTGTTCATGTATTTTATGGTTAATAGATGATTAATGGATAAAAACTTATGAAACTCTAAAAGAACTTGCAATAGTCTTGGATAAAAGAAGAATAAAGAGAAGATAGGTGTGTAAATCATGTAGATCTTGTGTGATTATGATTATTGGTTGACTATTTGATGTTTCGCTGGTTAGTATTGATGTTCAATATTGTTGTGATTAATAAACTTGCTAACGGAAATCAATCGAACACAAACTAGGAAGTTATAGACTAAAAACAGCTTGCTGATGTGCATTTTCAGCCGCATTTAACAGGCTGTAAACAGGTCTTAACCTCAACGAAAAATCGATATTTTGAGTATAAAATATGTTATTATGAAATACGGTTCTAATGGCACCGGAATCGTAATTTTTGGACTCCGTTTACTATTTTTAAAGTGTTAATTTGTAACAGCAACTTAAGCTGAATTTTGACAGCAATAAATGGGTGTCGTACTTTCAGTCATAACCTGAGTTTTGTGATGAATCGGACCATGAAATTTGTACAGTAGATAAAAACCTATGTATTTGTAATTACCCCACTGGAATTTCGTAAATCGGACACTCGATGAATTTTTAATAAATTGTTTCGCGGACTATGGTCAGAAATACATAAATCTGAGTTCAGTCCCGAATATGAATTTTTATAAAATGTGGGTAATGAACCGGACCCCGATATTCTTACACAATAAAATATGGAATGTTTATGATATTCCATAAAAATTTGGTAATTTTTGGAATAATCTAACTATTTTATTTAAATGTCCGAAAAACAGCCGGTTTTGAGTATTAATGTTGAATTGACATAAGTTGTGACTTGCGTGTCTAAATGTCGAGTATGCTATCTGTGAATGATTTAACATGTTATATATGTTATGTGCATTATCGTATGTTTGATTTTGAGTGGGGAATGGACGGGAAACTTAGATGGGCATAAGCCGTTACAGTGATGCATGTTGTGTGATAGATACGTGTAGAAACTTTGTGTTCTATTTGAAAACCACTAAATGACTAACTGGTAAATCATACTAGGACGTGATTGACCGACCTTGACTGTTAGCTATATCTGAGAGTCTAACCGAGCAAACCGAGGTGAGTTCACACCCTTACTAAGGCATGGGAATTCCCGGTGGTTGGGAATGGGATTGAATAACTATTTATATTATCAACACTACTAGACTACCTGCTACTGTCCTCGGATTGAGAAGGGCACGTACGTAAAACCTACGTACACTCACACTTACTACTGTCCTCGGATTGAGAAGGGCACGTACGTAAAACCTACGTACATTCATACCTACTACTGTCCTCGGATTGAGAAGGGCACGTACGTAAAACCTACGTACACTCACACTTACTACTGTCCTCGGATGAGAAGGGCACGTACGTAAAACCTACGTACACTCATACTTAACACCGTCCTCGGATTGGGAATGACACTTATGGATACGCCTAGTCTAGTAACATACATAATGGGAAGCCCCCACTAAATATCGTGAAGGTTTGGGAATCAAGGATGATGGGTAATACTTAGTTATGAAACGAACTTCCGATTCCTGATACGAACTCATTAACTAAACAACCAAACGTGAACTCACTCAACTTTGTTGTTGACTAGTTGTTACATGCCTTACAGGTCGCTAAATGCTTGGAGCTTGCACGAGGAAGAAGTCGTTGTGGTGTACGGACGGTTAGGTCCAGTGCCTAATATTTTAAAACATTATGAACTTATTAAACCTATGTGTTGGACTTTAAACTTATGTTTTGAACTTTACGTTTATGCTTCCGCTGTCTAAACTAAACTAAACATGGTTGACTGGCTTTGGTCACCAATCGTATTATAGTTGATTTCATTTACTGAATTGTGTTGTTCAATATGATTGGTGGCTCGATCCTGGTCATGTCACGCCTCCAAGCGGTGGTACTCCGCATGGTGGATTTTGGGGGTGTGACAGATTGGTATCAGAGCCATTGGTTATAGTGAACTTGGTTTTAAAAAGGGAAAAGCTTTTTGATAAAACCAGACTATAACCTGTACAGTGCTCAACGATCCACAACGACGCTTCGCTCCACGTGCAAGACTCGACACCATAAGTGGTATGATTTATGTTATATAGTCGGTTAGATAGTTCTCACTGTGCATTAGATAATGTGATAATTGCTCTTTGAACCTTGTATGCTTACTCTCTATTATCGTCCCACACTTACGCACTTTCGCGACACTTTTCTCACCTACGTCCCCTCATTATGAAGATCATGAGCGGACGCAAAGGACGTATCAACCTCACTCAAGCCCAGTTGACGGCTTTGATCAACGAACGAGTTGCGGAGGCACTCGCAGCTAACCCTGCAGGAGGTATAACCCGCCATATCAACCTACCTTAGGACGTTTAGATCCTACCTTCACAAACCAACCCTCGTGCTTAACCATGCCTATTATTCTCGCACTACAGGTCAACATGCTCAACCTCCGGTGTGCACTTTCAAGACGTTCATGGACTGCCGACCTACCACTTTCAGTGGCACCGAAGGAGCAGTGGGCCTTCTTCACTGGTTTGAAAAGCTTGAGTCTGTTTTCGAGATGTGCGAATGCCCCGAAGACCGTAGGGTGAAATATGCTACCGGAACACTTGAAGGAGCTGCGTTAACCTGGTGGAAGGCACAGGTTCAACTACTAGGACTGGCAGTTGCTAATGCCACACCCTGGAATGGTTTCAAAGAGCTGATCAAGGAGGAGTATTGCAGTCGGGATGACATCCACAAACTAGAGGTGGAATTTTTCAATCTGAAGATGACGGGATCTGAGATTGAGGCGTATACCAAGAGGTCGAATGAACTGGCCATCCTGTGCCCAACTATGGTGGACCCTCCCATCAAACGTATTGAGCTTTACCTCAAGGGCCTTGCACCAGCGATTCAAAGTCACGTAACTTCAGCCAACCTGGGTACCATTCAGCAGATCATTAAGTTAGCCCATCGTCTCACCGATCAAGCGGTGGAACAAAACAGACTACCCAAGCGTATTGGTGCTGCTACTTCTGATGCACCTACCGACAACAAGCGAAAATGGGATGGGAATTCCGGCAAAGGCTCTACCTCTGTTCAGTCTCAGTCTCAGCAACGAAGGACTGAGGACCATAGGGGCCCTGGTCAGCACTCTTCTGGTAGTCAAGGGCAGGGTGGATATCGAGGAAACCACCCAAAGTGCAACAAATGCAACAGACACCACAGTGGTCAGTGCAACAAGGGACGCTGTCAGAGGTGTCTCAAGATGGGTCATGAAGCCAAGGATTGCAGGAGCCCACGGCCTACGAATCAGAATCGTCAGCAGCAACAGCAAGCACCGCAGAATCAGCAACAGCAACAGGGCAACAAGGGATGCTTTCAGTGTGGTGCTGAAGATCACTTCAAGAGACACTGCCCGCAGTTAAATCAGAATCACAATCACAACCAAGGAAACGGGAACAATAATGGGGGCAATAATGGGGGCAACAATGGAGGAAACAATGATGGCAACGGCGCCAGGGGTCGTGCGTTCGTGATTGGTCAGGGAGAAGCAAGGAACGATCCCAACGTTGTGATGGGTAAGTTTCTTCTGGATGACTTCTTTGTTACTGTTTTATTCGATTCGGGTGCCGATACTAGTTATGTGTCCTTAAAAGTTAGCCAAATGCTTAAACGCACTCCAACACTCCTGAACACCAAACACGCGGTAGAACTAGCAAATGGTAAAAGTCTAGAAGCCACACACGTAGTTAAAGGTTGTAACCTCGTCTTAGCTGGTCAGACTTTCCCTATCGATCTTGTTCCTATCACCCTTGGTAGTTTCGACGTCGTTATTGGGATGGATTGGCTATCTCATCATCAAGCGGAGATTGTTTGCAAGGAGAAAATCGTCCGCATTCCTCGTTCTGGTGAAGAACCTCTCATGATTCGTGGCGACAAGAGTGGTGCTGTCGAAGGCATCATCTCTTTCCTTAAGGCCCAGAAGTGTTTGCGAAAGGGCCACACTGCCATTTTAGCACTCGTTACTGACACATCAACGGAAGAGAAGAAGATTGAAGACATCCCTATTGTGCGCGATTTTCCCGAGGTATTTCCTGAGGAATTACCTGGTCTTCCGCCTCATCGCCAAGTTGAGTTTCAAATCGAGCTAGCTCCTGGAGCAGCGCCAGTAGCTCGAGCACCATATCGTCTAGCTCCATCAGAACTCGAAGAACTGTCTACACAACTACAAGAACTCTTGGAAAAGGGTTTTATACGTCCTAGCTCTTCGCCCTGGGGAGCTCCAGTCTTTTTCGTGAAGAAGAAAGACGGTACCTTCAGGATGTGTATTGACTATCGCGAACTTAACAAGGTGACTGTGAAGAATAGTTATCCTCTTCCACGTATTGACGACTTGTTCGACCAGT
Source organism: Helianthus tuberosus (assembly GCA_030545235.1). Taxonomy (NCBI): domain Eukaryota; kingdom Viridiplantae; phylum Streptophyta; class Magnoliopsida; order Asterales; family Asteraceae; genus Helianthus; species Helianthus tuberosus. The sequence goes on from CM060441.1 coordinate 65,835,898, forward strand.
TGCAAGGGTCGAGCTATTACTCCAAGATTGATTTGAGATCGGGATACCATCAGCTGAGAGTCCGAGATGAGGACGTCTCCAAAACAGCATTCAGAACTCGTTACGGCCATTACGAGTTTCTGGTTATGCCATTCGGGCTGACGAATGCACCAGCGGTCTTCATGGATCTCATGAACCGAGTGTGCAAGCCTTACCTGGATAAGTTCGTCATTGTGTTCATCGACGATATTCTGATCTATTCTAAGAGTCAGGAGGAACACGAGCAGCATCTACGACTTATGCTGGAACTTCTTCGAAAAGAGCAGTTGTATGCCAAGTTTTCGAAATGTGACTTCTGGCTTCGCGAAGTCCACTTTCTAGGCCATGTGGTAAACAAGGATGGGATTCATGTTGATCCATCCAAGGTTGACTCAATCAAGAACTGGCCTGCACCCCGCACACCAACAGAAATCCGCCAATTCTTGGGTTTGGCAGGATATTACAGAAGGTTTATAAAGGATTTCTCCAAGATTGCGCAACCTCTCACTTCACTGACTCAGAAGGGTGTCACCTATCGTTGGGGTGATGCACAAGAGTCCGCATTTCAACATCTAAAGGATAGACTTTGTAGCGCGCCTATCCTCTCATTGCCCGAAGGCACCGATGATTTCGTGGTTTATTGCGACGCTTCCATCCAAGGACTTGGTTGCGTGTTGATGCAACGTGACAAGGTCATTGCCTACGCATCGCGCCAACTTAAAGTTCACGAAAGAAACTACACTACTCACGATCTGGAGCTGGGAGCAGTTGTATTCGCGCTTAAGATATGGAGACATTACCTGTACGGTACTAAGTGCACCATTTACACCGATCACAGGAGTCTCGAGCATATCTTCAAGCAAAAGGAGTTAAACATGCGACAACGCCGATGGGTCGAACTCTTGAATGATTACGAATGCGCTATCAAGTATCATCCGGGCAAAGCCAATGTTATGGCCGACGCCCTCAGTCGAAAGGATACTATACCTAGGCGTGTACGTGCTCTACAGCTTACCATCCAGTCCAACCTTCCCGCTCAAATTCGCGATGCTCAGGTTGAAGCATTGAAAGCGGAGAACATCAGGGCTGAATCCCTACGAGGGTCGAGGCAGCGGCTAGAACAAAAGGAAGACGGCGCTTACTATGTAAACGGATGCATCTGGGTTCCACTTTATGGAAACTTACGCGAGCTTGTGATGGACGAAGCGCACAAGTCTCGTTATTCGGTACATCCTGGTTCGGATACGACCTCAAGACTACGTATTGGTGGCCTGGCATGAAAGCCCACATAGCAACCTACGTCAGTAAGTGCTTGACTTGTGCGAGAGTCAAGTCTGAATATCAGAAACCATCAGGCCTACTTCAACAACCGGAGATCCCGAAATGGAAATGGGAGCAAATTTCCATGGATTTCGTTACCGGCCTGCCTAGATCTCAACGCGGAAATGATACCATTTGGGTGATCGTAGATCGACTGACCAAGTCTGCACATTTTCTGGCCATCAAAGAAACGGATAAGTTTTCTACTCTTGCAGACATTTACCTAAAGGAAGTAGTATCAAGGCACGGAGTGCCAATCTCCATTATATCTGATCGTGACGCACGTTTTACTTCTGAACTGTGGCAAGCAATGCACAAGTCCTTTGGCTCACGTTTAGATATGAGCACCGCTTATCACCCACAGACGGATGGGCAATCGGAACGCACCATCCAAACCTTGGAAGACATGCTTAGGGCATGCGTAATCGACTTCGGAAATGGCTGGGAAAAGCACCTCCCGTTAGTGGAGTTTTCATATAACAACAGCTACCACACCAACATCCAAGCCGCTCCATTTGAGGCATTATACGGACGCAAATGCCGATCACCTCTCTGTTGGGCAGAAGTTGGTGACAGCCAAATCACTGGCCCAGAACATGTGGTAGATACCACCGAGAAAATTGCTCAGATACGACAGCGAATGGCGGCAGCTCGTGACCGTCAGAAAAGCTATGCTGATAAGGGAAGAAAACCACTCGAGCTCCAGGTTGGGGATCGAGTGCTACTCAAAGTCTCACCTTGGAAGGGTGTAGTCCGCTTTGGCAAACGAGGCAAACTCAATCCGCGGTATATCGGACCATTCGAAGTCATTGAGAAAATTGGTACGGTAGCCTACAGGTTGAATCTACCCGAAAAACTCAGCGGAGTTCACAACGTATTCCACGTGTCAAATCTGAAGAAGTGTCTGTAAGATGAGACCCTCATAGTTCCTCTTAAGGAACTTACAATCGACGACCAGCTGCGATTCGTCGAGGAACCAGTAGAGATTACGGATCGAGACGTTAAGATACTCAAGCATACCAGGATACCTCTGGTCCGAGTTCGTTGGAATGCTCGTCGTGGCCCAGAATATACCTGGGAACGAGAAGACCAGATGAAACTCAAGTATCCCCAACTGTTTAAGAAAAACGCAACCACTACTGAGGCTGAAGCTACTGCAGAATTTCGGGACGAAATTCCAAATCAACGGGGAGATGATGTGACACCCCAGGAAAATCTGGAAAACAACGCAACTTAACTAGCTTCCTCAGTAACCACGCGCTAAATTTCGGGATGAAATTCTCTTAACAGGGGGAGAATGTGACAACCCTCAAAATCCCATGTATTCCGTACAAATTATTAATGATAATTAAAGTGCTTGACGACTGTATGGAATTACTTAACTGCTTCTGATATCTGTGTTATACTTACATGTACTTGTTAATATACTAATAGTGTACGGAAAGGTCACTAAATAGTCCGTTATATTTTCCTGAGTGTTGAAAATTAAAAACGTTATTTATCAAGTATAAGCGCGTACCGTGTGTTTCTGCGCGACACAGTGCTTCTACAGCAAAACGCAGACAACGCAGTAAATCTAGGAATATGCTAGGAATATGCTAGGAATATGCTTTATGGAAGACCTTATATAATCTACCACTCATCACTTCACTCAACCCTTTTCTCTCCCTCACTTTCGGCTGCCATCATACCACCACCATACACCCACCATCAAGTCACTTTCTAGCCATTTTCCATCCATACAAAGGTGCAAGAAGGTGAACAACGAAGCTCCGTGCGTTCGGAAGTTGAAGGACCGCTCTCGTTTTCTTTTAACCACCACTTTTCCACACTTGAACTTCCCTAGCCTTGTGCTAGTAGTAAGTTTCTTAAATCTTCATATTGTTCATGTATTTTATGGTTAATAGATGATTAATGGATAAAAACTTATGAAACTCTAAAAGAACTTGCAATAGTCTTGGATAAAAGAAGAATAAAGAGAAGATAGGTGTGTAAATCATGTAGATCTTGTGTGATTATGATTATTGGTTGACTATTTGATGTTTCGCTGGTTAGTATTGATGTTCAATATTGTTGTGATTAATAAACTTGCTAACGGAAATCAATCGAACACAAACTAGGAAGTTATAGACTAAAAACAGCTTGCTGATGTGCATTTTCAGCCGCATTTAACAGGCTGTAAACAGGTCTTAACCTCAACGAAAAATCGATATTTTGAGTATAAAATATGTTATTATGAAATACGGTTCTAATGGCACCGGAATCGTAATTTTTGGACTCCGTTTACTATTTTTAAAGTGTTAATTTGTAACAGCAACTTAAGCTGAATTTTGACAGCAATAAATGGGTGTCGTACTTTCAGTCATAACCTGAGTTTTGTGATGAATCGGACCATGAAATTTGTACAGTAGATAAAAACCTATGTATTTGTAATTACCCCACTGGAATTTCGTAAATCGGACACTCGATGAATTTTTAATAAATTGTTTCGCGGACTGTGGTCAGAAATACATAAATCTGAGTTCAGTCCCGAATATGAATTTTTATAAAATGTGGGTAATGAACCGGACCCCGATATTCTTACACAATAAAATATGGAATGTTTATGACATTCCATAAAAATTTGGGAATTTTTGGAATAATCTAACTATTTTATTTAAATGTCCGAAAAACAGCCGGTTTTGAGTATTAATGTTGAATTGACATAAGTTGTGACTTGCGTGTCTAAATGTCGAGTATGCTATCTGTGAATGATTTAACATGTTATATATGTTATGTGCATTATCGTATGTTTGATTTTGAGTGGGGAATGGACGGGAAACTTAGATGGGCATAAGCCGTTACAGTGATGCATGTTGTGTGATAGATACGTGTAGGAACTTTGTGTTCTATTTGAAAACCACTAAATGACTAACTGGTAAATCATACTAGGACGTGATTGACCGACCTTGACTGTTAGCTATATCTGAGAGTCTAACCGAGCAAACCGAGGTGAGTTCACACCCTTACTAAGGCATGGGAATTCCCGGTGGTTGGGAATGGGATTGAATAACTATTTATATTATCAACACTACTAGACTACCTGCTACTGTCCTCGGATTGAGAAGGGCACGTACGTAAAACCTACGTACACTCACACTTACTACTGTCCTCGGATTGAGAAGGGCACGTACGTAAAACCTACGTACATTCATACCTACTACTGTCCTCGGATTGAGAAGGGCACGTACGTAAAACCTACGTACACTCACACTTACTACTGTCCTCGGATGAGAAGGGCACGTACGTAAAACCTACGTACACTCATACTTAACACCGTCCTCGGATTGGGAATGACACTTATGGATACGCCTAGTCTAGTAACATACATAATGGGAAGCCCCCACTAAATATCGTGAAGGTTTGGGAATCAAGGATGATGGGTAATACTTAGTTATGAAACGAACTTCCGATTCCTGATACGAACTCATTAACTAAACAACCAAACGTGAACTCACTCAACTTTGTTGTTGACTAGTTGTTACATGCCTTACAGGTCGCTAAATGCTTGGAGCTTGCACGAGGAAGAAGTCGTTGTGGTGTACGGACGGTTAGGTCCAGTGCCTAATATTTTAAAACATTATGAACTTATTAAACCTATGTGTTGGACTTTAAACTTATGTTTTGAACTTTACGTTTATGCTTCCGCTGTCTAAACTAAACTAAACATGGTTGACTGGCTTTGGTCACCAATCGTATTATAGTTGATTTCATTTACTGAATTGTGTTGTTCAATATGATTGGTGGCTCGATCCTGGTCATGTCACGCCTCCAAGCGGTGGTACTCCGCATGGTGGATTTTGGGGGTGTGACAATAACATCAACACCAGTCCACCCACAAGCTAATGGTCAAGCAGAATCATCCAACAAGATCATCATCAACAATTTGAAGAAGAAGCTTGGATCCAAGAAAGGGAAATGGGCAGAAGAACTACCCTATGTGCTTTGGGCTGATAGGACAACCCCTAAGAATGCTACTGGTCAAACACCATTCTCCTTGGTATTTGGGGCAGAATCAGTGATCCCAACAGAAATGGTGGTTCCAACTGCTAGAACAAGTACCCGTGATCCTGAGGAAAATGATGAAAACTTGGCTCAAGACCTGGATACTATTGAAGAAATCAGGGATATGGCTAGGATAAGGATGGCCAGTTATCAACAAAGAATGGCTGGTGCTTACAACAAAAATGTCAGGATCAAGAAGTTTCAAGTTGGAGATATGGTATTAAGGAAAGCATTTCAGAATACCACCAATCCTGCTGATGGAAAATTGGCTCCAAAATGGGAAGGCCCTTATTTGATTGAAGCTGAAGCAGGAAAGGGGGCATATAGATTGCTAACCATGGAAGGTGATTTGCTACCAAGAGCTTGGAATGCTGTCCACTTGAAGAAATATTTCATGTGATTGGGATCCTCATGGCACAGATGATCCTTAAGTCAGGGATATCCTAGAAGGATCCTTAAAGTATCGGTGATCCTCACTTTGGTAATGTCCTAATCTTGAACTATTTCATTTCCTTATTTTCTCATATAAGGATAAGGATCATGTGTCCTTTATCCACCTCTCACGTGATTTTAAGTTTTGAAAGTTCAGGTATCCTTAGCAAATATTGGTTATCTGCAGAAGCGATCCGATCCTTCGGTTTAACCTCAGTTATTTGGGCTTGACCCCAGTTCCGCCTGTAGCGCATGATGATCCTGGTATAGTTCAAGGCAGTGGGACCAGTACTCGCTTTAGGGGCTGATAATTCCATTGTACTGGCTATACCTAGGATCCTACGTATAATGGTAGACATACCATACATCCGTTCCTAAGGTTTCTAACGTTTTCACGTTAGCTAAGGTTTCTAACGTTTTCACGTTAGCTAAGGTTTTGGCATTTTCATGTCACTAAGTTTGGATAGTCGCCAGTTAGGGCCATACTCCAGTTTACATACGATCCTTGGGCTTGTCCCCAGTTATCCTTGGGCTTGTCCCCAGTTAGGGCCATACTCCAGTTTACATACGATCCTTGGGCTTGTCCCCAGTTATCCTTGGGCTTGTCCCCAGTTATCCTTGGGCTTGTCCCCAGTTATCCTTGGGCTTGTCCCCAGTTATCCTTGGGCTTGTCCCCAGTTGCTAACTCTTATCTTATATTGGCTTAGTCCCAAGTTATGATCTATTTCAGGTCCTTGAAGATAAACAATTAGGGATCCTTGATCCTTACTTCTCTCTAAGGTTTATCTTACAGTTATCCTTATTATGGGTAGGATCTTAACTTGGATCCTCAGGTATGATTCTTAACTATTTTTAATTCTATTCATTATTTATTTGAATAACCCTTAAAGTTTGACAACTAGACTTGTGATCCTTAAAATATCTTGCTTTTTAGGATTCCCTAACTATAGGATATTTGATTGTGGATCATGCTCTAAACATTTTCAATCTGACTTGTTCAAAATTCTTTATTCAATAAATGTGCAACGAAACAAAGGAGAGTTAAAGAGTCAAAAGGATAACAATACAAGATAAGCGACAAAAAGTTAAGATTTTACTTATTAACAAAAGACTAACCCTTAAAAGGTTGTCAAAATTACCTACCCGAGCATCTACCAGCAAAACGTGGCCCGTCCGCTGGGGTAGGTAAAGGGTGTCCATGATAATAAGTTCAAAAGTAGTGCAGGAATATAAAGGCGGCAGGATCACAATGGCTTCATCCCCCAAACAGAGGATCCCTCCACCAATTGCAATCCTGCCTATTGTCCAAAGGATCATACATGATCCTTAATCCTAGAAACTGTTGTTAAAGTACAAACCATTAAATTGTTCAACATCACAACCACAAAAGACCTACTACCAAATTTAAAAATTGGGCTCCGGCTGCGTCTAAGAATGTCCATCATCGCCCAATCATGCAGCCTAAACCTTCGCTGCATTACCACCTCCAGCTCTACTTGTTTCACCACCTGCATCCTTGCCTCCGGCTTCAATCGTCAGGATCTCTTCAACCTCCTCAGCCTCTTCATCATCCAGTTCGGCTAGCCTTGCCTTCCATCCTTCAACATCCCAGGTGCTCTTGTCAAAAGCAGGATCCTGAGCTTCCAAGGCCATTTGCAGCTTGGTCTTGTACATTGTTATGGCGGCAGAGACTTTGGCGTCTTCGGTGATCTCACGCTTCTCATAGTCAACATTGATCAGCACCTTGGCCGTCTCTTGTTTGGCAGCCCGGACTTCCTTCTGAAGATCAGCAATTGCAAGGTCCTTAAGCACTGCAACCTGCTGGAGGTCGGCAATCTTCCTATCCTGATCCTCAACGTGGCCAACATAATCCTCAATCTTAGAGAATTTCTGCAAAAAGGATAAAAGATAAGGTCAGGACTAAGTGATCCTCAAATCAGCAGGATATGTCAACAGGATATACGAGCAGAGACAGTGATCCTTACCTCATTGAAGTACTCGAGGAATTGGTGGCGGATCAGAGGCAGACCCTGCAAATCCTCAGCTTCAGAGGCTTTCCTCTTCTTGATTGCCTTCCCTTTGAGGGGTGCCTTGGGGACCGAGGCTGTCGGACTGGTAGGAGCTTTTCTCTTGGAGGATCTGACAGTAGTGAGATCAGTGACATTGAACTTAGAAGCAGACTTGGTGGATTTTCCAGCACCTACACAATCAAAACAAGATAAGTATCTTCTCTTAATTTATATTTTACTATTTATTTAAATTCTAAACAAGGATACTTACTTGACATCGTGACAGAGCCTGAGGATACCTCCTGTGAATCTTGGGTTGTTGTCTTGAAAGATCTTGTCTCAGGGTCAAGTTTCTTGAAAGCAAGGAGCCTCTCCTTAGCAGCAGGGGACAATCTGAGGTGTGAGACGGTGATAGCTGCATAACAAGAAAGCAAAAATATAAGTGATCCTTACATCAAAAGAAAGTTTTTGGTGATCCTTCTCAGGATCCACCACCCTACCATGGGTAGCCCATTTCTTGGGTAGATCCTTTCCATCCTCAATAGAATCTCTCTTGATAAAAAAGAAACGCCGCTTCCAATTAGCATCGTTCTTGGTGGCTTTGAAGATCGGATGTTCCTCACCGGGTTTACGTTTAAACAAATAGCGATGGGAACCAAAGGTAGTAAGATCGTACAGCTCTCCCAGCTCTGACATTCCTAGGTCTATCCCTTCCTGCTCGATGATCCTTTCAAGGGTGTACAAAACCCTCCAAATCATCGGCATGGCTTGAATATAAGAGATGCCGGTTAAGGAAAAGAAAGATTGGGTGAAGGCTGGAAAAGGATATGTATAGCCTATGGTGAACGGAGTGACGGGGAAAGTAACCCACTTGTCGGAGATATGATCACTCAGGGCATTGGGGTCAAAAGGCCTAAACTCGGTGTTCGCCGGGAAGCAGTGGCGGATCCTATCGATCTGAGCATCATTGAAACAGCAGCGTTCTTTAATGGAGTCTTCAATGATCCCCTGGATTTTCGGAGGGCTGTTCTTCGGGTGATCCTTGGCTGGGGAATTTCGGAGCAACATCTTTGGTGGAATGATGGAAAGAGATGAAAACAGAGCAAGAGAGGGAAGAAGATGAAGAGAGAGAGTACCTGATTGTCTTCGGAATGCAGTTATAAAGGGAGTCTTTCTGAAAATTTAAATGCATTTGATCATATCTCTATCTCCTATTTATAATCATGATCGTGCAGGGTTGTCACCTCTGTGACGTCACAATTGTAACGGATAGTTCAACAATAACGGCTATATTTACGATAGTTAGTTGCGGATAAGATCAAGAAAACATAACTCGCTCATTTTACATATTACTCCTTATATTTTGGGGGCAATTGTTAGGGGATGATTTTCTAACAATTAGTGATCCTTACTCGTTATCCTAATTAATGATCCTTTCTTCTGTGACAGATAGTGATCCTCAGAAGAGCTTCAGGATCAGGGTCATGGTTCACTTTAAGGATCCCCGTACTGATGATTGTTTGTTTGTGTTTTGTATTACTTCGCAGGAGTTACGAGCTTGACTTGGTCTTGGCAACGGTACTAAGGAATATTCCACGGGCATTTCGCACACGATTGACCAAAAATGGACGTTGTGGAGAACGTGGGAGCTTGGCACAAAAGTCGGATAGTTAGTTATTGTAGTTAACTTCTATTTTAAAAGGGGTAACGAGCTAGAATTAGAACACTTAGTCATTTTTTCTGCTACACACACTCTCATATACTCGCACACTTGAAGCTCTCGACGAACATTCGTTTTCACTCACTTTTACACATTTCACGATAGTGATCCTTGTACCTAGCTCGTTACTATCCGAAGTTGTAAACATTTATTGATTTATTTGAGCTTGGTGATCGGTAGTTTCCATCACCCGGGGTTTTTTATGCCGGAGATCAACTCTTGATCAAGGGCTTTTTCCCCGTATAAATCCTTGTGTCATTTGTGCAATTTACATTGAAGTGATCCTTGTCATTGTTCTACATTTCAAGCATCATACCCCGTAACAGAGAGTTTGGTTGCAATATCCTCATCAGATTTTTTGACCAAAACAACTTCCTCAATGAAGCCATCTTTAAAACCAAGGGCAGCATAGCAATTAAAGTATCCTCCACGAGATGTCATAGAGGCAAGAGAGCAGGACATCAAGGATATAACACTGGACCCTAAGGATCCTGAATCCAAAATTTTTATAGGATCCAGGATGCTTGTTAGTATTGAGCAGGATCTGGTATCTTTCCTCAAGAGGAGAAAATCTACCTTCACAATCACTCCCTTTTTATGCATGACCTTCATCTACTTCTTTTATAGTCGCCTTAGATCTCTGACCTTCAATCTCTGCACTTACTTCATTATTGAATCTTTTATGTAGAGCCTTATAATCTAGTGTAATATGTTTTACATACACCTCAATTACTTTAATAGACTCAACCATTTTGATCACTTTAACATCACTATCATCACCCAATGGTCTTAAACCAAAATCCAAGTCCTCTCCTAGCATCCTATAATGGCATTTAACTACATCTTCTTTCTTTTATATAACCAAGTTTAAAAGGTCAGACTTAACCTTGTTGGAAATTAACATTACCTCTCTCATATATTTTCTCTAGAAAGTTGGTAAATTCTTCCCCATGACGGAATTCTTGTGTAGAATTAACACGGTAGTTAGCTAAAATAAAAAATTAAACGAACATTAATACAAATCATTGAATAGTGAAATGTGAAAGAAGAAGATTAAGGAACCATATCCGACGTCTGGATTGAAGGCTTTATCGTGCTTTCGTACACACCACATTTCATCCATTGTTGGAATCTTAATCGATCGAAGCTAGAATGACTACTTAATTCTAGTAAAAGGATCGGAGTTATAGTTACGATGGTGAAATCAGGGCTATAATATAGGGGGTATAAAAGGGGAAAGTAAAAAGAGGTTTAAAATTGAATAAATTAAAAAAATATTGAATTTGAAGAAATTGCTCTTGTCTTAACGGTAAAATATGGACGTGGTTAGTAAGTTGGACGAAAGGGACAAGATTTTGAAAGCACAAGGACCAAAATGTGGAAAAAAAACCTTTTTAGACAAAATTGATAAGAATCAAAACACATGGACGAAAATAGCAATTTAGTCAAAACTAATTATTAATCGAAAAAAAAGTCAAAATTGCAATTTTTGTTGTTCAAGTGGTTCAAGTGGGTACGTAGAAAAGAAACAAAACTAAAACCGTGTGTGTATTTAATTGGGAAAGGTGTAATGTGTATTATATCAAAGTCAAGGTGTGGTTGATAAAAAGTCCAAATTTCACCTTAATCATTGCATATAAAAAGTCCATGGAAATGTCGTCAAAAAGGTTTTATGTAGCCAGCCAACGATTACCATCTTTCTCTTTAGTTCAAATTGTCATCCATTATTGTTTAATGGTTATTTTATTCAGACGGCATGGCTAGTTCACATCACCGACCGACCCATCAATCTGCTCTTATAAAACAACCTCTTTAATTACTTCTCATATGATTTAGGACATTACTACAGCTCTCTTCCTCCTACCCAAAAGGTAGAAACTTGTTTACTTGTCCTATGATTTGTTGATCTGCATGTTTTCAGTGGCAGATCTAGGAATTTGATGCACAGGGTTTCTTTTAGTAGATTTTCACTAATTCTCGGCATTTTTTTTTTCCAAATCATACAAAGTTTCCACTATTTTTTATTATTTTTTTCAAACTGAGGGGGTTCCTGGGAACCTTCAAAACACCGCTAGATCCGCCCCTGCATGTTTCAAAGTTGATATATGATTTTTGTGGTTGCAGGGTGTTGTTTGCATACTAATTAAGATCCTGTTTTTCATCTCCTGAAACCTTTATGGAGATTTCGCAATTCAGAGGCTTTTCGGAATTGTCAGGATTGGATGACCTTTTTTTCAACAATAACAACCAGTGGCCATATGATGATTCAATGAACATGGCATTTCTAGATCATGCACCTGTGTTTATGGAACCATCCCCAAGGCCATCTAAGCAACTCAAAACCAGCAGCTGGAATTCATGCATAAGCTCTGATCAGCCCATCATGAATCAGAATCTAGCTGCTCCCATCGAGGAAGGCACTGTTTCTTCCAAGGGCTTCACTTACGGTGTCCAGTTTGGCAATCGCGGTGCTGCCAAAAACACTACACCTCAAGACCATATCCTGGCAGAGAGAAAGAGAAGGGAGAAACTCAGCCAAAGGTTCATAGCGCTCTCTGCTTTAGTCCCTGGCCTTAAAAAGGTAATCAACATACCTAATTCCAAATAACAACATATACATATATATAGATATATCTTATTCTTGGGCAATTATAGGAAGAAATCTCATATATTAGTTAAAAAAACTAAGAAACCCAAATGAATGAACCTACTTTTGCACGTGTTACACCTTTTTGCAGACGTGTTACGTATAACAACTAGAGGCTGCCATGTGTTACGTAACAGCTTTTACTTTTTCAGAAAAGTTGAAAGTCTGCAAAGCTGTTGCACGTAATACGTGACAGCCTCTGATTGTTACAAGTAATACAGTCTGTAAAAAGGTGTAACACGTGGCAAAACAAGGTCAATTCATTTGGGTTTCTTAGTTTTCTTAACTAATATAAGTTTTCTTTCGATCCCTCTCCTGTATACAGATGGATAAAGCTTCTGTTCTTGGAGATGCAATCAAATACTTGAAAACCCTCCAAGAAAAAGTGAAGACACTTGAGGAAGAGACCAAGAAGAAACCGAATGTGGAGTCAGTGTTTTCTGTGAAAAGACATGGGGTGTTGGCTGATGGTAACCCACTGCCTGAAATTGAGGCAAGATGTTCCGGCAAGGATGTGTTAATTAGGGTTCACTGTGAGAAAAAAACAGGTATTGTAGAAGAAACCCTAGCTCTGATTCAAAAGCATCATCTCTCAGTCATAAATACCACTGCCATGGCCTTTGCTGCTTCTGCACTGGACATAACTGTTGTTGCCCAGGTATACATACCTTCACACATAAATTAACCCAAGATCATACTTAATTTTCTACAAATTAATCCATTTGATGAATACCATATTTCTTTCAGATGGATCAAGAATTCACCATCACAATGAAGGATCTTGTTAACAATCTACGTACCGGACTCCAACGATTCATTTGACTACTGTTCGTTTTTTCAATCCAAATTGATGTATCCTGGTACAAGGGTCTGATGTTCTTCACACTTTTCACCATCTACATGCATGCCTAAAAATCTTGTTTGCCATGAGGTTCATTTTACAGGAGGGTTTTTTCTATTCTTTTTTTCATGGTTCACCATGTTAACAACCCTCCTGTTGTAAAGTAGACACCTTTGATGGTTTTAAATTAGTATGGCATTTTTTTATCAGTATTCCATTGTGGGTTTTTTGAGGAAACAGACCTTTGTACCTCTTTTTCTGCTTCTGGGCTATGTAAAAGTTTGATTTATGGTAATATGTATCATTAATTTCCATGGTATGTTGAATAAGTTTTAATGTTTTATATATATTCCTGCTTTATTGTTTCGCTATCTATCTAACTTAACAAGCAACAATGCTGAGGTGTTACTTTTATTTGATACAGAATTTAATATATAAACATTTTTTTTTTATTCAGAATGACCGTAAGGAACTTCCAGTTCGTTTACAGCCTACCAATATTTGAAGATATAAACTGAACATTCAATCTTATTGAATTTGATAAAAATGAAAGTTTCACGAGTAAAGTATTTAGTTATTTAATAGAGAAAGTTTATTGTTGTTTACGTTATAAAAGTTAATATTTTAAGTTTCTATTATTGATGATTATTTACAATATCTTGAAAAATATGTAATTAAAACCTAAATAAATTAGCAAACTTTTTGTGCATAAGGACTTGTAAGTTGTGCTTTGGGTGTTTTCCAAAAAAAAACTTGATTTTTTAGTTTTAACCCAAAGGTTTGTACATTTTTCAATTTTAACCTTACATAATTTGTTTTTTTAACTTTAACCCAAAACTTTTCATTATTCGCAATTTAACTTCACAACTTTTGTCACTTATACTTTTCATCTTTCGCAAATTTTCGTTTTACGTATAGTTCTAAAATTTCGAGTTAATACGACGCAACGTGCATGTGTGGTTCAACGTTTTTACCTCTATTTTTCCATGTTTGATAGGTTCGTCGCAATACGCATATTATAGGTCGAGTCAGTGTTGGTTGTCGATGACGGTTGTGTGACAATAGTACTATTTGACACCGTTTTACGCCCCGCCGCAACGCGGGGTGTGCTTTGGGGATTTTTCAAAGAAAAAATTGTTATGCATATGGTTGTCGTAACGTTGGCTTTGGGGGTTTTCCAAAAAAAAATTGATTTTTTTTACTTTTCACCCAAAATTATTTCATAAATTACTTTTAACCCAAAACTATTTGTTTTTTACTTTTAACCCAAAACTTTTTATCTTTTACAATATATCCTCATAACTTTTTTTACTTTCAACTTTGGTCCTTTATAGTTTTCATTTTCCGCAAATTTTGCGCTCTATGCTTGGTTCTAAATTTTGTGACTTAACACATCACAGCGTGTGTCTTTGGCTTAACGTTTTTACGTTTCGTTCTAAATTTTGCGAATTAACACGACGCAACGTGCGTGTGTGGGTGAACGTTTTTACATCGTCTATTTTTACCCCGTTTGACAGGTTTAACATAACGTGTGGGTCGTAGATCAACTTAGTTATAAATAAAGAATCCCCGCCGCATTGCGGCGGATCGTAATCGTAGTTCAAATAATTTATTACAAACTTAAACTTAAATTTCTATAAATCAGAACCCATTAAGCCAAACATTAATTGGTCAATGGTTTTAAGTTCATGGAAGTTGGTGACGAAGGTTTGACATTGATGAAGAAACGACAAGAAAATAATTTCCTTTGCGTAAATGCACTTCAAATTATTATATTATATTATACATTATACAATTATACATTATATTATATTATTATTATATTATATTATTATACATATGAATATGAAATGGTGATGAATAGTGTTTTTTTAAGTAGTTGTTTTTTATTTATTTTTTGGTAAAATTTTATTTATTATTTGTTTGATGTTTGATTTTTAGTAATAACTAGTAGTTCGTAATTCTTATTTGTTTTTTATTTTTTATCAATAATATTTTATTTAAATTTTATTTATTATTTGTTTGATGTTTGATTTTTAGTAATATATAATACATATACATATGAATATGAAATGGTGATGAATAGTGTTTTTTTAAGTAGTTGTTTTTTATTTATTTTTTGGTAAAATTTTATTTATTATTTGTTTGATGTTTGATTTTTAGTAATAACTAGTAGTTCATAATTCTTATTTGTTTTTTTATTTTTTATCAATAATATTTTATTTAAATTTTATTTATTATTTGTTTGATGTTTGATTTTTAGTAATAACTAGTAGTTCGTAATTCTTATTTGTTTTTTTATTTTTTATCAATAATATTTTATTTAACGTTCAATTTTATTTTTTAATAATAACTTACGTTCGTTAACTTTTTAAATCTACATCTATGTTTATTTTATGTTTTTAATATTCCAAGTTATTTGCCCGCGCATTGTGATGGTATGTTACCGCAGGAATCGGATTGGTAACACTTCAGTTCGTTACAACATTCAGTATAGAAATGAACAAGTGTTTTACATATATCGAATACAATAAAAACGAACACCGGTACCGACACCGATGTTGTTTTAACGGTATTGATCGGTTCAGATTGTGATAGTACTGGTACTGATATTCATTGTCATCACAAATAGAGTTGTATAAAATCAAAAAAGTTTTGAAACCAGAAACCATAAAAATGAATACAGGTATAAACACATACGTTGTTTTGTATGATATGCTAACGATACATTGTCAGTTTATCAAAAGAAAAAAACAATAAAAAAAATCGGTATCTATTTGTTTCAATTGTTTTCGATGCATGTAAGGTTTTCTTTTTCCATTACTATAGTGAATGTCGATACTGTAACAAACCGACCAAATACCAAACGAATTCACGCCGCAAAGCGCAGGAGAATCTCACTAGTTATTATTATTAATATTAAAACCTATATAAATTAGCAAGTTTTCTATGCATAAGGACTTGTACATTATGCTTTGCACATTATTAAAAAAAAACTTGACTTTTTATTTTTAACCCAAATGTTTGTATCTTTTACAATTTTAACCTTACATAATTTGTTTTTTTAACTTTAACCCAAAACTTTTCATTATTTGCAATTTAACTTCACAACTTTTGTCACTTATACTTTTCATCTTTCGCAAATTTCCGTTTTACGTATAGTTCTAAATTTTTCGAGTTAATACGACACAACGTGCATGTGTGGTTCAACGTTTTTGCCTCTATTTTTCCATGTTTGACAAGTTCATCGCAACACGCATATCCTAGGTCAAGTCAGTGTTGGTGGTCGATGACGGTTGTGTGACATTAGTACTATTTGACACCGTTTTACGCCCCGCTGCAACGCGGGGTGTGCTTTGTGGGTTTTTCAAAGAAAAAATGGTTATGCATATGGTTGTCGTAACGTTGGCTTTAGGGGTTTTCCAAAAAAAATGATTCTTTTTTTACTTTTCACCCAAAAGTATTTCATAAATTACTTTTAACCCAAAACTTTTTATCTTTTGCAATCCATCTTCATAACTTTTTTTACTTTCAACTTTGTTCCTTTATAGTTTTCATTTTCCGCAAATTTTGCGCTTTATGCTTGGTTCTAAATTTTGTGACATAACACATCACAGCGTGCGTCTTTGGCTTAACGTTTTTACGTTTCGTTCTAAATTTTGCGAGTTAACACGACGCAACGTGCGTGTGTGGGTGAACGTTTTTACATCGGCTATTTTTTCCCCGTTTGACACGTTTAACAACATGCGTGTGTGGGAGAACGTTTTACATCGTCTATTTTTCCCCGTTTGACAGGGTTAACATAATGTGCGGGTCCTAGACCGACTTAGTATATAACTAAAGAATCCCCGCCGCATTGCGACGGGTCGTAATCCTAGTTATTATTATTATTATTATTATTATTATTATTATTATTATTATTATAATTATTATTTACCTATATATTTACCTATATATTAAAAACTGAATGTAATGAACAGTAATAAAATATATATATATTAAAAACTGAATGTACTAAACAGTAATAAAAAAATATATATATATAGGAATTAACACTAATAAAAATAGAATTGAATGAATGGTATCAGGAGGTACTGATACCGGTATTAAATTTACCAAACTGAATGTACTAAACAGTAATAAAAATATATATATATATAAGTAAAGTATTTACTTATATAATAAGAAAGTTTATTGTTGTTTACGTTATATAAGTTAACTAGGTTAAAACCCCGTGTATTACACGGGTTGTATAAATATAATTTAATATAATAAATAATATAAAAGATATATCTTTAAAACAATTCGTGTATTACACGCGTTGAATAAAATATAATGTCATATGTTAACACAAACAATCGTCAAGATTTATCTTTTAAAAATGAAATTTGATTTACTATTTCCTTATTATAATATTTTACTTTTTTTATTTATTATTAGGTTAAACACATACGTATTACATGGGGTTGAATCCCGCTTTTTATGATACATTTAAATTATGAGATACAATGATTTTAGTTAGTTTAATGCACCTTCGTGCTTATTTGTTTATTTCATTCATAAAACACTCGTCTTAAATTTGTCTTCAAAAGTTTACGCTACAAAAAGGTAGAGATCGATCCCCACGTTTTTATACATTTCATCATTTTTTCCCAATTTGGGGGTAACTTCGTAGAAATGTAACCAACTTTGACAAGTGTTCCAATTAAGTCATTGAAACTTTTTTTGTCTCTATAAAATAACTCAAGTTTCATTTGATGTTCTAATACTATGTAATTATCAGGTTACCAGGTTAGTAATGATGATGTGTCAGGTTTTATTATCTTTTTTAATTTTTAATATGATGTGGAAAATAAAATTAATAACATGGATTTTTTTCTAAAAAAATTGAAAATCATTTTTTATTCTAAATTAATAAATTAATAAAATATATACTGTTACGGTTGAATATTTTTAAAGCAAAAAAATTGTACTTTTTTGAATGACAAACGAAAACACTTTTTTTTTTATTTTAAAAATCGTATTGGTATTTTTTTGTGATTTATACTAAACTAATAAGACTATAAAATATTATGATAGGTTTAAGCATGTAACTGAATGTAGATTACTAATATTAAAAAAATTGGATGCAGAATCGATATACTCAGATGGGTCTAAGCATGTAACTGATAGGTTTAAGCATGTACTAATATTACTGAATGCAGAATACTAATACTAATATTAAGCCACCTCAAAATTTTATATATTAAAAAACATGATGATAGAAAATGTATAATCATGAAGGGGTCTGCCCTTGAATCGATACAGATCATCTTTTTTGAGTTCCAAAGTAAAATGTCATAGAAAGAACAATGAATCGATACAGGTCATCTCCGGGTCGTCGTCGAAACAATATATATCATTGCTATGAAACAAAAACGAAAGAAACAATCGTACCTAACGAATCACGAATCTGATCATCAAATGTTGAAGGTCGGTCGTCGTTGCCTCTGTTCATGTCGCCTAGGGTTTTGGGAGGATATTGCTTTTTTTATGAATAGAAAATAAAAAAACTTGAGTTAATTATGAATATTCGTTTTGCAAAATAACGATCATCAAAGGTTTTAATATTTTTTTTATTTTATAATTCAACCTAACATAAATAATATCCACATAAGCATTAAAAAGAAAATAAAAAATAAAAGAAAAACATGGTAACCTGATTACCTGGTAATTACATAGTATTAGAACACAAAATAAAAGTTTAGTGACTTTAGAGAGACAAAAAAAGGTTGGATGACTTAAGTGAGACACTTGACAAACTTAGTTACATTTTAGTGGCATTTTCCCAATTTGGGGTATAGAAATGTTATAAATGTTGAATGAAGTATAGAAATGTTATACCGTAAAATCGGGAATTAAATTCTCTTTGAATGAAGTATAGAAATGTTATATTTAAAAATGTTGTTCTTTCTAAATGTTGATGCAATGTGCGATAAATGATGGATTTAAAACAATTATAACAGTACGCCAAACATTACAAAGACGAAACTAAGTTGTCTAGATTTGGCATTTGAAAGAGTTGTTCGACTACAAATGGTGAGTCCAAACTATTATAACGTTGCGTCTAAAAGCAATTATATAATTTAATAGAAGCGTATCTTCTTATACTAATAAATGAATAGATAAATTATTGATTTTATTAATAAAGGGTATTAACGTAAATTTACATATCCAAAAATTATCGCATGTTTTTATTTATACTTTTATCCGCTTTTGTTCGGTTAATTCCTAATTTTTCTCACTTTAGATTTAATAAAGGGTATTAACGTAAATTTACATATCCAAATTATCACATGTTTTTATTTACACTTTTTTCTGCTTTTGTTTGGTTAATTCCTATTTTTTTCTCACTTTAGATCTACATAAGGGGAATAAGTTTATATGAGTTTTTCCTCTAGAATGAAATCCGTAGTTAGATTGCAACGAAGATAATGAGAATAAGTTTATATGTGTTTTTTTCTAGCTTTTATTTCAATGAAATTCATAGTTAAAGGTAATATTGAATTTCTTATTACGATGGCTCTTTTATTCATACACCTTGTATTAATATGGATTATACGATTTCATTTGATGTTGATGTTGTTAAATAATATGAAGTTAAGATTTTACATACGTATGTTTAATGGATAGTATCTAATCAAATTAATCCCATAAATAAAGAGATATGATGTATATCTTTAATTCTAAAAAAATAAGTATTTATAATTAATTAGAAGAGTGATATGGGAAAAAAAAACAGATAGCTCCAATGATTGACACGTGTCCCAAACTTGGTTTCTTTTATTATAGTAGATATATATTTTAATTTTCTATTATTGATGATTATTTAAAATGCTTTAAAAATATGTAATTCAAATATTATACATATTATTAGAAAGTGGCCATGAACAGTGTTTTGATTTTTTATTAATATTGTTTTTTTAGGTTTTTATTAGTTCTATATTGTTTTATTTGTTAAATTGATTTAAACATATATTTTTATATAACTTTTAAAATACGATTAAAGTACCAGTTATCAAACAATAAATCATAAAAATGAATATATATTGTTACCAATGTTGTTTAGTACGGTATGGTAGCGATACGATATTAATTCATCGAAAGCAAAAACACTAAAAATAAATACGGATACAGATGTTATTCAATCGGTTTTGATTGAATTTGGTACGATAGCGACACAATATCCGTTTAAAAAATATATATCGTTATGTTGAAATAAAAAGAGGGCAACAATTGTTTTTGATTTTTTTCAATATTGTTTTTCTAAGGTTTTATTATTTTCTTGGTTTATTACTTAAATTTATTTAAGTATATTTTGTTCTCTCATATAACTTTTAACATACGATCATCGTACCCGTTATCAAACAGGAAACAATAAAACGGAATGTATACTGGTACCGATAATGTTCGGTACAATATGATAGCGATGCAGTATTAATTTATTGAAAGCAAAAAAAAACTAAAAAAAAATATTGGTTTCGATACAAATGTTGTTCAATTGGTTTCGATTGGGCTTGGTACGATAGCGGCAGAATATCCGTTATAAAAAAAATACCGTAATGTTGAAATAAAGTAAACATAAAATGCAAGCGAACCGAACCGATATCAACTGAACAACATATATAGGTACCAAATGTACCATATCAATATGTGTTTTTTTTTTATTTCAATCAACGTAATGTTTTCTTTTCCAATTACTATATCAAGTGCAGATACTATAACGGACCAAATTGATATCGACTTAATCCCCGCCGCGAAGCGAGGGAGAATATCACTAGTTTGTTATAAACTTAAAATTAAATTTCTATAAATCAGAACCCATTAAGCCAAACATTAATTGGTCAATGGCTTTAAGTTCATGGAAGTTGGTGACGAAGGTTGACGTTGATGAAGAAACGACAAGAAAAGAATTTCCTTGGCGTAAATGCATTCCAATTTGTCTTTTTTTTTTTTTTTTTTTTTTTTTTAACGAGAACTTAAAATAGAACCACCTAAACCCGAAAACCGGGACAGGCACCAAAAAACACAACAAGACACTTACATAATTACAAATTTACACTAATCCGACTAAGAGATAGGATTATTCTTAGTTCCATACTTAAATCAAAGAAAACCCAAAGATGTAATATCATAAAAAACGTCTTCCACTTTAACGTTAGCCCCCGAGAAAACCGATTTGTATTTGTATATATATTAAAATGTGTTGGTGTGATGAATAGTATTTTTTATCATTTAGTGATTTTCACTTTTACTTTATATAGTTTATTTTTCATTTTAGCGGCCAATAAAAAAACCATTTTATTTATAATAGGGATTAATAATTGCTAACCCAACTACACCAAACGACATAAAGATTCCTACACGCTCATACACAATAAATCAAAATTACGCTATTTTTCTCACGTGAGCCCGATAGATCTGGACTTGTTTTTACACCAAAGAAAAGACAGTAGTCAGACCTCCTCCTTGATGCTTTTGATGTTCGCCTGTTTTCTGTTGAAGACCAGGTGATTATGTGCTTTTCCGGATGCACCATATTACAATTTGTACAACTGTATACACAACTTGTTTCCATTTCGTCGACCCTCTTGCGTGAACATGTATTCTCATTACGTCATTCACCCCAAACAAAAAAAGGTCAGGTAACCTACACCATGTTGCAACATAATCACATAGTGACTACACAAAAGCGCATGATACAAAAAGATGCTCTAATGACTCATCCAAATCCCCACGAAACCTGCACCCTAGAGACTCCAGATGGATATTTCTTCTTGCTAATTCTACCCGTCTTCAATATTTTCCTGCTGAAGCTTTTTTCGAAGGCTGTGTACCGAGAATACACCCGATGAATCCAAAGCCCACTCCCACCGATCCACCCCCATACTCGATATCGACCCTTGAACCGAAACTGACAATTCCTGCACTTCCCTGAGCTCATTAGCTGAAGCCGTTTGTCTCGTCCAGTAAAACTTTAAGACGACAACCCCGTCCACTACCTCACACCTGTCTTGAACTGTATCTTTTTAATTCCTCTCGAGACTAAAAAGACATGTAAATAGTTCTATAATGGGCCATCTTCCAGCCACATATCAGTACAGAACGACACACAGTAACCTTTTCCAAGTGTCGTCTTGATCAAGTTGGCCATATTTATATTTTCCATCCCATTTTCTAAGTGCAGCCTAGCAAGTTGTTTTCACGGTCCGATTATAATACTTTTACACGGTACAATTTTCCAGCTTCTTGAACTATTATGTATGCCCCATATCACTTTTCTCCACAAGCTATCCACATCTACTTTAAATCTTCACCACCACTTCGCCATCATGGCTAAGTTGGCTTCCCTTAGTGACCCGAAACCCAACCCTCCCATATCCTTAGGTGTCATGGCATTTCGCCATTTAACCCAATTTAATTTTGCGTGTTCCGGCTGCGAACCCCAAAGGAAATCTTTTCGAATGCGCTCAAGATTCTTTATAACTTGCAATGGTGCATTATAGAGAAAGAAGAAGTATGTTGGTAAGACGTTTAACTCCGATTTTATTAGTGTAATTCGCCCACCAAAAGAGAGTGTAGCTTGCCATATCAACAACCTCTTACGAAAAACATCTATAACCGGGTCCTAATTTTTAACTAGATTCATGTTCGCTCCACATATAGCCCAAGTTACTTAAACAGAAATGACCCCGCCTTACACCGAATGGTGGTAGCCATGGATTGAACTCTATCGTCATTTATCCCCACACCAAATAAGCTAGTTTTTTTCATGATTTACTCAGAGCCTGGAGGCAACGTAAAAGCAACGAAGTAGCCTATTTAAATTTAGAATATTTTCATTTGACCACTCTCCAATAAAGACCACATCATCCGCGAAAAGGAAATGCGATAGTAAAGGACCATTCGTATTGCATCACACACCTTTATATAAATCTATTGCACATGCTTCCTTCATTATACCGGTCAAAGTTTCCATCTCCATAACAAATAATGTGATACTCTGGGTTTTCCCGAGCAACCACCTTGTATTGAACTTGCGTGTATATATTATTAAATGAAGAATATGGTGTTGATCTTGATATGCTATGTGATCCTCGTGCTAAGTTATGTGTTGACAATGTGTAAGTATGATATACATATATATATACATATATATATATATATACATATATATATACATATATATATATATACATATATATATATATGTAGTAAGCCGAGACCATGAACCCGACTCGAGACCACTCGGTCTCGAGTGAACATTAAACGGTTGGGCCGTGTGCACTTGAGCCCATTCGGAACCCATTAGGGTGTACCGACCTTAGAACGGGTATAAAACCCATGCCCAAGCCAACCTTCTCTCATTTTGACATTTCCATCATTCTCCCACACTCACCCACACACACTCTCCTACACTCCTTCAATCACTAAAACCCTAAAGTTCCACCAACACTCTCCTCCTTTCTTCTCGGAACAACCGGCGGCTAAGGAAGGAGCTCTCGGATCTCGGTGAATCCCTACACACCTCCACACTTTGGAACCGGTTAGTGCCTCCTTGTGCATAGTTGAAAGATCTTTGATATAGATTCTTGCTTATGAATGTTTTGCTTGACTAGTTCAAATGTTCCGTGTATGATCTCGTGATGAAATGTAACATCTGTGCTTGTAATCATTATGAACAGTACCATTATCAATAAAACAATTTCATTTGATCCCAATGTTTGTTTGGTTATGTTTTACATTTTTCATGTTTTGACTTTTATTCAATTTCAAACTCTATATCACTTTCTAGAGAGTTATACGCAAACTGGTGCCTAAACGTAGCCAGTTTAATGCGAAAAATACTCCGGAACATCAACATATACTTAACATACCTTAAATAACCCTTACATAACTTAGAAATAAGTTTTGAAGGCTTTGGTATGGCAAAAACAAGTTAATTCGCTTACAGGGACAAAACTTGACAAACTGCGAAAGTATGCCAACTTGAACTGTAACGAACATTCCGAAACATGACCATAAGTTAAACATATCATAAATATCCTTTACATAGCTTAGAAATAGGCTTTGAGGGGTTCGGTATGCTAAAATAAACTTTTGGGGTCATTCAGGGACTAAAAGCGTCAAAAAAGTGCACAAGTTTGCATTTTCGCGCATAACTTACGTTCTGAATACATCCGGACATCCAAAAATTTATTTAAGCACTAAAATATTTTATTTTAGTGTTTGGCATAAGAAAAATCCATTCGTCACGCCATTTGGATCATTTTTCGCGCTTATGCGCATTCCGTCGTAATTAACCGAACAACGTAACCGTACGGCTAAACGAACCGACACCCGAGATATTTTTGAACACATTTTAAGTTCCTTATACTTTAACTTCATTTTAGAGCTTTGAAATGGGGTTAACGGGGCTTAAACGTGTCAAAAAAACGCATCGAAAACCAAGTTTTGAGGTTGCAGGGACTGAAACTGTAAATCTGCCAAACTAGGTCCGTAAGTAGGGGCCAGATGCAGCAAAACGTTTTTTTTCAGCTGTTAACAGCCCTTAACACTCTCCAAAGGCCAAGTGCCAAGTGTCAAACTCTTATGGTGGATGGCAAATGAGTTACCACAACTTTCCAACAAGTGTACGGCTTAGATCGTGCCCCCTTTTCCAAGAAATGATCCTAACGGTGAACCGAAAACTATAAATACCCACCTCCACCCTTCACTTTTCCTCACAAGAATCTGATCTTATGTGCTCTAAGTTGAAACCTTTGTTTCATACCTGAGCTATTTTGATCTAGATTAGCATTCGGGGACCCTTCGTAAGTGTTCCTTCGTTCTTTTATTGCTTTTCGAGTCCGAAAGTCAAACTTTGTTTGACTTTCTGCATTGACCAGTTTATGGTCAATGCGAAGTTCGTTTGAACTTCGCAACGTGATTGTAATCACGATGGTTATAGTCCCTTGTGACTATGCCTAATGATTACCACGTTGTCTAGGGTCGTAAGGGTAGGCGATCTAATAAATCGCTTATACCTTCGAACCCGACCCATTTGGTCGATCATTAGGATCCAACAAAACACATTAGGTGACCATAGTATATAGGGAATAACCTTCCGAGGTTATACCTTATGGTCGCTTCGTTTAAGTAGTTGTATGATAGGTAGTTTATATGCCTTAGGTAAATTACCAAAATACCCCTTTGATGCCAAAATTCATTTTAAACATATGTAACATAACTTTTGACATCTAAACTGATTTGACAACAATATTAGACATGTTAAGGCATATGTTACTTGTCATAGGACTAGTTAAGCGATCCGAACGCGTTTCACGCGAGCGACGCGTTAAAGTAGCATAAGCTACCTAAACGGGTCGTAATGGGTCGTAAGCACTTAAGTTAGGTTTCAATTAGTATGTAGGCTTTGTTAAACCATATGACACGAGTCTCCATACTCGTTTGGTTTACGAACCCTCATTCTATCTAAATCTTCCGATATAGGTCCGGTTTATTAACATAGTTACCTATATTAGGTGCCGTTTGATTCCGTGATCTCTAGCATTGCTTGGTGGTTATCTTAGGACTTCTGAGCAATCTCAAGTGAGTACATAGACCCCTCTTTTACTGTTTTCAAACTGTTTTGGGGTGAAACACATGTGCCTACTTGTTACTTTCATGCTTTCCATGTTTTCACATCATATACCTGCTATGTTCGTTAGTACATTATAGTACATGTTTTACATTACATTTCATGCTATGTATGCCCATTGTGTGCGTACTTAGTACATTGTTTTACATTACATTTCATGCTATGTATGCCCATTGTGTGCGTACTTAGTACATTGTTTACATTACATTTCATGCTATGTATGTCCATTGTGTGCATACTTAGTACATTTGTTTCACGTCACATGCTATGTATGTCCATTTGTTACATACTTAGTACAGTTGTTTTCATCACATGTTTATATTTTGGTATGACATTTGGGTTGTTTACAATGGAACAATACATTCATTAACATTAGCTACGCCGTTCGTTAGTAGGTAGTGGTACCATAGGAATTGACAACTCCCGTTCCTGAAATCCTAGGTTTGTTTGGATTGGAAGGAATGACCGAATTCGATGTACATAACTTAGATAAACCTTTAATTTGTTTAAGGGTTTATCGCCACAGTCTCAAGGCTTGGATGTATGCATTTTCACAATACCGCATAAATGTTTGTATCAGTATAGCATGCATTTGTTCCACAAAACATAACTTTGATTTAAACTATGTTTTACATCAATACCTTGTTTTTGTGCATTTTTACATATGGTTTAGTTGATATATTTCACTTACCATACATGATACTTTTGGGTACACATTACATGATCTACATTAACATAAACATTTTGACATTGATATACACATTTAGTGGTTTATATTGGACATAGACATTTCAATATGGTTTACACATTAACACATGACAATTCATTTATTCATGAACAATTTACATTGATGGTTGGTTTGAGTAAGTGATTTGAGTAACGAGGCGTGTGTAATATGATACAAGCATGGTGGATACGCCGCTGGTACTTCCTATATATAAGTGTTTGTATGACATTACATGTCGTAGCGTTATTGAAATCATTTCAATATTTGACATATTACATTTTACATAAACATCTTATTTTCAGAAGACATTGATTTACAAAACAACTTATCTTATACAAACTCATTTTTACTTGGTTATTCATTTAACCTTACATTATTCTCTTATTTATACATATCATTGCTTTTTAATGATTTACAAAACAAAATAACTTACAAGGTTCATGACTGACTGTTATTACACAACTTTTCCTAAACTTATAAGTCATGAATCCTATTTTCACAAAACCTATGTATCTCACAGGCATTTTTATGCTGACGTACCTATTTTCACATGTGTTTTCAGGAGCTTTTCCGTAGGATGATGATCGTGACACTAGGGCGGACCTGTGCCTTAGAGACATAAAATGAAGATCGACTTAGTTTAATTATGTTCTGAACTCTTTATTTCCTGTTTAAGACAATGTAACTCTTATGTTTATAAATAAAATACAACCTTAAATGCCATGGTTATGAAACAATTAATTCTGTTACAACACTCCCCGACGTTTTCCGCCACGTTTTGTATGTTATACGTGGTCGGGGTGTGACAGAAGAGTTGGTATCAGAGCCAATGGTTATAGGGAATTAGGTTATTAGTAATTCTTTGACCTAGACTATAACCTTTCTAGGACCCTAACGCAAGTTATCTTGTGTTTAGATCTTAAAACATGCACATCACCTATCCTTAGGTGATTATCAAATCAAAAAAAAAAAAAAAAACCAAATTTTTCCGAAACGATTTTTGAAAAACAATCATCTGTTTTTGGATGATTTATTACAAGGTTTTGAACCCTCTTTTGTAAGGTTTTGAACCCTTCCAGTTTGACTAAATTTTTGGCCTTGTGCCTTCAAATTTTCAAAATCTCGTCAACGTTTTGGGTTTTAAATAATGTGAACACGTGCAAACTGGAAGAGTGAATGCCTGTATTCTGGGTTTTCTGTCTAGGCAAGCACTTCGTATATATCTCATCAGACGCGAGACCAGTTGTGCTTACCTGAGAATTCTTGGGATGAGTGTTCACTTATAGGCGAGCATGTCTTCGCAATACATTATTTTTGATCCATTTACTTTGATTAGTCACTGTGTGTCGTTTGTTTGCTTGGTAATGCGGATGAATGACCACCATCTTTGCTTTTGTTGATTTTGTTTCATCTCATTCTTTTCACCCAATCATCTCACTCGTTTCCTTTCATGTTCCTCTTTTAGAATGCCTCCTCGACGCGACAATTTGATTGCGACTGCCGAACTGGCAGGAATTATTGCGCAGCAGATGGCTGCTCAATTTCCAAATCTCTTTGCTCAATGGCACCAAGCCAACAACAACAACAATGCTCCATGCAAATACAAGGATTTTAACTCGGCTAAACCACTCAAGTTTAGTGGTTCTGAAGGAGCGACTGGGCTTCTTCAATGGTTCGAGAGCATTGAGAATACTTTCCGCCACGTCCAGTGTCCGGATAATCGCAAGGTCGAGTTTTCTTCGAGCGTGTTTCAGAAGAGGGCTCTTACATGGTGGAATGGGGTAATGAGAGACCGTGGTGCAGAAGTTTCTCTAGCACAGACATGGGTGGAACTTAGAGCTCTTATGATGAGGGAGTTTTGTCCTCGTCATGAACAACGAGCGTTGGAGAAGGAGTTTGATGACTTGAAACAAGATAGTGGAGAGCACAGGGCATATACTGATAGGTTTGAGGAGTTGAGTCTGCTATGCCCAACGATGGTTACCCCACTTGACAAGGCTATCGAAAGATACATCGACGGCCTACCTGACTCAGTACAAGACATCATTACTGGTAGTAACCCTGCCACACTCCGTCAGGCAATCGAGTTATCAGCGACATTGACTGAGTCGCAGATTCTGAAGAATAAGTTACACAGGAAGGGTGACAAGGGCAAGAAACAGTCGTCTGACAAGGAAGATAGCAAGAAAGGTCAAAACAAGAATGGAAAGGATTCTGGTTCATCAAAAAGGGCAAGGAAGCGTAAGGCCTCCCAAAACTATGCTGTCACTGCCCAAGCTAACCAGGCAGCTCCCAACCAACCCGCACAACCTCCAGCGAAGAAGCCGTATTCAGGGAATGCACCTTTGTGCAATAGATGCAACAGTCACCATCAGCCGCAACATCAGTGCCGTTTCTGTACTAACTGTGGGAAGTCAGGTCATCTTGCCGATGTTTTTCGGTTTGCTCAGAATCGGGCAGTTCAGAACCCGGCTCAACAAGTTGCTCAGCCTCCTGCTCAGCAACAGGGTCAAGCTGCACGACCACAATACCCACCAGGTGCTTGTTATAACTGTGGGGATCTGACCCACTACAGAAACCGGTGCCCAAGGCTGGCTAACCAGAATCAGAATCCAAACCAGAATCAGGCTCAGGCTCGAGGGCGAGTCTTCAACATGAATGCCCAAGAGGCGCAGGCGGACGATAATGTGGCGAACGGTACGTTCTTTATTAATAATCAGCCTGCATCTGTTCTTTTTGATTCGGGTGCCGACAAGAGTTTTGTGTCATTGTCTTTTGAGCCAATGCTTCGCGTGTCTAGAACGAAACTAGGAAAACCCTTGACAGTAGAAGTTGCTAGTGGTGAACCCATTGTTCTTGATTCTGTTCTACGCAACTGCCAGTTGGATCTTAACGACCATCTTTTTCCTATCGACCTCACGCCTATGCAACTTGGAAGCTTCGACGTTATTGTGGGAATGGATTGGTTATCCAAGCATCACGCGGAGGTAGTTTGTTTCGAGAAGATAGTTCGTGTGCCGCTTTCGACAGGCGAGATCCTATAGGTTCAAGGTGAGAAACCGTCTGGTGGCCTCAAGCTCATGTCTTGTTTTAAAGCTCGGAAATATCTGCGGAAGAACTATGTGGCCTTCTTAGCACATGTTACAGGAGATAAAGGCAAGGGTAAGTCTATTTCAGATATTCCTGTCGTTCGGGATTATTCTGAAGTATTCCCTGAAGAGTTACCTGGTCTACCCCCAGCACGCTAAGTCGAGTTCCGAATTGATCTCGTACCTGGTGCAAATCCCATTGCCAGAGCTCCATATCGTCTTGCTCCATCTGAGATGCAAGAGTTGTCTAAGCAGCTTCAGAAGCTTTCTGACAAAGGCTTTATCCATCCTAGCTTTTCACCCTGGGGTGCTCCCGTTCTTTTTATCAAGAAGAAGGATGGATCCTTTAGGATGTGTATCGATTATCGTGAGCTTAACAAGCTTACCATCAAGAATCGATATCCCCTACCTCGCATAGATGATCTCTTTGATCAGTTACAGGGCGCTTCTTATTTTTCGAAGATTGATTTACGTTCCGGATATCATCAACTTCGTGTGCATGAAGAAGATATTCCCAAGACGGCGTTCCGCACTCGGTATGGGCATTACGAGTTCACAGTCATGCCATTCGGTTTGACTAATGCTCCTGCTGTTTTCATGGACTTAATGAATAGGGTCTGCAAACCTTATTTGGATCAGTTCGTCATTGTTTTTATTGACGACATCTTGATTTATTCTAAGACACGAGCTGATCACGAGCAACATCTTCGTCTTACTCTGGAACTCCTAAAGAAAGAGCAACTTTTCGCCAAATTCCCCAAGTGCGAATTTTGGCTTAAAGAAGTTCAATTTTTAGGACATATCATCAACGAACAAGGTATTCATGTAGATCCCTCCAAGATCAGTGCGATTAAGGATTGGGATACGCCTACTACTCCCACTGAGGTTCGTTCTTTTCTTGGTCTAGCGGGTTATTACCGCCGCTTCATTGAGAACTTCTCAAAGATTGCAGTTCCTCTAACTGCTCTAACTCAGAAGAACAAACCCTTTGATTGGGGATTCAAACAAGAGGAAGCTTTTCAACACTTGAAGCAGAAACTTTGTGACGCGCCTGTTCTGACTTTGCCTGAGGGCAATGATGATTTCGTCGTTTATTGCGATGCATCTAAATTGGGCCTTGGTTGTGTTCTGATGCAAAGGAACAAAGTCATAACATATGCATCGAGGCAGTTGAAGATACATGAGAAGAACTACACCACTCATGATCTTGAGTTGGGTGCAGTTGTTTTCGCTCTAAAGATCTGGAGACACTATTTGTATGGTACAAAATGTGTGGTTTTCACGGACCACAAAAGTCTTCAGCATATCTTCAACCAGAAAGAACTCAACATGAGGCAACGACGTTGGGTTGAGCTACTAAACGACTATGACTGCGAAATTCGCTACCATCCTGGTAAGGCGAATGTCGTAGCCGATGCATTGAGTCGTAAGGAACGTACTAAGCTTCATTGTGTACGTGTTCAATCTGTTATTCAAGCTCGATCCGATATCCAAGCATGCATTTCTCAGGCTCAACAATCTTGTGTTTCACAAGGTTTGATGGATAAGGAATTTCCCTATCACATAACACCTGATCTGGAACTGAAGGACAATGGATCGTATTACTTCATGGACCGTTTGTGGGTCCCAAGCCAGGATGATCTTCGTACCTTGCTTATGGATGAAGCCCATAAGTCTCGTTATTCTATTCATCCGGGCTCAGATAAGATGTATAAGGATCTTCGTATTCATTATTGGTGGCCTGGTATGAAGAAAGACATTGCCTTATACGTATCAAAATGCCTTACTTGTCTTAAAGTTAAGGCTGAACATCAACGTCCTTCTGGTTTATTGGTACAACCAGAGATCCCAGTTTGGAAATGGGAAAACATTACTATGGACCTCGTTACCAAACTTCCACGCACAAAGAAATGTCATGATGCCATCTGGGTAGTTGTTGATCGTCTTACTAAGTCAGCGCATTTCTTGCCAATCCGTGAGGATTTTCCTGCTAACAAACTTGCTAAAATCTATGTGGATGAAATTGTAGCTAGACATGGTGTTCCTTTGAACATCATTTCTGACAGAGATGCTCGTTTCACTTCTCATTTTTGGAGAACCATGCAATCTGCTATGGGGACCCAACTTAATCTGAGCACAGCTTATCATCCGCAAACGGATGGTCAATCTGAAAGAACAATCCAGACTCTGGAGGATATGCTTAGAGCTTGTGTGATCGACTTTGGTGGTAGTTGGGATTCACACCTTCCGTTAATTGAATTCTCCTACAACAACAGTTATCACACCAGCATCAAAATGGCTCCTTTCGAGGCTCTCTATGGTCGAAAATGTCGTTCACCAGTCTGCTGGAATGAGATCGGCAAGGCTCAGCTAACTGGACCTGCTCTCATTTTAGAAACAACTGACAAGATAAAGAAAGTTCGTGATAACCTTCAGACAGCTAGAAGCCGTCAGAAGAGTTACGCGGACCCAAAACGCAAACCCTTGGAATTTCAAGTCGGTGATCGAGTATTACTTAAGGTCTCACCTTGGAAAGGTGTGATCAGATTTGGAAAGAAAGGAAAACTTGCACCTAGATACGTTGGACCATTCAAGATCGTCGAAAGAATCGGAAAGGTAGCCTACAGACTTGAGTTACCTCCTGAACTTGGAAATGTTCATCCAACTTTTCACGTGTCCAATCTCAAGAGGTGTTTAGCTGATGAGAACCTCCACATACCACTTGACGAAATTCGTGTTGGTAAAACACTGAAATTTGTTGAGAAACCTATGGAAATCATGGAACGTGAAGTCAAGTGGCTCAAACGCAAGCGCATTCCTTTGGTCAAAGTTCGTTGGGAAGCTAAACGTGGACCCGAGTTTACTTGGGAACGCGAAGATCAAATGAAGGCGAAATATCCGCATATTTTCCCACGAGTTTCCTCTAAATAAATTTCGGGACGAAATTTCCACAAGTAGGGGAGACTGTAACATCTGTGCTTGTAATCATTATGAACAGTACCATTATCAATAAAACAATGTCATTTGATCCCAATGTTTGTTTGGTTATGTTTTACATTTTTCATGTTTTGACTTTTATTCAATTTCAAACTCTATATCACTTTCTAGAGAGTTATACGCAAACTGGTGCGTAAACGTAGCCAGTTTAATGCGAAAAATACTCCGGAACATCAACATATACTTAACATACCTTAAATAACCCTTACATAACTTAGAAATAAGTTTTGAAGGCTTT
Organism: Helianthus tuberosus; assembly: GCA_030545235.1. Classification (NCBI taxonomy): domain Eukaryota; kingdom Viridiplantae; phylum Streptophyta; class Magnoliopsida; order Asterales; family Asteraceae; genus Helianthus; species Helianthus tuberosus. Next base: position 65,868,659 of record CM060441.1, read on the forward strand.
GGTATGGCAAAAACAAGTTAATTCGCTTACAGGGACTAAACTTGACAAACTGCGAAAGTATGCCAATTTGAACTGTAACGAACATTCCGGAACATGAACATAAGTTAAACATACCATAAATATCCTTTACATAGCTTAGAAATAGGCTTTGAGGGGTTCGGTATGCTAAAATAAACTTTTGGGGTCATTCAGGGACTAAAAGCGTCAAAAAAGTGCACAAGTTTGCATTTTCGCGCATAACTTACGTTCTGAATACATCCGGACATCCAAAAATTTATGTAAGCACTAAAATATTTTATTTTAGTGTTTGGCATAAGAAAAATCCATTCGTCACGCCATTTGGATCATTTTTCGCGCTTATGCGCATTCCGTCGTAATTAACCGAACAACGTAATCGTACGGCTAAACGAACCGACACCCGAGATATTTTTGAACACATTTTAAGTTCCCTGTACTTTAACTTCATTTTAGAGCTTTGAAATGGGGTTAACGGGGCTTAAACGTGTCAAAAAAACGCATCGAAAACCAAGTTTTGAGGTTGCAGGGACTGAAACTGTAAATCTGCCAAACTAGGTCCGTAAGTAGGGGCCAAATGCAGCAAAACGTTTTTTTTTCAGCTCTTAACAGCCCTTAACACTCTCCAAAGGCCAAGTGCCAAGTGTCAAACTCTTATGGTGGATGGCAAATGAGTTACCACAACTTTCCAACAAGTGTACGGCTTAGATCGTGCCCCCTTTTCCAAGAAATGATCCTAACGGTGAACCGAAAACTATAAATACCCACCTCCACCCTTCACTTTTCCTCACAAGAATCTGATCTTATGTGCTCTAAGTTGAAACCTTTGTTTCATACCTGAGCTATTTTGATCTAGATTAGCATTCGGGGACCCTTCGTAAGTGTTCCTTCGTTCTTTTATTGCTTTTCGAGTCCGAAAGTCAAACTTTGTTTGACTTTCTGCATTGACCAGTTTATGGTCAATGCGAAGTTCGTTTGAACTTCGCAACGTGATTGTAATCACGATGGTTATAGTCCCTTGTGACTATGCCTAATGATTACCACGTTGTCTAGGGTCGTAAGGGTAAGCGATCTAATAAATCGCTTATACCTTCGAACCCGACCCATTTGGTCGATCATTAGGATCCGACCAAACACATTAGGTGACCATAGTATATAGGGAATAACCTTCCGAGGTTATACCTTATGGTCGCTTCGTTTAAGTAGTTGTATGATAGGTAGTTTATATGCCTTAGGTAAATTACCAAAATACCCCTTTGATGCCAAAATTCATTTTAAACATATGTAACATAACTTTTGACATCTAAACTGATTTGACAACAATATTAGACATGTTAAGGCATATGTTACTCGTTATAGGACTAGTTAAGCGGTCCGAACGCGTTTCACGCGAGCGACGCGTTAAAGTAGCATAAGCTACCTAAACGGGTCGTAATGGGTCGTAAGCACTTAAGTTAGGTTTCAATTAGTATGTAGGCTTTGTTAAACCATATGACACGAGTCTCCATACTCGTTTGGTTTACGAACCCTCATTCTATCTAAATCTTCCGATATAGGTCCGGTTTATTAACATAGTTACCTATATTAGGTGCCGTTTGATTCCGTGATCTCTAGCATTGCTTGGTGGTTATCTTAGGACTTCTGAGCAATCTCAAGTGAGTACATAGACTCCTCTTTTACTGTTTTCAAACTGTTTTGGGGTGAAACACATGTGCCTACTTGTTACTTTCATGCTTTCCATGTTTTCACATCATATACCTGCTATGCTTGTTAGTACATTATAGTACATGTTTTACATTACATTTCATGCTATGTATGCCCATTGTGTGCGTACTTAGTACATTGTTTTACATTACATTTCATGCTATGTATGCCCATTGTGTGCGTACTTAGTACATTGTTTACATTACATTTCATGCTATGTATGTCCATTGTGTGCATACTTAGTACATTTGTTTCACGTCACATGCTATGCATGTCCATTTGTTACATACTTAGTACAGTTGTTTTCATCACATGTTTACATTTTGGTATGACATTTGGGTTGTTTACAATGGAACAATACATTCATTAACATTAGCTACGCCGTTCGTTAGTAGGTAGTGGTACCATAGGAATTGACAACTCCCGTTCCTGAAATCCTAGGTTTGTTTGGATTGGAAGGAATGACCGAATTCGATGTACATAACTTAGATAAACCTTTAATTTGTTTAAGGGTTTATCGCCACAGTCTCAAGGCTTGGATGTATGCATTTTCACAATACCGCATAAATGTTTGTATCAGTATAGCATGCATTTGTTCCACAAAACATAACTTTGATTTAAACTATGTTTTACATCAATACCTTGTTTTTGTGCATTTTTACATATGGTTTAGTTGATATATTTCACTTACCATACATGATACTTTTGGGTACACATTACATGATCTACATTAACATAAACATTTTGACATTGATATACACATTTAGTGGTTTATATTGGACATAGACATTTCAATATGGTTTACACATTAACACATGACAATTCATTTATTCATGAACAATTTACATTGATGGTTGGTTTGAGTAAGTGATTTGAGTAACGAGGCGTGTGTAATATGATACAAGCATGGTGGATACGCCGCTGGTACTTCCTATATATAAGTGTTTGTATGACATTACATGTTGTAGCGTTATTGAAATCATTTCAATATTTGACATATTACATTTTACATAAACATCTTATTTTCAGAAGACATTGATTTACAAAACAACTTATCTTATACAAACTCATTTTTACTTGGTTATTCATTTAACCTTACATTATTCTCTTATTTATACATATCATTGCTTTTTAATGATTTACAAAACAAAACAACTTACAAGGTTCATGACTGACTGTTATTACACAACTTTTCCTAAACTTATAAGTCATGAATCCTATTTTCACAAAACCTATGTATCTCACAGGCATTTTTATGCTGACGTACCTATTTTCACATGTGTTTTCAGGAGCTTTTCCGTAGGATGATGATCGTGACACTAGGGCGGACCTGTGCCTTAGAGACATAAAATGAAGATCGACTTAGTTTAATTATGTTCTGAACTCTTTATTTCCTGTTTAAGACAATGTAACTCTTATGTTTATAAATAAAATACAACCTTGAATGCCATGGTTATGAAACAATTAATTCTGTTACAACACTCCCCGACGTTTTCCGCCACGTTTTGTATGTTATACATGGTCGGGGTGTGACAGAAGAGTTGGTATCAGAGCCAATGGTTATAGGGAATTAGGTTATTAGTAATTCTTTGACCTAGACTATAACCTTTCTAGGACCCTAACGCAAGTTATCTTGTGTTTAGATCTTAAAACATGCACATCACCTATCCTTAGGTGATTATCAAATCAAAAAAAAAAAAAAAAAAAAACCAAATTTTTCCGAAACGATTTTTGAAAAACAATCATCTGTTTTTGGATGATTTATTACAAGGTTTTGAACCCTCTTTTGTAAGGTTTTGAACCCTTCCAGTTTGACTAAATTTTTGGCCTTGTGCCTTCAAATTTTCAAAATCTCGTCAATGTTTTGGGTTTTAAATAATGTGAACACGTGCAAACTGGAAGAGTGAATGCCTGTATTCTGGTTTTTCTGTCTAGGCAAGCACTTCGTATATATCTCATCAGACGCGAGACCAGTTGTGCTTACCTGAGAATTCTTGGGATGAGTGTTCACTTATAGGCGAGCATGTCTTCGCAATACATTATTTTTGATCCATTTACTTTGATTAGTCACTGTGTGTCGTTTGTTTGCTTGGTAATGCGGATGAATGACCACCATCTTTGCTTTTGTTGATTTTGTTTCATCTCATTCTTTTCACCCAATCATCTCACTCGTTTCCTTTCATGTTCCTCTTTTAGAATGCCTCCTCGACGCGACAATTTGATTGCGACTGCCGAACTGGCAGAAATTATTGCGCAGCAGATGGCTGCTCAATTTCCAAATCTCTTTGCTCATTGGCACCAAGCCAACAACAACAACAATGCTCCATGCAAATACAAGGATTTTAACTCGGCTAAACCACTCAAGTTTAGTGGTTCTGAAGGAGCGACTGGGCTTCTTCAATGGTTCGAGAGCATTGAGAATACTTTCCGCCACGTTCAGTGTCCGGATAATCGCAAGGTCGAGTTTTCTTCGAGCGTGTTTCAGAAGAGGGCTCTTACAAGGTGGAATGGGGTAATGAGAGACCGTGGTGCAGAAGTTTCTCTAGCACAAACATGGGTGGAACTTAGAGCTCTTATGATGAGGGAGTTTTGTCCTCGTCATGAACAACGAGCGTTGGAGAAGGAGTTTGATGACTTGAAACAAGATAGTGGCGAGCACAGGGCATATACTGATAGGTTTGAGGAGTTGAGTCTGCTATGCCCAACGATGGTTACCCCACTTGACAAGGCTATCGAAAGATACATCGACGGCCTACCTGACTCAGTACAAGACATCATTACTGGTAGTAACCCTGCCACACTCCGTCAGGCAATCGAGTTATCAGCGACATTGACTGAGTCGCAGATTCGGAAGAATAAGTTACACAGGAAGGGTGACAAGGGCAAGAAACAGTCGTCTGACAAGGAAGATAGCAAGAAAGGTCAAAACAAGAATGGAAAGGATTCTGGTTCATCAAAAAGGGCAAGGAAGCGTAAGGCCTCCCAAAACTATGCTGTCACTGCCCAAGCTAACCAGGCAACTCCCAACCAACCCGCACAACCTCCAGCGAAGAAGCCGTATTCAGGGAATGCACCTTTGTGCAATAGATGCAACAGTCACCATCAGCCGCAACATCAGTGCCGTTTCTGTACTAACTGTGGGAAGTCAGGTCATCTTGCCGATGTTTGTCGGTTTGCTCAGAATCGGGCAGTTCAGAACCCGGCTCAACAAGTTGCTCAGCCTCCTGCTCAGCAACAGGGTCAAGCTGCACGACCACAATACCCACCAGGTGCTTGTTATAACTGTGGGGATCTGACCCACTACAGAAACCGGTGCCCAAGGCTGGCTAATTTGAGTGCATGCTAGGATAAGAAATTTTTAGACATTCATGCTTGTTGAATATGTAAAAACCCTAATGATGAACTGTTTGAATGTTGTTATGAATATTTGAAATCTGGTTGTTTGATCTATTTTGATTAGTAATTAGACAAGAAAACATGTTTGTGTAATTTGATTGGATAGTACACAATTACATGAAATTGCAATTCTATTGGTTAGTACATCAGAGGTTCTAGAAGAACTTCATGTGCACGTATCCGGGGTTGCGAGTCGAGACCCCCGGTTGCGACTCGAGACCAACACGTGACAACTCGAGACCACAGCAGTTGCGACTCGAGACCTTGACCAAACAACTCAATTAAGGCAGACTTCAAGGACTCGGGACCGGCAAGGTCTCGACTCGAGACTTCATGATCTCGACTCGAGACAGGACTCGAGACCTCCGAGGTTGCGACTCATGCCGGAATCACTCGAGATCTCATGGTTGCAACTCGAGACCACACGTTCTCGAGTCGAGACCACCTTGTCTTGACTGGGCTGCTTGTCTCCGTTATTGGGCCAAAAGTGTGTGGACTGTGCATACCGCTTTATTTGGACTCTGTGATTCTGTTAACTGTTCGTATGATTGGATGGGCCCAATAACACTCATGATTTGTATGTTAGGTGTCGACGGTTACTGTTTAACTGCTTACGTATTAGAACAGGCTCGATAACTTGCTGGATATTCATATGTTATGCATGCAATGTGTTAGCTATGTGTAGAATATACGTGATCTTCCTGTACCCCAAACCTGACCTATACTGGTAACCATGTTAGGACGTGGTGACCAACGTACTTGACCAAGTAAACGGTCTGCCGAGAAACCCAAGGTGAGTTCACAACTTAAAGCATGCATTCCCGGTGGATTGGGAAACGAAACTAAAAACAACACTATCCCCTTGTGAGGGATACAAACTTACTTTTCTTCCCTTGTTACTGGGAACAAACTTACTTACTTCCCTTGTTACTGGGAACTCTTGGTTAATTACGGTTTATACGAAATGCAACGAGCAACTCTAAACGAAACTCTATCACTTAAGTCCCTACCATTTAATACCGATTAGTCGCCGGGGCCAGGCGAACGGGTTATTAGTTAATAGCGCTATTTAGGTGTAACCAGCCTCACACCGACCCTTGTTACTGGGAACGGGAGTGAACTAATGTACTCTGGCAAACCGTCAATGATGATAGAACATTGAGAAACGGGGCACTACGGAAACGTACGGTTAAGTAAGTATTCGGTATTGGAAAAACAGTTTAGTCGCTTACTTGTGGGGTAGCTCCCCATCGCATGTATAAACGGATAAATTAACTGGTGAAACAAGTTTTTGGTAATTAAAAACTAGACAACTCGTGAACTCGCCAACATTTTTGTTGATACCCTACTGCATGCTTTGCAGGTACCCAGTGACTCAGGAGCTTGCAGCTTGGGAATGTGTAGTGGTCGTCTAACCCATGTGTTGGGTTTTAAATAAACTTGAACTACGAACTTTGTTTTGAAATTGTTTGGTCTATGCTTCTGCTGTTTACTTAAGCTGTTATTCGAACTTAAACTTTTATAAAACTTCGAACTATGATGTTTACTAACTAATGTGGTTGGTGAACATTTCTATTATTGACCAATGCTCAGTATAATTGGTGGCTGGATCCTGGTCAGTCACGCCTCCAAGCGGCGGTATTCCGCACGTGGATTTTGGGGGTGTGACTGATTGGTATCAGAGCCATTGGTTATAGTGAACTTTGTTTTAAAAAGAAAGTCTTTTTGAGAAAAACCAGACTATAACCTGTGACTCATGACGACACTACACTCCAAGGGCAAGACTCAGCTTATTAGACCTCATAGCTCGGACTTGTGTTTACTTGCTTGTCTACTTTATGTGTTGCTCTACTATACGTACTAGTGTGCCTAATTAGATAGATACACATCCCTCTTCTATCTCATTCTCGCTATGTTACGACATCACACTCATACTGTGTTTTCTGGCTATGAAGACAATGAGTGGACGCGGAAGAGGAAACGTTAACATGACTCAGGCTCAGTTCACTAACTTGCTCAACACGGTGGCTGCAGCTTTCGCAGCTCACCCTGGAGGTAAACTCGTTACTTTAGGATGTTTAGACCCTACCCCCACGTCGTCTTTTCACCTCTAAGCCTATTCGCTTCGCTTCTCACAACAGGTCAGCCTGCGCCTGCGCAGCCACGTGTATGTACTTTCAAAACCTTCATGGATGGCAAGCCTCTCCCTTTCAACGGCACTGAGGGTGCCATAGGCCTTCTGCACTGGATTGAAAAGGCCGAAGCTGTCTTTGCTGTCTATGAGTGTCCCCCTGCTAACTGGGTAAAGTTCGCGACTGGTACGCTTGAAGGAAACGCTCTTTCATGGTGGAAGGCGCAGATTCAGATGGTTGGTCTGGAAACTGCTAATGCTACTGCGTGGGAAGATTTCAAGGACATGATCAAAAAGGAGTATTGTCACAGGGATGACATCCACAAACTCGAAAGCGAATACTATGAGCTCAAGATGGTTGGATCAGAGATTGAGACCTACACCAAGCAGTCCAACGACTATGCTGCACTTTGCCCAAACATGTCCCGACCTATGTATCGAAGGATCGAATTGTACATCAAAGGTTTGGTCCCAGAAATCCAGAGCCATGTAACCTCAGCCAACCTCAATACCATACAGCCCGTTGTCCGTCTTGCTCACAAACTTACCAATCAGGCTGTGGAGGAGGGCAAGTTGCCCAAGAGGATCAGTGCTACTGCTGGAACTTCTAGCGATAACAAACGAAAGTGGGATGGAAGTCAGGGTAAGGATGCTAACCCCACTCAGGCCCCAGTTCAACAAAGGAAGACTGAAAGCAACAAGGTCCCTCAGCAACAGGGTGGCTATCGAGGAAACCACCCCAAGTGTAACAAATGTAACCGACACCACAATGGGCCATGTGGCAAAGGTCAGTGTCAGCGATGCAACAAGATGGGGCATGAAGCCAAAGACTACAGGAGCCAGTTCCCGGCTAGGCAGAATCAGCATCAACCACAGCAACAGCAGCAGCAAGGAAACAACCGTGAATGCTACAAATGTGGGGCAATAGGGCACATGCGAAAGGATTTCCCTCAGCTGAACCAGAATCGCAACAACAATAATCGAGGTACTGGAAACAACGACAACAACCAGGGAGCTGGAAACAATGCAAGGGCATTCGTGATTGGGGCTGCTGAAGCAAGGAACGACCCTAACGTGGTGGCGGGTAAGTTCCTACTTAATGATCGTTATGTTTCCGTATTATTTTATTCTGGAGCAGATGCTAGTTATGTATCTCTACGTATTAGTAAGAAGCTTAAGTCCACTCTTACGCCGTTAAGCTCTAAGCACATCGTTGAAAAAGCTAATGGTAGAAACCTCGAGGCCTCACACGTTATTCGTAACTGCAAACTAGAATTGTCCGGTCAGACCTTCCGCATCGATCTCTTCCCCATCATTCTCGGAAGCTTCGACGTCGTCATTGGTATGGATTGGTTATCCAAGCATCGAGCTGAAATCCTCTGCCAAGAGAAAGCTGTTCGTATTCCCCGTCCTCCTGGCAAACCCCTTATCGTCCAAGGCGACAAAAGCGGAGAAGTCACAGGCATCATTTCATTCTTAAAAGCCCAGAAGTGTTTACGAAAGGGGCACACCGCTATCTTAGCACTTGTTGTCGACACGCAGAAAAAGGAAAACAGGATTGAAGATTTTCCAGTTGTACGCGACTATCCTGAGGTATTTCCTGAAGAACTACCTGGACTCCCTCCTCACCGTCAGGTCGAATTTCAAGTCGAACTAGCTCCCGGAGCAGCACCTATAGCTCGTGAACCTTATCGACTAGCTCCCGCAGAACTCAAGGAACTTTCTACTCAGCTACATGAACTTTTGGACAAAGGTTTTATCCGTCCTAGCTCGTCACCCTGGGGAGCCCCAGTGCTCTTTGTCAAAAAGAAGGATGGCACATTCCGAATGTGCATTGATTACCGCGAACTGAACAAGGTTACCATCAAGAATCGTTATCCACTTCCCCGTATCGACGATCTGTTCGACCAGCTGCAAGGGTCGAGCTATTATTCCAAGATCGATCTGCGATCGGGCTATCACCAGCTGAGAGTCCGCGATGAGGACATCTCTAAGACTGCTTTCAGAACCCGCTATGGTCACTACGAATTCCTTGTTATGCCTTTCGGAATGACCAACGCACCTGCGATCTTCATGGATCTCATGAAGCGAGTGTGCAAACCCTACCTCGACAAGTTCGTAATTGTGTTTATTGACGACATCCTAATATACTCGAAGATTCAAGAGGAGCATGAACAACACTTGCGTCTTATTCTCGAACTCCTTCGCAATGAGCAACTGTACGCCAAATTCTCGAAATGTGATTTCTGGCTTAGAGAAGTCCATTTCCTTGGGCACATAGTCAATCAGGATGGGATTCATGTCGACCCCGCTAAGATCGAGTCCATTAAGAATTGGCCTATACCTAAGACTCCGACCGAAGTTCGCCAATTCTTGGGATTGGTAGGTTATTATCGAAGATTTATCAAGGGATTTTCTAAGATCGCTCAACCACTCACGACCCTCACTCAGAAGGGTGTTGCTTACAAATGGAGTGATGCTCAGGAATCTGCCTTTCAGGAACTAAAGAAGAACCTCTGTAGTGCTCCTATTCTTTCCTTGCCTGAAGGTACCGACGACTTTGTTGTTTACTGCGACGCTTCTATTCAAGGGCTTGGTTGCGTGTTGATGCAACGCGAGAAGGTTATTGCTTACGCTTCGCGACAGCTCAAGATCCACGAACGGAACTACACGACACATGACTTAGAATTCGGAGCTGTGGTCTTCGCGCTCAAGATTTGGAGACATTACTTGTACGGCACTAAGTGCACGATTTACACTGATCACAAGAGTCTCCAACACATAATGGAACAAAAGGAGTTGAATATGCGGCAACGCCGATGGGTCAAACTCCTAAATGACTACGAGTGTGCGATTAAATACCATCCAGGCAAGGCTAATGTGGTGGCAGATGCCCTCAGCAGGAAGGAAACCAAACCTAAGCGTGTTCGTGCCTTACAGCTCACCATCCACTCGAACCTCCCTACGCAAATCCGAAACGCTCAGGTCGAACCGTTGAAAGCCGAGAACGTCAGGGCTGAGTCCCTGCGAGGATCAAGAAAACGGCTAGAACAAAAAGAAGATGGTGCTTACTACGTAAACGGGCGTATATGGGTCCCACTTTATGGGAATTTACGCGAGCTTGTTATGGATGAAGCCCATAAGTCCCGTTACTCAGTACATCCTGGTTCGGATAAGATGTACCACGACTTAAAGACCACATACTGGTGGCCTAGCATGAAAGCCCACATAGCAACCAATGTCAGAAAATGTTTGACTTGTGCAAGAGTCAAGGCTGAGTATCAGAAACCATCGGGCCTACTCCAACAACCAGAGATCCCACAGTGGAAATGGGAGCAAATTTCCATGGATTTTGTTACTGGCTTGCCTAGGTCTCAACGCGGAAATGACACCATTTGGGTGATAGTGGACCGATTAACTAAATCTGCCCACTTTTTGGCTATTAAAGAAACAGACAAGTTCTCTACCTTAGCAGAGGTATACTTAAAGGAAGTGGTTTCGAAGCACGGGGTGCCGACCTCTATTATTTCCGATCGGGACGCGCGTTTTACTTCTGAGTTGTGGCAGGTTATGCACAAATCCTTTGGCTCACGCTTAGACATGAGCACCGCCTATCATCCACAAACGGATGGGCAATCTGAACGCACCATCCAAACCCTGGAAGACATGCTTAGGGCATGTGTGATCGATTTTGGAAAGGGTTGGGAAAAGCACCTACCGTTAGTGGAATTCTCCTACAATAACAGCTACCACACCAGCATTCAGGCAGCACCCTTTGAGGCATTGTACGGTCGTAAATGCCGATCGCCTCTCTGCTGGGCGGAGGTTGGTGACAGCCAGATCACAGGTCCAGAACTTGTGGTAGACACTACGGAAAAGATTTCCCAGATTAGGCAACGCATGGCGGCAGCTCGTGACCGTCAGAAGAGCTACGCTGATAAGGATAGGAAACCGCTAGAGTTCCAGGTTGGTGACCGGGCTCTACTTAAAGTCTCACCCTGGAAGGGTGTGGTTCGTTTTGGAAAACGGGGCAAGCTTAATCCGCGATATGTCGGACCATTCGAAGTTACCGAAAAGATCGGTAAGGTCGCTTACAGATTGAATCTGCCTGAAGAACTGAGTGATGTGCACAACGTCTTCCACGTGTCTAATCTGAAGAAGTGTCTGTCAGATGAAACACTCATCATTCCTTTCAAGGAACTCACTATTGACGAACAGCTACACTTTACTGAGGAACTGATTGAGATCACGGATCGAGAGATCAAAACCCTCAAACGTAGCCAGATACCTCTCGTGCGGGTCCGTTGGAACTCGCGACGTGGCCCAGAGTTTACCTGGGAGCGGGAAGACCAGATGAAGCGCAAGTATCCCCAGTTGTTCCCAAATGAAACTCCCAGCACTGAAGCTACAACCGAATTTCGGGACGAAATTCCAAACTAACGGGGGGATGATGTGACACCCCGTTGAAATGTTCTTACTTATACTAGCTTGACAGTGACTGCCTTAACTTTCGGGACGAAAGTTCTTAAAACTTGGGGATAATGTGACACTCTGGGTTTTACCGAGCAACCACCTTGTATTGAACTTGCGTGTATATATTATTAAATGAAGAATATGGTGTTGATCTTGATATGCTATGTGATCCTCGTGCTAAGTTATGTGTTGACAATGTGTAAGTATGATATACATATATATATATATATATATATATATATATATATATGTAGTAAGCCGAGACCATGAACCCGACTCGAGACCACTCGGTCTCAAGTGAACATTAAACGGTTGGGCCGTGTGCACTTGAGCCCATTCGGAACCCATTAGGGTGTACCGACCTTAGAACGGGTATAAAACCCATGCCCAAGCCAACCTTCTCTCATTTTGACATTTCCATCATTCTCCCACACTCACCCACACACACTCTCCTACACTCCTTCAATCACTAAAACCCTAAAGTTCCAAACCCTAAAGTTCCACCAACACTCTCCTCCTTTCTTCTCGGAACAACCGGCGGCTAAGGAAGGAGCTCTCGGATCTCGGTGAATCCCTACACACCTCCACACTTTGGAACCGGTTAGTGCCTCCTTGTGCATAGTTGAAAGATCTTTGATATAGATTCTTGCTTATGAATGTTTTGCTTGACTAGTTCAAATGTTCCGTGTATGATCTCGTGATGAAATGGAATAAAAATGACTAGATGATAATTATGGCTAGCTTAGTGATGGATTTGGTGTGATGAAAATCAATAGGTGACTATATGTAAGGCAGGTATTAGTATGACATTGTTATTGAAAGATGATATGCAAAGTGTTAGACAATAGGAATGTGTTGCATGTGTAGTCCTGGATATATATGATTAGGAACCGGTGATGATACTAATTTGAGTGCATGCTAGGATAAGAAATTCTTAGACATTCATGCTTGTTGAATATGTAAAAACCCTAATGATGAACTGTTTGAATGTTGTTATGAATATTTGAAATCTGGTTGTTTGATCTATTTTGATTAGTAATTAGACAAGAAAACATGTTTGTGTAATTTGATTGGATAGTACACAATTACATGAAATTGCAATTCTATTGGTTAGTACATCAGAGGTTCTAGAAGAACTTCATGTGCACGTATCCGGGGTTGCGAGTCGAGACCCCCGGTTGCGACTCGAGACCAACACGTGACAACTCGAGACCACAGCAGTTGCGACTCGAGACCTTGACCAAACAACTCAATCAAGGCAGACTTCAAGGACTCGGGACCGGCAAGGTGTCGACTCGAGACTTCATGATCTCGACTCGAGACAAGACTCGAGACCTCCGAGGTTGAGACTCATGCCGGTATCACTCGAGATCTCATGGTTGCGACTCGAGACCGCACGTTCTCGAGTCGAGACCACCTTGTCTCGACTGGGCTGCTTGTCTCCGTTATTGGGCCAAAAGTGTGTGGACTGTGCATACCGCTTTATTTGGACTCTGTGATTCTGTTAACTGTTCGTATGATTGGATGGGCCCAATAACACTCATTATTTGTATGTTAGGTGTCGACGGTTACTGTTTAACTGCTTACGTATTAGAACAGGCTCGATAACTTGCTGGATATTCATATGTTATGCATGCAATGTGTTAGCTATGTGTAGAATATACGTGATCTTCCTGTACCCCAAACCTGACCTATACTGGTAACCATGTTAGGACGTGGTGACCAACGTACTTGACCAAGTAAACGGTCTGCCGAGCAACCCAAGGTGAGTTCACAACTTAAAGCATGCATTCCCGGTGGATTGGGAAACGAAACTAAAAACAACACTATCCCCTTGTGAGGGATACAAACTTACTTTTCTTCCCTTGTTACTGGGAACAAACTTACTTACTTCCCTTGTTACTGGGAACTCTTGGTTAATTACGGTTTATACGGAATGCAACGAGCAACACTAAACGAAACTCTATCACTTAAGTCCCTACCATTTAATACCGATTAGTCGTCGGGGCAAGGCGAACGAGTTATTAGTTAATAGCGCTATTTAGGTGTAACCAGCCTCACACCGACCCTTGTTACTGGGAACGGGAGTGAACTAATGTACTCTGGCAAACCGTCAATGATGATAGAACATTGACAAACGGGGCACTACGGAAACGTACGGTTAAGTAATTATTCGGTATTGGAAAAACAGTTTAGTCGCTTACTTGTGGGGTAGCTCCCCATCGTATGTATAAACGGATAAATTAACTGGTGAAACAAGTTTTTGGTAATTAAAAACTGGACAACTCGTGACCTCGCCAACATTTTTGTTGATACCCTACTGCATGCTTTGCAGGTACCCAGTGACTCAGGAGCTTGCAGCTTGGGAATGTGTAGTGGTCGTCTAACCCATGTGTTGGGTTTTAAATAAACTTGAACTACGAACTTTGTTTTGAAACTGTTTGGTCTATGCTTCCGCTGTTTACTTAAGCTGTTATTCGAACTTAAACTTTTATAAAACTTTGAACTATGATGTTTACTAACTAATGTGGTTGGTGAACATTTCTATTATTGACCAATGCTCAGTATAATTGGTGGCTGGATCCTGGTCAGTCACGCCTCCAAGCGGTGGTATTCCGCACGTGGATTTTGGGGGTGTGACAGAATAAGAACCGAAATAAGGGGTAGCCTTCTCTCAATCCTCTATAGCATGCAAATACTGGCCTAGGGGCCCCATTAACAAGAACCGACGCTGATGTGCGTGCAGGTGTATATGTTTTTTAAGTATATTTTTAGCTCTTTTTACTCGCCGATTCAAGTTTTAAATTTATAAAACACGATATTCTACTGTCACACCCCAACCAATAGCGAAACATCGGAGTAAGAGAAAAACGAGATTGCTCGAGACTTCATAACACTAAATTGTGACAAGTATTTAATAATAAATTTCATTTCATTGCTACAAGAATCATATTACATTGTTTGAAATTGAATACTACAAGTCGAAACAAAATGAATTACATTACAACACGTATTTAAAGTTTAAGATACGTTTCTAGGCATCCTACTAAGTTTCGTGCATCATCATCATCATCATCATCATCATCATGATCCTGCAACATGTTTTAAAGTATATTTCAATACAAACTTATTGGAGAGTATACAAGTTTTGAGTACTAGCATAATATAAAAAAAGTGTGTCTCAAATCCAACATGGCAATTTATATACAAAGTTGTAGCTAGCGTGCATAACTATAGGCCAAACCCGAGTGTCCACGAGAATAATGTGCATCCCTCGTCGCCAAAGTGAACGAGACCGTAAAGTATAATGAACATCCCTCGACACCGAAGTAATTGAGACCGTAAAATATGTTAACTTAACTATACCCTGTCAGGTGGTGTGCTACTCCTATAGCACTATAATTGTTAAGGTGCGCTAGCTAAGTTAATGACAAATGGAGTGCATGAAAGTATATTCTAGCATAAACAACCTAAGCATAACAAATAGCATGTTTGGCGGATTGAGTAATTGAATATGTTTGATTATGTGTATTGTGAATTTTGATAGTTGAAACATGTTACACCCAAAAGTGCATTAAAGCGTAAAAAAGGGGTCAAGTATACTCACGGTTTCCGAAGAAATTTCCACTTAGTGAGTTTGACGAGTCTTGAGTTGTTGGAACACCGAAGTTACCAATTTTGGTTCTTGAACTTTTTACCCAAAGTTGAAAATTTTGGAGATTTGAGAGAGTTTGGAAGTAATTTGGAGGTGGTACAAGTGTTTGGAAGGTGTTAGAGTTGGTATTTATTAGAGGGTTAAGTGGTTGGGAGTTAAATGAAGGTGGTTGGGAGTTAGGAGGGGTATTAAATGAGTTGGTTGGAGGTTAGGACATTAAAGAAAGTGGTTGGGTAGATGAAAATTTTCATTTTTAGTCCTTGCATTTGTATTGTTGGTTATCTTATGCTATAAAGGTGTATGCAGGTACATTATAAGTATGATACATGTATGAATATGATTCTGAGAAAATATAATCTCGATGTATGTCTCGGTTTTAAATTAAAACGTGTATTTCACGACTGATTACATATTATGCATGTATGATTAAACAAGGTTGATATAAAAATATGATTTCAATTATGACCAGAGTCTCAAGATTACAAGGATTGAAATGAAGTAAGAATACAAGTTTCTAAAAATAAAAATGTGAATACAACTTTCTAAATATGGAAAGTACAGAAAATGCGGAGCGTTACAGTCTCCCCTACTTTAGGAAATTTCGTCCCGAAATTTATTCAAGAGGAAGACTTTGGAAAAAGAAATTTTTGGTTAAAACGGTTGGCTAAAATCGCAATTTTGAAGTTTAAAGTCTACGTGAAGTTCATGTAGAAGTGTGTTAAAAATGCATGGAAATTTTGAGGGATGAAAAGGGGTAGGTTTCTAAAGTAGTTCGTTTGACTAAGGTGTTTTGAGGCACCCGTCGTAAGTAAAACGTGCATGTGTGTGTAGGAAAGTGAGTTTGACCAAGTTGAATAACTCGATGGGAGAAGTATTTTAAAAGGATGTTACCTAGGAAGAAAAGTTTTCATATAAAATAGAATATATGATGAAAAGTGTGGCCTACACCGTAGGTTGTAAGAAAAGTTTTATCGATTTTAAGGCGTATTAGTATAATCACATGTTTGTAGAAAATTGCTTATTTGTGGAAAAACTGGAATGGTAGGATTTATGTTTTCAAAAAAGGCTTTGGTGGTAATGGGCCGACTACGTAAAGTTTGTGCGTAATAAAGTATGGAGGGTAGCCTTAAAAGTAGAGAAGTGTTTTAAGGGATGGAACGTTAGGCCGATTTATTGTAAATAAGGTTTGGATAAAATGTCTAAAGAATAATTGGGAATAATCGTGGTACGAGAGTGAATGAACAATTTGGTAGATGAATACAAGGGTAGGAATGGTATGATTATCGGATATAATGCGAATATGAAGTGTTGAGAAATGCTAGTGATAATTGTAGTTGTTGCGGCTAACGATTATGAGGATGATGCTTCGTCATGGATAATCGGATATCGCACGTTTAGAAGTGAGTTTGTGAGTTACTAAAGTTTGTGTAATCTCATTTAAATAAGGTCTGGGAAAACACAAAATTTCTCATCGCACGTTTTATGAAAGTTCGGTAATATGGTAAAAACACTTATATATAGGATGTACCAGCGGCGTATCCACCATGTTCTAACCATGTTACGTCCGTTTCGTTATTCGGTATCATGTTATGTTCCGTGTCTTACGATACACAGTAGAACACCCTATGGTTTTCATGCGCCTACCACTATAATCCCGTGTGCACCCGCGATTATGTTGGTCATTGCATGATCCTCATAGTTTGTACTAGTAGTGTATGAGTCAGGGTATGCAGTAACATTAAAAGTGAGTATGTGTTCATGTAATAGCGTATTAAAATTAAGCATTTAAGTATGATTTTGTTTAAGTATGTATGTGACCAACGTAAGAGAACCACTCGGGTTATGCTCACGTATAGGTTGGAATGTATGAGTATGAGTATGAGTATGAATGATGACAATTTGCGTATATAGTATAAATTGAAGCATAATTAGTGTAAGCATATAAGATGATCTTGAAATTTTTAAGTGTGAAAAAACGAAGTGTAATGATAATATGTGTGAGATTGTCATGAAACATTTATTATGTCACACCCCAACCGATGGCGAAAACATCGGAGTGAGACGAAATAGATTGCAAGAGACTTCATAACACTATTTGTGACAAGTATTTAAATGATAAATTTTCATTTCATTTCTAAAGAATCAATTACAAGGATTTGAAACAAATACAACATGAATAATGAAATACAATACAAATAAAATACAAAATTTAAAGTGTGTATCTAAGCATCCTACTAGATTCCATGCATCATCAACATCATCGCTAAACCTGCAACATGTTTTAAAAGTGTAGTTCAATACAAAAGTATTGGCGAGCATACAAGTTTGGTGCGTAGTATATAAGTATAAAAACGATAAGGAACAATCCACATAGCAAACCTAGTTATCCAGATTAACATATAAACTGGCATGCGATTAACAAGTCAACCCCCTGTTTACGCAAGTATGAAAGAATAAACCTAACATGACCTCTCGTTCACGGGTGGTGCGTTACTCCTATAGCGCTATACATGTTAAGTGGAGGCTTGTACGGAGCTAATGACAAGTTCTGTTAGTGCAATATGTCTATTGACTTCGTCTTGTATCAAGTACTGTAATTAGAATGATAGATCAGAGATCGTTGTACGAGAAAATTAGGGTTTGAGTGTGGAAAGGTGATTTCGCACGAAATAGCAAGAAGCTATTTCGTACGAAATAGCAATCAGCTATTTCGCACGAAATGCCTCTGAGCTATTTCGTGCGAAATACCCAACCCTATATATACCCAGGTCTTGATCTTCATTTGCAACTTTTCTGATTCGGTAACGAAGTGCTGCCGAATTGTCTCCAGGTTGTAAATCACTGTTATATCAATAATAGAGACATTTAAATTGAATCAAGCTGTAAACAAGTCCGTTTCTCTGAATTCCGCCTTAGATTCGGATATAAACTCTTCTGAAAGACTCAATCAGGTCGCACAAACGATCCTACAAGTGGTATAAGAGCTCAGGAGGAAGAGTTCAGTTTGATTTCATCAGATTTCTGACTTCTACACCTTCTTTTTCAAATTAATCAACTTTTCACGGTTAAAATGGCTTGAATTTCAAATATATTACATAAAACACTGTTTTATCAAAGCCTTGAAATAATCGGACTAAAATTCAACCTAAAATCAGATCAATTGGACAAAATGGTAATCGAAATGATGATGTCATCCTTATTTCGCACGAAATTAATCTGATAAAGGTCATTCCGCACGAAATCAATATTCAGATCCTTATTTCGCACGAAATCAAGTGTGAAGACCGTATTTCGTACGAAATCAAGTGTGTGGACCTTATTTCGCACGAAATCAACCTGCTATTTCGCACGTATTGCTATTTCGCTTAAAGAGAGTCTATTTCGCACCAAAGTGATTTCGCTTGAGATTTCATTTCGTTTGAAGATCTCTATTTCGTTTGAAAGGGTTATTTCGCATCAAAGTCATTTCGTGTGAAAGATTCTTTCATTTCGTTTGAAGCTATTTCGTTTCAAAGGGCCATTTCGCACCAAGATCATTTCACGACAACTGAGTGTCAGTTTGTTTTAAGTTGTTTGATATTGTTTAAACTGATTGCGTTTGTTTGTTTGCTCATTTAGGTGATTTAGAGTGATTCAAAGAATTTACAATCATGGCTGAAGAGTTATACAATACGTTCTACAATGCATTCACATCCGAGTCGTCTGAAACGTCAATTGTTACACCAAAAACCATAACAAAAGCGATCAATGAAAACATTAAACATGATAATTTTTATGGAACACATTCAAAACCACCAACGCTTGAAAGTATTGAAGACTACACTTGGTGGAAAGAAAGGTTCATCAACTGGGCAAAAGCTTACGCGCATGAAAGTTGGTTATGTTTGGAATTTGGTTATAGTAGGCCGCTCAATGATAAAGGAGAAGAAACCCAGCTCAAAAATTTGTCCAAAGAAGACAAATCAGAATTTGCAGCCGAGCAAAGAATGATAGCTTTGATCCAATCATCAATCAGAAATGACATATTTGCTTTACTTCAACATGACGGATCATCAAAATCTGTTTGGGAAGCTTTATGGGTTAAAGCTGAGGGGGGGAAACAAATCAAGAAAAATAAAATTGCTTTATTAAAGAAAGAATTTTATTTGTTTGATAGCTTGAAAGGTGAATCAGTTCGACAAATGATTGAACGTTTTTGTCATATAAAAATCAAACTTGAAAGATTTAAGATTGAGAAAACGAGAGAAGAAATAATTGACAAGATCATAGAAGCGTTGCCACGAGCTGATCAGTGGCAAACGTTTGTGTTTATATTGAAAAATGATGCATTATATGAAACAATTTCTCTCGATATGTTAATTGAAAAGATTGAAACTCATGAGCTTGAATTGCAGAAACAAAACAAGATGAGCAGTTCTTCACATCAACAGATTGTTGGTCTTTACTACAAAGGTAACTTACCTTCTGTGAAAGTTGGTGAATCACCAAAGACAACATTTATTGGTGAGAAAACAAAGGAACATCAGAAAAGCTCATCAAGTTACAATCCAGGATATCATTCATCTTCGTCAAAGGCAAATTCTGAAGAATCTGAAGAAATTCTCTGTAACATTGCTCTCAAACTGAAGAATTCTCCGGCTATGAGCATCAATGCAGCTAAACAGCAAATGAGTTTTCTTACATCAGTTCTGGAATCGTATGAAGGTCTCGTTGTAGGAAAAATTGGAAACTCCGAATTGACCAAAGAAGACTATGACCAGATTGATCCAGAAGAAATGGAACTCATAGACATTCGCTGGTGTTTGGCAAGTTGCATTCGCAGAGCTCAGAGATACATGGAGATTACCGGGAAGCAGTCTATTGGTGGTCCATCAACAAAGCTGGGATTTGATAAATCCAAAGTGACCTGTTTCAGATGCAAACAAAAAGGTCATTTCAAGAGAGAATGCAATAACTCTGCAGTTGATGGAAATACTAATCCTTTCAATGATGATTATTATCGTAAGGCGATCTACCACCGAAGCAAAGAAGAGCCGAAAATGATCAAAAATAATCCCAAAGAAAAGTCAAGAGCATTTGCAGTTATTCATGATGACGAAGGTTTTGATTGGAGTCAGGTTCTTCCAGAAGAAGATCGGGTTATTACAGCTCATGGTAAAACAACGTCAAAAAGCAAACATCATGTTTTTGTTGCTGAAATTAAAGAGGAAACGAGAAAAGAAAACGTTATGGTTGAAATCAAAGGAAAAACCAGAGAAGAGATTCTAAGTGAGAAAACATACAGAGAAAGAAACATTGCTGAAAACTGAATTGATGAAATGCAAGAAGAGTATGAAAGTGCAGTGAGCAATAAAAGATGGGATAAGAAGCGAGAGTGCTATGTCAACAGAGGAGGTGAACCTGTTGTTCCCAAGAAGGATATAATTTTTGATGATGTTCTTCTCATCATTCCTCGATCTGTCGAATATTATACAAATGTTGGAAAAGATAAAACATATGCGAAAAGGTTTGAAAAAGACATAAGATATGTCATGACATCGAGTTTGAGGAAGAGGGATGAAGAGAGAATTAAGAAAAATGTTGAGAAGTTGGTTGATGAATTGAAGAAGGTTGCTGAAGAAGTTAAAGTCGAAACTGTTAAAGTTGAGAATGTGATGGTAGAAGAAAAAGTTGTTGAAGAAACAGGGGTTGTGAAAGAAGTTGTTGAAATAGAAGCTGTTACCGAAGAACAACAAGTTGGTGAAGAAGAAATGAAGAATGAGAGTTTAGTTGCTGGTGATGTTGGTGATAATGCTGGTGCTGGTGATGAGAAGAAGATTGAAGCTGATCAGAAACAGATGGAAGCAAACACCGAAGTGCCAATCACTGAGGTAAATTCTGATTCTGAGATCATAAACAAAAAAGTTGAACAATGCAAGAAATGCATGGAAACGTGCAGTGCTTGTATTGAAAAAGATAAAAAATTCAGAACAAGAGATCTTGAATTCACCAAAATCGAAGAAGTTTTTAAAAATAAATACAAAGAAATGTTAGAAAATGAAAAAGTTTTGAAAGATAATGATGAAAAACTTTCGGAAAAATGTAACAAATTAGAAAAAGAAAATGAAGTTTTGAAAGAAAATGTTTTGAAAAAGACAGAAGAATGTGATAAAAAAAGAAAATGCTTTTCAAGAAATGAAAAGGGAGTACGATTCAATAAAATTGGCTTATCATATTACTAAAACGTCATATGAAGATGTAAAAAGTCAAATGAAACTTGTTCAATCGAGATTAAGATACTTTTCTGAAACAACTGATATGTTTAAGCGACAGTATGAAATAAAGCAACAAGTTGTAAATTCTTATATTGAGGATGTTGCTAAACTTAAGAGTCAGATTGTTGATTTAGAACAGGATAATAACAAGTTAAAAAGTTATCACGCGTCATCATATGTGCTTGAAAGAATTTTCAACATAAAACCGGATGGTAAAGATTCTGAGCAAAACAAGAAAGGTATTGGCTCAGAGTTTCATCAAGTTCCTCCACCGGAAAAGTTTGCATTTTATGATGATGAAAAGGTTGAAAAAGCTTTCAACATGGTAGATCAATTGCCAGATAACATTGACGTAACCTATTCCAAATCTGATGATTCTAGTGATTCAGAGGTGGTAGGTAAGGTCGTTGAAAGTGTGTTGAAAGAAGAGTCGGTTGATACAGGTAAAACTGAATCACATGATGAAAATGAAGGTAATTTTCATGATGGATATCTGAAAAACTCAAAATCTGAGAAAAATTTGAATGATGATTCAAAAGGATTGGTTTATTCCATGATTGGATCGGACAAATTATTCTTAGATATTGTATTTCCGATTCAGAATGTGATTTCAGAAAAGATTGAAAAAGTTTTTAAAATGGTTGAGATTGAAAAATCTGAAATCCCAAAGTTTGCTGGAAAGTGTCATAAAACTTTTTATAACAAACCTGGTTACAAGAAGAAAAACATGAAGGCTGGTTTGGGTTATAAGAAGAAACAAAGTTGGAAGAAAAATGAAACACCAAATTTTCAAGCAAAGATGAATTTTGTTCATGGAACAAGTTCCGAAGAAGAGAAAGAACTCCAATTTAGACGACAGTCTAATGAAGAGTTCTATGCTCAGAAAAAACAACAACAACAGGTCAAAGATGTTTCAAAAAGAACATGTTTTAGATGTGATCAAACTGGACATCTTGCACGCAAATGTCCAAATCTGAAATCTGTTGGTGTTGAGTTGAAAAAGAAGTCTGATGTTGTGAATCAGAAGTCAACCAAGTTTGATTCAAAACAAACTTGGAAGCCGAAAATGTCAAAGGTTGATTCACGACAAACCTGGAAATCAGAGACACCCAGACTTAGAACAACACAAAGTTGGAAAACAACAGTTGATACAACAAAACAAAACCAGTTTTGGAAACCAAAAGTTGTTGTTCAGAATCAAAATGTTCAAAAAGAGTCACATTTTTACAAAAGAGGGACTCCAAAAGGTCAAACATGGACTGTTAAGAAACTAGTGACTTCTGTGAATGATGAAAAAGTTGAGGTCAAAATTGATAACGTTTTTGTTCAGAATGACAAAGATTTTCCGAAATTGAATGATGTATATTGTGTTGAAATGCCTAAGGTCAAACAGACCTGGGCTAAATTGTTCAAGTAATTGAGTTTGAATGTGCAGGTGCTTCCGAAGAAAACTGTATGTCAAGAAGAATGTCGGAGCAGCCTGGCACGAAAGGAGGAGGCTGCTGAACCCTGTGTTGGTTGAAACAGGGAGTTTGTTTGTTTCTGTACATAAATAAACAATATTTCAAAAACCCTAAAAATTTAAAAATTTAAAAAACCAAAAATATGTTTTTATTTTGTCAAAAATTAAAAAAAAATAAAAAATATGTTTGTTTTTAAATTTTGTCAAATATTCAAAAATTCAAAAATATGTTGATTGAATATGCCGAAACCCTCACGGCGGAACAAACATGATTAATTTCACAAGATTGAAAAACGGTTTTCAAACTGTAAAAGATCAACGTGTTGTAAATCAGGGGGTACATTTGCAGAAAATGTTGAGATTCAGTGCACGAAAAGCAGAAAATGGATGGCGATACAAAGCTATCAGTATCAAGTTGTCAAATTTTCTTTAAAATGGTTTTGAATTTTAGGGGGAGTATTATTGTCAGAAAATACAAAAACATTAGAAAATTTGAAAAAACCAAAACATGATAAAAATGAAAATGAGTTTTTGTGTAAAAAGAGGAAATGATAGTACATCAGTAGACAATCACAATACGCTAAAGAAATGGAATGTTAAAATGTGATAAACGGTCTCACTGATGATATGCCAGTAGGTTTTTACACAACAGTACGCTAAAGAAATGGAATGTTAAAATGTGATAAACGGTCTCACTGATTATATGCCAGTAGGTTTTTACACGCTTAGTAGATTGTTTTCGAGATATAAATCTAAATATCATACTTACTTATTTCATGGGGAACATCTCTTGGATATATGGGTAACCCCCGAAATCTTGTTTGAAAGACCCCTCTTTCTGAGATACTAGATCTTTATGCTTAGTGATATCTGGGGTATTATCCTGGGACTTCTGATTTTGCGGAAGCAATGGCCTAGTCCCCGTATAATACTTTTCGCTTGCTTGAAATATAGCACCACCCTCAGCATAAAAATGATGAAACATTGAAAAATGCTAATCATGTGTTGTTGAAGAAAAGATTCTCTAAAGGGAACACACCTTAAGTCGAAGCCATCATCTCTCTGATTTTGCGGAAGCAATAGCCTGAGCTCTCATGGCCCTCGCATTTAACCCTTTACAGATATCATCTAGGTATACTCACCTGTAAGACTGAATATTGGGATCTGGATACGAGAGTATATTCTGAGGTGGGACACGCGAATAAGTTAAGTCCTTAAAACACTAATCTGTATCTCGAATCAATTGAAGTTAGTGTGAAAATTTAAGTGGATCAATATACTGACAATCTAAGTGAATCGTTTATAACTTAAAGTGTTCAAAGCTCAACGGTACTAGTGATTTGTCATAAACTGATATGATCCTCTGACGCGAACTCAAACAAAAATATTGTCTGTAGATATGTTTGTAAATATTTCTTTAATGCTTTATGTTTTCAGAAAAATTCAAAAAGATTTTGATTTCTGCTTTATTTTCGACAACCAATGTCTGGGAAGCTGAGTTTCAAAATCTTAGTATGCTGATTGTGTTTCTGAAAAATAAACAAGTTCATTAGCTTGAAACTTGAAATTTAAAAAAAAAATCAAAAATCAAAAACAGTTTGTGATATCTCCAAGGTCATTAATTTGGACTTGGATGATTAACTGTGAGGGAGTTGGATTCTTGGATTGTTAAAATCTATTAAAAGAACCAGGGTTTTCAATTCTGGATGTTCAAAACACTATTACTTATAAATGTTTGAGTGTTGCAGATGTGATTCCAGATTAAGATCCCGGTAGCTAGGTCTAAGGGGGAGTCTGATGACAAGCTCGAAGCAAGGGGGAGTTTGTAACTGAAAAGCCAGGTGTCGATCCTAAAAGCACGGAAGCTTAGTGTAAGGGGGAGCCTGAAGAAAGATTGATGGATGCTTACAATGTTAGACAATTTGGAAAGAGGGAGAAGACTGATCAAGACTGAAGAGGTGTCATGTTGAATATTAGACACTAAAGACTTCGTCAACATCTAAGGGGGAGTCTGTTAGTGCAATATGTCTATTGACTTCGTCTTGTATCAAGTACTGTAATTAGAATGATAGATCAGAGCTCGTTGTACGAGAAAATTAGGGTTTGAGTGTGGAAAGCTGATTTCGCACGAAATGCCTCTGAGTTATTTTGTGCGAAATACCCAACCCTATATATACCCAGGTCTTGATCTTCATTTGCAACTATTCTGATTCGGTAACGAAGTGCTGCCGAATTGTCTCCAGGTTGTAAATCACTGTTATATCAATAATAGAGACATTTAAATTGAATCAAGTTGTAAACAAGTCCGTTTCTCTGAATTCCGCCTTAGATTCAGATATAAACTCTTCTGAAAGACTTAATCAGGTCGCACAAACGATCCTACAAGTTCATCACATAAGAATCACCCAGGAAACACGAATCAAGCATAACAAAAGTAAGCATTTATTCGATTGTTTGTTTGTGTATTTGCATAAGAATATGTATACTAAGTGTTTTTGTATATAAAAAACATGTTACACCCAAAAGTGTGAAAACGGTAAAATGGGTCAAGTATACTCACAAAGTTGCATATGCTTTCCGATTATCCCATGTGACGAAGTTGTTGAGACTAGGAAGTTGAATGTGTTCGATTTGGAGTTTAAGAGGTGTTTACATATGGTTCTAGGGATTTGGAGTTTAAATAACATGAAAAATAAACATATGAAAATAATCATCTAACACCTATGACACTTGTTCTTGACACTATGAAACTCTAAAAGAGTTTAAATGTTTTCATGGAACAAAGTTCCATTAGAATCGTGACAAGTTGTCAAGGCCTAAGATGATACAATCTACTAGCTTGATGAATGTCCATTAGTTCATCACCAAGAGTTCGATTATTTGGTTGTTACATAAGTATTACATAGTGTATAATACATCATATAAGTCAAGCATGAGGTAGAAGTTTAAAGTCTTCATTTAGGCACCTTTAAGTATCATGGAATTCATACATGAGGTAGGAAGAATAAAGCTTCCATTTAGGTACCTCTATTGTTCACCACTACACTTGTTGTTATGAACAACAAGGAGGGTCATGAACTTACAAGAAACAATAGAATATGAATAGCTAATCTATGAGAAAACATCAAGCAATGTGTGGATTTTCAAGTAGGTTAGCGCAAGCTAATCCTAAATCACACAATCATCAAGTCTTGAACTTGAGCATCACTTGTGGGTTAAAACCCTTGAACAAAACATAAAGTTTGTGAGGTTTATACCTCTTATTTTGAATGTCTCAACCTTGTTTTTAAGCCTAACTAACCATAGAAGTGGTTATAAGCATAAGGACATAGGTTTGAGATGAGTTTCCTCAAGTTTAAACAAGTTTATCAAAGTTTGAAACAAGAATAGAAAAATCAGTCCACTTTGGAGCCCTTTTAGCAACATTCCAGGCTCTGGTTTTCCAGGGAAAACCCATGGAAACGTAGCTAAGGTCAATACAAAGTAGTAGGAAAAATAATCGAGTGAATCGGATAAGAATTGAGTGAGTTATGCTCACTTTAGTGAAGTGGTAAAAATCTGCTCGAACTTTTGCAATCAGCTACGGTTTGGAGTGTTTGAGGGTGAATGGAGAGTGTTTAGAAAGTGAAAAATGCTTGGAGGAGGCTTGGGTTATATAGGGGATGGATTTGGGTTTCATTGGGTTGGGCTTTCGAAGTGTTTAGTGGGCTAAATAACTCAAAACAAGGAAATTAAGTGGGCTGATGCAAGGCTGTTAACAAACCTATAATTTTTATTTTATTTTATTTTTTTGACATTAGAAGGTATATATTTGATGTTTAATAAAGTGTTACATGGTGTCTAGTATGTATGTAACTTGTAACAAGGTCCAAAATGCATAAATGACATGTTTTAATTTAGCAAAAAGTGTGATAACATAGGTGTGTATAACACATGAAATGTAACAAGTATGTATGGTTTTTAGTTTGGTATGATCAAGTCAAAAAAAAACATACAACTTAATCTTATAATCGAATAACTAAGTGTTTAAATGTATGAAGATTTAAGGATTACGAATATACGATCATTGTTTACGAGTTAAGCTTACGTTTATACGAATTACGAACCATGTATCAAACGAGTGCACGTATCAATGTATAAACATATATAAAAATGTATAAACGATGTATAAAAGATTCATTTCATTACGATCAAAGTCTCGGATTTTACAACGATACAACGAAATACGATTACAAGGAATACAAGATTTCCAAAAAATAGAATTTCAAGCAATGGTTTCTAAATATGGAAAGTATGAAAACGCAGGGCGTTACATATTAAAACGTGTACGATGATATGCATGTGTAATTGTTTGAGCAAATCATTGAGTTTATTGAATCAAAAAAAAGATTGAGTTATCGGGAGTGGAGAGTTAGATTTGTGAATGTCAAAAGAATATAAAGTATCCATTTGTTATGCGAGATGTGTTTTGTAAGAAGAAAATGCTACTTTTGTTTCAAAAAGAAATGGATTACGCGTGTCGGAGATTGTCTGCTCCTATGAAGTTTCCTTGCCCTTGTGTTTGGATTTAGAATTATGTATTAGTTGTGTCTAAAAAGATTTTTGAAAATAGTGGGTTTGCTTCATTTAAAGTATTTTGTATTAAAATAGGAAGAGTTGTATTTCAGAAGTTTTCGTGAAACTTTGGTCTTTGAAAAGAATTTAGCAAAATGAACTTATAGATAGTCGAACTTCGTTGGTATAGTCGTGTAGGTGTAGAGTTACTATGTCTAACCTGTGTATTAGGAGTTAGTTTGGCCGGTAAGATGATTGTGGTACGTTGATCGAACGGTAGGTTGATGCTAAAGTGTCGGGTTCCGACTAAATACCTATATGTATGATGCTTGGTGTTTAACGGTATAGTGTACGAGTGGGTTACCGATCATGGACCTTGGAAGCTTTCTCCAGGTATGGTTCATATAGAATTTCTTGGGTTCTGAGTATAGACGAGGGTTGTAAGAGTTCATCCTTGTTCTACAGTATCAAGAGATTTTCTAGTAGGAGAGCTAGTTCTAAGTTAGGATATGTTGTTGAAAATTGAAGTCTCAAGGGTGTATGGATAGGCTATTTGCATTTGTTTGTTAGGTTGACTACGGATCGATCATGTTTATCAATTCATCGGGGTAGACGAAGCGACATCTATAAGTTTTGTACATATACGAGTGAAAATTTCATTGGTTCTCTATTGGGAACAAAACGTCTTTAGTATAATAGTATAATGTGAGCGTGTTTTAGTGATTGGACAAAATATGAAAATCATGGGCAAGATACTTATTAGACCGACTAGGTTGATAGGTAGCATTTCATACGATTTCGAAAATCAGGTAATAAAGCATTTAAGGTATGATTAGGAATTTTGTGCATGTGATTTACGTAAAATAGATTGTAGGGTAAGAAATACGTTTGATAAAATAATGAGCTTTGAGATTTTTGCATAAGTAGAAATTTTGATAAAATGATAAAAGATTTAAGTGATCGTGTGGTTGGCATGATAAAGTTTCTTTGGAAAAAAGAGAGTTGGTAAGGATCACCAAGGTAAGGAAATCACCCCTATCTCGTTGGTGAAGTCGTTGTGAGAAGAAAAGGGAGCGGGGCTAATCGCCAAGGTAAGGGAATCACTCCTATCTTGATGATATGCTCCCATTTTTGGGAATGTGAGTAGTGTATTTCTTGTTGGTGATGTTTTGAAATCATGCATATAAATAACGTATACATGCATATAAATAACGTGTATATATATATATATATATATATATATATATATATATATATGAAAAGGATTAGTATGTTGTGTGTGTAACCATTGTAAAAATAATTTAATTTTTGAAAAGGAAAAGTTTGGGTCGTGTTATGCATAAAATTGATACTAGTAAAATGGAGGTTTGATTAAAACTTGGATTGTTCTGAAACGGAACTTTGACTAAACCAAAATGGTTGAAAGTTCTTTTGAGTTTGGGAAGCATGCTTTGGCCTAATTGGTAGAATACTCTCGCTGAAATTTCAGTTAGCAGTATTTACCCTTCCGGTTACTACAGGTCCTAAGTCAATCGAAAGTTCGAGACTTTGGCGGGATTTCAAAATCGAGGAGTGGGAATAGTTTGACAAGATGCGGGTTTCAGCCCTAATTTGACAACCTCGTATTGACGAGGGTCTACTAGAGTTTGAGTTGGAAATTTTCCATCAAGGTGAGGATTTCACTCCTAACTTGATGGTGAAATTTCGTGCAAAAACGAATAAGCGGATTGAGAGTTATTCACCAAATTGTGGGTTTCACGCCTATTTTGGTGAAGTCTTCTCGTTTGTATAATACAAGTGTTTTCATGTTTTAACATAATCGTGTAAGTTGCCTTAGGAAAGGCACATGTTTTGAAATACGAAAATATATATGAGCACATAAAAGACGTTTCGAGAATTTAACACATAAATCAAGTATGGTCAAGTATGGTGCTTAAATATAGACTAGGTCAAAAGCATGGCAATTTTCCTAATTCCCTATAGTTAAGGCTCTGATACCAATCTGTGACACCCCAACCGATGGCGGAAACATCGGAGTGAGACGAAAACGAGATTGCTTGAGACTTCATAATACTAAATTGTGACAAGTATTTAATAATAAATTTCATTTCATTGCTACAAGAATCACATTACATTGTTTGAATTTGAATACAACAAGTCGAAACAAAATGAATTACATTACAACAAGTATT
The DNA here is from genome assembly GCA_030545235.1 of Helianthus tuberosus. Lineage (NCBI taxonomy): Eukaryota > Viridiplantae > Streptophyta > Magnoliopsida > Asterales > Asteraceae > Helianthus > Helianthus tuberosus. The sequence goes on from CM060441.1 coordinate 65,898,495, forward strand.
TAAAGTTTAAAATGCGTTTCTAGGCATCCTACTAAGTTCCATGCATCATCATCATCATCATCATCATCATAATCCTGCAACATGTTTTAAAGTATAGTTCAATTCAAAGTATTGGCAAGTATACAAGTTTTGAGTACTAGCATAATATAAAAAACGTTTGTCTCAAATCCAACATGGCAATTTATATACAAAGTTGTAGCTAGAGTGCATAACTATAGGCCAAACCCGAGTGTCCACGAGAATAATGTGCATCCCTCATCACCGAAGTGAACGAGATCGTAAAGTATAATGAGCATCCCCCGACACCGAAGTAATCGAGACCGTAAAATATGTTAACTTAACAATACCCCGTCGGGTGGTGTGCTACTCCTATAACACTATAATTTTTAAGGTGGGCTACCTAAGTTAATGACAAATAGAGTGCATGAAAGTATTCTAGCATAAACAACCTAAGCATAACAAATAGCATGTTTGGCGGATTGAGTGATTGAATATGTTCGATTATGTGTATTGTGAATTTTGATAGTTGAAACATGTTACACCCAAAAGTGCATTAAAGCGTAAAAAAGGGTCAAGTATACTCACGGTTTGCGAAGAAATTTCCACTTAGTGAGTTTGACGAGTCTTGATATTGTTGGAATACCAAAGTTACCAATTTTGGTTCTTGAATTTTTTGCCCAAAGTTGAAAATCTTGGAGATTTGAGAGAGTTTGGAAGTATTTGAGGTGGTACAAGAGTTTGGAAGGTGTTAGAGTTGATATTTATAAGAGGGTTAAGTGGTTGAGGTTTAAATGAAGGTGGTTGGGAGTTAAGTGAAGGTGGTTGGGAGTTAGGAGGGGTATTAAATGAGTTTGTTGGAGGTTAAAAGATGGGTTTGGGGTATTAAATGAGTTGGTTGGAGGTTAGGACATTAAAGAAAGTGGTTGGGTAGATGAAAATTTTCATTTTTAGTCCTTGCACTTGTATTGTTGGTTATTTTATGCTATAAAGATGTATGCAGGTACATTATAAGTATGATACATGTATGAATGTGATTCCGAGAAAATATAATCTCGATGTATGTCTCGGTTTTAAATTAAAACATGTATTTCGCTACTGACTACCTATTATGCATGTATGATTAAACAAGGTTGATATAAAAATAAGATTTCCATTATGATCAAATCTTGAGATTACAAGGATTGAAATGATGTAAGAATACAAGTTTTTAAAAATAAAAATGTGAATACAACTTTCTAAATATGGAAACTACAGAAAATGCGGAGCGTTACATCTACTATCACTCTACACACACGCTAGGGCAAGTGCACCCACCGCGGACGTAGTATAGTGATGGCAAGATACCAAGGTCGTCCAAGGACACAAGAGCTTTTAATACCGGCTTATCGTTAACGTCTAATCGAACCAAACTTTGAAGAAAATATTTTTAAATTTTAAAAAGATAAACTAAAAATAGAAAATAAAATAAAGGAAAAAACTGATGGACAAGAAGGAATCACTTGGTCCCGACTCCTCTTTCATGTATCCTTTTAATGATACTTTGGGCATTTTAAAAGATTATCTTAGTTATAGTGGTAGGCCCCTCTTGTGAAGGCGACGTTACCCTCAACCTATTGGTCTGAGTCAGCAGGGATACAGTCTGGCAAAGTCGGATTATTGAAAGATAATTAAGTAAGTTATTAATGCGAAAGGTGGTGGGCCCCCTTCCAGGCAGCGATCACCCTCAACCCTTTGGTCTGAGTTAGCAGGGATACAGTTCTCGCAGGGTTGGTTTAAAGTTTTAATAGTAGTTTATAGATAAGGGGTTCAAGCGGTTTGCACTTCTCACGTGGTGGGTAATGCCCGCTCCGACTCGTGAAGTGTTACTAAGCTTGAACAAGGTTCTCGCAGGATCTATACACTGAACAAGACATAAAATTTACCCAACCACCATTCTAACCCCCTTCCAGGCAATTAACGCGCTTTATATGGACCGTAAAGACACGAATATGTGAATAAAAAACATATGAATAATGATTAGATAAATTTGCCTTCAATATAAAAAACTAGTTATTAAGTCATTAATACATACCCAATTACAAGGTTGCCAAAGATTAGAAATCAAAAAGTAATACATAAAAGATTTGTCTTCACCAAGTGATGTAAGAGTTTAGCCAAGCATGGTCTTTGTTTGACAAAGACTCTTACTATCGATCTTGGATCCCGAGACTACTACACACTCTAAATGATGGAAGATGGATGATGGTGGTGGATGATAGTGTTGTAGTGGTGGTGGAGTGGTGGCAAATGAGAGAGAAGTGGTTTGCCAAGGGATGGTTTGGAATGAAACCAATCACATCTATTTATAGATGAAAACAGAGGCTTCACCACAAACCCGTGCCCGCCTGGCACGGCCCCGTGGTCATCTCTCTCTCTCTCTTCCTTATTAACTGTTGTGTCAGGTCTTGTACTAACACGACCCCGTGTGTCAACGGCATGGCCAGTGGCCAATGTACTTGTTGTACTATCACAGATTCTGAAAATCTTTGAGTTGACCATGCCCCGTGTTGGCTTATCACGATCTCGTGTTGGCTGTCTGTTTTGTCCTTTGTTGTTGTCTTTTCCTCTCCACATATTCCAGTCTTGGACACGACCCCTGTCTGGTGGACACGGCCCCATGTCAGGTCTTCTGATCTTGCTATTCTTGTGGTCTGGATGTAGATTGGGGCTTGGCGAGTTGCATCAATTCCTCCTTTTTTGTATTTATGTTGGTTTTTGCTGTTATTTTTCTCTTTTTGCACATTTAAGCTCTTTTTGTGACATTTGTGCTTTGTAAACACTTTACGATGTAGAAAAATATCAATTATCAATGAAACATTGTGTTTTGGTTCCAATGTTTGTTTATTTGTGTTTGACGACATCACGTTTTGATTCTAGTTCGATTTCAAGCTTCTATTCACTTTCTGGAAAGTTATACGTAAACGTAATCAGTTTAACGCGACAAACACTCCGGAACAGTGAGATAAGCTTAACATACCTTAAATAATCTTTACATAAATTAGAAATAAGTTTCGAATGGTTTGGTGTGTCAAAACAAGTTTATTTGAGCACAAGGACTATTTGCGACAAACTGCAAAAGTCTGCAAATTCTATAGCAACGTACACCCCGGAACAAGATCATAAGCTAAAAATACCCTAAATATCCTTTACATAGCTTAGAAATAAGTTTTGAAGGGTTCAGTATGCGAAAATACGCTTATTTGATTACAGGGACTAAAAGCGTCAAAACGACGAAAGTATGCATTTACGTGCATATCTTGCGTTTTGACCATATCCGGACATCCAAAAATTTTGTAATCATTAAAATATTGTATTTTAGTGATGGGAATGCAAAAACTTCATTCGTTTCGCAATTTGGGTTGTTTTCGCGTTCGCTACGATTTCCATCGTAATTAACCGAAAAACGCAACCGTATAGCCAAACGAACCGACATCCATAACATTTTTTAGCATAATTCAAGTTAAATATACCTTAACTTCATCATGGAGCTTGAAAATGGGCTTGATGGGTGTTAGAAGTGCCGAAACGCGACAAACCAAGCTCAGGGACTGAAACTGTCAATTTTCAAAAATGGCTGCCCTGCAGGTCCCATACGAACCATATGGGAAAGTACTTACTATCCGTAAGCTAGTGCTAGCACAACAGAAACCAGTTTCTTCAAACCCAGCTATTGCAACCTGTTTTAATCTTGGTTTCTTGGTCTTGTGGGCTGGTTTATGTGTTCTCCAAGTCCCCCAATCAGTTCATAACAAGTGTTTGGTGAAGATCATGCCTTGAACAACTCATTGACACATGTAATCATCCTAAAGGTTCATGTATTCCTATAAATAGCAAGATCTTTCACCATTCAAACTTGCTCATTCACTTCTTCTTCTCATATCTGCTCTATTGAGGCTACCACACTTGGTTGGAGGCCTCAAATCTGGTTTTCTTAGTCTTCTTTCCAAGCTTGGATTCTTGTAAGTGTTCTTTCATGCTTGTTAGTTTACTTCAAGCAAGAAAGTCAAACAGTGTTTTGACCATGATTTGGTCAAGACAAAGTTCTTTTGAACTTGCAACGTGAGCGTAATCACGATGGTTATAGTCCCTTGTGACTATACCTACTGATTACCACGTTGATTAGTCGAAGTGACGAGTCAAAGTTTCGGTCAAAATGCACGATTATGTGCATTTTGCGATGAAACTATTTTCGGCCATCAAAATACTTTTTTTTATATCAAAACAGTTTTCTAACTTAGTTAAACATGTTTTAATGTGTTTAACTCGTCACTTTTAGTTTATTTCTTATATAGGGTCGTAAGTCAAGCGGTCTTGACAACCGCTTAGACTTTCGAACCCGACCCGTTTGGTTGATCATTAGGATCCGACCAAACATATTTTGTGACCATAGTTGTATAAGGAATAACCTTCCGAAGTTATACCTTATGGTCACTTAGTTTGATTAGTTGTATGATAGGTCGTTTATATGCCTTAGGAAAATGACCAAAATGCCCTTTTTACGCATAATTTGAATTTAAGCTTATGTAACTTAAATTTTGACACTTAAACTGATTATGCAACAATATTAAACATGTTAGGGCATATAATACTTGTCATAGGACTAGTTAGGCTATCCGAATGCGCTTTTGCGCAAATGACGCATTAAAGTAGCGTAGACTACCTTAACGAGTCATAACGGGTCATAAGCACTTAGGATAAGTTCCAAATTAGAATGTAGGCTTTGTTAAATCATATCACATGAGTTCCAATACTCATTTGGTTTACGATACCTCATTCTACCCGATCTTCCGATTTAGGTCCGATTTGTTAACATAGTGATCCGATTACTAGGTGCCACTTGAATTCCTTGATTTACCCGAGCTTGTTAGTTCACTTAATCGAGGATACTTTGCAATCTCAAGTGAGTATACAGTTCCCCTATTTTACTTCTTTCAATTGTTTTGGGGTGATTCATATGTGCTAAACGATTTCGAGTTTTCAAAAACAATTACTATGGTTTATATTAAACACAACGATTTCAATAATGTGAACGAACTTTTTGGGGCGTTGGTCGAAAGACAATCAAATGACATTCATTAACTATGATCAAGCCGACCAGTAGTATGTTATGGACCATAGGATCTGACAAGTTCCGTTATCGGACTATCACCATGGTTATGGGGGTAATGTGGGTAACGACAGAACTTAATGAATTTTAACTAACCCTTTGGTGTTTTGTTAATACGATTGAACGATGGACGAGTCACACAGGTTCGAATGTGTTCAACGAGACAACCAAAAGTTAGTTTTCACAATTAAAACACGAACGATTTGAACGATTGAAATGATTTGAACGATACGAACAATTGAACGATTTGAACGATTGAACGATGGTTTATAACACGAACGAGTTGAACGATTTGAACGATTGGTTTTGATAACACGAACAATTTGAGAACAAGTACAATTGAACGATTGGTTTTTGGTATGTGAATAGATAACGAGACCGGTGTAATGTGATAAAAGCATGATAGATACGCCGCTGGTACTTCTTATATATAAGTGCTTTTATCCTATTACATTCCGTGGCGTTATTTAGTTCACTTGGACGAATGATTTCAAACGATGACACGCAACGATGTTTACTAAAATGATATAAACCATACAAGTTTTCTACAAGGACGATTTACTATTGGTTTACGAAAACAAGGGTTTTAGTCAAGATTCATGGCAACGATGTTTTATAAACTATAACCAACTTGTTTTAAGTTGGTTAATCATATTGCAATACAAAACACTTTTCAAAACAAGGCTTTTAATTATCGACTCTAGTAGTCGTACAAGGTGTTGCAATACTTATACAAGCCATGAATTTGACACACTCACAAAACCTATGTGCTCGCCGGCATTTTTATGCTGACTTTATTTTCACATATGTTTCAGGTGCTGTTGTTTGATGATTATGATGCATGCTCACATAGGATAGGACGAGGCCTTAGTGACTTAATAACAATGAAAGACAATATGTTTTGTATTGCTTTTAATTTCAAGACAATGTAAATAACTTAATTCAATAAAATGAAACTTCAGTCCATGTATTGTGAAACAATGATTCTGTTACAACACTCCCCGACGTTTCCGCCGCGGTTTTGTTGTTTAAACGCGGTCGGGGTGTGACAGAAGAGTTGGAATCAGAGCTCATGGTTATAGGGAATTAGGTTATTAGTAATGCTTTGACCTAGACTATAACCTTTCTAGGACCATAACACAAGTTATCTTGTGTTTAGATCTTAAAACAATACCGTCATCTATCTTTAGGTGACAACCACAACAAGAACACAAATTACAAATCCGTTTTGAAAATCAATCATCTATTCTTAGGTGATTTGTTTTAAGGCTTCAAGCCTTCAAAGTTTTCCAAATCTCATCAAAGTTTGGGTCTTATAATGTGAACACGTGCAATCTGGAAGGGTGGGTGCCTGTACCTTGAGTTTTCTGTCTAAGGCTAGAGTGTTTGTACAAATCCCTATAATCGGACCAGTCACTCTTACCTGAGAACTCTTGGGGTGAGTGTCCACTTATAGGCTAAAGCATGTCTTCGCGATACATTATTTCGACCCATTTACTTTGGTAAGTCACTGTGTGTCATTTGTTTGTTCGAGGTAAGGAGCGAATGATCACCTTCCTTATGTTTCGTCGATATTTTCAATACCTCTTTTGTTTATCCAATTGTCAATCTCCTTCGTTTCTCATGTTTCCTTGTTCTTTTTTTAGAATATGCCTCCTAGACGCGATCAAACACAGGACGCTGCACTCGCAGCCCTAGTCGCTCAGCAGATTGCTGCTGTGATTCCGAACCTCATAACTCAGATAAATCAAGCGAATAACAATAACAACAATAACAATGCTCAATGCAGTTTTAAAACGTTCAATTCGGCTTAACCACTGAAATTTTCTGGGTCTCAAGGAGAAACTTCACTCCTACAATGGTTCGAGAGTTTGGAAAGCACATTTAGACATGTTCAATGTCCGAATGAGCGAAAGGTCGAGTTCGCGTCTAGTGTTTTTTAGAAACGTACTCTAACATGGTGGAACAGAGTGATGAGGGATATGGGTGCCGATGTGGCTATGGCACAAACTTGGGAAGAGCTTCGGGCTCTCATGATGAGAGAGTTCTACCCCTGACACGAAATAAGGGCGTTGGAAAGAGAGTTCGATGATCTGAAACAAGATGGGGTAGAACACCATGCTTATACGGATCGTTAGGAGGAGTTAAGCTTACTTTGTCCCACTATGGTTACCCCGTTGGATAAGGCAATTGAGAGGTATATTGATGGGTTGCCTGAGATTGTGCAAGACATTGTCACTGGTAGTAACTCTACCACTGTTCGTCAGGCCATCGAGTTGGCTGCAACCCTGACTGAGTCTCAGGTCAGGAAGGGTAAACTAACCCGCAAGGGTGACAAGAAACAGCCAGCCGACACCACTCAATACAAGGGTAAAGGCAAGAAGAAGGGTGAATCGTCAAAGAGGTCGAGGAAGCGTAAGGCTTCCCAGAATTTTGCTGTTACCACATAGCCCAATCAGAACACACAGAACCAACTAGCACAACCTCCTGTAAGGAAGCCTTATGATGGTACTGCACCTTACTGTAATCGGTGCAATGGTCATCATGTGGCTCAGCAAGTATGTAAACAGTGTACATCATGTGGGATACTTGGCGACACGGCCAACATTTGTCGATCTGTTCTGAATCAAGCTGCTCAGAACCAGGCTCAAGCTCAAGTGAAAGCTGCTAGACCTCCATTCCCACCTGGTTCATGTTTTAACTGCGGAGAAATGGGTCACTTTAGGAACAACTGTCCGAAGCTTGCAAATGTGAACGCCAATGCTAATCCCGCTCGTGGAAGAGCATACAACATAAACGCTAACGAGGCCCGTGCTGATAACGAAGTTGTTACTGGTACGTTCCTTGTTAACCATCAACCTGCATCTGTTCTTTTCGATTCTGGTGTCGATAGAAGTTTCGTATCATTAGCTTTTGAGCCTTTACTTGCGATGCCTAGAGCTAAACTAGGAAAGCCTTTATCTGTCGAGATTCCTACTGGTGAACCTCTTGTGCTCGATTCCGTCATTCGCGATTGTCAATTGAACCTCGATAACCATCTTTTTCCTATTGACCTCACACCGATGGAACTTGGAAGTTTCGAAATTATCGTAGGAATGGATTGGTTAACTAAGTATCATGCTGAGGTGGTTTGTTTCGATAAGATTGTTCGTATTCCTCTTTCATCTGGCGAAGTTCTAGAAGTTCATGGCGAGAAACCTTCGAATGGTTTGAAACTCATGTCATGTACTAAATCCCAAAGATACCTAAGAAAAGGTTATGTGGCCTTCTTGGCACATGTCATAGAGGAGAAAGGCAAGAGCAAGTGTATTCAAGATATTCCTATTGTACGCGATTATCCAAAGGTGTTTCCTGATGAACTGCCTGGTTTGCCTCCAGTTCATCAAGTCGAATTTCATATTGATCTTGTACCTAATGCCAACCCGATTGCTAAAGCATCTTACCGCCTTGCACCATCTTACCGCCTTGCACCATCTGAGATGCAAGAGTTATCGAAACAACTTCAAGAGTTATCTGACAAAGGATTCATCCGTCCAAGTTATTCACCTTGGGGCGCTCCAGTCCTGTTTGTCAAAAGGAAAGATGGATCTTTCTGTATGTGTATCGATTATCGTGAGCTCAATAAACTCACCATCAAGAATCCATATCCCCTACCACGAATTGATGATCTCTTTGATCAGCTGCAAGGTGCTACATGTTTTTCAAAGATCGATCTGCGTTCTTGGTATCATCAGCTTCGTGTACTCGAAGAAGATATTCCCAAAACTGCTTTCCACACGAGATATGGTCACTATGAGTTCACTGTCATGCCTTTTGGTTTGAAGAATGCTCCAGCTGTCTTCATGGACTTAATGAATTGGGTTTGTAAACCTTATTTAGACAAGTTCATCATTGTTTTCATCGACGACATTCTTATTTATTCTAAGTCACGAGCCGATCACGAACAACACCTTCGTCTGACAATGGAACTCCTAAAGAAGGAACAACTCTTTGCCAAATTCTCCAAGTGTGAATTCTGGCTTAAGGAAGTTCAGTTTTTAGGCCATATTGTCAACGAGCAGGGTATTCATGTGGATCCTTCCAAAATCGCAGCTACTAAGGATTGGAACACACCTACGACTCCCACATAAGTTCGTTCTTTTCTTGGTCTTGCTGGTTATTACCGTCGATTCATTGTGAACTTCTCAAAGATCTCGGTTCCTCTCACTGCTTTGACTCAAAAGAATAAGCCTTTTGAGTGGGGACCCAAACAAGAGGAAGCTTTCCAAATAGTAAAACAAAAACTCTGTGATGCTCCTGTCTTATCTTTACCTGATGGCAATGATGATTTCATTGTCTATTGTGGCGCATCGAATTTAGGCCTTGGTTGTGTTCTCATGCAACGAGGTAAAGTCATAGCTTATGCGTCAAGACAATTGAAAATACGCGAGAAGAAATACACAACTCATGATCTTGAGTTAGGCGATGTGGTTTTTGCTCTCAAAATTTGGAGACACTATCTTTATGGCACAAAATGTGTGGTTTTCACAGACCACAAAAGTCTCCAACACATTTTCAATCAAAAGGAGCTTAACATGAGACAACGACGCTGGGTTAAACTCTTGAACGATTACGACTGTGAGATTCGCTACTATCCTGCTAAAGCGAATGTCGTAGCTGATACGCTAAGTCGAAAGGAACGAGTCAAGCTTCACTATGTTCGAATTCAATCTGATATTCAAACTCGCATCTCTCAAGCTCAACATACTTGTGTTACACAAGACTTGATGGGTAAGGAATTACCACGTCAACTAGAGCTTAAACTCGAAACGAAAGACAATGGGTTACTTTATTTCAAGAATCGATTATGGATCCCGAAACAAGACAATCTTCGCACTTTAGTGATGGACGAATCTCATAAGTATCGATATTCAATTCATTCTGGTGCTGAAAAAATATACAAGGATCTTTGTACTCAGTACTGGTGGCCTGGTATGAAGAAGGATGTTGCCTTGTATGTATCTAAATGCCTAACTTGTCTCAAAGTCAAGGTTGAACATCAACGACCATCTGGTTTGCTTGTACAACCAGAGATACCGGTATGGAAGTGGGAGAACATTGTGATGGATCTCATCACTAAGTTACCGTTCACATCTAGAGGTCATGATGCCGTCTGGGAAGTCATTGATCGTCTTACAAAGTTAGCTCACTTTTTACCGATTCGCGAGGATCTATCTGCTGATAAACTCGCCTAGATTTATGTTGATGAGATTGTGTCTCGACATGGTGTTCCTTTGGATATCATATCTGATCGTGACGCTCAATTCTCATCTCACTTTTGGAAGACCATGCAATCTGCTATGGGAACCCAACTAAATCTGAGCACTGCTTATCATCCCCAAACGGATGGACAATCCGAGAGGATGATACAAACACTGGAGGATATGCTTAGAGCATGTGTGATAGACTTTGGTGGTAATTGGGATTCGCATCTACCGTTGATCAAGTTCTCTTACAACAATAGTTATCACACTAGCATCAATAGGGCACCGTTCGAAGCTTTATACCATCGAAAATGTCGTTCACCTGTCTGTTGGAATGAGATAGGTGAAGTTCAGCTTACCGGACCTGAACTCATTCTGGACACAACATATAAAGTCAAGAAAATTCTCGATAATCTTCTGACAGCTAGAAGCCGTCAAAAGAGTTATGAGGATATGCGACGCAAGCCCTTGGAATTTCGGGTCGGAGACCATGTCCTACTCAAGGTATCCCCTTGGAAGGGAGCGGTGAGATTTGGAAAGAAAGGAAAACTTGCACCACGATACGTTGGACCATTTAAGATAGTTGAAAGAATCGGAAAGGTTGCCTACCGACTTGAGCTACCTCCTGAACTTGGGAATATTCACCCAACATTCCACGTGTCCAATTTACAAAAGTGTTTAGCCAATACTGATCTTCACATTCCACTCGACGAAATTCAAGTTGATGACTCAATGCACTTTGTCGAGAAACCTGTGGAGATAATGGACCGTGAAGTCAAGATATTGAAGAACAAACGAATACCGAAAGTCAAAGTTCGCTGGGAGTCCAAACGTGGCCCAGAATTTACTTGGGAACGTGGGGACCAAATGAAAGCGAAATATCGACATTTGTTTTCACAAGTTTCCTCTAGTTAAAATTTCGGGATGAAATTTCCTAAAGTAGGGGAGACTGTGACATTTGTGCTTTGTAAACACTGTACGATGTAGAAAAATATCAATTATCAATTAAACAATGTGTTTTGGTTTCAATGTTTGTTTATTTGTGTTTGACGACTTCAGTTTTGATTCTAGTTCGATTTCAAGCTTTTATTCTCTTTCTGGAAAGTTATACGCAAACTCTTACGTAAACGTAATCAGTTTAACGTGAAAAACACTCCGGAATAGTGACATAAGCTTAACATACCTTAAATAATCTTTACATAACTTAGAAATAAGTTTTGAAGGGTTTGGTGTGTCAAAAACAAGTTTATTCGATCACAAGGACTATTTGAGACAAACTGCAAAAAGTCTTCAAATTCGTATAGCAACGTACACTCTGGAACAAGATCATAAGCTAAACATACCCTAAATATCCTTTACATAGATTAGAGATAAGTTTTGAAAGGTTCGGTATGGGAAAATACGCTAATTTGATCATAGGGACTAAAAGCGTCAAAACGGTGAAAGTATGCATTTACGTGCATATCTTGCGTTCTGACCATATCCGGACATCCAAAAATTTTTATAATCATTAAAATCTTGTATTTTAGTGATGGGAATGAAAAACTTCATTCGTTTCGCAATTTGGGTCGTTTTCGCGTTCGTTACGATTTCCGTCGTAATTAACTGAAAAACGCAACCATACAGCAAAACGAACCGACATCCGTAACATTTTTTTAGCATAATTCAAGTTAATATAACTTAACTTCATCATGGAGCTTAAAAATGGGCTTGACGGTTGTTAGAAGTGCCGAAACGCGACAAACCAAGCATAGGGACTAAAACTGTCAATTTTCAAAAATGGCTGCCCTGCGGGTCCCATACGGACCGTATGGGAAAGTGCTTACAGTCCGTAAGCCAGTGTCAGCACAACAGAAACCAGTTTCTTCAAACCCAGCTGTTGCAACCTGTTTTAATCTTGGTTTCTTGATCTTGTGGGCTGGTTTATGTGTTCTCCAAGTCCCCCAATCAGTGCATAACAAGTGTGTGGTGAAGATCATGCCTTGAACAACTCATTGACACATGTAATCATCCTAAAGGTTCATGTATTCCTATAAATAGCAAGGTCTTTCACCATTCAAACTTGCTCATTCACTTCTTCTTCTCATATCTGCTCTATTGAGGCTACCACACTTGGTTGGAGGCCTTAAATCTGGTTTTCTTAGTCTTCTTTCCAAGCTTGGACTCTTGTAAGTGTTCTTTCATGCTTGTTTATTTATTTCAAGCAAGAAAGTCAAACAGTGTTTGACTTTCAGCTTTAATCATGATTTGGTCAAGACAAAGTTCGTTTGAACTTTGTAACGTGAGCATAATCACATGATGGTTATAATCCCTTGTGACTATACCTACTGATTACCACGTTGATTAGTCGAAGTGAAAAGTCAAAGTTTTGGTCAAAATGCACGATTATGTGCATTTTGTGACGAAACTATTTTCGGGTATCAAAACACATTGTTTTGATATCAAAACAGTTTTCTAACTTAGTTACACATGTTTAACTCGTCACTTTTAGTTTAGTGCTTATATAGGGTCGTAAGTCAAGCGGTCTTGACAGCCGCTTAGACTTTTGAACCCGACCCGTTTGGTCGATCATTAGGATCCGAACAAACATATTTTGTGACCATAGTTGTATAGGGAATAACCTTCCGAGGTTATACCTTATGGTCACTAAGTTTGATTAGTTGTATGATAGGTAGTTTATATGCCTTAGAAAAATGACCAAAATGCCCTGTTTTACGCATAATTTGAATTTAAGCATATGTAACTTAAATTTTGACACTTAAACTAATTATGCAGCAATATTAAACATGTTAGGGCATATAATACTTGTCATATGACTAGTTAGGCTATCCGAACGCGCTTTTGTGCAAATGACGCATTAAAGTAGCGTAGACTACCTTAACGTGTCATAACGGGTCATAAGAACTTAGGATAAGTTCCAAATCATAATGTAGGCTTTGTTAAACCATATCACATAAGTTCCAATACTCATTTGGTTTACGAGACCTCATTCTACCCGATCTTCCGATTTAGGTCCGATTTGTTGACATAGTGATCTGATTACTAGGTGCCACTTGAATTCCTTGATTTACCCGAGCTTGTTAGTTCACTTAATCGAGGATACTTTGCAATCTCAAGTGAGTACATAGTTCCCCTATTTTACTGCTTTCAATTGTTTTGGGGTGATTCATATGTGCTAAACGATTTCGAGTTTTCAAAAACAATTACTATGATTTATATTAAACACAACGATTTCAATAATGTGAACAAACTTGTTGGGGCGTTGGTCGAAAGACAATCGAATGACATTCATTAACTATGATCAAGTCGACCAGTAGTATGTTATGGTACCATAGGATCTGACAAATCCCGTTATCGGACTATCACCATGGTTATGGGGGTGATGTGGATAACGACAGAACCTGATGAATTTTAACTAACCCTTTGGTAGTTTGTTAATACGATTGAATGATGGACGAGTCACACAGGTTTGAATGTGTTCAACGAGACGACCAAAAGTTAGTTTTCACAATTAAAACACGAACGATTTGAACGATTGAAATGATTTGAACGAAACGAACGATTGATCGATTTTAATGATTGAACGATGGTTTATAACACGAATGAGTTAAACAATTTGAACGATTGGTTTTGATAACACGAACAATTTGAGAACAAGTACAATTGAACGATTGGTTTTTGGTATGTGAATAGATAACGAGACGGGTGTAATGTGATAAAAGCATGGTAGATACGTCATTGGTACTTCTTATATATAAGTGCTTTTATCATATTACATTCTGTGGCGTTATTTAGTTCACTTGGACGAATGATTTTAAACGATGACACGCAACTATGTTTACTAAAATGATATAAACCATACAAGTTTTCTACAAGGACGATTTACTATTGGTTTACGAAAACAAGGGTTTTAGTCAAGATTCATGTCAACGAGGTTTTATAAACTATAACCAACTTGTTTTAAGTTGGTTAATCATATTGCAATACAAAACACTTTTCAAAACAAGGCTTTCAATTATCGACTCTAGTAGTCGTACGAGGTGTTGCAATACTTATACAAGCCATGAATTTGACACACTCACAAAACCTATGTGCTCGACGGCATTTTATGCTGACTTTATTTTCACATATGTTTCAGGTTCTGTTATTTGATGATTATGATGCATGCTCACATATGATCGAACGAGGCCTTAGTGACTTAATAACAATGATAGACAATATGTTTGTGTTTTGCTTTTAATTTCAAGACAATGTAAATAAGTTAATTCAATAAAATGAAACTTCAATCCATGTGTTGTGAAACAATTATTCTGTTACAACACTCCCCGATGTTTCCCCCGCGGTTTTGTTGTTTTAACGCGGTCGGGGTGTGACACTTTTGATCCTGTAAATTAAAAAGGAACAGAAAAACAAGCTTTTTCCAACATTAGTACTGAAAAACGGTTGATTTTACGTCGTATTTGATATAATTTATATGTTGTATTTTATGCACATCAGACGCCTTAGCATTTTTGCCAATAGCCATTACCCACTCTTGCCATTTGGCCGGAAACCCCATTTGTGTCATCATAGAATTAAGGAAGTCCAAATTTAAAGTGTCGTATGCTTTCTCGACGTCTAGTTTAAATATCACTCCTTCCTTTTTGTTTCTTTTTAACCATGATACGACTTCATTTAAAAAAGTGGGCCATCCAGCATACTCCGCTTAGATAAAAATGCAGTTCGTTCCTCTAAAATTAATTTGTGTATTACTCCTTTTAATCGATTTGAAAGTGCTTTTGAAATCACTTTTGTTATGAACCCATCGATACTTATTGGCTTGAACTCCCCAAACAAACCCAGGATCATTGCATTTTGGAATTAGTGCTAAAAATGAGGTTGTGCATCCTCTGCTGAAAGTTGCACTCACATAAAAGTCGTCAAATAATTTATAAAAATCCTCTTGCAAGAAGTCCCAACATTTCTTCAAAAAAACAGAAGTTAACCCCGTCTGGCCCCAGCACCTTTTCCACGCACAATCCAAACTACATTACGAGTCTCCACCTCTATGAATGGAGCTACAAGCTCAACCACCTCTATATCTAATAGAGATGATAAGTTCGGGCATGTTAATCGTGGTCGAGCCTCCATAGGTTCTAAGAACTTCCTTGCAAACAATGAAAAAGCTTCATCCTTAATAATTGACGGGCATGTGATCCATTCCTCATCAACCCCCAATCTATTTATTCGGTTGTTACTTGTGTTTGCATTTATTATCACATGGAAGTATATCGTGTTTCATCCCCATCCGTGGCCCACTTGACCCTCGCCTTTTGTTTAAGATCCATTGCTTCTGATACTCTGTTTTTTTTTTCTGATGCTCTGTTTTCCGGAATCATGATTCACAGTAAAATTTAACCAAAAATTATACAAACATTTCGTTTATAATATGACATTAACAAGTCATAATCAGATCCCTTCTTCACATTTCATGTGACATCTGTGTATTTTAATCCCTGTACATTTCTGTATTTAAAAAAATATGGTGTTTTAATTTCAATATTTGTTTAATTATTTGTGACATTAGTACGTTTTCAATCATTGTTCAATTCCGAACTCTCAAACCTGTTCTGGAAGTGAAATCATAAACCGTTACGTAAACATAATCAGTTTAACGCGACGTACACTCTGGAACTGTGACATAAGCCAAACATACCCTAAATACCCTTTACATAACTTATAAATAAGTTTCGAAGGATTCGGTATTTCAAAAACATGTTTATTTGAACTTTAGAACTAATTGCGACAAAACTGCAAAACAAACGTTGGTGACCGCCCGGATAATATTTAAATTCCAAAAATGTTCTGTTATAATTAAAATTTTATATTAATCATGTTCGTGTTGAAAAATAAATTAAAACGCTTAAAAACGTTATTTTTCAAAGTTTAAGCGCGTACCGCGTGTTACTGCGCAACACAGTGCTTATACTGCGAAACACGGACAACACAGCCAGTCTCGGCAACTGATATTTATTCCAGTAATATTTTGGCGAGTTTATTCTTATAGAATAATAAAAATAATTTAAAACGCCATAAACCGGGATTTAAACGCTAGATAAAATACCTGGTATCCAGTTTAATACCTGTTTTTAACCTACACATAATAAAACCTACACATAATAAATATATGTATTTATGCATATATAAGTGTGTGGTGTCATGCATAAAATAGAACTCTTGCCACTTCTCTTTCATTTTGCCACTTGTTGGCTTTATGACACACACAATCCTTCCTAAATCTTCCATATCTTATTTATATCTTACATAATCTTCAAGATCACAATCTACACTCCATCTTCCTCATTCTCTCTCTCTCCCAAACCGTAAACACCCCACCACCACCTTACTTCCATCATCCAACTTCATTCATCCAATTCCAAGATCATTCCAAGCTAATTTCAAGTTGGTGTGAAGATCCAAAGGAGTTTCCAAGGTGTTTTCAAGTGATTTAAAGCTCCATATCATCAAAATCTCATCAAAAACTCTCTTGAATCTTGAAGGTATAAAGTTTATGTTTAAATCATACACTTGATTCTTGGTTGTTCTTGATGATTGGAAGTTTCTCTTGAATCTTGGAATTTTTCACAAACTTGAAATCTAAAAATAAATGGGTCTTGATACAAAATAAAAATGGTAGTATATATGTGTGTATATATAACCGTATATATATATATATATATATATATATATATGTATGAGATTTGAGTTTGAATTTTTGATAAATACTTGTTTAGGATTTTTGCTTGCATGAACAAGATTATGTGCAAATATGTTAGAGATATAAAGGAGTGATTGAATCATGAGTTATACTTTGGAATAATGTTAGTATTTTGACATGTAAATGGCCAAAAATTTATTAGACATATTTGAGAATTTTTAAGTTGTTGCTTGTTCTTGAATGATAGTTAAAATGCAAGTGTTTGATGATTTGTGCATGATATGATGAATGTTCAATTAAATCAGTAAGTAAACATGAATAAATTACATGTTTGATGCATTTAAATTCATGTGAAATGATGATGATATGATAGTGTGCTTTGGACACTTGAACATAAGAATACATGTTGATTTAAAGCTCAAGAAATGATAAAAAAATGATTGTATGATAAAAATGTATTAGAACAGATTATAAACACTAAAAATAACATTATTTGGTATATTATAATGGCATGATACTTTGTCATAGGTTTGATAGCTTTGCATGTTGTACATATAGCTTAGAAAGTGGTAAAATATGTGAAATTTGCATGATTTATGTGCTTTATGTGAGACCTGCACTATCATGAGTATAACCATTATTTTATTCAGTAAATAACATGGGTTATGTTAAAATATCAAGTCGTTACGATATGGGATGCTTAGGGTAACGTTTGATGCAAAACTATGCGGTAAAACGGTTAAAAATCGGCTTTTCGGAGGATTTTTATAAAACTGTTTTAGATCAGTAAGTAAACTGATATTTTTTATATAAAAATAATTATTTTAACTTATATTAAGTTTACTTGGTGTTTGGTTAGTCATACGTGACTTCCGATGCCCAAAAACGTTACCAAATCGCTAAAATACGTGTTTTTCAACATACACTATAATGGGTTGTTCATGAGTAAGTTTTATGTGTTACAATGTGTTATGTGTTTTATAATGTGTGTATGATGACATCTTAATACTTGACAAGATTATGTGTATTACGTTATTATTTGTATGTCACGTTTGAGTATATATATTACGACGCCCAAATCGTAGATATATTGCTTATAACATGATGAGGGTCACCAATAAAATCGTTCAAGTCGCAAACTTCTTAAAATATATATATGAACTTATATATATAAGTACACCAATATAATCAAAAATAATAACTTTTCGAGAAAATCTCAAAGTTATGTGAAAATTCTAAGTATCGGAGAAACTTATGTATTTTTGTGGTTTTTGATTATTAAATCGTTCTTATTTAATTTAGGACGAATAAACAATTTGAGGGAGTGTGTTAACACATAAAAACGCACCCAAAGGTGAGTACATAGTTCCCCTATTTTACGTTTTCCAAATGTTTTGGGGTGAAGCATATGTGCATAACTTTACTTTTCGTTTTCATGACATTATACATGTTTTATTACATATTACATATAATACATTATTTCAGAGACATTTTTATGGTATATTGACTTAGTATACCTAGCATTTGGTTTCAAAGACATTTTATTGGCATATTGACTTAGTATGCCTATTACATGGTTTTACAAAGACATTTTCATGACATGCTTACATTGAAAAAGACATTTGGTATGTTTAACGGAGTAGTACATTCATTAACATTGATCACGCCGCTCGGTAGTATGTAATAGCGCTATAGGACTTGACAAATCCCGTTCCCGCTTTCTAGGTATTTCGGAAGGGGAATGACAGAATCCGAATACATTTTTTTTATAAACCTTGATCCTGATAAGGGTTTATCCGACAGTCTCAAGGCTTGAGTGTATGCGATAGACAAACCACATAAATGTTCATATCAATAAAAGTAATGGTTTTCAAAACATAACTTTTGTTTTAAACTTTTGTTTATTCAAAAACCTTGTTTTGTACATGACATTTTGATTAAATAAGACATTTGTTTATACATGACATTATGCCTTTGGCTTGAGTAAATACTATTTATTCGCCATACAAGACATGGTTTATACTGGACATTTGACATTTGACATTGGACATTGACATTTAAACAAGACATTATTTCATGGTTATTATTAAGTGATTTAAGTAACGAGACGCGTGTAATATGATAAAAGCATGGTGGATACGCCGCTCATACTTCCTATATATAAGTGCTTTTATTGTATTGCATATCGTGGCGTCATCTAAACCACTTCTACAAAGACAAGACATGACATATTTTATACATATTATTTTCTTTTGGTTATTAAATTAACCATATATCATTCTTTTATAACATTTGATTTTCATATGATTTTATAAAAGAAGACATTTTCATAAGGTTCATGACTACTTTTCGTTAAACATTTCTTTAAACATTCAAAGTCATGAATCTTCAACACTAAACCTATGTTACTCACATATGTTTCAGGAGCGAATGTTTGATGTGAGCAAGCTACACTTAGGGCGACTTGGGCCTTAGCAATATAAAAATCAAGAAAGTTATCATCTTTCATGTTGTGTTTTGTTTGAACTAAGACAATGTAATAATTTAAGCATGTAAAACTTAACTTTAATTATCATGTGTTTTTGAAACAATAATTCTGCCACACGACTCCTCGACGTTTCCACCGTGGTTTGTTGTTTTACGCGGTCGGGGTGTGACAGAAGAGTTGGTATCAGAGCTCATGGTTATAGGGAATTAGGTTATTAGTAAAATTTTGACCTAGACTATAACCTTTCTAGGACCCTAACACAAGTTATCTTGTGTTTAGATCTTAAAACGATACCATCACCTATCCTTAGGTGATTACCAAAACTAGTACATAAATCTCAATTCCATTTAAAAATCGATCATCTATCCTTAGATGATTTATATTTAGGCTTTACGCCTTTAAAGTTTTCAAATCTCGTCAAAGTTTGGGTCTTAATAATGAAAACACGTGCAATGTGGAAGGGTGGGTGCCTGTACCCTGAGTTTTCTGTCTAAGGCTAGAGTGTTCGTACAAATCCACATAATCGGACCAGTCACTCTTACCTGGGAACTCTTGGGGTGAGTGTCCACTTATAGGCTAAAGCATGTCTTCATCATGCATTATGTAGACCTATTTACTTTGATTAGTCACTGTGTTGTTTGTTTGTTTTAAGTAATGAACAAATGACCATCTTCCTTTGTGTTGTCGATGTTTTCAATACTCGTTTTGATTGTCTTATGTCAATCTCACACATTTCCTTGTGTTCCTTTTCTTTTAGATGCCTCCTCGACGTGATCAAACCCAAGACGCCACAATGGCAGCCTTGATCACTCAGCAAATCGCTGTTGTACTCCCAAACCTAGTAACTCAGTTAAACCAAGGAAACAACAATAACAACGCACCTGTTCCGTGCAACTTTAAGACATTCAATTCGGCTAAGCCGCTTCAGTTTTCTTGGTCAGAAGGAGCAACTGGGCTCCTATAGTGGTTCGAGAGTCTCGAGAGTACGTTTCATCACGTTCAATGCCCGAATGAGCGAAAGGTTGAGTTTGTGTCAAGTGTATTTCAGAAGAGGGCGCTTACATGGTGGAATGGTGTGATGAGAGACAGGGGTGCCGACGTGGCAATGGCTCAAACTTGGGAAGAGCTTCGTGCACTTATGATGAAGGAGTTTTGTCCTCGTCATGAACTAAGGGCACTAGAAAACGAATTCCACGATCTCAAGCAAGATAGTGGAGAGCACCGTGCCTACACGGACCGATACGAAGAACTGAGCCTGCTATGTCCCACCATGGTCACGCCTTTGGACAAGGCGATTGAGAAGTACATAGATGGCCTTCCTGATCCTGTTCAGGATATTGTCACCGGCAGCAACCCTACCATGGTTAGACAAGCTATTGAGCTAGCTGCAACTTTGACTGAGTCTCAAGTCAAGAAGGGTAAACTCCACCGCAAGGGTGATAAGAAACCATCTGACAAGACAGAGAAGAAGAAGAAGGGAAAGAAAGCTGAAACCTCGAAGAAATCTAGGAAGCGTCAGGCTTCCAAGAACTTTGCCGTTGTTGCATAGACCAATCAAGCTGCTCCTACCCAGTCAGCACAACCACCTGCCAAGAAACAGTATGTTGGTACCGCACCTCTTTGTAACAAGTGCAATTGTCATCATCAACCACATCTTCAGTGTCGTCTTTGCAACAATTGTGGAAGATATGGCCATTTGGCTAACACATGTCGCTTTCCTCCTGCTCCGAATCAAGCGGCATAAAACCCTGCCCAACAGCCCGCAAATCCTGCACGACCTCCTTTTCCGCCTGGGTCTTGCTACAATTGTGGAGATCTGGCTCACTACAGGAACCAGTGTCCGAAGTTGGCTAATGCGAACCCGGCTCGTGGACGAGTATACAACATCAATGCCAATGAAGCGCGTGCTGACAATGAGGTGGTGAACGGTATGTTCTATATTAACAACCAACTTGCTTCTATTCTTTTTGATTCGGGTGCCGACAAGAGTTTTGTATCCCTAGCTTTTGAACCTTTGCTTGCAAAGCCTAGAACAAAACTAGGAAAACCCTTGACATTAGAGTTAGCCAGTGGTGAATCCCTTGTACTTGATTCCGTCATTCGAAATTGCCAGTTGAACCTTAACAATCATCTATTTCCCATTGACCTCACGCCAATGCAACTTGAGAGTTTCGACATTATAGTAAGGATGGATTGGTTGATCAAATACCGTGCAGAGGTGGTTTGTTTTGACAAGATTGTTCGTGTACCTCTTTCATCTGGTGAAGTCTTAGAAGTTCATGGAGAAAAACCCGCTAGTATCCTTAAACTAATGTCTAGCACCCAAGCTCATAGATATCTACAAAAGAATTATGTGGTCTTCTTGGCACGTGTCGTAGAGGAGAAAGACAAGGGTAAAACTATTCAAGACATCCCTGTCGTTCGGGATTATCCTGAGGTTTTTCCTGAAGACTTACTTGGTTTACCCCCAGCGCGTCAAATCGAGTTCCGTATTGACCTTGTACCTGGTGCTAACCCGATTGCTAAATCTCCATACCGTCTTGCACCGTCTGAGATGCAAGAATTGTCAAAGCAGCTGCAGGAGTTATCAGACAAAGGATTTATTCGTCCGAGATTTTCCCCTTGGGGCGCACCTGTCCTTTTTGTAAAGAAGAAGGATGGATCTTTCCGAATGTGTATCGATTACCGTGAGCTTAACAAACTCACCATCAAAAATCGATATCCCCTACCTCGCATTGATGATCTCTTTGATCAGCTTCAGGGTGCTACCTGCTTTTCGAAGATTGATCTACGTTCTAGGTATCATCAGCTTCGCGTATCCGAAGAAGATATTCCTAAGACTGCTTTTCGCACACGATACGGCCACTATGAGTTTACTGTTATGCCTTTTGGTTTAACGAATGCTCCTGCCGTCTTCATGGACTTAATGAATAGCGTTTGTAAGCCTTATTTAGATAAGTTCATCATCGTCTTCATTGATGACATTTTGATCTATTCCAAGACACGAGCTGACCATGAACAACATCTCCGTCTAACAATGGAACTCCTAAAAAAGGAACAACTTTTCGCTAAATTCTCCAAGTGTGAATTTTGGCTTAGGGAAGTTCAATTTTTGGGTCATATTATTAACGAACAAGGTATACACGTAGATCCCGCCAAAATCAGTGCGATTAAGGATTGGAATACACCAACTACTCCTACTGAGGTTCGTTCATTTCTGGGTCTCGCGCGTTATTACCGCCGCTTTATTTCAAACTTCTCCAAGATTGCGGTTCCTCTCACAGCCTTAACTCAAAAGAATAAACCTTTTGAGTGGGGACCCAAACAAGAAGAAGCTTTTCAGACCTTGAAACAAAAACTCTACGATGCTCCTGTGTTGTCTTTACCTGAGGGAAACGACGACTTTGTCGTATATTGTGACGCATCGAATCTAGGCCTTGGTTGCGTTCTTATGCAAAGGAGCAAAGTCATAGCCTACGCATCAAGACGATTGAAAATCCATGAGAAAAACTACACAACTCATGATCTTGAGTTGGGCGCTGTGGTTTTTGCTCTCAAGATTTGGAGACACTACCTTTACGGAACAAAATGTGTGGTTTTCACAGACCACAAAAGTCTCCAACACATCTTTAATCAGAAAGAACTAAACATGAGGCAACGACGTTGGGTAGAACTTCTAAACGACTACGACTGCGAGATTCGCTACCATCCTGGAAAGGCGAATGTCGTAGCCGATGCGTTAAGTCGAAAAGAAAGAGTCAAGCTTCATTGTGTTCGAGTTCGATCTGATATTCAAACCCGCATCTTTCAAGCTCAACATACTTGTGTTACACAAGGCTTGATGGGTAAAGAATTACCATGTCACATTAAACCTGAGCTTGAATTGAGAAACTTTGTGATATTCTATTTCATGGGTCGTTTGTGGGTCCCAAGTATAGACAATCTTCGCACCTTGCTTATGGATGAAGCTCATAAGTCTTGTTATTCTATTCATCCTGGTGCAGACAAAATGTATAAGGATCTTCGAACCCAGTTTTGGTGGCCGGGAATGAAGAAAGACATTGCCTTATATGTATTCAAATACCTTACTTGTCTGAAGGTTAAGGCGGAACATCAGCGTCCCTCTGGATTATTGGAACAACCAGAGATACCAGTTTGGAAATCGGAAAACATTGCCATGGATCTCATTACTAAACTATCGCGCACTAATAAAGGTCATGATGCCATTTGGGTAGTAGTTGATCATTTGAAAAAATCTGCTCACTTCTTGCCAATCCGTGAGGATCTCTCTGCTGAAAAGCTTGCCAAGATCTATGTAGATGAGATTGTATCCCGACATGGTGTTCCTTTGAACATCATATCAGACCGAGATGCTTGATTCTCATCTCACTTTTGGAGAACCATACAATCTGCTATGGGAACCCAACTCAATTTGAGCACATCTTATCATCATCAAACGGATGGACAATCTGAAAGAACAATCCAGACATTGGAGGATATGCTTAGAGCTTGCGTGATCGATTTTGGTGGTAGTTGGGATTCGCATCATCCATTGATCGAATTCTCCTACAATAATAGTTATCACTCCAGCATCAACATGGCTCTTTTCGAAGCTTTATACGGTCGAAAATGTCGGTCGCCGGTCTGCTGGAATGAGATTGGTGAAGCTCAGGTCACTGGACCTAAACTCATTCTAGAGACTACAGACAAAGTCAAGAAAATTCGCGACAACCTCTTAACAGCTAGAAGCCGTCAAAAGAGTTACGCGGATAGACGACGCAAGCCTTTGAAATTCCAAGTTGGTGATCTCGTCCTACTCAAGGTATCTCTTGGAAAGGTGTAATCAGATTTGGGAAGAAAGGAAAACTTGCACCACGATATGTTGGACCATTCAAGATCGTTGAAAGAATCGGAAAAGTAGCCTACAGACTTGAGCTGCCTTCTGAACTTGGAAATGTTCATCCAACTTTCCACGTGTCCATTCTGAAAAAGTGTTTGGCTGATGAAAACCTCCACATCCCCCTTGATGAAATTCGTGTCAACAACACGATGCACTTCGTCGAGAAACCTGTGGAAATATTGGACCATCAAGTCAAGAAGCTCAAGCGCAAGCGCATACGGATAGTCAAAATTCGCTGGGAATCCAAACGTGGCCCAGAGTTTACTTGGGAACGAGAGGATCAAATGAAGGCGAAATATCCACACCTTTTCCCACAAGTTTCCTCTAAATAAATTTCGGGACGAAATTTCCTAAAGTAGGGGAGACTGTGACATCTGTGTATTTTAATCCCTGTACATTTCCGAATAATTTTGTATTTAATAAAATATGGTGTTTTAATTTCAATATTTGTTTAATTATTTGTGACATTAGTACGTTTTTAATCATTGTTCAATTCCAAACTCTCAAACCTGTTCTTGAAGTGAAATCATAACAGTTACGTAAACATAATCAGTTTAACACGACGTACACTCTGGAACTGTGACATAAGCCAAACATACCCTAAATACCCTTTACATAACTTAGAAATAAGTTTCGAAGGATTCGGTATGGCAAAAACATGTTTATTTGAACTTTAGAACTAATTGCAACAAAACTGCAAAACGAACGTTGGTGACCGCCCGGATAATATTTAAATTCCAAAAATATTCTGTTATGATTAAAATTTTATTTTAATCATGTTCGTGTTGAAAAATAAATTAAAACGCTTAAAAACGTTATTTTTTAAAGTTTAAGCGCGTACCGCGTGTTACTGCGCAACACAATGCTTATACTGCGAAACACGGACAACACAGCCAGTCTCGGCAACTGATATTTATTCCAGTAATATTTTGGCGAGTTTATTTTTATAGAATAATAAAAATAATTTAAAACGCCATAAACCGGGATTTAAACGCTAGATAAAATACCCGGTATCCAGTTTAATACCTGTTTTTAACCTACACATAATAAATATATGTATGTATGCATATATAAGTGTGTGGTGTCATGCATAAAATAGAACTCTTGCCACTTCTCTTTCATTTTGCCACTTGTTGGCTTTATGACACACACAATCCTTCCTAAATCTTCCATATCTTATTTATATCTTACATAATCTTCAAGATCACAATCTACACTCCATCTTCCTCATTCTCTCTCTCTCTCCCAAACCGTAAACACCCCACCACCACCTTACTTCCATCATCCAACTTCATTCATCCAATTCCAAGATCATTCCAAGCTAATTTCAAGTTGGTGTGAAGATCCAAAGTAGTTTCCAATGTGTTTTCAAGTGATTTCAAGCTCCATATCATCAAAATCTCATCAAAAACTTTCTTGAATCTTGAAGGTATAAAGTTTATGTTTCTCTTGAATCTTGGAATTTTTCACAAACTTGAAATCTAAAAAGAAATGGGTCTTGATACAAAATAAAAATGGTAGTATATATGTGTGTATATATAACCGTATATATATATATATATATATTTATATATATTATATATGTATGAGATTTGAGTTTGAATTTTTGATAAATACTTGTTTAGGATTTTTGCTTGCATGAACAAGATTATGTATAAATATGTTAGAGATATAAAGGAGTGATTGAATCATGAGTTATACTTTGGAATAATGTTAGTATTTTGACATGTAAATGGCCAAAAATTTATTAGACATATTTGAGAATTTTTAAGTTGTTGCTTGTTCTTGAATGATAGTTAAAATGCAAGTGTTTGATGATTTGTGCATGATATGATGAATGTTCAATTAAATCAGTAAGTAAACATGAATAAATTACATGTTTGATGCATTTAAATTCATGTGAAATGATGATGATATGATAGTGTGCTTTGGACACTTGAACATAAGAATACATGTTGATTTAAAGCTCAAGAAATGATAAAAAAATGATTGTATGATAAAAATGTATTAGAACAGATTATAAACACTAAAAATAACATTATTTGGTATATTATAATGGCATGATACTTTGTCTTAGGTTTGATAGCTTTGCATGTTGTACATATAGCTTAGAAAGTGGTAAAATATGTAAAATTTGCATGATTTATGTGCTTTATGTGAGACCTGCACTATCATGAGTATAACCATTATTTTATTCAGTAAATAACATGGGTTATGTTAAAATATCAAGTCGTTACGATATGGGATGCTTAGGGTAACGTTTGATGCAAAACTATGCGGTAAAACGGTTAAAAATCGGCTTTTCGGAGGATTTTTATAAAACTGTTTTAGATCAGTAAGTAAACTGATATTTTTTATATAAAAATAATTATTTTAACTTATATTAAGTTTACTTGGTGTTTGGTTAGTCATACGTGACTTCCGATGCCCAAAAACGTTACCAAATCGCTAAAATACGTGTTTTTCAACATACACTATAATGGGTTGTTCATGAGTAAGTTTTATGTGTTACAATGTGTTATGTGTTTTATAATGTGTGTATGATGACATCTTAATACTTGACAAGATTATGTGTATTACGTTATTATTTGTATGTCACGTTTGAGTATATATATTACGACGCGCAAATCGTAGATATATTGCTTATAACATGATGAGGGTCACCAATAAAATCGTTCAAGTCGCAAACTTCTTAAAATATATATATGAACTTATATATATAAGTACACCAATATAATCAAAAATAATAACTTTTCGAGAAAATCTCAAAGTTATGTGAAAATTCTAAGTATCGGAGAAACTTATGTATTTTTGTGGTTTTTGATTATTAAATCGTTCTTATTTAATTTAGGACGAATAAACAATTTGAGGGAGTGTGTTAACACATAAAAACGCACCCAAAGGTGAGTACATAGTTCCCCTATTTTACGTTTTCCAAATGTTTTGGGGTGAAGCATATGTGCATAACTTTACTTTTCGTTTTCATGACATTATACATGTTTTATTACATATTACATATAATACATTATTTCAGAGACATTTTTATGGTATATTGACTTAGTATACCTAGCATTTGGTTTCAAAGACATTTTATTGGCATATTGACTTAGTATGCCTATTACATGGTTTTACAAAGACATTTTCATGACATGCTTACATTGAAAAAGACATTTGGTATGTTTAACGGAGTAGTACATTCATTAACATTGATCACGCCGCTCGGTAGTATGTAGTAGCGCTATAGGACTTGACAAATCTCGTTCTCGCTTTCTAGGTATTTTGGAAGGGGAATGACAGAATCCGAATACATTTTTTTGATAAACCTTGATCCTGATAAGGGTTTATCCGACAGTCTCAAGGCTTGAGTGTATGCGATAGACAAACCACATAAATGTTCATATCAATAAAAGCAATGGTTTTCAAAACATAACTTTTGTTTTAAACTTTTGTTTATTCAAAAACCTTGTTTTGTACATGACATTTTGATTAAATAAGACATTTGTTTATACATGACATTATGCATTTGGCTTGAGTAAATACTATTTATTCGCCATACAAGACATGGTTTATACTGGACATTTGACATTTGACATTGGACATTGACATTTAAACAAGACATTATTTCATGGTTATTATTAAGTGATTTAAGTAACGAGACGTGTGTAATATGATAAAAGCTTGGTGGATACGCCGTTCGTACTTCCTATATATAAGTGCTTTTATTGTATTGCATATCGTGGCGTCATCTAAACCACTTCTACAAAGACAAGACATGACATATTTTATACATATTATTTTCATTTGGTTATTAAATTAACCATATATCATTCTTTTATAACATTTGATTTTCATATGATTTTATAAAAGAAGACATTTTGATAAGGTTCATGACTACTTTTCGTTAAACATTTCTTTTAACATTCAAAGTCATGAATCTTCAACACTAAACCTATGTTACTCACAGGCATTTTTATGCTGACGTATTTACTTTCACATATGTTTCAGGAGCGAATGTTTGATGTGAGCAAGCTACACTTAGGGCGACTTGGGCCTTAGCAATATAAAAATCAAGAAAGTTATCATCTTTCATGTTGTGCTTTGTTTGAACTAAGACAATGTAATAATTTAAGCATGTAAAACTTAACTTTAATTATCATGTGTTTTTGAAACAATAATTCTGCCACACGACTCCCCGACGTTTCCGCCGCGGTTTGTTGTTTTACACGGTCGGGGTGTGACAGAAGAGTTGGTATCAGAGCTCATGGTTATAGGGAATTAGGTTTTGAACAACTCTTGAGAGTGAACTAAACTTGGCCCTTGATTATTTTTTAGATTAAAAGGGTAAGATTGACATTAGCCAAATACTTTTAATTAAAATCTCTTAATTTTCTTATCTCTTAACTCTCTCTCTCTCTCTCTCATTTTTAATTATTTCTCTATTATTTTAATTATAAGAGAATAAAGGGCTAATGTTTTTTTAAATAAAATTTTATGTTCTTTTTAAAATTAAATATTAAACCTAATTAAATTATGTTTTTTAACATATGTGTATACATGTCAGTAGATACAAGACATATACACTTATGTATTATTACATCTTGTTCCCATGGGTCGGTATAAACCAGATTCATACACCTGTGTATTATTCAAGTACATAGTGTATTGTAACACCTCGAAAATTCGTGTTAAATAAAATAACGACACGTGTCGTGTAAGACGGAAAGCGTTATAAACTTGGATTATTAAACAAAGGTTTGACAGGATTTAAAAAAAAGTGTCATCATGTTAACTTTTGCACCTCTGAACGACCTCGTTATAAATCCCAAGACTCAAATCATATTAAAAACATCTAGTATATGTTCAAGTTCAGTGAATTATAGCAATGAATGCTTCATAATTTAATTGGTGAACTCCTACGAAGGAATTCCTACGGTAACCCTTAGTTTTCGGTACTTTTATAAAGGATCCAAGCAAACAAATTCAAATGGTAGGGTATCCAACAGTTAAAGACCCATATTGGAGGCCCCAAATTGATAAAACAATGTCCCAAACTCGGAAAAGAGGTTGCCCTTTCGAATGGCTGAAAGAACAAAGAGTTTTGGCTGTTGGGGAAGCCTTGCGCACCGCAAGACTTGACCCTTACGGTGCGCAAGGGGTTGCCAGTTCGAACAGAAACTTCTGTTTGCTGTTATGCGCGTGTAACTCACCTTTAAACGAGTCTCCTCAGCTCCCTTGGCCCCTAAACAACCCCTAAACATGTAGGACACCTGTGGGAATGTTGTGGTTAGTCCTAGACTTATTTGTCAACATGTTGTGGTGCCTTAGTTCACTATATAAGGCTTCTATGTGCAACACTTGATCATTCATCCATCAAACAATCTTCTGATCAATTGTGGAGCACAAGAGCACTCTCCAGGCCTTCCTAATCAAGCATTAAACACTTGTAAGTCTGCTTGACCTTTCTTAATTAAGTTTAGCTTAGTTATTTAGCTAAAAGTCAAACCATCGTAATTACGGTTTGACTTCGAGATTAGTCAACAATGGCTCAGTCATATCTCGAATTAAAAGTAGTTATAAGTAGGTAATTGTGTGGGTAATAAACCCTTAAAAGGGTTCCCCTGATTACCACTCTAACCAGGTCAAAAGTCGGGTCAAACTTGCTAAGAAAAAGTCAACAGGATACTTAAATTACAATTTATGCATAATTAGCAATGTAGATCATATACAACCTGTTTGATCATTGTTATAACTTGGTAATAAGTATAAGAACATGTCTAAACATGTTCAACCCGACAAATTCCTGTAAATACCCGGTTCGGAACCGAAAATCACATAGTTTGACTTTCACTTTGACTTTCAGTTCTGACCCGTTAAGGCATGTTTTAGAAATGCCTCAGAGCTTTAATTGGACTAGGTTACATGTTAGAATAACCCTCTGTGATGTTACACCCTGGTTCATTAGTTATCCAATTAATATGCATGTTTCCGTTAATTGCTCATATGTTGACCGTTATGCCCTTATTACCTTAAAACGTGATTTTTGAAAATGTAAAAGAGTAGAAACTTTAATTACTGATATATAAACTTGTATGCAAAGTTTGACATCAGTTTGAATTGTAGATTTAGAGTTATGCTCAATATCGCAAAATTAAAGCTTTATGTTAATAAAACGGCGTAATTAGCGTATAGCCTAGTTAAGCCTACTTTTTGATATCAAATATTTTGCCCACTGATGCAATATATTATTTTGGGATTTTTAAATATTTTTAATAAATTTTAGGATGAGCATAACTAGTAGTCGTAGGCTTAATCCGGTAATTGTCGGTTTTTGCCCTTTCGGGCCATAAAATGAGTTTTACATATCTAAACGACTCCAAACCTTTTGCTACTGATTAAATATGATAAATAAATTATTTTAAGCCTTCTAGAAATATAAAAATATCATATTTAAGTATCGAACCCGGAAATGGCCTTTAATCGCCTTATTAAGCGTTTTTAACGCAAAGTATGTATTAAAATTATGTTGGACATACCCGGGTTGATACCTACTGATATATGAGGAAAATTATAATATTTTAACACTAAGCAAAGGTTGATAAACTCAGACTTCAGTTTTGAGCTTTTCGGCTTATGTGAAATTACCAAAATACCCCTACGGGGCATAGTTTGGTTAAAAATGATAAGTTTCACACATATGCTTTACCCTACTGATATAACTTAGCAAATTATGTATTTTTTTCTGATTACATCAGACCTGTAACTCAGATTGTTACTTAAACTCTTTTATAAACTTTTAAATGACCAAACTACCCCTACGGGGCCTAGTTTGTGTTTAAACACGTTTCGGGCATAATGAAAGACATCTTACTGATGTCGCAACATATTTGAGGCATAATTAACTTAGGAGACCTGTATATAGCTCTCATGAATACCCGTCACGCTTATTACGCGTACGGTTCGGTTTATGTAACAAGTTTACATAAATTAGCCGAAACGGGTCAAACCTTAACGGTTTTATCTCAAAATCCAGAATGTGAATAATAAACCCATATTAAACAAGTCTTCAAACTTGTCGGGTCTAAATCACATTCTATCCGGTCTTCGCTTAATCGTGCGTACGAACCGTATCTTTGAAACTAGCCGGTCTAAGCTTAAGCTTAATTAAAGACCCGTTAGGATTCTAATAGGTTATTATAAAACCTTCGTTACAGATTAGGAGGACCAGTAAAAGCTACGTGCATTTTGCTAATTGTGAATTATACTTGCTCAGGTAAATACTTTTAACTTATTTTCCCTATACGGGCTTGGGTTACGGTATATAGCATACCGCTTGATCGGGCATCAAATCTCCACCGTTAGGTGGGTAGTTGAATAATTTGATCGGCTCGTTTAAACAGTCTTGTTACTTAAAGCCTTTGGGGGGTTAATGACCGTGTCCCGGATATCCCTGGCATCATTTTACGAAATGGCCACGACTTAAGCGCGGGGTGTAGGCGTACACCCGTCAGTGTACAAAAGAATAATGTGGTGTGTCTATTGATCTTTAACCCGGACAAGATCCGGGCTACTGAACGCACGAGTAACATGTAATTCGTTCACAAGATTATAATATTAAATAATTCTCCCAAGTTATATAAAAAGATTAATTTTGCCTCTGTGCATTTTAATCAAATGTTTATGCCACGTGCATCCAAACCAATTTTCAACCATTTTAAAATGAGTCTGTTGATTGTATTTACCAGTGTAAACTGACGTATTTTCCCAAAAAGATTAAATGCAAGTACTAAACGAAATAGGCTGGATTAGCTCCTTAGCATCAATAAAAAGTCTCGCAAGCTTAAGATGCCTGAAGTCTGTTGAACTATTGTTTCATATTTTATTTCGATCCTTCTATGGATAAACTTCCGAATATTGTGACATTTGATATTACAATATAAAATTCGGTTGTATTATATCTTTTAAATTGCTTCCGCTGTGCATATTAATTATTGTGTTGTTTGACTATTATGTTGCCAACCACGTCACGATACTCCCCACCGGGCCCACCGGTGACACGTGGAAATCGGGGTGTGACATGTATACAGGTCGGTATAACCAGACTTGTACACTTGTGTATTATTACATATTGTTTTCACTATGCATCTTTTCATCAAACGTTAATCTACTACATATATGTATAGAGAATGTAATTAAATATTTTAATCGTGTTCTAGATGGAATAACATTTGATAATGTTTGTAATTTTTTTTTTAATTGTGAAGTATTAAGTTAGGTAATTTGTGAGAGAAAAAAGTATAGAGAATATAATTAAATATTCTTTTAATTTAATTGGAAAGACAAATCAGGGGAGAGAAAAAATCAATTAATTAAATAAAGAAAGAAAAATACAATTATACCCTTGTGTCTATTAAAATACATGTAAGTGACAAAAGATAATTACTGAAATGAAAAATGAGAAGTGTATTCTTTTCATTCATTAATGTCTAATATATATACACTGAAGAAGTAAAGGTATAACAGAAAATAAAACAAAATGTGAGAAGGATCAGGAGAAGATATATCTGTATTTATAACACTCACCCTCAGATATATATTATTTATTTATTATACACAGTTAACAACATACTTCAGGATGATGTCAAATAGGTACTTCAGGACCTATGTAAATAAACTGATACTACTGGATTAGTTGTACTGCCTCATTAAAAACCTCACTAAGAAAACCCATTGGGGCAAAACTTAGTTAAGGGAAAAAGAGTACAGTGTGTATAATTCTCCCCCTGAATTCAACAAACACCTTTCAATCTACGTAGACCGATCTTGTGTGATAATTGCTCGAAACTGTTTCTTGGTAAAGATTTTGTGAATAGGTCAGCTAAATTTTCACTTGACTTGATCTGGCAAACATCAATTTCCCCTTCTTTCTGCAAGTCATATGTTGAAAAGAATTTTGATGAGATGTGCTTTGTTCGAGCAGCCTTGATGTAACCTTCTTTGATCTGAGCTATGCAAGCAGCATTGTCTTCATAAATAATCATCAGCTCCTTCTTGATCTGTTCTAATCCACTTGCTTCTTGTATGTCAGTAATCATTGATCTCAACCACACGCATTCTCGACCAGCTTCATATAGTGCAATTAGTTCGACATGATTTGATGACGTTGTTGTAAGTGTTTGCTTAGTTGACTTCCAAGAAATTGTTGTGCCACCATATGTGAATACATAACCTGTTTGAGATTTTGCTTTATGTGGATCTGATAGATATCCAGCATCAGCATACCCAACAAGCTGGGACTTTTGATCTTTCTGGTAGAAAAGACCTAAGTCTTGTGTCCCGCAAATATATTGGAATATGTGTTTTATTCCATTCCAGTGTCTATGTGTTGGGTTTGAACTATATCTTGCTAGTACATGTACTGAGAATGCAATATCGGGTCTCGTGTTATTTACAAGATACATAAGGGCACCGATCGCACTTAAGTACGGTACTTCTGGACCAAGTACTTCTTCGCCTTCTTCTTGAGGGCGGTAAGGATCCTTTTGAGGATCTAACGGTCGGACAACCATGGGTATGCTAAACAGATGAGCTTTGTCCATATTAAAACGTACTAACATCTTCTGGATGTAGTTTGACTGATGGACGAATGTACCGTTTCGCAAATGCTCAAACTGCAGGCCGAGACATAATTTTGTTGTGCCAAGGTCTTTCATCTCAAATTCTCTCTTTAATATATTAGCAGTTTTTTCTAACTCTTCAGGAGCTCCGATGATGTTTATATCATCAACGTAGACTGCTACTATAGTGAATTTTGAGAGTGATCTTTTTATAAAAACACATGGACTAATTACATCAGACTTGTACCACATGCGGCCAGATTGTTTAAGACCATATAAAGATCTTTTTAGCTTTATAGCACACATGTCTCGAGGTATTGATTTTAATGCTTCAGGCATTTTTAATCCTTTAGATATTTTCATGTAGATGTCATTTTCTAGTGTCTCATATGTCACACCCCAACCGATGGCGGAAACATCGGAGTGAGACGAAATAGATTGGAAGATGCTTCATAACACTATTTGTGGCAATATTTAAATAATAGATTTCATTTCATTTCTAAAAGTCAATTACAATGATTGGAAACAAATACAACAACAACTTAAAATACAAGAATGACAATACAATTAAGAATACAAAATTTAAATGGGTATCTAAGCATCCTACTAGGTTCCATGCATCACCAAAATCATCGCTAAACCTGCAACATGTTTTAAAAGCATAGTTCAATACAAGGTATTGGCGAGTACACTAGTTTTAGACTCGTGGTGTATGTACAAAAGTATTTTCAATCCAACATAGCAATTTGGTATACAAGGTTAAACTATCATGCATAACTAAAAGTCAAACCCAAGTGTCCACAAGAATAATAGCATCCCTTGATATAGCAATATCAAGACCGTAAAGTATGAATAATAGAATCCCTTGATATAACAATATCGAGACCGTAAAGAGTATAACTTAACAAAAACCTCATCGGGTGGTGTGCTACTCCTATAGCGCTATAATTGTTAAGGCGGGTTAACAAGTAGTATGAATTCTAGCATGAACTTAAGCATAACTCTCACACCCCGACCGCGTAAAACAATAAACCGTGACGGAAATGTCAGGGAGTGGAGTAACAGAATCATTGTTTCACAACACATGGTAATTGAAGTTTCATTTTATTAAATTAAAATGTTTACATTGTCTAGGAAATTACAGAAGCATAACATGAATTAAACTGTCTTTCATAGTTTTAAGTCACTGAGGCCCTCGTCCGATCCTATGTTTGCATCATGATCATCTAACAGTAGCACCTGAAACACATGTGAAAATAGGTACATCAGCATAAAAAGCCTGTGAGATACATAGGTTTTGTTGATGCAGGATTCATGACTTGTAGGTTAAAAGAATGTTTAACAAAAAGTAGTCATGAACCTTATAAAAATGTTTTCTTTTATGAATCATATGAAAATCGATAAGAAATCAGATGATATAAAAAAATAATGCATGGTTAAATAAATAACCAGGTAAAGAATTTGTATGAAATATGTCGTTTGTAAAACAATGTCTTGTGAAAATATGTTATTTGTATAAAATGTAACATGTTTTGTTGAAATGATTTAGATAATGCTACGATATGTAATATCATAAAAGCACTTATATATAGGAAGTACCAGCGACGTATCCACCATGCTTTTATCATATTACACACGCCTCGTTATTTAGATCACTTACCAAATATACCACCAAAATTGTGTCTTGTTTAAACCAACGTCAAAAATGTTCATGTATAATCAATGTAATGTACGGTGAGTAAAAAGTGTTTACTCAATCCCATATATATATGTTAATGTATAATCAAATGTTATGTATGGCAAGTGAAAAGTATCAGCTCAAACCATAAGTAAAAATGTACAAAACAATGTATTTGAGTAAATCAGAGTTTAAGTCAAAAGTTATGTTTTGCAAAATAAAACAATGCTTTACTGATACAGACATTTATGCGGTAATGTTTTACGTCTACATTCAAGCCTTGAGACTGAAGGACAAACCCTTAACAAGTTAAAGGTTTATCAATATGTTTTCGGATTCTGTCATTCCTTACATCCAAACAAACCTAGGATTCCAGGAATGGGAGTTGTCAAGTCCTATGGTACCACTACATACTACCGAGCGGCATGATCAATGTTAATGAACGTATTAGTTTCGTTAAACAAACCAAATGTTATACCAAATGTAAGCATGTTATGTGAGAATAATGTACTAAGTATGCTAAGTAAACATACAAAGCAGAAATGTTATGTAAATCAATGTGCTAGCATGCTAAGTAAACATACATAGAAAAGCATAAATGGAAAGCATGTACTATATGCGTAATAATGAACATAGCAATTATATGTCATGAAAGCATGAAAAGCATGAAAGTAACAAGTAGGCACATGTGTTTCACCCCAAAATATTTGAAAACAATAAAAGAGGGGAGCTATGTACTAACTTGATAATGCTTAAGAGTCTTGAAATAACAACCAAGTAACGCTCAAAGGATCACGGAAATCAAACGGCACCTAATATAGGTAACTACGTTAATAAACAGAACCTAAATCGGAAGATCGGATAGAATGAGGTCTTGTAAACCAAATGAGTATTGAAACTCATATGATATGGTTTAACAAAACCTACATTCTAAATCGGAACCTAAATCTAAGTGCTTATAACCCGTTATGCCTCATTAAGGTAGCTTACGCTACTTTAACGCGTCATTTGCGCAAAAGCGCAAACGAGTAGCCTAACTAGTCCTATGACAAGTATTATATGCCCTACATGTTTAATAATTAGTTTATGTGGCAAAAAAATTAGATTACATATGCTTAAAATGGAATTATGCGCAAAAAGGGCATTTTGGTCATTTTTCCTAAGGCATATAATTACCTAACATACAACTCAGTAAACTAAGTGACCATAAGGTATAACCTCGGAAGGTTATTCCCTATACAACTATGGTCACAAAATATGTTTGGTCGGATCCTAATGATCGACCAAACAGGTCGGGTTCGAAAGTCTAAGCAGTTGTTTAGACCGCTTATCTTACGACCCTGTATAAGCACTAAACTAAAAGTGACGTGTTAAGCAAGTTAAAACATGTTTAACTAAGTTAGAAAACAAGTTTGATATCAAAACAAAGTGTTTTGATACCCAAAAATAGCTTTGTTGCAAAATACGCATAAATACGTATTTTGACCGAAACTTTGACTTGTCGCTACGTCTAATCAACGTGGTAATCAATAGGTATAGTCACAAGGGACTATAACCATCGTGATTATGCTCACGTTTGCAAAGTTCAAACGAACTTTGTGTTGACTATAAACTGGTCAAAGCAGAAAGTCAAACACTGTTTGACTTTCATGCTTGAAACGCATAAAAAAGCATGAAAGAAACTTACAAAAGGTCCAAGCCTTGAAGATTTGAACTCAAAATACTCAGGTATGAAGCTTCACAAGGGAGAGCTTCAACTTAGAGAAAAATTGAGATCAAATGGGCAAGTTGGAATGAATGAAATTGGTGGGTATTTATAGATTTTCAAGAACCGTTAGGATCGTTCCTCGAAATTTGAGCTTTGATCTTGGCCATCCATGTGTTGCACATTGTTTTGAATACTTTGGGACCTCAAAAACAAGTTCATTTTATTGAAAAAGTTACACAAAAGACCCTAGAAATCAAGTTGGTTGCTGAAAATGGAAATTCTGCCCAGAGAGGGCCGTCGTGTGCCGCCACGCCACTACCATGTTGCTGTGGCGCGACGCCACCCCCTCCCAGATACAGAAACTTTCAAAAAATGGCAAAAATGGTCCCTGCAGCATGTTTAAGCCATTTTCGACGCGTTTAAACCCCGTTAACCCATTTTCAAGGCTCAATAATGAAATTTAAGTATAGGGGACATGAGATATGCTTGAAAACATCTCAGATGCCGGTTCGTTTGGTCGTACGATCACGTTATTCGGTTAATTACGACGAAACATGAAAGAACGCGAAAAACGATCCAAATTACTCGACGAATGGTATTTTATCATTCCAATCACTAAAATAAAATATTTTAATGATTACAAAAATTTTTGGATGTCCGGATATGTTCAGAACGTGAGATATGCGCGTAAATGCAAACTTATGCACTTTTTGACACTTTTTGTCCCTATTGATCAAATAAGTTTATTTTTGCACACCGAACCCCTTAAAGCTTATTTCTAAGCTATGTAAAGGATATTTATGGTATGTTTAATTAATGATCATGTTCTGGAAGGTACGTTACTATACGAATCGGTAGACTTTTGTAGTTTGACGAAAATAGTCCATGTGAGCGAATAAACTTGTTTTTGCCATACCAAACCCTTTAAAACTTATTTCTAAGTTATGTAAAGGTTATCTAAGGTATGTTAAGCTTATGTTGATGTTCCGGAGTGTTTGTCGCACTAAACTAATTACGTTTACGCATCAGTTTGCGTATAACTTTCCAGAAAGCGATTTAGAGTTTGAAATCGAACAAGAATTGAAATGAGAAATTGTCAAATATTATTAAACAAATATAGGGATCAAAATACATTGTTTTATTGAAAATTGAACTGTTCAGAGTTTGTATAATGATTACGCAAGCATAGGTGTCACAGTCTCCCCTACTTTAGGAAATTCCGTCCCGAAATTTATTTAGAGGAAACTTGTGAGAGTAGATGTTGATGTTTTGCTTTCAAATGAATCCTCTGTTCCCTAAGTAGAATCTCTGGGCCATGTTTAGATTTCCAGCATACTTTTGTTATCTGTACCAATCGGTTGTTTATTGGGAAGGGTTTAGATCCGAAGATTTAAACTCCATTCTGATGAGTATGTGTATGGTTGTACCAAACCTCAAGAGTACCATGAAATTTGTCAAAATGATGTCCTTGTTGTAGTACAATGTAGAGAGCATGTGAATTTAGCAAGAAGTTGAAGTCTCAAACAACGGATAGGGAGAATGTTTCTTGTGAAGGCTATTATAGGAAACTAATGTGAGCTCGAAACTTGAAGTCGGAGAGATAAAACAACATTGGTCAAGGTCCTGATCTTCTATTAATTTAAATAACATCACGCTTGCAATGTAATAAGAGACACTTTCATATATATAGGAAGCACCATTGGTGTATCTACCGGTCCTCATTACATTGTTCACGTTTAGTTATTCTTATCACTATAGGATATTTACACATGACAAAACTTGTTGTGGTTTCTGTGCACTGAATCCCATAATTATGTATGCATCCATAATTACGTGATTCCTTGCACAGTCCGCACAGTGTATTTTATAATGTGTAGGGGAAGAAAATCAAATGAATAAACCTGTGATGATTGTGACTGGACCACCATAGGGTCCTTTTAATTAGATCAACAAATGATCTCTTTAAATAGACCACCAAAGAGTCTTTTCAGCTATATCATCACATGACATCTTTAACCAGATTAATGAATCAATCTTTTTAACCAGACCACCTAAGGGGTCTCTTTTAACTTTGAAATAGTACTTTATAATCCAAGGGTCTTAACTATTACATAGAAGCCCATATCCTTCTATTAATCCCTCAAATGAGGATATGGGAGATTCTACGAGGATTTGGATATCGAATGTTCGGATTACACAAAAACACACAAACACATAATCACATAATTGTTCATCTTGGTTATCAATTTGTTATCAACTTGTTATTAATTTTGTTCATCAACTTGTTATCGATTTGTACACGTGTATTTAAAGTACACCAGGAATCCAATCCATGGACTTTAATTAGTACTTTAAATATCCTCAAGAATCTAACTATGAAGATAGGAAGATCTTAATAGGAATTCGGCTTTGTCCGTATTGAATCGTAATATACGTATTAAAGCATGCAAAGAATTCAATTAATGATTCTGATTTTGCGCATTAAAACTGTGACAACCCGCACTAAACCAGGTATCCGTACAACTTAATTAATGATTAATTACTGCTTAATTACTGTGCTTGCTTGTACTAGCTGATGAACTGCTACTTGAATACTGATACATGTACTTACTTGCATCATACTTGCTTGCTGTCACTACATTATTTACATACGGCACCTTAGTGACAAACATGATGCACAAAAAGCACAGTAGCACAATACACGGATAACCTATTGAACATGCTGATAAAGCCAGCATCAGGCAAACACTGCCTCTAAGGCCTATAAGAGCCTGAGATATTTGGCTACACTAGTAGTGAGTGTAGGAATATAAGGGTTGTGGAACTGCGTCTCTAGGAATAAGATACAATGACTGGATGTGCCTAAAACGTACTTTAAGTACAAAACACAGCACTTTAATAAATAATCCAGCTTCTAGCTGACTAGTAAAGTGCCAAAACATGGGGAAAATACTACTAGACACTTTCTAAAGTGTTGGAAACAAGATGTGTCACTAAAAATAATATAACGACACTTTAAAGCTTTATTAAGCACTTTAACGGATTACTATCCAACCAAACAACCGGACTGTACCCGGAACATGAAAATATTGTTATTTTCACTATTTGTATTTTTCTGAGCCAGTTAGGGTCCCTGATTACCCTAACACCCGCCATAACACATAACATACAAGTAACGGGGTTAAACACTTAACTAACCTAATTAACCTAACTAAACACCAACTAATCTAGTTGGAATCGGCTAGGACCCCCCCCCCCCCCTTCTCTAACCGGCCCTAACTATGGGGGAACATGCTTAGTACTTGCTTGATTTAAATAATCTACATTGTCTAATATCTAGACAACATAGCACCCAATGGATAATCCCTTCCTAAATTGCCTATAAGTTCATGTAATTACACTTATGATCATTCACAACAACACACCCCACACAAAACTCTCTCTCTCTTTCCCTTTGGCTCACGGCCGAACCCACATCCACACAAGCAACCATTTTCGGTTTTTGATCTTCAAGTTTCAAGCACATTCAAGTGTTACGGGTCACATACGAGGAGTCTTGGAGCAAGCGGAACGCGAAGGACCTCATTCTTTAGCTTTTATCCACGCGTTTTTCATCAAGAATCTTCCCTAGCCTTGAGCTAGAGGTATAACACTTAAAACTCGTTTTTGAACTTATCTAAAGTGGTTAAAAGGAATTATGTCGGTTAAATCTCGTTAAAATGCAAGATGATAAACTAAAGTCTACTAAAAACATGAAAAATGGTGGTTAATAGCATTTAAGTTGTGTAAAAGTTGTAGTATTTGAAATATATGGTTATCTAGACCCGATCTATGATGTGGTAGCTCGGATCATCGTTTAACCCGGTTTAGTAAGATCATGGATCTTAACATAAGCTCGTTTTTGAATGATACAAGGGTTAAAAGGTGAAACTCTACCACACACGAAGCATGAACTTGTGTAAAAATGCTTTACTTGTGTAAACATGTTTTAACTTGTACAAAGGTGTTTAAAACTAGTAGATCTACGTATCTACACCCGGTATTTTCAAAGGACCACATATCAAGGGAACCATGTATTTTGAAAGATGGATCTTACAATAATAAGCATGATTTTATAAACCACAAGTGTGTAAACACTTGTGAAATGAAAAGATCCGACAAAGAACTAGTTTTGTCAAAAGTTACTAGAAGTTGTAAAGATGGGTTTTCTCGAAAAACGAGGTTTTTACGAAATCGGATTATTTACACAAAAGATCCAGTAAAAGTAAAGAGATTTACTACATATTTTAGACAAACCACAAATTCGTATATTTTTGCGATTATGTCTATTTTTGACTGGTTAAAATGTTGGAAAGTTGTTTGATAATGTTGAGAACATTGATTGATTGATTTGTTAAAAGAAAATGATACGCTTGAAAGCGTGGCCACCTCCAGTTACAGAGGAAACTCTGGCGAAATTTTTCTAAATACCTAACACTTAGAAATATTTGCACAACAAGTGTTAGAATTATTTTTGACATGTTTTCGAAATATAAATTTCGCCATGACTTTATTTACTAAATATTCGGAGGTGGGATTTTCACAAAAATTAACGTGATAAATATATATATTGTCACAACACTGTTTATGATTATTTTTGTGAAAATACATAAATATTATTTTTAGAGTAAAAATAATATTTACAAACGTTAACGATTCCAAAATAATACAAACGCTTTCACATTAATATAAGTTACACCGGTAATTATATTACCACTCGATTATTAAAACGTAACTTACGCACATGTATTGAATCCCCCATCCTTGGGAAGGAAATTAACTACCAAGTATATACAAAATGTAAACACGAAATAGTTGTCTAACTATTTCCCCAAAAACTTAAACTATAAAGCTAAGGCACGGCCGTCCGTCTAATAGAATTAGCACTTGTAGGTCGTCGCACAGCTTTCTGATTTGGAGATACTTGGTAGAGACGCTTCACTGTGAGTTCATGTCCCCCTTTTCTCTAACTGTTTTCAGTTTTCTTAACTGCGGGGGTGAAATACATGTTACTTTGTTTACAAATACTTTATATACGGTATGGTTAGCGTAAGGAGGTGTTTTATTCCGATCATGTGAGTGGGTAGGAGCAATATGAGGCCATTAGTCCTCATGTCGGGACCGAGGGACAGGAGCGGTAGATCTATCTGGGTGTAGCGAGCCCAGCCCCAGGCCAAACTAGAAACGGACCTTGGGGTGACTTTGTCCACATACAAATGCCGTGGCGAAATCTGCTAGGTTTGAGTCTCCCTATTTGCACTTCACATATATCAGTGGCCTTGCAAACCATTGGTGATCACAAGTCCCCTTATTGGCTACATACCACGATTATTTCTATACTCACAAGTGTTTTACATACTCACTTACACATGAAATCGCTCAACATTATTGTTGATTTTTCAACTTACATGTATTTCAGGAAATTAACGAGATCTGGCACGGTATGGCATGTTTTCCGCTGCACTAGTTTCCGAGGTCATCCGGGGTTTAGGGGATGTGTCTATTTCCTGGACAAGACACAATCCTTAAACCATGTCTATGTTACGTTTCAAGTTTGTAATGTTTGTTGAACAAGGTTATGTTTGCTAGGGTATGTTCCCGTTAAAACAATGGTACTGTATTTGGTTTTCAAAACTTAATGGATGATCTTGCATGTTTTTATCTCATATAGCTTTGTTATGATTAAGCTATGGTATTAAGAAGTCACACCAAATTAACCACGCTTCCGCAAAGCCAGGGTGCGACAGCTTGGTATCAGAGCTCTGATCATAGCGAACTAGGATTCCTTCTCGAGTCTAGACTATGATCACTAGGGCTCTCACGAAAACATTTTTCTGCATACCACTTAAGTCCAGGTCCAAAACTTTTTACAAACAAATGTTGAGCACATTTTATTCTTTATTATAGGCTCAGTCTGAGAGGCTGAGGCTCGGTCTGAGAGGCCGAGGCTCGGTCTGAGAGAACGAGGTAGTTGGCTAGTGGGACTAGGAGAATTGGCTAGTGGGACTAGGAGAATTGGCTAGTGAGACTAGGAGAATTGGCTAGTGGGACTAGGAAGAGCAGTCTGAGAGGCTGGGAGGCTAGTGGGACTAGGAGAATGATTTGAATGCTTACTTGGTGACTTATGTGATTATTTGACTATATGATTGACTGTTTGTGCATGTTTGTGTATATGTTACAGACACATGGATTCTACAGACACTGGTGGTTCAGACACCACAGGCCCTAGGCCTATCGTATCAGACGACCTTGAGTCATCGGAGCACGAGGTTCACACGTCCGACGTCACGAGCACAGATAAGGACGACTTTCAGCCCTTCGCATTACCTGACGGTGCTGACGAGCTCGCAGATGGTCCTTTGGCCGGGGATCTACCACTGGCAGTGATCCCTGCTCCTATACCGCTTGCTTCGTACCCTGTTTATGATTTGCCTATCGACGACGAGGATGATGATGTCGATATGTTTGATGATGAGCCTTTAGAGGATGATGCTCAGGGCGAGGCCCTTCCTGCTGCTGATGGTCCCTTGTTGATCACAGATGCTCCCGCCGCGGAGTCACCTGCCCACTCTCCAGTCCCAGACTCCTTTGAGTCTGTGGCCTCTGTACCCTCACACATCCAGAGTGCGCAGCACTTCTCTCATGGATCAGATCCTGATCAGGCATCTTCTGTTGCCCCTATCCCCAGTTTTGTTTTCGACCACGATGATGAAGGGGATTCCGATCCTATGTTTCCCCCAGGATTCGAACCGGATCGTGACTTAGAGTTTATTCCGATGGATCAGTTTATGGAGGATCCAGTAGACCCTGTTGACCCATTTGATCCTATTGACCCAGACTTTGATTTAGAGATGGCTTTTGATGACCTCGAGCCTGCCATTGCTCCAGAGCAGGCAGCCGCTCTAGACCCCATACCAGAGCACGACCCAGTACATGCTGACATCCCTTTTGAGCCTGTTGCTGATAATCTCCCCGTGGATGTTCCTTTGATGGAGGGCGATCATGTCATTGTTGATCCTGTTGATCCTTTACCCGTTGTCGCTATACCTGTTGACCCCCCCGTTGAGCACATTGCACCTGTTCACCCTGTTTTTGCTCCCCCACTTGACCCCGTTCCACTAGAGCCCGAGCATGCACTGTTCGCGGCACGCAT
The DNA here is from genome assembly GCA_030545235.1 of Helianthus tuberosus. NCBI lineage: Eukaryota > Viridiplantae > Streptophyta > Magnoliopsida > Asterales > Asteraceae > Helianthus > Helianthus tuberosus. The sequence goes on from CM060441.1 coordinate 65,943,161, forward strand.
GGATCCACCAGATGAGCATGCACAGCACGGTTGGATACCTGCTGATGAGGATGTACCGCCTTTTCCCCCTCAGATCCCTGTTGCACGACATGTTGATTTTTCCTTTCAGGTTCCACAGTTTGTACCTCCAGCGAGGCCTGGAGAGGGTTCTTCAGCCCATCCTGTTGGGCATGTACCGATGCCTATCCCTTTCATGCCCCAGATGTCATCTGTTCCACCCACTGTTGCTCCATTTCACGTGGCACCTTTCAACCCCACTAGTGAGCCGTTTCTATGGGCACCAGACTCTGGTATGCCACCTACTGACCCCTACCATTCTTTGCACAGGGGGTACACTATCGAGGACGTTTTGATGTCCTTTGTAGCTCAGCACGAGTCACACACGCAGCGCATCCAGGAGCTCGAGAGAGCTCAGCTGCCACCGTGTCCATGCCATGGTCAGACACACTCTCCTCTGCAGCCATTTCGACCTTTACCTCCAGATTATGCTGCCCGTCTCCTTACACTAGAGCAGCAGATTGCTTCTATCATTCGTACTCAGCAAGCCCAGGAGGAGGACTGGCTCCAGTTACGTCGTTTGTTTTACACCCACTTTCCCCCTCCTCCACCACCATCTGTATAGAGCTCATCAGTACTGTTTGGGTAGACGAGGATGAGAAGACGGCGATTGTTGGATTGCACAGTATTTTTGGAGGCTACTTTATGATCCTGACTTTTGTTGACATGTATTTGACACTGATTTATTATGGTTTTTGTACAGGGGTGATGTAGCCCCTAGTTGACTGATGATTGTATGACACTATGATGTACTGATACACTTACTATGTAGTCTCGATATATGGCAATCGCAGTATTCTCATTTATATCTGATTCGCTTGATTTCTTATTTGCATTTTTATGACATGGGATGTGTGTGATTGATATTTGTGTTGATAACATGAGATGTTATGTGCTATTACTATTACTATATACGTACGTCTTACTATGACCTGACCAACGTAAACCATCTTTTAGAAGATGCCGCCAAGACGTGAGACACGCATGCCTACCAATGAGGCAGAACTCCAGCAGATTATTGCTGCTGCCATAGCACAGTATGCAGCATCTCAGCCCGGAACGAGCGGAAGTATTAACCAAGGCAATAACAATCCACCTCACGGTAATACTAAGCTATTAAGACATACCGTGACCTAATTGGATATCTCTGGCAAGGATGCTAATACCATTCATATGTTATAACGTATGTGCAGGGTGCACCTACAAGCAGTTTCTAGACTGCAAACCGGTCAACTTCGATGGCACTGGAGGTGCTGTCGCCTTTGTTCGTTGGGCTGAGAAAACCGAATCTGTTCTTCGCATGAGCAAGTGCGCGCTGGATCAGCAAGTCACCTATATCTCAGGGTTGTTTCTAGATGGAGCCCTCTCTTGGTGGAATCTACAAGTACAAACACTAGGCGAAGCTGCTTCCTACACGCTGACCTGGACCGAACTGAAGGAACTCATGCGCAAAAAGTACTGTTCCCGCGCAGAAATCCAGCGATTGGAGACCGAGTTCTGGCACTTGAAAATGGACGGTCCAAAGGTAGCGGAGTACGTTCAAAGATTCCATGACTTATCTCAAGTGGTCCCTTACATGGTAACACCAGAATACAAGCGAATCGAGCGCTTCATTTGGGGATTAGCTCCTCAAATCATAAGCATGGTGACCTCATCCAAGCCTGCTACTATTACTGAGGCGATTGATTTGAGCATAGCCCTCACTGAAGAGGCGATTCGCCTGAACAAGTTTGATGAGATCAAGACAAAGAAGGCAGAGACTCATGTCGAGTCATCAGGGGGTAACAAACGAAAGTTCTCAAACTTCAAGCAGGGCGCCAGTGTGGCGGTTAAGAAAGGAGGATCAGCTGGTAGTGGGAAGAAAGGAAAAGGATACCAGGGCACCCAGCCCAAGTGTAATGTCTGTCAACGCCATCATACTGGGCATTGTAATGTGAAAGTATGTGAAGCATGCGGAAAGCTGGGCCACTCGAAAGATTCTTGTTGGGCTAGTGCTGGCCGGGGAGGCCAGGGAGGATATGGAAACAGAAACTACAATCGTGGTGGTACTGGAAATCGCCCACAAGGAGATAATGGAGGGAACGGAAACCGAGTCAACAATGCGAACCAAAACAACCAGCAAGTTGGGGATGGCGCCGGAAGCGGTCGAAAACTTGGATGTTTTAACTGCGGTGATGTTGGGCATTTCAAGAAGAACTGCCCAGATTTAAACCAAGCCCGTGGAAGAGTGTTCCAACTCGAAGCAAGGGAAGCACGCCAGGACCCCAATGTCGTCACTGGTACGTTCCCTGTGAACCAACGCTATGCATCCGTTTTATTTGATACTGGTGCCGATTATAGCTTCGTGTCGTTAGAATTTAAGAATATGCTTGGGTTAGCCGCTAATAAGTTAGATATTCCCTACTCGATCGAATTGGCCAATGGGAAGTTAGTAGAAGCCAACGAAGTTATCAGAGGTTGTGTGATTGAATTGGGAGAACGTGAGTTCACTCTAGATCTACTACCAGTCCAGTTGGGAAGCTTCGACGTGGTGGTAGGAATGGATTGGTTATCAGGAAACAAGGCTGAGATCGTTTGTCACGAAAAGGTTGTTCGTATCCCAACCGATGATGGTGAGACCATTGTTGTTCATGGAGAAAAGCGTGAGACGCTGTTGAGGATTATCAGCTGCTTGAAAGCAAGGAAGTGTTTGCAGAAAGGATGTGTTGCCTTTCTGGCACACATTATGGATAAGAAGGCTGCTGAGCCAAGAATCGAAGATATCCCTGTCGTGAGGGAGTATCCAGAAGTCTTCCCAGAAGACTTACCTGGACTGCCACCTCTGAGACAAGTAGAGTTTCGCATCGACTTAGTTCCAGGCGCCGCGCCTGTGGCTAAGGCACCTTACAGACTTGCTCCGTCTGAGATGCAGGAACTGTCGACACAACTTCAAGAGTTGTTGGACAAGGGTTTTATCCGACCAAGCTTCTCGCCTTGGGGAGCTCCGGTCCTGTTTGTCAAGAAGAAGGACGGTAGTTTTCGAATGTGCATTGACTACCGGGAGTTAAACAAGCTGACGATCAAGAATAGATATCCTCTGCCAAGAATTGATGATCTGTTCGACCAACTTCAAGGTTCAAGCTTTTATTCAAAGATCGATCTTCGATCTGGATACCATCAGTTAAGAATACAAGAGGAAAGCATTCCAAAAACAGCCTTCCGAACTCGTTATGGACACTACGAGTTCCTTGTCATGCCGTTTGGTTTGACAAACGCACCTGCAGTCTTTATGGACTTGATGAATAGAGTTTGCAAACCGTACTTGGATAAGTTCGTGATTGTATTCATCGACGACATTTTAATTTATTCAAAGACGAAGGCTGAACACGAGCAACATCTTAGAACCATTTTGGAGCTACTAAAGAAGGAACAGCTGTATGCTAAATTCTCCAAGTGCGAGTTTTGGCTACGTGAAGTCCAATTCCTTGGGCACGTGGTAAATGGAGATGGAATCCACGTGGATCCAACAAAGATCGAGGCAATCAAGGATTGGGAAACGCCAAAGACGCCAACCGAGATTCGGCAATTCTTGGGTTTGGCTGGCTACTATCGAAGGTTCATTGAGGACTTTTCGAAGATCGCTCAACCATTGACGCTACTCACGCAGAAAGATAAGACGTTTGATTGGGGAATCAAACAGGATGAAGCATTTCAGGTACTGAAGGATAAACTTTGTAACGCGCCTATCTTAGCTCTACCAGAAGGTACTGATGATTTTGTGGTATACTGCGACGCATCGCGCCAAGGATTGGGTTGCGTGTTGATGCAACGCCAAAAGGTTATTGCTTACGCATCGCGTCAACTGAAAGTACATGAAAAGAACTATACCACACACGATTTGGAGCTTGGCGCAGTGGTTTTTGCTTTAAAGATCTGGAGACACTACCTGTATGGTACGAAATGTACAATCTTCACAGATCACAAGAGCCTACAGCATATATTCAACCAGAAGGAGTTGAATATGAGGCAAAGACGATGGGTTGAGTTGCTAAACGACTACGACTGCCAGATAAAGTATCTCCCAGGGAAGGCGAATGTAGTCGCCGATGCCCTAAGTCGTAAAGAGAGAATCAAGCCCATAAGGGTAAGGGCTTTGGAAATGATTATCCGAACCGATCTTTCCATGCGCATTCGTGCCGCGCAGAAAGAAGCCCTCAAAGAAGGAAACCTTGGAGAAGAGTATCTCCGTAGGATGGAGAAGCTTTTGGTACCAAACGAGGAAGGAACGTTATGTTTTGAGAAAAGGATTTGGGTTCCTCTGTTTGGTGGATTAAGGAAAGTTATTTTCGACGAAGCGCACAAGTCACGGTACTCTATCCACCCTGGATCGGATAAGATGTACCAAGATCTCAAAGATTATTATTGGTGGCCTAGAATGAAAGGCGACGTTGCTGTCTATGTGAGCAAATGTTTAACGTGCGCTAAGGTTAAAGCCGAATACCAGAAGCCTTCGGGACTTCTGCAACAACCTGAGATTCCCAAGTGGAAATGGGAACAAATCTCCATGGACTTTATTACGAAATTGCCAAGAACGCCAAGAGGCCATGATATGATTTGGGTGATAGTTGACCGCCTAACAAAGTCCGCACACTTTCTGCCGATCAAGGAGAAAGACAGTACTAGTAAACTTGCGGAAATATACATGAGAGAGATTGTCGCGCGCCATGGAGTACCTCTCTCAATCATCTCTGATAGAGACGGAAGGTTTGTGTCAAGGATATGGCAATCCTTCCAAGAAGCCTTTGGCTCACAATTGAATCTGAGCACTGCGTTTCATCCGCAAACTGACGGCCAGAGCGAGCGAACGATACAGACTCTGGAAGACATGCTGAGAGCATGTGTTATGGATTTGGGCGGTAGCTGGGACAAACATCTACCTTTGGTTGAATTCTCATACAACAACAGCTACCACACCAGTATTGGTGTTGCGCCATTTGAAGCCCTTTACGAACGCAAGTGCCGATCACCCCTATGTTGGGCTGACGCAGGTGATAGGCAACTCGCTGGTCCCGAAATCGTCCAAGAGACGACAGACAAAATCGCGCAGATCCTTAAACGCATCGAAGCAGCTCGCCACAGACAAAAGGCCTATGCGGATCCAAACCGGAAACATGTGGATTTCCAAGTTGGAGAAATGGTGTTATTGAAGGTCTCACCCTGGAAGGGTGTGGCACGCTTCGGAAAGCGTGGGAAGTTAAATCCGCGCTACATTGGTCCTTTCAGAATTCTGGAAAGAATAGGACTAGTAGCATACAAGTTGGACCTACCTGCTGAACTGAATGGTGTTCACGATACATTTCATGTATCCAATCTAAAGAAAAGTCCAACTCAAGTGGACGTTGCCATTCCCACCGACGAGATTCATGTTGACGACACGCTCCACTTCGTTGAAGAACCTGTCGAGGTCACGGATTGGAAAGTTAACAAGACCCGCCGGAGCAGTGTCAAGCTCGTCAAGGTTCGTTAGAATGCCAGACATGGTCCTGAGTTCACCTGGGAGCGTGAGGACCGGATGAAAGAGAAATACCCCCACCTATTTCCTAAGAACCCTGCATCTACAAGCAGAACTTAAATTTCGGGACGAAATTTATTTAACGGGGGGAGAATGTGACAACCCGCACTAAACCAGGTATCCGTACAACTTAATTAATGATTAATTACTGCTTAATTACTGTGCTTGCTTGTACTAGCTGATGAACTGCTACTTGAATACTGATACATGTACTTACTTGCATCATACTTGCTTGCTGTCACTACATTATTTACATACGGCACCTTAGTGACAAACATGATGCACAAAAAGCACAGTAGCACAATACACGGATAACCTATTGAACATGCTGATAAAGCCAGCATCAGGCAAACACTGCCTCTAAGGCCTATAAGAGCCTGAGATATTTGGCTACACTAGTAGTGAGTGTAGGAATATAAGGGTTGTGGAACTGCGTCTCTAGGAATAAGATACAATGACTGGATGTGCCTAAAACGTACTTTAAGTACAAAACACAGCACTTTAATAAATAATCCAGCTTCTAGCTGACTAGTAAAGTGCCAAAACATGGGGAAAATACTACTAGACACTTTCTAAAGTGTTGGAAACAAGATGTGTCACTAAAAATAATATAACGACACTTTAAAGCTTTATTAAGCACTTTAACGGATTACTATCCAACCAAACAACCGGACTGTACCCGGAACATGAAAATATTGTTATTTTCACTATTTGTATTTTTCTGAGCCAGTTAGGGTCCCTGATTACCCTAACACCCGCCATAACACATAACATACAAGTAACGGGGTTAAACACTTAACTAACCTAATTAACCTAACTAAACACCAACTAATCTAGTTGGAATCGGCTAGGACCCCCCCCCCCCCTTCTCTAACCGGCCCTAACTATGGGGGAACATGCTTAGTACTTGCTTGATTTAAATAATCTACATTGTCTAATATCTAGACAACATAGCACCCAATGGATAATCCCTTCCTAAATTGCCTATAAGTTCATGTAATTACACTTATGATCATTCACAACAACACACCCCACACAAAACTCTCTCTCTCTTTCCCTTTGGCTCACGGCCGAACCCACATCCACACAAGCAACCATTTTCGGTTTTTGATCTTCAAGTTTCAAGCACATTCAAGTGTTACGGGTCACATACGAGGAGTCTTGGAGCAAGCGGAACGCGAAGGACCTCATTCTTTAGCTTTTATCCACGCGTTTTTCATCAAGAATCTTCCCTAGCCTTGAGCTAGAGGTATAACACTTAAAACTCGTTTTTGAACTTATCTAAAGTGGTTAAAAGGAATTATGTCGGTTAAATCTCGTTAAAATGCAAGATGATAAACTAAAGTCTACTAAAAACATGAAAAATGGTGGTTAATAGCATTTAAGTTGTGTAAAAGTTGTAGTATTTGAAATATATGGTTATCTAGACCCGATCTATGATGTGGTAGCTCGGATCATCGTTTAACCCGGTTTAGTAAGATCATGGATCTTAACATAAGCTCGTTTTTGAATGATACAAGGGTTAAAAGGTGAAACTCTACCACACACGAAGCATGAACTTGTGTAAAAATGCTTTACTTGTGTAAACATGTTTTAACTTGTACAAAGGTGTTTAAAACTAGTAGATCTACGTATCTACACCCGGTATTTTCAAAGGACCACATATCAAGGGAACCATGTATTTTGAAAGATGGATCTTACAATAATAAGCATGATTTTATAAACCACAAGTGTGTAAACACTTGTGAAATGAAAAGATCCGACAAAGAACTAGTTTTGTCAAAAGTTACTAGAAGTTGTAAAGATGGGTTTTCTCGAAAAACGAGGTTTTTACGAAATCGGATTATTTACACAAAAGATCCAGTAAAAGTAAAGAGATTTACTACATATTTTAGACAAACCACAAATTCGTATATTTTTGCGATTATGTCTATTTTTGACTGGTTAAAATGTTGGAAAGTTGTTTGATAATGTTGAGAACATTGATTGATTGATTTGTTAAAAGAAAATGATACGCTTGAAAGCGTGGCCACCTCCAGTTACAGAGGAAACTCTGGCGAAATTTTTCTAAATACCTAACACTTAGAAATATTTGCACAACAAGTGTTAGAATTATTTTTGACATGTTTTCGAAATATAAATTTCGCCATGACTTTATTTACTAAATATTCGGAGGTGGGATTTTCACAAAAATTAACGTGATAAATATATATATTGTCACAACACTGTTTATGATTATTTTTGTGAAAATACATAAATATTATTTTTAGAGTAAAAATAATATTTACAAACGTTAACGATTCCAAAATAATACAAACGCTTTCACATTAATATAAGTTACACCGGTAATTATATTACCACTCGATTATTAAAACGTAACTTACGCACATGTATTGAATCCCCCATCCTTGGGAAGGAAATTAACTACCAAGTATATACAAAATGTAAACACGAAATAGTTGTCTAACTATTTCCCCAAAAACTTAAACTATAAAGCTAAGGCACGGCCGTCCGTCTAATAGAATTAGCACTTGTAGGTCGTCGCACAGCTTTCTGATTTGGAGATACTTGGTAGAGACGCTTCACTGTGAGTTCATGTCCCCCTTTTCTCTAACTGTTTTCAGTTTTCTTAACTGCGGGGGTGAAATACATGTTACTTTGTTTACAAATACTTTATATACGGTATGGTTAGCGTAAGGAGGTGTTTTATTCCGATCATGTGAGTGGGTAGGAGCAATATGAGGCCATTAGTCCTCATGTCGGGACCGAGGGACAGGAGCGGTAGATCTATCTGGGTGTAGCGAGCCCAGCCCCAGGCCAAACTAGAAACGGACCTTGGGGTGACTTTGTCCACATACAAATGCCGTGGCGAAATCTGCTAGGTTTGAGTCTCCCTATTTGCACTTCACATATATCAGTGGCCTTGCAAACCATTGGTGATCACAAGTCCCCTTATTGGCTACATACCACGATTATTTCTATACTCACAAGTGTTTTACATACTCACTTACACATGAAATCGCTCAACATTATTGTTGATTTTTCAACTTACATGTATTTCAGGAAATTAACGAGATCTGGCACGGTATGGCATGTTTTCCGCTGCACTAGTTTCCGAGGTCATCCGGGGTTTAGGGGATGTGTCTCTTTCCTGGACAAGACACAATCCTTAAACCATGTCTATGTTACGTTTCAAGTTTGTAATGTTTGTTGAACAAGGTTATGTTTGCTAGGGTATGTTCCCGTTAAAACAATGGTACTGTATTTGGTTTTCAAAACTTAATGGATGATCTTGCATGTTTTTATCTCATATAGCTTTGTTATGATTAAGCTATGGTATTAAGAAGTCACACCAAATTAACCACGCTTCCGCAAAGCCAGGGTGTGACAAAAACACCCACAAGGATCTAATTAAGAAGATAGGAAGATTCCAAAAGGATTTTGAAATTCGTATAGTGGGAGATGTTTCGAAACCTTGTACTAGACATGATTAGGTCAATATATGAGGTAAATTGTTCATGAAGTTAAGGTGCTAGATATGCCAAGGCGGCATATGAAGCAGAATTTGGAGGTCGTGTACTACGTATGTTAAGTCTACATAGAGCTGAGTGTTCTTGAAAACTATGCATGTCGTTCTTTGAAAATGGGTTTAATGTTTTTGAAACCTTACGTAATGCTGTTGAAATCATATGGTAGGTGTATTAGGTAAATATGTTTATAAAATGTTTTTTAAACTATGTGAGATGGATTTTGAAATCATGTATAAGGTTTTTGAAAACATGGATAATGTTTTTGAAATCATGCACTCGATATATTAAGTAATTGTACTATTTTAAAATGTTTTCAAACTATATGAAGTGTCTTTGAAATCATGAAGGATGTTTTGAAAACATATACTACGTATGTTGTTATGAAAACCAGAATATAATGATACGTACATAGACATATCACATGGGATTGAAAAATACCCTTAGTTATCCAAGGAAGGATTTAAAGTGATACTTTGAGTAATCGTCCAAGATTGTAATTTGTATCTTGTACTTCGTTTCCTAGAATGAAACGAGTACTTAGGATTTTCGTGGAAATCGTCAGTGATCACATGAGTGGGAAAACTACAAGGGTAGTTTGTTTTGCAAAGAACACAGTTCCTTGGTGTTGGTATCGTAGGGGTATGCTATACACATATGCAACTACATTTATTTTTGTACATCAGAATTGTGAACAACGATTTATTTATTAACCAACCAAATTGTTTGAGAGTTCAAGGAAAACAAAAGAAATAAAAGCATAAGATTTTAGATTATTTCAAAGCAGCAACATCTTCTAGTCAGTCAAATGCTTATTCATGGGTCAGATTTGCATTGACAAGCTTTGGGCATTTGTTCCTGAAATGACCCGTCTCGCCACAGTTGTAGCAAGTACCAGGCGAAAAACGAGCTTGTGCTGGATCTGCTTGAAGTTGCACAGGGTTCTGAATAGTTTGGTTTGGCGCAATGGCTGAGCGACAGATTCTTGCCGTATGACCAAAAAGTCCACAGTTCAAACATTTCTGGCATTTGATACTGGCATGGTGATGAAGGTTACATTGATTGCACAAAGGGGCTTTTCTTCCGTATGGTGCTTGAGCAGCAGTAGGATTTGCATCAGTTTTGTTTTGGATAGCAAAATGGCAAACGTTAACCAAATGTCCCCATCGTCCACAGTGGGTATGTTAGGACCGGATTGAATCCAAAACGATTGCTAAACGATCGTGAAACGTGCGGAATCCGTACACGAACGCGACCGAAACATACAAGACGTAATATAAACGTGATTCTATTGATAAATCTAAAACGTACAAAGAACCTTGAATCACCTCTTGCACTTTCTCTCTCTAGACTCTCTCTCTAGAATCTAAGCTCTCCAAAAGTCAAATGTGCAAAAGTCTTACAAATGATTTAGCTTGAAGGCTATTTATAGTTGTGTTGATTTAGCTTGAAATGACACATGCCACTTTCAAGGGAAATCAACATGTTGATTTAGCTTGAAACTGTCAAGAGACACTTTCAAGGGAAATCACCACATTCAAGCTAAATTACCTTAAACACATTCTAAAAGTATAACATATCTAACATTTTTAGTCCTAGACTCGATACAAGACGAAGTCAATAGACGTAATGCACTAACAGACTCCCCCTCGGATATTGACGAAGTCTTCAGTGACTATTCTCTGTTATGACACCTTCTTCAGTCTTGATCATTCTGCATCCTCACTCAGATTGTAACATTGTAAGCATCCATCACCCCCTTGATCAGCTTCACACTTTGACTCTTACACCAGGATCTCATCACTGGCTTTATCATCAACAACTTTATCATCAGCAGGCTCCCCCTCTCGTCAAGCTTCCGTGCTTTTAGGGATTGACACCTAGCTTTCCAGCTTGTCATCAGACTCCCCCTTAGACTCTGCTCTCGGGATCGTAGTCTGAACTTTTCCTGCAATCACTCATACAACTATAAGTAACAGCATTTCAAATTTCAGCTATCCAGGAATTGTAACCTGGCTCACTTAAACATTCTAAACAAACAAATTTCATGAATTTTGCAGTTTCATCGAATCGAATCGGAAACTAGCTCTATAACAGTATAAGCATCCAAATCCCTCACAGTTAATCAACCAAGTCCAAACTAATGACCTTGGAGATATCACAAACTGTTTTTGATTTTTTATTTTTAATTCAAGTTTCAAATTAATGAACTTGTTTTATTTTCAGAAACACAATCAGCTTACTTAGATTTTGAAACTCAGCACTCAGACATCAGTTGTCGATAATAAAGCAGAAATCAAAATCTTTTTGTATTTTCTGAAAACATAAAGCAGTAAAGAAATATGTACAAACATATTTACAGACAATATTTTTGTTTGAGTTTGCGTTAGAGGATCATATCAGTTTATGACAAGTCACAAGTACCGTTGAGCTTAGTTACACATTAAGAATTAAACAATTCACTTAGATTGTCGATATATTTGTCCACTTAAATTTTCACACAAACTTCAACTGATTCAGGATATGAATTAGGTGAATTAAGAACTTAAACTCATTCATGTGTCCCACCTCTTGAATATACTCCCGTATCCAGATCCCAATATTCAGTTTTACAGGTAATTATAACACAAATGATATCTGTAAGGGGTTAATAATTTATGAAGAATCATGAGAGCTCAGGTCAGAACTACCGTTCAGCAGAGAGATCATGACTCAACTTTTGGGTGTGTCCCCTTTAGAGGATCTTTTTTACAGCAGCATTGCTAAGCAATTTTATTGTCTTATCATATATGCTGAGGGTGATGCTATGTTTCAAGCATATGCGGAAAGTATTATTCGAGGACTAGGTCAGAACTTCCATTCAGTAGAAGTCCCGGAATAATACCCCAGATATCACTGAGTATAAAAACCTAGTATATCAGAAAAAGGAACCTTTCAAACGAGATTTCAGGGGTTACCTATATATCCAAGTAGTGTTCCCCACGAAATAAGCAAGTGTTTGAATTTAGGTTTATATCCCGAAAAAGTTTACTAAATGTATAAAAACCTATCGACATATCATCAGTGAGACTGTTTAACGCTTTTTAATCATTACAATTCTTTAGCATACTGTAACTGTCTACTGATGTACTATCATTTCCTCTTTTTACGCAAAAACTCAATTTTTCAAATTTTATCATGTTTTTTACTTTTTCAAAATTTTCAAATGTTTTTGTATTTTCTAACAATATTACTCCCCCTAAAATGCAAAACCATATAAAGAAAATTTGACAACCAACACTGATAGCTTTGTCTCGCCATCCATTTTCTGCTAAAAATGCTCTGATTTGCAGAAAATATACATACCCCCATGATTTACAACACATTGATATTTTACAGTTTGAAAACCGTTTTTCAATCTGATGAAAGTAATCATGTTTGTTCAGCCGTGAGGGTTTCGGCGTATTCAATCAACACATATTTTTGAATTTTTGAATATTTGACAAAAATTAAAAACAAACATATTTTTGGTTTTTCAAATTTTTCAATTTTTAGGATTTTTTTAAAATATTGTTTATTTATGTACAGAATGAAAATAAACTTCCTGCTTCAACCAACACAGGATCCAGCAGCCTCATCTCCTCGTTGTGCCAGGCTGCTCCAACCTCCATTCTCACAATCTTTGAATTCCATAAGCACCTGCACAAACAAACTACTCAATTACTTGAACAATTTAGCCCAGGTCTATTGAACCTTAGGCATTTCAACACAATAATTTTCATTCAATGCTGGAAATTCTTTGTCATTTTTCACAAAACCTTTCTCAATTTTAACTTCAATTTTCTCATCTTTTACCAAATCAACATGTTTCTTAACACTCCATGTTTGACCTTTTGGTGTTCCTCGTTTGTAAAAATGTGAATCTTTTTGAACATTTTGTTTTTGATCAACAACTTTTGGTTTCCAAAACTCTTGAGGTTTTGTCATATCAACAGTTGTTTTCCAACTTTGAGTTGTTCTGAATCTGGGTGTGTGAAAATTCCAGGTATGTCTTGAATCAAACCTGTTCTGGTTTGATTTCCAATTTTGATTTGAAGCAAACTTGTTTGTATTATACCTCCAAGTTTGTTTCGAATTAAATTTGGTTGACCTTTGTCTCACATTCTCAGATTTTTGTTTCTCAGCATCAATGTTCTTTATATCAACATCCACAAATTTTAGATTAGGACACTTGCGTGCAAGATGTCCTTTTTGATCACATTTGAAACATGTTCTCATGGACACATCTTTGACCTGTGGTTGTTGCTTTTTCTTTTGAGCAAAGAACTCATCATTAGACTGTCTCATTTTGAGTTCTTTTTCTTTTTCTAAACTGTCTCCTTGAACAAAACTCATTTTTGCCTGAAAATTTGGCATTTCATTTTTGTTTCGATTATGTTTCTTCTTATAACCCAACCCAGCCTTCATGTTCTTCTTTTTGAAACCAGGTTTGTTATACGAACCTTTATGACTCTTACCAACAAACTTTGAAATATCAGACTTCTCAATCTCAACCATTTTGAAAACTTTATCAACCTTTTCTGAAATCACATTCTGAATCGGGAAAACAACATCTAAGAACAATTTGTCCGATCCAATCATGGTATAAACCAATCCTTTTGAATCATCATTCAAATTTTTCTCGGATTTTGTGTTTTTCAGATATCCATCATGAAGATTTCCTTCATCTTCATCCTGTGATTCAGATTTACCTGTATCAACCGACTCTTCTTTCAACACACTTTCAACGACTTTACCTACCACCTCTGAATCATGAGAATCATCAGATTTGGAATAGGTTATGTCAATGTTGTCTGGCAATTGGTCTACCATGTTGAAAGCTTTTTCGACCTTTTCCTCATCATAAAATGCAAATTTTCCCGGTGGTGGAACTTGATGAAACTCTGAGCCAATACCTTTCTTGTTCTGCTCAGACTCACCATCACCCGGTTTTATATTGAAAATTCGTTCAAGCACATATGACGACACGTGGTAACTCTTTAACTTGTTGTTATCCTGTTCTAAATCAGCAATCCATCGCTTTAACTTAGCAACATCCTCAATATAGGAATTAACAACATCTTGTTTTATAGCATACATTCGTTTAAGCTCTTTGGTTGTTTCAGAAAGATAATTCATTCTAGATTGAGCATATTTCATTTCGTCTTTCACTTTCTCATATGACTCTTTTGTAATGTGATATGATAATTTCATTGAGTCATATTCCTTTTTCATTTCTTGATAAACAATTTCTTTTTGTTCACATTCATTTGTCATTTTCAAAACATTTTCTTTCAAAACTTCATTTTCTTTCTCTAATTTGTTACATTTTTCTGAAAGTTTTTCATCATTTTCTTTAAAAACTTTTTCTTTTTCTAGCATTTCTTTGCATTTTTCTTTGAAAATCTTTTCAATTTTTGTGAACTCAAGATCTCTTGTTCTAAATTGCTCATCTTTTTCAGTACAAGTTCTGTACGGTTCCATGCATTTCTTGCACTGATCAATCAGTTTCAAGTTTTCAGAATTAGAATTTACCTCAGTGATTGTCACTTCGATGTTTTCAGCAACCTCTGTCTGCTCATCAACATTCTGCTTTTCTTCAACACCGATATCATCACCAACATTATCAGCTTCCTCATTCTCATTCTTTTCTTCTTTTTCTTCTTTCTTCACCTCTTCTTCAATCTGCTGTTCTTCAGTAACAACTTTCTCAACCTCTTCATTCACAACAATTTCTTCACTTTTAATTTCCTTCATAGCTTCAACTTCAACAGTTTCTATTTTAACCTCTTCAGCATCTTTCTTCAGATTGTTCACCATTTCTTCAACATTCTTCTTCATCCTCTCCTCATCCCTTTTTCTCAGACACGATAACATAGCATATCTGATCTCCTTTTCAAATCTCTTAACGTATGTGTCATCTTTCAATACATTTCTATAGTATTCAGCTCTCAACGGGACTTTGAGAAGAACATCATCGAAGATTATGTCTTTCTTGGGAACAACCGGTTCTCCTTCTCTGTTATAATAACATTCTCTCTTTTTATCCCATCTTTTGCTACCGACAGCCATCTCATACTCCTCCTGCATGTCATCCATTCTGTTGTAGACCACGTTTCTTTCTCTGTAGGTCTTCTCACTCAAGATCTCTTCTCGAGTTTTCTCTTTGATCTCAATTTTTTCTTCACGGATTTCAGCAGTGTCTTTGTCTTTGTTTTCATCTTGAATCTCAGCAACAAAAACAAACTTTCTTTCTTCTGTCATAGCTCTCCCTTGAGCTGTTTTACGAACATTCTCTAAACGATCTTCTTCTGGACAAACTGTGCTCCAGTCAAATCCTTCATCAAGATAGATTACTGCATATGCTCTTGACTTTTCTTTTGGTTTATCTTCAATCAACTTTGGCTCTTCTCTGCTTCGATGGTAGATCGCCTTTCGATAATAATCATCATTGAATGGATGTTCATTTCCACCAACTGTAGAATTAGTGCATTCTCTCTTGAAATGACCTTTTTGCTTGCATTTGAAGCAGGTCACTTTGGATTTGTCGAATCCAAGCTTTGTTGACGCACCTCCAAGAGATTGTTTCCCGGTAATCTCCATATACCTCTGAGCTCTTCGAATACAACTAGCTAAACACCAACGAATGTCAATGAGCTCCATCTCTTCCGGATCAATCTGGTCGTAGTCTTCTTTGGTCAATTCGGAATTTCCAATTTTTCCAGCTACAAGACCTTCATATGATTCCAGAACAGATGCAAGGAAACTCATTTGCTGCTTCGCTGCATTTATGCTCATTGCAGGAGAATTCTTCAGTTTAAGAGCATTGTTGCACAGAATTTCTTCAGATTCATCAGATTTTGTCTTTGAAGATGAATGATATCCAGAATGATGACTTGTTGACGTTGTTGGTGGTTCTTTCATCTTTTCACCACTAAATGCTGTTTTTGGTGAACCAACGCCTTTATCAGAAAGCACACTGCTTTTGTAGTACAAGCCAACGTTCTGTTGATGTGAAGAATCAGTCATCTTGTTTTGCTTTTGTAGCTCCAGATCATGACTTTCAATCTTTTCAAACAAAGCATCAAGAGTAATTGTATCATACAAAGCATCATTTTTCAAAATAAAAACAAACGTTTGCCACTGATCAGCTCGTGGTAATGCTTCAATCACTTTGTCTATCAATTCCTCTCTTGTTTTATTTATCTCTAATCTTTCCAATTCAATTTTAAGATGACAGAATCTCTCAATCATTTGCCTCACCGACTCTCCTTTTATGTTATCAAACAGATCAAATTCTTTCTTTAATAAAGCGATTTTGTTCTTTTTAATCTGTTTACCCCCCTCAGCTTTAATTCGTAAAGCTTCCCAAACAGATTTAGATGACCCATCATGAGTTAGTAAAGCAAAAATATCATTTCTGATTGCTGGCTGAATCAATGCTATCATTCTCTGTTCAGCTCCGTATTCAGCTTTATCTTCTCTGGAAAACTTCTTGAATACTAGATCTTCGCCTTTCTCGTCTTTTGGTTTTTCATACCCATACTCCAAGCAAAACCAACTTTCATGAGCATACGCCTTTGCCCAGTTGATGAAACGTTCTTTCCACCAGGTATAATCCTCAATGCTATCAAGAGTTGGTGGCTTTGAGTGAGTTCCGTAAAAGTTATCATGCTTGATGTTTTCGTTGATCGCCTTCGTGATGGTTTTTGGTGTAATATTTGTAACCTCAGACGATTCAGTTGTGAACGCGTTGAAAAACGTGTTGTAAAATTCCTCAGCCATGATGTAAACCTGACAATCACAAGAAAACAAACAAATACAATCAGTATCAACAATATCAATCAACTAGAAACAGACTGATACTCAGTTGACGTGAAATAGTCTCGACACGAAATTTCACTTTTCAAGCGAAAAAGGAAATTCAAACGAAATCACTAGTTGATCAGTTGAAGCGAAATCAGCTGATATAACTTCAAGCGAAATTTTAAGCTAAATTTCAAGCGAAATCTCAAGATGATGTTTTGAAGCGAAATCTCAAGACTCAACAGCTTTCAAGCGAAATCCCAAGTTGACCAGTTTGAAGCGAAATCAAGACTCAACAGCTTTCAAGCGAAATCCAGCTGCTTTTTCAAGCGAAATCCTTAAAATACTCAAGCGAAAACATGACTGTTATCTTTCAAGCGAACTCAATGATAAGTTTCAAGCGAAATCTCTGAGTTCCAAGTGATTTTCAAGCGAAACTAAACTGATATCTCAAGCGAAATCTCACTTATAAGGATTTCGCTTGAATTTTCAAGCGAAATACAACTGATTCAAGCGAAATCTTGCTGTTAGTTACGAAGTCGGACACAAAACTTTCGATTTCTCCTAAACGACTATGAGTTTGAATCTGAAACTTGGTAGGATTGTAGATCAACTGTTTTCGCACAATATACTAAAAAATCAGCCGATTCGGACCGTAAAATCCAGTTCAATTTGTCGAAAAACCGTAGAAAACGTGAAAGAATGAGTAGATGATGAATAAATGATGCAATTCAGATCTAAAAACGCTGTAATCTGGTACGAATCTTGTTGTTTGATCAACGCAATCGAGCTCCTGCTCTGATACCACTTGTTAGGACCGGATTGAATCCAAAACGATTGCTAAACGATCGTGAAACGTGCGGAATCCGTACACGAACGCGACCGAAACATACAAGACGTAATATAAACGTGATTCTATTGATAAATCTAAAACGTACAAAGAACCTTGAATCACCTCTTGCACTTTCTCTCTCTAGACTCTCTCTCTAGAATCTAAGCTCTCCAAAAGTCAAATGTGCAAAAGTCTTACAAATGATTTAGCTTGAAGGCTATTTATAGTTGTGTTGATTTAGCTTGAAATGACACATGCCACTTTCAAGGGAAATCAACATGTTGATTTAGCTTGAAACTATCAAGAGACACTTTCAAGGGAAATCACCACATTCAAGCTAAATTACCTTAAACACATTCTAAAAGTATAACATATCTAACATTTTTAGTCCTAGACTCGATACAAGACGAAGTCAATAGACGTAATGCACTAACAGGGTACATTTGAAACATGGTGTTTGATTCAGATGATTACGATTGCATTGAATGCAATAAGGAGCAGTTCCATTGTATGGCTTCTTAGCTGGTGGTGTTGCCACCTGGCTAGGTCCCGCTTGATTTGGAGCAACTGCTGGAAGATTCTTTGAAGCTTTACGCTTCCTTGATTTTCGTGAAGGCTTGGCTTTTGTTTCCTTTGGTGTCTCTTGGGTGGTTTTATCCTTGAGATGAGTCATGGTAACAGCTAATTCGACGGTCTTCTGGAGTACTACGCCTATTTGTTGGGCAATTGTAGCAGCCAGTTCAGACTTTTGAGTGTCGCTGCGATGAAGAGACATTCTAAAGGTAATGAAAGACATGAGAGGAGACAAGTGAGATGTTATTGGATCATCAAAATAGAATGTTGAAATTTATCGACAATGCATAAGGATTGACATCATTTGTTCGTTACCTAAGGCATACAAATGACACGGTGACTAATCAAAGTAAGCGGGTCATATTAATGTATCACGAAGACATGCTTTAGCCTATAAGTGGACACTCACCCCAAGAGTTCCCAGGTAAGAGTGACTTGTCCGATTATGTGGATTTGTACGAACACTCTAGCCTTAGACATAAAACTCGGAATACAGGCATCCACCCTTCCAGATTGCACGTGTTCACATTATAAGACCCATACTTTGATGAGATTTTGAAAACTTTGAAGGTTCAAAACCATATAATAAACCATCTAAGAACAGATGATTGGTTTTCAAAACGGATTTGAAATTTGTGTTCTTGTTGTGGTTGTCGCCTAAAGATAGGTGACGGTATTGTTTTAAGATCTAAACAACAGAATCTTGCGTTAGGGTCCTAGGAAGGTTATAGTCTAGGTCAAAGCATTACTAATAACCTAATTCCCTATAACCATGAGCTCTGATACCAACTCTTCTGTCACACCCCGACCGCGTAAAACAACAAATCGCGGCGGAAACGTCGGGGAGTGGAGTAACAGAATCATTTTTTCACAACACATGGTAATTGAAGTTTCATTTTATTAAATTAAAATGTTTACATTGTCTAGGAAATTACAGAAGCATAACATGAATTAAACTGTCTTTCATAGTTTTAAGTCACTAAGGCCCTCGTCCGATCCTATGTTTGCATCATGATCATCTAACAGTAGCACCTGAAACACATGTGAAAATAGGTACGTCAGCATAAAAATGCCTGTGAGATACATAGGTTTTGTTGATGCAGGATTCATGACTTGTAGGTTAAAAGAATGTTTAACAAAAAGTAGTCATGAACCTTATAAAAATGTTTTCTTTTATGAATCATACGAAAATCGATAAGAAATCAGATGATATAAAAGAATAATGCATGGTTAAATAAATAACCAAGTAAAGAATTTGTATGAAATATGTCGTTTGTAAAACAATGTCTTGTGAAAATATGTTATTTGTATAAAATGTAACATGTTTTGTTGAAATGATTTAGATAACGCTACGATATGTAATATCATAAAAGCACTTATATATAGGAAGTACCAGTGGCGTATCCACCATTCTTTTATCATATTACACAGGCCTCGTTATTTAGATCACTTACCAAATATACCACCAAAATTGTGTCTTGTTTAAACCAACGTAAAAAATGTTCATGTATAATCAATGTAATGTACGGTGAGTAAAAAGTGTTTACTTAATCCCATATGTATATGTTAATGTATAATCAAATGTTATGTATGGCAAGCGAAAAGTATCAACTCAAACCATAAGTAAAAATGTACAAAACAATGTATTTGAATAAATCATGGTTTAAGTCAAAAGTTATGTTTTGCAAAATAAAACAATGCTTTACTGATACAGACATTTATGCGGTAATGTTTTACGTCTACATTCAAGCCTTGAGACTGAAGGACAAACCCTTAACAAGTTAAAGGTTTATCAATATGTTTTCGGATTCTGTCATTCCTTACGTCCAAACAAACCTAGGATTCTAGGAATGGGAGTTGTCAAGTCCTATGGTACCACTACATACTACCGAGTGGCATGATCAATGTTAATGAACATATTAGTTTCGTTAAACAAACCAAATGTTATACCAAATGTAAGCATGTTATGTGAAAATAATGTACTAAGTATGCTAAGTAAACATATGAAGCAGAAATGTTATGTAAATCAATGTGCTAGCATGCTAAGTAAACATACATAGCAAAGCATAAATAGAAATCATGTACTATATGCGTACTAATGAACATAGCAAGTATATGTCATGAAAGCATGAAAAGCACGAAAGTAACAAGTAGGAACAAGTGTTTCACCCCAAAATATTTGAAAACAGTAAAAGAGGGGAGCTATGTACTCACTTGATATTAAGAGTCTTGAAATAACAACCAAGTAACGCTCGAAGGATCACGGAAATCAAACGGCACCTAATATAGGTAACTACGTTAATAAACCAAACCTAAATCGGAAGATTGGATAGAATGAGGTCTCGTAAACCAAATGAGTATTGAAACTCGTATGATATGGTTTAACAAAACATACATTCTAAATCGGAACCTAAATCTAAGTGCTTATAACCCGTTATGACTCATTAAGGTAGCTTACGCTACTTTAACGCGTCATTTGCGCAAAAGCGCAAATGAGTAGCCTAACTAGTCCTATGACAAGTATTATATGCCATACATGTTTAATAATTAGTTTATGTGGCAAAAAAAATTAGATTACATATGCTTAAAATGGAATTATGCGCAAAAAGGGCATTTTGGTCATTTTTCCTAAGGCATATAATTACCTATCATACAACTAAGTAAACTAAGTGACCATAAGGTATAACCTCGGAATGTTATTTCCTATACAACTATGGTCACAAAATATGTTTGGTCGGATCCTAATGATCGACCAAACGGGTTGGGTTCGAAAGTCTAAGCGGTTGTTTAGACCGTTTATCTTACGACCCTATATAAGCACTAAACTAAAAGTGACGTGTTAAACATGTTAAAACATGTTTAACTAAGTTAGAAAACAAGTTTGATATCAAAACAAAGTGTTTTGATACCCAAAAATAGCTTCGTTGCAAAATACGCATAAATACGTATTTTGACCGAAACTTTGACTCGTCACTACGTCTAATCAACGTGGTAATCAGTAGGTATAGTCACAAGGGACTATAACCGTCGTGATTACGCTCACGTTTGCAAAGTTCAAACGAACTTTGTGTTAACTATAAACTGGTCAAAGCAGAAAGTCAAACACTGTTTGACTTTCATGCTTGAAACGCATAAAAAGGCATGAAAGAAACTTACAAAAGGTCCAAGCCTTGAAGATTTGAATTCAAAATACTCAGGTATGAAGCTTCACAAGGGAGAGCTTCAACTTAGAGCAAAATTGAGATCAAATGGGCAAGTTGGAATGAATGAAATTGGTGGGTATTTATAGATTTTCAAGAACCGTTAGGATCGTTCCTCGAAATTTGAGCTTCGATCTTGGCCATCCATGTGTTGCACATGGTTTTGAATACTATGGGACCTCAAAAACAAGTTCATTGTATTGAAAAAGTTACACAAAAGACCCTAGAAATCAAGCTGGTTCCTGAAAATGGAAATTCTGCCCAGATAGGGCCGTCGCGTGCCGCCACGTCACCACCATGTTGTTGTGGCGCGACGCCACCCCCTCCCAGATACAGAAACTTTCAGAAATTGGCAAAAATGGTCCCTACAACATGTTTAAGCCATTTTCGACGTGTTTAAACCCCGTTAACCTATTTTCAAGGCTCAATAATGAAGTTTAAGTATAGGGAACATAAGATATGCTTGAAAACATCTCAGATGTTGGTTCGTTTGGTCGTACGATCACTTTATTCGGTTAATTACGATGAAACACGAAGGAATGCGAAAAACGATCCAAATTACGCGACGAATGGTATTTTAGCATTCCAATCACTAAAATAAAATATTTTAATGATTACAAAATTTTTTGGATGTCCGGATATGTTCAGAACGTGAGATATGCGCGTAAATGCAAACTTATACACTTTTTGACACTTTTAGTCCCTATTGATCAAAGAAGTTTGTTTTTGCACACCGAACCCCTTAAAGCTTATTTCTAAGCTATGTAAAGGATATTTATGGTATGTTTAACTTATGATCATGTTCCGGAAGGTACGTTACTATACGAATCGGTAGACTTTTGCAGTTTGACGCAAATAGTCCCTGTGAGCGAATAAACTTGTTTTTGTCATACCAAACCCTTTAAAACTTATTTCTAAGTTATGTAAAGGTTATATAAGGTATGTTAAGCTTATGTTGATGTTCCGGAGTGTTTGTCGCACTAAACTGATTACGTTTACGCATCAGTTTGCGTATAACTTTCCAGAAAGAGATTTAGAGTTTGAAATCGAACAAGAATTGAAATGAGAAATTGTCAAACATAATTAAACAAATATAGGGATCAAAATACATTTTTTATTGAAAATTGAACTGTTCAGCGTTTGGATAATGATTACGCAAGCACAGGTGTCACAATGACAAAGCATGTATAAGGATTGATTGAATAAAGCATGTTTGTGAATCGTGCATTTTAACAAGTAAAACATGTTGCACCCAAAGTGTATAAAAAGGAAAATGGGTCAAGTGTACTCACAAAGTTGCATATGCTTTCCGATTATCCAATATGACGAAGTTGTTGAGGTTAGAAGGTTGAATATGTTCGATTAGGGATTTTAAGAGACGAATACATTTGGTCTAAGGATGTGAAGTTTAAAGTGCATGAAAAGTATGTATATGAAAAGTAATCATCTTGTACACATAGCACATGTTCTTGACACTATTAAAACTCAAATTGTTTGTAGGATTTCGTGGATTAAAGGTCCATTAGAATCATAACAAGTGTATGGCCATAGATGATGTAACATGTTCTTGACAAATAGCTACTAAGTTATCATCAAGCTTAGTTACTTAGATATATATATTTATGGAATACATAGATAATATAAAGATCACAAAGTCCTAATGGTCAAGTATGAGGTAGGAGATTAAAATCTCCATTTAGGCACCTCTTTGTGTCATAGAAGTCATGTAGGAGGTAGGAAGAACAAGTTCTTTCATTTAGGCACCTCTAAGTGTTCACCATTACACTTGATGTTATGAACATACAAGGAGGGTCATGAACTCACCAGTAAATAATAAATATGAACAACTAATCTATTAAAAATCATCAAGCAAAGTGTGGATTTTCAAGTAGGATAACCCAAGTTAATCTTAAATCACACATTCAACAAGTCTTAAGCTTGTTCATTACTTGTGGGTTAAAAACCCTAAGCAAAACAGAAAGTTTATGAGGATTAATCCTCTGATTTTGAACGTCTCGACTTGTTTTTAAGCCTAACTAACCATAGAAGTGGTTATAAGCATTAGGACATAGGTTTGAGATGAGATGAACTCAAGTTACACAAAGATTTACAAAGTTTAAGTAAAAACAGAAACTTCAGTCCACTTTGGAGCCTATTTGGGGACATTCCAGACCTTGGTTTTCCATGGAAAACCCGTGGAATTGCTCCTTAGGTCAATCCAAGCAAGTAGGAAGAAGAATCAATGAAAACGGACAAGAAATGAAGAAGTTATGCTTGTTTGAAGACCATGGTATGAATCTGGACGGATTTCGAATTTGCAGCTGATTGAGAGGTGTTTTGAGAGAGTTTAGAATGATTTCCAAAGTGTCAAAAGCTTGGATTTGGTGTGGGATTTATAGGGAAGAGTTGGGTTAGTTGGTGGTTGGGTATTAAATGTTAAAACAAGTTTAAAATAAAAAAAAAGAACAAAAAACGCGCCTAATTCACGAGTTGAAACAATTCTGCGATCTGGGCTTTTGTGGCGGGCCGCGAGGATGTTCCTGGGCCGGTTCGCGGGCCGCCAGGACTTATATAGCGACTATTTAAGTAAATTAAGGGGTCGGGTTTGTTTGATTTGAAGACCCAGCTCGGCTGGTTAGTGCATGTGTGTGTGAAGGTGTTGACCCGGGTTCGAGTCCCGTGGTCTTCATCTTTTTTAGTATTAATTCCTTTTTTGATTTGAAGCATTAAACTTTCAGGAAATTACACAACAGTCCCTGTAGTTTAAAGTTTCAGCAAAATCTCAAATAGTCCCTTGACTTAACCCACTAACTTATCTTATGTTATAAAAAAAGAACCTAACTTTATAATTAACTTAACTAGGTTAGTTCGTATATACGAACTTTTAAAAATCTAACGAGACTAACTAGATTAAATAAAACTTTTTAAATTGTAAAATTTATTAAATAAAATAACCCATGAGTAAATAACCACATTTATAACGAATTAATTTAAAGATAAAGGTTTTTTTTTCGACGATACGACGGATTGTAATTTTGGAAGAGACAAGTTTCTAAAAAAAAGATTTTCAAGACATGATTTCTAAATTTGGAAAGTTGTGAAAATGTGGTGCGTTACATCATACAAGCATGCAGTGACGGCATCCATAAGTCTCATTTGAAGTCCTTCTGAGATTGCAAGGCCAATTAGAAATCTAAGGGTTATCGCATCCACTACAGGGGAATACGTTTCCTCATAATCAACTCCTGGGATTTGGGAAAACCCTTGTGCTACAAGACGTGCCTTGTATCGTACAATCTCATTCTTTTCATTTCTTTTTATAGCAAACACTCATTTATAACCTACTTGTTTAACATCTATGGGTATTCGGACTACAGGTCCGAAAACATTTCGCTTTTCAAGCGAACCTAACTCAGCCTTTATGGCCTCTTGCCATTTTGGCCAATCAACTCTGTGCATGCACTCTTCTAGATTTTTAGGTACATAATCATTTTCATTTATTACATCCGTTGCTATAGCATATGCAAATATATCATTAACACGTGTTTCCTTTCGGTTCCATATTGTACTATTTTGTACATAATTGATAGAGATCTCGTTTTCGTTTGGTACCGGTGTGTCTTCTGGATTTTCATTTTCCTCTGGAATTATATTTGTCTCTTCTGGGACATTTACCTCTTCTAGGGTTTCATATACTAAGTTTCACCAACTGATTTATTCTTCTCTTTTTGTTTACATGGGTTCTTATCTTTGGAACCTATTGGTCTCCCACGTTTTCTTTGTATGGTAATCATTTCTGGGATTACTTCAACTCGAGCAAGTGCATTTGATGCTGGTATGTGTGACTTTGCCACTCTATTTGTGTCTGTGAATGCATCTGGTAATTCATTTTCGATTCTTTGCAAATGTAAAATCTTTTGGACTTCAGATTCACATTGACCACTTCGGGGGTCGAGATTTGATAACAATGATGCATTCCATGTTAACTCTTGTGTTACCAGTCTTTCTTTAGTCTTATCTCCCCCTAAGACTGGGAATACTGTCTCGTTAAACTGATAGTCAGCAAAGCGTGCTGTAAACATGTCACCCGTTAATGGTTCTAAATATTTAATAATAGACGGGGAGTTAAAACCAATGTAAATGCCCAGTCTTCTTTGTGGTCCCATAATGGTACGTTGTGGTGGCGATATCGGTACATATACCGCACAACCAAATATTTTTAGGTGGGACAGATTTGGTTCTCTTCCGGAGACCAGTTGTAAAGTATTCATGGTAGGTAGTTGGTCTTAATCGGATTAGTGCAGCAGCATGTAGAATAGCATGTCCCCATGCAGAAGATGGCAATTTGCATCTCATCAGGAGAGGTCTAGCGATTATTTGTAATCGTTTAATTAATGATTTAGCTAAACCATTTTGTGTATGAACATGAGCTACTGGATGTTCAACCTTTATCCCAATCGACATACGATAATGGTTAAAAGCTTGGGATGTGAATTCTCCTGCATTATCCACTCGTATGGTTTTAATTGGATTTTCAGGGAAATGAGCTCTCAACTGTATGATTTGGGCTAATAGTCGGGCAAACGCTACATTTCAGGTAGCTAAAAAGACTCACGTGTGACCATCGCGATGAGGAATCAATTAAGACTAAGAAATAACAAAAAGGACCACAAGGAGGATGTATAGGCCCACATATGTCCCCTTGGATTCTTTCCAAAAATGAGGGGTTTTCTTGTGTCAACTTAGTTGGTGAGGGTCGAGTAATGAGTTTACCTAGAGAGCATGCTGCACATGATAAATCTTTTGATTATAAGACTTTTAAATTCTTAAGAGGGTGCTCATTTGCGTTTTTAATTATTCGCCTCATCATTATATTACCTGGGTGACCTAGTCGGTCATGCCATATTGTGAATGTGTCTTTATCTAGTAACATATGGTTACTCACCACCATGTATGCTTCAATAGGAGTAACATTTGTACAATATAATCCAGAGCATAAAGCTTTTAGCTTTTCTACAATGGTATCTTTGCCATTTTCATTTGAAGTAATTTGTAAGTACTCAATATTATTTTCGGATGTTGTTTTGAGGTGGTAACCATTTTGTCGAATACTTTTAAAACTAAGTAAATTTCTTCTTGATTTACTAGTGTATAATGCATCATTTATAATTAGTTTAGTACCCGATGGTAATATGATGCTTGCTCTTCCAGAGCCTTCTATAAGATCACATACACCAGAAATAGTACCAACAAGTATCTCTGTAGGAGACAACTCAGAGAAAAATTTCTTATGTTTAAGAATAGTGTTGGTAGTACCACTATCTACGAGATATTCATCACCAATGATAGCTTTATTGGAGCTTGTAAACATATTTCTTCTTGTAATAATAAAATAAATTAGTATAACAAACTACTAGCTTGAGTATGATAAAAAAAAACACATCACACAAATTTGAATCAACATCACAAAGATTTTTAAATGAAACCATAACAATAGTTCAAACATAAAATACCATAAGAGCTTAAACAAGATCCAAACAAAGAAAAGAAAACATAGTCTTAAAAAACATCACATAAAGTTCAACCATAGGATGTCACTAATTTTCAGTGAAGTCAGATGTGTCCAGATGAGTGTCTGATAGTGGTGTAGGAGATGACAGATTAGGTGTATTCTCAATGAGGTTTGTCTCAATATTTTTCCCTGTTTCTTTCATCATCTGTTGATAAGCTTCAACGAGATGTTTGGGGGTGCGACATGTGCGGGACCAATGATTTGACATTCCACATTTATAACATATATTGTTTTGGCTCCCGCTAGTTCTCCCTCTAGGAGGTCGTCCCATGTTCTGTCGACTCGATTCGCCACTACCAGATTTAGAATTTTGAGATTCTCGTCGCCATGTATTGCTCCGTCCACGACCACGGCCGCGATCGCGACCACCACCTCTCCCATGTCCGCTTTGATAATTTGCCGCATTGGCTTCTTGCAATGGGCTTGCACCGACGGGCCGCGCTTGATGATTTTGTAGTGGGAGCTTGTTGTTTTGCTCCACGACTAACAAACATGATATTAATTCATAATATTTTGTAAATTTACGCTCCCTATACTGCTGCGACAAGAGCATGTTTGATGCATGGAACGTTGAGAAAGTTTTCTCAAGCATGTCTTCATCGGTTATTTTTTCACCACATAATTTAAGCTCAGAGGTGATGCAGAAAAGGGCAGAGTTGTACTCGCTAACACTTTTATAATCTTGTAGCCTCAAATGAAGCCATTCATAGCGAGCTTTAGGGAGCAAGACCAACTTCTGGTGGTCAAATCTTTCTTTGATATTTTTCCACAACTCGAGAGGGTCCTCAACAGCAAGATACTCCCTCTTCAAGTCTTCGTGAAGATGGTGATGAAGGAATATCATGGCCTTAGCCTTAGCTTGAGCGGAGGTTTGATTCTCATCATTAATTGTCACCCCTAGATTATTTGCTGTCAGATGAATTTTCGCATCAAGAGTCCATGGGAGGTAGTTATTTCCCGAGATGTCAAGTGCGACGAATTCGATTTTTGATAAGTTCGACATTCTATCTACAAATGAAACTTATATGTGAATTTTGTGGAATAATAAGTAATAAAAAATTACTAAGTGGAGAGTTGGATACAAGTTAGGAAAAATATTTCGTTAATTAATTTAATATTATTTTATATAAAATTAATTTTAACCATATATAAATCACACATCCAACTAAACTCAAACCTAAACTTAGGTATTTGATTAAAATAATACTACTAATATAAACAACTAGAAAAAAACAATTTAAACATGTATGATGTAAATTGACTAAGAAGAATTAACTATATATATATATTAATGTTTATATGAATAGGGGAAGTTTCAAATGAAAACCACTAGTTAACGTGAAAACTCGAAAACTAACTAAAAAAAGCTAAAAAACATACCAAATTTTTTTTTCATACAAATTTTCGCTATTTTAGGTATACAAAAAAAAAACTTTTTTCCAAAAAAAAAAATTGTAGTGCACATGTGTAATAGTACACATGTGAATTATTACACATGCGCACTACTGTTGGATCGTTGTTTGACCCGATTGAGTCGATTCGAAGAGTTTAAGTCCGGTTCAAAGGCGGAATCAGAGAAACGGACACGAACACAGCTTGATAATCTAATATATGTCTCTTATATTTCGTTTAACAATGTTTACAACCTGACAGAAAACCGGCAGCACTTCGTTACACTTTCAGAAGTTGCGTATCGAATGAACTAACATGTGTGCCTTTTATAGTAGTGATGATTTCGCTTTTGTGAACATGCCGTAAGAGCGAAATCAACTTTGACACAAGAGCGAAATCACTGACTTGACACATGAGCGAAATCTATCTAGTTGACCTATGAACGAAATCACATGTTGTCACATGAACGAAATCAGAATGATATGTACGTTTGACCGAAAACTCCAACTATTTCCCATGCAAGCTACTTTGTCTTTTGTGAGATGATGCCATGATGATGTCATATTGATGATGTCATCATGTTGAATCATATCCGCAACGAACTGAGACTCGATATAAGACGAAGTTGACAGATGAATGCACTAACAACTACAAATTTTTTTTATGAAAAAAACTTTTTTTATATACAAAAACTAGCGATATTTAATAAAAAAAATTGCAAAAAAAAATTGGTGTGTTTTTTAGGCTTTTTTAGTTAGTTTTCGAGTTTTCGAGTTAAAAGTGGTTTTCATTTGAACCATCCCCTGAATGAATATGCATTAAAGTTAATTAACATTCAGTAGTTAAAAAAAATATGTTGTAAACGGATATAGCGGGATACTAACAAAGTTAGGAAAGAAAAGTGGTGTCCAGGTGCATTTAAATATAAAGAAAACCATAGTCTCGGTTTCTTTTTAATTTGTTGGTTAGAAGAATTATGTAAAAGAAACTTTTGAGTTTCAGTTTCAAAAAAAAAAATTAAAAATAAAGGTATAGGAAAAAAAAATACATGTCCGTCGCTGGATCAGTTTAGAAAAATGTGATCTGAGTCATAGACTGGGAAAAATAAAATAATATATGATAGGATATAAGGGCTTGCAACAAAACAAAATAGAAACCCAAACTAAGAAAACGTGTCTCCTTGAAAAATGCTACCACATCGCTTCTTTCAGAAAAATCGCTCCGATGGTTGTATCTTCTGGTTCCGATATGAACAGTTGTAGGTCGTAACTGCCGCGTAAAACTCGCCATCATGGGTGTGGTGGGTGGCGACAAAGCTCGTCACAATGGGAATTCCCGGAAACAAACCAGAGAACTCGAAATCGAAAAGAAAAAACAAAGATCGATGGGGTACAAAAAAATGTCAAAGGTTTAGAATAGAGCAAAAGACATCGGCAACCAAACAATGGAAACTTTCCGGTAAGGGGTTTTCATCAGCGACCCAAGACTTAGGGTTCCGGCGCAGCACACATGTCAAAAATGGGATCTCCATCATGCATTCACATCAAGGTAGGATATATGATGGTTGTAAGTTGTAACCATCGGACATATTCTAGTAGCCTGGTTAGGAGATCTAAAGCAAGACCCCTTTTTTTCTTGTTAAAAAAAAACATGATCTAAAAGTTTGTTGATGTTGGTCCTAAAATCCAGATCTAAAAGCTTATTTCTTTTGTTCTGAAACTGCATATATAAAAACCTTATTTATGATTCGTTGCTTCATCTATCTCATTTTTACAATTTTACAAAATTTACGTCACTGATATATCGTTTAACACCAATTACAAGAGAAAAGTTTTTTTTTGTTGATGTACAGTGCATATATGTATGGAATAAAAACAAGATGGGTAATAATATGTACAGAATGTTAATGCATGATTTAGTATAAACAAATGATATATTTTTTTACTAGTTTCCTTGGTAAACATTTTAATTTGTTATCAATTTTAGAAAACACACTTATTGTGCTCTGTACTAATATATGCTATCTATGCACATGGTACATGTCTATCTAATAAAAACAAGTATATCATCCAAATAAAATAAACAAGAGATTTAAGGTTGTTACATACCTGAATGGATGAATCTGGCATAAAAAAAAATTGAACGTATGTTGGAAATAGTCTCGTCAAGGACAGCAACCAGCCAACCACCAAACTAGAGAATGAGGGATCTTTAATAATCAAAGAAGTATAGAGCAGAGGTGCTGATAACGTGAAATGAAAAATGAGAAGTGTATTCCTTTCATTATTAATGTCTAATATATATACACTGAAAAAGTAAAGGTATAACAGAAAATATAACAAAATGTGAGAAGGATCAGTAGAAGATATATCTGTATTTATAACAATTACAATTTTGTCATTAAAGAAAAAATTTACATCTACAAAATCAATGGTCAGGATAAGTTCATTTTGTTCACAAATACATCATTGTTCACTCATGAACCCTAACCTATATATATATATATATATATATAGAGAGAGAGAGAGAGACCACTTGTAACCTATCATTCATACAATCAATACAAAAAATTACACAATATTCTTTGCATGGTTTATCTTGGTATCAAAGCCAAGTTAACATATTGCGTACAACCCTAATAACACTAGCAGCCTCGGACCACAGTTAACCTCTCGCTTCTTCTAGCGCTTAACAACAGTCGGCGACTCACCATCACACCTTTCTGCCAATAGTTGACCGCTACCGCTGATTAAAAAATCATGAACAACCGAACTATAGCTTTAATCGTTGATTCAAGTTAGCTGAGAAAACTTTTCGCAATTCCCACAGGCTTGCTATTGCATTATTCTCGACCAATTATAGATACCAGAAGGCCATGATGCAAATCTTCCTTATCACCAACAACCTTTTCGGCTATGTGGATGAAACAATATCATTTCCATCTAAACATTTACCATCATCCGAAGGACTCTTCATCAAAAGACAATCCCAACTACCCTACTTTGATCTCCAACAATGCCCGTGTTTGCTTATTATCATCTTCACCATCCCAGAAGCTTCGTTTCAATACATTCAAGGTACAAACGCTCGTGAGTTATGGGTTGCCCTTAAACAAGCTTCCACATACATCTTCTACGGAATACACACTCAAGACACAACTCTTAAAGATAGAGATTAAGTCGTTTCTGCTTATTTAAATTTCTAATTTTATATAAATTTCAAAAGATAATTTTGTATTTCGTAGAATTTGTTAAAATAGTATCATCAAAGGGGTAACTTTGTAGAATAGTAAACAAGTTTTAAAAGTGTTCCAATTAAGTCACTCAAGTTTCAAAAGTGTTCCAATCAGGTCACTCGATATTCATTCTTCATTAAAATTAAGGGTTTTTTCATCCATTTCATAGGTAACCGTGGTGATGTAGATTTTTGTTTCTTTTTTCTCTTTTATTTGATGCTAACGTCGAGTGATGACGTGGATTGTAACTTGTTTTTTTTTAATTTTTAATGTAATTAAATGGTTTTTATTTTTAATAAATATAATTTCATATATTAAAATAATTCGACCCCAGCATCTTATACTCCATTTTTTTCTTGACACATGGAAAAAAGGACATGACTCGATTTGAATGTTAAGGTATCTAATTGGGACAAAAACAACACCAGTGACCTAATTAAAACACTTTTAAAACTTAGTTACTATTTTGTGAAATGAGTAAAATGCTCGGATAGTCCTTGTGGTTTGTTAAAATAACACCTTTAGTCCCCAATATTTGAAAATTACACTCTTGCTCCCTATGATTTGCTCGATTGTTATTCGAATAGTCCCTAGGGTGGATGGTCGTTAGTTTGTGGTGTAAAATGACAAAATTACCCCTTAATTTCCCTAATTTAAGAATAATTAACCAAAACAAAAAGGGGACCCACCCACCCCTTCTTCTTCTTCCCAACCAACCCACCTTAGAGGTGTACAAAAAAACTGGTTTTAGAACCGAAATCGGAAAAAAAAAACCGAAACTGGTTTTTTTTTAACCGGATTTTTAAAAACTGGTTTTTTTTTAACCGGTTTTTTTTTAACCGCCGGTTTTTATACCGGTTACTATTATTGACTTCAAAAACCGGTTATTAACCGAACCGGTTATTAAAAAACCGGTTAAAACCGGTAAAAAAACCGTTTTTTTGGGAAAAACCGGTTAAAAACCGGTCCCAACCGGTTAGTAACCGGAACCGGTTATAAAAAAAAAACCGGTTTTTATTTTGGGTGAAAAAACCGGTTTTTATTTAAACCGGTTTTTTAATAACCGATTAACCGATTTGTACACCTCTAACCCACCTTCCCACCCACCCCTTCAACTCTCAAATCACCATCGCACCACAATCTCAGCCGGCTTTCCGTCGTCGCCCTCTACCACAACCCACCTCTTCTTCTCAAATCATCCACCTTTCCTGTCGCACCACAAGCTCACACCTGTCACCACCTTACACCTTTCCCTTTAACCCCCAATTGAAAAACTCTTTAACTCCCGATACCTTCTATATGATTCCACTATTTATCACCAACATTGTCTGCAACCTGACCTCCTGCACCCACCCTTTACTCCGACTCCCACCTCCACAACCATCACCTCCTTTAAAAACCCAAAATCCATCTGAAATCTACCTGCAACTAGCCACCCGATACAACCACTCTACCCACCCACTTCAGCCGGCAAACACCACCAGCCTCCGTCGTGACATACAAGCAACTGAAGCCCCTAACCCGCTGCCCATCCTCCACCGTGACGTACATGCAACTGAAGCCCCTAACCCCGTCGCCCAGCCTCCACCTGCAACTCTAAACCCTAACTCTAATTACCGACCCACACCATCATCTCCACCGCACCATCACCGATTCACCGGTTATCTCCATCATATGCACCAACCAAAACAAAGTTGTCGAATGTTCAAGAAGCTGCTCTGTACGATGGTTGTATGTTCAACAAGCTACTCTGTACAGTGGTTGTTGGCTGTTGTTTGACCTCCGACGAGAAGCTCTTATGTACTTGAAGAGGTATGGTCCCAATTCCTTGCCCACATGGCAGGGACCACACCACTTTTCCATCCTATGTGGCGCTGACATCAACGAGACCATCCAGAAGCTTCCAGAAGCTTCTGGAAAATATGAAGGTGGCACCAAAGATGCTCCATCCGACATAAAGGACAACACGTGTCACCAGTCATCAGGCGCCAGGTAGGTCTGCAACGGATCAAGGAGCAGTCCGACAACACCAGTACGACGTCTCCAAAATAGGCAAGTGTAAGCGCGCCACGTGTACCACTACACTGACCACAGCAGAGGAGACCAAAGGGATATTCCCCCTGGTCGGACAGCTGGCGCGCAACCACAGCTGGCACTGCTGCTCCTCCCTCTTTCACCCTCCGGCTATAAATAGGACCCTTCATCATCCAGGTTAAATCATCTTGCTCTCTATACTCTCACACTCAACACACACTGTTTATTCTCCCTCAGAACGGTACTTATTCTCACGCCGGAGCCTGGTTAAGAGGGAAACCCCCATATTCCCCTCTTAACGAGACTAACGGTGTTGCTGTTTTGCAGGATCCGAGTCATTTCCACGAGTGAGAAAGGAGATTGAACCCACAGAAGAAATAACCCCACAGATTAACCCTGGTGTTAACCTGTGTTTCATCATTGGCGCCATCCGCTTTTAGCAAAAACCACTCTCATCTCTTTTCTTTTCGAAAAAACACTCGTCAAAATGGCTGAACAAAACCCTTCTCACCCGGTAGACGGAGACGTTTCTTCTTTTGAACTCGTTTCGGACAACGTACACGTCCAAAGGGGTCAAAGGAATGAAATTATCCAAGAAGGGCCGATGAACAATGAGTTTCCTAGTATCTTTGGGAGTACATCCAGGGTTGTTACTCAAAACACAACTGGTGCTACTTTCCAAACTCCACCTAGGATCATCACTCAAACCACAAACGGAGCTACTTTCCAGCCTCCGTCAGAGGTAGTCCAACAAACACCCCCACCAGTGCAAACACAGAGCCATGGAGCTGGTCCCTCAGCTCCATCGGACCAGGCACAACTGAACTTCTCTGCACTACTAGGGTTACCCGAAGGAAAAACTCTGGCTTCCTGGTATGCCGAACAAGTGGCGTCTATAAACCTTGTTTACACACAACTCAGTGCGCAGCAAGCTCTGCTTCAAGCACAAGCCAACCAGTCCGCATTTATCACTCCACTGCAAAGGCCTTTGAGCGCTCCCATGCCTCAACAGACCAATGCATTCAATTTACGCCCTGAGTCAGTACCTCCACCACACATCAGAAGGCTAAGTGCGCACGACACCCGCGACACTTACGGCGAAACAGAAAGCAACTACGTGCAGTACTCTCACCAACCCAAGAAGCCAATACAAAGTCGTTTAGGTCCGCGTAACATAAACGATGAACTTATAGATGACGAAGAAACATACAAAGAAAGCACAGTGTTTAGCAGGTTGCCACCAGAGCATGAAGCATACAAACCTCGCAAGCGCGCAGGTTATAACCCAAAAGCAGAACACGATTACACTTTGAGCTATCGTCCAGACGACATGGCTGAGAATTCAAAATTCATTAGAGAGATCGCCACGGCTGCTATCGATAAAACAAAATTGCCACACAACGTGGGCAAATACAACGGGTTGACAGACCCAGACGACCACCTTCAAGTTTTTAACGGTGCTGGAGCAACAGGCGGATGGAATTTACCAACTTGGTGCCATCTCTTCGCTCAAACCTTCGTCGGCGCAGCGCGCGTCTGGTTTGACAGCCTGCCAGCAGGAAAGATCAAATCATGGGTCGATTTTCGAGAGAAGTTCCTTGCACACTTCTCTCAGCAACGAAGACACACCAGAGACCCAGCTGATTGTTTAAACATATGGCGCAGAGACCACGAGAGTGTGGAAGATTTCATTACAAGATATAACAAAGAATGTTTGGAGATTGGCGATGTGGGCGAAAAGATGATGCGCGCACACTTCATGAGGGCAGTCAAGTGCGATGATCTAATCAAACGTGTGAAGGGAAGAGATGGAGGACCCAAAGACTGGGAAACCTTCATTGAAGCAGCCAAAACCATTGCGCAGTCTGACAGACAGTTGACCGGTGATGACCACCGTCAACGGGGATACAATCAAAACGACCGTCATAGCAAGAAAGGCAGAAGCCAACCATGGAAAACCTCTGGTCATAGAGAAAGAAGCCCAGTAAGGGAGGATGCGCGCCACACGATCAATTAGATAGCTCACCGGAAGGAGGTGAAAAGAGAAAACAGAGAGAAACAGTGGACACCACTAACAAAGACCCCTTCCGAGGTCGTGGCCACTGAAAATCACCAGTTCAAACCACCCCTACAAATGCGAAACAAAAGGGGACAAGATCCCAATCTTTTCTGCGAGTTCCACAAGGACACGGGGCACTTAACTGACGACTGTTTCAGTTTAAAACAAGAAATAGAAAGGTCCTTAAGGGATGGAAAACTCACTCATCTGATAAAAGGCGGAAAGCGCGACTACCGTCAAATACAAAGAAGAGACGAAGGGCCGGATAACAAAAAACTCCGGAAGTTAGAAACCCACATGGTTCAAGGGGGCCCACGAAAGCAAAGGAAAAACTACAACAAGCGCACACAAGACGATTCATGGCGCGAAAGGCAGGTTGTTTTCCCTATCGTAAGAGGACGCCCACGAGAAAGAAGACCCATAGTCATCTCAGGCGTAATCGGGCACTACCAAACTGACTACATTTTCATCGATCCAGGGAGCACCGCGGATATCATATACGAACAATGTTTCAATCAATTCGATCAAGAGGATAAGGCGCGCTTAGAACCAGTTGATTACCCACTCACTGGTTTTTGCAATGAAGCCGTTTTTCCCCTTGGACAGATATCATTCCCGGTGTTACTCTCGGATGGAAGGAACTCAAGAACAGAAGAGGTTACATTCATGGTGCTACCCGCGCATTCAAGACACGACATACTCTTGGGAAGAGAGTCCCAAGGAGACTTCAGTATGATCTGCTCCGGTCCACATTCAGCTGTGGGATTCCCAACAGAGACGGGGGTGGCAATAATATATTCAAGCAAAGAAGTATTAGCAACAGATGAGCTCCGACCTGCAAAAGCAAGTAAACCAGTACCACGCGCGGAAGCAGAAAAATGGGTGTTGAACAGCACATACCCGGAACAGACAGTTACCTTAGGACCTGCAATGTCCGATCTAACGCGCGCAGCGCAAAAAAAGATGTTGTTCCAAAATATGGACGTGTTCGCCTGGACACCAGCAGATATGGTGGGTGTTCCACGGCACATAGGTGAACATCGATTAAACGTCTCAGAAGAAGCGAAACCGGTGGTACACGCCAAGCGCCACCTGGGAGACATAAAGCACGACGCTATGAAAGAGCAGGTGATGGAATTGTTAAATGCGGGAATCATCAGAGAAGTCAGATACCAAACATGGGTAGCAAGCCCAGTGATGGTTCAAAAGAACAACGGTAGCTGGAGAATGTGCGTAGATTACAAGGATCTGAACAAGGCATGTCCACGCGACTGTTACGCCTTACCAGACATTGACGAAAAGATTGATTCGCTAGCAACATTCCGATGGAAATGTTTCCTTGATTGTTACAAGGGGTACCACCAGGTACAGATGGCTGTGCAAGACGAAGACAAAACCGCGTTCCGCACACCGACAGGGCTATACTGCTACACCATGATGCCTTTCGGTTTAAAGAACGCGGGCGCGACTTATCAGTGGCTCATGAACGAAACTTTCCACGATGCTATCGGCAAGTACATCGAAGTGTATATGGACGATCTAGTCATTATGAGCAAAGAAGAGAGTACAATGCTGATGAACATCCAAAAAACATTCGACACCTTGCGCGGAGTAAGTATCAAGCTAAACCCAGCGAAATGCTCTTTCGGCATGGAAGAGGGGAAATTCCTGGGTTTCATCGTCACAAAAGATGGCTTCAAAGTGAATCCTGACAAAATACAAGCAATCGAACGCATGCCTTCACCTTCGACGATCAAGGAGATGCAAAAATTGGCAGGACGGTTGGCAGCACTTAACCGTTTCCTGGCCAATCACGCAGCCAAATCTTTCCCATTTATCAAAACTCTCCGAAATTGCATGAAGAAAAGCCAGTTTCAGTGGACTCCGGAAGCCGAGAGCGCATTCCGCGAGATGAAAGATTGCCTCATCAAGCTGCCAACATTAACTGCACCAGTCAAAGGAGAGCCCCTGGTGCTATATTTATCAGCCTCCGACAGAGCAGTAGGAGCAGTGTTACTTGTTGATCGACAAGGTGTTCAAACACCATTTTACTATGTGTCACGAACCTTGACTGACCCAGAAACCCGGTATGCAATCATGGAGAAACTAGTACTCGCACTGATCCATGCATCAAGACGGCTGCGCAGGTACTTTGCCAACCACGTCATTCACGTGCTAACAAACTACAATATTGGCAACATCCTCGCAAGGCCAGAGATTTCAGGGAGACTAGCAAAATGGGCGATAGAGCTCGGAGGCCATAATGTGGTTTTCAGGCCAAGGCCGGCAATTAAGGGCCAAGTACTTGCAGACTTCATGACAGAGGTACCGGATGACAAGGATCGGGAATGTAAAGCAATGGAAAAAGCCGAGAAACAGCAAGTAGAAGAACCATGGTTGTTATACACAAACGGAGCGTCTAACGAAGACGGTGCAGGTGCTGGGCTTCGGCTGGTGAGCCCTGACAAACATGAATTCACCTACGCCATACGTCTGGATTTTAAGAGCACGAACAATGAAGCTGAATATGAAGCTTTCCTCGCTGGTTTAAGGTTGGCAATCAAAATGGGAGTACGACACATCGAAGCGCATGTGGACTCCATGTTAGTGGCCGGACAAATCAACGGGCAATATGAAGCCAAGGGAGATACAATGGCGCTCTACCTGAGCCAAGCAAAGACGTTGCTACAAACCTTCTATTCCTACAAGGTGCACCACATTAATAGAAGCGAGAATAAACCAGCAGAAGCGCTGAGTAAACTCGCCTCTACAAGTTTCCAACACCTGGCGAAGGATGTGCGCATAGAAGTTTTAAGCAACCCGTCAGTGCCACTGAGAGAAGTGAGCGTTGTTCAACTAGGAACAACGTCTTGGATGACTCCGATAATCGCGTACCTTCAATCCGGAATACTCCCGGAGAACAAAGCGGAAGCGAGGAAAATCCAGTATAAGGCAGAACATTATCAGATGGCCGATGGAATTTTATACCGAAAATCATACCTCGGGCCACTGTTAAGATGCGTCGACCCCGAAGATGCAAACTATTTGATCAGAGAAGTGCACGAAGGAATTTGTGGTATACATGCCGGACCAAGAATGGTGGTGGCAAAGGTCATGAACGCCGGGTATTATTGGCCCGGGATGCATTTGGATGCGGTAAAAGAATTAAGGAAATGCAGTGGGTGCCAAAGACACGCTCCCAAAACGATGCGCCCCAAGAATGAATTGGTGCCAGTCACAACGGCGTGGCCTTTTCAACAGTGGGGAATAGATATGGTCGGACCTTTCCCTGAAGCCCCAGGCGCTGTCAAATTCATAATAGTCGCAGTCGACTATTTTACCAAATGGGTAGAGGCGAAGGCACTTGCATCAACCACAGCCACCGTCGTCAAAAGATTTATATGGGAACAAATCCTATGCCGTTTCGGATTACCACTCAGGATCATCACCGACAACGGAACGAACTTTGCCGAAGACAATCTTCAACAGTGGTTTAAAGAGTAACGCATTGAGCACACCTTCTCCTCGGTTGCGCACCCGCAGGGGAATGGTCAAGTTGAAGCCGTCAACAAGAGTATTGTCGACGGAATTAAGGCAAGGTTGGGAGAAAAAAGAAGAGGTTGGGTAGACGAACTGCCCAGCATCTTGTGGGCCCACAGGACGATGCCCAAGACAAGCAACGGAGAAACACCGTTTAGCTTAGTTTACGGGTCCGAGGCAGTAATACCAGCGGAGATAGGATTTCCGTCACCACGAATGCTCTCAATGAACCTGATCAACAACGAAGAAGAGAGGAGGATCGACCTTGACCTCCTAGAAGAAAGGAGAGAAATGGCGGCAATAAATGAAGCAAAGTACAAAACAAAGCTGGAAAAGTATTACAACTCCAAAGTCCGAGTCTGCACCTTCAACCCGGGAGAATACGTCCTCAGAGACAACGAGGCCTCAAATGCTGAAAAACCCGGGAAATTGGCTCCCAAGTGGGAAGGCCCATATGTCATCGACACAGTGCTCGGAAAGGGAGCCTATAAGTTGCGCACCATTGACAACAAAGAAGTTCCACGAACTTGGAACGCTCAACAGCTGAGAAAATGTTACCTGTAAAAAGATTATGTAATTGCAACGGCTGAATCGCCAACACATTTATAGTAATACAAGAAGTGTTTGGCTATCTTTCTATCATGCATATTTCCCGTCACAACTGCATATATTACTTTGGGCGTACACGAAAACATCAATGGCTCGACCATTAGGAAACGTTGTAGACCTCCAAGGCCTGTCACAAACAAGTGCACAGCCGGGTCAGATACACAACTAAAGCCTAACAAACGCCAAATAAATACTTCGTGCCCACATAAGCACGAAAGCATTGAACACAGGACAAACAAACATTGTAAGCACCCCCAAGGCTGAGCACAGCCGGGTCCACACAATAACCTGTAGTTCGACCACTTCGTATTCACGAACCAACCTGCGCACATAAACGACAGAATAGAACGTTGTAATAAACACAACACAACACAACCTGTCAGCGCCATCATTCATTCGTGATACCTGAATTAAAGTAATTATACATGCACATATTACGACGTTAACAAAATTCTCAATAAAGCGAAGGCATATATTAACATATCAAACGTCAAGCATACCAAATTGTTCAATAACACGACAGATAAGCAAAAATTAAAATTGTTCACAAACTTGTCAAATGATTACAAGACCATCCAAGGTCATACGCGGCACGCAGGCCGGAAGCCTTCATTCCGGATGACTGGAACCAGCACCTCCAGCCGCACGATCCTCATCTCCAAGAGCTTTTTTCAACAAGGCGACACCATCAGATCTTCGAGCCAATTTTTGGGCAGCCTTAACAACAGTAAAATCTAAAGACGCGAACTCTTGCCTTTTTGCGGTATAGGCAGCACTACAATCCTCTTTCCATAACTCGAAGTGATGCTCCTTCTCATTATTGAGAGCCGCAGCCCTACCCTCGTTATAACCATCCTTGCGCCCGCTATTATAACCAGCTTGCCCCAACTCAAACATGTAGTTGGCAAGTTCGTGGGAGTTCACGATGCGATCAGCAATCTACGAGAAACACACAAATAAGAGAAACAGTCCACAAAAATCACAAAATAAAATAAAGGAAGTTACCAGAGGCACTGCGCGCGAAAGCAACCACTTGCAATCGGCTGATGTTTCCTCAGCAAGGACTTCAGAGGCCTTGCATTCAACAGTCTTCTCTTCAAGAAGGCGTTCAGCAGCTTCGCAATCAGCAACCTTCTGCTTAGCAAGGTTTTCCAAGTTGGCAATGCGATCAACATACTATTTTTCTTTCTTCTCAAACGCGACACGCGCCTGATGAGCTTCCTCAGAAATCTTTGTCTTCTCACCAGACAATCGTACAATAGCGTCACGTTGAGTTTTCAGCTCCGCATTAGTACGCTCGCATGCAGCTTCCCAATTTTTCCGCTTGTCAGCATTGACTTGCTTCTCTTGGGCAAGTTTCTGCTCTGCATCAGATAACCTCCACACCAACCCTTTCTTCTCAGAATTGAATTTTTCTTTCTCTTCCGCAAATAGGTTCTTCTCATTTTCAAACTCAAGAGTGTCTTCCCCCATCAGCTTCCACTCACGGACAATCTCCTGAGAAGTGGACCAGAAGTTAACCCCGGCTTGAACATGATCATCCAAAAGTTCTAACCGGCGGCGCCTCTTCTGGAACAACCTTTCAGCTGGGGGGAGAGACAGAGAGAAAAACTCATGACAGTTGTCCAAATCATTCATCCTAGAACCCTGGGTTAGATTCCAGCGGGGGGCATGAGGAAGATCATCACAAGCAGGATTCTGTGTATCAAAAGAATCAGCATGCACTTTCTCAAACTGAGGGCCGCAGACAGCACCTGAAGTCGCACCACCACCACCACCTGGTGGGCGTTTAGTATATATCGTTTGACGCGGAGTGGCCTCACTTGTCTCCACCTCGACTTCAATATTCTTACCACGATCGTCACCACCAGCACCACCTGTATCACCACCACCCTCCCCAACCTGCTCAACATTCACGACATCTTCTTTCCTCTTCTCGCCAGCGGTTTCGTGAGGAGGAGACAACCCAAATGTCCTTGAAGGCGGAGAGGCAGGGGGAGTAATCTTGGAAATATCAATTTTGTGTGTCGTCTTGGCTGGTTTGGCACCTGCTCCAAAATGAGCAAAACATTTAGAGAAAAGAAGGGGAGGTAAGCAAAAACAAAAAAAAAACTGGAAACTGATAAAACGAATACCAGAAGCTTCAAAAATCTTCTCCAACAAAATCCCCAGTTTTCTCAGTAAAAATACCCATGTCAACCTCCGACTCAGAAGGGGCAGGAGGATCTTCCTTCTGGAGCTTAATCTTTTTAGAAGCAAGTAGAGCAGCAGCTTGCTCATCAAGCTTCCGTTTTTTGTCATCAAAAGCCTTCTTATGCATCAGTTCCGTCAGGGTAGCGCGGTCGTCCGGATCGGACTCATGAGGCTTCTCTCCGGTCCCTAAACCAGACAATGCATCAGTAACAACCACGTAATCTAGGACAGGAAGAGTAGAGGGTCGCTTACGAGAAGTACCAGCAGATTTTCCCTCAACCCTCTGCTCCTTCCTCTCTGGCTTATCAGTTTTCGTTTTCCTTCTCGTCTCCAGTTGATCAGCAGGCCCAACTTGCTCATCATCCTCATCACCAACAATCTCTTGAACCGGCTCATTAACAACACCCTGCGCAGGACCTGCACGCGCGGAACGAGAAGTTAGATCTCCGAAGGATCTACCAGAACTTCCACTCGAGAGAACAACAACTTCCTCTCGGGTGGGACCAATAGGACCGTCTTCGCCGGCATCACCTAACACAACATTGGCATAAGCAACAAAACTCTCGTTTGTCGGATGCAAGAAACGACCGCGAATCTGATCCAACCAGGGCCGTTTCTCAGCCTTTTGCATCGCCTCAACCATGGCACCACCGGCTTTAGGATCCAGAACATTCAACAAGGTGTAACCCACTGGAAAAACACGAAGATAAAGAGTAATGAACAACACAAGACAAAAATATATATGCAAAAGAGAGGCAAAAAGTTATGGAAAAACACATACATTTGCCATCATAACCATAAACTGGGACCCCCAACGGATGCTTAGGAATCCACTTCATACTCATACCGGCACCCACCAACGCCATCTCCTCAAGCTGAAGAATCGGAGTGGCTTTACGAGTCAGCTTTTTATACCAGTCTTGTTCAGAAAAATCCATAACCACATCCACCTTAGGGATACCTTCATCCACCGACCGATAATGCATATCCATAGGGATGACACCCCGACGGATATAGAAAAACTTTTGCTTCCAGTCATGCAGACTCTTCAACGGAGCAGAGCAAACGGGAGCAACACCGGTCCGGGCATTAAAAGAATAAAAACCGCTAGTGTATGTAACAGTGTAAAAGACGTTGAACATCTCAAACGTCGGGTCCATGCGGTTAGCCATACAAACAAACTCAAAATGGGTAATACGGGGAAGCCCGATAGCACTAATTTGAGAAAGATGGAGCCCGTAGTTTCTCAAGACGTCGGCGGTAAACTTGGTGATTGGAAGCCGGAAATTGCCCTCTCGAAAGAACGCCGCATACAAGGTCATATAACCAGGGGGTGCATCCATGGCAGTCGAGCCGGCGGTTGGATACTGGGCCCCCCATTCCGCCAAGAAACCCATCTCCCTCACAAGATTCTGGAACTCCTCTTCCTTCCACCCTATGACCGCCTGGTCAGGACCCGGAGGAGCCTTCCCTTTATTCCTTTTCTTCTTTGATGACGGATTCATACCAGACATATTTATGAAAAGATGACCAACAATGTAGAAGAACTCAAGGAAAGAGAAAAAAATAAAGGAAGAGGAGAGAAAACCGGAGTTCAAAATTTGAAAAGTAAAGAAAAGAGAAGAAACCGCCTTGATATTTATACCCATCGCATTAAATGCGATGGGTAGTGGGCCGTCAGGATCTGAAAAAGCACTCAATAGGGAAGAGACACGTCAGAAGAGAGAGAAGACGCCACCTCTTTTTTCGGGAGCAGGTGAACAGACGCCTGACACTTCGCCGAAAAGTAATTGACAGTGACTGAAAAGGCGCCTGTTCACCTTCGATAAGACAGGGGGACACGTGACAGTCACATCAGTCACTCCTTCCCAAGACAAACAAAGCTTCCTCCTGAAGACAACAGCAAGGGCATAAGCCGTGCGCCGTGCGTCCATTTGACTCAACTTTACAAAGTAGTCAAAACCCATGCGCCATGCAACCACTTGGCTCAACTTTACAAAGTAGTCAAAACCCATGCGCCATGCATCCACTTGGCTCAAACTTTACAAAGTGCCAAAACCCATGCGCCATGCGTCCATTTGGCTCACCTTTTACAAAGTGCCAAAACCCATGCGTCGTGTGTCCATTTGGCTCAACTTTTACAAAGTGCCAAAACCCATGCGCCATGCGTCCATTTGGCTCAACTTTTACAAAGTGCCAAAATCCATGCGCCATGCGTCCATTTGGCCCACCTTTTACAAAGTGCCAAAACCCATGCGCCATGCGTCCATTTGGCTCATCTTTTACAAAGTGCCAAAACCCACGCGCCATGCGCCC
Source organism: Helianthus tuberosus (assembly GCA_030545235.1). Classification (NCBI taxonomy): domain Eukaryota; kingdom Viridiplantae; phylum Streptophyta; class Magnoliopsida; order Asterales; family Asteraceae; genus Helianthus; species Helianthus tuberosus. The sequence goes on from CM060441.1 coordinate 65,987,675, forward strand.
ATCAGCTGCAAATTTCTTAGGTCTCCCATAACAACCTCACGCTATAAAAACCACTACCTTCATAAGTCCAGAATCCCTTCTAGACGATCAACTCAACTAGAAGGCACACTGGACTGGGGAGACTTGAAGAGGTATGGTCCCAATTCCTTGCCCACATGGCAGGGACCACACCACTTTTCCATCCTATGTGGCGCTGACATCAACGAGACCATCCAGAAGCTTCCAGAAGCTTCTGGAAAATATGAAGGTGGCACCAAAGATGCTCCATCCGACATAAAGGACAACACGTGTCACCAGTCATCAGGCGCCAGGTAGGTCTGCAACGGATCAAGGAGCAGTCCGACAACACCAGTACGACGTCTCCAAAATAGGCAAGTGTAAGCGCGCCACGTGTACCACTACACTGACCACAGCAGAGGAGACCAAAGGGATATTCCCCCTGGTCGGACAGCTGGCGCGCAACCACAGCTGGCACTGCTGCTCCTCCCTCTTTCACCCTCCGGCTATAAATAGGACCCTTCATCATCCAGGTTAAATCATCTTGCTCTCTATACTCTCACACTCAACACACACTGTTTATTCTCCCTCAGAACAGTACTTATTCTCACGCCGAAGCCTGGTTAAGAGGGAAACCCCCATATTCCACTCTTAACGAGACTAACGGTGTTGCTGTTTTGCAGGATCCGAGTCATTTCCACGAGTGAGAAAGGAGATTGAACCCACAGAAGAAATAACCCCACAGATTAACCCTGGTGTTAACCTGTGTTTCATCAGTACTTTACCATGGCAGCAGGTTTTTGTTTTAAGGGGTGGGGTTTGGTGTGAGGTGAGAGTAAGTATATTTAAATAAAAAATGTGGGACCCACAATAATTGTTAACTGATCAAATTTATTTCTTTTAACAATTTAATTATTATTTTTAATTGTAAGGGTAGTTTAGTCATTTCACATAAACTTAACCGGACAAACTAATGACCATCCACTCTTGGGACCATCCGAGTAACAAAAAGCAAACCATAGGGAGCAAAAGTGTAATTTTCAAACGTTGGGGACTATAGGTGTTATTTTAGCAAACCACATGGAGCATCCGGGCATTTTACTCTTGTGAAATATTCTCTTTTTCTATTTTTTAAAGGATTATTCAGCATAAATATACCTAAATTACTGAATGTATATCAAGTTATAGTCGTTTTTTTAGTAAAACTAGTCCGGTGCCCGCGCGATGCGGCGGGGGCGACACTTTGGATTGTGACACTCGTTTCTGGTAGTTTTTTATTCGTATAATATTTATTGTAGCATCATTGTGATTGGATAGACGTAATAAGCATTACACATGTCTAGTAACACACGGATAAGGAAAATAAGTCTTTAATATAAAAGTTATTATAAATGAGTAGGTCGTCATGGTACTTTCGAATGTTGAATAAGACAAACATACTCATAGATGCACTTCAAATGGTATAATGTAAAAAAAAAATCGAACATACAATGAACACATCTAAGCAATTCACAGAGATATATGTGCTTCTGCATTGTGAAGTGCAACCACATTATCAAACTATACTTCGTGTTCAGACCTTTCTTCTATTGATTATTAATGTACCAAATAAGATAATGAAAAATATATAATTGATACTTCACGATGAAACTAACTCACAATCGCTAACTTAGCGACAATAAGGTAGTCAATCGGAAGCCAACAAACCGGAGAAATATAAAATATTACAGACAAATCATGAATTCGAGCAAATATATCATGTTACTGACTTCAATAAATATGCATTATCATAACCAGGCACAAAGATATACAAAAATATAAATAAAAAAGGATAGAATATGTTGACCTTTTCCAAAGCTGTGGTTGATGCCAGTAGTTGAGTAGACGTTAAAGCGTGGTCCTTTGACTTATGTGGTGAATTACGGGATCTAGAGTTATAACAAAATGACTTTGTAGTTGTTTTCTTCTACATTTGGACCATTAAGTGGCTTATCGCCATATAATTCTTTGTTTGGAAACAAGCTTATATCATCATTTTCAGACACAAAAACTCAGTCTAGACAAAAGTTTCAGTACATTGCAATATCTTATTCATATCAGCACATGAATATCCTAATTTAACATAAAACATAAAAAAACCTTGATTCCATCGCGAAGAACACTTCGGCGGTGACTCTGACTCTATCGTGGCAGAAACTGTGGTCCATTCATCATCTATTGTAGCCAGATGTTAGATTTCCAACAATATTCTCTCTTCTCCTCTCTCTTGGAATCCTTTCTCCGGTGACAAAGATCATAATCGGAGCGAGAACAAAAATCGGATCATGAAAAATGGAAAACTTATAATCCTAAAAACCCCATGTTAGGAACTAAAAGATATGAATTGGTTTAATAAAACCTTAGTTGTTCAAGAACAGAACCTCGGAAGATACGACTTGCTCCAATATTAACTTGATTGTGCTTCTCTCATTCACGCTCTTTCTCTTTATCTTTCTCTTTATTTATATTGTGTCTTTGTGTAACTAACTAACTAACTATGGGGGGGGGGGGGGGGAATAAGCAGCAGGTCATGGAGATGGATGGAAGCAGCAGGTCATGGAGATGGATGGTATTATTAGTTTCTTTTGAAATTTGAATAATCTTTTAAATTGAATTTTTGTTAGTTTCTGTTGACATTTCACATTTGACTAATTCCTTAAAATTAGGAAGTTTTGTTAAAAATTTAACTAAATTACAAAGAAATTTTTTAATCAATTATTTCGCAATAGTTTTAGTTTTTAAAATTTTAGAATGAAAATGTTATAAAACCTATTATTTAACTCAATAAATGAGTATATAGTATAGATTAGTTGCTATATTCTTCTTTAATCACTTGTACATTAAAGTATTATCGACTTGTACCTTTTAATCCGTGCGTTGATATTGAACAAGACAACTACCGAAACGTCGACAAAAATGTGTAGGTCGTCATGCTATCTTTGGATTTTTTTTAAACAGTATAGTTTATAAGAAATGTCAAGAATACGTAAAAAAAAACTATAAGTTTGTTGTGGATGAGTGAATTGTAACTAATTATCTATAATTTTGTTAAAACCTCAGGGATTTAAGTGTAATAACTTTAGGGGCTAAAATGTAAATAATGTTTAAAAGACCAAGCTACCCTCATTTTAGGGGTCTTTCTATAAATAAATGGGGAAAAAGTTCTTATTTTTTAGGTATCTTAAAATACCCCTCTCTCATGCATTATAATATAGTATAGATTGAGTCCTCATTCCTCAATACCTCTTGGTAAATATATATCTTTTTACTTACAGCTCTGCCTCTATAAATAAATAGATATGGAAGGAGTAGGAGAGGACATGAGCAAACCTACAACTGCAAGATGAACGTAGAAGAAGAGGTTGAAAAACTCAAAGTAGAGATCCAGCGACTTGGTACCAAGCTAGAAGATGGATCTTACAAGGTATATTTATTTACTACCCTCTAATTACTAAACTTGGTTTTTGATACATACAATAACTTAGATCTGTAGCCAATTATTATCGATCTGATAACTTAGGGCAAAACTGTGCACTTTAGTTACTTGGATCTGAAATTAAATATGCTTTTTGATTGCAAATGATGAAGGTGACATTCGGTGTGCTTTTCAACGACGATAGATGTGCAAACATATTTGAGGCATTGGTTGGGACACTGAGGGCAGCCAAGAGGCGCAAACTCCTCACATATGATGGTGAGCTGCTCCTTCAAGGTGTTCATGATAATGTTGAAATCATGCTCAAACCACCTACTCCTACTGCCATTCCTGCTCCTGCTCCTTAATTAATTTGTGTCCATGTTATTGTGCTATATGCTGTTGTTGTTATGCTATATGATTGATTGTAACTTTGTAAGACTGTGTAATCATCCGTCGTGTTGCTAATTTATGTCGGTTTTTTCGTTTCTTTGTCGGTTGTCCTAAAGCACTAATAGCAATGGCAAAGTAGTCTCAACTCACACAAAACCTTATGCATAGGCACACAAAGATTGTGCAACCTGGTATGACTCATTTGTGTAAAGATCGTGACATATTAAAACGAGTTAACACGGCGTCTACTGAAAAATGATTCACCGGATTTGATTCTCATAGACTTCTGTCCATATTGGGTTCCCGAAATTGCTGCCAAGTATGGGGTGTCTACTGCTTTTTTCAGTGTGTATACTGCTGCTACTCTAGCGTACATGGGCCCGCCAGATGAGTTGAGGTGGGGACGTAGGTGCAAAACCTCCGAGGCCTTTACGGTTGCACCGGATTGGTTCACTTTCCATTATCTTGTGGCTCACAGGCCTGATTATGCTCCAACAATGCTTCGGAATCTGCACGTTCCTGATGAATCTGGTAAGTCAAGTGGTCAACGACTAAGTAGAATTATCGAGGCATGTGAGTTTGTAGTGATTGGGGAATATATAAATCTTCTCCAGAAGCTATATAAAAGGCCAGTTCTACCAATAGGCCTACTTCCACCTGAAAAGAAAACAGAAAATCTTGTTGACTCAAACTGGTCAAACACTTTTAAGTGGTTGGACATGAAAGCACCAAAATCAGTGCTTTTCATTGGATATGGGAGCGAGTACAAGATGCCGATCGAACAGGTACATGAGTTGGCCTATGGTCTTGAGCTTTCTGGGCTCGATTTTATATGGGTTTTGAGGAAGCCCAAAGGGGTAGATGGTCCAGACGTATTGCCTCCAAATTTTGAGGTTTCTGTGTTTGGCAAGGGTGTGGTTCGCCTTGGGTGGGCACCCCAAATGGAGATACTAGCGTACCCTTCAATCGGAGGGTGTCTTTTTCATTCTGGTTGGGGGTCTGTTATCGAATCTTTAGGGATGGGACACCCGTTGATTCTGATGCCTATGGTAGCTGATCAAGGCCTCTACGCAAAACTGTTGGTTGAAAAGGAAGTGGGTTATGAAGTGCCCAGAAATGAAGATGGCTCCTTTACCAGAGACATGGTGGCAGAATCTGTGAAGTTGGTGATGGAATCGCAAGCAATACGAGAGAAGGCTTCACAAATGTCGTCAGTTTTTTGTGACCAAAACCTTCAAGAGAATTACATAAGTTTGTTTGTTAGTTACCTTCAACGCTTCAAAAGAAGCACTTAGTTACCTTCAACGCTTCAAAAGAAGCACTTAATCAGCGTTACCTGTTCCGTACCTTCTTTTGTGATTTCATGAGAATAGGTAAGTTAGTTTGTTACACCAGTGTGTACAAAATGTACCTCGTTACTATTTTGGGTTGTAATACATGTGTTGAAGCAAGCCTAACCTTCTCATTTGAGGGGCTTCCTTCCCACCACCTCTCCCTCACTACTTGCTCTTTGCAGATATTTCCTATACATATATCAATAATGCCTTAACCGTAGGAGGGTGGCCTTAGACCCCGGTTTCTGACCCCTTTAAACAGGTTTCTATTATGTTGCAATTACATGTAAGAACCGGTACGTTTAGATCTGTCTCGCATGACTCCGAAGTGGTTGTTTATGAAGTTGCATGCTTGTTATATTGTTTATGTTTTTTTTCCATAGTTGTGTTGCTTAAGTGCTAATGTCTGGACTTCTTCGTAAGACTCGACAACATTCATGTAGAACAATATACGCACACTTTTTTGTAAGCCATGATAACCTTCATGCATAGCAATATGGACTTCATGTATGTGACATATTTATAATGAAATGGTTTTGTAATGTTTGAACTTTTAACTTCTGATCCGGTTTGACATGTAGTTTGAGTGTATGACCTCTAGTAGCGTTAAATATATAATATTTGTATATGAAAATTATATGGATTATATGAAAAAAAAAATGTTATATTCTAGTTATAAACTTCTAAAAAATTGACAAAAACTTATAAAATCCAGGAAATAACCTATTCATTCTTCCTTTTTGTTAGATCAGAAAAAGGCTAAAGGAGTAAAGGCCAAGATCCTTATAGAAAAGGGTTGTGATTATAAGTCCTAAAACTAAACTACATCTTTAACTCTAGATAGGATTTTGTTACATTTTGCAATTTGTTCTAGATAGGATTTTGTTCTTTTTCGGGTTGAGGACATGGTTCATGTAGAAAGCACATTAGTATAACCAACAAGCAAAAATATCTGATTCCACTAGTTTCCTACCAATACCATAAACCTTCAAGGGGTGGTGGATTGTTTAAAACCTCTCTAACAGAGGTCGCATATTCAAATCTTGCTATCACTGGTTTTCTACCATTACTTCTTGAAGACAAGATGCCATTGACCTGATCGGTTGGTTATCAAAGTATTGGCGGGGTCCCATGAGTTTTCCGGTAATGGTTTCTCATCGTTACCCAAAACAAATCAGCAAAATATCTGAAATCTCTTTAAACAATTTTCATAAATGGTTTTATATCGTACAACTTTCAATGACCAGATTTGGTTCAAATTACCAGCAATAATGTAGATCCAATATGCAAGCGTTCTTTTCACCTTTCAATGCAACATGCAAATGTTTTTTCACCTTTTCTTGTCCTTCTTCGATGAACTTGGGCCTTTAGAGAACTGTGTAAGCCCTTGCTTGAAGGCGCCAAGAGTAACCCCCTTGTTCACCAAAATGCTTGTCACCCCCATTTTAGAAACCTGTAAAATTGTCAAGACGAAATTAAAAGGCAAAGTTGTGCCATGTTATAATGCAGTATGGGGAAGCTTATACCGATTCTATATTACGATCCTCATCATCGAAGAAGAGCATTGATTCATATGGCACACGAGTCTTTTGCTGGATTTTCTTGAAATGTTCTGTTTTATGACTCCAGCTGGAAAAGATCTCCTGAAACATCAAAAGGAGACATTTGAGCTATCTAACTCCTCCATGAGAAGAGGGTCAGTCTTTATAACGTATTGAGCTATCTAACTCCTCCATGAGAAGAGGGTCAGTCTTTATAACGTATTAAACAGGTCAAATGTACAAAAATGAAAACCAAATCTGTAATTCAAATGCCTACAATGTCCTAAATTGTGTTATATTAAAAAAGGTATATCTTACTATTCGAACAATATATATTTTGTAAAAGTAAACTGCAATTTTACCCCCTGTGGTTAGGGGGCGAATGACACTCTTACCCCCTATTTCCAAAAAATTGTCTTTCCCCCGACATTTTCTGATTGCATCAATGTACCCCCCTCAACGTGAAAAGACGTTTTTGCCCCTGATAATAAATAAAAATTTGAAGTAAATGACACATTTACACTCTGTGCACGTTTACACCCTATTTTATTATAGTGTCTTCTCCGGTGATGTTCCGACCACTCCGGCGATATTCCGACCACCGGAGCACTTAACTCCGGCGATTTCCGGCTTTGAATTTGTATTGACACCATCAAACTCACTCGGAATTTGGGTTACGTTTTTGAAGCTTGGTTAATTCAATACCCAGATCAGTTTTAGCAGAGGAGTTAAAGGAAAGTGGATAATGAGCGAGTAAAACGGATGACAATGGCAGAACAAGTGTTGTGCACACAAGGTGTTCGCTGTAACGACTTGCCTTTGGCTGACCCAAAAGCATTCTTGAACGGAATTTGGGTTACGTTCTTGAACGTTTGGTGACCCGAAAGCGTCTGGTGGTGGAAAGAGTGATAAGGATGTGTTTAGTGGTCGGAATACGCTTCTCCGGTGGTCGGAATATTTCTGGAGTGGTCGGAACATCGCCGGAGAAGACACTTTGATAAAACAGGGTGTAAACGTGTCAGCATAGGTAAAGCACAAGGGGTAAAATTGAAGTTTACCATATAAATATGGGTAAGATTATGAAAATGCCATTTTGGTAAGGTTACAGCTTTACCCCTCAGGGGGGTACATTGATGCAATCAGAAAAAGTCGGGGGGTAAGACAACAATTTTTTGGAAATAGGGGGTAAGGGTGTCGGTCGCTCCTAACCACAGGGGGTAAAATTGCAGTTTACTCATTTTGTAATTGTACATACTAAATGGACAAAAGAGTGTTGGTTGGTTGAGCAACCCATATTGACCCGCACATAAAATTATTACTTGTTTTGTCCCAACCCATTTTGCCACAAATAATAGAACCATCAATCCAGATCAATTCACTGAGTAATTATAAAGTTATTGATAACAGTTTTCTAACATGAGGGCATATTACATTCACAGTGCAAGTAAAACATTCGAAAACAAGCAAAGGATAGAGGTGCTAAGAGGCCGCGCGCGCGCACGCAGGGGGGGGGGTGTGGATGCAGCACGAGATATCGAACTGAGAAAAACAACAAAGTAAAACTAGGACTTCTAAGATTCCTACATAGTATACCTAGAATCTATCTTGCTCTCTTTTTGGCCAGGAAGACATAAAACATCTCGCCTAAATGATTATTCCTCGTGATCAAAGAAAAAGCTTTCAATGCTTATTGTCCTATATTACTTGACATCTCCATGTTAATGTAATTCTGGATTACATCACTAACACAAAAACTGGTAGTATTTGTCACATTAGCCTCAACTTTTATTGTGCTTTTAAACCATATTTAACACACTCCTTATTTATGTAACTCAATGAAGGGAGAAAAATGTTGGTCACATACACGATTAATAATAAGAACCTATAAAATCCAAACATTTTTATCTGGATTTAATCTTGCGTCGGTGTAAGGGTATATTCAGATCTGAATTATAACATAAATGAGACTAATTGCACACATATTCCATCATTAACGCATCAATCGTAATGAAGATTCACAAACCTGGGCTACAAACAAGGGCTTTATGCCCAACTTGTCGATGAAAGCCTCGGCTATGTCTCTGGTTGGTGATCTGGAGGCAATAGCCATATCAACTCCCTTGTCCTTGAGTGCATACAAAATCCCTTTAGCATGAGGATACATCAACGGCGTCTCGCGCTTGGATCGACATTCACTGTAAAATAACACAAAAGTTAAAAACCTTCTTTTCTAAAAAAAAAAAAGAAAAGATCACCATTTAAAGAAGATACAAAATCCCTATGTGTATCAATATGTCTGAAGAAACAAAAAGTATAAAAACATAAATTTAAGAAAGCATACACTGACCAAATCTTGTGTTATAAACCATTAGAATTAGGTCAATTCTAATGCTACTAAAAGTCAGGTTTACCCACCTTTGTTCCAATATCGATAACTTTATGAAGAAAAATAAACATTTAATTGTACTAAGGAGAGATTCTTACATCAGAATTGGTATGCAATTACGAATACTCAGAAAAAGAAAACCCCGAATTCGTAGATGAAAGGTGATTTTTATGGGAAGAAAAATCATTGAATGAATATGGTGGTAGTGGGAAAAGGGATATACCAGTAGAAGGGCCAGAGAGTGTAATCGAGATCGAAGACGACTAAACGAGGTAAGACTTGAAATAATCCCATGATCTCCATCGCCTCGTTTTTCACCTTTTCGTCTCCCATCTTCCTTCTACTCTTCTTTGCCACCAAAGGGGGCTTCTTGTGGTCAAGCTTTATCAACTCGAATAAAATCTTACAACACGTAATTGCTAAAAGCGATGTCCTGTGGGGTGTGGGCAATGTTTTCAAGACGAGACCGGAGGTCTTCCGATCGTCTTACGGGGTCAAAGGTCGGACCGATTCGACCGTATTACGAACCGGATGATAATATATCTATCTATACTTTCTGTAAAATGAGAAATCTCAATGATATAAGAAAAGCTGATTTGGCAGCCATAGAGGCTGTACAACAATGTTTTTCTTATGTAATTATTGCATCATAAGTCTTAATTTAAAATACATTTAATTCAAATCTCTACCCTTCATTTAAAAGTCAAAGTCTACACTTCATTCAAAATTAAAACCTCTGATCTTCTGACTTTCTTCAAACCTCTGCTCTTCACAAGAAAAGCAGACCTCTGACCAGATTCAAAATTGTGGCTCCAAATTCAAAATTCAAACCATATATTCGAACCCTATAAATAACATATATGAATCTGGTTCCACATTCAAATTTCAATTCATCTCTTTCACTCATATTTGCGAGCATATCTCTCTTTCTCTCTCAAATGCATAGTTCTCATGATTCAGCCGGTTGATTCTGTTTACACATTATCGTTCCAATATCATTGTTCCAACATCGTCGTTTCAATGAAACTCTGTTTCACACATCAACGTTTAACATCGATGTTGCAATATCATCGTTGCAACATTGTGAAACGTTATATGTGTTACCTTCTTTGATGGGAGAGTTGCATTTTAGGTTTGTGGCTTATTTTATTAACTGTGGTTATACTAATTTAATTTGATGTGTGAAGAAACAAGTGTTGATAATGTTGATAGTTTTTATTAACAATCACATTTTAGAGTATGTTAATATCCATATTAATAGTATTAAATTAAATGCATATACATAGAAAGATATAAATGCATAAACTATTACACACTACAGTTAACACGTGAAAGGATTTCGTAGACTCTCGCCTTTCTCCATGTGATTTCATTCTCTCTTTTGTTTTTCAGATCGGTTAGCATGTCGCAAATTTTCTGATCCTGTTTTAGTAGTTGTGACAGAAACTCTTCTGCATTCTTCTGGAAATCTGATGGAGGAGAGTGGAGGATTTCATCAAGTAATGCTATGTTGTTCCAGGTTTTGTTGTAATTATTGTCACTGATTATGCCGACTTTTATGTATAGTTCTTCATCTGATCTTTTTTCTTTGAGTGACCAGATCGAGAATTGTGTTTTAACATCACTGGTGTCTGACCAGTGGTAGAAGCATCTGTTTGCCATCTATATTTTTGTTGGATTTACTGATTTTGATTTATTTTTGACAGACAGTGATTTATAAGACAATTTGTTGATGATTTGAATCAAACTAATCATATGTCTTTTATAGTGTTTAAAACGCGTCTATGTGGTAAATGAAGAGGTTAATTGTAATTATGATAGTTTTTTTTTTTTCCTTTGAAGCTTTAAAATTTGTCCATTGGGTTTCTTAATATTTAATTTTATAGTTTTCCCATAAAAGCTGGGGTTTGAAAAGGTTTCTGCATTAAAGGGTTGTTGTTTTGAAACATAAATTTATATGTTTATATTAAATCTACACGTTTTGCTTGGTTAGATTATTAAATGTCCAATGAGTTTAAATCTGATCTCTTGGGTTGTTAGCTATTTCACTATATAAACACATTGCTACTTCACCTGTTTTTCATCACGTTTTGCTACAAATATATCATTCTTTCACATCACTTGAGTAATATATAAGTTATAATGGCGTCATACACTTCTGCAGAGTCTGATGATTTAAAGCGGCGCTTTATCAGGCAAATTGAGGAACATGTGTATGAGGATAGGGCTACTCTTCAAGAGCTGAGGAGATGTTTTGATGGACCACATGTTGGTCTGTTCACGAGAGAGCAGGTTTCTAAAAACTTGATGCGGATGCCTTCAACTTCCGTTCGTGGCCTTTGTGTTGCCGGTAATACAGAGTGCGGTGATAGAGACGTGGAGTTCATGGCGATGCTCAAGGATATACATCGAGAGGTTCAGCAATCGATGGAGTTTAAGCTAAAATTTCTTAATTATTGCTGTTATTGTTAGATTTGAAAGTTTCGTTGTTTAGTATGTTATGTAATTGTTGATAATTTAATGTCACGAATAAATGAATAATTTTTAATCCTATTAATCTTTGTTGTCGCTTTTTACTTCTACTTATTTAGTGTCTGAGTTTGATTTAGATTATGTTGATGTTGAATTGTGTGTGAACAGATATTTGGTAAGTCAACAGAGGTTTAATAGGATTAAAGGTTGGTTTAAGGTGAACAGATGAGTGCAAAGACAAAAAAATGTATACAATTTGATCATCAATAAGAGTTTTTTTGAAGAATGTGCTCCTCCAAGTTACAAACACACCAGTATTTGCTGTTGTAAAAGGTCTGTTGTAGCTATAAAAGGTAAAAGAGAACATCTGCTGATGAAGAAAGTATGAAAAAGCAAAGTTCTGCTATGGGCCAACAGATGTTAAAGAACAAAATATGATATTCAAATTATGCTGCTCAACAAAGGTCTATATAGTAACAATGGTTAGGCTAATAGCAGATGTTGGGAGTTTGTTAGGCTATTAGATGTTGCTCACTAGGTGAACATTGTGATTGTAATCTGTGTATAAGCATGCTGCTAACATCATTCTTCTCATTCTTATGAAACAACTGTTTATCCTAATGACTGTTGATTTACCATTGCTGAATAAATGAATAAATTTTAATCCTATTAATCTTTGTTGTCGCAATTTACTTTTACTTATTTTAGCAGGCATAAGTATTATTATATAGTTTTGAATATCATCTGAGGATTGCAGACCGATATTGATGTAGATGTGTAATTGTGTCTGAGTTTGATTTAGATTATGTTGACGTTGAATTGTATGTGAACAGATGAGTGTAAACACAAAATAATGTATAAAATTTGATCATCAATAAGAGTTTTTTTTGAAGAAATTGATCCTCCAAATTACAAAGAGTCAATACTTGCTGTTGTAAAAGGTCTGTTGTAGTTAAAGTCTGGCAAAAGAGAGCATCTGCTAATGAAGAATGTCTGAAGTCGCAAAGGTCTGCTATGGGCCAACAGATGTTAACGAACAACATATGATATTCAAAATATGTTGCTTAACAGAGGTTTTCATAGTAACAGTGGTTAGGCTAATAGCAGATGTTGGGAGTTTGTTAGGCTATTACATGTTGCTCACTAGGTGAACATTTGTAATTACAATCTTTCTATAAGCATGTTGCTGACATCATTCTTCTGAAACAACTGTTTATCCTAACGACTGTTGATTTACCACTGCTGAAAACAACTGTTTTTGAAACCTCTGCTTGGCTAAAAATTCATCCACTGCTGAAAGGTATCGTCTGTTGTCATAATTTATGTTTATCCTAATGACTGTTGATTTACTATTGTTTCCAACCTCTGTTGTTACCCAACAGAGGTTTCCAAACAATTTGTCATCCATTATTAGAACTGCTTAGGTTAAAAGCATGATGATGAAAGCATTATTCTCATTCTTATGAGAAAAAAGTTTGTTATTCTGCTGCATATATTTCCATTTCTATTTTATCTTCTTCCATTGTGATCATCTTAACTGTCACAACAATCATAACTTCTGTTTATGCTAACGACCCGTTGACTTACGCTGTTCCTAACTTCTGTTGTTGGCCAACAGAGGTTTCCAAACAACTGTCATCCATTATCTGTAATACCGTTTAATTACTATCCGATTTAAATGAAAATATGCAGGATTTTATAATAAAAGTACTTCACTTTAACATAAGTACAAAATCAAAGTTTTAAAGTAATCACATACTAGTCAACTACCAACTAGTTTAAACATTCATAACATGATTAGCAAAATTTTTTACATCAAAAACATTGTCTAGACAAGGTTAAGTTAACGCGGAAGCTTCAAAAGTTTGTGTTCGGTTCTTGATAACATGCTTGATCGCCATCCGGAAAGATCCCATCATTACCTAGAGTCAAAACCACTTAGAAAGTTAGTCTTGACATTAATATAATGCATATAAACAATTCCTAGTATCGAATCGTCAAAAATAAAATAAAATTTCAGTTTTTGCCCTGTCGCGTGTCGCGCCAGAACCTTCTCAACTTGTCGCGTGTCGCGACGGCTCTCGCGTGTCGCGCCGGATCTAAGTGATCCTGTCGCGTGGCGCGGGGGATACCATTTTCCAGCAAGTGCAGGTTTTTGACCTGCATTTCCTGCCAGTTCCGGAAATTCCAAATTTCAACTTCAATTGTCCATAACTTTTGATCCGTAAGTCCGTTTTAGGTGATTCTTTTTCCAATACGTCTGTAATTTCATTACCGACGTGCCTATTACAATTATCATACCGAAAATTTGATTTACGGACCGAACGACTAAAAAATCACTAAACAATTATTCGACCCATTCTATTTACACCCATTTTTGCTACCATTTCAATAGTAAACATAAGGCGCCTTATACCCAACATCCGGGGCTTATTATCACCGACATTTCATTACCAATCTCATGGCTTCATGCTCTTGTGATTATTATCGCCAATGCTAACTGTTACAACACTAACACTACTAATTACACCATTATTCGACCCGTTTGGCTCATCTATGGAATCCTACATTACAATGACTACCAAACGATTTCTAGTCGATTCTTAACCTATTAATTCAAGTAAGGAACATTGTCACTTCAATCAACACAACTTTTATTCTACAACACAACCATACATGTTCTAATATCAAATCACTTAATGTAACGAATCAGGTTACATTCCTTCAAAGCACGCCTTCAAACGCAAATCGCCACCGGCTTGTCCACTTGACGCTCCGGTATCTTTTCCTATAGAGTTCAATCACAACCCGTTTAGAACTATTTTCTTAACATATAACGCATAACTTGCCGAAACTTACAAATACGCGTTTTAACCCAATTTTTCATGTTTTAAGCCTTCTTTGAGGCATTCTTACAAACACTTTAAAGGCAGAATTTTATACACTTTATTATGTTCATGGCTTGTTATTTAGCCGATTTTAACATCCATTAACATGTTCATATCAACTTTCGCACTTACAACATCTGAATTTACTTACTAAAATTCAAATTACACTTGAACAACTATCAATTTCTAGTCTTTAACATGTTCATACAAAAACCCACTTATCACCTTCAATGGTGATCATGAATTCACAAGAATTAGGCCTAATTTCATTATATACTTGTCTAGGGTTTATCCCTGGACACTATATTGTTCCTATATCATCTAACAAACATGCATCCTTAATTTCGAATTCTCTAAATTTACTCAGAATTTCAACTAGAGATTTCTCATAAAAATTTCTCATACCTTATGACTCCTTTTTCAGTGGGGATCACTATTCCGTGCTCGTATTTTGATTTAGAACGGATTTTGATCTTCAATTTGAGAGATTAAGTGTGAACTAGGGTTGTGGGGGTTTTCTCCTGGTCGCCCTGTGCTTGTATCGATCCAGATTATTAAAATTATTTTCAATTTAATCACTTTTGGTCCCCTAACTTTCATTTAGTTCATGTTTAGTGCTTTTAACCCTCTCATAAGTTACTACAAAATTTTTATCTAACTAGGTTATTTTAAATCCTAGTTAGTTCACTTGTTTAATTACCAACCTTTTATTTTAAATAAAAGATTTACATTTTCGGGGTGTTATAAGTCCACCCCCCTTAAAAGGGTTTCGTCCTCGAAACCGGGAAATACGTACCAAATAGTGTAGGGTAGAGCTGTTGCATCTCCTCTTCAGACTCCCATGTGGTATCCGAGCCCTTTTTGTTTTCCCATTTGACCTTTACTTGATTAATCACTTTGTTTCTCAAGCTTTTTACTTTACGGTTTAGAATCTCAATCGGCTTCATTGTGTAGTTAAGACTGTTATCCACTTCAATGTCATCATAATGGATATAAGCCGTTTTGTCAGCTAAACATTTACGGAGTTGTGACACATGAAATGTGCCATGAATTCCGCTCAATTCTTCCGGTAATTCAAGGCGATACGCTACCTTGCCGACCCGTTCAATGATTTTAAATGGCCGATAAACCTTGGGCTTAATTTCCCTCTCTTTCGGAATCGGATGACGTCCTTCCAGGGGGAAACCTTTAACATAACCATGTCGACTATCTGAAATTCAATCGGTTTTCATCTTTTGTCGGCATAAGACTTTTGCCTGTCTTGGGCCGCTTTCAAGTGAGCTCGAACCACATCGATTTTCTCGTTAGTGGCTTGAACAACATCTTTGTGGGCCAGTTCACGTGGACCCACTTCACCCCAACACACCGGGGTTCTGCATTTCCTACCATATAGCATCTCGTACGGAGCCATACCGATGCTTGCATGGTAACTATTATTATACGAAAATTCGGCCAACGGTAGATAAATGTCCCAACTTCCCCCGAAGTCGATGATACATGCCCGCAACATATCCTCCAACGTCTGTATTGTTCTTTCACTCTGCCCATCCGTCTGAGGATGGTATGCGGTGCTGATAAAAAGTTTCGTTCCCTTCTGTTCTTGAAAATCTCGCCAGAAGTTTGAAGTAAACCGGGTATCTCTGTCCGACACAATGGATACCGGTACTCCGTGACGTGCCACTATTTCGTTTGTATATACATCAGACATCTTTTCCGAAGTATACGTCTCGTGTATAGGAATGAAATGAGCACTCTTTATCAATCTATCCACAACCACCCATATAGCATCGAATCCTCAGCTCGTTCTAGGCAGTTTGGTCAACAGGTCCATGGTGATATGTTCCCATTTCCAAACCGGGATTTCCAATGGTTGCAGTTTACCATATGGGTTTTGGTGTTCAGCCTTGACTTGTAAACAAGTCAAGCACTTCTCCACATACTTTACTACATCCATCTTCATTCCGGGCCACCAATAGTTTTGTTTCAGATCATTGCACATCTTGGTTGCACCTGGATAAATAGAATAACGGGATTTATGAGCTTCATCGAGTAGAAGTGTCTTAATTCCACAGGAATTTGGGACCCATATTCTTCCGGATCGAGTCTTCAACCCGTTGTTACCATCCGCCAAATCCTTCAGCTGACCGACTATTCTTTCATTTTTCAAGTTTTCCTCTTTCACTGCCTCTACTTGTGCTTCTCGGATACGTTCAAGTATACCCGAGGTTACAACAAGCTGCATCGACCTTACTCGTATTGGGACATAATCCGATTTTCTGCTCAAAGCATCCGCCACAACATTTGCCCTTCCGGGGTGGTAATGTATTTCGCAATCGTAATCTTTCACCATTTCTAACCATCGTCTTTGTCGCATATTTAACTCCTTCTGATCGAAGAAGTATTTTAAACTCTTGTGGTCGGTGAATATGGTGCACTTTACCCCATATAAATAGTCCCTCCATATTTTTAACGCAAACACCACCGCCGCCAATTCGAGATTGTGCGTGGGATATTTCTTTTCATGTGCCTTCAGTTGCCTCGAGGCATAAGCTATTACCTTGCCTTGTTGCATTAAAACACATCCGAGCCCTGAAAGTGAGGCATCCGAATAGACTACCAGGTCTTTGACTCCGTCTGGCAACGTTAATACCGGAGCTTGGGTTAGCTTTTCTTTTAGCGTTTGGAACGCTCTTTCTTGTTCGACACCCCAAATGAACTTCTCCTCTTTCCGGGTTAACTTGGTTAGCGGTGACACAATCTTGGAGAAATCTTGAATGAATCTCCTGTAGTAACCCGCGAGCCCTAAGAAGCTTCTAATTTCCGAAGGATTCTTCGGAGGGCTCCATTTCGATACAGCCTCTATCTTTGATGGATATACCAATATTCCGTCGGCACTTATGATGTGGCCGAGGAATTGCACCTCTCGTAACCAAAAGGCGCATTTTGAAAATTTTGCATACAATCTTTCTCGTCTGAGTATCTCTAACACCTCTTGTAAATGATGCGCATGATCTGCTTCGCTTTTCGAGTACACCAGAATGTCGTCGATAAACACGATTACCGACTTATCCAACATCGGTTTGCAAACCCGGTTCATAAGGTCCATGAAAGCCGCGGGTGCATTTGTCAGCCCGAATGACATCACGAGGAACTCGTAATGTCCATATCGCGTGCAGAAAGCCGTCTTCGGTACATCCTCTTCCTTGACCTTTAATTGGTGATATCCCGATCTAAGGTCGATTTTCGAAAACCAATTTGCACCTTGTAATTGGTCAAATAGATCGTCTATTCTCGGAAGCGGGTATCGATTCTTTACCGTGAGTTTGTTTAACTCCCGGTAATCGATACACATTCGCATGCTTCCATCCTTCTTTTTCACAAATAGTACCAGCGTGCCCCAAGGAGACACGCTCGGCCTTATAAATCCTTTGTCGAGCAAGTCTTGAATTTGCGACATCAATTCTTGTAACTCCGACGGCGCGAGTCGGTACGGCGCTTTAGCTACGGGTTTCGCGCCCGGAACCAATTCGATTCCGACCTCTACCTCCCGTTCGGGCGATATCCCGGTAGATCTTCCGGAAACACATCTTCGAAGTCAAGCACCACCGGTACTTCTCCAATCTTCAGTGATTCTTTCTCGGGCTCATTCACGTATATCATAAACGCCTTACATCCATGCTTCATAAGCTTGTGAGCTTTCAACATCGAGCATATTATAGGCTTGCCTCCCTTCTCGCCAAAGATGGTGACGTGTTTTCCACTCGGAGATGTTAACTTTATCTCCTTTCGGAAACACACGACCTTTGCGTGGTGTCGAGATAGCCAATCCATCCCAACAACTACTTGAAACTCTCCCATCGACATCAGGATTAGATCTATTAAGTATTCCTCATCATCGATACTTAATTTACAACCTTGACAAACATCACAAACTATGAAACTTTTGTTGTCCCCTATTTCAACTTCTAAGGGCACAGATAATTTCGTCAATATAAATGAAGGATGTCGAATAAATCCATGTGAAATAAAGGATTTATTCGCACCCGTATCAAATAATACACATGCAGGAATCGAGTTTATTGCGAATATACCTGAGACCACATTAGGTTCTGTTTTTGCTTCAGCCGCTGTCAGTTGGAAGGACCTCGCCTTCGCCTTTGAAGTTTCTATCGGAGATTCCTTGGTGTCTTTCTTTCCAACCAAGTCCGGGCATTCGGACTTTTTATGGCCCGGTTGGTAACACTTATAGCACACAGAAACCTTCCCCGGACATAACGATGTGGTATGCCCCGTCTTCCCACATATGGGACACGGCTTGTCTTTGAAGCGGCACTCACCCTTGTGCCCCTTTCCACACACCTTGCAACTCGGCGACCCACCTTTCACATCCGCCTTCTTCCCCGATTCAGCCGTTCGAGCTTTCTTTGTAGGGCTCGAGTTAACATCTACTACCCTTCGTTCACCCCTCTCGATTTGCTTCTTAAGTTTAATTTCTCTCTCTCGAGCCGTATTTATGATCTCGGTAAGCGTCTCATACTTGGAAGGGGTCATGAACTCTCGGTGCTCAGCACTTAACATATTATAATAATAATATATTTTCTGCTCCTTCGTAGTCACTAACTCATCACAGAACCTCAACTTGTCCATGAATATACCCGTTATTTTATCAATCGTTTCACCCCTTTGTCTTAATTGGATAAACTCCTCCTTGATCATGTTGATGACTACCTTGGGACTATGATGTTTAAGGAATGGCACCTTAAACTCGTCCCATGTCATGGCCCTTGCCGCTTCGGCTCCTATCTCCTTCTTTTTGTTGTCCCATCAATCCTTGGCTTGACCCCTTAACTGACCCGTTCCGTAAGCCACAAAATCGCTTACGTCACAGTGGGTTTTCAAACACCCCTTCGACGTTGCTTAGCCATCTTTGGCATATTATCGGATCGACCTCCCCATTGTAAATTGGCGGTTTACACGCCATAAACTCCTTGTATGAACATCCTTTACGTTTTCCTGATTTTTCTTTCATAAGGTTGACGTTGTCTTCCAACCTTTTAACTCGTTCTTCGACCAATGATAACACCGTGTTTTGAATTTTTTCTATGAAACCGGATAGACTTCCCTTAATTGCCTTTCCCACTTCTTCGGCAATTATTTCTTTCATTTGTTCGGTGCTTTTCGGCACCGGATCATCGTCATTCCTTTCCGTCATCTTGAAACTGAAATGTTTACATCAATTATTAAACATTTCCTTTATAACATAGCTTTATTTACTTCGGTTTAGCCAAGTTCGTAAATTGCTTTAACCGTTCTCTTTTAGTGCACTTTCCGGGTTTGAGTGTGTTAACACACTCTTCCCGTGCACCTTAATTCCCATCTCTTTTACTTATATAGGATAAGATCTACTAAAATGAATAATTAATCCTTACCGAACGATCGATCAAGCTTGAACCAAACACTTTGTTGACAACCTTAAGCTCTGATTACCAACTTGTAACAACCGTTTAATTACTATCCGATTTAAATGAAAATATGCAGGATTTTATAATAAAAGTACTTCACTTTAACATAAGTACAAAATCAAAGTTTTAAAGTAATCACATACTAGTCAACTACCGACTAGTTTAAACATTCATAACATGATTAGCAAATTTTTTTACATCAAAAACATTGTCTAGACAAAGTTAAGTTAACGCGGAAGCTTCAAAAGTTTGTGTTCGGTTCTTGATAACATGCTTGATCGCCATCCGGAAAGATCCCATCATTACATAGAGTCAAACCACTTAAAAAGTTAGTCTTGACATTAATATAATGCATATAAACGAGTCCTAGTATCGAATCGTCAAAAATAAAATAAAATTTCAGTTTTTGCCCTGTCGCGTGTCGCGCCAGAACCTTCTCAACTTGTCGCGTGTCGCGACGGCTCTCGCGTGTCACGCCGGATCTAAGTGATCCTGTCACGTGGCGCGGGGGATACCATTTTCCAGCAGGTGCAGGTTTATGACCTGCATTTCCTGCTAGTTCCAGAAATTCCAAATTTCAACTTCAATTGTCCATAACTTTTGATCCGTAAGTCCGTTTTAGGTGATTCTTTTTCCTATACGTCTGTAATTTCATTACCGACATGCATATTACAATTATCATACCGAAAATTTGATTTACGGACCGAACGACTAAAAAATCACTAAACAATTATTCGACCCATTCTATTTACACCCATTTTTGCTACCATTTCAATAGTAAACATAAGGCGCCTTATGCCCAACATCCGGGGCTTATTATCACCGGCATTTCATTACCAATCTCATGGCTTCATGCTCTTGTGATTATTATCGCCAATGCTAACTGTTACAACACTAACACTACTAATTACACCATTATTCGACCCGTTTGGCTCATCTATGGAATCCTCCATTATAATGACTACCAAACAATTTCTAGTCGATTCTTAACCTATTAATTCAAGTAACGAACATTGTCACTTCAATCAACACAACTTTTATTCTACAACACAACCATACATGTTCTAATATCAAGTCACTTAATGTAACGAATCAGGTTACATACCTTCAAAGCACGCCCTTCAAACGCAAATCGCCACCGGCTTGTCCACTTGACGCTCCGGTATCTTTTCCTATAGAGTTCAATCACAACCCGTTTAGAACTCTTTTCTTAACATATAACGCATAACTTGCCGAAACTTACAAATACGCGTTTTAACCCAATTTTTCTAGTTTTAAGCCTTCTTTGAGGCATTTTTACAAACACTTTAAAGGCAGAATTTTATACACTTTATTATCATGTTCATGGCTTGTTATTTAGCCAATTTTAACATCCATTAACATGTTCATATCAACTTTCGCACTTACAACATCTGAATTTATTTACTAAAATTCAAATTACACTAGAACAACTATCAATTTCTAGTCTTTAACATGTTCATACAAAAACCCACTTATCACCTTCAATGGTGATCATGAATTCACAAGAATTAGGCCTAATTTCATTATATACTTGTCTAGGGTTTATCCCTGGACACTATATTGTTCCTATATCATCTAACAAACATGCATCCTTAATTTCGAATTCTCTAAATTTACTCAGAATTTCAACTAGAGATTTCTCATAAAATTTCTCATACCTTATGACTCCTTTTTCAGTGGGGATCACTATTCCGTGCTCGGATTTTGATTTAGAACGGATTTTGATCTTCAATTTGAGAGATTAAGTGTGAACTAGGGTTGTGGGGGTTTTCTCCTGGTCGCCCTGTGCTTGTATCGATCCAGATTATTAAAATTATTTTCAATTTAATCACTTTTGGTCCCCCAACTTTCATTTAGTTCATGTTTAGTGCTTTTAACCCTCTCATAAGTTACTACAAGATTTTTATCTAACTAGGTTATTTTAAATCCTAGTTAGTTCACTTGTTTAATTACCAACCTTTTATTTTAAATAAAAGATTTACATTTTCGGGGTGTTACATTATCACAAGAGAGGTTTTGATGTGGACAGATGTTAGCCATCAGATATTTGTAACTACTGCCACGTCGGCATTCACTTAGTTACAAAAGTGTTGATTATATAATTATTTAAAACATATTTAATTTTAATATATTTATATATAGTATAAATATTACAATTTTAATTTTTTTTATCCCTTAGTTACAAAAGTGTTGTTTATATACAATTTGTAATAACAATAATACTTATACCTTACTTAAATTAATTAACTACACATTATTTTACCCTTATGTAAATATCATAAATCAATGAAGGCTGTTTGTGTAACTATATGTTAAATCAGTTGAAATTCGGGGGAACGAACAGTTCTGTGCATACAGACCATCATTACACATCAACAACTATTATCTTTCAAATCTTCACCCAAAATACTTCTTCATCACCTTGTTTGAAAAGGGTTCAACATTCATCCCTGTCTTCTTCTACGACAGACTTCAATCGGCCGATTTCATTGTTGATTTACTAAGAACAGGTATGTACATTCAACTTATGATGAAGTTTATAGTCTTTTTTCGGTCTTAAATGAATCGAATCATTGTAGATATACCATTATAGACAGTTGCGAGTACAAATTGAAAAAGGATTTAGGTAAGTAGTTGTATTATTTATGGAGAACATGTTAAAGGATCATTATTTGGAAAAAAAATTCAGTAGATAATCTCTGTTTTCAAGCATAGATAATAGCTGATGTTAGTGTTTATCAAAAAATCCAGATTCTCAGTTATATAGTATCGTTAGGGTTTATTCAATGCAGTTTCGGAAGTTTTCTTTTTGTGCGAGTAATATACTCTGTTTCAGTAGATATTCTCTGTTTCATGGATATATAAAATCCTGATTTTATGTTCTTTGTTGGTGCATATTTGTGACAACAGCTTAGATTTGGTCTTTGGATATCTTGTAATTAGATAAACGATAAACGGTTAGCGGGTTTAGCTTGGTATTAGTGAGTTGTAATGTTTGGGCTAACCAAACCCACACAAATTGGGCGTATGGGGGCTAACCAAACCCACACAAATTGAATCGTTTAAGACCTTCTGTAAAAACTTGGGAATTTTTGGAACATGTTAACTATTTTATTAAAATCCCCGAAAACAGCCCAGTTTTGAAGACTAAAGCTGAAACGACATAAGTAGTGATTTGCGTGTCAAAATGTCGGGTAGGTTATCTGAGAATAGTCTAACATGTTATGTGTCAATAAAAGTGTTATGTGCAATGTCGTATGTTTGCTTATGAACGGGAATAGATGGGAGGCTTATATGTGTAACAACCCTCGGTAAAACCAAAACCCTCATAATATTCCGACTCTCTAAATATACTATAAAATGTCTCAATATGTTTTATATTATACCCCGTATGTGAAAACCGAGCCCTAGTTATGTTATATATATAAAATAAAATTAAAAATCTGAAAAGTTAAGCTGAGGCGGGCCGCTTCAACTTAAGCTTATGTTAACGCGGGCCGCGCGGACTCGTGATACGCGGATGCATCCGGTGCTGACACGTGTCGCAATCGTGTCAAGCCTACTCAACGACTCAGCTAAGCTACTGCGTTGACTTATGTTAACGCGGGCCGCGTCAATGTTCCCTGTCTTTTACGCGGGCCGCGTGAAGGGCAGATTACACAACTATAAATAGCAGACATCAGTTTTCAGTTTTCGTCGCTCATTTCTTATTCTCAATCTCGAATTCTGAAAGTATAGGCATAATATTTGGGAATTATACCCCTAAATTAGCGAGGTTCTGCTCCGTTGTAAGTATTATAACCCCAGTTTCATAATAGTTACGCTGCCCGATTGATTTAGGGTTCCGTAACAACTGTCGTGGTTCTGCCCGACGTAGTTGTTGGAATGCCGTCTCGGGGAGGGTATCATTAATAATTTCAAAGGGTTATGGTACTAACCAATGTACATTTGTATAAATTATAGATTATACCCAGGAAACCCTTACGAAAAGCCTAAG
Source organism: Helianthus tuberosus (assembly GCA_030545235.1). Classification (NCBI taxonomy): domain Eukaryota; kingdom Viridiplantae; phylum Streptophyta; class Magnoliopsida; order Asterales; family Asteraceae; genus Helianthus; species Helianthus tuberosus. The sequence goes on from CM060441.1 coordinate 66,011,620, forward strand.
ACAGCAATGTGAGTTTATCCTCTTTTTGTTAATGTTTTTGGTAATGTTTTACCAAACCTTAAATGTTTTACTATGAAATTAAGCGGTGATTGAGTCTTTGTAGTTCTTCAATTACTGCCGGTATTATGGGGTTTTGTATACAAAATTTACTACGAGTAGTAGTAAGTCTGAATGACAGTGCATTACCATTGGACGACGAGTTAGCCAATGGGTAATTTGACCATAGCCATAGATCCGGTCGAGTGGCAAATACTGAATGAGTAATTGTGTAGAAATAAACAATGTGATCGCTCTCAATACTGTTTTAATTGATAAAATGTTTCTTGATTAAACTGGGATTCACTCACCAGTATTTCCGACTGACAAATGTTTTTAAAACACGTTACAGGTAACACAATGTGAACAGCCAATTAGTGAAAAGCCAGCTGGAGAGCACTGAAGGCTTGGGAAAATGTGGCTATAAAAGTTACCTAATAAACGATGTTTTAAATTCAATAAAATAGGATTTGTCCCTATAATGTATTGTAATAAGAAACTTGGGTTTTGCCCATGTTATTATTAATATATAAGAAGGTGGTTTTACTCTGATAAACATTTCCTAACTACGGTCCTGATGTAAATTCCGCTGCGAGACTAAATAAAACGTGATACCACCAAACTCTGTGATCACGTCCGCCCGTTCCCGGGAACAGGGATCGGGGGTTGTGACAGAAGGTGGTATCAGAGCCTAGCCACTGGTCTGAGCCAAAGAAGTGTTCTGCTGACACTTAAATTTTGAATTAATGTTAGGAAATAAAATAAGGAAATATATGCATAACTGTAATTATGTGTTATGTGTTATTTGACTATCTGTTAGTTTTCAGTATGAGTGATCAAGGGCCATCAGACGTGAATCGTCAGTTAGCTGATTCACCTAAGAGTGAAGGTACATCATCACAGTTTGCCCTCTCAGGGTATGTTGCTGATCAAGAAGATGGGATATTTGCTTTTAGAGATAAATCTGAATAACCATTTCCTACTAAGAAACGAGGATAGTTCAGTAAAGAAGCTTTTGCTCGTAGGAAGAGAATGCGAAAATTGCAACAGCAAAGGGCTTTAGCAGCTATTAAGAGAGAGACAGATGCCCATACTCAAGAAATACTTAATAGAAGCCTAGCAAATTTCCATATCTTAGCTACAACTGCTGCTGACCCAAGTCTGGAACAATTAGTAACCCCACAACCACAAAACCCAGAACAACCCATGGAAATAGAAAATCAGGAAAACCAAGAAGAGATGTACAACTTTAATCCAGAAGAAATCCCTAGAGTGCCTGCACCAAACCCTATAGACCCGAATTATGACCCCTGGTGGGATGACAATAGAGACTTTGTGCAACGTTACCCTATCCAGGATTATCCACCCATACAGAACATAGAAGCTTACCCAGGCATGGACCCTTTAGATCCCTATTATGAAAATGACTATATTAGGGAAATATTAGAGGATCCTTACCAATTTCAGGAAATGTCACCCCCATATCAGGAAAATGCACCCCAGATTCCAAACCCAGTCCGAGAACCTGCACCCCCAATGAGTGCAGAAAACGTTCAAGAACTTAGGACTTTCGGGGAGGAAATTTTAGAGAGCAGTGAGAGGATGCGTCAGGTGGGAGAGCGTCTCGTATGGAAATACGATGAGCGCAATATGGATTTTTGGATAAATCCATATCCTTGAATAATTGGAATGGAGGAAGTAGTAGTAATAATAATAAAAATAAAAATAAAAAAATAAATAAAAATATGTGTGTACGGATGCATATTACTATTTTATTTCTGTTGGTATTGTAATCTTTATTTCTGTACTAGTGTGTAATAGACGCATAAGTATATGAAAAGAGTAAGTAGCAATGATCTACGTTTTTTGTTAGATTGTGTGTCATGTGATCAATTATATTACTTACTATTTTGTGATATTAATATGGGATACTTGTTTAAAATTCAGATGGCCGACCAAGAAAATCAAGTCAATTTGGATAATAACCCGGAAATCCAGAATGATAATATTCAGAATGATGATAATCTGAATAATGGGAATCCAAACAACAATAACAATGGGAACCAGATGGATAATAGTGCTATCCAACACATAGTAGCACAAGGAATTATAGATGCAATGCCATTTATACTTCAAACTGTTAAGGATGTTGATAATAAAAGTAGGCATAGCAGTAAGCGACCACTTGAACCAGAAAACAGCGTGAACAATGGACCTGTACTTCAAATGCCTATTCCTAAAAGAAGAAGAACTGTGCCTAACGGTTGTTCTTATAAAGAATTCTGGTCTTGTAAACCAATGGAATTCTCAGGCAATGAAGGGGCCATTGCAACCTTACGCTGGATAGAAAAGACTGAGGCAGTCTTAAGGATAAGTAAGTGTGCTAAAGAAGATAAGATATTGTTTGCTTCTAATCTGTTTAAGAATGCAGCACTAGAATGGTGGAACACTATCCTCCAGACAAGAGGAAGTGATCAAACCTATAATATGGAATGGGAAGAATTTAAAAACAAGGTAGAAAGGAAATTCTGCCCACCTAATGAAAAAGAACAGATAGCAAACAAATTCCTAAATCTTAGGATGACTGGTGTAGATAGCAAAGGGTACACAAAGCTATTTTTCGAATATGCTAGGATAGTGTCAACTCTTGCTTCACCAGAACCAGTGTTAATTTCCCGTTATATTTGGGGATTAATTGGAGAAATTAGACACGTAGTCAAGGCAGCTAGACCTCAAACTATAGAAGAAACTGTAGAATTAGCCAATACCTTGACTGATGAGTTAGTCCGTACCCGAGAAGAGGATCAAAGGAGGAACCTAACCCAGAAATTGACTCAAGAATTTCGTTCTGGAAATTCTAATCATGGGAGAAATGTAGGATCTACCTCTACACCCTACTGTAGGTATTGCAAAAGAAAGCATTCAGGAAGATGCTCCATATATTGTAACTTTTGCAAAATGCCGGGACACAAGGAAGAAAACTGCAGGAAGAAAGTTAACAGCAGGGTATGTTACAATTGCGGAGAACAAGGTCATATCAAACTGAACTGCCCAAAATTAGCTCCAGCCACAGACAACAAAAATACCAAAAATGCTAGAGCATTTGTGTTAACTGCAGATGAAGCCAGAATGATTCCAGATGTCATAGCTGGTACGTATTTAGTTAATGATGTTTTTGCTAAAGTATTATTTGACTCTGGTGCAAACCAAAGTTTTATTAATACATCGTTTTGCAAATTTCTAAATCAGTCATTAACTAAACTACCACTAGAATGCGTAGTAGAGACAGCTAATGGAGAAACTATTAGAATTTCTGAAATATTGCAGGGAGCAAGCATAGAAATTTTAAATCAGAAATTTAGTGCAAATCTATATCCCATGAATCTGGTAGGATTTGATGTTGTTTTAGGAATGGATTGGTTAATAGCCAATAAAGCCAATATGTTATGTGATCAAAAGTTAATCCAAGTAAATTCACCAAAAGGTAAAACGATCACAATTAAAGGAGATAAGCCCTTTCGATCTACTAAATTCATTTCTGCAATGAAAACTGCAAGTTGTATGAGAAAAGGTTCTATAGTGTATTTGATTTCTATAATCACTAACACTAAAGGAAATGATTTAAAAGATATTTCAGTAGTATCTCAGTTTTCAGATGTCTTTCCAGAAGAATTACCAGGATTACCTCCAGACAGAGAAGTTGAATTTAGAATTCACTTATTACCAGGAACATCACCAATTGCCAAAGCACCTTACCGTTTGGTACCTGCAGAAATGCAAGAATTGAAGAAACAACTAGACGAATTGTTAGAAAAAGGATTTATACAACCAAGTTCATCGCCGTGGGGAGCACCGATACTGTTTGTTAAAAAGAAGGACGGATCAATGCGTATGTGCATTGACTACCGTGAATTAAACAAGGTCACGATTAAGAATCGGTACCCATTACCGAGAATCGATGATTTGTTTGATCAATTGCAAGGAGCTCGATTTTTCTCTAAGATCGATTTAAGGTCAGGATATCATCAATTAAAGGTACAGGAAGAGGACATTCCTAAAACCGCATTTAGAACTAGGTATGGCCATTATGAATTTACTGTCATGCCATTTGGTTTAACCAATGCCCCAGCTGCATTTATGGACATGATGAACCGAATATGTAAGCCATATTTGGATAAATTCATAATTGTATTTATAGATGATATTCTAATTTATTCTAAGAATAAAGAGGATCATGCAAGGCATTTGCACATACTTTTAAGTTTGTTAAGAAAAGAAAAGCTTTATGCTAAGTTTTCTAAGTGTGAATTTTGGTTAGAACAGGTACAATTTCTTGGACACTTAGTCAATCATGAAGGAATTCATGTAGATCCAACAAAAATCGAGGCAATTACCAAATGGAAAACCCCTGAATCACCAACTGAGGTTAGAAGTTTCTTAGGATTAGCCGGTTATTATAGAAGATTTATTAAAGATTTTTCTAGAATAGCCATTCCTTTAACTAAGTTAACCTGTAAATCTGTTAAGTTTGAATGGGGAGTAAAACAAGAAGAAGCCTTTAGAATCCTTAAGCAAAGATTGACCCATACACCTATATTAGCATTACCAGAAGGAACTGAAGACTTTGTAGTCTATTGTGATGCTTCTAAATTAGGTTATGGACGTGTGTTGATGCAACGACAGAAGGTTATAGCTTATGCATCTAGACAACTTAAGAATCATGAAGAAAATTATTCAACCCATGATTTAGAATTAGGAGCTATAATTTTTGCTCTTAAGATTTGAAGACATTACCTTTATGGTAGTAAGTTTACCATATTTACTGATCACAAAAGTTTAAGGTATGTTTTCGGACAAAAAGAGTTAAATATGAGACAAAGACGTTGGATGGAATTTCTTAGTGATTATGACTGTAATATCCAGTATCATGAAGGAAGAGCAAATGTAGTAGCAGATGCTTTAAGCCGAAAGTATCATGAAAAGCCAAAAAGGGTACGTTCTCTTAAATTAAATCTGCAAGTAGATTTAAATGATCAAATAAGAGAAGCACAAGAATCAGTAATCAAGGATGATTCTGAAAAATTAAAAGGTATGTTAAAAGAATTAAAACAAGGAACAGATGGGATATGGAGATTCCATGAAAAGAGAATGTGGATACCTAAATTAGGAAATCTACGTAATCGTATATTAGAAGAAGCCCATAAATCTAAGTATACGATGCATCCAGGAAGTGATAAAATGTACCAGGATTTAAGGAAAAATTTCTGGTGGATAGGAATGAAAAAGGACATAGCAACCTATGTTTCTAAATGTTTAACTTGCTCACAAGTTAAAGCTGAACACCAGAAACCCTCAGGTTTGTTACAGCAATTAGAAATGCCAGTTTGGAAATGAGAATTAATAACAATGGATTTTGTTACTAAATTACCCAAAACTAGGAAAGGAAATGATACAATCTGGGTGATTGTAGATAGACTAACTAAGTCAGCTCATTTTCTACCAATGAAACAATTAGTAAGGAACAATTAGCTAAGTTGTATGTAAATAAAATTGTTTCTTTACATGGCATTCCTTTATCAATTGTTTCTGATAGAGATAGTAGATTTACCTCTCGTTTTTGGTCAAGTTTCCAAAAGGCAATGAGAACCAAGTTAAGGTTAAGCACAGCTTATCATCCTCAAACAGATGGACAAAGTGAAAGGACAATTCAGACAATGGAAGATATGCTTAGAGCTTGTGTAATTGATTTTGGAGGTAATTGGGACGATCACTTACCTTTAATAGAATTTTCTTATAATAATAGTTATCACACAAGTATCAATGCTGCACCATTCGAAGCACTTTATGGAAGAAAGTGTCGAACCCCAGTCTGTTGGGCAGAAATTGGGGAACAACAATTATCTGGACCTGAGATAGTGCAAGAAACAACTGAAAAGATTATTCAAGTCAAGGAACGACTGAAAGCTGCACGTGATCGACAAAAGAGTTATGCTGATAACCGATGCAAGCCATAAAAATTTCAGGTAGGAGATAAAGTATTATTGAAAGTCTCTCCTTGGAAAGGAGTGGTAAGATTCATCAAACGAGGAAAGTTAAGTCCCAGGTATGTTGGACCTTTTAAGATTATTAGAAGAATAGGACCTGTAGCCTATCAGCTACAACTGCCAAAGGAAATGGCAGGAATACATGATGTGTTTCATGTATCTAATCTTAAAAAGTGTTTAGCTGATGACTCACTGATAGTGCCTCTTAAGGATATAGAGGTAAATGAACAACTTAAATTTTTAGAAAGGCCTCTACAAATTGAAGACAGGAAAGTTAAGAATCTCAAGCATAAGAGACTAGTTCTAGTCAAAGTGAAGTGGGATTCCAAAAGAGGACCTGAATACACTTGGGAGCTCGAGTCAGAAATGAAAAGGAAATATCCGCATTTATTTCAGTAGATCTCGAGGACGAGCTCTAAACAAGGTGGGGAGAATGTAACAACCCTCGGTAAAACCAAAACCCTCATAATATTCCGACATTCTAAATATACTATAAAATGTCTCAATATGTTTTATATTATACCCCGTATGTGAAAACCGAGCCCTAGTTATGTTATATATATAAAATAAAATTAAAAATCTGAAAAGTTAAGCTGAGGCGGGCCGCTTCAACTTAAGCTTATGTTAACGCGGGCCGCGCGGACTCGTGATACGCGGATGCATCCGGTGCTGACACGTGTCGCAATCGTGTCAAGCCTACTCAACGACTCAGCTAAGCTACTGCGTTGACTTATGTTAACGCGGGCCGCGTCAATGTTCCCTGTCTTTTACGCGGGCCGCGTGAAGGGCAGATTACACAACTATAAATAGCAGACATCAGTTTTCAGTTTTCGTCGCTCATTTCTTATTCTCAATCTCGAATTCTGAAAGTATAGGCATAATATTTGGGAATTATACCCCTAAATTAGCGAGGTTCTGCTCCGTTGTAAGTATTATAACCCCAGTTTCATAATAGTTACGCTGCCCGATTGATTTAGGGTTCCGTAACAACTGTCGTGGTTCTGCCCGACGTAGTTGTTGGAATGCCGTCTCGGGGAGGGTATCATTAATAATTTCAAAGGGTTATGGTACTAACCAATGTACATTTGTATAAATTATAGATTATACCCAGGAAACCCTTACGAAAAGCCTAAGACAACAATGTGAGTTTATCCTCTTTTTGTTAATGTTTTTGGTAATGTTTTACCAAACCTTAAATGTTTTACTATGAAATTAAGCGGTGATTGAGTCTTTGTTGTTCTTCAATTACTGCCGGTATTATGGGGTTTTGTATACAAAATTTACTACGAGTAGTAGTAAGTCTGAATGACAGTGCATTACCATTGGACGACGAGTTAGCCAATGGGTAATTTGACCATAGCCATAGATCCGGTCGAGTGGCAAATACTGAATGAGTAATTGTGTAGAAATAAACAATGTGATCGCTCTCAATACTGTTTTAATTGATAAAATGTTTCTTGATTAAACTGGGATTCACTCACCAGTATTTCCGACTGACAAATGTTTTTAAAACACGTTACAGGTAACACAATGTGAACAGCCAATTAGTGAAAAGCCAGCTGGAGAGCACTGAAGGCTTGGGAAAATGTGGCTATAAAAGTTACCTAATAAACGATGTTTTAAATTCAATAAAATAGGATTTGTCCCTATAATGTATTGTAATAAGAAACTTGGGTTTTGCCCATGTTATTATTAATATATAAGAAGGTGGTTTTACTCTGATAAACATTTCCTAACTACGCTCCTGATGTAAATTCCGCTGCGAGACTAAATAAAACCTGATACCACCAAACTCTGTGATCACGTCCGCCCGTTCCCGGGGAACAAGGATCGGGGGTTGTGACAATATGGGCATAAACCGTTAAAGTGATGCATGTTATGTGATAGATACGTGTAGGAACTTTGTGCTCTATTTGAAGTCACTAATAAACTAAGTGGTAATCATACTAGGACTTGATTGACCGACCTTGACTGGTAGCTATTTTTGAGAGTCAAACCGAGCAACCAAAGGTGAGTTCACACCCTTACTAAGGCATGGGATTCCCGGTGGTTGGGAATGGGATTAAATAGCTGAAACGGAACTTGTAATTTCACCACTACTAGACTACTTACCTACGTCCTCGGATTGGGAAGGACGCCAGCGCTAAACCTACGTGCTCACTACGTACCACTGTCATCGGATTGGGAAGGGCACCTGCGCTAAACCTACGTACTCATTACGTACCACTGTCCTCGGATTGGGAAGGACACCAGCGCTAAACCTACATATTTAATATGTACCTCTGTCCTCGGATTGGGAAGGACACATATAAATACATCTAGTCTAGTGGTTTACAACATGGGGTAGCCCCCACCGTTTATGGTTTGGGAAAATAAGGAAAGTTGATTTAACCTGCAATTGCAAACAAACTCATAGTTCTTGAAAAACTACTTTATAACGAACACCTGCTGTGAACTCGCTCAACTTTGTTGTTGATTTGTTGTTACATGCCTTGCAGGTCGTTAGGTACTTATGGAGCTTGCGCGAGGAGGAGGTTGTTGTGGAATATGGACTGTTATGTCCCGTGCCTAATAAATAACCTTTATGAACTTATGGAACTTATGTTTGGTCGTTAAACTTATGAACTATGAACTTATGTTTTGGACCTACGTTTTATGCTTCCGCTGTTAACTTAAAGTCGGTTACTGTCTTTTGGTCATCAATTGTATTGTGGTTGGTTTATTTACTTAATTACGTTGTTCAATATGATTGGTGGCTCGATCCTGGTCATGTCACGCCTCCAAGCGGTGATACTCCGCATGGTGGATTTTGGGGGTGTGACAGATTGGTATCAGACCCATTGGTTATAGTGAACTTGGTTTTAAAAAGGGGAAAAGCTTTTTGATAAAACCAGACTATAACCTGTACAGTGCTCAACGATCCACAACGACGCTTCGCTCCACGTGCAAGACTCAACACCATAGGTGAAATGGTTCATGCTTACATTGCCTGTCTATTAGTTTACATAGTACATTGCATGCTTAGTTAATATAACAACTGATAATTGAAACCCTGTGTGTTTACTCTTTTCTGTCGTCCCACACTTACGCACTTTAGCGACACTTTTCTCACTTACGTTACCTCGTTATGAAGATCATGAGTGGACGCCTGAACTTGACGCAAGCCCAGCTGACGGCTCTAATCAACGAACGAGTTGCTGAGGCACTCGCAGCAGTTCCAGCAGGAGGTATAACCTGCCATTTCGACCTATCCTAGGATGATTAGATCCTACTCTCGCGAACCAACTCTCGTGCTTAACCTTGTCTTTTATTCTCGCAAAACAGGTCAACATGCTCAGCCTCGTGTGTGCACGTTCAAAACATTCATGGATTGCCGACCTAGTACTTTCAGCGGCACAGAAGGAGCTGTAGGCCTTCTTCACTGGTTCGAGAAGCTCGAGTCTGTTTTTGAGATGTGTGAATGCCCTGAAGATCGTAGGGTGAAATTTGCTACTGGAACGCTTGAAGGTGTTGCGTTAACCTGGTGGAAAGCACAGGTTCAACTGCTAGGGCTAGCGGTTGCTAATGCCACCCCATGGAACGGTTTCAAAGAACTAATCAAGGAAGAATACTGTAGTCGTGACGACATCCACAAGCTAGAGGTGGAATTTTTCAATCTAAAGATGACGGGGTCTGAGATTGAGGAGTATACGAAGAGGTCAAACGAGATGGCCATCTTGTGTCCTACTATGGTGGACCCTCCCATCAAACGTATTGAGCTGTACCTCAAGGGTTTGGTGCCAGACATTCAGAGTCACGTGACTTCAGCTAAGTTTGGCACCATTCAGCAAATCATCAAGTTGGCTCATCGTCTCACTGATCAGGCAGTGGAGCAGAACAAGCTGCCCAAGCGAATTAGCGCTACTACTACTACTGATGCTCCCAATGATAACAAGCGCAAGTGGGATGGAAATTCGGGCAAGGGTTCTACATCAGTTCAGTCATAGCAGCGAAAGACTGATGACTACCAGAGTCCTGGTCAGCAATCTTCTGGTAATCAAGGACAGGGTGGATACCGAGGGAACCACCCCAAGTGCAACCGGTGCCATAAGCATCATAGCGGGCAGTGCAACAAGGGTCGTTGCCTGAGGTGTAACAAGTTTGGTCATGAAGCAAAGGATTGCAGGAGCGCACGACCAGCAAATCAGAATCGCCAACAACAACAACAAGCTCCACAGAACCACCAGCAGCAGCAACAACAGGGCAATAAAGGATGCTTTTAGTGTGGAGCTGAAGGCCACTTTAAGAGAAACTGTCCTCAGCTGAATCAGAATCAGAACAACAACAACCAGGGAAACGGGAACAACAATGGAGGCAATAATGGAGGCAACAACGAGGGTAACAATAACGGAAATGGCGCCAGGGGACGTGTTTTCGTGCTAGGTCAAGGTGATGCAAGGAACGACCCCAACGTTGTGATGGGTAAGTTTCTTCTGGATGATTTCTTTGTTACTGTTTTATTCGATTCGGGTGCCGATACTAGTTATGTGTCCTTAAAAGTTAGTCAAATGCTTAAGCGCACTCCAACACTTTTGACCACCAAACACACGGTAGAGCTAGCAAACGGTAAAAGTCTCGAGGCCACACACGTAGTTAAAGGTTGTAACCTCGTCTTAGATGGTCAGACCTTCTCTATCGATCTTATTCCTATCGTCCTGGGTAGTTTTGACGTTGTTATTGGAATGGATTGGCTATCTCATCATCAAGCGGAGATTATTTGCAAGGAGAAAATCGTCTGCATTCCTCGTTCGGGTGAAGAACCTCTCATGATTCATGGCGACAAGAGTGGTGCTGTTGTGGGCATCATCCTTTCCTTAAGGCCCAGAAGTGTTTGCGTAAGGGCCACACTACCATTCTTGCACTCATTACTGACGCATCAATGGAAGAGAAGAGAATTGAAGACATTCCTATTGTGCGCGATTTTCCTGTGGTATTTCCTGAAGAATTACCTGGTCTTCCGCCTCATCGACAAGTCGAGTTTCAAATCGAGCTAGCTCCTGGAGCAGCACCAATAGCTTGTGCACCTTATCGACTAGCTCCGTCAAAACTTGAAGAACTGTCCACGCAATTACAAGAACTCTTGGAAAAGGGTTTCATACGTCCTAGCTCTTCGTCCTGGGGAGCTCCAGTGTTATTCGTGAAGAAGAAAGACGGAACCTTCAGGATGTGTATTGACTACCGCGAACTCAACAAAGTGACAGTAAAGAATCGTTATCCTCTTCCACGCATTGATGACTTATTCGACCAGTTGCAAGGGTCGAGCTATTACTCTAAGATCGATTTGAGATCGGGATACCATCAGCTGAGATTCCGAGATGAGGATGTCTCCAAAACAGCATTCAGAACTCGTTACGGCCATTACAAGTTTCTGGTTATGCCTTTCGGATTGACAAACGCACCAGCGGTCTTCATGGATCTTATGAACAGAGTATGCAAACCTTACATGGATAAGTTCTTTATTGTGTTCATCGATGACATCCTGATCTATTCTAAGAGTCAGGAGGAACACGAGCAGCATCTACGACTTATGCTGGAACTTCTTCGAGCAGAGCAACTGTATGCTAAATTTTCGAAATGTGACTTCTGGCTTCGCGAAGTTCACTTTCTAGGCCATGTGGTAAACAAGGATGGGATTCATGTTGATCCATCCAAGATTGACTCGATCAAGAACTGGCCTGCACCCCATACACCAACAGAAATCCGCCAATTCTTGGGTTTGGCAGGATATTATAGAAGGTTTATCAAGGATTTCTCAAAGACTGCGCAACCTCTCACTTCACTGACTCAGAAGGGTGTCACCTATCATTGGGGTGATGCACATGAGTCCGCATTTCAACACTTGAAGGAAAGACTTTGCAGCACACCTATCCTCTCATTGCCCGAAGGCACAGATGATTTTGTGGTTTATTGCGACGCTTCCATCCAAGGACTTGGTTGTGTGTTGATGCAACGTGACAAGGTCATTACCTACGCATCGCGCCAACTTAAAATTCATGAAAGAAACTACACTACGCATGACTTGGAGCTGGGAGCAGTTGTTTTCGCACTTAAGATATGGAGACATTACCTGTACGGTACCAAGTGCACCATTTACACCAATCACAGGAGTCTCGAGCATATCTTCAAGCAAAAGGAGTTAAACATGCGACAACGCCGATGGGTCGAGCTCTTGAATGATTACGAATGCGCGATCAAATACCACCCAAGCAAGGCCAATGTTGTGGCCGACGCCCTCAGCCAAAAGGATACTATACCTAAGCGTGTACGTGCGTTACAACTTACCATCCAATCTAACCTTCCCGCTCAAATTCGCGACGCTCAGGTTGAAGCATTGAAAGCAGAGAACATCAGGGCTAAGTCCCTATGAGGATCGAGACAACGGTTAGAACAAAAGGAAAACGGCGCCTACTATGTTAACAGACGCATTTGGGTTCCATTTTATGGAGGCTTACGCGAGCTTGTGATGGATGAAGCACATAAGTCTCGTTATTCAGTACATCCTGGTTCGGATAAGATGTACCATGATCTCAAGACTTCGTATTGGTGGCCTGGTATGAAAGCCAGCATAGCAACCTACGTTAGCAAATGTTTGACTTGTGCGAGAGTCAAGACTGAATATCAGAAACCATCAGGCCTACTTCAACAACCAGAGATACCTAAATGGAAATGGGAGCAAATTTCCATGGATTTTGTTACTGGCCTGCCCAGATCTCAACGCGGAAATGATACCATTTGGGTGATAGTGGATCGATTGACCAAGTCTGTTGGATCGATGTTTGACCCGATTGAGTCGATCAGAAGAGTTTTAAGTCCAGTTCAAAGGCGGAATCAGAGAACTAGACACAGAAACAACTTGATAATCTAATATCTGTCACTTATATTGCATTTAACAACTATTACAACCTTGAAAGAAATCCGGCAGCACTTCGTTACAATTCTGAAGTCATGTCCCAAATGAAACAACATGTGCACCTATTTATAGTGTGATGATTCCACTTATACGGACATGCCATATAAGCGAAATTACTTGTTTCTGATTTCACTTATATGTCATGTTCACATAAGCGAAATCACTCCCTTAACCTCTAACAATCGTTTCTCGAACCTCGTGCACTGAATATCCTATCTAATCTTATCCTATTACATGATACAAGACGAAGTCAATAGACGTAATGCACTAACAGACTCCCCCTCTAATATTGACGAAGTCTTCAGTGACTAATCTTCAATATGACACATCTTCAGTCTTGATCATTCTGCCTTTTCTTTCGTTCAGATTGTAACATTGTAAGCATCCAACAATCTTTCTCTTCTTCTATCAGCTTCAGGCTCCCCCTTTCATCAAGCTTCCGTGCTTTGGGATCGACACCTAGCTTTCCATCTACAAGCTTTTCAATGCTTCAAACTTGTCTTCAGACTCCCCCTTAGACTCTGCTCTCGGGATCGTAATCTGGTACATCTGCAATCACTCAAACATTCATAAATACAATGTTTTCATATTATCAATCAACTTCTCTAATCCACTCCCCCTATCAACAAACTATACAGATATGGCAGTGTTAAAGAATCCAACTCCCTCACAGTTAATCATCCAAGTTCAAGTTAATGACCTTGGAGATATCACAAACTGTTTTTGAAATTTTTGATTTTAATTCAAGTTTCAAATTAATGAACTTGTTTTATTTTTAGAAACACAATCAGCTTACTTAGATTTTGAAACTCAGCATTTCAGATATCGGTTGTCGAAAATAAAGCAGAAATCAAAATCTTTTTGTATTTTCTGAAAATATAAAGCAGTAAAGAAATATGTACAAACATATTTACAGACAATATTTTTGTTTGAGTATGCGTTAGAGGATCATATCAATTTTTGACAAGTCACAAGTACCGTTGAGCTTTTTAACACTTTAAGTATTAAACAATTCACTTAGATTGTCGATATACTGATCCACTTTAAATTCTCACACAATTTTCAATCTGTCCAGGATACGAATTAAGTGATTTAGAGACTTAAACTTATACGTGTGTCCCACCTCTTGAATATACTCCCGTATCCAGATCCCAATATTCAGTCTTACAGGTAATTATAACACAAATGATATCTGTAAGGGGTTAATAAATTATGAAGAATCATGAGAGCTCAGGTCAGAACTACCGTTCAGCAGAGAGATCATGACTCAACTTGTGGGTGTGTCCCATTTAGAGGATCTTTTTTACAACAGCATTGCTAAGCAATTTTATTGTCTTATCATATATGCTGAGGGTGATGCTATGTTTCAAGCATTTGCGGAAAGTATTATTCGAGGACTAGGTCAGAACTTCCATTCAGCAGAAGTCCCGGAATAATACCCCAGATATCATTGAGTATAAAGACCTAGTATATCAGAAAGAGGAATCTTTCAAACAAGATTTCAGGGGTTACCTATATATCCAAGTAGTGTTCCCCACGAAATAAGTAAGTAAAGATTTATATTTATATCCCGAACAAACCTACTAAATGTGCAAAAACCTATCGGCACATCATCAGTGAGACTGTTTAACACTATTTAATCATTACATTTCTTTAGCATACTGTAACTGTCTACTGATGTACTATCATTTCCTCTTTTTACGCAAAAACTCAAATTTTTGAATTTTATCATGTTTTTGACTTTTTCAAAATTTTCAAATGTTTTTGTATTTTCTGACAATATTACTCCCCCTAAAATGCAAAACCAATTAAAGAAAATTTGACAACCAATACTGATAGCTTTATCTCGCCATCCATTTTCTGCTTATCGTGTTCTGATTTGCAGAAAATATACATACCCCCATGATTTACAACACATTGATTTTTACAGTTTGAAAACCGTTTTTCAATCTGGTGAAAGTAATCATGTTTGTTCAGCCGTGAGGGTTTCGGCATATTCAATCAACACATATTTTTGTAATTTTGAATATTTGACAAAAATTAAAAACAAACATATTTTTGGTTTTTCAAATTTTTCAAATTTTTCAATTTTTAGGGTTTTTGAAAATATTGTTTATTTATTTACAGAAAACATATAAACTTCCTGTTTCAACCAACACAGGATCCAGCAGCCTCCTCTCCTCGTTGTGCCCGGCTGCTCCAACTTCCATTCTCACAATCTTTGGTATTCTTAAGCACCTGCACATTCAACTAACTGAATTACTTTAACAATTTAGCCCAAGTCTGTTGAACCTTAGGCATTTCAACACAATAATTTTCATTCAATGCTGGAAATTCTTTGTCATTTTTCACAAAAACTTTCGCAATTTTAACTTCAACTTTCTCATCTTTTACCAATTCAACATGTTTCTTAACACTCCATGTTTGACCTTTTGTTGTTCCTCGTTTGTAAAAATGTGAATCTTTTTGAACACTTTGATTTTGAACAACATTTTTGGTTTCCAAAACTCTTGAGGTTTTGTCATATCAACAGTTGTTTTCCAACTTTGTGTTGTTCTAAATCTGGGTGTGTGAGAATTCCAGATCTGTCTAGAATCGAACCTATTCGGGTCTGATTTCCAGTTTTGATTCGAAGCAAACTTGTTTGTGTTGTACCTCCAAGTTTGTTTTGAGTCAAATCTGGTTGACCTTTGTCTCACATTCTCAGATTTTTGTTTCTCAGCATCAATCTTCTTTCGATCAACATCCACAGGTTTTAGATTAGAACACTTGCGTGCAAGATGTCCTTTTTGATCACATTTGAAACATGTTCTCATGGACACATCTTTAACCTGTGGTTGTTGCTTTTCCTTTTTAGCAAAGAACTCATCATTAGACTGTCTCATTTTGAGTTCTTTTTCTTTTTCTAAACTGCCTCCTTGAACAAAACTCAATTTTGCCTGAAAATTTGGCATTTCATTTTTGTTTCGATTCTGTTTCTTCTTATAACCCAACCCAGCCTTCATGTTCTTCTTTTTGAAACCAGGTTTGTTATACGAACCTTTATGACTCTTACCAGCAAACTTTGAAATCTCAGACTTCTCAATCTCAACCATTTTGAAAACTTTGTCAATTTTGTCTGAAATCACATTCTGAATCGGGAATACAACATCTAAGAACAATTTGTCCGATCCAATCATGGTATAAACCAATCCCTTTGAATCATGATTCAAATTTTTCTCGGATTTTGTGGTTTTCAGATATCCATCATGAAGATTTCCTTCATCTTCATCCTGTGATTCAGATTTACCTGTATCAACTGACTCTTCTTTCAATACACTTTCAACGACTTTACCTACCACCTCTGAATCATTAGACTCATCAGATTTGGAATAGATTATGTCAATGTTGTCTGGCAATTGGTCTACCATGTTGAAAGCTTTTTCGACCTTTTCCTCATCATAAAATGCAAACTTTTCCGGTGGTGGAACTTGATGAAACTCTGAGCCAATGCCTTTCTTATTCTGCTCAGACTCACCATCACCCGGTTTTATATTGAAAATTCGTTCAAGCACATATGACGACACATGGTAACTCTTTAACTTGTTGTTATCCTGTTCTAAATCAGCAATCTGTCGCTTTAACTTAGCAACATCCTCAATATAGGAATTAACAACATCTTGTTTTATAGCATACATTCGTTTAAGTTCTTTGGTTGTTTCAGAAAGATAATTCATTCTTGATTGAGCATATTTCATTTCATCTTTTACTTTATCATATGACTCTTTTGTAATGTGATATGATAGTTTCATTGAGTCATATTCCTTTTTCATTTCTTGACAAGCAATTTCTTTTTGTTCACATTCATTTGTCATTTTCAAAACATTTTCTTTCAAAACTTCATTTTCTTTCTCTAATTTGTTACATTTTTCTGAAAGTTTTTCATCATTTTCTTTAAAAACTTTTTCTTTTTCTAGCATTTCTTTGCATTTTTCTTTGAAAATCTTTTCAATTTTTGTGAACTCAAAATCTCTTGTTCTAAATTGCTCATCTTTTTCAGTACAAGCTCTGCACGATTCCATGCATTTCTTGCACTGATCAATCAGTTTCAAGTTTTCAAAATCAGAATTTACCTCAGTGATTGGCACTTCGGTGTTTTCAGCAGCTTCTGTCTGCTCAGCAACATTCTGCTTTTCTTCAACACCGACTTCATCACCAACATTATCAGCTTCCTCATTCTCATTCTTTTCTTCAGTAACAGCTTTCTCAACCTCTTCATTCACAACAACTTCTTCACTTTTGATTTCCTTCACAGCTTCAATTTCAACAGTTTCTGCTTTAACCTCTTCAGCAGCTTTCTTCAGATTGTTCACCATTTCTTCAACATTCTTCTTCATTCTCTCCTCATCCCTTTTTCTCAGACATTATAACATAGCATATCTGATCTCCTTTTCAAATCTCTTAACGTATGTGTCATCTTTCAATACATTTCTATAGTATTCAGCTCTCAACGGAACTTTGAGAAGAACATCATCGAAGATTATGTCTTTCTTGGGAACAACCGGTTCTCCTTCTCTGTTATAATAGCATTCTCTCTTTTTATCCCATCTTTTGCTACCGACAGCCATCTCATACTCCTCTTGCATATCATCCATTCTGTTGTAGACCACATTTCTTTCTCTGTAAGTCTTCTCACTCAAGATCTCTTCTCGAGTTTTTTCTTTGATCTCAACATTTTCTTCATGGACTTCAGTAGTGTCTTTGTCTTTGTTTTCATCTTGAATCTCAGCAACAAGAACAAACTTTCTTTCTTCTGTCATAGCTCTTCCATGAGCTATTTTACGAACATTCTCTAAACGATCTTCTTCTGGACAAACTGTGCTCCAGTCAAATCCTTCATCGGGATAGATTACTGCATATGCTCTTGACTTTTCTTTTGGTTTATCTTCAATCAACTTTGGCTCTTCTCTGCTTCGATGGTAGATTGCCTTTCGATAATAGTCATCGTTGAAAGGACGTTCATTTCCTTCAGCAACATCAGAGTTTCTGCATTCTCTTTTGAAATGACCCTTTTGCCTACATCTGAAGCAGGTCACTTTGGATTTGTCAAATCCAAGCTTTGTTGAAGCACCTCCAAGTGATTGTTTCCCGGTAATCTCCATGTACCTCTGAGCTCTGCGAATACAACTAGCTAAACACCAACGAATGTCAATGAGCTCCATTTCTTCCGGATCAATCTGGTCGTAGTCTTCTTTGGTCAATTCGGAGTTTCCAATTTTGCCAGCTACAAGACCTTCATATGACTCCAGAACAGATGCAAGGAAACTCATTTGCTGCTTAGCTGCATTTATGCTCATTGCAGGAGAATTCTTCAGTTTAAGAGCAATGTTGCATAGAATTTCTTCAGATTCATCAGAATTTGTCTTTGAAGATGAATGATATCCAGAATGATGACTTGTTGAGGTTGTTGGTGGTTCTTTCATCTTTTCACCACTAAATGCTATTTTTGGTGAACCAACGCCTTTATCAGAAGGCACACTGCCTTTGTAGTACAAGCCAACGTTCTGTTGATGTGAAGAATCAGTCATCTTGTTTTGCTTTATCTATAAGTTCCTCTCTTGTTTTATTTATCTCTAATCTCTCCAATTCAATTTTAAGATGACAGAATCTCTCAATCATTTGTCTCACTGTCTCTCCTTTAATATTATCAAACAGATCAAATTCTTTCTTTAATAAAGCTATTTTGTTCTTTTTAATCTATTTACCCCCCTCAGCTTTAACTCGTAAAGCTTCCCAAACAGATTTAGATGACCCGTCATGTGTTAGTAAAGCAAAAATATCATTTCTGATTGCTGACTGGATCAATGCTATCATTCTCTGTTCAGCTCCATATTCAGCTTTATCTTCTCTGGAAAACTTTGTGAATACAAGATCTTTGCCTTTATCATCTTTTGGTTTTTCATATCCATACTCCAAACAGAACCAGCTTTCATGAGCATACGCTTTTGCCCAGTTGATGAAACGTTCTTTCCACCAGGTATAATCTTCAATGCTTTCCAGAGTTGGTGGCTTTGAGTGAGTTTCGTAAAAGTTATCGTGCTTGATGTTCTCATTAAGCACCTTAGTGATGGTTTTTGGTGTAACATTTGCAACCTCGGACGATTCGGATGTGAATGCGTTGAAAAACGTGTTATAGAATTCCTCAGCCATGATGTAAACCTTGACAAATACAAACAAACAAACAATCAGTACAATCAATAACAAATAAATTGTAACAGACTGACACTCGATCGACGTGAAATGATCTCGACACGAAAAAATTCACTTTTGGAGCGAAATAAGAAACTTGAGCGAATTCTTATTGACGTTGAGCAAAATCACATGTATCTTGGAGCAAAATCTCAAATGTTCACAAGAGTGGAATCACTGATGTTCACAAGAGTGGAATCACTGGTTGTCCGAATAAGCTGAATCACAGTGTACGAATAAGCTGAATCACAATGTACGAATAAGCTAAATCACTTTGTACGAATAAGCGGAATCACTTTGTACGAATAAGCGGAATCACTTTGTACGAATAAGCGGAATTAGAATTCTGAGTGACCTTTGGAGCAAAATCACACTTATCTAGTCGACAAAAGCGAAATCAGGTTGACTAATGAGCGAAATTAGACCATGTATGTCCCTAAGAGAGAAATCACCATGATCATACGAGCGAAATCACTGATTATGTGACACAAGAACGAAATCAGATGGTCATATGAGCGAAATCAGAGTGACAAATAAGCGAAATTAACATGACATATAAGCGGAATCACAAGATGTTCGTATGAGCGAAATCAAGTCCGAAGTCAATTTGGTCCATTTTTAGTCCGAATTTTGATGTGAAACTTTCAAGGGTTTATCTTTGTCCAATATTACACACACTGTGAAATTTTGATCCGGTTTTGACCGATAAAACTTCCTGAAATGATGAAAGAAGGTGTAGAAGTCAGAATATGATCGAAATCAAGCTAAACTCTTCTTCCTGAGCTCTGATACCACTTGTTGGATTGATGTTTGACCCGATTGAGTCGATCAGAAGAGTTTTAAGTCCAGTTCAAAGGCGGAATCAGAGAACTACACACAGAAACAGCTTGATAATCTAATATCTGTCACTTATATTGCATTTAACAACTATTACAACCTTGACAGAAATCCGGCAGCACTTCGTTACAATTCTGAAGTCATGTCCCAAATGAAACAACATGTGCACCTATTTATAGTGTGATGATTCCACTTATACGGACATGCCATATAAGCGAAATCACTTGTTTCTGATTTCACTTATATGTCATGTTCACATAAGCGAAATCACTCCCTTAACCTCTAACAATCGTTTCTCGAACCTCGTGCACTGAATATCCTATCTAATCTTATCCTATTACATGATACAAGACGAAGTCAATAGACGTAATGCACTAACAAAGTCTGCACATTTTCTGGCTATCAAGGAAACCGACAAGTTTTCTACTTTAGCAGACATCTATCTAAAGGAAGTAGTATCAAGGCACAGAGTGCCAACCTCCATCATCTCTGATCGTGACTCACGTTTTACATCTGAACTGTGGCAAGCTATGCACAAGTACTTTGGCTCTCGTTTAGATATGAGCACCGCTTATCATCCACAGACGGATGGGCAGTCTGAACGCACCATCCAGACCCTTGAAGACATGCTTAGGGAATGTGTAATCGATTTTGGTAATGGCTGGGAAAAGCACCTCCCGCTAGTGGAGTTTTCATATAACAACAGCTACCACACCAGCATCCAAGCCGCTCCGTTTGAGGCATTATACGGACGGAAGTGCCGATCACCTCTCTGTTGGGCAGAAGTTGGTGACAGCCAAATCACTGGCCCAGAACTGGTAGTAGATACGACCGAGAGAATTGCTTAGATACGACAGCGAATGGCGGCAGCTCGTGACCGTCAGAAAAGCTATGCTGATAAGCGAAGGAAACCACTCGAGTTCTAGGTTGGGGACCGAGTGCTACTCAAAGTCTCACCTTGGAAAGGTGTAGTCCGTTTTGGCAAACGAGGCAAACTCAATCCACGTCACGTCGGACCGTTCAAAATCATTGAGAAAATTGGCAAAGTCGCCTACTGGCTGAACCTACCGACATAACTCAGCGGAGTTCACAATGTATTCCATGTGTCGAATCTGAAGAAGTGTCTGTCCGATGAGACCCTCATAGTTCCCTTAAAGGAGCTCACTATCGACGACCAGCTGCGATTCGTCGAGGAACCAGTAGAGATTACTGGTCGAGATGTTAAGATTCTTAAGCGTACCAGGATACCTCTCGTCCGAGTTCGTTGGGATTCCCGTCGTGGCCTAGAGTATACCTGGGAACGAGAAGACCAAATGAAATTCAAGTACCCCCAGCTGTTTAAGAAAAGTGCAACCATTACTGAGGCTGAAGCTACTGCAGAATTTCGGGACGAAATTCCAAATCAACGGGGGGATGATGTGACACCCCAGGAAAAGCCAATAAACACCACAACTTAACTAGCTTCCTCAGTAACCACGCACTAAATTTCGGGACGAAATTTTCTTAACAGGGGGAGAATGTGACAACCCTCGTAATTCCATGTATCCGTACAATGTATTAATGATAATTAAAGTGCTTGATGACTGTGCTGAATCATTTAACTGCTCTCTGATTACTGTGTTATACTTACATGTGCGTGGTAACATACTAGTAGTATACAGAAAAGTTACTAAATAGTCCGGTATGCTTTCCTGAGTGTTAGGAATTAATTGTGTTACAAAAATATATATATAAGACACTCTACGGAACAATTAAACACTTTAACGGAACAGTATCCGACAAGACAACTGGACATTACTCGGGACACCAAATATTTGTCAAATACATTGTTTTATTATTTTTGACTAGTCGTGATCCCCGTATACCATAACACCCCCTAAATATCTACAAACTAACATATAAGAGTTTATACTTGGAAACTAACTTATGGTTACTAACTTAGTTGAAAATGTTACCCTTTACCCCCCCCCCCCATGTGCAACCGTCCACAAGAAGGACCCCACCAAGATCACCTTAAATCCTACTAAATCTTCTCAAATATTTTGTGTAAGATCTTGAGTGTTGCTTTGAACAAAATATGATGGATGAGATTTATAAGTAAGGTCTAGATCACAATGTCATATCTTCATCATTCACTCCCTCACCTCACACCTCTCTCTCCCTCTCTCGGCTCTCTACCACCGCCAATACCACCACCATTCCACCACCATCCTCCTCCATTTTCAAGTCTCTTTCAAGCTTAAAGGTTGATACAAGAAGGCTTGCTACTTGTGGAGCATCAAGGGAGCTTTGTTTCTTGCTTCTTCATCATCTTTTCTCGTTATCTTCATCACTAGATCCTACCCTAGCCTTGTGCTAGTAGTTAGTTACTTGTACACCCTTGTTCATCTTGTTTTTGTGATCAAAAGTTGTAGTATGTTAGTATGTTCAAATCACTAAAGAACAAGAACCAAAAGATGAACATAAAGCTTAATATAAAGATGAAACATGATGTATTTATGTTAGTATGAAGTTGTTTTGAGATGTTGCTGATTACTTGCTGAGTTACTTGTTAATATTGATTACTAGAAATGTTGTTATTCGCTGAACATGTTAACGGAACTAATATAACTCGCATTAGAATGTTAAAAGCTGAAAAACAGGAGGCTGTTTAGTGATTACAGCCAACTTCAGTTGGCTGTAACCGGACCTTAATAAAGCAGAAACTGTATTTTCTGAACTCTAGATTTATGTATTATGAAATACGGTTCTAATGGAACTGGAATCATAATTTTTGTACTTCGTTTACTATTTTTAAAGACCCTTTTTGTAACAGCAACTAAAGCTGAGTTTTTACTGCAGTAAATGGGCGAAATGTTTTTAGTCATAACTTGAGTTCTGTGTAGAATTAACTCATGAAATTTGTACTGTAGATGACCACTGATGTATTTGTAATTCTCCCACTGGAATATCATAAATCGGACTTACGATAAATTTTTAATAAATTATTCCGTGGACTGCAGTCAGAAAGTGATGAATCTGATCGCAGTCCGGAAAATGAATTTTTATAAAATATTGGTAATGAACTGGATCCCGAGATTTTTACAAAATAATATTTGAATCGTTTAAGACCTTCTGTAAAAGTTGGGAATTTTTGGAACATGTTAACTATTTTATTAAAATCCCCGAAAACAGCCCAGTTTTGAAGACTAAAGCTGAAACGACATAAGTAGTGATTTGTGTGTCTAAATGTCGGGTAGGTTATCTGAGAATAGTCTAACATGTTATGTGTCAATAAAAGTGTTATGTGCAATGTCGTATGTTTGCTTATGAACGGGAATAGATGGGAGGCTTATATGGGCATAAACCGTTAAAGTGAGGCATGTTATGTGATAGATACGTGTAGGAACTTTGTGCACTATTTGAAGTCACTAATAAACTAAGTGGTAATCATACTAGGACGTGATTGACCGACCTTGACTGTTAGCTATTTTTTAGAGTCAAACCGAGCAACCAAAGGTGAGTTCACACCCTTACTAAGGCATGGGATTCCCGGTGGTTGGGAATGGGATTAAATAGCTGAAACGGAACTTGTACTTTCACCACTACTAGACTACTTACCTCCGTCCTCAGATTGGGAAGGACGCCAGCGCTAAACCTACGTGCTCACTACGTACCACTGTCCTCGGATTGAGAAGGGCACCTGCGCTAAACCTACGTACTCATTACGTACCACTGTCCTCGGATTGGGAAGGACACCAGCGCTAAACCTATATATTTAATATGTACCACTGTCCTCGGATTGGGAATGACACATATAAATACATCTAGTCTAGTGGTTTACAACATGGGGTAGCCCCCATCATTTATGGTTTGGGAAAATAAGGAAAGTTGATTTAACCTGCAATTGCAAACAAACTCATAGTTCTTGAAAAACTACTTTATAACGAACACCTACTGTGAACTCGCTCAACTTTGTTGTTGATTTGTTGTTACATGCCTTGCAGGTCGTTAGGTACTTATGGAGCTTGCGCGAGGAGGAGGTCGTTGTGGAATATGGACTGTTATGTCCCGTGCCTAATAAATAACCTTTATGAACTTATGGAACTTATGTTTGGTCGTTAAACTTATGAACTATGAACTTATGTTTTGGACCTACGTTTTATGCTTCCGCTGTTAACTTAAAGTCGGTTACTGTCTTTTGGTCATCAATTGTATTGTGGTTGGTTTATTTACTTAATTACATTGTTCAATATGATTGGTGGCTCGATCCTGGTCATGTCACGCCTCCAAGCGGTGATACTCCGCATGGTGGATTTTGGGGGTGTGACAACACTTAAGCAATTTAATTCAGTTTGAGTGTGACAGTCTAACTTGCCGATGTACTATCATTTCTTCTTTTTTACACAGTGATAACTCATTTTTGATTTTCTATTTTTTTTATGTTTTTGATTTTTTAATGTTTTTGTATTTTTTATTTTAAAGAAAAGCAGTAAACTATTTACAAAATTCTTATGAAAAACCAGTTATTCAGGATTCCTCATCCCGTTGAGTTCGACTAAATGTTCAAAGCGAGCCCTGTCAAAAGCTTTAGTATAAAGATCTGCCAGGTTATCTTGTGTGTCGACTCAGCACTTTGAACTTCAATTTAAATCAATTAATATATATATATATATATATATATATATATATATATATATCAACAATCTCACATCCCCCCGTCATCTGCCTAGAGCAGCCACTATCAACATACCATAAGTTGATAATCCTCCTTAGCTGCTCCTGCACACACCAACTAAGAACTTAGTTAGATTGGGGGACCCAAGCCTTAATGGTCTTGGGTCGTCCAAATTCACCAACCACTTGAACATCCATCCAATATCCATTACTCCTAACTGGAGTCTTGGATCTCAGACCTGTTGATGGAATTTGATTTTGATTTCCACTAGGTCTTTGGTCCTGAGGGTTCCTAAATGTGTTTGGACTATTTGACATTTGGAAATTTTGATTTTGGTACCTTGAATTTTGATTCCAAGAAGCATGATTGTTGTAATTTCTAAAGTCATTGTTATAAAAAGTTCGACCACCATCATTTTGGTATCGATTTTGATATTGACCTTGACTTCTGAAATTATTAGAATTATAATTGTTCATTCTTGGTGAACTGCTTCTAGGTCTCTCATATCTGCCTGGTGGAGATTTAGGCTGAAATCTTGGTTGATTGTTTGAAGGATTTTGGCTGGAAAGGCTTGAAGATTCGAAGATTGTTCTTCGTGTTCTTCACGTTCTTCATTCTGTTTCTTACTGATTTTCGAAAATTACTGATATTTTTGGTGTTTCGATTCTGCAGGAAAGTGTTGACAGAATCTTGAAAATCTCAGAAGTTTGAAAAAGATTGAAGTTCCTTAATTATTGGCTGGCGAAATTGACTGATCTGGCGAAATTGACTGATCTGGCGAACTTGACTGATCAGCGAAATTAACCAGCATACTTATCGGCGAAGTTAAATCCAAAGGCGACTTTGGTAACCGTGTAATTGTCCACAGCGAAATTACCACGGTTTTCAGCGACTTTACAGTCGTCGTTATAGCGAAATTAAGCAGCGAATTTGACCAGCGATTTTGACCTTTCAGCGAAATTGACCAGCAAAATTAAGAAACAGACCAGCGTAATTAACTGATTCACCAGCGAAATTAACAGAGGAATTAAAACCAGCAAATTTAAAAGTGGTGGAATATTTTCTGGGAAGCGTAAGAAAAGATTCACGTTTTTGCAAATAGAAATTGATCCATAGCTCGTACCAAAGACAGTGCAAGAATACATGAAGAATGCAAGATGATTGAAGACAAAGTTATTTTATGAAGCTATTGTCAAGGGGGAGTTTGTTGGTGCATATTTGTGACAACAGCTTAGATTTGGTCTTTGGATATCTTGTAATTAGATAAACGATAAACGGTTAGCAGGTTTAGCTTTGTATTAGTGAGTTGTAATGTTTTGGCTAACCAAACCCACACAAATTGGGTGTATGGGGGCGAATTGGGCTTACTCCAATTCGCAGCCCATGAGGTTTAATCTAGCCCAAGTAGCAAACCTTGTGTTATATAAACAAGGTTAGGCTTTAGGGTTTAGGCTAATCAGCCAAAACAGAGTTTGAGAGGATTTTCGTGAGAGACTAGAGTCTTGGACGAAATTGTGTTTGTTAGGGTTTTGATTGATTGTAATTCGTGAAATTGATAATCAATAGAAACCCGGTTTGAAAGTGATTTCTGTTTCTACTCATTCTGTGATATTCTGATCAAGAGGATTCCGCACTCTTGATTGGATTGACAATTCTGTGAAAGATCCATACATCAAGGGGAACATTCTTTGTTTTCAAGATTCACTGAGTAATACTTATAAGGAATTCTTGGTACTGTTTTAATGTTTATGCTTTAAATTCATGTTTAATTTATCTTACTAATACATTAGGATCTATTGAACATACTTTGCTTCAACAGACGTTATCATCTGTTGATCATGATCTGTTAAAGCTCTTCTGTTAAACATCCTTTGTTGAACTGCATCATCTGTTCATCCACAGCAGATGTTAGCTTCATCATAGTTTTGTATTTATCAGCAGAGGTGTTAGTGCATTTATGTCTATCGCCTCCGTCATCTCAAATCGTAGCTGAAACAGTTTATTTCTAGTGTTATATTGTAATATATAGTTTAGTAAGGCAAGGTGGCATTATTGTTAATAAGGAGAATCTCCTTATATCCTTGGCCTATAAATAGGGACCTAAGGTGTTAGGTTTAGGACTTTTGGTCATTTGCACTTTGGAAAGCTCTAGTGTTAGAGAGAGAAGCTAGAGAGAGAAAGTGTTGTGTACGTGATTTAGGTGATGTACGTTTTCACATCAATTAATAGAATCACAGTTATAATTATGTTCTCGTGTGTTCGGTCACATTCGTGTACGAATTCCGCACGTCACACGTTCGGTTCGCAATCGTTTCGGAGTCAAAACCGGTCCTTACAAGTGGTATCATA
Source organism: Helianthus tuberosus (assembly GCA_030545235.1). NCBI lineage: Eukaryota > Viridiplantae > Streptophyta > Magnoliopsida > Asterales > Asteraceae > Helianthus > Helianthus tuberosus. Next base: position 66,038,720 of record CM060441.1, read on the forward strand.
GCAGGTTCTCGGTTGCGAAGATCAAACGCACAGATTTGTACAAGAATTGATCAGATTCAGAGCCAAAAACATCCAGATTTGTCAAATTTCTCTTAACTTTCTTGTTCTTCACGTTTTTCTCTGAATTTTGCAAAATTGCTAGGGTTTTTACGGTTCAAATTAGCTTATTTTTTGATATGTTATGCGAAATTAGCTGATCTATAACCCTACAAATTTTCAGGTCAAAATTCCATGCCGTTTGAGAGAAATCTGAGTTTTTGTGGTCGATTTTGCTGAACTGTTCGTCACCAGCCGATCAGATCTCGTCCCATCCGATCGGACCACCTCTCATCCGATCGGACCACCTCTCATCCGATCGGACCACCTCCCATCCGATCGACCAGCATATCTCATCCGATCGGACCACCTCTCATCCGATCGGACCACCTCTCATCCGATCGGACCACCTCCCATCCGATCGACCAGCATATCTCATCCGATCGGACCACCTCTCATCCGATCGGACCACCTTTCATCCGATCGGACAACGTCAGGTCATCCGTTCGGACAACATCAGGTAACCCGAATGGATACAATCTCACCCGAACGGATACAATCTCACCCGAACAGATAGACATCTCACCCGAACGGATAGCAATCTCACCCGAACGGACAGCGTTGTCACGAGATTATCTTCACTGTTGACTTGTGTTGACTCACTCGATCGGATACCCGTCCGATTCATTTGTTTGATATTGTTTAAACTGATTGTGCTTGTTTGTTCGTGATTCAGGTTCTTGTGTGATTCGAGGAGATAACATCATGGCTGAAATAAAAGTGAGAAGAAGAGAAGAGATTCTAAAAGAAAAAAACCGAAAGAGAAAGATTCATTGTTGGATGCAGAATGGAGAAAATGCAAGAAGAGTATGAAAATGCTGTTAGAAACAAAAGATGGGACAAGAACCGAGAATGTTATGTCAACAGAGATGGTGAACCTGTTGTTCCAAGGAGAGATATAGTTCATGATGATGTTCTTCTAGTAATTCCTCTATCCGGCGAATTTTATTCAAAACGTGAAAAAGACAAGAATTATGAGAAAAATCTGAATAAAATCATCAGACATGCTATGACATCAAGTCTAAGAAAGAGGATGAAGAAAGAATGAAAAAGAATGTTGAGAATTTGGTTGATGATTTGAAGAAGGTTGCTGACGAAATGAAAGTTGAAGTTGTTGAAAAAGAAGCTGTTACTAAAGAACAGCAGGTTGAAGAAGAGATAGAGAAGAAAGAAGATGTTGAGAGTGATCAAAAGCTGGTTGGTGATCAGGTGAACACAGCAGAAAAGGAGAAAATGACAGAAGAAGGTGGGATAACTGATAAAATTCAAACTGAATCTTCTGAATTACTCAACAAAAATGAATTGATGAATAATGATACTAAAATCGATAAACAATCTGGTAATAAAACTGTTGAACAATGCAAGAAATGCATGGAAACATGCAGAGCTTGTACTGAAAAAGACGAAAAGTTCAGAACAAGAGATCTTGAATTTGTTAAAATTGAAGAAGTTTTCAAACATAAATGCAAAGAAATGTTAGAAAACGAAAAGGTTTTAAAAGAAAATGATGAAAAACTTTCGGAAAAATGTAAAAAATTAGAAAAAGAAAATGAAGTTTTGAAAGAAAATGTTTTGAAAAAGACAGAAGAATGTGATAAAAAAGAGAATGCTTTTCAGGAAATAAAAAAGGAATATGATTCAATAAAATTGGCTTATCACATTACAAAAGAATCATATGAAAAAGTAAAAAGTGAAATGAAACTTGTTCAATCAAGATTGAAATATTGTTCTGAAACAACTAATGAGTATAAACGAATGTATGCAATAAAACAACAAGTGGTTAATTCTTACATTGAAGATGTTGCAAAGCTAAAGCGTCAGATTGCTGATTTAGAACAGGATAATAACAAGTTAAAAAGTTATCACGCGTCGTCATATGTGCTTGAACGTATATTCAATATAAAACCGGAGGATGGTGAGTCTGAGCAAAACAAGAAAGGTATTGGCTCAGAGTTTCATCAAGTTCCACCACCGGAAAAGTTTGCATTTTATGATGATGAAAAGGTCGAAAAAGCTTTCAAAATGGTAGATCAATTGCCAGATAACATTGACATAACCTATTCCAAATCTGATGATTCTAGTGATTCAGAGGTGGTAGGTAAGGTCGTTGAAAGTGTGTTGAAAGAAGAGTCGGTTGATACAGGTAAATCTGAATCACAGGATGAAAATGAAGGTAATTTTCATGATGGATATCTGAAAAACACAAAATCCGAGAAAAAATTGAGTGATGATTCAAAAGGATTGGTTTATACCATGATTGGATCGGACAAATTATTCTTAGATGTTGTATTCCCAATTCAGAATGTGATTTCAGAAAAGGTTGATAAAGTTTTCAAAATGGTTGAAATTGAAAAATCTGAGATTTCAAAGTTTGCTGGAAAAGGTCACAAAACTTTTTATAACAAACCTGGTTACAAGAAGAAAAACATGAAGGCTGGGTTGGGTTATAAGAAGAAACAAAGTTGGAAAAGAAATGAAAGTCCAAATTATCAGACAAAGATGAATTTTGTTCAAGGAAAAAGTTTTGAAGAAGAGAAAAAACTCAAATTTAGACAACAGTCTAATGAAGAGTTCTGTGCTCAAAAGAAAAGACAACAACAACAGGTCAAGGATGTGTCCAAGAGAACATGTTTCAAATGTGATCAAACAGGACATCTTGCACGCAAGTGTCCAAATCTGAAACCTGTTGATGTTGAGACGAAAAAGAAGTCTGTTTATGTTGAAAAACAGAAATCTGAAGTTGTGACTAAGAAGTCAACCAAGTTTGATTCTAAGCAAACTTGGAAGCCGAAAATGTCAAAGGCTGACTCACAACAAACATGGAAACCAGTGACGTCCAGACTTAGAAAAACACAAAGTTGGAAAACAACTGTTGATGCAACAAAATCAAACCAGTTTTGGAAACCAAAAACTGTTGTTCAAAATCAAAATGTTCAAAAAGAGTCACATTTTTACAAACGAGGTACTCCGAAAGGTCAAACATGGAGTGTTAAGAAACAAGTGACTTCGGTAAAAGATGAGAAAATTGAAGTTAAAAATGAAAAAGTCTTTGATGACAAAGATTTTCCGAAACTGTATAATACATATTGTGTTGAAATGCCTAAGGTCCAACAGACCTGGGCTAAATTGTTCAAGTAATTGAATATTTTGAATGTGCAGGTGCTTCCGAAGACAACTGAATGTCAACAAAAAGAGTGTCGGAGCAGCCTGGCACAAGAAGAGGAGGCTGGTGATCCCTGCGATGGTAAACAGGGAGTTTGTTTGGTTTCTGTACATAAATAAACAATATTTCAAAACCCTAAAAATTGAAAATTTAAAAACCAAAAATATGTTTTTATTTTTGTCAAAATCTTGAAAAATCAAAAATATGTTTGTTTTTTAAATTTTGTCAAAATTCAAAAATTAAAAAAAAAATATGTTGATTGAATACGCCGAAACCCTCACGGCTGAACAAGCATGATTAATTTCACTAGATTGAAAAACGGTTTTCAAACTGTAAAAAATCAATGTGTTGTAAATCATGGGGGTACGTTATATTTTCTGCAAAACAGAGCATGGGAAGCAGAAAATGGATGGCGAGACAAAGCTATCTACATCGGTTTGTCAAATTTTTTTAAATGATTTTGAATTTTAGGGGGAGTAAGAAATTGTCAGAAAATCCAAAAACATTAGAAAATTTGAAAAAGTAAAAAACATGATAAAATTCAAAAAATGAGTTTTTGTGTAAAAAGATGAAATGATAGTACATCAGTAGGCAGTTACAGTATGCTAAAGAAATGTAATGATTATATAGCGTTAAACAGTCTCACTGATGATATGCCGATAGGTTTTTATACATTTAGTAAACTTTTTCGGGATATAAACCTAAATTCAAACTTGCTTATTTCGTGGGGAACACTACTTGGATATATAGGTAACCCCTGAAATCTCGTTTGAAGGACCCCTCTTTCTGAGATACTAGGTCTTTATGCTTAGTGATATCTGGGGTATTATCCCGGGACTTCTGATTTTGCGGAAGCAATGGCCTAGTCCCCGGAGAATACTTTACGCTTGCTTGAAATATAGCCTACCCTCAGCATAAAAAATGATGAAACATTGAAAAAATATGTAAATTATGTGCTGTTGAAGAAAAGACCCTCTAAAGGGGACACACCAAAAGTCGAAGCCGTCATCTCTCTGCTGAACGGAAGTTCTGACCTGAGCTCTCACGGTTCTTCGCAATTTAACCCCTTACAGATATCATCTAGGTATACTCACCTGTAAGACTGAATATTGGGATCTGGATACGGGAGTATATTCAAGAGGTGGGACACATGAATGAGTTTAAGTTCTTAAAACATCTAATTCGTATCCTGAATCAGTTGAAGTTTGTGTGAAAATTTAAGTGGATCAGTATATCGACAATCTAAGTGAATTGTTTAATTCTTAATGTGTAACTAAGCTCAATGGTACTTGTGACTTGTCAAAAACTGATATGATCCTCTAACGCAAACTCAAACTCAAACAAAATATTGTTTGTAAATATTTCTTTATTGCTTTATATTTCAGAAAATTCAAAAAGATTTTGATTTCTGCTTTATTTTCGACAACCGATGTCTGGGAAGCTGAGTTTCAAAATCTAAATATGCTGATCGTGTTTCAGAAAATAAACAAGTTCATTAAGTTGAAACATGAATTTTTAAAAAAAAATCAAAAACAGTTTGTGATATCTCCAAGGTCATTAAGTTGGACTTGGATGATTAACCGTGAAGGATTTGGATGCTTAGATTGTTAAAATCTATAAAAGAGCCAGTTTTTGATTTTGGATACTTAATATTGCCAAATCTTTAAGATTGTTGATAGAGAGAGAGAGAATCAAGTTTTCCTGGATATATTCATACTATTAGATCTTAGTGCCAGGATCTTGATTATAAGTTTGTAAGAGCCAGGTCACGATTCCTGGACAACCAAAAATTGCTTTTACCGTCGAAATATTTCAGCTTATGCTAAGAGAGCCAGGTAATCAATCCTGGAAGTTCAAAACATTTTCACTTATAAATGTTTGAGGATTGCAGATACTATACCAGACTACGATCCCGATAGCCGAGTCTAAGAGGGAGTCTGAAGACGAGCTCAACGCAAAGGGAAGCGTGCATTCAAGGACCCAGGAACTATTCTGGAGGAGCTTGTAACCGAAAAGCCAGGTGTCGATCCCAAAAGCATGGAAGCTTGACGAAAGGGGGAGCCTGAAGAGTCTACCGAAAGGGGGAGCTGAAGCTAAAGACAGATCCACGGGGATTCTGTTCGAGCAAGAGGGAGTCTACGTTGATAAAGACATGTTAAAGCTTAAAGAAGACTCACTGAGAGAGAGAAAGACCAGACGCTACGAGTCTGACTAAATGTTTAAGATTGACTGCGACAATATCCAAGGGGGAGTCTGTTAGTGCATTTATGTCTATCGCCTCCGTCATCTCAAATCGTAGCTGAAACAGTTTATTTCTAGTGTTATATTGTAATATATAGTTTAGTAAGGCAAGGTGGTATTATTGTAAATAAGGAGAATCTCCTTATATCCTTGGCCTATAAATAGGAACCTAAGGTGTTAGGTTTAGGACTTTTGGTCATTTGCACTTTGGAAAGCTCTAGTGTTAGAGAGAGAAGCTAGAGAGAGAAAGTGATGTGTACGTGATTCAGGTGATGTACGTTTTCACATCAATTAATAGAATCACAGTTATAATTACATTCTCGTGTGTTCGGTCACGTTCGTGTACGGATTCCGCACGTCACACGTTCGGTTCGCAATCGTTTCAGAGTCAAAACCGGTCCTTACAAGAGGTTCTCTTTGGCAGACGTTTGGTTCAACAGTCTTTGTGTTTATCAGCAGAAGTTATTTGGTTCAACAGACATTCTCTGTTTCAGTAGATATTCTCTGTTTCAGGGATATATAAAATCCCGATTTTATGTTCTTTGTTTTCAAGATTTACTGAGTAATACTTGCAATTTTTTATTTTTTGTCTGTTTAGTTTCTTTCAGATTTATTTTTTTAATTTATGATCTTTTCTTTCCATGTTGATTTCTTACTTTTTTTAAATGATTTTGTGTTGTCATTGTTTTTTGTTTTTTATTTTCATTTTATTTGTTTCCAGATTCATCATTGTAACTTTTAAATATTTTAACTTTGTATCATTATGGATGTCTTCTTTTTTCAGATTTTCAAGGAAAATAGGGAGAATATCGTTCTACAAGTGTTTTTCATCAGTCATCAAGGAATTCTTGGTATTGTTTTAATGTTTATGCTTTAAATTCATGTTTAATTTGTTTTACTAATACGTATTTTGAAATGCTTATCATTGATTGATTGCGTATGTGTTTATCCATGATCAACACCTGCAAAAATCAACAAACAATCAAACAACTTTGAAACAATGATATAAGCACCTTTCGTACGAATCGGAAATGCCGTTTCGTGCGAACTGGTCAAGTTTGACTGGTTAAACAAGACTGAGCACTTTCGGACGAATCGGGTATGCCGTTTCATGCGAATGTGACGAGTTATTCAAGAAACAGTTTTAATCACTTTCATCCGAATGAGTATGTCACTTCGTACAAAAGTGACTGGTGAAACTCGAACGACCTGCGAACTTCAAGTTTTGTTTTTCATGATATCTTCAACAATTTTCAATGATTTAGTTTGAATTTTGATCTGATTCTTTCAAGGATTGATTAAAACATGATTTCGCACATTATATCCAAAAAATCAGAAAAATTTATCCATGAATTCGACATCAATTTTGCGTTTTAAATTGAAAGAAGATGAGTAGAAGAAATGTAAGTAGAAAGATGATGTAATCAGATCCAAATTGGCTTGAAATCTGCATGATTTTGCTGGAATATTGTGCTAACCTATCATTGAAACCGGTCTCCTGCTCTGATACCACTTGAAAGGACCGTTTCGGGTCTCCGAAAGTTGCAACCTGTCACAAAGTCTTCATATCTCGTGCGGAATCCGAGTATGAAGTTGACATACACAAGAACAAGCTAATTAAACTTGTTTCTATTGATGATTTGAAGTTACAGATCCACGAAATCAAATGGACAGAGTTTCCTCTCTCAAGTCCACAACTCTTACAAATGACAAGACTTGATCCCCTATTTATAGGCATTCCCATTCGTCCCAACAGGTACTGATGAAGTGACACTCTCGTACGAGAGTTCCTGGGACGGATCAGAAAACCCATTCGTACGAACTGCACATTCGTACGAATGTGTACAAACATTACAATCTCGTCTTGTCTATCACAAAAACCTATACAATCAAATACGACTCTATACATTGACAATTATGAACATGACAGACGGAAGCAATAGACATACTGCATTCACAGGTAGACTGGTGACCATCTCTGGGTCCCATACAGGCCGGTCCCAAAACTCCAAGACCCACCTTGCCAATCTTAGTCTGAGTATAGCGAGGGTCTCGCAGGTGAAGAAGTTGGGTGGTACAGCTCAAGATTAGGCAACACTAGATCCATCTCGCTGATGTGGTAACAAATGGAGTCATGGATCCACAATCTTGTTGAGGTTAACAAAGTACGGCTGAGATGAAGATGGAACTCTTTAAGAGGTGTTTTCCATCACTTTGTTGTGAAAGAATGCAACACGATCTATATCATGAAGAGGGTGTTTGTCATCGAGGCGAAGACTGGTAAGTAACCTCCAATTGTTTTCTCATCACACACGCCCACACTGCGTACTGTGTAGGGATTAGGGACATCACCTTAGACCGCAGTTCCATGGGCAAATTGCTAAGTTGATTAGAGACTGCCATTCAGTGACGGAGGCAAATTTTTTATAAGGAGGGGTAGCCTGGGCTACCCCTCAACTCCATCTTTGTAGTGTAAAAAATACCCTTCAAATCCGTGTACGTAGTGTAAATTTTTTATCTTTTTATACAAATGATACCCCTAATGTCACAACCCCCGATCCCTGTTCCCCGGGAACGGGCGGACATGATCACAGAGTTTGGTGGTATCAGGTTTTATTTAGTCTCGCAGCGGAATTTACATCAGGACCGTAGTTAGGAAATGTTTATTAGAGTAAAACCACCTTCTTATATATTAATAATAACATGGGCAAAACCCAAGTTTCTTATTACAATACATTATAGGGACAAATCCTATTTTATTGAATTTAAAACATCGTTTATTAGGTAACTTTTATAGCCACATTTTCCCAAGCCTTCAGTGCTCTCCAGCTGGCTTTTCACTAATTGGCTGTTCACATTGTGTTACCTGTAACGTGTTTTAAAAACATTTGTCAGTCGGAAATACTGGTGAGTGAATCCCAGTTTAATCAAGAAACATTTTATCAATTAAAACAGTATTGAGAGCGATCACATTGTTTATTTCTACACAATTACTCATTCAGTATTTGCCACTCGACCGGATCTATGGCTATGGTCAAATTACCCATTGGCTAACTCGTCGTCCAATGGTAATGCACTGTCATTCAGACTTACTACTACTCGTAGTAAATTTTGTATACAAAACCCCATAATACCGGCAGTAATTGAAGAACTACAAAGACTCAATCACCGCTTAATTTCATAGTAAAACATTTAAGGTTTGGTAAAACATTACCAAAAACATTAACAAAAAGAGGATAAACTCACATTGCTGTCTTAGGCTTTTCGTAAGGGTTTCCTGGGTATAATCTATAATTTATACAAATGTACATTGGTTAGTACCATAACCCATTGAAATTATTAATGATACCCTCCCCGAGACGGCATTCCAACAACTACGTCGGGCAGAACCACGACAGTTGTTACGGAACCCTAAATCAATCGGGCAGCGTAACTATTATGAAACTGGGGTTATAATACTAACAACGGAGCAGAACCTCGCTAATTTAGGGGTATAATTCCCAAATATTATGCCTATACTTTCAGAATTCGAGATTGAGAATAAGAAATGAGCGACGAAAACTGAAAACTGATGTCTGCTATTTATAGTTGTGTAATCTGCCCTTCACGCGGCCCGCGTAAAAGACAGGGAACACTGACGCGGCCTGCGTCAACATAAGTCAACGCAGTAGCTTAGCTGAGTCGTTGAGTAGGCTTGACACGATTGCGACACGTGTCAGCACCGGATGCATCCGCGTATCACGAGTCCGCGCGGCCCGCGTTAACATAAGCTTAAGTTGAAGCGGCCCGCCTCAGCTTAACTTTTCAGATTTTTAATTTTATTTTATATATATAACATAACTAGGGCTCGGTTTTCACATACGGGGTATAATATAAAACATATTGAGACATTTTATAGTATATTTAGAGAGTCGGAATATTATGAGGGTTTTGGTTTTACCGAGGGTTGTTACACCTAATCCCCTAAAAAAAAATTAAGATACCCCTGAAATTTGGGCTAGCTCCGCCACTTCTGCCATTCCTATTAGATTAAACATAAAACCATTAGTATCCATTTGATATTAAATAAATTTACTGGTTTAAGTAACACCATTACTTAATAACATAGTTCATGGAATATTTAACATGGATTAAAAGATCACAAGTTTGCAACTTCAGGTCTTTCACTACACAATGTGTCTGACTGGTAAAACATGAAAAATATTTTTATCAATGTCTCACTATATTCATATAAAACTTTTAATTGAAGTGTCACACGCCTTGTGATTACAAGTACATTAAATCCCTAAAGCTATAGTGTCAACAAATATATGATGAAACAAACGACACATAATTCTTGCAGTCACATATTCACTCAATTTAATCTCAAGTAATATAAGTAAATACATTCATCTAACACAAAACTAACTGTCAAACTATAACTTATAATTATATGATATATGAACTTCACATTCATCTTTTTCATCAGTTTACACCCAAATGTTGCCAATCTAAATGTAATTTCATTGTATGAACCAAAATTATTGGTTTCTTTAAAAACAAATTAAATGTAATAACATGTACTAAATATAATTAAACACATGAAACAAGTGATTAGTATTAAACATCAACTTGGGAAGAAATTTGAAAACACAACTGACCTGATAATCAGTTGTTGAAATTGAAAAAAAATGACGTATAAAAAATTGAAGAAATATCAGTTTTAGTAATCATGAAACCCATAAGAAGAAAAAGAAATCGAGATTACCTTGGTATGAATGTGGTTGAATGTTGTTGGTAAGAATCACCGACATATGGTTTTTGTAATGTAAATAGGGTTTGATTTGGAAAGATAGGCAATCTACTGATCGAACTCTAACACTCCAGTTATGTTGTTATAGTCGTTGGGCTTTGGAGGAGGATTTAAGGAATTAATTTCCAATTCTCAATTGAAATACTAATCATAATGTTTTTAATTTTAAAATACCCTTGATAAAATTTACACTAATAATTGTACTTTAAGATAACCAATCAACAAAACCAAATTCTAATCCGGCTCAGTTTTGGTTTCGGCCCTAATTTTTGACATTACATGGGTGCTCAATTTTTGTTTTGTAATCCAATATATGTAGTTCGGATTTTACATAATTTCGTTAGGCTTAATCGGTTTGTTGAACACCCATGTACGCATTTCATGATTGATGCTAGTATTTCAGTGTTCATAGCTTTTAAAAATAACTATATAATTATATATATATATATATATTATAATCGGGTATTAATAGGACAATATAATTTATATTATTTGATATATTTTTATAAAAATCATGAATGTGTTTCATATACACTTGTGGTGTGGGTGTTAGTGGACTCACTCTATTTCTCCTTTAGTTGGTGTTTTTTCCTTCCTATGATATAATCTTTTACTTTCCAGTATATACATCGACTTAGATTCGTTGTAAGTTAAGCCTTATGTCATAAGTCGGATGGTTATGTAACGAAAAACTTGAATAAAAATGCAAGGATGCTTATATTACTCAAAGGAAAGTATTACAAGGATGGTACAAGGTCTTTACAAGGTGTTTTTGGAGGTAGTTTGCTCGAATGACAAACCATCCTATTTATACTACTTAGCCTAAACCTGGATTGTTCCTAATCTAGACTTTTTTAAGTATAAAATAATACAAATATCTTGAGAGCGATCACATTGTTTATTTCTACACAATTACTCATTCAGTATTTGCCACTCGACCGGATCTATGGCTATGGTCAAATTACCCATTGGCTAACTCGTCGTCCAATGGTAATGCACTGTCATTCAGACTTACTACTACTCGTAGTAAATTTTGTATACAAAACCCCATAATACCGGCAGTAATTGAAGAACTACAAAGACTCAATCACCGCTTAATTTCATAGTAAAACATTTAAGGTTTGGTAAAACATTACCAAAAACATTAACAAAAAGAGGATAAACTCACATTGCTGTCTTAGGCTTTTCGTAAGGGTTTCCTGGGTATAATCTATAATTTATACAAATGTACATTGGTTAGTACCATAACCCTTTAAAATTATTAATGATACCCTCCCCGAGACGGCATTCCAACAACTACGTCGGGCAGAACCACGACAGTTGTTACGGAACCCTAAATCAATCGGGCAGCGTAACTATTATGAAACTAGGGTTATAATACTTACAACGGAGCAGAACCTCGCTAATTTAGGGGTATAATTCCCAAATATTATGCCTATACTTTCAGAATTCGAGATTGAGAATAAGAAATGAGCGACGAAAACTGAAAACTGATGTCTGCTATTTATAGTTGTGTAATCTGCCCTTCACGCGGCCCGCGTAAAAGACAGGGAACACTGACGCGGCCCGCGTCAACATAAGTCAACGCAGTAGCTTAGCTGAGTCGTTGAGTAGGCTTGACACGATTGCGACACGTGTCAGCACCGGATGCATCCGCGTATCACGAGTCCGCGCGGCCCGCGTTAACATAAGCTTAAGTTGAAGCGGCCCGCCTCAGCTTAACTTTTCAGATTTTTAATTTTATTTTATATATATAACATAACTAGGGTTCGGTTTTCACATACGGGGTATAATATAAAACATATTGAGACATTTTATAGTATATTTAGAGAGTCGGAATATTATGAGGGTTTTGGTTTTACCGAGGGTTGTTACATTCTCCCCACCTTGTTTAGAGCTCGTCCTCGAGATCTACTGAAATAAATGCGGATATTTCCTTTTCATTTATGACTCGAGCTCCCAAGTGTATTCAGGTCCTCTTTTGGAATCCCACTTTACTTTGACTAGAACTAGTCTTTTGTGCTTGAGATTCTTAACTTTCCTGTCTTCAATTTGTAGAGGTCTTTCTACAAACTTAAGTTGTTCATTTACCTCTATATCCTTAAGAGGCACTATCAGTGATTCATCAGCTAAACACTTTTTAAGATTAGATACATGAAACACAACATGTATTCCTGCCATTTCCTCTGGCAGTTGTAGCTGATAGGCTACAGGTCCTATTTTTCTAATAATCTTGAAAGGTCCAACATACCTGGGACTTAGCTTTCCCCGTTTGATGAATCTTACCACTCCTTTCCAAGGAGAGACTTTCAATAATACTTTATCTCCTACCTGAAATTTTAATGGCTTGCATCGGTTATCAACATAACTCTTTTGTCGATCACGTGCAGCTTTCAGTCGTTCCTTGACCTGAATAATCTTGTCAGTTGTTTCTTGCATTATCTCAGGTCCGGATAATTGTTGTTCCCCAATTTCTGCCCAACAGATTGGGGTTCGACACTTTCTTCCATAAAGTGCTTCGAATGGTGCAGCATTGATACTTGTGTGATAACTATTATTATAAGAAAATTCTATTAAAGGTAAGTGATCGTCCCAATTACCTCCAAAATCAATTACACAAGCTCTAAGCATATCTTCCATTGTCTGAATTGTCCTTTCACTTTGTCCATCTGTTTGAGGATGATAAGCTGTGCTTAATCTTAACTTGGTTCCCATTGCCTTTTGGAAACTTGACCAAAAACGAGAGGTAAATCTACTATCTCTATCAGAAACAATTGATAAAGGAATGCCATGTAAAGAAACAATTTTATTTACATACAACTTAGCTAATTGTTCCATACTAATTGTTTCCTTCATTGGTAGAAAATGAGCTGACTTAGTTAGTCTATCTACAATCACCCAGATTGTATCATTTCCTTTCCTAGTTTTGGGTAATTTAGTAACAAAATCCATTGTTATTAATTCCCATTTCCAAACTGGCATTTCTAATTGCTGTAACAAACCTGAGGGTTTCTGGTGTTCAGCTTTAACTTGTGAGCAAGTTAAACATTTAGAAACATAGGTTGCTATGTCCTTTTTCATTCCTATCCACCAGAAATTTTTCCTTAAATCCTGGTACATTTTATCACTTCCTGGATGCATCGTATACTTAGATTTATGGGCTTCTTCTAATATACGATTACGTAGATTTCCTAATTTAGGTATCCACATTCTCTTTTCATGGAATCTCCATATCCCATCTGTTCCTTGTTTTAATTCTTTTAGCATACCTTTTAATTTCTCAGAATCATCCTTGATTACTGATTCTTGTGCTTCTCTTATTTGATCATTTAAATCTACTTGCAGATTTAATTTAAGAGAACGTATGTAACACCCCGTGTTTTCACGAGTGAAAGTCAAAGTCAAGGTCAAAGTCAAACGACCGATTTCGCGCGACTTGACTCGTAGAAATGTTTTTATTTTATTTATATTATGTGGAGTAAGTGTCGTTCATTACAATAATCGAACCATACCAACCGTATCTCGATCGACCTACGACTGTGAATGATAGGAAGTAACAATGCGATAAAGTTAATCAAGCTACGCAAATCAAATCGACATCGAACCGTAACTCGAACTATGTACCTTACTTGTCATTTATGCGTGTGTGTGTGCCTTACGTGTTACCTGTGCTTGTTTATTTTATTTTATGTTATGTTGTGATAATCAAGCGAACTCAATCGAACTCGAAGTCTAACTCGAACGTAAACGAACCCGAACCTGAATTCCGAGTCGAACCATATAAGAAGTAGTTGGGACTGAAAGTAATTTGACTAGGAAACCCTATCGAATCGCTCGCAAATCGAAACCGAAGCGTCGTCACACCGAACGCACCAAGACAGGCGACATCCGCACGGATGGTCAATCCGCACGGATTGCCAATCCGGACGGATTGCCAATCCGGACGGATTGCCAATCCGGACGGATGACCTATCCGCACGGATAGCCTATCCGGGTTACGTGCCATCCGCACGGCTCACCATTTCCCCTTTTAGCATCCTATAAATACACGGGTCACTCTCCAACTTTTCCACTTTTGGCAAGTGACGTCCGAACCGCACGCATTCTTCACTTTTTCTCAGATTTCTCTCAATCCAGGTAAGATCTTGCACTAATTCTTGTACATTCTTGATCCCTACACAATTCTACACCTTTTCATCTTTCAAATCTCAACTTCCAACCATGAAATCATCCAGATTTGAGGTATTCTCGGGTGACGTCATCATAAAGTTCTTATGAACTTCATGCTCGACTTCATTCCACCAAGAATAGCTCAGATCTGAACGATTTCCATAAGATTTCACAACAACTTCACCTAAATCTAAACTTTTCTAAGAATAAAAGAGTTGAAAGAAATAAACCTAAGTTCTCTCCTTCTTTTACCCATAAAAATCGGTACGAATCTGATCGGTTCTAGTGTTCTACTCATTAATGGTGATGCACTAGTCCTAGACCTGGATTCTACCCACAAGACACCTGATTTCGGGGTCAACCGGCACGACCATTCTGAGTCGCCGACCTGTCGAGTCAGGGTGGTTCCTGGCCGGCTTAGTCGTGCGGGTAAGGATACGATTCCAAGTGGTTGCCACGTAATCAGAACGTCTCGATAAACGACAGCAGAAACCAAGAGTAGACGGGCGGAACAATCAGACCAGTTGTCCGCATGGACTAGCTGTCCGCACGGACAAGCTGTCCGCACGGACAGGCTATACGGACGGGTTGTCATCCGGACGAGCTACCCTTGGGACCCACTTTCCAAACAAGGTTTGAGTATCGACGAATGAGCAATCCGGACGGACGACCTCTGAATGGAATTACTCTTCGGATCATGAGATACTAAGGCCTTAAAATAAATTCAAACAGCGTTCATCCGCACGGCCAAGTCGTCCGCACGGACAGGCTATCCGGACGGATCGTCTCTGCCCGCGCGCACAGACTGTCCGCACGGATTGTTGTCCGCGCGACCGACTTGAAAGGTAGAGACACTTAAATGTTCTCTAAATGCTACAACGAAAACTCCAAAGCACAAGCCATCATACACAAACACATCCTTAACTTAGGAAGAAACAATCCACTTGAACGTTTATCCACACGAACAACTTGTCCGTACGGATAAGCAATCCGCACGCATGACTAGTCCGGACGGATTACCGCCCGCACGGACAGCCCACGCGCACGGATAGGTTATCCGGATGGGTCACCATCCGCACGGATTACCATCCGCACGGATAGTTCACCCGCACGGATGACTTCCTCTCACGGATAGCTGATCCGCACGATCAGTTATCCTACCCACTCTCAATTTGTAAAGTTTTACGCGCCACTTATCGTTACGTTATCGAATCTATTCAGGCTAACCGTACTCGCTGTAAAGCGCTCCCTTCAATCCATAATCGCTATGAGTATACTCGAACCCTTTTAGCTTTAGCACTTTTGGGTGTTACATACGTTACGAATATTCAAACTACAACTATCACACTACTCAAGCTATTTTAACGCTAAACCATTTATGCATGTTATACGTGGCTTATGAATGCTTGTTTGTTATGTTTACACATGGAATGCTGTCTACCTGCCTTAGCAACGATAGTACTATAGTTTGGACTCAGCACCCGTTCACACGGGGGTTGTTAAGGATCTTTTACTTGCATGGATTACGGTGGTAATCGTGTATTGCGAACTGCCTCGGGCAGTCAACCCGCAGTCATTGGTATCGATGGATCTATGTCGATAACTAACGTGCTTCATTTCACTATGTGTACGTGCTGGTTATGCGTAAACGAATTCAAACTCTATATGCTACTATCAAACTTGTATGCTCACCTTTACATTTTATGTATTGACTTTATTTTAACGTATGTGACAGGTGCTTAGGCTGCTTGTTTGCTCTTGTGCTGCGATGAAATCGAAGCTAGGAACTGGAGTCCTAGAAACCAACGAATAAATTAGTTATATTTAAATCTGAGTTGTCGGAACAGGATATTTGTCTTGATGCTTGTCTGTAATAATTATTTAACTATTTGAGATACGGTATGGGACGTATTAATTAATTAAATGGTAATGATAGTTGTTATGGAAACTTCTGGACAATCTGTTTCGCTCAGTGCCATGCCCTGATGATTCCGCCATCGGTTGGGGTGTGACAGATTGGTATCAGAGCCATAACTATAGGGAATTAGGCAAGACTCGACCTAGTCCGGGTCAAAGTCTTAGAGACCTAGTCTATAGTTAAGAACCAACAGACCAACTCACGCGTATGCGTAAACTCGCCACTATCACTCGCTCTTTTCTATCACTGCACTCGAATTTTCAAGTTATGAACAGGTAATGAGGTTGAGAATAGGTGTGGAAACCGCGAACTCTCGACTAAAGTTGCCTAATCAGCTTGCATTTTAGCTACAAACGTGGAGAATCATACCAAATTAGGAGTGAATTCCATATTTTGATGAATAATCTCCTCGAATTTTATCAAAAAAACAGGGACGGAAGTTGTAAGATAGGGGTGAAACCCTAACCTTGACGACTCGCCCTGCCTTTATACAAAACTCCCGCCAAAGTTTCGATGGACTCCAACGATCTAAAGACACAATATAACCAATGGGAATTGCGCCGACGCCCAAGAATCGAGGCAAAGGCATAGTCCTGGAGGTAATTGTGCACACAGGATCCTTGCGAATAGTCGAGCCACTTTGGTTAGTCGAAGTCTATTAGCCGCAGACAATCTACCTTGATTTATCGACCTTTATGAAGATTTTTCGTGTTTTCTGCTAATTTGTTAACGTTTTGAGGAACTATTGGTTTCGACTAAACACTATTGCTTCTGCTACAACACAAAACCCACAACACACCATTAAGAAATCGCTCGCACTGCACTACATTCGAACGCTCGCGAACTTTAAATACTAGGTTTCTGTTTTCTGACTGCTCCTAGTGACTCAAGCGTATGTGTGTTTTGCTATTGTGCTTACATGTTTAGGAATACTGTGATTATGTGCTCTACGTGCTTATGTGATTTTGGTGCAATTCTGTGATTCTGTGACTACCTGCGTTTACATGGTACGTGTTACTGAGCTTTAGTAGTAGTAGACGTGAGAGGTGAGATTCGAATACATGTGTTGAGTTCCGTGGCGATGTCTATTGCAGACAATGTCGTCTGGATCTCGTCATACGCTCTCTCGTCAGGAAAAGAGGGACAGACGCCTTGCTTCCATCATCGCGAAAAGTGTGGCAAAGGCTGTGAGCAATGCCTATGAGAATGCCAGCAAATCATCCGAGGAGTCGAGGACTGAAGGTCCTAAAGCTGTCGCAAGACCTTTCAGTTTCAAACAATTCAAGTCATGTGGGCCGAAAGAATTCACAGGCGAAGGAGGTCCTACTGCACTATTCCACTGGTTTGACTCTATCGAGGTTACTCTGCGACAAAGTGGTTGCCCTGATGACCTTCGAACTCTGAACGCTACCGGCGTCTTTCAGTCCCGTGCTTTGGACTGGTGGACGGCCGAGAGGAACAAGCGAGGGAATGATGCAGCCTACAGTTTGTCGTGGGACGAGCTCAAGGAAGTCATGCTAGAGGAATTCTGCCCTCCTCACGAGCGTCAAAAGCTTGAAGATGAATTTTGGCACATACATCAGAAGGATGGAGACTATGCTGGTCTTACTGCTCGTTTCAAACAGCTCAGCATTATCTGTCCCGACCAGGTCAAGACTCCTGAGATGACCATCAAGAAGTACATCCGAGCTTTGCCCGACTGCGTTGCTGACTTCGTGCAAGCGGTTAAGACTGCCACGATCGAGGAAACCTATATGTTAGCTGCCGAAATCAATGACAAAAGGGTTAAGGCTGGGGTATAGGATAAGACCTCCAAGCATCTGCATCAAGCCACCACTACCGCACCGACTGCTGAACCTACCTCATCAAGCAACAAGAGAAAGAACAAGAGAAAGAACAGCTCCACCAACAAGAACTGTGCGATTATTGCTGCACCGATCCAAGCTGTGCCTGCCCAACAGCGTCAAGTAGCGGCGCCTGTGGCCAACGCACCGCCTGCAAAGCGTGCATATACTGGGCCACACCCATTCTGCCCTACTTGCACCTATCATCACCCGAAAGCTATTCAATGCCGCTTCTGTGCTCATTGCAATGTATACGGCCACTTTACTGCCAACTGCCGTATTCGCCAAGCTCCTGCCAATCAAGCTCTACTCGCTGCCCCACAGGGTCAACAAGCTCCTCCGGCACCCGCAGTCAAAGCCAGAGCATGCTTCACGTGTGGCGACCCGAATCATTTCGCCAACATGTGCCCGAACAGGGTAGTGAAACCAGAACCGCAACAGCAGCAACCACAGCAGCAACCACAGCAGCAGCAACAACAGGCCGCACGCGCCAGAAGTTTCAATCTCAATGTGCGTCAAGCCCAGGCCGACAACAACGTGGTCAATGGTACGTTCCTTGTGAATGGTATTTATGCTTCATGTTTGTTTGATACTGGAGCCGATAATTGCTTTATGTCGCTCGAATTTGAGAAACTCCTTAGTCGTAAACGTTCCCGACTCTCCTCTGCATTCGATGTCGAAGTCGCTACCGGAAGAACCGTCGCTGTAAATTCTGTTATTCGTGATTGCACTCTCGAGCTCTACAATCACATTTTCTCAATCGACCTCATTCTGATGCAACTAGGAAGCTTTGATATCATAGTAGGCATGGACTTCCTTCGAGAAAACCATGCCGAAGTTGTGTGCTTCGATAAGATGATTCGTTTTTCGCTCGCAAATGGTGATTCTTTGCGCGTTTATGGTGATACTACTTCGAAGGGTCTCAAGCTTATGTCATGTCTCCAAGCCAGCAAGTATCTCCGCAAGGAGTACAGGGCTTTCTTGGCTAACGTCGTAGCAGCGGAGAAGGAAAAGAAAGAGAAGAAGGAAGTAAAAGACGTACCCGTGGTTCGAGAATTTCCTAATGTTTTTCCAGAGGATCTTCCCGGACTACCTCCAAAGCGCGATATTGATTTTCGCATTGATCTCATTCCTGGAGCTAATCCTATCGCCAGAGCTCCTTATCGACTCGCGCCGTCCGAAATGCGTGAACTCTCAACCCAACTCCAGGAATTGCTTGAAAAGGCTTTATTCGCCCGAGCACCTCTCCCTGGGGCGCACCAGTCCTTTTTGTCAAAAAGAAGGATGGATCGTTCCGGATGTGCATTGACTACCGGGAATTGAATAAGTTGACTATCAAGAACCGCTATCCCCTGCCTCGAATCGACGATTTGTTTGATCAGCTACAAGGCGCTACGTGTTTCTCGAAGATCGATCTACGTTCCGGATATCATCAGTTGCATATACAGGAGGAGGATATACCCAAAACCGTGTTTCGTACTCGTTATGGCCACTACGAATTCGTTGTCATGCCGTTTGGCCTAACAAACGCACCCGCAGTTTTCATGGATCTGATGAATCGCGTGTGTAAACCATATCTCGACCGTTTCGTCATCGTATTCATCGACGATGTCTTGATTTATTCCAAGACGAGAGCTGAACACGCGCAACATCTACGTTTGGTTCTCGAGTTACTCCAAGGGAACCAACTCTACGCCAAATTCTCCAAGTGCGAATTTTGGTTGGGGGAGGTTCAGTTTTTGGGTCACATTGTAAATAGTCAAGGTATTCACGTCGATCCTGCGAAGATCGAAGCTGTTAAGAGCTGGGTTACGCCTAAGAACCCGTCTGAAGTTCGCTCATTTCTCGGGCTGGCGGGCTATTATCAACGATTTATCGAAGGATTCTCGAAGATTGTTGTACCACTTACCTCTCTCACGCATAAGGACCATCCTTTTGTCTGGGGAACCAAACAAGAGTCTGCCTTCCGAACCCTCAAGCACATGCTTTGCAATGCTCCTGTTCTCACACTACCCGACGGAAACGATAATTTCATTGTCTACTGTGATGCTTCCAACCTTGGTCTCGGTTGTGTCCTCATGCAACGAGACAAGGTTATAGCTTACGCATCTCGTCAGCTCAAAGTCTACGAGAAGAACTATACAACCCATGATCTCGAGCTAGGCGCAGTTGTTTTTGCATTAAAGATTTGGCGACACTACCTGTATGGTACAAGGTGTACGATCTTCACCGATCATAAGAGCCTACAACACATCTTTAATCAGAGGGAACTAAATATGCGTCAACGCCGATGGGTAGAACTTCTCAACGATTACGACTGTGAGATTCGTTATCACCCAGGCAAGGCAAATGTTGTTGCCGACGCACTTAGCAGGCGGAGCTATCTGCTTAGCACTCGTAATGTTCAAGCCCAGCACAACCTCGAAGCTTTCATCCGCGACGCACAACATGCATGTTTCAACGAACGCACCTTGAAGAAAGAAAGAATCTACCACGATGGGGCCCAACTAGTAAGCAAATCAAATGGGATATTCCACTTCTTAGACCGAATTTGGATTCCCAAGCGAACCAATTTGAGACAGATTATCATGGATGAAGCCCACAAGTCCCGGTACTCTATCCATCCCGGTGCTGACAAGATGTACCATGATCTTCGCTATAGGTACTGGTGGCCGGGTATGAAACGGGATATCGCTCTTTACGTCGGAAAATGCCTAACCTGTGCTAGAATCAAGGCTGAACATCAAAGACCCTCTGGCTTGCTCGAACAACCACCAATTCCCATGTGGAAGTGGGAGAGCATAGCTATGGATTTCGTAACCAAGCTTCCAACCACGTCATTAGGTCACGACAGCATTTGGGTTGTTATTGACCGTTTGACTAAATCAGCTCACTTTCTGCCAATACGAGAAGACTACAAGGTGGAACGATTAGCCCGAATCTACACCAACGAGATCATTTGTAGACATGGGACGCCTCGTGACATCATCTCTGATCGTGATGCTCGGTTTACGTCACGATTGTGGGAAACGTTCCAAACGGCACTCGGTACAACGCTTAATCTAAGTACTGCGTTCCACCCACAAACCGACGGTCAGACTGAAAGAACGATTCGTACCCTTGAAGACATGCTCCGTTCGTGTGTTCTAGACTTCGGTGGTAATTGGGATAGACACCTTCCGTTGGTCGAATTCTCGTATAACAACAGCTACCAGGCTAGCATCCAGATGGCACCTTTCGAGGCCTTATACGGAAGAAGATGTCGATTGCCTATTGTGTGGCACGAGATCGGTCACTCGTAACTAACCGGTCCGGAGCTGCTACAAGAAACGACAGACAAAATTTTCCAAATTCGAGACAACTTAGCGAAAGCTCGGGATCGACAGAAAGTTTACGCCGATAAAAAGCGCAAGCCCCGTGAATATGGCGTTGGTGACTACGTACTCCTAAAGGTATCACCTTGGAAGGGTGTAGTCCGATTCGGCAAGAAGGGGAAACTCGCGCCTCGATATGTGGGACCTTTTAAGATTCTGGAAAGGATCGGAAAAGTCGCCTACAGACTCGAATTACCGGAGGAACTTAGCAATGTCCACCCGACTTTCCACGTGTCAAACCTCCGAAAGTGCATCGCCGACCACGACTTACATGTTCCTTTGGACGATCTACAAGTGAACGAAACATTACACTTCGTGGAGAAGCCTGTCGAAATCATGGATCGCCAAACCAAAGAACTCAGGCGCTCACGCATTCCTATTGTGAAGGTCCGGTGGGAAGGCAAACGAGGCGCGGAGTTCACTTGGGAACTCGAAAGCGACATGAAGGCAAAATATCCACAGTTGTTTAATTAAGAAAGTTGTAGACTTATAGATCAGGTGTTTTCGCACAACATATCCGAGTTTTAGCAATTTTATCCGTAAAAAGTAGTTTAATTTGGCGAATTTCAGATGAAAACGTGATGAATATGAAAGATGAAGAACTTGATCAAATCTGAGTGTGTTTAATCATCACAATCGATCACCTGCTCAGATACCACTTGTAGGATCGGTTTTGACTCCGTTACGATTATGATTAGTCACACACGTTCACGGGTTCCGCACGTCTCCGAGCCAACAAATATCCGCGCGAATAGGCTAAACAACAAGTCAATACGGATATGTTATCCGCACGGATTGCCATCCGTACGGTGAACACCAACAGCAACATTCAACATTTTTCTATCAAAAATTCAAATTTCTCACAAACGGCTTCGAATTAAGATCTGAAACTTTATAGGCTTTTAGATCAGACAATTTCGCATAACATATCCAAAAAAAAATCAGCGATTTTCATCTGTAAAAGTCGATTTATCGGACGATTCTCAGTGGTCCAAACGAAGGACTCTCACATGTGATCCACGGTTAATTACGGCTTTCAGCTTAATTTCGGGACGAAATTCCCTAAACAAGGGGAGGCTGTAACACCCCGTGTTTTCACGAGTGAAAGTCAAAGTCAAGGTCAAAGTCAAACGACCGATTTCGCGCGACTTGACTCGTAGAAATGTTTTTATTTTATTTATATTATGTGGAGTAAGTGTCGTTCATTACAATAATCGAACCATACCAACCGCATCTCGATCGACCTACGACTGTGAATGATAGGAAGTAACAATGCGATAAAGTTAATCAAGCTACGCTAATCAAATCGACATCGAACCGTAACTAGAACTATGTACCTTACTTGTCATTTATGCGTGTGTGTGTGCCTTACGTGTTACCTGTGCATGTTTATTTTTATTTTATGTTATGTTGTGATAATCAAGCGAACTCAATCGAACTCGAAGTCTAACTCGAACGTAAACGAACCCGAACCCGAATTCCGAGTCGAACCATATAAGAAGTAGTTGGGACTGAAAGTAATTTGACTAGGAAACCCTATCGAATCGCTCGCAAATCGAAACCGAAGCGTCGTCACACCGAACGCACCAAGACAGGCGACATCCGCACGGATGGTCAATCCGCACGGATTGCCAATCTTCACGGATTGCCAATCCGGACGGATGACCTATCCGCACGGATAGCCTATCCGGGTTACGTGCCATCCGCACGGCTCACCCTTTCCCCTTTTAGCATCCTATAAATACACGGGTCACTCTCCAACTTTTCCACTTTTGGCAAGTGACGTCCGAACCGCACGCATTCTTCACTTTTTCTCAGATTTCTCTCAATCCAGGTAAGATCTTGCACTAATTCTTGTACATTCTTGATCCCTACATAATTCTACACCTTTCCATCTTTCAAATCTCAACTTCCAACCATGAAATCATCCAGATTTGAGGTATTCTCGGGTGACGTCATCATAAAGTTCTTATGAACTTCATGCTCGACTTCATTCCACCAAGAATAGCTCGGATCTGAACGATTTCCATAAGATTTCACAACAACTTCACCTAAATCTAAACTTTTCTAAGAATAAAAGAGTTGAAAGAAATAAACCTAAGTTCTCTCCTTCTTTTACCCTTAAAAATCGGTACGAATCTGATCGGTTCTAGTGTTCTACTCATTAATGGTGATGCACTAGTCCTAGACCTGGATTCTACCCACAAGACACCTGATTTCGGGGTCAACCGGCATGACCATTCTGAGTCGCCGACCTGTCGAGTCAGGGTGGTTCCTGGCCGGCTTAGTCGTGCGGGTAAGGATACGATTCCAAGTGGTTGCCACGTAATCAGAACGTCTCGATAAACGACAGCAGAAACCAAGAGTAGACGGACGGAACAATCAGACCAGTTGTCCGCACGGACCAGCTGTCCGCACGGACAAGCTGTCCGCACGGACAGGCTATACGGACGGGTTGTCATCCGGACGAGCTACCCTTGGGACCCACTTTCCAAACAAGGTTTGAGTATCGACGAATGAGCAATCCGGACGGACGACCTCTGAATGGAATTACTCTTCGGATCATGAGATACTAAGGCCTTAAAATAAATTCAAACAACGTTCATCCGCACGGCCAAGTCGTCCGCACGGACAGGCTATCCGGACGGATTGTCTCTGCCCGCGCGCACAGACTGTCCGCACGGATTGTTGTCCGCGCGACCGACTTGAAAGGTAGAGACACTTAAATGTTCTCTAAATGCTACAACGAAAACTCCAAAGCACAAGCCATCATACACAAACACATCCTTAACTTAGGAAGAAACAATCCACTTGAACGTTTATCCGCACGAACAACTTGTCCGTACGGATAAGCAATCCGCACACATGACTAGTCTGGACGGATTACCATCCGCACGGACAGCCCACGCGCACGGATAGCTTATCCGGATGGGTCACCATCCGCACGGATTACCATCCGCACGGATAGTTCACCCGCACGGATGACTTCCTCTCACGGATAGCTGATCCGCACGATCAGTTATCCTACCCACTCTCACTTTGTAAAGTTTTACGCGCCACTTATCGTTACGTTATCGAATCTATTCAGGCTAACCGTACTCGCTGTAAAGCGCTCCCTTCAATCTATAATCGCTGTGAGTATACTCGAACCCTTTTAGCTTTAGCACTCTTGGGTGTTACATACGTTACGAATATTCAAACTACAACTATCACACTACTCAAGCTATTTTAACGCTAAACCATTTATGCATGTTATACGTGGCTTATGAATGCTTGTTTGTTATGTTTACACATGGAATGCTGTCTACCTGCCTTAGCAACGATAGTACTATAGTTTGGACTCAGCACCCGTTCACACGGGGGTTGTTAAGGATCTTTTACTTGCATGGATTACGGTGGTAATCGTGTATTGCGAACTGCCTCGGGCAGTCAACCCGCAGTCATTGGTATCGATGGATCTATGTCGATAACTAACGTGCTTCATTTCACTATGTGTACGTGCTGGTTATGCGTAAACGAATTCGAACTCTATATGCTACTATCAAACTTGTATGCTCACCTTTACATTTTATGTATTGACTTTATTTTAACGTATGTGACAGGTGCTTAGGCTGCTTGTTTGCTTTTGCGCTGCGATGAAATCGAAGCTAGGAACTGGAGTCCTAGAAACCAACGAATAAATTAGTTATATTTAAATCTGAGTTGTCGGAACAGGATATTTGTCTTGATGCTTGTCTGTAATAATTATTTAACTATTTGAGATACGGTATGGGACGTATTAATTAATTAAATGGTAATGATAGTTGTTATGGAAACTTCTGGACAATCTGTTTCGCTCAGTGCCATGCCCCGATGATTCCGCCATCGGTTGGGGTGTGACAACGTACCCTTTTTGACTTTTCATGATACTTTCGGCTTAAAGCATCTGCTACTACATTTGCTCTTCCTTCATGATTCTGGATATTACAGTCATAATCACTAAGAAATTCCATCCAACGTCTTTGTCTCATATTTAACTCTTTTTGTCCGAAAACATACCTTAAACTTTTGTGATCAGTAAATATGGTAAACTTACTACCATAAAGGTAATGTCTCCAAATCTTAAGAGCAAAAATTATAGCTCCTAATTCTAAATCATGGGTTGAATAATTTTCTTCATGATTCTTAAGTTGTCTAGATGCATAAGCTATAACCTTCTGTCGTTGCATCAACACACATCCATAACCTAATTTAGAAGCATCACAATAGACTACAAAGTCTTCAGTTCCTTCTGGTAATGCTAATATAGGTGTATGGGTCAATCTTTGCTTAAGGATTCTAAAGGCTTCTTCTTGTTTTACTCCCCATTCAAACTTAACAGATTTACAGGTTAACTTAGTTAAAGGAATGGCTATTCTAGAAAAATCTTTAATAAATCTTCTATAATAACCGGCCAATCCTAAGAAACTTCTAACCTCAGTTGGTGATTCAGGGGTTTTCCATTTGGTAATTGCCTCGATTTTTGTTGGATCTACATGAATTCCTTCATGATTGACTAAGTGTCCAAGAAATTGTACCTGTTCTAACCAAAATTCACACTTAGAAAACTTAGCATAAAGCTTTTCTTTTCTTAACAAACTTAAAAGTATGTGCAAATGCCTTGCATGATCCTCTTTATTCTTAGAATAAATTAGAATATCATCTATAAATACAATTATGAATTTATCCAAATATGGCTTACATATTCGGTTCATCATGTCCATAAATGCAGCTGGGGCATTGGTTAAACCAAATGGCATGACAGTAAATTCATAATGGCCATACCTAGTTCTAAATGCGGTTTTAGGAATGTCCTCTTCCTGTACCTTTAATTGATGATATCCTGACCTTAAATCGATCTTAGAGAAAAATCGAGCTCCTTGCAATTGATCAAACAAATCATCGATTCTCGGTAATGGGTACCGATTCTTAATCGTGACCTTGTTTAATTCACGGTAGTCAATGCACATACGCATTGATCCGTCCTTCTTTTTAACAAACAGTATCGGTGCTCCCCACGGCGATGAACTTGGTTGTATAAATCCTTTTTCTAACAATTCGTCTAGTTGTTTCTTCAATTCTTGCATTTCTGCAGGTGCCAAACGGTAAGGTGCTTTGGCAATTGGTGATGTTCCTGGTAATAAGTGAATTCTAAATTCAACTTCTCTGTCTGGAGGTAGTCCTGGTAATTCTTCTGGAAAGACATCTGAAAACTGAGATACTATTGAAATATCTTTTAAATCCTTTCCTTTAGTGTTAGTGATTATAGAAATCAAATACACTATAGATCCTTTTCTCATACAACTTGCAGTTTTCATTGCAGAAATGAATTTAGCAGATCAAAAGGGCTTATCTCCTTTAATTGTGATCGTTTTACCTTTTGGTGAATTTACTTGGATTAACTTTTGATCACATAACATATTGGCTTTATTGGCTATTAACCAATCCATTCCTAAAACAACATCAAATCCTACCAGATTCATGGGATATAGATTTGCACTAAATTTCTGATTTAAAATTTCTATGCTTGCTCCCTGCAATATTTCAGAAATTCTAATAGTTTCTCCATTAGCTGTCTCTACTACGCATTCTAGTGGTAGTTTAGTTAATGACTGATTTAGAAATTTGCAAAATGATGTATTAATAAAATTTTGGTTTGCACCAGTGTCAAATAATACTTTAGCAAAATCATCATTAACTAAATACGTACCAGCTATGACATCTGGAATCATTCTGGCTTCATCTGCAGTAAGAACAAATGCTCTAGCATTTTTGGTATTCTTGTTGTCTGTGGCTGGAGCTAATTTTGGGCAGTTCAATTTGATATGACCTTGTTCTCCGCAATTGTAACATACCCTGCTGTTAGCTTTCTTCCTGCAGTTTTCTTCCTTGTGTCCCGACATTTTGCAAAAGTTACAATATATGGAGCATCTTCCTGAATGTTTTCTTTTGCAATACCTACAGTAGGGTGTAGAGGTAGATCCTACATTTCTCCCACGATTAGAATTTCCAGAACGAAATTCTTGAGTCAATTTCTGGGTTAGGTTCTTCCTTTGATCCTCTTCTCGGGTACGGACTAACTCATCAGTCAAGGTATTGGCTAATTCTACAGTTTCTTCTATAGTTTGAGGTCTAGCTGCCTTGACTACGTGTCTAATTTCTCCAATTAATCCCCAAATATAACGGGAAATTAACACTGGTTCTGGTGAAGCAAGAGTTGGCACTATCCTAGCATATTCGAAAAATAGCTTTGTGTACCCTTTGCTATCTACACCAGTCATCCTAAGATTTAGGAATTTGTTTGCTATCTGTTCTTTTTCATTGGGTGGGCAGAATTTCCTTTCTACCTTGTTTTTAAATTCTTCCCATTCCATATTATAGGTTTGATCACTTCCTCTTGTCTGGAGGATAGTGTTCCACCATTCTAGTGCTGCATTCTTAAACAGATTAGAAGCAAACAATATCTTATCTTCTTCAGCACACTTACTTATCCTTAAGACTGCCTCAGTCTTTTCTATCCAGCGTAAGGTTGCAATGGCCCCTTCATTTCCTGAGAATTCCATTGGTTTACAAGACCAGAATTCTTTATAAGAACAACCGTTAGGCACAGTTCTTCTTCTTTTGGGAATAGGCATTTGAAGTACAGGTCCATTGTTCACGCTGTTTTCTGGTTCAAGTGGTCGCTTACTGCTATGCCTACTTTTATTATCAGCATCCTTAACAGTTTGAAGTATAAATGGCATTGCATCTATAATTCCTTGTGCTACTATGTGTTGGATAGCACTATTATCCATCTGGTTCCCATTGTTATTGGCACTCGGATTATCATTAACCACGTTAATGTTACTCTGGTTATCGTTATTCAGATTTCCTTGATTTCCTTCATCGGCCATCTGAATTTTAAACATTTATCCCATATTAATATCACAAAATAGTAAGTAATATAATTGATCACATGACACACAATCTAACCAAAAACGTAGATCATTGCTACTTACTCTTTTCATATACTTATGCGTCTATTACACACTAGTACATAAATAAAGATTACAATACCAACAGAAATAAAATAGTAATATGCATCCGTACACACATATTTTTTTTTATTTTTTATTATTATTATTATTACTACTACTTCCTCCATTCCAATTATTCAAGGATATGGATTTATCCAAAAATCCATATTGCGCTCATCGTATTTCCATACGAGACGCTCTCCCACCTGACGCATCCTCTCACTGCTCTATAAAATTTCCTCCCCGAAAGTCCTAAGTTCTTGAACGTTTTCTGCACTCATTGGGGGTGCAGGTTCTCGGACTGGGTTTGGAATCTGGGGTGCATTTTCCTGATATGGGGGTGACATTTCCTGAAATTGGTAAGGATCCTCTAATATAGTCATTTTGATAATAGGGATCTAAAGGGTCCATACCTGGGTAAGCTTCTATGTTCTGTATGGGTGGATAATCCTGGATAGGGTAACGTTGCACAAAGTCTCTATTGTCGTCCCACCAGGGGTCATAATTCGGGTCTATAGGGTTTGGTGCAGGCACTCTAGGGATTTCTTCTGGATTAAAGTTGTACATCTCTTCTTGGTTTTCCTGATTTTCTATTTCCATGGGTTGTTCTGGGTTTTGTGGTTGTGGGGTTACTAATTGTTCCAGACTTGGGTCAGCAGCAGTCGTAGCTAAGATATGGAAATTTGCTAGGCTTCTATTAAGTATTTCTTGAGTATGGGCATCTGTCTCTCTCTTAATAGCTGCTAAAGCCCTTTGCTGTTGCAATTTCCTCATTCTTTTTCTACTAGCAAAAGCTTCTTTACTGAACCATCCTCGTTTCTTAGTAGGAAATGGTTCTTCAGATTTAGCTCTAAAAGCAAATATCCCATCTTCTTGATCAGCAACATACCCTGAGAGGGCAGGCTGTGATGATGTACCTTCACTCTTAGGTGAATCAGCTAACTAACGATTCACGTCTGATGGCCCTTGATCACTCATACTGAAAACTAACAGATAGTCAAATAACACATAACACATAATTACAGTTATGCACGTATTTCCGTAATTATTTCCTAACACAAAATTTAAAAATTAAGTGTCAGCAGAACACTTCTTTGGCTCAGACCAGTGGCTAGGCTCTGATACCACCTTCTGTCACAACCCCCGATCCCTGTTCCCCGGGAACGGGCGGACGTGATCACAGAGTTTGGTGGTATCAGGTTTTATTTAGTCTCGCAGCGGAATTTACATCAGGACCGTAGTTAGGAAATGTTTATTAGAGTAAAACCACCTTCTTATATATTAATAATAACATGGGCAAAACCCAAGTTTCTTATTACAATACATTATAGGGACAAATCCTATTTTATTGAATTTAAAACATCGTTTATTAGGTAACTTTTATAGCCACATTTTCCCAAGCCTTCAGTGCTCTCCAGCTGGCTTTTCACTAATTGGCTGTTCACATTGTGTTACCTGTAACGTGTTTTAAAAACATTTGTCAGTCGGAAATACTGGTGAGTGAATCCCAGTTTAATCAAGAAACATTTTATCAATTAAAACAGTATTGAGAGCGATCACATTGTTTATTTCTACACAATTACTCATTCAGTATTTGCCACTCGACCGGATCTATGGCTATGGTCAAATTACCCATTGGCTAACTCGTCGTCCAATGGTAATGCACTGTCATTCAGACTTACTACTACTCGTAGTAAATTTTGTATACAAAACCCCATAATACCGGCAGTAATTGAAGAACTACAAAGACTCAATCACCGCTTAATTTCATAGTAAAACATTTAAGGTTTGGTAAAACATTACCAAAAACATTAACAAAAAGAGGATAAACTCACATTGCTGTCTTAGGCTTTTCGTAAGGGTTTCCTGGGTATAATCTATAATTTATACAAATGTACATTGGTTAGTACCATAACCCTTTGAAATTATTAATGATACCCTCCCCGAGACGGCATTCCAACAACTACGTCGGGCAGAACCACGACAGTTGTTACGGAACCCTAAATCAATCGGGCAGCGTAACTATTATGAAACTGGGGTTATAATACTTACAACGGAGCAGAACCTCGCTAATTTAGGGGTATAATTCCCAAATATTATGCCTATACTTTCAGAATTCGAGATTGAGAATAAGAAATGAGCGACGAAAACTGAAAACTGATGTCTGCTATTTATAGTTGTGTAATCTGCCCTTCACGCGGCCCGCGTAAAAGACAGGGAACACTGACGCGGCCTGCGTCAACATAAGTCAACGCAGTAGCTTAGCTGAGTCGTTGAGTAGGCTTGACACGATTGCGACACGTGTCAGCACCGGATGCATCCGCGTATCACGAGTCCGCGCGGCCCGCGTTAACATAAGCTTAAGTTGAAGCGGCCCGCCTCAGCTTAACTTTTCAGATTTTTAATTTTATTTTATATATATAACATAACTAGGGCTCGGTTTTCACATACGGGGTATAATATAAAACATATTGAGACATTTTATAGTATATTTAGAGAGTCGGAATATTATGAGGGTTTTGGTTTTACCGAGGGTTGTTACACCTAATCCCCTAAAAAAAATTAAGATACCCCTGAAATTTGGGCTAGCTCCGCCACTTCTGCCATTCCTATTAGATTAAACATAAAACCATTAGTATCCATTTGATATTAAATAAATTTACTGGTTTAAGTAACACCATTACTTAATAACATAGTTCATGGAATATTTAACATGGATTAAAAGATCACAAGTTTGCAACTTCAGGTCTTTCACTACACAATGTGTCTGACTGGTAAAACATGAAAAATATTTTTATCAATGTCTCACTATATTCATATAAAACTTTTAATTGAAGTGTCACACGCCTTGTGATTACAAGTACATTAAATCCCTAAAGCTATAGTGTCAACAAATATATGATGAAACAAACGACACATAATTCTTGCAGTCACATATTCACTCAATTTAATCTCAAGTAATATAAGTAAATACATTCATCTAACACAAAACTAACTGTCAAACTATAACTTATAATTATATGATATATGAACTTCACATTCATCTTTTTCATCAGTTTACACCCAAATGTTGCCAATCTAAATGTAATTTCATTGTATGAACCAAAATTATTGGTTTCTTTAAAAACAAATTAAATGTAATAACATGTACTAAATATAATTAAACACATGAAACAAGTGATTAGTATTAAACATCAACTTGGGAAGAAATTTGAAAACACAACTGACCTGATAATCGGTTGTTGAAATTGAAAAAAAATGACGTATAAAAAATTGAAGAAATATCAGTTTTAGTAATCATGAAACCCATAAGAAGAAAAAGAAATCGAGATTACCTTGGTATGAATGTGGTTGAATGTTGTTGGTAAGAATCACCGACATATGGTTTTTGTAATGTAAATAGGGTTTGATTTGGAAAGATAGGCAATCTACTGATCGAACTCTAACACTCCAGTTATGTTGTTATAGTCGTTGGGCTTTGGAGGAGGATTTAAGGAATTAATTTCCAATTCTCAATTGAAATACTAATCATAATGTTTTTAATTTTAAAATAACCTTGATAAAATTTACACTAATAATTGTACTTTAAGATAACCAATCAACAAAACCAAATTCTAATCCGGCTCAGTTTTGGTTTCGGCCCTAATTTTTGACATTACATGGGTGCTCAATTTTTGTTTTGTAATCCAATATATGTAGTTCGGATTTTACATAATTTCGTTAGGCTTAATCGGTTTGTTGAACACCCATGTACGCATTTCATGATTGATGCTAGTATTTCAGTGTTCATAGCTTTTAAAAATAACTATATAATTATATATATATATATATATATATAGGGAGGGGCTCATGCGAGAACCACCCTTATTGTGAGAACCATGAGAACCAATGTGAACACAACCTAAAATAGCTAAAAAACCTAAAAAAACCCTAAAAAAACCTAACCCCCACCCCCCCCACCCAAAAACCTAAACCCCCCACCCCCCCCCCCCCCCAAAAAAAAAAACCTAAACCCCCCCCCCCCCCCCCCCCCCAAGCTAAAAAAAACCTAACCCCACCCCCCCCCCCCCCCAAAAAAAAAGCCTAAACCCCCCTCCCCCACCCCCCAAAAACCTAAACCCCCCCCCCCCCCCCACCCCCCCCCCCCCAAGCTAAAATGCTAAAAACTAAACCCCCAAAAAACCTAAAAAAATCTAAAAAAAATCTAAAAAAATCAAAAAAAAATCCAAAAATTTTTTTTTGATTTTTTTAATATTTTTTAGGTTAAAATCGCTACTTTTCGAATCCAAAAAAAAAAAAATTTTTTTTTTAAAAAAAAAAAAAATTAAAAAAAAAATTTTTTTTATTTTTTTTTGGTTCGAAAAGTAGCGATTTTAACCTAAAAAATATTAAAAAAATCAAAAAAAAAATTTTTGTGTGATTTTTAGCTATTTTTAGACATTTTTGGTGTGTTCACATTGGTTCTCGCGGTTCTCGCAATAAGAGGTGGTTCTCGCATGATCTTCTCCCTATATATATATATATATATATATATATTATAATCGGGTATTAATAGGACAATATAATTTATATTATTTGATATATTTTTATAAAAATCATGAATGTGTTTCATATACACTTGTGGTGTGGGTGTTAGTGGACTCACTCTATTTCTCCTTTAGTTGGTGTTTTTTCCTTCCTATGATATAATCTTTTACTTTCCAGTATATACATCGACTTAGATTCGTTGTAAGTTAAGCCTTATGTCATAAGTCGGATGGTTATGCAACGAAAAACTTGAATAAAAATGCAAGGATGCTTATATTACTCAAAGGAAAGTATTACAAGGATGGTACAAGGTCTTTACAAGGTGTTTTTGGAGGTAGTTTGCTCGAATGACAAACCATCCTATTTATACTACTTAGCCTAAACCTGGATTGTTCCTAATCTAGACTTTTTTAAGTATAAAATAATACAAATATCTTGGATACTTACAAGGAACATTCTAGCTATTATTGACATAATATTTATGATATTTTGATGGAGTCTTCTAGATCCTTAAAATACAGCTGCCCTTGATTAATCTAGATGGTTCCACACTTGTCCAGATTAAAGTAGAGTCTTTCGGAGTCTTCCGTAATGCTCTAGGGTGTTCCATAACATTCTAGGGTGTTCCAGAATCTTTCGGGATGTTCCTGGTCGTTCCGAAACCTTACGGGGTGTTCTAGGTTGTATCGGAGTGTCCCAGGGTGTCCTAGATGTTTCTAGTTTTATGCGGGAACTTTTGGAACTCAAGAAATGTGGCTCCATTTTAGGCGGAGGGTTCAGGTTTTTTTTAGGGGGGGGGGGGGGGGGGGGTGGCTTCCCCGGTAAAATTATATTAATGAACTAAAAATACATTACATGCATTCTTACCTCTCGATACATACATCAAGGAGAAAAGAACCACAAAACAAAAAACAAACATATACCAAATATAAAGGCTCAAGCCCAAAAAACATACGAAACATAACTAACAAAAGAACCACTAAGCTAAAGCTTCATAATCTTGTCGTCTCATCCATCTCAGACTCGACTTCAACATTATCTTCATTTGCTCTTGAATCCATAGCTTTCTTTGTTGATTCCTCCTTTTTAAGCCCACTAAAATACTCTTTAAGTCGATCCGACCACTTTATCAAATTCTTGATTAGGAGGCTGTGTATTAGACTTGAAATAATTTTGGGCTTCCTTAATTTCATATTCCCATAATCCAGCATCTACATTCAAACATTCATCATCCGATCCATCTTCATCATTTAACCCTTCAAATCTATTTGAAACTTTTATTGGGCCTTTCTTAACAGGCCCAATAGGCCCTTTTAAAACATCAAAATAACAACTTCCCATTACTTTTGATCCACCAATCATCACTAATGGGCCTATCACTTTTTGTGATTTATCCGAATCAACAAACTCCAAAACTGGGCCATGTTTCAACCCAGCTTGCACACGGACTAATGGTGGAAAGTTCTCCAATACAGCTGGCCCCCTTCGGCTTTAGTTTAGGTTGCCAAAAAGGCTTTTTTTGGGCCTTTGATTTCTTTTTCAACTTCCGTAAATTTAGCATCCATTTGGGGTCCACATTCTTTTGTAAATTAATACCCATCCCATTAGTTATTCCAACTTGTGATTTTATATTTGGGCCCACTAAAATCCTTTTTCTTACATTTGTCACTTTGATGACCAACAACATCACATGTTTTGCAACATGGTGGTTTCAACCTATACACCAAATCAAGATAATAAGACTTGGTATCCCTTTGATGGTTGGAAGGTTAATTTTGACTTTATCTGGAAGCCCATTGGAAGCATCCGCATCAACCAAGACCCGAGCATAATTCAAAAGCCCTTCTTTTGTCTCACATCTTTTAAAAGTCGCTTGATCTACCATTAACGATTTCCCTACACAATTAAGAATTTGCCCGATATTGCCACCATTCCAAAGACTAAGTGGTAAATCCTTAATAGCGACCCTATTGGAACCGTTTTTTGAATATCTGAAAAATTATTTCGAATATCTGAATTATCTCTAATATCATTCATTATGAAAAAAAAAATATACAATATAAACTATACTTGAATTTTTACTTGTTCTCAAGTCTCAACTTTAACTTTTTTTTGACGGTTAGATCACCCGGTTAGGCTTTTTGCCTTTGATCACCCACGTCACGAGTAGGAATCCCGCGGTTGGCATATTATTGCCAGTTTGAAGCGGTGCCACAGTTCGCCTCCACAAGATTCGACCCTGAGACCTCCCGGGCAGGAACCCCATATAAGTGGGTAAACCTTCCCACCTCCCCCCAAACCAATTGGTCTGCGGATCATTGGCTTTAACTTAGGTGTTGTTTGTTTTTTCTGAGGTAAAATGTCTGCAGTCTGCGGACCACATCTGCAGACATCTGTAGCAGATGAGGTGGACCAAACAGGGGCGGACCCACATTGGTGCCACCGGGGTCCCCGAACCCCAATCTTTTTAAAAAATATAGTAGATTCGGTATATTAAATTGTATATGGACCCCATAAATACAATTAGGTGGACACCATAGAAATTAAAAGAAAGTTGGTGTAGTGGTAAATCTCCCTCTTTTCCACCAAGAGGTCATGGGTTCAATCCTTGATAAGCCCATTTTTCTTATTTTTTTTAAAAATCTAGTTCAAACCTCACTTTAACTCGACCCGAACGAGGACCGACCCGAAAATGGACCCCATTGAAATAAAATCCTGGGTCCGCCACTGGGACCAAACATCTGCTGTCTGTAAGAAGAAGACTGTTTTTTAACTTCTGCAAGCTACACATTAAACAACAATTATAATCAAACAAGATGAACAACAAAATTCAGAATCTAAACAACAAAATTCAGAACGTAAAACAACATAAATCAGAATTTAAACAACAAAAATTAGAATTTAAACAACAATTATATTTAATTGAAGGATAAATTAATGATCATGTCTTGTGACATTTTCTAGAATCCGCTTCCTAGCTTTATCTACCTGCTCTCTGTTTCACCATTTTCTCACCATCATCACACACATTATTAATAATAAGGGTGCACGGGGCACATGCGGTGACTTCAGTTGCTGTGCGGGTACACCGCCACCATCCAAACTTTACCGCGCGGGAATGGCTTGGCTCGGTGAGTGGTCACCGATTGAGAGAGAGGAGAGAGAGAATGGGTGATTGGTTTTTAAAATTGGGTCCACCATTTTTCCACCAATTATATTTTTTTCTTCTTTTTTTATAAAAAAATAATTGTGTGAGTGGAGTGATGCCAACGTTTGAGTGCAAAATGGGTACTTAAGAGGGGAGTTGACGTGGCGCGTGCTGATTGGGTGTGTATAAGAGAGGTCACTCCCCTCTTACAGGAGTGCCCCTCTCACCCTAATAATAATAAGAATCGATGATCAATCATGGCGGTTTACCGATGGAAAACTTCGGCGGCGGTGGCTGTGGCGGTATGGGGGAGGTGTTGGCAGTGGTTGTGGAGGTGGGGGAAATGTTGGCGGTGGTTGTGGAGGTGGGGGAAGTGTTGGCGCTGGCTGTGGAGGTGGGGGAGGTGTTGCCGGTGGCTGTGGAGGAAGAGGAGGTGGTGACCGGCGGGGTAGGAGGAGGAGGATGACCGGGGTGGCGGCTGAGTTGGATGAGATGGAGATGGAGAAGGAGAAGATGGAGAAGGAACTAGGGTTGGGGAAAAATATAATGGAGAAGAGGTGTCTGTGTTTTGAGATTAGGAGGAGAGGGGTGGAGAGAGGCTTGGAAGAGGTGAGAAAACATTGGACCATGTCTGCGTGCGTGGGGAAGAGGACGCAAGATGTTTGAAGACATTTTTTTAATGAAATGTCTTCTAAAAAACAAACGGTCTGCAGAGCTAAACGAATGCGTGGTTTTCGCGGCACAGACATAAAAGGTCAAACACCCCTTAGTTTGTTAGACCGTTCTCTCATTATCTCTTCCAATGTAAACATGTCACTGACTTTCAAATTAATAATCTATCGTTATCCCAATCGA
Organism: Helianthus tuberosus; assembly: GCA_030545235.1. Lineage (NCBI taxonomy): Eukaryota > Viridiplantae > Streptophyta > Magnoliopsida > Asterales > Asteraceae > Helianthus > Helianthus tuberosus. The sequence goes on from CM060441.1 coordinate 66,075,882, forward strand.
AATTCAAACAAATGAATTTAAGTTACTTTAAAATATTATTTGAAGTTAAAAAATCAGTGCTTCAAAGTTTAAATGAATGAATTTGAGTTCATTCCGTCCAGACATATAGGTTTCGTACTTGTAAACAAACCAAATGACTTAGATACAACCCTATACTTCAAAGTTTCAAACGATCATCAAATATCAAGCAAAATACATTAATATTCCAGTTTTTACAAGATTCTATACATAAAAACATATCTGTCTTTTTTTAATCACTTGCATAGAGAAGCCAGTATACGGCGTGGAGGCTTTATTAGTGGCCGCCGGCTATGAAGAACTGTCAAATTATTGACCAGCAGGAAATCGCCTTTCTTCCAAGGTATTACAACACATTCTTCTCTCATGATTTTCAAAAGGTCTTTCACAGCATCATCATCCACAGGGTCGCCGTTACCCACCTCCGCCGATGTATTTGGATTACCAATCTTCTCAGTTGCGGGCCCATAGTAACTAACCACTAGACTATTGAACCATGTCTTCCGACGACTCTCCTCGTCAAACCTGATCGCTGGCAGTGGCTTTGAAATTATTTTTACAGCATTTCCCATCCATTCCAGCTTTATTCCCTGCTTCGCCGCCCTGTTCATTCCAAAAACATAAATTGTGATTAGTTGGTCCCGTGTCCACACCCTACCAATAGCTCTGCTATAATTGAGATTTTACTAGGTACGTTTGTTTGTTATAAAGGTACAAACCTTTCCTCTGCAATGGTTTTGTCATCGGTCTTGTATGCTGACTTCCAACTACTACCAGTGTAGGATGATGGATCATCATCATCACCCGTTATTTTTGTATACCTCAACCCATGCTCTTCCATTTTCGCAACAAAATACGGGTGTTTCTCTTTCATCTTTTCATATATGACATGACTCAAAACTATTGGAGTTTCTCCTCCCGCTTCTGGTTCTTCTTCGCAAAAGAAAAATAACTTGGTGGGTGGATTTGGGAGCTGTTATACATGCCAGGAACTAATTAACGCTATGACAGTTAACCAATATTTTTCATATATTTATCAACTATACATAGGTGTAACAAAAATACAAAATTATCAGATAATGATATACGTCAATAACTATTCTAATACAAAAATTATCAGATAATGATAAAACGTCAATAACTATTCAAATATTTAAAGTTCAAAAGAATAAAGAAAGAAAATCAAGGAACTTACGTAAGCCATTTCGTGATGGAAAGGAATTTCCCTGTCGAGAGGGCTTTCATTAGCAGTGTATACCCGATCAACGACTTGGGTTCGAGGTGCTGCGCCCCCAACGTAAGGCAGTTCTGGGAAGCCGAAAGCTTCAACAACGCGGTTAAAGTCATAAGGAGATATAACTGGGAAACCTCGGAAGAGAATAGCACCACTTTTGAGGAGAAGAGACTCCAGCCATGGCTTATGAGTTCGGATCGCATCTTCAAACGCTGAGAGTTCTAATGCGGTATTGTTTGGGGATAACACCGCTGGGAAAAGAACGCCTTCGTCTTGAGGTTTTTGCTGTGGCAGCTCTACTTCTCGGAATGGTTTTCCGGTGGCCATTTGGATTGTTCTTAAGTTTTTTTCGAATTACTTACTGTGGTAATTTGTTTAAGTATCTGTAACGGTAGACTTTTACTTCGTCCTTTAGTATATATATAAACATTTCAAGTGTCATCCATTACGTTATTGGTAATTTAGTGCCTTAAAATATAACAAGACAAATGTTTTCTCAATATAAATGTAACTTTCATAACCTAAGTTTTGGACTGGGTCCATTATATAATAAAATTAGTATAAGGGGTGATCACGTTCTCGGACTAGGCCTAATCCATAAGTATTTTCTATTTTTTAATATTTCCCTATAAATTTAAAAAATAAAATAAAATAAACACACACTCTTGTTTAAATTTTTTTTTTTCGCTATTCGAGTAGGTTTTTTTTTTTTTTTTTTTTTTTTTTTTTTTTTTTTTGTTTCGAACCAAGTAAGTGTCTTTTTTATTACGAGACCAAATGCATGCACCTTGGATTCTTTCATTTCCACTGATCTTTGCATTACAATTAGGGTGGTAGGGGCGGGTTCGGCAAGTTTGTGCGGGGAGGAGTTCACCGAGCGGGCATGGTGCCGCCAGCACCATTGCGGTGTTCGGTAAGGTGTTTACACGGTGACTATTCACCGATGTGGGAAGAGAAGAGATAGAGGAGAGGGGGTTAATGGTAGACACTGTTCTCTTTCAACCAATCACAAATTTATCTTTTTTTTTTTTAATTTGTTTACAACTACCCATCGGGCCGTATAAACACACGAGATGGACTTGTGGGCCTTGGGCCCAAACCCAAAACCAACTATCTAACCCTATGTGTAAGGCTGACAAATCGTGTCTTAACAGGTTTAACAGGTTTCTGACGGCGCACACAACATAAGTTTCAAACATGATTACGACTCGTTTAACTACTTTCTACCTCATGTTTATAAAACAGTTTTATGTTTTATGTACAAAGATGAATAAATGATAGATTCTAACATTGTAATTTTAATTATTTTAAAAATTAAAAAAGTCAAATGGTGTATTTTTCAGTCAAACATGTCTAATCGTGTCTTAACAGGTGCCCAATTGCCAGCCCTACCTATGTGTAAAAGAGTGGAGAACCCTAGTGTTCTCACTTATCATCAGCCGCCCCCACCTTATTTCCCTCCCAACCCTTTTGTCTGCAACGTATTAATTACATATACATTTTCAACTTGAGGGAATAGTGCCAGGCAGCTTGCCTGACACTTCCCTATTGGACAAACATATTTTTAATTTAATTTTATTCCCAGTTTAAAATTACGCTTTCGTCCTTCGTTTAAAATTACGTTTTTGCCACAAGCTCAAAATAAAATTATTATTTTGCCCCTGGCTCAAAATTACGCTTTTGCCCTCGGGTCAAAAACTCATTTTTAATTTTGTACCCAGTTTAAAATTATGGTTTCGCCCTCCGTTTAAAATTATGTTTTTGCCCCTAGTTCAAAATAAAATGTTTTTTCCTCTAGCTCAAAATTACGATTCTGCCCTCAGCTTAAAATTACGTTTTTGCCCATAATTCATGTATTTTCAAGTGGAGGGAATAGTGCCAGGCAGCTTGCCTGACACTTCCTTATTTGACCAACCCATTTTTAATTTAATTTTAATCCCAGTTTAAAATTACGCTTTCGTCCTTCATTTAAAATTACGTTTTCCCCCCAGCTCAAAATAAAATTATAATTTTGTCCCTAGCTCAAAATTACGCTTTTGCCCTCGGTTCAAAAACTCATTTTTAACTTTGTTCCCAGTTTAAAATTATGGTTTCGCCCTCCGTTTAAAATTACGTTTTTACCCCCAGTTCAAAATAAAATGTTGTTTTTTTCCTCTAGCTCAAAATTACGATTCTGTCCTCGGCTCAAAATTACGTTTTTGCCCACAGTTAAAAATAAAATTATGTTTTCCCCTAGCTCAAAATTATGATTTTGCTCTTAGTTTAAAATTATAATTTCGTCTCCAGTTCAAAATATAATTACGATTTTGCCCTCTATACAGACATACATGTTATGAGAGAAAAATATTCGGCTTATTGCCCCGCAACGCGGGCGGGGCAAAAACTAGTGAACAAACAATTCACAAAACTCCTGTACATTTGTCACCACCAAACAAATCCCATAGCAACCTACATCTCGATCCCCTTCCCTATCTGGTGTTACAGCCGGCGGTGACCCTGCTAGTCATCTTTCTCCGGCGGTTGTTCCAACCAACGACCCCCCCTGTTCTTCTTCGAGTTGACGGCCGGCCACCACCAATCGGTGGTGGCGTACAGCGGCAGCAGCGTGGACGAGATAGAAATACGAGCAGAAAGGAGAGAGAGGTCGGAGAAGGATTGAGGACGCCTGCGACGGCGGCAGCGCCGCCGCTCACCACAACGGTGCGTTATCTTTCCGACGATTCTTTTTCCGTTGGTGGCGCGGCACAGTAGCGGCAGCAAGCCGCTGCCGGCTGCTCTGGTTCCGGCGTGGGTCGGGTCTGGTTCGACAGACTCCGGGTTAGTGTTCCGGGTTTCTGTTCACTCCGATCAGACTATCGGGTCAGTTTCATTTCGAATTATTCGGTTCATTTCGATTTATTTGGTTCTCATTCGGTTCAATTTAGTTCGGGTTTCATTTCAGATTTGTTTCGTGTTCTTGGTCGGGTTGGGTTAAAACGTAGACGCTAATCGCCGCGTTTTATTTCGGTATACCTTTATATTCCTTTGGTTCAATCGTTTAAATCTCTGTGAGAGATTATGTTTTTGATGTTAACAATTAATCAAATCAACTAAAACTATAAATAACTATATAAACAGTATGTTATTTTTATGAAAAAAGAGGATTGACGACGGGGGTAACCCAAGACTAAATAAAATGACTAAATATATGAACGCCCAAAGGGTTAAAAGGTTCAATGGTTGAAAAGCTGAGGAGATGGAGTAAAGCAATACGAGAATAGTAAACAAGTCACATCTCCGAACAGCTCCACCAACTCACCAGCCGCAAAAGCAACGCAGGTCTGCAGAGCACACGCTATTATCCAGGGGTCAAAAGGCTTTAACCCCCGAAAGGGCAAGCCCCTCACAGCGAGCAGGATCACTAGTCAAATGAATTCTACTTTGGGAGATTTCTTCTCCTATAAATTGACACTTCATTCACTTTAGAAAACATCTCCTGGCCAGCTCTGATTCTCTAATCTCTGGTCATTCATATTGAGTACTTGCTTCATACAAGTCACTCTCTTTCACATCCAACACACACATTCTATTTGCTCCTTCATCCGAACCTGAACATAATTCAGAGGAGGATCCATAGCAAATAACAAAAATAAACTAGTGAACCTCCTTCCACGTCTTGCAAACGTGGGGGGACCCCACGACCTGCGTTAGGCAAAGTTGAACCCTTCAACCCTGTTGCCTTACCAGCCTAGCTACCACCCTTGGTCTCTTGTTTGTTGCATCAACAAGTTGGCGCCCACCGTGGGGCTACGCCGCTATTTCTCCTCAAAAAGACCTAGTAGTGTAGCTCTCTTCGCTTAAAATCACCATGTCTGAAAGTGGATCCCCGGGTGAAGTAAATCAGATTCCAAACACCTCTACCCCGGGCAGTAGCCAAGCTCATGTGGCTATACCAACTTCTTTTTCAACTCCGGGGAGCTGTCACACCCCGAATTTCCACGTGTTACCGGTGGGCCCGGAAGGGGAGTATCATGACGTGGTTGGAAACATAATAGTCAAACAACACAATATTTAAATGCACAGCGGAAGCAAAGTATAGATTTAATTCAACCAAACAATATTGTAATATTAAGTATCACAAATAGTCGAATATAAATCCTAAAGTAGATCAAAATAAAGAGGAAACAAATGTTCAACAGTTTATGACATCCAAGCAGGCGAGACTTAATGTGGATGCTAGGAGACAAGCCAGCCTATTTCGCGTAGTACCTGCACTTAACCTTTTTAAGAAAAATACGTCAGTTTACACTGGTAAATACAATCAACCGACTCATTTTGAAAAGAGTTTAAGAAAATGCATTTAAGGCACAAGGCACAAATAATATTTTATAACTTGGGATAATTATTTAAATATAATACTTGTAAACGAATTACATGTTTCTTATGCGTTCAGTAGTCCGATCCGTAGACCGGGTTAAAGATCAATAGACACACCACTTTATATAATGAGACACTGACAGGTGTACGCCTACACCTGAGTGCTAAGGTCGTGGCCATTTCGTAAAATGATGCCAGGGATATTCGGGACATGGTCATTAACCCCCCAAAGGCTTTAAGCAAACAAAACATTTCAAAACGTAGCATATCAATGATTTAACCTCTATTCGATTAAAGATTCAATGCCGGACCAAGCGGTATTTTATATACCGTACCCCAAGCCCGTATAGGGAAATAAGTTAAAAGTATTTACCTGAGTAAGTATAGATCAAATCAGCGAGTGCGGGTATCTTTTACTGGTTCTCCTAATCTGGAACGAAGGTTTATAATAACCTATTAGAATCCTAACGGGTCTTTAGTTAAGCTTAAGCTTAGACCGGTTAGTTTTAAAGATACGGTTCGTACGCACGATTAAGCGAAGACCGGATAGAATGTGATTTAGACCCGACAAGTTTGAAGACTTGCTTAATATGGGTATATGATACACATTCTGGATTTTGAGATAAAACCGATAAGGTTGGACCCGTTTCGGCTAATTTATGTAAACTAGTTACATAAACCGAACCGAACGCGCATGAAGCGTAACGGGTATCCGTAAGAGTCCTAAACAGGTTTCCTAAGTTAACATGCCTTAAATAAGTTGTGACATCAGTAGGATATCACCCATGACGCCCCAAACGAGTTTAATTTCTTTATAAGCCCCGCAGGGGCATTTTGGTCATTTTAAAGATTATAAAAGAGTTTAATTAGACGCCTGTGATCCGGGTCTGAGTTGATCAGAAAAATAGCTTATTTTAACAGGTTATAACCTTTGGTAATAAGTCTTATATACTAAAATAGTTTTAAACCCAAACTATGCGTTAAATACGCGTATAAAGTCGTTTTAAGCGATGTACGGTTAAAATACAATTCTGAGTTTTCTGATCAAATAAACAGGCTCAAAATACTCCATTTATTATTTAAAATCAGTAGCATTTGGATTGGCGTTAAAAGGATTTGTAAAACTCATTTTATGGCCGAAAAGGGTATTTTTGGTATTAACCGAATCGAGGCGATAAACCTAGCTTATGATCAGTTTAAAAATAATTAAAAATCTTCAAAAATCCCAAAATATTATATCACATCAGTGGGTAAAAAGTTTGGTGTCCAAAATTGGGTTTAGATAGGCTTTACGCTAATGACGCCGTTTAATTATTTAAAAGCATTCAAATTACGTCATTAAGCATAACTCCTTATCTAGACCTCCAACTGATGTGAAATTTTAGGTACAAGTCTAAAAATCAGTAACTAAGATTATGGCACTTTCACATTTCCAAAAATTTCGTTTTATGGTCATAAGGGCATTACGGTCAATATTTAGGCGTTTAACGGAAACATCGGACGATTAGGGATTCGAGTGGTATAAACGCAGAGGCTTATACACACATGCAACTAGGTCCTAATGGAACTTTAAGGCATGTCTAAACCTATATAAATCAGGTCAGAACTGAGGTCAAAACAAAAGTCAAACTTTTGCGTCTCTCGGTTCCGAATCGGTTCAAAACATAAAGTTGTCGAATCAAACAAGTTTAGACAAGTTATTATACTTATTTTCAAGTTGTATGACTGATAAAACAGATTACACGCCTTCTGTATCATTAAATATGCGATTAACATTTCTGTTGACTTTTCGGAAGAAGTTTGACTCGACAAACGACATAGTTAAGATTGAAATCAGTGGGTGACCTTTTAGGGGTTTATTACCCATATAAATACCAACTTATAACAACTTTCGATTCGACTAAACTCTGGACCGATTGTGATTTATCGCTAAATCAAACCGTAGTTACGACGGTTTGATTTCTAGGCTATAAACTAAGTATAAATGAATTAGAGAAGGTTAGGCATACTTACACACGACTAATGGATGATTTGGAATGCTTGTGGCCTGCTTGAATGCTCCAGAAAAGCTCAGAGGTTGATGAATGATCAATGTAGTAACATGTGGGTCTTATAAATAACTTCAAACACACATGGATCATCAACACCTAAGTCTAGGAGTGAAACAATAACATCCACAAGTCCCCTACTAGCTAAAAACCACCTTAGGCAGCCCAAGGTATCGAAAAAATGGCATTTGAGTCGGTTCCATGCATCAACAGGCAGCTGCCTGTTTTTTCTGCACCTGCAGGTCTGAAGCGGCCCGCTTGGGCTTTTGTTGATCCTGATGCGGGCCGCCTGGCCCATCCGGATCAAGTAAACATGTTTCTTTCAATTGCATTTTGGCCCCTAGTCCCCCGAAAGGTCGTTTTCATGATGTTTCTTGCAATATAAGGCTTTGATATTTATATATAGGGGCTTTAATACTTATACCCACTTTGTCAAGTCCTCGGGTAACTTTGTGATCACCCGAAAAGCCCTAAATTTCAATGTTGACGATTCTAACCCTCACACACGAATTTTATCACAACTTTCTCATACGGTAACGAAACTTGGTGAAATTTTTATGGTAGATTCTAGTGAGCATAATTAATCGTTACAAGGCTTCGGGTTTGCTAAAAGGTCACTCAGAGGTATAACTTAAACATGTTGACACATTTAACCCCTGTAGTTTGTAATCTCTCACTTTCTTTCACATTTCGCCTTGTATGATCCATGATCCATTCGTCTAAGGTTATAAACATCATGTAGGGTTATTGTAAAGTACATTTATTCATTGTTGACACTTTGAACCCTTGTATTTACACAGTTTCACTGTTTGTCAACTTTAGTCCTTCAAGAACATTCTTTCACACGTTCAAACCTATGACACGTGTCAACACATTATAGGACGTAAATTTTCGAGGTGTTTCATCCTCACCCCCTTAAAAGAAATCTCGACCCGAGATTTACTGAAACAAGTAAGGGTACTTTTCTTTCATCGTGGATTCAACCTCCCACGTGAATTCGGGACCTCTTCGGGCATCCCATTTGACCTTTACAAAAGGTATATGCTTCCTTCGAAGCTTCCTTACCTGTCGATCTTCGATCGACATAGGTTTTTCCACAAATTTCAAGCTCTCATCTATATGCACATCTGTATGTGGTATAACCAGTGATTCGTCAGCGAAACACTTCTTTAGATTGCAGATGTGGAACACATTGTGAATTCCACTGAGCTCTTCTGGTAAGTTCAACTTATAGGCAACTGACCCGACACGTTCGATAACCTCGAAAGGTCCTATGTATCTCGGGCTTAGTTTGCCTTTCTTACCAAACCACATCACTCCTTTCCAGGGTGACACTTTAAGTAGAACTTTGTCACCTACTTCGAAGTGAAAATCCTTACGATTTGGATCAGCGTAACTCTTCTGCCTATCCCGGGCAGCTTTGAGATTGTCACGAATCTGGACAATCTTGTCCGTCGTTTCAAACACGATCTCTGGTCCAGATAATTGGACATCTCCAACTTCCGCCCAACAAACTGGCGATCTACACTTTCTACCGTATAATGCCTCAAAAGGCGCAGCCTTGATGCTGGTATGGTAGCTATTGTTGTAGGAGAATTCGATTAAGGGTAGGTTCTTATCCCAACTACCTCCCAAATCGATCGCACATGCACGCAGCATGTCTTCTAACGTTTGAATAGTACGCTCACTCTGACCGTCAGTCTGTGGATGGTAAGCCGTACTAAAGTTCAAACGTGTGCCCAAAGATTGTTGGAAACTTTTCCAAAAATGTGATGTGTATCTAGTATCTCGGTCAGAGATAATAGCTACAGGTATGCCATGTAGAGCTACAATCTTGTCAACGTACAGTTGGGCTAACATATCGAAGCTGTAGGTCTCCTTAATAGGTAGGAAATGTGCTGACTTAGTCAGTCGGTCAACTATCACCCAGATGGTGTCATTTCCTTTCCTTGTCTTGGGTAACTTGGTGATAAAATCCATAGTTACCATTTCCCACTTCCAAGTAGGAAGTTCAGGTTGTTGTAGCAAACCTGACGGTTTTTTATGTTCTGCCTTGACTTGCGCACACGTCAAGCATTTAGCTACATAGGTAGCTACAGACTTCTTCAAGCCTATCCACCAATAATTTGCCCTAAGATCCTGGTACATTTTATCAGCTCCAGGATGAACAGAATATTTAGAGCTGTGGGCTTCCTGGAGGATAACATCTCGGAGTCCTCCATAGATTGGAACCCATATCCGTCCATTCAATCTAAGAATTCCATCCTTACTAAGAGATAACTGCTCCTCAGTTACTCCTAGCTTTTCGTTAGGATAGTTAGCTTCCAACACAGCTTCCTTCTGTGCAGCTAACAACCTTTCTATCAAGCTGTTCTTTATTTCCATGCTCTTGGCATTGATTCGGATGGGTTTCACCTTCTCCTTCCGACTCAAGGCATCGGCGACTACATTCGCCTTGCCGGGATGGTATCTTATTTCACAATCGTAATCATTCAGAGTTTCCATCCAACGGCGTTGCCTCATGTTCAAGTCCTTCTGGTTGAACAGATGTTGAAGGCTTTTGTGATCAGAATAGATCACACATTTTATTCCATATAAGTAGTGCCTCCACAGGTTTAGTGCGAATACAACGGCACCCAACTCCAAGTCGTGGGTGGTGTAATTCTTTTCGTGCACCTTTAACTGATGTGAAGCATAGGCAATGACTTTGCCTTTCTGCATAAGCACACATCCCATCCCAGTGTGTGATGCATCACAATAAACTACAAACTCCTCTATTCCATCAGGCAATGTCAGTACTGGAGCATTGCTCAACTTTTGTTTCAGAATATCGAAGGATTCCTGCTGCTTAGGACCCCAGTCAAACTTAATCTTCTTACGTGTCAGCGAAGTCAGGGGTGCAGCAATCCTTGAAAAGTTTTCTATGAATCGCCTATAATATCCTGCCAAACCTAGGAAGCTACGAATTTCTGTAGGCGTCTTTGGCTCATGCCAATTTATGACAGCTTCAACTTTAGCAGGATCTACTTGGATACCATGCTCACTAACAACATGCCCAAGAAATTGGACTGCTCGAAGCCAGAATTCACACTTCGAGAACTTGGCATAGAGCTTTTCTTTATGAAGTAGTTCCAAAATGCAGTGAAGATGCTTCTCATGGTCAGCTTGGTTCTTTGAGTAGATGAGAATGTCGTCGATGAAAACGATGACAAATTTATCTAAATGCGGCTTGCAAACGCGATTCATGAGATCCATGAACGTGGCCGGTGCATTAGTGAGCCCAAAAGGCATCACTAGGAACTCGTAATGACCATAACGAGTCCTAAATGCTGTTTTGTGCACGTCTTCATCTCTAACCTTCAATTGATGGTAGCCTGACCTCAAGTCAATCTTTGAGAAGAAACTTGCCCCTTGAAGTTGATCGAACAGATCGTCGATTCTAGGCAAAGGATACCTATTCTTGATAGTAACCTTATTAAGCTCACGGTAGTCGATGCACAGTCGCATCGATCCATCCTTCTTCTTGACAAATAAAACTGGTGCTCCCCAAGGGGACGAACTAGGTTTGATGAAACCTTTGGCTAGCAAATCATCTAGCTGCGTCCTCAATTCCTTCATCTCTGTTGGTGCCAACCTATAAGGCGCCCTTGCAACTGGTGCTGATCCAGGAATAATGTCAATTCTGAATTCTACTTGCCTATCTGGTGGCAAACCAGGTAGTTCTTCTGGAAATACTTCGGGGTATTCAGAAATGACTGGGATATCTCCAATCTTGGGTTTCGGCTCATCAATAATCACCTGTGCCATGTAGATGACACAGCCCTTCTTCAAACACTTTGAGTCTTTGAGTATAGACATTTTCTCGGGCAGCCCATACTGGGTATCTCCCTGGATAGTAACTGATTCACCAGACGAAGTCTTGATCATCACTTGCTTCTTATTGCAAATAATCTGGGCCTGGTTATGTGATAACCAGTCCATACCCAAAACTATGTCGAAACCGGCTAGTTTTAAAGGAAGTAGGGACAAAGGAAAAGAGTGATTCTTAATGGATATGAAACATCCATATAATAAGGTTGAAGCGGTTTCTATAGTGCCATCTGCTAGTTCCACCTCATACTTCACACTTAAAGTTTTAACAGGTAGTTTCAACAATTCACAAAACTTATTATCTACAAACGACTTATCAGCGCCTGAATCAAATAACACTCTCGCATAAACATCATTTACGAGAAAGGTACCTGTTATCACGTTGTCGTCATTGACGGCTTCCTTAGCATCCATCCTGAAGACCCTAGCATTGGTCTTCCTAGCCTCTTCAGGCTTCTTGGCATATTTTGGGCAATTGCTCTTGATGTGCCCCTTTTCATTGCAACCGTAACAGGTCGCATCCCTTATCTTTTTGCACTCCAGGGTCTTATGTTCCGAAGACTTGCAAATCCCACAAGGCCTCGGCTGAGATTGGGATTTTGAGTCAAGTCTGCACTTTCCAAAGTGGTGCTTATTGCAAATTTTGCATTTGGGTTTTTCACCCGTCTGCTGACCATCCTTCCTAAATCCTGACCCCTTCTTATGGTCATTGTTTCCCTTCTGCTTCTTGTCTGAACGTCGTGAGTTGTCATCCTCACGCTTCCTCTTTTCGGTATCAGTTTTCCTCTGTGATCTCAGCCTGACAGCATCTAAGGTAAGGGACAATGATATGTCCGCTACTGACCGAAAAGTAGTTGGTCTGGAGGCCTTTACACTTGCTTTGATCTCCGGTTCCAAACCCCCAATGAATCGAGCTATACGTTTAGGCTCCGGAGTTACCAAATATGGAACTAACCTTGACAAAGTGTTGAAACTGGTAAGGTAGGCCTGACAGTCTAGGTTCCTCATAACCAGTGACAAGAAGTCAGATTCAATTCTCTCAACCTCGTGTTGAGGGCAGGAATTTTCCTTGATCAGTGCCATGAACTCTTCCCAGGTCATGTTGTATAATGGGACTTTCCCTGTGGCTTGGATCAAAGATCTCCACCAAGCTAATGCTTCTCCTTTGAAAGACTGTGAGACAAACTTCACAATATCCCTATTATGGCAACCACTGATATCCACCACAGTATCCATCTCGTCCATCCAAGTCATGCAATCAACAGCTCCTTTTTCCCCAGTGAAGTCCCTGGGTTTGCACGAACAATGTACTTATAGGTGCAACCCCTATTACGGGGTTCTTGATCCTGTATGACTCTTTGGGATGGAACACTCCTTCGGTTTGACGAGTGGTGAGAATTACTGTTGTGGGCAGTGTGGGTCCTGGAGGGTGTTCTAGAATGTGGTGCAGATTGGGTCCTTGCATGGGTACCACCCGATTCATGGAGCTGTCTATCCATAGCTCTATTAACCGCATTATCTATCATTGCTTGTAATTCTGCACCCGCTACGTTTACTCGGGCGTTATCATTCACTATCCCTGGGTGACTGTTGACCTCGTTTGAGTCTGCCATGAATCTTGAACTGTAACATATCGACAATAATTTATTGGTGAGTTTATTATAGAATTGTCTTTTATGGCAATTTTATTAACCGTGGTAACATAGACCATATATGGTTAATTTATTACTCACATAAATTTAGGACTTCTAATATAATTTATCCTAATTATAAAACAATAACAGTTTTATTAGCACATAAGGCCTAGTCACAGGGACAATATAGATTATAAGCTATGATTTCAGAGAATCAAAGCATGAAGGTTTGAACGAAGTTCATTACCATTATCAGACAGGGTCACAGACTACTACTGTCTTTTGTCTCATATGAAAATGAGAAGGGCCCGTAGGCATTCTATTACCAATGGATGGTAAAAAGAACTGATCATATTTATTAATGATTTAACCCATGATTCAGAGATCATTTAGTTGGGTTTGGAATCTTTGAAAAGATCCATATATAATAATAACACGTGTGTTTTTAACGACTCATGTCTACCAGGAGTGTTAACATGTTTTCAGATGTTAACAGGGATTTGAATCTTTTTAACGGTTTTACCATCTTGGCCAGGTCTTAAAATGACATCCAGGCTAGGTTATACCTTTAAGATCCTTAATTAAAATATAACATAGGCAGATAGATTTTAATAGGAATGATTCCGATTTATTTATTTCATATATAATTTAATTATGCATAACATAGCAAAGATGAAATTTATAAACTTACATTCCATTAAAACTTAAAAGTAGTACATTTTGCCCTAAACGGGACTTTTCCCAGAAACATTCGCCCACACAGGAGCTATACAGATAATACATGTCCTCACAGGGACGGTTTACAAAAGTAAATGTCCACGCAGGGACTAATAGAGACAAGTCCTCGTGGGGACTAAGTACTAATATAGATGTCCACGCAGGGACTACATACACACATAAATAAATAAATGTCCACGTAGGGACTACATGCATACATAAAGAAATGTCCACACAGGGACTTAATTTAAACAAGGAAATACAATAATACATATTGGGATTTAACGATCCCGTTTCTTCTTTCCCTTTAGCAAACTTGCTAAACCACTCATGAATCCCTCATTCTTCTTACGCTCTTTCTGGAGGTCTCGCTCAACCTTGCCCAGCCTTTGACGGAGATCCTCCTGCTCTGGTGGAGAAAACCGTGGCGGCTGGTATTGTGGTGGCGGCTGAACAGGTACTTGATACCCTTGAGCTGGGCGTCCTATTCCCCAAGGGGTTCCATAAGGTCCTTCTGGGTTAAAGGTATTGTAATTTGCTGCCACTTGGTAAGGATCCTCGGCATAGTTATAGTTATGGTATGCTGGCGGTCTGTACGGGTTGTAAGCTGGTGGAGCAGTATATGCAGGGATAGGGTTGCCAAATCCCGATGGTGACGGCGCAATAGGTGCCGAATTCACCTCTGAAACTGGAACTGAAGGTCCACCCATATGTGGGCCTTCATATATAGGCGGGTAGTGGCTGCCGCTAGAATGTTGAGGGGTGTTGAGACGAAAATCCACTTCCCGTGCTGATATCCGTGCGCCAGTCCTCCTACGTCTTGGTGGCTCTGGAGGCTCTAGATGAACTGGCGGCGGTGGAGGCGGTGGCGTGACTGCCTCATAACGTGGATCCCCAGAGGGATTTTGCTGCTGCTCGAAACGTGGATCCCCAGAGGGATCTTGCTGTTGTTGCTGCGGTGGCTGCTGGTGAGGTGATGAGTGTTCAGATGGTGTATAGTACCACTCACAATCTTCGAACCGTGCCATGTGACTATCCGGACCTTGGTATGGTGTTCCGTGAAAAGACGAACCGTCTGAGATCACGAAAGGATGGTTAAAGGATCCGGTTGAAGCTTCGACGGGATCTGTGTCCTCGTCCATATCTTGATCACCAGAAAAGTGATCCTCCGGTCCTAGTGGGTTAAAGCCCACTTGTTCTGGTAGGTACTCTGCTGGGTTAAACTGACCCCGAAAGATAGGAGTAGGGTCGCGGAAGGAATCTTGCGATGAGGATCGCGGTAACGGTATGTATGAAGGTGGCGGATTGTTGGGCTCATTCTCGGACAAAGGCCCATAGGAGTGATGATATGAAGGCGTCGAGATATGTGACGTGGATTGTCTAGCAGGCTCCTCGTAAACCCTCCAAGGTTCTTGTGGATCTATACTCCTTGTAGTAGAAGGAGCTCGCCGGCCTGAAGGCCCGGCCTCGTGATCGTTAGGGGCTCTCATTGGCTCCTTTCCTCGACTTCCTCGCCTGAATCTTGGCGGCATGGCTAAACCTGTTAATATAAACAAGGTAATAACAAGGAAAAATAAAGGACAAAAATTTAAATTTAAAATAAAACATTTTGGATTATTCCTATGTTCTTTGTCTAGACTCGAAGATTTAGGAATGTGCAATTGTGTAACTGAGATTAAACACAAAAGGCTAGTGTTTAATTCACTCAGTGTTGGCTCTGATACCAACCTGTCACACCCCGAATTTCCACGTGTTACCGGTGGGCCCGGTAGGGGAGTATCATGACGTGGTTGGAAACATAATAGTCAAACAACACAATATTTAAATGCACAGCGGAAGCAAAGTATAGATTTAATTCAACCAAACGATATTGTAATATTAAGTATCACAAATAGTCGAATATAAATCCACATGTAGATCAAAATAAAGAGGAAACAAATGTTCAACAGTTTATGACATCCAAGCAGGCGAGACTTAATGTGGATGCTAGGAGACAAGCCAGCCTATTTCGCGTAGTACCTGCACTTAACCTTTTTAAGAAAAATACGTCAGTTTACACTGGTAAATACAATCAACCGACTCATTTTGAAAAGAGTTTAAGAAAATGCATTTAAGGCACAAGGCACAAATAATATTTTATAACTTGGGATAATTATTTAAATATAATACTTGTAAACGAATTACATGTTTCTTATGCGTTCAGTAGTCCGATCCGTAGACCGGGTTAAAGATCAATAGACACACCACTTTATATAATGAGACACTGACAGGTGTACGCCTACACCTGAGTGCTAAGGTCGTGGCCATTTCGTAAAATGATGCCAAGGATATCCGGGACATGATCATTAACCCCCCAAAGGCTTTAAGCAAACAAAACATTTCAAAACGTAGCATATCAATGATTTAACCTCTATTCGATTAAAGATTCAATGCCGGACCAAGCGGTATTTTATATACCGTACCCCAAGCCCGTATAGGGAAATAAGTTAAAAGTATTTACCTGAGTAACTATAGATCAAATCAGCGAGTGCGGGTATCTTTTACTGGTTCTCCTAATCTGGAACGAAGGTTTATAATAACCTATTAGAATCCTAACGGGTCTTTAGTTAAGCTTAAGCTTAGACCGGTTAGTTTTAAAGATACGGTTCGTACGCACGATTAAGCGAAGACCGGATAGAATGTGATTTAGACCCGACAAGTTTGAAGACTTGCTTAATATGGGTATATGATACACATTCTGGATTTTGAGATAAAACCGATAAGGTTAGACCCGTTTCGGCTAATTTATGTAAACTAGTTACATAAACCGAACCGAACGCGCATGAAGCGTAACGGGTATCCGTAAGAGTCCTAAACAGGTTTCCTAAGTTAACATGCCTTAAATAAGTTGTGACATCAGTAGGATATCACCCATGACGCCCCAAACGAGTTTAATTTCTTTATAAGCCCCGCAGGGGCATTTTGGTCATTTTAAAGATTATAAAAGAGTTTAATTAGACGCCTGTGATCCGGGTCTGAGTTTATCTACAAAATAGCTTATTTTAACAGGTTATAACCTTTGGTAATAAGTCTTATATACTAAAATAGTTTTAAACCCAAACTATGCGTTAAATACGCGTATAAAGTCGTTTTAAGCGATGTACGGTTAAAATACAATTCTGAGTTTTCTGATCAAATAAACAGGCTCAAAATACTCCATTTATTATTTAAAATCAGTAGCAATTGGATTGGCGTTAAAAGGATTTGTAAAACTCATTTTATGGCCGAAAAGGGTATTTTTGGTATTAACCGAATCGAGGCGATAAACCTAGCTTATGATCAGTTTAAAAATAATTAAAAATCTTCAAAAATCCCAAAATATTATATTACATCAGTGGGTAAAAGGTTTGGTGTCCAAAATTGGGTTTAGATAGGCTTTACGCTAATGACGCCGTTTAATTATTTAAAAGCATTCAAATTACGTCATTAAGCATAACTCCTTATCTAGACCTCCAACTGATGTGAAATTTTAGGTACAAGTCTAAAAATCAGTAACTAAGATTATGGCACTTTCACATTTCCAAAAATCTCGTTTTATGGTCATAAGGGCATTACGGTCAATATTTAGGCGTTTAACGGAAACATCGGACGATTAGGGATTCGAGTGGTATAAACGCAGAGGCTTATACACACATGCAACTAGGTCCTAATGGAACTTTAAGGCATGTCTAAACCTATATAAATCAGGTCAGAACTGAGGTCAAAACAAAAGTCAAACTTTTGCGTCTCTCGGTTCCGAATCGGTTCAAAACATAAAGTTGTCGAATCAAACAAGTTTAGACAAGTTATTATACTTATTTTCAAGTTGTATGACTGATAAAACAGATTACACGCCTTCTGTATCATTAAATATGCGATTAACATTTCTGTTGACTTTTCGGAAGAAGTTAGACTCGACAAACGACATAGTTAAGATTGAAATCAGTGGGTGACCTTTTAGGGGTTTATTACCCATATAAATACCAACTTATAACAACTTTCGATTCGACTAAACTCTGGACCGATTGTGATTTATCGCTAAATCAAACCGTAGTTACGACGGTTTGATTTCTAGGCTATAAACTAAGTATAAATGAATTAGAGAAGGTTAGGCATACTTACACACGACTAATGGATGATTTGGAATGCTTGTGGCCTGCTTGAATGCTCCAGAAAAGCTCAGAGGTTGATGAATGATCAATGTAGTAACTTGTGGGTCTTATAAATAACTTCAAACACACATGGATCATCAACACCTAAGTCTAGGAGTGAAACAATAACATCCACAAGTCCCCTACTAGCTAAAAACCACCTTAGGCAGCCCAAGGTATCGAAAAAATGGCATTTGAGTCGGTTCCATGCATCAACAGGCAGCTGCCTGTTTTTTCTGCACCTGCAGGTCTGAAGCGGCCCGCTTGGGCTTTTGTTGATCCTGATGCGGGCCGCCTGGCCCATCCGGATCAAGTAAACATGTTTCTTTCAATTGCATTTTGGCCCCTAGTCCCCCGAAAGGTCGTTTTCATGATGTTTCTTGCAATATAAGGCTTTGATATTTATATATAGGGGCTTTAATACTTATACCCACTTTGTCAAGTCCTCGGGTAACTTTGTGATCACCCGAAAAGCCCTAAATTTCAATGTTGACGATTCTAACCCTCACACACGAATTTTATCACAACTTTCTCATACGGTAACGAAACTTGGTGAAATTTTTATGGTAGATTCTAGTGAGCATAATTAATCGTTACAAGGCTTCGGGTTTGCTAAAAGGTCACTCAGAGGTATAACTTAAACATGTTGACACATTTAACCCCTGTAGTTTGTAATCTCTCACTTTCTTTCACATTTCGCCTTGTATGATCCATGATCCATTCGTCTAAGGTTATAAACATCATGTAGGATTATTGTAAAGTACATTTATTCATTGTTGACACTTTGAACCCTTGTATTTACACAGTTTCACTGTTTGTCAACTTTAGTCCTTCAAGAACATTCTTTCACACGTTCAAACCTATGACACGTGTCAACACATTATAGGACGTAAATTTTCGAGGTGTTACAGGAGCACACCCGAGTTCCTCACCTTCAACACACCAACTCCGTCCAGATCCGGAGTTCCTTCCCCCAATGTCGGTGTCTCTGACATCCCGGCACGTGTTGAACTTACCCCCGAGGGGGTTGCCAACAATTTCCTGGAATTGAGGTCTCTCCTCAACCAACATGTGAATAGAGAAAGAGAAAGTGGGTGAGAATCCGCCGTGATTACGACGAGCCAGAACCAACGTTGTCTCCTGGGCCACCTCCCCTTCCTTTCACAACTAGAAATGAGGCTGGTCCCAGTAATCCTTTAAACCCTCACCCATATCTATCCACAATGACATATCCTACAGTGCACCCTATCTTCTCTTCCCAACCAATTACTAGTGGTGCTCCTCTAGGACATGAGCTGACCCTTGACCAGCTCCTACAGTCCCCAGCAACAAGCTTTCCAGCATCTACAACAACCACGTGGGAGCAAGCCCTGTCCGTGCTCCCTTTGGCACGAAGTGCTGTTATGAACACTCCCCTTGGAATAAACTGCTCAGTTGCCCCAGGAAGCCTCCAAGGCTTCAACCTCATGCCCAACATGATGACCTAGATGATGGCCAACTTCCCGTGGCAACACTCTATTAATCAGGTGCTAGCCACTCAGGGAAATAACGGCAATGGCAATAATATGGATGCAAGGGCTGAAGAAGACTTGGCTAAACCATACAAGCCAAGTAACCTTTCATGCTTTTCAAAGCAGATAGCCGATTATGATTTCCAATCAAAGATTAAGATGCCGTCCCACATCAGGACGTATGATGGGACTGAAGATCCTGAGGACCATCTTCAGATCTTCACCGGTGCAGCAAGGATAGAAAAATGGTCAAACGCTGAATGTTTCCTAATGTTCATGCAAACTCTTGTTGGATCCGCCAGAATCTGGTTCAACGACTTACCTGCTGAAAGCGTTCGAAGCTTTAACGACCTTAGCAAGGGTTTTCTGGCCAATTTCTCCCAACAAAGGCGATATGTCAAAGACGCAACAGTGATCTTCCAGATAAAGCAACGTGATGATGAAAGTCTTCGTGCGTTCATTGAACGATACAAGAAGGAAGGTCTGACTTATGTAGGGACAGACGAGAAAATGAGAGTGGCTGGTTTCATGAATGCCATCACCTCTAAATATCTCACAAGAGATTTCAACAAATCCCTGCCCAAGACCTTGGAAGAAGCTCTCGAAAGGGCTGAAGCCCACATCCGGGGAGAGGAGGCAGTAGACATTAAAGAACAAAGAAAAAGAGGATCCGGCTGGCGAAGCAATAGTCCAGCTAGAAAAAGGGGGAACTTCAACTCCTATGACAGGCGGTCAAAGGGTTCAGACCCTCGAAGGTCTGAAGGCCGGAACCCTTCAAGCAGGGAAAAAGGCATAAGTTTCACACCCCTCACAAAGACCCCTCAAGAAATCCTTGCAACAGAAGAAGTTAAACAAAACTTTCGGCCTCCTAGGCCTATCCCCAAAAGCAGGAAAAATGAGAACTCCACACAATACTGTGAGTTTCATGAAGAAAAAGGTCACCACACCAATGATTGCTTTCAACTCAAGAAAATAATTGAAGAAGCTGTTAAGACCGGAGAACTCGCTCATTTGGTAAAGGGAGTCCGGGACAAAATGGCTGAAGGAAAAGGCAAGGAAGTCAATATGGTGGATTTTGATGGAAGGGTTCCTCATAAAAGATAGCGGTTGGAAGCTTGGGAGCTTCAGTGTGTCTGTTTCCCCCCAACGGAAAAAGACCCTCTCTCTAGCCCTCTTGTGGTGGAAGCTACCGTGGCAATGATGCAAACATGCAGGGCATACATAGACACCGGGGCAGCCACTGAAATCATGTTCGAGAAATTCTTTAACCGTTTGAATAATGAAGAACGTTCAAGGCTTCAACCCTCTGGAACCTCCATAAAAGGTATCGCCGATATACCCCTCAAGCCTTTAGGGCAACTAACACTTAATGTTCGTTTCAGCGAAGGTTTGAAAGAAAGAACCCAACCACTCACCTTTGTAGTTATCAACATCCCTTCAAGCTATGATGTGATCATTGGAAGACCAGGGCAGTGTGCATTCTACATGGCCGTGTCTGTTGGCCATGGCACAGTCAAATTTCCTACCGAAAGGGGCATAGCAACCCTTCAACCTTCTCAGGAAGCTTACATGGTCGAGGGTGAAAGCTCAAACAGTGAAGAAGAAAGGCAAAGGTTGGTCATAAACCCCAAGTACCCTGAACAGAGAGTAAGGGTCAATCCAAACCTTTCTCCAAAGACCCTCCCATATCTCGAAAAACTGCTAACACATTACAACGATGTTTTCGCTTGGTGTCCAGAAGATATGACAGGGATCCCTCGGGACATTGCCGAACACGAGTTAAGGATACCACCGGATGTCAAGCCTGTGGTCCAAAAGAAAAGAAGCCTGGCACCCGAGAGAAGTCTGGCAGCCTGCCAAGAGGTTGAAAAGCTCGTATCAGCCGGCATTCTCCGAGAAGTCAAGTACCAATCATGGGTTGCAAACCCGGTTATGGTCAAAAAACCCGACAATTCTTGGAGGATGTGCATAGATTTCAAGGATCTTAACAAGGCTTGTCCTAAGGATTGCTATCCACTACCGGAAATTGATCTCAAGGTTGACTCCCTCACAGGCTACTCGTTCAAATGCTTTCTTGATGCATACAAAGGTTATCACCAAATCCTCATGAAGGAAGAGGATGAGGAAAAAACAGCCTTTCACACGGACAAAGGGATCTTTTGTTATCAAAAGATGCCTTTCGGCCTCAAAAATGCCGGAGCAACCTACCAACGGCTCGTTGACAAAGCCTTCGAAAGCCAAATTGGCAAAAACATGGAGGCATATGTCGACGACTTGGTGATTAAAACCAAGACGGAATATCAAATGCTCGACGATATTCAAGAAACTTTCAAGAACCTCAGAAAGGTTAACATGAAGCTTAATCCGGAAAAATGCTCATTTGGATTCGAGGAGGGAAAATTCTTGGGTCACATTGTTGGAAAACAAAGCATCAAAGCCAACCCAAACAAAGTGAAAGCCGTCCTCGAAACCAAACCACCAAAAACCAAGAAGGAGGTTGAAAGCTTAAACGGGAAGCTTGCAACCTTGAAGCGTTTTACCTCAAAGTTGGCCGAAAGATCTCTGCCCTTCTACAAAACGCTCAAGAACTGCTCAGACAAGAAGGATTTCAAATGGACTGAAGAAGCTTTCAACCAGATGAAGCAACATCTAGCTTCCCTACCAGATATTGCGGCACCAAAAACTGGGGAGTTAATATCGGTGTACCTCTCAATTGCTGACGAGGCCATCAGTGCAGTCCTCACCATTGAGCGAGACAAGGCCCAGGTACCCGTTTATTTTTTTAAGCAAGACTTTAAAATTAGCTGAAACGAAATATCCTCCCCTTGAAAAACTTGCCCTAGCCCTAGTTCAGACAGCTAGAAGGCTTCGAAGGTATTTCCAAGCACACCCCATACAAGTGGTCACCGACCAACCTTTTAAGAGTGTGCTTGAAAAACCTGAAAACTCGGGGCGATTAGCCAAATGGGCCATAGAACTGGGTGAACATAACATCACCTATGTCCCAAGAAAAGCTATCAAGGCCCAAGTCTTGGCTGATTTCATTGTGGAAGTCCCAAACCAAACGACCACTGAAGTAAACGCTACCACCACTGAACCTTCCAACCCTGAAGCCTGGAAGCTTTTTACCGACGGGGCTTCAAGCGTTGAAGGGTCAGGGGCTGGGCTAATTTTGATCAATCCAGAAGGGTTGGAATTCACATATGCTCCCCGTTTTAATTTTCAGACCACCAATAACGAGGCTGAATACGAAGCACTAATAGCCGGCCTAAGGCTGGCTAAAGAAATGAAGGTTGAAAAGCTTGAAGTGTTCACAGATTCGTTGCTGGTCTCAAGCCAAGTGAATGATAGCTACATAGCTAAAGAAGCCAACATGAAAAAATACAGAGAAAAATCTAAGGAACTGATGAGTACCTTCCAAGCATGCAACATCAAACAGATCCCTAGATCTCAAAACAAAAAGGCTGATGCCCTAAGTAAGCTTGCATCTCTCACTTTCGCCCACCTTACCAAGAAGGTACTGGTAGAAGTGTTGAAGGCCCCATCCATTAATGAATTGGAGGTCCAAGATATAGTTACCGAGGAAGATCCAAACTGGATGACTCCCATCAAAAAGTTCCTCAAAAATGGTGAATTACTCAATGATCAAGTAGAAGCTAAAATGGTTGAAATCAAAGCAAGGCAATACATACTACAAGGAGAAACCCTTTACAAAAAGGGTTACCTTGCTCCCTTGCTAAGATGTGTCGGTCCCGAGCAAAGTAGATATTTGATCAAAGAAATTCATGAAGGTGTATGCGGAGCACACTTTGGAGCTAGGTCGGTGGTTGCAAAGCTCATGAACCTCGGATATTTCTGGCCCTCAATGCACCGCGATACAACCGAAGAATTGAAGAAATGTGATGCTTGTCAAATTCATGCACCAATTCCAAAAAGTCCCAAGCATGACTTAGTCCCGATAACCTCGGCATGGCCATTCCATAAATGGGGGATGAACATTGTTGCTCCATTTCCCCCAAGCAAAGGGGGAGTAAAATTCTTACTGGTGGCAGTAGATTATTTCACCAAGTGGCCTGAGGTCAAACCACTTGCTAAGATCACGGGAAAACAGGTCATTGACTTTGTTTGGGAAAACATCATTTGCCGTTATGGATTGCCGGGAGTACTTGTCACTGATAACGGAAGGCAATTTGCTGAGATGCCTTTCAGCGTTTGGTGCAAGGAATACAAAATCGATCAGGTTTTTAGCTCAGTGGCTTATCCGCAATCAAACGGTCAGGTTGAAAGAACAAATAGAAGCATAGTAGAAGGCATGAAGACAAGATTGGGAAGATACGAAAGCAACTGGCTTGAAGAATTGCCTAGTGTCCTATGGGCAATTAGAACAACCGAAAAAACAAGCCATAAGAAAACACCTTATAGCTTGGTATTTGGATCCGAAGCTGTGATCCCCGCTGAGATAGGAGTTGTAACCCAAAGAATTGTCAACATGGATCCCGAAACAAACCAAAAAGAGACCATGTTGAATTTACAACTCCTCGAGGAAGCAAGAGATCAAGCCGCAATTCAAGAGGCCAAATACAAGCAACAGATGGAAACTTACTACAACAAAAAAGTCAAGAACGAACGTTTCAAGCCAGGGGACCTGGTCCTCAGAAACAACGAAGCCAGCAAGAAAGAAAATCAAGGAAAGCTTGGCCCAAAATGGGAGGGTCCATACACCATCCTTGAAGCACACAAGGGTGGATCCTACAAGTTAGCAGATTCAGAAGGCAAAAGGCTTCCGAGGCATTGGAACGGCAAAACCCTAAAAAGGTTCCACGTTTAAAAACAAAAAGATTAGTTTGTATCAAAGTGTATCTGAAAAACAGCGCTATGAATACCTTTTGTAAAAAGCAAGTATTGCTTGAATGAATTAAGTTGTTTATCAAACTTGTCTTTCTATCCTAAGATCGGGTTGAGAACCTAGCAAAAAACTCCATGGCAAGGGCCATGTAAGGGGATGAGCTCCCAGGCCATATCGCTCAATAGGTTCAAGGGTTAAATGAACCTATATAAGGGGTGAGTTCCTAAATCAATACAACTCCATGAGACTGGTTAAGGTAAAACAAAAATTGTCTCATAGACGGGCCTGAACAACCTACACCAAGCGTTCCTTAAGCCTTAAAAAATATAATCAATAAAACAGGCTTATGAAATCAAAGAAAAACAAAGGGATGATAAAAGGATAGATGTGATGTCTTTTTGATGAAAATACCAAGGCTAAGTGACTGCAGCACTGAAACCTTTAAGGTATAAAAAACATAAGGGCAACACAAACTCGACAAAGACAAAGTTACAAAAAGACAAAGAAAATCTAAAAGAACAAAATCACTTGGACAAAAATCACAAAGATACAAACCGAGTCAGAAGCCTTCAAGGCTTTAAGCCAGCCGAGTAACAACTCGAAACCCTAAAGGCTTCAACCTACTAACAGACAGCCAAAAGGCTTGGAAGGTTAAAGCCTAATAGACTGCCTTAACAAAAACAGGCACAAGTCTAAAAACATAACATAAAGAAGAAAGTTAAAACATCACACCATGTCAAAGAAAGTCCTAAAAGACTTCCAAACATAAGTTAAGGCAAGTCCTAGTAACTTGCAAGTCTAACCATTGTTCAAACGGCCATACAGGCCTTCAACATAACCAACAGGAACCTTAAGGGTCCCTGAAAACCTAATATTGTTTAAGGGTTACAAACCACGAATTGTTTTAACAGAGTGCTAAGAAAGCTACGAATTTTAGGCATCAACAGAAGGCTTAGTAGCCCCAGAACTGCTACCTTTGGCCTTCTTAGTCTTCTTAACCTTCTTAGCCTTCGGACCTTGATCATCAGCAGCTGAAACTTCCAAACTGGCATCCTTCGGAGCATCGGCTTCCCCAGGAAAAGTATCTTCACTATCTCCCGAATAGGAATGTTTCCTCGAAAGGGAGCCAAGCAGTTCAACACACAACTTTTCATTCAAACCATCCGGCTTCAGTTCATGTAAAGCAGAGAGAGGCTTACCATAACAAGAAGCAACTTGACTTACATACGGGTATGATAACCTCTCCATTTGCTCCACGGAACTCTTAAAGACGTCAGAAGCCTCGGGACGGTACAGGGGAGATTTCTCCAAAGGGTTGCCAGACTCGTGAAGCTAATAACCTGCAATAAGACCTTAGTGTTTTCCCAGATTGAGTAGTTTAGTATAAACATCACCAAGAGCAGAGTTAAACTCTTTGGAATGCAACAGATAGGTAACCACTTGGTGAAAACCCTGCTCAATGAGCCATTGGTTATCTGAAGTAGCCTGTGCAACCAAAGTCTTCAAACCATCCTTCTCTTTAGCAAAAGCCTTTTGTTGCACAGCCAAGGCCTCCCGGTCAGCTTTCAGTTTCAATAAGTTAGCTTCAAAGCTCTTCCTAAGATCACCCATCTCAATATCGTGCCTCTTAGTTAACTCCTCAATCTTCTTGTCCCAAGCCAACTCCTTCTCAGAAAAGCTCTCGATTTCCTTCTTCATGGCAGCAATCGAAGCCTTCATTTTCTCCTTCTTCTTGGAGGCCTCCTCATATTCCCGCATCCCTTTAGCAAAGCGAGTGACACCTTCAGCCAAAAAGGCAGAAAGGTTGCAGGAACTAAGCATCATCCTAGAGATAAGATGATCACCCTCCATCTCAGATATGGCATCTTGAACACCGGGAGGAGCAAAATGAGCCAAGGCTTCAGCACACACAGCAGGATCCTTAAAATTGTCACCAACCTTAACCCCCCCAATTAGGCACGTAAATGTCCTCTGAACCCTCGAAGCTTTCAACACTTTTGGCCGACGAACCTTGAATAGAAGAAATGATACCCTTCTTAACCAATTTCTTCTTCTTGCTCGAAACAATCAACTCCCTTTCCTTGCCTTTACCAACATCCACAGCTTGATCCTCTGATGCCTCAATATCATCACTAACGTCAATAGGCTCTGAGCCAGAGGGCTGATCAACACCCTTCAGATGGCGTTGAGAACGACGAGTAGAACCTTTGGACGCAGTAACCTTGGTGAAGCCTTTGACATTCGGAACATTGACATAACCAGAACCCTCAAACCTATAATCGGCACCCTTAACAACCGCATTCTCACCAGGGGTAGTAGCAGCATCATCAAAAACAACGTCAGAAGTATCATCGCTCTTAATAAAATCCAAGGCAGACATAACTGCAATACAAAATATAAAAACATATAAACAGACAAAGAAAAAGGAATAAAAAAGCAAGAAAGGAATAAAGGCATACCCTTCCCATCTCTAATAAGTACCGGATCCCGGTTAGCATTTTCCCACACTTTACTTATACCCAATAACACCAACAGATGCTCAGGGAAGGGACGAAGCCTCGAAGGGCACTCCCTAAGAATTTCTAAAAAACGGGTGTTTATCTCGGAATCAGAGGGCTCTGGCTCGTTCAGAACAGCATCCGGGTGTCTCCAAACAAGTTTGAAAGGAACAATTTCCTCCGACACCCAGAAAAACCGATCTTTCCAAACCCCAAGTGTAGAAACCATGGACGAAATTAAACAAGTATCAACTTGACTGGTTTCAAAGGTGAACCAATCACCATTCTTAGCAAGCCGGAAAAAGCGACGGAATGCTAAAAGAGTAGGATCATACCCACAAGCCCGACACAGAATCTCAAAATGCAAAACCCTAGCCATACCTAAAGGGTGAATCTGACCAAAAGACACTCGGTAATATTCCAAAATAATCAACACAAAGTTTGAAAACGGATAACGAAGATTGGAAAACTCAAAATGACGACAATACAGGGCGATCATACCAGAGGGACAGGCATTGACAGATTTATCGCAAGCCGGTGCAACCGGTTTATACTTTGTCCCTATACCCCATTCCATACAGAATAAATCGACTTCCTCTTGGGTCAGTCGAGAGAAGGATTTTGCCATATCCTTCCGAGCACCCATGACTATGAACAATTAAAGAGAAAATAAGAGAAATGGAACTGACCTGATTTTGAATAAAAGGGGAAACTTGAGAGAAATAAAAGAGCAAGTAATGTTCTTCAAAAAGAAAAATGGGAAAATAAATGAGATTAGGGATAAATATGAAGAGGCAAAAATTTAAAACAGCCGCCTGACAAACTGCCACAAGTCTTGTCAACTGTCTTGTCAAATTTCGAAATTCAAAAACCGTCCCAACCTTCCGACCCTTGAACCTTCGAAGCCTTTGGGCAATAAAAAACACGTATAAAAGTCAGAAGTCTTTGAGCTCCTTCCTCAAAAACCTCTAACTTGAGGGGCTGACGACGGGGGTAACCCAAGACTAAATAAAATGACTAAATATATGAACGCCCAAAGGGTTAAAAGGTTCAATGATTGAAAAGCTGAGGAGATGGAGTAAAGCAATACGAGAATAGTAAACAAGTCACATCTCCGAACAGCTCCACCAACTCACCAGCTGCAAAAGCAACGCAGGTCTGCAGAGCACACGCTATTATCCAGGGGTCAGAAGGCTTTAACCCCCGAAAGGGCACGCCCCTCACTGCGAGCAGGATCACTAGTCAAATGAATGCTACTTTGGGAGATGTCTTCTCCTATAAATTGACACTTCATTCACTTCAGAAAACATCTCCTGGCCAGCTCTGATTCTCTAATCTCAGGTCATTCATATTGAGTACTTGCTTCATACAAGTCACTCCCTTTCACATCCAACACACACATTCTATTTGCTCCTTCATCCGAACCTGAACATAATTCAGAGGAGGATCCATAGCAAATAACAAAAATAAACTAGTGAACCTCCTTCCACGTCTTGCAAACGTGGGGGGACCCCACGACCTGCGTTAGGCAAAGTTGAACCCTTCAACCCTGTTGCCTTACCAGCCTAGCTACCACCCTTGGTCTCTTGTTTGTTGCATCAACAAGGATGATAACATATGATGCCAAAAAAAAGAACCTTCTGTCGATGTTGTTTCAAATGGAAGTTGATAATTGTTTTTGAAAATGGTTGGTGGGTTGATGTTGGAAAAGAAAAGAAGGGCACGGGTTCCTTCTGTTCGAATATGGGAAGACCTTTTTGCATATTTCTGTTATTGTTGCAATTTTATTATGGTGCTTGTTCATTTATTTTATAATCCATAAATTCTTTTAGACAAATGGGTTTGAAGTAACATTTGATGATTTTGAGAAACTATAAACATAAGTTTATTAAAAATAAAAGATTTATTTGATTAGTTTTAAATAAATAGATTATAACACTTTCTACGCAATATTTCCTTGTATTAATCCAATAGAACTTTTCAAAACTTTGGTCATAGGAGTCTCTAATCTTTATAAGCCAAGCGTGCTTTAGACGTTAAACTAAGCTATACCAATTAAACCCTATTACTCTATTATAATATGGTTCCACTTTGGGATTTCTTCAAACATCTTTCACATTAGTAGTTGTTTGATTTGTTTAATATTTTCGTCTTTTCTATTTAGGGTAATCACTCTTGTGCGTTCGGTTTTCCCTATCTTTACTCGTGCGATAATTCAAGGAATTCTCATTAGAGGTGTGCATGGGTCATATGAGAATTAGGTTATTACTTGTTAGTTTCAACTTGTATTCCCATGATAGTGTTTTGCATAGGCGGTTTATGCATGATAGTTTAAAAATCATAATTTCATACTATTTGCTATGCTTAAGTTGTTTATGTATGCTCGTTTCGACGTGAATAATAAATGCTAAGTGGATTTGA
The DNA here is from genome assembly GCA_030545235.1 of Helianthus tuberosus. NCBI lineage: Eukaryota > Viridiplantae > Streptophyta > Magnoliopsida > Asterales > Asteraceae > Helianthus > Helianthus tuberosus. The sequence goes on from CM060441.1 coordinate 66,105,204, forward strand.
GACAAACTTTTATACTTATAATTATATTCAAACTTGTATGCTCGCCAGTGCTTTTGTACTGATCCATGTTTTTAATACATTTTGCAGGATTGTGACAGATGAATCCAGTAGGATTGCCTAGAAACGCATTTAAACTTTATTGCTCGTTGTATTGAAATTTGCTTTCAATCCTGTTGTATTCTGTTTCCAATACTTGTAATAATTAATTATCAATGATAGGAAATTTAATTATTTGAATACTTATTGTGCATTATTTATTTTAATCTTGTGGTATTCTAGTTCAAACCATGTAAAATGTAATTATTAAATACTTGACACAAAATAGCGTTATGAAGTCTCTTGCAATCTACACACTTCGTCTCATCCCGATGTTTCCGCCATCGGTTGGGGTGTGACAGAGTGGGTGCGGTAAGTTGGTGCGGGGAGGAGTTCACCGAGCGGGTATTGTGCTGCCGGTGGTTGATCGGTGATCGGGGAAGAGGAGAGAAGTGGTGTGGGCGGTGAGTATTCACCGACTCGATGAAGAAGGGAGAGAGGTGGGAGAGAGAGGGTTAATGGTAGGCCCCACCCCCTTTCAACCAATCACATTTTTTAAATTGTTTACCACTATTCATGTGTTTAACCACTGCTAGTGATTGAGTGCAAAATGGTGAGTGGAGTAGGTACTTAACATGGCATGACATTATTGGTTAGAAAATATGTTAAACACTCACCAAATGGTGATCACTCCCTGCACCCTAATGTTTGAGTGCAAAATGAGAAGTTTAGAGAGAAGTTGAAATGACATGATATTATTGGTTAGAGGAAAAGTTTACCACTCCCCATTTGAGGAGCACCCTTTTCACACTTACACTTGCGGGTACAACCTCAGTGACTTATAGGAACCATATGTAGGAAATTGTTAAAAGGGTGACATCTATATCATTCATATTGTGATTATATTATTTGTCTTTCTAATCTGGTTGTTTAGTGCTGGTATATCATAAATATAACTTGAAGGGGCTCTATGTAACTCTGGAGGGGCTTAAGTGAAAGATGTTGTAAAGGCGGTGTACTTATTGCAAAGTTCAGGGAGCAAAGTGTTATTTTTGAAGATGCTGATATAAAAAGGCGACCCTTGTTCTAGATGGTTCTGTTGTTGTTGCTCATTCACTCGCATCTGTTGTTTGGTTAGTTTTTCTCTGATCTGTGGCGATCAGATTGTATCTTGTGCGTTGTTCATCATCTCGTCTGTGAGATAGTCTTAGATCTGGTTGTATTCTTTCCCTGTACACTTTTATTGTTTGTTGCTTGTATTGTGATCGACTGATTGCATATATCAGTCGATCTAAACCTTGTTGTTAACAAGATCTTACTAAGTGTAAGATCAAGGGTTTGGTTGGGAGTTTTTGGTTTGGGTTAATAATAAGATTTTTGTCACCGTTTTATCGTTATTTCTGTGTGTTCGATCCTGTGTATTGTTGATACCATCCATTTCTACATGGTATCAGAGCAATTATTGCTCTTGATTGTTGTTTCCGCTGGTATTATCTCTGGTTTGTTGTGATTGTGTAGGTTATTGTTGGGGTTTCTAGACTCAAGTAACCCTAGAGGAGCGATCTTGGGTGTATTATCAAATTAGGGCTTAGAAACCCTAATCGGAGGCTGTTAATGATCTTCTTGACGTCTGTTGGTGGAGTGAAGGTCTGCATTGGCCTTTGTGATTATCTATTATCACAAAGCAAACTAACCAGATTTTTCTTCTTTTGCTACTTGTCTTCTGATCTTGATCGTGTAACCCTTGAAGGTTACAGATCAGATCTGCTATAGGAAGGAGTTAAATGCCTCTGTAAGGGTGTTCTAACTTTCTCTTGTTATTTCTCTGTTTCATTCATTGATTCTTGATTGTTTGTTACTTGCTTTGTTCTTGGTCTTGAGTTGTTTGTTACTTCTGTTGATAAGCTTGTCCAGGCATCTACAGAGTGACGAACCTGGAATCTGGCCTCTGTCACAGACAGCTGATTTGTTGTTATTCTCTTGATTGATTGTTAATTGTTTACTTGCTATTATTGTGATTAATATGGGTGACACTAGTACTTCTAGTACTCTCATTAGCAAACTTGATATAGGTGATCCTTTATACCTTCATCCTAGTGACTCTAGTACTTTATCCATTGTTAGTATAAAGTTAAAAGGTACTGAAAACTATCCGGTTTGGTCAAATGCTATGAGACTTGCTTCAGAGGCCAAAAATAAATATGGTTTTATTGACGGTAAGTGTGTGAAGTCAAAAGATGATGAGGTCTTAGCAAACCAGTGGGATAGGTGTAACTCAGTGGTTATTACTTGGCTTTTGAATTCTATATCTAAGGAGTTATTTTTGGGGCAAGTTTTTTTCCAAACTTGCCTTAGAGGTCTGGTCTGGACTTATTTGAAAGAGTCATTTGATAAGTTGGATGGTTCTATTGTGTATGACTTATATAAAAAGATAAATGAAATTTCTCAAAATGGAAGCACTGTTGCTGAGTATTATAACAGACTGACAACAATGTGGAAGCAATTTGATGCTATGGTGCAGCTTCCTTCCTGTTCTTGTCAGGCTGCCAAGGATTACAATGATTTTCCAACTCTCATTAAATTGATGCAGTTTCTTATGGGGCTTGATGATGTTTATCGGCTTGTAAGAACAAATATACTAACAAGAGAACCATTCCCTTAAGTTAAAGTAGCTTTGTCTATAATATCTAGAGAAGAGTCTCATAGGATGGCTTCTAGTGGTTCAAAGGGTCAGAATGTTTCTTTTGTGTCAAAGTCTGGTCAAACATTTGATTCTAGGAAGAGAAATGTTAGAGGTCCTAATCCTAACCTAAAATGTTCTCATTGCAATATGATTGGCCATACAATTGACAGGTGTTTTGAGATAATTGGTTATCCTCTTGGTGTTAGGAGAAGACTAGGCGGACAATTTACTAAGTCTCACGTGTCAAGTAGTAGTTAGTAGTAGTTAGTAGTTAGTAGTGGTAGTGGTAGTGGTAGTGGTAGTAGGTAGTAGGTAGTAGTAGTAGGTAGTAGTAGTAGGTAGTAGTTAGTAGGTAGTAGTTAGTAGTAGTAGTTAGTAGTTAGTAGTTAGTAGTAGTTAGTAGTTAGTAGTTAGTAGGTAGTAGTTAGTAGTTAGTAGTAGTTAGTAGTAGTTAGTAGTTAGTAGTTAGTAGTAGTAAGTAGTTAGTAGTTAGTGTTAGCGGTAGCGGTAGCGGTAGCGGTAGCGGTAGCGGTAGCGGTAGCGGTAGCGGTAGCGGTAGCGGTAGCGGTAGGTCTAGTGTAACTGTAAGTCTAGTGTAACTGTTGGGTCTTCGAACTCTGTTGGTGCTTCTATGCCTTTTAAATTGTTGAATCTTGTTGGTGAGAAATCTGGTGGTGAACAGTCTAAATCAAATATGGGAGGTGAGTCCTTAGTTACTTGTGGTTTTATTGCTAGGTTTGTTAGTTGTTCAAGTTCAAATGTTTTTGGTTATGAATATAATTGGATTGTTGATTCTGGTGTGAATCAACATATGATTAAGTCTGATAGGGATATGTTTGATTGGGTTGACGTATCTGATTTTGATTTAAAGGTTGGTCATCCAAATGGTACTAATGTTAAAGTGTTTAATATTGGGAAACTAAAGTTAATAGATGGTGTTATTCTGGAAGACGTTTTCTATGTTCCTGAGTATAGTGTAAATCTGTTATCTGTTTTTAGGTTAGCTAAAGATAATAAGATAGCAGTTGTGTTTAATGAAACTAATTGTTTTTAGGTTAGCTAAAGATAATTAGTACTTGTGACTGGTAGCCAGGACAATGGGTTGTACTTTGTTAGGAAAAATGGTAATTCCGTATATATGTGTTATAATAGTTTCTTAAAGTCTAGTATGTGGCATAGTAGATTAGGCCATCCGTCTGATCAGGTTCTAGCTGTTTTAAAAGGTAATCTAGATATTAAAACTGTTGATCATGGTCCTTGTGAGATTTGCCATAAGGCAAAACAAGTAAGAGTTCCTTTCCCTTTAAGTGAACATAAAACAAAAGAGATAGGTGATATAGTTCATCTAGATCTGTGGGGTCCGTATAAAGTGTCTAGTTATGAAGGGTTTAGATATTTTCTAACAGTTGTTGATGATTATTCAAGGTCTATGTGGTGTTATCTTCTAAAGAATAAAATGGAAGTTTTTGAAATTTAACCAGTTTTATGAATTAATTTTAACTCAGTTTAAGAAAAAAGTAAAAATCTTTAGAAGTGATAATGGAACTAAATTTGTGAATAATCAAATGAACAGTTTTTTTAAAAGTAAAGGAATTTTACATCAAACTACTTGTTCTTATACACCACAACAGAATGGTGTGGTAGAACGTAAACATAGACACCTTTTGAACATAGCCAGAGCCTTGATGTTTCAGGGTGGTCTTCCACTGAGATTTTGGTCTGATTGCATTCTAACTGTTGTTTACTTGATTAACAGGTTACCTTCCTCTGTGTTAGTAAGTAAGAGTCCTTATGAAATTGTATTTGGTTTTAAACCTTTTTTGTCACATCTTAGAAACTTCAGATGTTTGTGTTTTAGTACCATATTAGATGAATCCGATAAATTTACTTATCATGTTGATAAGTGTGTTTTAATTGGGTGTTCCAATGTTAAGAAGGGGTATAAGTTGTGGAGTTTGGACAATAAAAAAGTTTTGTTTTCTAAAGATGTGAAATTTTATGAAAAATGTTTACCCATTTAAAACCAAACAGTTTGTTGACCAAGATTCTTTAAATAAAAGTTTGAATCATGTAACATTTTTTATTGTTATGAGACAGAAACATCTGAAGTTTCACAAACACCCAATGATGAAGAGGGTAATAATGGCTCACATGGTACTTCTAGTGATGATCAGCAGCCATTAGAACCTTCAACATCTGCCAGTACCAGTACTGCTGACCATTGTCAACAGTCTACAACTGGGCCTGTAGGTAGTAGTGAACAGGGGTTCAATGGCGGGGCAGAGGACAGTGGAATACCAAATGATGAGACCAATAACCTGTGTGAGGGTACTATTTTGAATTTTAGGAGATCTATTAGAACTTTAGTTGTTCCAAAAAGGTTTGAGGAATTTGAGTTAGATGGGAAGGTTAAGTATGGTATTAATAGAACTGTTAACTATGTTTGTTTGTCTGGTGATAATCTTTGTTTTGCGAGTACATTAAATAAAACCATTGAACCTGTTAGTTATAATGAAGTTGTTAAAGATCCCAGGTGGGTAGAAGCAATGAACAAGGAAATGGATGCCTTGTTTAGGAATAATACTTGGACTCTTGTTGATTTACCACCTGGTAGAAAGCCTATAGGTTGTAAGTGGTGTACAAAGTTAAATATAAGTCCAGTGGAGGGTTTAATCAAAGGGAAGGTTTGGATTTTGGTGAAACGTTTTCGCCGGTTGTGAAAATGGTTACTGTTAGGTGTATTATTACACTTGCTGTACAAAATAACTGGCCCTTATTTCAACTTGATATTAATAACGCTTTTTTATATGGTACTATTAGTGAAGATGTTTATATGTGTTTACCACAAGGTTATTATTCACAAGATGAAACTAAAGTTTGTAAGTTAGTCAAATCGTTATATGGTCTTAAACAAGCCCCTAGAAAGTGGAATGAAAGATTATCTAGTGTGTTAATTGACTATGGTTTTGTCCAAAGTAAATGTGACCACTCTATGTATGTTTTCTGTGACAGCCTGGGAAAAATCTCAATCAAACTTAGCGACCTAACTCTTGCTTACTCAATTTTTGGGACGAAAATTCTTTCAACATGGGGATAATGTGACATCCCGTAGCTTTAGGTTAATGTCGTTAACCTTCTCTGTTAAATCTATATTATTTACACTCATAACACAAGGTTGTTTGGAATAACTTTCGATACAAGGCAACTCGGTTAACTTCCTACGCAAGTTTCAAGGTTTTGAAACTTGAAGGACTAGTCTTGTCATAAAACGTAAAGTTAATGTATTAACTTTTCAAGCGAGTTCAAGGTCTAGAGACTTGAGGGCCTTATGGGTGAAGTAATAAACTTAGAATGATAGCTTTCTATGAAAATTTACAAGAATTGAAACTTGAGGGACTTGAAGTGTCATTTAGAAAAATAAAATTTAAAACATATTTTACTAACAAAAACCCTAGTTCGCCCCCTCCACTCCCCATACGATCATACGGATCTCTCTCTCATCTCTCTCTCTAGGCGTTTTCAAGAGGTCAAGAAACCCCAATCCTTCTTGTTTGATCATCATCTCCATCTCTAGGTAATCCATTTAAGGTTTTAATTATAGTTCTATTTGTATGAAAGCTTGGCTGTGTTTTTTTTTCTGATTTCTTGATGCTTTTAATGTTTATGATGATTTCATGTAGTCTAGGGTTGTTAGAATTCATACTTGATTGGTGATTGATCGCTTATGTGTTCGATTAGTCATTAGGGTTTCGATTATTGCATGATCTTTGTTTGAACCTTGTTATTTCTTGATGAATTCGTTGATGTATAACCTAAATTATAATGATTACCTGCTATATATGATGCATATTGGTCGTTTTGTTTGCTAAGTAATCTTTTTTGGAAGTCGGGTAACAAAACAAGTTCTGTACAGAAAGTTACAGCCGATTTTAATCGGCTGTAACGGGGTCTAAACTTAACAAAAACGTGCACTTTCTGAACCTATGATGTGCTTCCAGGAAATATCTTTCAAACCCCAATGGAATTGCATTTTTTCAACCAAAATTGAATGTTTTATGAATTTTTTCGTGTCAAAGGTCTAGGCTGCGTTTTCATCAGAATTTTCATCCCATTACGAATGTCATAACTCAATGTAGGTATTGAGTTATGATCTGAAATTTTTACTGTAACTGCTTCCAGGTGATTCCAAAAATCTCCAACTGGAATTTCATCAATCGGATAAACGAGAAATTTTAAATAAATTTTTCCGTAAGCTGCAGTCAGAAGTGACGAATCTGATTGCAGCTTAGTAAATAAATTTTTATGAGTTATTGGTAAAGAGTTAGACCTTGAAATTTTAACACACGGCCTACCCCTCCGAGAATACGTCACATAAAAAAATCATAATTTTTGAAGGCTTTTAAACAGGTTAAACGGGTCACCCAAAACAGCCTATTTTCTATGATTTTTCTATGCAGTAAAGCATGAACGCATAACGACCAAACTTGCAACTTTTAGTGTCCATGCTTGCTTGATAACTGTATAGATGGCATATTTAATATTGTAGAAAGGTTGTGAACGTGGTTATGGAACTATATGATAGGCATGCTATGTGATTGCTTGTTTATGTGCTAGTTACTAGACATGCGTAGAACTTTCGTGCAATGTCTAAACAAAGTCTAATATAACATAGTAACTATTATAGGGTGTGGTCGCTCGCTCTAAATTTCATACACTTAATTTAATCTGTTGAGCTAATCTAAGGTGAGTTCACACTTTCGTCAAAGCATGGGATTCCCGGTGGTTTGGGAATGAGTTAAGTAAGGATTCCCGGTGGGTTGGGAATGGATTAATTAAAAACAATCCCCCTTAGGTGGGATGCAACCTGCGTATTCTCCTTGGGTAGAATACGTACCACGGTCCTCCTTGGGTAGGACAACCTTAAACTTACTAGACAAAACTCTATCTGAAGTCCCCCATTTTTATATCGACTTAATCGCCGGGCCATTGGCGAACGAGTCATTAGTTAAATAGCGCTATTAGGTCTGACAATCCTCACACCGTGCCGCAGAGGACGGGAGTGGACTAATGTACTTGGGCACTTAGTCAATGATGATAGACATTGACGCAGGGCACTTAAACATGACTTAAGTCAGTAGTCGATATGGTAACGGGTCTAGTGGTTTACAACATGGGGTAGCCCCCATGGTATATGGTTATGGGAACATGGAACTGGATAACTTTTGGTTTTCGAAACAACTTAACAACTTATGGTTTTTGGAACAACATTAAAACAGACAACCGGCTGTGAACTCGCCAACATTTTTGTTGATACGTTACTACATGCTTTGCAGGTCGTTAGTTTATTTGCTGGAGCTTGCATTGGAGAAGGAGTCGTTGTGGGACATGAACTGCTGTGTGTTCATGAGAAACTTTATGAAACTTTAAACTTATATTTTGGTTTTGAACTTAATGCTTCCGCTGTTAACTTAGACTTTGCTAAATTGTTTGACACCAATTATATTGTTTGTGTTGGGTTTTATTTACTTGCTTATATTGTTCAATATGATTGGTGGCTTGATCCTGGTCAGTCACGCTCCCTACGGTGATACTCCGCTTGTGGATTTTGGGGGTGTGACATTTTGTCTAAAAGAGGTGTGTTTGTGGTTTTGTTAGTCTATGTGGACGACATTGTGGTTACTGGAAATAGTATAAAAGAGATTGATAAGGTTAAAATGATTCTGAATACTAATTTTCAAATCAAAGATCTAGGAAAACTGAATTATTTTTTAGGTATTGAAGTGTTGTATGATAAATCTGGTATTTGCATGAATCAAAGGAAATATTGTTTGGAATTGTTGAGTGAGTTTGGTTATTTGGGGTGTAAGCCAGTTAACACTCCAATTGAACAAAGTTATTTAGTGTCAGCTAAACTAACTAAAGATCAACAACCACTAAAACATGTTACTGGTTTTCAAATATTGATTGGAAAATTGATTTATTTGTCGTTGACCAGACCTGATATTAGTTATGATGTCCATTTTTGAGTCAGTTTATGCATAGTCCAACAGAAGTTCATTTGCAAATTGTATTGAGGTTATCAAGATATCTAAAATCTAGTCCGGGAAGTGGTCTGCTGTTTAGGAAAGGTGAAAATCTTGACTTAGTTGATTTTGTTGATTCGGATTGGGCAAAGTGTTTGTCCACAAGAAAGTCTGCAACTGGGTCCTGTATTTACCTGGGCAATTTGCTCGTTTCTTGGAAAAGAAAGAAACAAAGTACAGTGTCTAGGTCAACGGGGGAGGCTGAGTATAGAGCTATGTGATCGGTAACTTGTGAGATTATGTGGTTGTTAAATTTGCTTAGAGAAGTTCAAGTTGAATGTGATTTACCTGTGAAGTTATATTGTGACAGTAAGGCAGCTATATCTATAGCAGCCAACCCTGTCTTTCATGAACGAACTAAACTCTTTGAGGTAGATCTACATTTTTTGCGAGAAAATGTAGCAGCTGGTATTGTTGAAACTGCTAAGGTTGACTCTGAAAGTCAACTAGCAAATGGGTTTACAAAAGGTTTGGGTATTACACAACACAATTTTTTTTTGTGAAAAAATGAATCTTGTAAATTGGTTTTCCCATATGAATGAAGGGGGGATGTTAAAAGGGTGACATCTATATCATTCATATTGTGATTATATCATTTGTGTTTCTAATCTGGTTGTTTAGTGCTGGTATATCAGAAATATAACTTGAAGGGGCTCTGTGTAACTTTGGAAGGACTTAAGTGAAAGATGTTGTAAAGGCGGTGTACTTATTGCAAAGTTCAGGGAGCAAAGTGTTATTTTTGAAGATGCTGATATAAAAAGGCGGCCCTTGTTCCTGATGGTTCTGTTGTTGTTGCTCATTCACTCGCATCTGTTGTCTGGTTAGTTTTTCTCTGATCTGTGGCGATCAGATTGTATCTTGTGCGCTGTTCATCATCTCGCCTGTGAGATAGTCTTAGATCTGGTTGTATTCTTTCCCTGTACACTTTTATTGTTTGTTGCTTGTATTGTGATCGACTAATTGCATATATCAGTCGATCTGAACCTTGTTGTTAACAAGATCCTACTAAGTGTAAGATCAAGGGGTTGGTTGGGAGTTTTTGGTTTGGGTTAATAATAAGATTTCTGTCACCGTTTTATCGCTATTTCTGTGTGTTCGATCCTGTGTATTGTTGATACCATCCGTTTCTACAGAAATATATTCGTTTCTTCGTATACATCCTTGGATAACTGAAGAGTTTATATAATTCAGGTTAAATTACTTTTTGAGTCCCTGTGTTTTATGAGTTTTAACTACTTGAGTCCAAAAGCAAAACGTTTAACGCCCTGAGTCCCTATAAACATTTTCTTTAACCATTTGAGTCCAAATTTTTATCTTCGTTTGAATTTTCTGTTTGTTTTTTATTAAAAGACTAAAATACCCTTGTATTATTATTATTATTATTATTATTATTATTATTATTATTACACACACTGAACACACACTCTCTTCCTTATCTCTCTCTCTCTCTCAACCACACCATCACCACCACCACCACTTTAAAACTACAAATCCACACAAATTCACATAAAACACTAAATAGGTATCATGATTAGGCTTAAAAGTGGAGATAAGCTGGAGTCAGAGGCCTAAAAACCTTGGATCCCATTGTTTCGACCAAATCCAAATGCTTTTGAAGAAGATGCATATAAACAATCCAATCCCCATTGCTGGTTACACTTGGCATTTGCATAACATATCCAGTTTGCCCACCCCATGGGAAATGATACGAACCAAGATGAGGCTTTCCCCATCCAAAATCCACTGTTTCAAACTGTAAACGCATCCAAAATCGACAGTCGACACCTGTTTTGAGAGAGAGAAAGAGGGATGAGAGATCTCGTTGCAGCAGCCGACAAGGATGAGCCCTAGCTCAACGATGAGGTGGTCCTGCAAAGATAGGTTAAAGTCGCCGGGAACAGAGAACACGTCAGAGACTCCAATCTGGATGAGGCGGCGAGTGTGGCCTCGCCGGAGTTTAAGGGGACGGCCAATGTCACACCCTGACTTTTGCGGAAGTGTGATTATTGGTGTGACTTTCTTAATACCATAGCATTCAACCATAACAATGCTATATGTAAAAAAACAGTAGATGTTCATCCATAAATTTAAGTTTGAAAATAACACAACATAATTGTCTGAAAAGTCGACACCAAACTTTAAGTTACAACCACAACACGTTTAAATGAGTTCACAACGACTCAACAAAAGACCTTCAATAAAACCGAGTTTAGAAACATGTATCCCGTCCAGGAATAGGAGACATCTCCTAAACCCTACTACCACGGATGACATCCTTTATTCATGACGCAGCTTAACAACATGCAAACACCTGCCAGATCCATTTAGTTCCCTGAAATACATGTAATTTGAAAACATCAACAAAAGTTGAGCGAGTTCATGTGTTTTGTGTATGAATAAACCTTTTAAAGTATGTTGTAAGTATGTATGTAAATCCCGATATGAAAGCAAACAAGGAAAAGATCAGTTCCTGCAACTCAGCCTCTGTTGTGGGAAATCGAGTTTCACTTTGTTGAGACATCTTCTATAAGAAGATTGCGTCGGTCAGGTCATAATAGGTAAGGTAAGTACACGACATGCACACGTAATAATATTTATCAACGCAAGTAAACACATAACATCTCAACCATAATATAAACAAGTAATTCAACAATGCATGTAATGAGAATGTTGCGATTGGGCTTTCATATATCAATGACCGCAAATACCGTTTCACAAGTTCTACAAGTGTTTCATACATCAAAAGGGACTACAGGGTCACATCACCCTTGTCCAAATCGTCTATCAAGCTACAACAATCAAAAGTCAAAAAGTGGTCTTCAAAAGGTTGTGCAATCTGGGCTCAATAGCTACACTCTCACCAAAAGTATGCTACCTGCATAAAACCAAAAATTGTTATGCTGATGGTGGAGGTGGTGGAGGAACGAATAGCAAACTGCGCACATGCGCTAACTCCTCCTCAAGAGCATAAACGGTACGCAGCAGGTAACTAATCTGCTGCTCCATAGTAAGAAAAAGGACGTCAAAATCTGGGTATGGCAGAAGAGGAGCTGGCGGAGTGGCGAATGGTGACTGACAAGGACAAGGTGGAGGACGTGGAATCCTCTCTAGATCCATGACTCTCCGACACAACATCTCCTGCTGGAGCTGTAACGACAAAAGCAGATCATCCCTCGTATATCCAGTGTAATGTGAAGGATGATATGGATCAGAAACAGGCATCGTGTTGGGCGGAAACCAGATAAGTGGCTCGCCTGATGGTGCAGAAGGAAAAGGTGCAGAATGTGTAAACTGTGGCATGAAAGGAAAGGCTGCTGACATAGGTGGAACATGACTGGGCTGCTGACTCGATGGACCTTCCCCTGGACGGGGTGGAGGGATATCCTGTAAGAACGTGACCGGTAGATCAGTGCGGTTAATGTCAGATACATGTGGGTGAAACGGGGCAATGTCAACTGGTGCATGTGTAGGTGCAGGTGGGGGAGTAACAGGCTTAACGAAAGGAGGCAACTCATCATCATCCTCTATCCACCCATTGCGGGTGAATGCATATCTGGGCAGCAAAAGGAGCATGGTTTGCGGGTGCAGGTAGAGGGTCAGGTAACAGTGGTGCAACAGCTGGTATGTCAACATGGTCATGCTTAGGCTGAGGATCATGAGCAGGTATAGGCTCGGGTGCAAGCATAGGCTCAGGGTCGGCTGGAGCTAACTCAAGATCAGCGGGTACGTCAAAAAGCTGATCATCAGGAATGAAGTAAATCTCATGCTCAGGATCAATGTCGGGATCAAACTCGAAGTCCTGTGGAGGAACAGGTGCGGCAGACATAGCCGTGTCAGAATCAGAATCGGTGGGATAACGCTGCAATCCCAGTGCGTGCAATGTAGTAGATGACACAGACTCGAATGAATCAGGACCAGAATGGTCAGACGAAATCTCAACGACAGGAATCTCAATAAGCGGTACAGCAATGACATCGTCGACTGGAGCTCCATCATCCTGGGCACCCTCAGGGAGACCCTCGATAAAAAGATCGATGTCATCGTCAGACATGGCGTCAAAAGGCAGATCCTCGAGAGGAAATGCAGCAAGGGGTAAAGGAGCAGGGATCTGAACAAGAAGTAGATCCTCACCAGGTAAACCATCAGCTAGCGGTATATCATCGCCAAAATCTGGTAAAGCAAACGGCTGGAAATCATCATCATCGCTACCCTCAGTGTCTGATGTATAAACCTCAGGGTCCGGGACAATCTTATCGTCCGAAACTATGGTCATGAGGTCTACTGTATCAGATACTCCACTCTCAGAGGAGGACATGGTGTCTGTAACAAAGCAATCACAACATATGCACATATATCAACAATCATCAAATAAGCATGTAAGCAGTAACAATGTAAGCATGTATGCGTCCTAGTCTACCCAGACTATCCCACCCAGTCTCTCAGACTGAACTACTTAGTCTCTCAGACTAAACCTCCCAGTTTCTCAAACTGTCCCAACTAGTCTCTCAGACTAACTCCCCACTCTCTCAGACTACCCCAGCTAGTCTCTCAGACTAACTCCCCAGTCTTTCAGACTGCCCCAGCTAGTCTCTCAGACTAACTCCCCAGTCTCTCAGACTGCCCCAGCTAGTCTCTCAGACTGCCCCAGCTAGTCTCTCAGACTAACTCCCCAGTCTCTCAGACTGAATCATAAATGAATTCCTTGAAATGTATTTTGTGTCTTTTATTTGTAACATTGTTTGTTTCCTGGATCTGGACATTTCGTGCATGCAATGAAAATATGTTATGAAAACATTTTCGTGAGAGCCCTAATGATCGTAGTCTAGACTCGAGAGAGAATCCTAGTTCGCTACGATCGAAGCTCTGATACCAAGCTGTCACACCCTGACTTTTGCGGAAGCGTGATTATTGGTGTGAGTTTCTTAATACCATAGCATTCAGCCATAACAACGCTATATGATAAAAAAAACAGTAGATGTTCATCCATAAATTTAAGTTTGAAAATAACACAAGATAATTATCTGAAACGTCGACACCAAACTTTAAGTTACAACCACAATACGTTTAAATGAGTTCACAACGACTCAACAAAAGACCTTAAATAAACCGAGTTTAGAAACATGTATCCCGTCCAGGAATAGGATACATCTCCTAAACCCTACGACCACGGATGACATCCTTTATTCATGACGAAGCTTGACAAGATGCAAACACCTGCCAGATCCACTTAGTTCGCTGACATACATGTAATTTGAAAACATCAACAAAAGTTGAGCGAGTTCATGTGTTTTGTGTATGAATAAACCTTTTAAAGTATGTTGTAAGTATGTATGTAAATCCCGGTATGAAAGCAAACAAGGAAAAGATCACCAATGGTTTGCAAGGCCACTGATATGTGTGATGGTGTATGAAGGCTCAAACCTAGCAAATTTGTACCGGGCCTCGGCTGTTAGACATAGTCACCCTATGGGTCACCCTGGTCCTCATGGGTGTGGGCTCGCTACACCCAAATAGATCTATCACTCATGCTCCTCGGTCCTTATACGAGGATTAATGGTCTCAAGTATCTGCATACCCATTCACATGATCTATGGTTCTTTCCTAGGCTAACCATACCAATTGTATTTGTATGTAATCCTTTTGTAACATGTATTTCACCCCCGAAGTAAATAAACAAAACAGTTTAAAGAAAAGGGGGGCATGAACTCACAGTATTGCGTCTTCGGTACTCGCAACTCAAACCTTGTCAGCAAACACGACTACCTACAACGTACTAATGTCTATTAGACGAACGGGTCATGCCTTGCCTTAGTATTGATGTGTTTGAGTTACGTTTCTTTTATTATTATTCCAGGTAATAATTTCTTGTCAAAATAATGATTATTTTAACTTTAAGTTATATTAAATTTTGGAATAATCGTGTAAACAGTATTTTTGTAATAATACTTCTCAAGTGTTTATTTTCGTATTTTCTTCCCAAGGATGGGGGTATTTCATACATGTATTTTCGTATTATTGTATTTGTAGTTCCAAATTAATATATTTTCAAGTCTCACTTAAGAAAATATACAATAACTTATTTTGTCCCAAAAATAATGTATTTCAAGAAAATATATATTTTTCTCAAAAAAATCATATATCTTCTAAATATTCTAAGAAAATATATTTTTTGTTCCAAAAATAATATATTTTCTCCTTGTCGAAAATATGATATACTTTGTAATAATAATAAAATCATATTTTCATTTCTTTCATATCCAAAATAGCATTTACCAAAAATATATTTATAACGACATTCTCCGGAATATTTTATAAGTTACGATCTTTCGTTCGGTTTCGCAATATTATGTGTGTAACTTATATGTTTATTCCTTGTGATTTTTGGTAATATTTTGGATGTTAAATTCTTGGTATTTTTTGTTAAGTTATATTACATTAATCCTAAAATAATATAACTATTACACCAAATATACAAATAATCACACACAATGTGTCTTTAATGTAAATATATATTCTAAATACATATTTATCCATTTTTATTTATAAAAACTAACCTCCAATATTTGTATTTTTGTAACAAAATCTATGGCAAAGTTTAAATTGAAAACCATAGTTTAAAAACAGTTGTAAATATTTGTTTAGAAAATATTTTTCTAAGTGTTTATATTTTTAGAAAATTTTGCCATAGTTTCCCCTAAAAATGGAGGTGTCCATGCTATCAAAGCATATCATTTTTTTTTCAAAATCATCACAAACAATCAACAATCAATCTACACTTACCAAGTGCTAAAACAAAGCTATCTACATAATAATCATGAACTTGAACTTTCATAAAAACTTGTAGTAACTTGGTAGTGTGTTTAGTAGGTTTAGTTACCCCTTTAAAGTATGTTTATTTCTTTTAAAAATCTCATTCTTAAAAGATTTAGGTGTTTACAACTTACTAGATGATTTTCCCAAAAATCATTCTTTTGTATTTTTCTTGTAAACAATGTATTTTATACTTGTTTCACCACTGGAAACTTGGTTAGTTTCTTTAAAAACAATGTTTATGTCAATCTTGTGATTTAACTTGGTTTCTTTGGAAAACTATTTAGAAATCATCCAAGTTTATGTTTAGTAAACATGTTACATACTACATCATTCACAAAAATCATTTCATTTTTCAAGTTCATGAAACATAAGGCATGATGATCTTGGTCTTTCACAAGATCATCACATTAACTTACTAGATCATGTGTTTAATCACGATCTAGTAGGTTCCATATGATGTCTAACATCACTAACACTAATAATCAATCATCAAGAAGCAAATAAACACAATCAACAAGTATTCATATGTTAAGTAGCTTATGTTAGAGATTTATGATTATGTCTTTTAGTGTTCATCAAGATTGACAATGTATATCATCTTTTATTCATCAAAATATGAAGTAACAAAGGGTTATGGGGGCCTTACTACTAGCACAAGGCTAGGGAAGAACACTTGATGATGGAGATGACAAATGTGATGGATAAAAGCAATCGGGAGAGGTCCTTCAAGATCCAAGACCACCAAGCTTCTTTGTATGGCTCCTTACACCTTTGTGAGTGAATGGTTTGCTTGGAAGTGAGATGATGATGGTGGGGTGGTGGTTGCTTGTTCTCGTCCAATTGGAGGGGAGAGAGGAAGGAGATGAAGTGTGGTGTAAAGTGTGGGAGCTCATGTATTCTTATAATCCATCTAATCCCATTATCCATTGGGTCTTGTGTTCCATAAGTACAAGACACAATCTTCTACTAAATCATATGAGATTATATGGTATCTAGTAAGATTAACAAGATCAAGGTGGTGGGGCCACCTTGTAACCGTCCATGAGAGGGGGGGTATTAGTTGGTTTTTAATGGTAAGTTAGATGATCAGTTAGGATTCTAAGTGTATTGATTAGTGTTTAAGTGTATGATGTGTTATATAGTGTGTTAGGGTTTTCGGGGATCATAACTAGCTCAGAAACATTAAAACAATGTCTCTATTATAATTTTGGTGTTTCGAGTAATGTCCGGTTGTTTGGTTAGATACCGGTTCGTTAAAGTGTCAAACTATTCCGTTTAGTGTTCTTTAAGTACCCTTTTGTGACACTTTTAATTCCCGACACTTAGGAAAGCATTCAGGACCATTTAGTCATGTTTTTGCATGTAATTAGCTTGTTAAAATGCTAAATTTTGCTAAAATATGTTGAATTCAGCACTTTGAGTGGGTTTTAGGCACTTTCCGGCACTTAAACTATCACCTAGTGAAGCAGTTTTGTGATCCTCACTTTCCTACACACCATACTAGTGTAGTACCTTGTCTCTAGCCCATACGGGGTCTCAAAACACTGTTTGTCTATGTACTGAACATCGTCAGCATTTTTCTGAGTTATCCGCTAACTGTGCTAACCGTGCTTTGTGCATCGTTTATGTTACTAAAGTTTGTATGTAAATATGGTGTGACATTATGCAACATGTGATGCACATGTAAGTATGATACAGAAATCAGAAGGCAATTAATTGTAATTCAGCACAGTCATTAAGCACTAATCAAGATTAATTAATTGTACGGATACCTGGATTTTTGACAGTTGTCACATTCTCCCCTGTTAAGAAAATTTCGTCCTCGAAATTTGTACTACCTTAACTCCTTAGGGTTTCATTATGCTTGTATGTATATGAATAATACTGAGGTAGATAACCATAAAACCGAATCAAATCTTTTTCACATCGGGTGATTCCAGGGATATATCCCAACACAAGATCCCAAAAAGTATGTGTTCTAGCATTTGATGTCAAATGGTATGAGATGTATAGATGTATAATTGACAGGTGGTCCGTAGGACAACCCTTAAAGCCTTTAAATAGAATAAAATTCCATACTTTGCCCGGTTATTTGCTTGAACTTGGTAACCACTAGATGATTTGATGTTGCAGGAGTTAAGGTGCTCAAAGTGCGGGATTTAGGAAGCTTGGATGGAAGTGGGAAGATGGCATCATTAAGAGATGAAGAAATCAAGTTTTGAGGGAGAAACAAAGGAAATAGCCCACTCAACGCCGTAACCTATGGTGCCTTGCCGTAGGTTACGGTCATTCATGCTCAAAAGTTGTCTGCCGTAGATCAGAAGAGAAGCACCGTAAAGAATTGCTGACCGCCGTAAGCTACGGTGAGGCGCCGTAGCTTACGGCGCTATATTGACTTCCTGAATATGCTGACCGCCGTAACCTACGGTGGAGGGCCGTAGGTTACGGCGCCGACTGATCCAAACTCGTAACTTATGCATTAAATTGTCATTTCATGGGTTTTTATGGTGGCTCATCATATGTTTTCGGTTACCACTTGTCTTGGGACGATTTTTGGAGCAACTTTGGAGACCTTGAGCTTGAAGAACACTATCTTAATCATTAGTTTTTGTTGCTTTGATCTTGATGAACAATAATACTTTTGTGATGATGTTGTTTCAAGCCATGAGTGGCTAAGTACATTATGGTCATCTTTAGTTGAAGGTTTGTGGAGAAAATTGTGCTTGATTTCATATTTCTAGAATGGTAAATTGAACTTATGTTTTGTTTATCATGGTGTGCTCTTATTTGTTTGTAAATTGTTGATGCTTATGATTATTCTTCTTTGAAACCATACGTTCTTGGTGCCGGTGGCAATCGAGATATCATGGGTAGAATTAGGATTGGGTAAGGGTCAATTGGTCATCGGGTAACAACCTCACGTTCTATGAATCTGAGTACTTAGTTCCCTTTTATCACAACAAATAATTATACATGAACTATGTCTATGTAGTTCTTTCTAGTGAATGATAGCATGATTGTTGAAGCAAACTGGAAACTAAAGATGGTCATTCTTCTCTAATCTGTTTACAACCAAAACTTTTCTCTTGCAATTTAATTAGTTAATTTTAGTTTTAAAACCAATCCAAGCAAATCAACTCTTGAATTTTATTTTATTGCAATTAGATTAATTTAGTCAAAGTTTGATACTCTAGCAAATAACACATTTTCCACAAACTCCCTGTGTTCGATACCCACTTACCGCTAGCTAATTAGTTGTATTTGGATTAAATTTGATTGTGACCACGACATCACGTCAAATTTTGGCGCCGTTTCCGGGGAGTACTGCGCAACGTGTGTTATTTTTTATTGTTTTAAGTTTGTTATTTTTTCTGGTTTACGCTGGGTGTGTTAGTGTGCAGGTATTGACATGTGCATGCGTACTAGGAGCTCTCACAAGCTTTCACCATTAGCATTTGATCCGGAAATCGAACGAACTTTGCGAGCAAACAAAATTTTGTTAAGGGAAAACACAATTAGCGGTTCACCAACAACACCAATTACACCGATTACACCACTGAGATACATGGATCCACCACCACCACTACCCACTACGGGTGAATTTGTACCACCTTTTATACCATCATCAACACAACCGTCACCAAATACCACCATCCCAACCATTACTACCGAATCTACTTTACTTCATAATGTTACACCAACTAACACCACACAACCCATTACCAATCAAGAAGAACCAACCATTACTTTTAACCCTTCTACTACAATTCCACCTCTCACGCATTTCTTCCCAGGTGCGGGTCAATCATATTCAAACTATACCATAGCACCAAATTCAACTATTTTCCATGTTACTTCTACCTTTAGACCATCGAACCAGTCGGGTTTTCAATACTCGACTCTTCCCTTTGGGCAATCTTCGGGTATAGGGGGAGATGGTTACGATGAGGGATATGAGGATTTTGAGGGTTATGATGAAGATGGGTATGCTTATGGGGGTGATGGAGATCAAGGAGAATTTGGTTATGTGCAAGGCCAACCTCAAGGAATGTCAAGTGTTGGTGGAGTGCCACAACAACAACAACTCATACCACAACACATTAGGCCGAGGCCACAAGGGCCGCTAGTGCAACGCCCTATACCATTGCAACAAGTTCGTCCACAAAATGTACAACTACAATTTCAAAGGCCACTTCAACACCCACTGATGCCACAACAACAAATTCAACAAAAACCATTTGCACCACAAGGGCATATACCAAGACCAATGGGTCCTGTTCGTCCAAGGGGTCGGTTTGGTGCACCGAGAAGGCATCTTAGAGAACATGCGAGGGGTATTGAAGCGCATTTTAGGCCGGTGATGACTCATAATCCTTCACCGGTGGTTATTCCTCATAATAATCAAGGAAGAACTTTTGAAGTGAGAACAAATTCTTTGCAAAGTTTACCGAAATATAAGGGTCTAGCAACGGAGGAACCCTACTTTCATTTGGAGGCCTATGACTCAATTTGCAATACTCTTGGGAGTCAAGGTTTTTCGGCTGATGATGTCAAGTTGGTATTGTTTCAAATTTCTCTAGAGGATAAGGCAAAGAAGTGGTTCTACACTTTGCCTTCAGCATCCATTTACACTTGGGCAGAAATGCAACAAATATTTTTGGATGAATTTTACACCGCTCAAAAGACCAATGATGCTAGGAAGGGTTTGAGGAGTTTTCAGCAGCAACAAGGTGAGATGTTTCATGAGGCTTTTGAGCGTTTCAACATGATGATCAAGAATTGCCCTCACCATGGAATTGAACTTTGGGAATTGATGAACGCTTTCCATGAGGGGTTAAGTGCCGAAGACGCTCGCGACTTAATGTCTATTACCGGTGGCACTTTTGGTACGAACTATGAGCAAGACGATTGGGAGTCTTTGGAGCAAATGGCAATTATATCTAAGAGGAAAGCTCAAGCATCAAGGAGAGCACGACCGGGCGTTACCCGAACACAAGTACATGCGGTTGACGATGGTAATGTTCAAACCTCTAACCATATTTATGATGTTTGTGCTATTTGCAATGAAATAGGTCATGCTGCTGAAAATTGCCAAGGAATGGTGGAAGGGCAATATGAAGAAGTTAATGCGGTACAAGGTCAAGGAGGGGGTGGTAGAAACTATAATATGAATTCTAACACTTACCACCCCGGGTTGAGAAACCACCCAAACTTTCGGTATGGGAACCCTTTAAATCAAGCTAACCCGAATTTCCAAGGAAACCAAGGATTTCAAAGGCAATATCAAACGGGTCAAAGCTCTTCGGGTGGAAACGAAGTAATGGAGATGTTGAAGGCGATGCAAGTTGAAATGCAACGAATGAATCAACGTGATGAGGTTCGGATGCAAAAGGACGAGGCCCATGATAAAGTGATTCAAACTTTGACAACCCAAATGGGTCAACTAGCAAGTGAAGTGGCGATATTGAAGAAAGCAAAAGGCCAGTTACCAAGTGACACGGTGATAAATCCCAAAAACATTAAAAGTGTTAATATCAATGTGGTAAGCACCGTTCCTAGTACTAAATTTAATGAAACATTGCTAACTTCTTCGTATCAAGTGAATGCAGGTTTGGAAAAAGATGCCGAAATCGAGAATGACAAAGAGTATGGAGCGCCAATCGTGCCTATCCGAGTGGGGAAACTAAAAATTCCTCATGCATTGTTGGATTATGGGGCGAGCATGAGTGTGTTACCGGGTGAGCTATATGACATGTACGATTTCGGTCCGCTTCAAGATGCAAACACCATTGTGAGTTTGGCGGATGAAAGTTGGAGGCGTCCACGGGGAATAGTTAAGAATGTTATGATTCGATTGGGAGAATTCGAATACCCAGTGGATTTTCTAGTTCTAGATTATGCTTCTACCAAAATGGCAGCACAACAAAGGGTAATTTTAGGTCGACCGTTTCTATACACAGCAAATGCTCAAATCAATTGTAGAGACAGGATTATTACCATGACCGAAAAGAACCGTAAGTTGTCCTTTGATGTTCAAACTAGAGTGATTAGTTATGAGTCCATTGAGGGGAAGGGTGGTGAGTCTAGTGATTGTATAAAAAATGTGTGTCAAAGAATGAAAATAAATCACACACCGAATCGTGAAGACACGCATACGGGATCAAGTAGGAGTGTATTTGATTACCCACCGAATCGAAGTGGGACATATGCATTTTACGAAATGACACGATGTAGTGATGGAAGTGGCAGAAACCGATTCTTTGAGCCACCATAAATAGGGGGTGGCACGGTCTGACTGAATGCTTGAAACTTAGCGCTGCTCGGGAGGCAACCCGGGGTTTTATATTGATCTTGCTGTGTTTATTTTTCTATGTTTCAGGGCCATGGCAACACTCAAGTGTGGGGAAGATGTGCGGAGATTTGTGTGAAGGTGGTGATAGGAAATTGGATCATTTACAATATCTGTTGTGTCAAACTTAACCAGGTCAATGTACTTTTTCCTTAGACTTGTCATGTTCTTTAGCTTTGAAATATCGTAGTTTATTAGTTTGTTTTTGTTTATTAAAAAAAAACAAAGTTGATGTTTTTGGTGTTTAAGCGATATTTCCCTAAAAACCATACATTGGGACAATGTATCCCAAGTGTGGGGATGGGGGGAATTTTTGAGAATTTAAAAATTTTGTAAACTCAAGCGAAAATTGTCTAAATTTGAAAACTTGATATTGTTCCACTTGACACACCGACACCCATTCCTAGTCTTTTCTTGGTGAGAATTTGAGCCACATATGATTATTACAGATACTCTCCTTGTTTTGAGTGGTGGTGTGTGTATTGTGTTAATAGAACTTGTGTATGAATTATTGCCAAATCCTATAGTTAGCATGCTTTTGAAGATGATAGGGGATTTTTAGGTAGCCTCGTCTAGACGTGTGAGAGTGCGGGATTGGGGGTTGGACCTCATACTTTACATATATGAGCTTGGTATTGTGAGGGGTGGGGGTTTGGACCTTAGAAAACCATGTTTGAGCCTTATACCATTCGGTTGTGACCCAAACCTACTTCCTACAAAATTTTACCTTTTGAGACGACTCGGTTTAGGAGATTTAGTATGTAATGTTGATGTTCTTGCATATATTGTTGAAGTTTGAAGTGTAAAAAAAATGAGAAAAATACAAAAAGAAGTATTTAGTTGCAATAGTAGTTGAGAATGTGAAGAAGTTTTGTATATATTTGGTGTTTGCTTCGTAGTAGTAGAAATAAAAACCGGGTCAAATCAATTAGCTCTTTCATATGTAATCCACCATGTTCCTACCTTTGCACCTAGCCTCGTTACAACCCGTAAGTTCCTTTGATTCATAAGCATGCTAGATATTTGTTAGGAGGAAACTTGATTTTTACACAAGCTTATTGTCGCGCACACACACACACGCATTGAGTGGTTTAGCATTATATGCTAATAATAATTCTTGTCACCGAGAGATTTTTGTGAGGGGTGTGTCTTGTGGTATGATTGAAAGTTAGTAGAAGGACGGCACGTTTAGCTTGGTTTGCGTGATTGATCGCTTATGGTTGTGTATAGTTTGAATGGGTTGCTTGGGACAAGTAACGGGTAAGTGTGGGGATGTGACGGGTGGTCCGTAGACCTTAAAGCCTTTAAATAGAATAAAATTCCATACTTTGCCCGGTTATTTGCTTGAACTTGGTAACCACTAGATGATTTGATGTTGCAGGTGTTAAGGTGCTCAAAGTGCGGGATTTAGGAAGCTTGGATGGAAGTGGGAAGATGGCATCATTAAGAGATGAAGAAATCAAGTTTTGAGGGAGAAACAAAGGAAATAGCCCACTCAGCGCCGTAACCTATGGTGCCTTGCCGTAGGTTACGGCCATTCATGCTCAAAAGTTGTCTGCCGTAGATCAGAAGAGAAGCACCGTAAAGAATTGCTGACCGCCGTAAGCTACGGTGAGGCGCCGTAGCTTACGGCGCTATATTGACTTCCTGAATATGCTGACCGCCGTAACCTACGGTGGAGGGCCGTAGGTTACGGCGCCGACTGATCCAAACTCGTAACTTATGCATTAAATTGTCATTTCATGGGTTTTTATGGTGGCTCATCATATGTTTTCGGTTACCACTTGTCTTGGGACGATTTTTGGAGAAACTTTGGAGACCTTGAGCTAGAAGAACACTATCTTAATCATTAGTTTTTGTTGCTTTGATCTTGATGAACAATAATACTTTGGTAATGATGTTGTTTCAAGCCATGAGTGGCTAAGTACATTATGGTCATCTTTAGTTGAAGGTTTGTGGAGACAATTGTGCTTGATTTCATATTTCTAGAATGGTAAATTGAACTTATGTTTTGTTTATCATGGTGTGCTCTTATTTGTTTGTAAATTGTTGATGCTTATGATTATTCTTCTTTGAAACCATACGTTCTTGGTGCTGGTGGCAATCGAGATATCATGGGTAGAATTAGGATTGGGTAAGGGTCAATTGGTCATCGGGTAACAACCTCACGTTCTATGAATCTGAGTACTTAGTTCCCTTTTATCACAACAAATAATTATACATGAACTATGTCTATGTAGTTCTTTCTAGTGAATGATAGCACGATTGTTGAAGCAAACTGGAAACTAAAGATGGTCATTCTTCTCTAATCTGTTTACAACCAAAACTTTTCTCTTGCAATTTAATTAGTTAATTTTAGTTTTAAAACCAATCCAAGCAAATCAACTCTTGAATTTTATTTTATTGCAATTAGATTAATTTAGTCAAAGTTTGATACTCTAGCAAATAACACATTTTCCACAAACTCCCTGTGTTCGATACCCACTTACCGCTAGCTAATTAGTTGTATTTGGATTAAATTTGATTGTGACCACGACATCACGTCAATAATCTTAGCTAACAGAGGTGTAACAAGGGAGTTTTGACCAATGGATTCTCAAACAATTGGTCACAATATGCAAATGAGTTTTCACAAACCATAGCATCCGCTATATGAACTCAAAATCAACAACTTGAATATGAAATTGATCCGTCAACTTTCGAATAAACAAATGGTAAGGATTAGTGTGTTGACATTCTTGAATTGCGAAAATACACCGAATGAAATACAAGCGAATCTGGTGTATCATTGTCTTGATTCGTAGTTGCATCAGGAATGTTTAAATGACAAGTTAAACAAAAGTATATGTAGTTTTGTGTGAAGCGATTGACCATGATTAGCACAAGCTACAAAATTTGTAATGACACCACAAGGTGTCGTAATTGACATATTTCAATAATAGTGGTGACCGAAAAAGTTCACCGTGTTTGTAAACAAATGAAAGTGTATTGAAACAATTCTAAAAATTTAATTTAAACAGCGTCATGGGGTTTTCAATCGAATGTGGAACATCAAAGAACTACTGTTTCTGATTGAAGATGGAAAACAATAAACACTGCAAGGTATTCAATTTGTAACGAAAGAATCGTTAGGAGGTACACCGTGATATGAAATGAATCTAGGTACCATACAACTGTGTTGAGACCGCTTTAATCGTGATAAACAAAACGGATTTAGAACAAATAAATAGACAACTAAATCCGTGTATGGGGTGCGTAACCAAATTAGCGCAAGCTTCAATTCTGTGAAAGTATCACCGCTAGGTATCGAAACCAACGAACGATTTAATGGAGTCGTAGACCAACCAAGTCTACTACGACTCGAAACGAAAGAATCTTTGTAAAAATATTTGAATATGATGCTCTCAATACATCATATGGCGTCTTAAATTGAATATGCAAAATGGGTAAGTTCAAACAATTGAACCTGGTTTCAGCGTAGCCCGACAATAAACGTATGTATCAACAAGGGAATCTCAGCATGGTTACGAAGATAAACCATTAGTGTAACTTGAAAGAAAAGAAGTCTCATGAAAGTGTGTTGACTTGGTAACAAAAGAGCCAACAATTACAATAATGTAGGTCATTCGAATCACAAATCAGCAATTAGATTTAGCAAAATAATATTTGAATTTCAATGAAGCATTTATTCGAAACGAAACCACATGCGTAGCAAATGGTGAATGTGTGACATATAAGTTTCCGAGTACTGAAACAATGAGTATTTACTAAAATGAAGAAATGACCAAGTATCGAAGCAAATGTGTGTTCACTCTCAGCGAAGAAAATTGGCCCGATGCAACTACCATTAGGGGAGTAGAGATGCAAACATCTACTCGCTAGAAGCAAAAGTGAAGATTTCAACAAAAGAAATTTGAGTACTTTATCTTGTTTGGTCAATTGAAATAGCATATATGTCAGAATAATAGGTTTTGCTTGAGTTAACAGGTGTGGTTCCTAAATGACAACCTCTACGAGTTTTGACCTGGGTTCCCAAAGGATTAAGCACATGTTTTCTAGGTTCTCAAAGTCTCGTATTCCGTGTAAAACCGTTTTACGCATAGCGCAGGAAACACAATTTTTGTGTATGTTTAAAACAGGTTATTGTCCCATAATTTCCCCTGTACACTTTCTTCCTGAATTCACAGCTAATGACATTCGATCATCGATCAGTCGTGATATAGTAGTTGGATCCTCTCAGTTAGTTAAATAAATAATTCATTAATCCTCATCAAGAGTTACCGACTCTTGTTGGTTAGCTCGTTCGGCTCCTGGTAGTTGATGCTCATTTGAAAATCATCGTTCTTCTTCTTGACGAGCAGAACTGGGGTTACTCAAACGGGGAACTTGGTCTGTTAACTTCCTTCTCTAACAACTACTGAAGCTGTACTGACCTTCTTTGCATCTCCGAAGGTGTAAGTCGCTAAGGTGCATTGACTGCAGGCGCGGCATCTGGAATCAATTTGATGCGAAGTTTGGCTTGTCGTTGAAGAGATAATTCAGGTAAGTCTTCGGGGAAGACTTCAGGCTATTCCCTTATCACAGGGATACCTTCCAACTTCGGCTTAGCGGCTTCCTTGTCCATAATGTGTGCTAGGAAGGCATCGCGTCCTTTGCGTGAAAACTCCCGTGCCCTCAAGCACTAGTAATTTGTAGAGGCGTATCCTGCTTCATGGGTCGCAATTGCTCCGTCGTTCGTCATCGGGTTGTGGATAAAAACCTCTGCTCAATTGCTCGACAACCGGTCCATCCCAATTAACACGTCGAGGCTTCCTATTAGCTAGTTTCTATTGAGTGCGGGTTATTTAACTTACCCTTTTACTAAACCAAGTATATTTCTAAATTCATGACTTACGAAGCTATGGTCGGCACTAGTGTTAAACAACATAGGTGCAAAATTTTTGGTTGATAGAGAACGTACCAGTAATCACATCTGGATCCTGGCATGCCTCACGAGCTCCGATGTTGCATGCCCTTCCACGGTCCTGGTCAACCCTTAGGCATTCCTTCCTAAAGTGCCCCACGCCCCCGCATTTGAAGCAACCTGGAGTTCTACCATCATTGTTTCCGTCTTGGTTGTCGTTATTATTTCCTTCTCGTTTGGGACACTTCGTTCGGCATGCGTACTTGTTGTGTCCTTCCCTTCCGCACCTATCGCACCAATGCTTCTGGCATCGACCCTTATGGTGAAACTTGTACTTATCACATTTTGGCTTAGTCCCCAAATAAACTCTCTGGAAATGTCCTACGCTACCGCAACCTTGGGCCTGTTCTTTTTTATTATTGTTTTCTCCGCGATTTCCGCTGCCATCTTGGCCTTCATTCCTATGTCTGGTACTGATCTGACATGTCTCCTCGACATGCCCTACCTTGTTGCAGACATCACCTCTCCCATACCTACACGGCTCAGCATGATGAAGTAGGCAGTCATCGCACTTAGGTAGGATACCCATGTACTCCTTTCCCTTTTTGGCTTTGTTCATTCGGGTATCCTCCTGGAAGTCAGTGAGCTTCCTTTTGTCCTTTCCGGATGGCTCTACCCGAGTTTCCTTCTTCTCGCCAGGGTTTGAAAGCTCTTCCAGTCTAATCGCTTCTTTACTGAGTGCCGCACTTAACTTGACCGCATCGATGGTTGTTGGCGGAGTTTATACCGTCATTAAGCACAGGATCTGAGGCACCAGTCCCCAGATGAATGGCTCCATCCTTTTCAACTCTGGTTCCACTAGGTACGGAACAACCCGCGACAGATCGTGAAGTTTTTGCACGTACTCCGCCACATTTGGACCTTCCATCTTTAGCTTCCAGAATTCAAATTCCAGCTTCTAGATCGCCATCTGAGAACAATACTCCTTACGCATCATTTCCTTCAGCTCACCCCATGTTAAAGCATTCGTAGCAGCTCTGCCCATTATCCGAACCTGAGAGTTCCACCATGACAGGGCCCATCTTGAAATGATCCTAACGCATATGGGACTTGTTGCTCTGGCGTACAACCGCTCATTTGCAAAACAGAACCCATGTCCTCAGTCCATTTCGCAAAGGCTATGGCACCTCCAGTGCCGTCGAAATTCGGGGGCTTGCAGTCAAGGAACTGCTAGTAGGTACAGCCATGAGGTGGGTTGTTCCCTGAGGTACCCCCGCTATGCTCAGAGCGCAGAGCCTCGTGATGTGCTATCGCTTGCGAAATCAGTTCCTGCAACTCAGCCTCTGTTGTGGGCAATCGAGTTTCTCTTTGTGGAGACATCTTCTATAAGAAGATTGCATCGGTCAGGTCATAACAGGTAAGATAAGTATACGACATGCACAAGTAATAATATTTATCAACGCAAGTAAACACATAACATCTCAACCATAATATAAACAAGTAATTCAACAATGCTTGTAATGAGAATGTTGTGATTGGGCTTTCATATATCAATGACCGCAAATACCATTTCACAAGTTCTACAAGTGTATCATACATCAAAAGGGACTACAGGGTCACATCACCCTTGTCCAAATCGTCTATCAAGCTACAACAATCAAAAGTAAAAATGTGGTCTTCAAAAGGTTGTGCAATCTGGGCTCAATAGCTGCACTCTCACCAAAAGTATGCTACCTGCATAAAACCAAAAGCTGCTATGCTGATGGTAGAGGAGGAGGTGGACGAACGAAGAGCAAACTGCGCACATGCGCTAACTCCTCCTCAAGAGCATAAACGGTACACAGCAGGTAACTAATCTGCTGCTCCATAATAAGAAAATGGACGTCAAAATCTGGGTATGGCAGAAGAGGAGCGGGCGGAGTCGCGAATGGTGACTGACAAGGACAAGGCGGAGGACGTGGAATCCTCTCTAGATCCATGACTCTCCGACACAACATCTCCTGCTGGAGCTGTAACGACAAAAGCAGATCATCCCTCGTGTATCCAGTGTAATGTGAAGGATGATATGGATCAGAAACAGGCATCGTGTTGGGCGGAAACCAGATAAGTGGATCACCTGATGGTGCAGAAGCAAAAGGTGCAGAATGTGTAAACTGTGACATGAAAGGAAAGGCTGCTGACATAGGTGGAACATGACTGGGCTGCTGACTCGATGGACCTTCCCCTGGACGGGGTGGAGGGATATCCTGTAAGAACGTGACTGGTAGATCAGTGCAGTAAATGTCAGATACATGTGGGTGAAACGGGGCAATGTCAACTGGTGCATGTGTAGGTGCAGGTTGGGGAGTAACAGGCTCAACGAAAGGAGGCAACTCATCATCATCCTCTATCCACCCATTGCGGGTGAATGCATATCTGGGGTCTATCTGGGCAGCAAAAGGAGCATGGTCTGCGGGTGCAGGTAGAGGGTCAGGTAACAGTGGTGCAACAGCTAGTATATCAACAGGGTCATGCTCAGGCTGAGGATCATGAGCAGGTATAGGCTCTGGTGCAAGCATAGGCTCAGGGTCGGCTAGAGCTAACTCAAGATCAACGGGTACATCAAAAAGCTGATCATCAGGAATGAAGTCAATCTCATGCTCATGATCAATGTTAGGATCAATCTCGAAGTCCTGTGGAGGAACAGGTGCGGCAGACATAGCCGTGTCAGAATCAAAATCGGTGGGATAACGCTGCAATCCCAGTGCGTGCAATGTAGTAGATGACACAGACTCGAATGAATCTGGACCAGAATGGTCAGACGAAATCTCAACGACAGGAATCTCAATAAGCGGTAGAGCAATGACATCGTCGACTAGAGCTCCATCATCCTGGGCACCCTCAGGGAGACCCTCGATAAAAAGATCGATGTCATCGTCAGACATGGCGTCAAAAGGCAGATCCTCGAGAGGAAATGCAGCAAGGGGTAAAGGAGCAGGGATCTGAACAAGAAGTAGATCCTCGCCAGGTAAGCCATCAGCTAGCGGTATATCATTGCCAAAATCTGGTAAAGCAAACGGCTGGAAATCATCATCATCGCTACTCTAAGTGTCGGATGTATAAACCTCAGGGTCCGGGACAATCTCATCGTCCGAAACTATGGTCATGGGGTCTACTGTATCAGATACTCCACTCTCAGAGGAGGACATGGTGTCTGTAACAAAGCAATCACAACATATGCACATATATCAACAATCATCAAATAAGCATGTAAGCAGTAACAATGTAAGCATGTATGCGTCCTAGTCTTCCCAGACTATCCCACCAGTCTCTCAGACTGAACTACTTAGTCTCTCAGACTAAACCTCCCAGTTTCTTAAACTGTCCCAACTAGTGTCTCAGACTAACTCCCCACTCTCTCAGACTACCCCAGCTAGTCTCTCAGACTAACTCCTCAGTCTCTCAGACTGCCCCAGCTAGTCTCTCAGACTAACTTCCCAGTCTCTCAGACTGGATCATAAATGAATTCCTTGAAATTTATTTTGTGTCTTTTATTTGTAAAAATGTTTGTTTCCTGGATCTGGACGTTTCGTGCATGCAATGAAAATATGTTATGAAAACATTTTCGTGAGAGCCCTAATGATCGCAGTCTAGACTCGAGAGAGAATCCTAGTTCGCTACGATCGAAGCTCTGATACCAAGCTGTCACACCCTGACTTTTGCGGAAGCGTGATTATTGGTGTGACTTTCTTAATACCATAGCATTCAGCCATAACAATGCTATATGATAAAAAACAGTAGATGTTCATCCATAAATTTAAGTTTAAAAATAACACAACATAATTGTCTGAAACGTCGACACCAAACTTTAAGTTACAACCACAACACATTTAATGAGTTCACAACGACTCAACAAAAGACCTTAAATAAAACCGAGTTTAGAAACATGTATCCCGTCCAGGAATATGATACATCTCCTAAACCCTACGACCACGGATGACATCCTTTATTCATGACAAAGCTTGACAACATGCAAACACCTGCCAGATCCACTTAGTTCCCTGAAATACATGTAATTTGAAAACATCAACAAAAGTTGAGCGAGTTCATGTGTTTTGTGTATGAATAAACCTTTTAAAGTATGTTGTAAGTATGTATGTAAATCCCTGTATGAAAGCAAACAAGGAAAAGATCACCAATGGTTTGCAAGGCCACTCATATGTGTGATGGTGTAGGAAGACTCAAACCTAGCAAATTTGTACCGGGCCTCAGCTGTAAGACATAGTCACCCTATGGGCAACCCTGGTCCTCATGGGTGTGGGCTCGCTACACCCAAATAGATCTATCACTCATGCCCCTCGGTCCTTATACGAGGATTAATGGTCTCAAGTATCTGCCTACCCATTCACATGATCTATGGTTCTTTCCTAGGCTAACCATACCAATTGTATTTGTATGTAATCCTTTTGTAACATGTATTTCACCCCCGAAGTAAATAAACAAAACAGTTTAAAGGAAAGGGGGACATGAACTCACAGTATTGCGTCTTCGGTACTCGCAACTCAAACCCTGTCAGCAAACACGACTACCTACAACGTACTAATGTCTATTAGACGAACGGGCCGTGCCTTGCCTTAGTATTGATGTGTTTTAGTTACGTTTCTTTTATTATTATTATTCCAGGTTATAATTTCTTGTCAAAATAATGATTATTTTAACTTTAAATTATATTAAATTTTGGAATAATCGTGTAAACAGTATTTTTGTAATAATACTTCTCAAGTATTTATTTTCGTATTTCCTTCCCAAGGATGGGGGTATTTCATACATGTATTTTCGTATTATTGTATTTGTAGTTCCAATTTAATATATTTTCAAGTCTCACTTTAGAAAATATATAATAACTTATTTTGTCCCAAAAATAATGTATTTCAAGAAAATATATACTTTTCTCAAAAAAATCATATATCTTCTAAATATTCTAAGAAAATATATTTTTAGTTCCAAAAATAATATATTTTCTCCTTGTCGAAAATATGATATACTTTGTAATAATAATAAAATCATATTTTCATTTCTTTCGTATCCAAAATAGCATTTACCAAAAATATATTTATAACGACATTCTCCGGAATATTTTATAAGTTACGTTCTTTCGTTCAGTTTCGCAATATTATGTGTGTAACTTATATGTTTATTCCTTGTGATTTTTGGTAATATTTTGGATGTTAAATTCTTGGTATATTTTTTAAGTTATATTACATTAATCCTAAAATAATATAACTATTACACCAAGTATACAAATAATCACACACAATGTGTCTTTAATGTAAATATATACTCTAAATACATATTTATCCATTTTTATTTATAAAAACCAACCTCCAATATTTGTATTTTTGTAACAAAATCTATGGCAAAGTTTATATTGAAAACCATAGTTTAAAACACACTTGTAAATATTTGTTTAGAAAATATTTTTCTAAGTGTTTATATTTTTAGAAAATTTTGCCATAGTTTCCCCTAAAACTGGAGGTGTCCATGCTATCAAAGCATATCATTTTCTTTTCAAAATCATCACAAACAATCAACAATCAATCTACACTTACTAAGTGCTAAAACAAAGCTATCTACATAATAATCATGAACTTGAACTTTCATAAAAACTTGTAGTAACTTGGTAGTGTGTTTAGTAGGTTTAGTTACCCCTTTAAAGTATGTTTATTTCTTTTAAAAATCTCATTCTTAAAAGATTTAGGTGTTTACAACTTACTAGATGATTTTCCCAAAAATCATTCTTTTGTATTTTTCTTGTAAACAATGTATTTTTATACTTGTTTCACCACTAGAAACTTGGTTAGTTTCTTTAAAAACAATGTTTATGTCAATCTTGTGATTTAATTTGGTTTCTTTGGAAAACTATTTAGAAATCATCCAAGTTTATGTTTAGTAAACATGTTACATACTACATCATTCACAAAAATCATTTCATTTTTCAAGTTCATGAAACATAAGGCATGATGATCTTGGTCTTTCACAAGATCATCACATTAACTTTCTAGATCATGTGTTTAATCATGATCTAGTAGGTTCCATATGATGTCTAACATCACTAACACTAATAATCAATCATCAAGAAGCAAATAAACACAATCAACAAGTATTCATATGTTAAGTTGCTTATGTTAGAGATTTATGATTATATCTTTTAGTGTTCATCAAGATTAACAATGTATATCATCTTTTATTCATCAAAATATGAAGTAACAAAGGGTTATGGGGGCCTTACTACTAGCACAAGGCTAGGGAAGAACACTTGATGATGGAGATGACAAATGTGATGGATAAAAGCAATCGGGAGAGGTCCTTCAAGATCCAAGACCACCAAGTTTCTTTGTATGGCTCCTTACACCTTTGTGAGTGTATGGTTTGCTTGGAAGTGAGATGATGATGGTGGGGTGGTGGTTGCTTGTTCTCGGCCGATTGGAGGGGAGAGAGGAAGGAGATGAAGTGTGGTGTAAAGTGTGGGAGCTCATGTATTCTTATAATCCATCTAATCCCATTATCCATTGGGTATTATGTTCCATAAGTACAAGACACAATCTTCTACTAAATCATATGAGATTATATGGTATCTAGTAAGATTGAGAAGATCAAGGTGGTGGGGCCATCTTGTAACCGTCCATGAGTGGGGGGGTATTAGTTGGTTTTTAATGGTAAGTTAGATGATTAGTTAGGATTCTAAGTGTATTGATTAGTGTTTAAGTGTATGATGTGTTATATAGTGTGTTAGGGTGTTCGGGGATCATAACTAGCTCAGAAATATTAAAACAATGTCTCTAGTATAATTTTGGTGTTTCGGGTAATGTCCGGTTGTTCGGTTAGATACCGGTTCGTTAAAGTGTCAAACTATTCCGTTTAGTGTTCTTTAAGTACCCTTTTGTGACACTTTTAATTCCCGACACTTAGGAAAACATTCAGGACCATTTAGTCATGTTTTTGCATGTAATTAGCTTTTTTAAAATGCTGAATTTTGCTGAAATATGCTGAATTCAGCACTTTGAGTGGGTTTTAGGCACTTTCCGGCACTTAAACTATCACCTAGTGAAGTAGTTTTGTGATCCTCACTTTCCTACACACTATACTAGTGTAGTACCTTGTCTCTGGCCCATACGGGGTCTCAAAACACTGTTTGTCTATGTACTGAACATCGTCAGCATTTTTCTGAGTTATCCGCTAACTGTGCTAACCGTGCTTTGTGCATCGTTTATGCTACTAAAGTTTGTATGTAAAAATGATGTGACATTATGCAATATGTGATGCACATGTAAGTATGATACAGAAATCAGAAGGCAATTAATTGTAATTCAGCACAGTCATTAAACACTAGTCAAGATTAATTAATTGTACGGATACCTGGATTTTTGACAGTTGTCACAACTGACGCCGTTGTGGCCTCGCCGGAGGTGAAAGGGACGGCCGAGTGTGGCCTTGCCAGAATAAGTTCTTCAGTCCCATGAATGTGATGGTTGAAAGATGAATTTGGGAAAGATGAATTTGATGAATTTGAACAAATGAAAGGATTTGGGGACCAGATCAGATCTGGGAATATATAAAAGAGAGGGTGAGAGAAATCTACAAATATTTTTTTTATTTTTTTATTATAAGGGTATTTTGGTCATTTAACAATATTTAACCAAAAAATTCTAACAGTGTTAAAAATTTGGAATCAAATGGTTAAAGAAAATGCTTATAGGGACTCAGGTCGTTAAACTTTTTGCTTTTGTACTTAAGTGGTTAAAACCCATAAAACACAAAGAATCAAAAAATAATTTACCCTTTAATTCAAGAGTAAATTACAAGGATGATCGTGTGGTTTACTAAAATTTTGAATTTGATTTCTAGTTTTCTAAAATTATACAGATGGTCACTGTAGTTTACATTTTGTAACACATTTAGCTCACAGTTTTTTTACTAAAACCTTTAGATTTCTTGGCTGGGGACTAAGAACATTTATAATGGTTCTCTTATATTTTCGTGAGTGTGTTACTTATATTATAAGGAATGATTATGAGTAGCACAGAGAGAAAATGTTTGTTCATCTGTAAATATATATACGAGAACACTGCTCACCCCTAGTAATTTTTTAATATTTTTGAAAGTGATTGTTAGTGAAGAAGAGGGGAAAGGTAATGATAGAGGTATAAAAATGTAGGGTTTTTTGCATATTTCCCCTTAAAAAACTTTGAAATTGCATATATACCCGAGCCAAAAATTAAATTCCATATTTCCCCTCTATTAACTAGTAAAATTGCAAATTTACCCATTTTGATTTAATTTATTAAAATTAAATTATAGAAAGACTATTTTACCTTGCATATTTCCCCTTAAAAAACTTTGAAATTGCATATATACCCGAGCCAAAAATTAAATTCCATATTTCCCCTCTATTAACTAGTAAAATTGCAAATTTACCCATTTTGATTTAATTTATTAAAATTAAATTATAGAAAGACTATTTTACCCTTTATTTTACTAATCTTTAGAAAATTGCATATTTACCCTTTTTTTTAACTAGTTTTTGTCTCTTTTCGATACTTGCATTTTTTCATTATGTTTTTTTTCATTATTTTTCCTCACAAACGAACTAGAGTAACAATCATAAAAAATACAATTGATCTCATGAATTTTTGAAGAAAAAAAAATCTTTTAGCAGAGTCCCCATGGAGTTGATGCTTCATCTGGGTCAAACCTCTCGTGTTCGTCCGATAGAGCAACACCCAATTCGATTTTGGTTTCAAAGGTCATGTCAGTAACCTTGTTTAAAACTTCTACAACTGTTGCATATGTGATTTTTTTCAAACGGCGCTAACGCCACTGAATTAAGCCGATCGATAATGGCTTTGACACCTCTTTTTCTTTTTGAAAGAAAATGAAGATCTTCATGACAGTTTTTGGAAACCCAATTGAATACAAACTTGACAAAATCTTCAACACACTTCATCACGTCCTGAAACCACAACAAAAGTGATCTTAAAAAATATACATAACATAAAAGAAGGAACTTTTTAAGCAAGAACTATGTAAAGTATAAACAAACCTCAGGTTCTGAGAATGCTATCTCTGTTTCGATCATCCAATTTTCGGCTAAATTTTTTTTCGATTCAAACTTATTCGCTTGAAATCGTGGTTTGAACGCATAGACATATCCAAACGCTGATGCAAAGCTTTCAAGATGAAGACTTCCAGAGGTAGTAACAAAGGCTTGATTAGAAAAGAACAAATCTTCGGTATTTGACTTTGACTTTGATCTTGCTTCTAGGGCTTGTTTGGCTAAGCTTTTCAAAACTACTTATTTGCTTATTTGCTTTTCTGAAAAGCAAATAAGCAAATAAGTAGTTTTGAAAAGCTTTAAAATGGAGCTTTTCAAAACTACTTATTTGCTTATTTGCTTTTCAGAAAGCAAATAAGCAAATAAGTAGTTTTGAAAAGCTTAGCCAAACAGCCCCCTAGTTCATCAGCCAATATGTCACAACCTCCGATCCCTACTTCCCGGGAACGGGCGGCCGTGAACTCAGAGTTTTGGTGGTATCATTCAATTAATTAGGCAGCGGAATTTACATCAGGACCGTAGTTAGGAAATATTTTATCAGGGTAAAACCACCATATTCATATTAATAAACACATGGGCAAAACCCAAGTTTCTTATTACAATACACTTACAGGGACAGAACCCTATTTTATTTAATTTAAAACATCTTGTTTTAGATAACTTTTATAGCCACTTATTTTCCAAGCCGTCAGTGCTCTCGAGCTGGCTTTTTCCCAGTTGGCTTTCACATTGTGTTACCTGAAACATGTTTTAAAAATATTTTGTCAGCGGGAAATACTGGTGAGTGAATCCCAATTTAATCAAAACAAGTTTTATCAATTACCACAGTATTGAGAGCGATTACAATGTTTATATCTACACAATTACCCATTCAGTACTTGCCACTCGACCGTATCTATGGCTATGGTCATATCACACATTGGCTACTCGTCGTCCAATTGTGAAGGTTATCAAGTAATGTATACACAACCCCATAATACCGGCGATAATTGAAGAATTACACGACTCACATACTGGTAATATGATAATAACAATTGAGGTTTTATAAAAACAGTTGACACAAAAAGGAGATTACTCACATTGCTATCTTAGGCTTCTCGTAAGGGTTTCCTGGATATAATCTATAATTTATACAAATGTATATTGGTTAGTATCATAACCCTTTAAAGAATATAAATGATACCCTCCCCGAGACGGCATTCCAACAACTACGTCGGGCAGAACCACGACAGTTATTACGGAACCCTAAATCAATCGGGCAGCGTAACTATTATGAAACCGGGGTTATAATACTTACAACGGAGCAGAACCTCTCTACTTAGGGGTATAATACCCGAAATATTACTTCCAATATTAGAGATTTCGAGTTTGGGAAAGAATTGTGAGCGAAGAAAAATGAAATCCGATGAGTTCTATTTATAGTGCTGATACTGAACTCGCTCGCGGCCCGCTTTAGATATAGCGAAACCCAACGCGGCCCGCATTGACTTCGGTCAACTGCGTAGCTTAGTCCGGTCATCAAGTAGACCGCCACGATCATAACACGTGTCGGCTTCTCAGGGTATCCGCGTTTCACAAACACTCGCGGCCCGCTTTGCTTTACGCTTAAGTTAAAGCGTCCCGCTTTGACTTAATAATTCAGCTAAGTCAAAGTTTGGTCCTAATTCGGCCCGCTTCAGGGTTTGGGGTGGCTCATGCGGCCCGCCTCCGCCCTATATTTAAACTTTTATATTTTATTTACATACCATATTGTATCACGGGCTCGGTTTTCGCATACGAGGTGTAATATAATACATCTAAGGGTAAATTAAGATATAATGGGGTGTCGGAAAATATTCGAGGGTGTCGGTTTTCTTGAGGGTTGTTACATTCTCCCCACCTTATTTTAGAGCTCGTCCTCGAGATCTATTGGAACAAGGGTGGATATTTTCTTTTCATTGGGTAAATATGTGTAATAAACTCATGGTTTAGAATTTCTATTCTTGCTTCCTGCAAGATTTCAGATTTCTTAATGGTTTCTCCATTGGCTGTCTCTACTAGACATACTTGTGGTAGTTTAGTTAATGACTGATTTGCAAAACGAAGTATTACTAAAACTTTAGTTTGCACCGGAGTTAAATAATACTGTAGCAAAATATCATTAACTAAAACATACCAGCTATAACATCTGGGATCATCTTGGCTTCTTCTGCAGTCAGAACAAATGCTCTAGCATTTCTAGTATTCTTGTTATCTGTGGCTGGAGCAAATTTTGGACAGTTTGGCTTGATGTGACCTTGTTCTCCGCAGTTATAGCATATCCTGTTGTTTTTCTTCCTGCAGTCTTCTTCCTTGTGTCCCGATATTTTGCAGAAGTCACAATATATAGGGCATCTTCCAGAATGCTTTCTCTTGCAATACCTACAGTAGGGTGCAGAGGTAGAGTCTATATTTTTCTCATGATTAGAATTTCCAGAGTGAAATTCTTGTGTAAGCTTCTGGGTTAGGTTCCTTCTCTGATCTTCTTCTCGGGTCCGAACTAATTCATCAGTCAAGGTATTGGCTAGTTCTACAGCTTCTTCTATAGTTTGTGGTCTAGTTGCCTTGACTACATGTCTTATTTCCCCAATTAATCCCCAAATATAACGGGAAATTAACACTGGTTCTGGTGAAGCAAGAGTTGGCACTATTCTAGCATATTCGAAAAATAACTTAGTGTACCCTTTGCTATCCACACCAGTCATCCTAAGGTTTAGGAATTTGTTTGCTATCTGTTCCTTTTCATTGGGTGGGCAGAATTTCCTTTCTACCTTGTCCTTAAACTCCTCCCATTCCATATTGTAAGTTCTATCAATTCCCTTAGTTTGGAGGATAGTGTTCCACCATTCTAAGGCTGAGTTCTTAAACAGATTAGAAGCAAACAGTATTTTATCTTCTTCTGCGCATTTGCTTATTCTTAAGACTGCCTCAGTCTTCTCTATCCAGCGTAAGGTTGCAATGGCCTCTTCATTGCCCGAGAATTCCATTGGTTTGCAGGACCAGAATTCTTTATAAGAACAACCATAAGGCATGGTTCTTCTTCTTTTGGGAATAGGCATTTGAAATATGGGTCCATTGTTTACGCTGTGGTTTGGTTCAACAGGTCGCTTGCTGCTATGTTTACTTTTATTATTCGCTTCTTGAACAGTTTGAATAATAAATGGCATAGCATCTATGATTCCCTGTGCTACTATATGTTGAACAGCACTATTGTCCATTTGATTTCCATTGTTATTGTTGTTTGGGTTCTCATTATTCAGATTATCATCATTCTGAATATTATCATTCTGGATTTCCGGGTTATTATCCAAATTGACTTGATTTTCTTGGTCGGCCATCTGAATTTTAAATATCTATCAAATATTAATATCATAGAATAATATAGTAAATCACATAGTACGTAATTTTAGTCAAAAGTGTCGATCATTGCGATTTTACTCTATTTATCTATTACATACCATTATTAAAATTTACAATACCGACTGAAATAAATAATAATAGGCATCCGTACACATATTTATTTTATTTTATTATTACTATTACCGTTTCTGCCATCACATCTACAGATTCAGAATTTCATATTATGCTCATCGTATTTTCCATACGAGTCACTCTCCTATCTGTCTTATTCTTTTACTATCTTCTAAAATTTCCTCCCCAAAAGTCCTAAGTTCTTGGACATTTTCTGCACTCATTGGGGTCGCAGGTTCTAGGACTGGTTTTGTGATTTAACTTATAAGTTAGCATTTACTGCTACAGTAGCTAACATATAGAGATTCACCCATTTTTCATCTAATTTATCTTCCCAAGGTGGGTTACTGCCTATTTTCTGGGTTTCCTGAGACTTTTTCATGTTTTCTTGACTTTTTCTAAGAATCCGGCTTCTTTTACTAGGGGTAAGGGGATTTTCATACTGTGCTTTACGGACAAATATTCCTTCCTCAATATCTGCTGAATATCCTGAGAAATTGGTTTGGGATGAACTTCCCTTTTCTTTGGGTGAATTATCTAGTTTATGATAGATGTCCGAAATTCTTCTCTTACTCATACTGTAAACTAACAATTAGTCAAATAACATATCATAATAATTATAATTATGCATGTATTTCCATAATTTATTTCCTAACACAAAATATAACTTTAAGTGTCAGCAGAACACTTCTTTGGCTTGAACCAGTGGCTAGGCTCTGATACCACCTTCTGTCACAACCTCCGATCCCTACTTCCCGGGAACGGGCGGCCGTGAACTCAGAGTTTTGGTGGTATCATTCAATTAATTAGGCAGCGGAATTTACATCAGGACCGTAGTTAGGAAATATTTTATCAGGGTAAAACCACCATATTCATATTAATAAACACATGGGCAAAACCCAAGTTTCTTATTACAATACACTTACAGGGACAGAACCCTATTTTATTTAATTTAAAACATCTTGTTTTAGATAACTTTTATAGCCACTTATTTTCCAAGCCGTCAGTGCTCTCGAGCTGGCTTTTTCCCAGTTGGCTTTCACATTGTGTTACCTGAAACATGTTTTAAAAATATTTTGTCAGCGGGAAATACTGGTGAGTGAATCCCAATTTAATCAAAACAAGTTTTATCAATTACCACAGTATTGAGAGCGATTAGAATGTTTATATCTACACAATTACCCATTCAGTACTTGCCACTCGACCGTATCTATGGCTATGGTCATATCACACATTGGCTACTCGTCGTCCAATTGTGAAGGTTATCAAGTAATGTATACACAACCCCATAATACCGGCGATAATTGAAGAATTACACGACTCACATACTGGTAATATGATAATAACAATTGAGGTTTTATAAAAACAGTTGACACAAAAAGGAGATTACTCACATTGCTATCTTAGGCTTCTCGTAAGGGTTTCCTGGATATAATCTATAATTTATACAAATGTATATTGGTTAGTATCATAACCCTTTAAAGAATATAAATGATACCCTCCCCGAGACGGCATTCCAACAACTACGTCGGGCAGAACCACGACAGTTATTACGGAACCCTAAATCAATCGGGCAGCGTAACTATTATGAAACCGGGGTTATAATACTTACAACGGAGCAGAACCTCTCTACTTAGGGGTATAATACCCGAAATATTACTTCCAATATTAGAGATTTCGAGTTTGGGAAAGAATTGTGAGCGAAGAAAAATGAAATCCGATGAGTTCTATTTATAGTGCTGATACTGAACTCGCTCGCGGCCCGCTTTAGATATAGCGAAACCCAACGCGGCCCGCATTGACTTCGGTCAACTGCGTAGCTTAGTCCGGTCATCAAGTAGACCGCCACGATCATAACACGTGTCGGCTTCTCAGGGTATCCGCGTTTCACAAACACTCGCGGCCCGCTTTGCTTTACGCTTAAGTTAAAGCGGCCCGCTTTGACTTAATAATTCAGCTAAGTCAAAGTTTGGTCCTAATTCGGCCCGCTTCAGGGTTTGGGGTGGCTCATGCGGCCCGCCTCCGCCCTATATTTAAACTTTTATATTTTATTTACATACCATATTGTATCACGGGCTCGGTTTTCGCATACGAGGTGTAATATAATACATCTAAGGGTAAATTAAGATATAATGGGGTGTCGGAAAATATTCGAGGGTGTCGGTTTTCTTGAGGGTTGTTACTATTAACACTTAATAGAATATCTCGTTCTCTCGCCTTCTTCCATGCAATTTCGTTTTTTGTTTTAATTTGTAGATCTGCTAGCATATCACAGGTCTTCTGATCCTGTTTCAGCAAATTTGTAATAAACTCTTCTGCTTTTTGTTTAAACTATGTTGGAGTAGAAGAGGCAACTTCATCTAGCAGTGCAATGCTACTCCAGGTTTGCTTATAATATTTATCACTAACAATAGCAACCTTTTGGTTGAGTTCTTCAGCGTTTCTTTGTTCTTGGAGTGACCAGGTTGAAAATTCGATTTTAAGATCAGTGGTATCGGACCAGTGGTAGAAGGTTTTCCTTGCCATTTAGGAAGAATGTAAGTGTTTTTGGACAATTTGTTTTAGGATGAATGTATTTTTTTTAAACTGAAGTGTTGATGTTTTCAAGTAAAATAATAATGATGCTTTATAGTGTTTAAAATCTTTGATAGAGAAAATGAAGAGACATCTCCTAATTATGATAACCTTTTTTTGAAGGTTTCAATTTTGTTCCTTGGTTTTCTACATATTTAATTTTACTTGTTTTCCCATGAAAACTCATTTTTCAAAGGTTTTGCATTAAAATGCTTAATAGGATAACTGAACAGGCAATTCCCATATACACGTTTTTTACTCTTAAATCATTAAATGTACATGGTTTTTAAGTATAAATGTTAATTTAAAGTTTGCCTTTAAAGCTGACCTTTGGGCTGTTACATATAGTATATAATAGCATTGCCAATAAATTTTTTTTTCATCAAAACAGATTCATTCAGTGAAACAAAAGTGCAACTATTATTGTTTTGCCTTTGTTCTTATAAATATATTAGAATGGAGTCATATACTTCTGCAAAATCTGACGATTTCAAGCAACGCTTTATTAAACAAATCGAAGACCAAGTCTTGGCTGATAGATCTACTCTTCAAGAGTTAAAGAGGTGTTTTAACGGACTGGAACTTGGTCTGCTGACAAGAGACCAAGTTTCGAGGGACTTGAGGGCAATGCCGACTACTTCCGTTCGTGACCTTTGTGTTGCGAGT
The DNA here is from genome assembly GCA_030545235.1 of Helianthus tuberosus. Taxonomy (NCBI): domain Eukaryota; kingdom Viridiplantae; phylum Streptophyta; class Magnoliopsida; order Asterales; family Asteraceae; genus Helianthus; species Helianthus tuberosus. Next base: position 66,147,891 of record CM060441.1, read on the forward strand.
AATATAGAATGTGGAGAAAGATATCTGGAGTTCATGAGAAATATCAATGAGATACACAGAGAGGTTCAGTGCTCCATGGAGTTGAAGTTAAAGTTCCTTGATTCTTGCAATTAGAGTTAGATGTCTCTGATTAGTTTTCTTTTTTATATGTAATTGCTACTTTCTTAATACAGGAAGTATTTATTAAGTATTGTTTTTTTTTTATCCCAGTTTAGTTTTACATATTTTCATGAGTTTGAAGATAAAGAGACGGTCTTCCATTTTCGATAAATTAGAAAATATTTCATCTAAATTTTTTTTCTTAACATTGTTGTTTGGTACCATGGATGATCTGTTTAATGTTCATTTATGTGCTGACTTTAACAATTTTGGAAGCGAAATACTTTCAACAAACACGGGTAACTTTTTCCTTAATTTTAATTAAATTAAGATTATTTGGTACTTGTAGATATTCTGGGGCTAAAGTCAAAAGCTACATTAGGGACAACAGCACTCAATATGGTACTCTTACAGACTCAAGTGTAGTTGTTTGATCAATTGATTCTAATGTTTTATTAGCATTTTATTGATTCTTTGTTAGTTACATTTGATGGTGATCATATGAATAGTTAAGATCTATGAAAAACTTCAATTCAACGAAAGTTAAGTACCTTTTCAAGCTGATGTATTAAAATACTTCTACAAACTTCAATTCGATTATATCTCGGTCACACAGCCACCACAACTTCCGGTCGTTCCCAGCTCTCCTGCAGAATCAAAACTTAATTAGGTATTTAATTAAAAACTTGATGAACACAATTCAAAGAACAATTCTGCCTTGTTCTGTATCTGAGCATGATGTGCACATTATACAAGATTAACTACTTACATGACAGTTAATTTATACAAGATTGTTTGGTAGTTGTATATATTCTAGGGCTAAAGTCGAAAGGTCCATTGGTGGGAGCAGCAATCAATATGCTAGTCTTATAGACTCAAGTTTATATCTTTTAATATATGTTCGTTTATTTAACAACATATTTTGATAACAAACGAAGTTGAACACGAAAATAATTTTATAGCCCTGAGATTAGAAAAAGACGTATAACAGGCAAGAAAGTAATTTTATGAAACCATGTTGAGGTAAAATGAGAAAAACAACCGTGTAGTCATTTAAGATGATTTTCGTCCTAATTTACAGCACACGGGTGACAATAAAAACCCTAATGAAGGCTACCTTCAACCTAAATAATCCTAGAAATCAACCTAAAACAGTCTACAACACCCAAAAGTTAGAGTTTATACTATGCAGCTTGCTTAAAAAAGCCCTCGGAAACACACAAAAAGATTCAAATTGAAACTAAGTTACAACATAGCAATGTTGAACTTCTACTCTAATCACATTGTTTTACACCATGAATGACAATATAAAGTACACGCGTTTGATACATACCAGAAGTCTTTACGATAGAACAACCATTAGTTGTTGGAAACATGAAGCTTTGACCTATCAAAAAGTTTGATGGTTGTTTTGGTATCTCCAATGGCCTAACTACACTTTCAAGCCATTCAATAGCTTTAAACCTTGTCATAGCTACAAAAAATGAAAAAAAAATCAAATAATCAACAACGTTTCTATTGTTTTGTTAGAAAGAATTTGAAGGCAAAATTTAAAATTATACCTTAGGGTTTAGGACTTTCCTTGAAGGTAGAGTAACACTAAACAATACCGTTTCAAACTTTAGCGAAAACAACACTAAAGGATACGGTTTCGTAATTATGACATCAGCGAGGACTACATAGCATACCTGAGAAGTTGACACGTAGCCAATTCTATGTCATTATCTAAGCTCCCTTAATAGATAACATCATGTTCAAGATAACCTCTTTCGTGTTCATGTGAGCAAGAAGAGAGAAAGACACAAACGATGTCTCAAACACAGTTCACATGATACGGATTTGACACCTGAACCTGTATCATCTGAACTATGTTTCACACCTCCTTTGTGTCTTCCTCTCTTCTTGCTCACATGAACACGAAAGAGCTTATCTTAAACATGAGTAATGACACAGCTGTCTTCTACCTCCATCGCTAGATTCAAAGGGCAAATATGGTCAAAATCAACAAACACAAGATTCATAATATTTAATGTTTTGAATGTGATGGTTCATACCTTTAAGATGAAATCGAAGTTGGTGAACAGTCTTACATCAGATGCAATGTACCTACGCAAGAGACATCAATTAGTTTGAGCAAATAGAAAAACTCATTTAAATTACCTAAATACCTAATTTCATGACCTAAACTCTACACAATTTAAATTATCAACAATTTTCATCATCCAGAAATAAACCAATCTGACGATTAAACAACTCCTCTTAACAGTTTTAATAGAATTAATAGCACACGCGAGTTTTAAAACAATTAATAACAGTTTTAATAAAAATTGCAGCAATCTATATAATATTTACCGTAGGAAAGTATTGACAGCCCAATCATCAATGTTCGTTTCATCGTCACTTCTTTCTTTTTCGTTCTCGGATCTTTAGCAGGCTGCACAACAATTACCATAGCTTTACCTAAACAATAATCCATGGGCATATTAAAAATCAAATCTTTTTTAACCCCAAATCGAAAAACATCCAAAACACGATGGAAAATCAATAAACTTATGATTGATTTAGCAATTTATGATAAGAAGATCTAAAATCACCAATTCTATTAACACGATGGTCAAACACCAAGATTTGTCATAAAAAGAACAAAAGGTTTAATTTTTTCTATCTTTTCAGTCAATAAAAAGAACATAACAAAAGGCACAATTCATTTACAGAAAACCAAAATTACCTGCCCACATGACAACCCCACCAGCATTTTCAATTCTCCCCCTTTCATCACTAAATCAAAGGTTCTCGCTGGTTGGAACCACAAAAAGCTCACCCCTAGACTCATTCATTCAACCTAAAATCAATATAAGACAAATAGAGTAGAGTGTGAGGTTGGTTTAAATATAACAATTGATTAAACGAGCTAAAATGAGATGATACGTACAACTGTCATACCTTCTCCACTTTTTCTTGGTATAGATTTGTTCAGTAATATGCAGTCGAAAACAACAAATTTGGATTAAATTAGCTTGTATCAAAGTTGAAAGCTCCTAAATTAACTGTCATAACAGTAGTATTTACATTTAGAAGACTTGTAAATGCTCTTTTTTAAAACCTCCTAAATCCTTTTTTATTAGAAAAAGTTAAATGCTCTTTTCAAATTTTATTTCCAACCTTACTGAACAATATTTGGCTGATAACCACCCCGAAGACTCGGTTTCCACCCTATACAAGCAATCAAATTGAAACATCATACAATTGCTTTTACATATTTTAATTTACATCAAATAAACAACTTAGAGGTGACAAAATAAGCGGGTCGGGACTCATTCACCTATAAAGATAAAATCCAACCCAAATGGACTAATTCATAAGCAAACAGGTCAAATTTGCCACCTTTAAGACAGATATATGACAGTATGAGCAACATAAATAAAACTTTGGGATCTACGTAAGTACCATGAAAGAAGTTCACGCCTTGAATCCCTTGCACTTTCACTGTTCGGCTTAACATATCTTCTATGGTTGAGATCAAAATTTCTACCCCTATGCCTTCTCGGCACATGCTTTTTTATTCTTGGACCTATCTCTGTCTTGGTGTACATTTGGAACACATTTCTACTACTGAAAAATTAACCAGTTAGACGCCTAGAATACAACAAATCTCATCACAGCATAATTGTAGTAGCTTTCAACATTAAGAAAACAATTCACTTGTTTCAAAGCTACAATTTCTAAGAAACAAAATCCGAAAAACAACATACTTCCCATAACCTCATGAAACAAAACCGAATCGGACTACTAAACTGTATAATTCACACCTCACACTAAATTCAGCATCAATCAATCGAGATTCCTAAATTTTACATTAAGAAACTGAATCTTCAAATTATAAAACAAAATCATATCAACTAATATACTGCAGTAACTCTCGTAACCTTAAATTGATACTAAATAATATCATACACCATCAAAATAATAATCATGAACAAAATATTGACCTAATCAACGAAACAGCCAAGATCAAATCTTTTTTAGGTTTGACTGAATACCCCACAATCTTAACTCAAATTCAAGCAAAACCCATATCACAAAAACTCCAAATTCCTAAATTTCTACAAACATATGTTATGATCAAGAACACAAACCCTAGAAGCAAAATCAGAATGAAATCAACAACGAATGGAATGAAATTGATGGGGCTATTGATGCAAACCTGAAGAGAAAGTAGAAGAAGATTTGGGTTTGGAATGTCTGGTGTGAGACCTAGCTGATGCTGCTGAAATCTTCTTCTTTACTTCATCATCATCATGATTTAACCCTATTTTTCCAACAAACTCAACTGAAATCATCAACATCAATTTACCGAGTTGATATTGAAGAAAAGAATTAATAGAAACTACATACACACACGTACACAAACCTGTTGAGTAAATTAGAGATATGTGGAGATGAAGTTGTGTTTATGTTACTTGCAGACAACCGGATCGAAGATGTTCTTCTGAGTTGAAGAGAGAGAGAGGTGTGAAGATTATGTTTTCAATTTTGAAAATGAGCTGGACTATATTTGATTGAGAGAGAATAAAAGATTAAAATTACCATTTGAATTTGATTTTTGAAATTCCCTCCTAAAAACTCTGACCTTATTTTCAATTTTGAAATATATAGATAGATAGATAGATTATATTTTAAAGGTGGAGATTGAAATTATGACATCAGCGTTATGACATCAGCGGAGTCTATGTGGCATCCAATGTGGCATATCTAAGAAGATGACACATAAGCAAAGTGAGGTCATGCTTTAAGCTCCTTTTATAGTATAGATAGATAAAACTTTGGTGAGACAGGTGTCACCCAATGGTTCAACCTCACTTTCATTTTCCCGCCCATTCCCCTGCTACCCATAAGTGCGATCTTTTTTCCCCAATTATTGATGGCCATAACAAACAAACTATGAATGCCCAAATTTTATTTCATTCTTCATCAGCCTCTTTTTTTTTCTCGCCATTCATCTGCACCTAAATTCATCCCTTTATTTTATTACATTTAGGGATTTCAAATCGAGACAGGACATAACTTAATTTATCCATCTGTGGCAATTCAAAATCCATGATTATTAGTCCCCCATAGATCCTTCTGTGCAAAACGTTGCAACAATCGGCGAAGATGAGTGGGGTAAGCCATATGCATCTTGTGTTGTTTTCTTGTGCTATATTTTCCATTAATGTATCGTATTTTTGTTGTTAATTCTGTTCTAGCGCATGTAATAGTAGTTTGCAATCCCTAATGTTCATATGTTTGATCACGATTTGATTTATTCAGTTTGAGTAGAATTAAGTTGTGGTTTGTGGCGTTTCTTAGGGCTTCGATAGAAATAATCGCCAGATATGGTTATTTTGCTCACTTAATTAGATGCTTTCTAAATCGATTTTTTATTACGGTTTTCAAATTTGGTTAAGTGTATCGAACGTGTTTAACTGGAGGAAGATGAAGCTCAATATTTTGATATTTTTTTTTCTAATTGTCGTTTAGGTGTGTGTTGTTGTCGATGAGTTGCAATTTTCAGCTGATCAGATCGACAAATAGTTTGTTTAAAAGTAATGCCCCTTCAAATAATCCATCCAGCTCGTGTTTTTTGTACTCCTTTATTGTTTAGGTTATTCAATTTTGATGAAAAGGCGATTAAAAATTAGGATTAGGGAAACTTCTAATATTCAACCAAAGTCTAATTGCAGATTATTCATCAATGTTGTACTAACGCTTGGTACTTTTTAGTTTTGTGGCATTGTATACATGATAATTTCAAACGTACTTAGGAAATTGTTATAAATCTGTGTTATATATATGAAGTAAGCAGATAATATTTTACTTTCTTTTAAGTTTTTGTTACTCTGTACGATATGCTTAAAGTGCCATAATAGCCTCTAGAATAACAAAAGGCTATAGTCACTTGGTAATAACCATTTAACTTAGCTTATTTATTAGTCACTTGGTAATAACCATTTAACTATAGGTATATATGTACACACTTTTCTACTTTTTATATAACATATAGGTATATGATGTACTACAACTATGAATCTCTTTTGGCCTTTCATCAAATGCTCATGCTCTCAAAAAATAAACTGCTCTCAATTTGAAGATATGCATACTTGCTTTTATGATTTATTTTTTAGATTAAGGTTGCATTTTCTAGTCACTTTGTTACAAGGGCACCTACCCACTTTTATGTCTTCGTTGACTTCAAGTTGTGTTTAATTACTTTATCTCCGCCTCGCCTCACCTATTTGATCTGTGTTTATCTTACAGGTCAGTTTTACTTCATAATATGTTAAAGTATCAATCTATTTGAAACAATTGTTTATTTACGACAATTTTAAATCAACATCTATTAGACAACCATATGTGGCACGATTGTTAACTTTAATTCTTAGTTGTTCATATCTGTATAGTTCTCATTTTTTCTTTATGGGTTAGGATCAAATACAAACGATAAAATAAATAAGAAGTGTAAGAAGGATTCTAGTTCATTGATCTTAGATTTGAAGGGTTGAGATTGTTTGTAGGGAAAAGAAGATAATAGAAGGGCATAAAAGGAATCCTATATTTATGAATTTTCTCTCTCCACATGCAATGCACATGTCAATTCCCCCATCGATTTAAAACGTCCATAACTTTTTCATACGACATTTTTTTTCAAAAAAATTTCACCATAATAACGAGCGTTTTTTTATCTTTAATATGAGTACCATATTATCATATAAAAATAAAATAAAATTTTTCATTTTTACTGGGTTTTTTGGCATTGTGTTAAAGGTTCAGGTCATTGTGTCTTTTAACTGGGTTTTGGTCAGTAGAGTTTCTATACATTGTGTTATTATAAAAACCTATAACACAATATATGACACAATGAAGATTTTGTTATATCTGGGTTTTCTATAAATTGTGTTATTAGTTCAGGTCATTGTGTTTAATATGTTATTCATTGTGTTTTAATATATTGTCCATTGTGTTTTAATAATTTGTTCAATTTTTTTATTATCTTGTTCATTGTGTTTTAGTTTGTAATGTATTGTGTTTTTAGTTTGTTTTTCATTGTGTCTTCATCTGCTCTCCATTGTGTCTTTTATCTGTTGTCATTAATTGTGTCTTTTATCTGTTGTCATCAATTGTGTTTTTATTTAGTCTGATTCTTATTGTGTTATATGTTATCGCCATTGTGTTATACGTTATGGTCATTGTGTTTTAGTATGTTGTCCATTGTGTCTTTATCTGTTGTCATTGATTGTGTTTTTATTCTAATTTACATTGTGTTTTACATCATGTCCATTGTGTAATATGTTCTTCATTGTGTTTTAATATGTTGTCCATTGTGGTTTAATAATTTGTTCAATTTTTTTATTATCTTGTTCATTGTGTTTTAGTTTGTTATGTATTGTGTTTTTAGTTTGTTTTTCATTGTGTCTTCATCTGCTCTCCATTGTGTCTTTTATTTGCTGTCATTAATTGTGTCTTTTATCTGTTGTCATCAATTGTGTTTTTATTAATCTGATTCTTATTGTGTTATACGTTATGTTCATTGTGTTTTAGTATGTTGTCCATTGTGTCTTTATCTGTTGTCATTGATTGTGTTTTTAATCTAATTTACATTGTGTTTTACATTATGTCCATTGTGTAATATGTTATTCATTGTGTTTTAATATGTTGTCCATTGTGGTTTAATAATTTGTTCAATTTTTTTGTTATCTTGTTCATTGTGTTTTAGTTTGTTAAGTATTGTGTTTTTAGTTTGTTTTTCATTGTGTCTTCATCTGCTCTCCATTGTGTCTTTTATTTGCTGTCATTAATTGTGTCTTTTATCTGTTGTCATCAATTGTGTTTTTATTTAGTCTGATTCTTATTGTGTTATATGTTATCGTCATTGTGTTATACGTTATGTTCATTGTGTTTTAGTATGTTGTCCATTGTGTCTTTATCTGTTGCCATTGATTGTGCTTTTAATCTAATTTACATTGTGTTTTACATCACGTCCATTGTGTAATATGCAACTGGGTTTTTGAATTTTTTTTGAAAAATATAATAATATGGTACTCATATTAAAGATAAAAAAACGCTCGATTTTATGGTATAATTTTTTTTTAAAACAAATGATGTATAAAAAAGTTACGGACGTTTAAAAGTTTGGGGGGGAAATAGCATGTGACTTGCATGTGCATATTCTCTTTCCTCTTGTAGACAAAATTACCCTTTCCATTTAATTACTCATAGGACACTTGTCACTCTCTGGTGCCTTCTTACCCTTCTTATTTTTAAATCTTTTGTATTATAACTCAACACTTTTCTTTATAGTCAAATGGTTGCTAAGGTGTACATTACTATTTTTTACAATACATCATTATCTACCCACATGGAAAGACTTTCCTTGAAAGGCAAAGCTTTAACAAGAGTGATCTGCTTTGAGGTTATTAGATGACAACTGCAAGACTCGCTTGCTCTTCTTCTATTTTTTGTGACATTTTCATTAGTTGACCTCTTATTAGTTATTACTCTATATGTATGCAACTATATCTATGCTTCTTCAATTTTACAGGCATGAAATAGGAAACTGGCATATGCATTTTACTTTCATAACAAAAAGGATTTGATTTTTGTTAAGTAGTTTTCTTAGATAAAATTAGGAGTTAATTACTGTTTTCGTCCCCAAGGTTTGTCAAAAATAACGGTTTCAGTCCATTAGTTTAAAAATTGCGATTTCAGTCCATTAGTTTCATTTTCGTAACCATTTCAGTCCACTTTTCAAACGACGTTTGTTTTATGCAGTTAATGGAAGCACGTGCTTGTCCCCAAACGTGTGAGAATTGGAATGGAAATGACCAAATTGCCCATCACGTGACAAGCACGTGCTTCCATTAACTGCATAAAACAAACGCCGTTTGAAAAGTGGACTGAAATGGTTACGAAAATGAAACTAATTGACTGAAATCGCAATTTTTAAACTAATGGAATGAAACCGTTATTTTTGACAAACCTCAGGGACGAAAACAGTAATTAACTAACGTTTTTATTTTCATTACCGATGTATTTTTAACTTTAGAGTTAATTACTGTTTTCGTCCCTGAGGTTTGTCAAAAATAACGGTTTCAGTCCATTAGTTTAAAAATTGCCTTTTCAGTCCATTAGTTTCATTTTCGTAACCATTTTAGTCCACTAACTTAACTCCATCCATTTATTTTGTTAACTTTTGGTGAAATTACCAAATTACCCCTGCTAACTTAACAAATTGTAATAAAAAAATTCTAAAAAATCTAAAAATCAAAAAAATTCCAAAAAATTCAAAAAAAATCAAAAAAATTCCAAAAATTCTAAAAATCAAAATTTTTTTAAAAAATCATAAAAATTCTAAAAAATCCAAAAAAAATTCTAAAAAATCCAAAATGTTTATTTAAATGTTTCGAACCCGAACCGTTTCGAGCTGAACCGTTTCGACGCGAACCGTTTCGACCCGTACCGTTTCGAGCCGAACCGTTTCGACGCGAACCGTTTCGACGCGAACCGTTTCGACCCGTACCGTTTCGACGCGAACCGTTTCGACCCGTACCGTTTCGAGCCGAACCGTTTCGACGCGAACCGTTTCGACCCGTATCGTTTCGAGCCGAACCGTTTCGACGCGAACCGTTTCGACCCGTACCGTTTCGAGCCGAACCGTTTCGAGCCGAACCGTTTCGACGCGAACCGTTTCGACCCGTACCGTTTCGACGCGAAACCTTTCGACCCGTACCGTTTCGAGCCGTATCGTTTCGAACCGTGTCGAAACGGTTCAGCTCGAAACAGTTCGGGTTCGCGTTGAAACGGTACGGGTCGAAACGGTTCGCGTCGAAACGGTACGGGTCGAAACGGTTCGCGTCGAAACGGTTCGGCTCGAAACGGTACGGGTCGAAACGGTTCGCGTCGAAACGGTTCGCGTCGAAACGGTTCGCGTCGAAACGGTTCGCGTCGAAACGGTACGGGTCGAAACGGTTCGCGTCGAAACGGTTCGGCTCGAAACGGTTCGCGTCGAAACGGTTCGGGTTCGAAACATTTAACGAAACATTTTGGATTTTTTAGAATTTTTATGATTTTTTAAAATTTTATTGATTTTTAGATTTTTTGGAATTTTTTTGATTTTTTTTGAATTTTTTTGATTTTTAGATTTTTTAGAATTTTTTTTATTACAATTTGTTAAGTTAGCAGGGGTAATTTGGTAATTTCACCCAAAGTTAACAAAATAAATGGATGGAGTTAAGTTAGTGGACTGAAATGGTTACGAAAATGAAACTAATGGACTGAAATGGTAATTTTTAAACTAATGGACTGAAACCGTTATTTTTGACAAACCTCAGGGACGAAAACATTAATTAACTCTTAACTTTATCTAATTGGTTTCCTGGGAGTAGGAAAACTATACATTTTCTCTTAAATAATAGAATATCATATATTTCTTACGACTTTCGTTTACTTACCCTTACGATTGATATAAAACATCAATAACCACAACACTTTTGTTTGATGAAGTCTGGCATAATCTCCACTCAGACCGAATACCAAAACACTAGTAAAAGTAAACCACAACAGGCAACATGTAACAATAAATAACATTTTTCTACAAACTAATGCACATCAAGATAAACATGTTTATTCGCCTCCCATCTTGTAGGAGAAGAAGGCCCGACGAAGAAATCAACCGCTTCAAACATGCATATATAAAAAATATGTTACGGCGCACTATTTTTGGTCACCTACAATGCACGCTTCATAGCAAAACTGCAAATTTAGGATTTTCGGATGATAATTACATTGCATTATGCAAGATGCATGTTAATAGTAGCTACAGGGCTCTATTCACTCTCCATGGTCAATTTTCCATTTTTATCCAAGAGCAAATTGACATTCTCTCCGTCGCAACACACAACACACGACCCACAAGGCATATGATGTTCATTGCATGACTTTTGAGGCTTCCTTTCAATCTTCCCATGCAACAAATTATACAGTGTAAATGATGATATAGAATATGTTATGAATAAACCATATGTTGCCTTTTCATTTCACATCCTTATTTATATGTGTTAATTATAATTTTAACTTTTGTTTCCTATTATTAAATATGATTTCCTATTATTAAATGTAACTTAATACGTAATTATAGCAATAAAAAGGATATATGAGATTTTTTCTTTCTAATTTTTCTATAAGACATCCCGTGTAAATACACGGGTTCTAACCTAGTTATAGAAATAGGGACAAGGATGTCAATGGGAAAGCTCTAAATTCATTATAAACTGCAAACCACAAGAACTATTCATATAATTTTGAAAAACTAATAAACAAATCCAAAATTTGGTTAATTGCAAGCATCATCCATGTAGTTTACTCATGATTCAATATGCATCAGGAGGAAGCATTAGGTCGCTTGCAACATCCAATTTGTTTATTCCTTAAAAAATAAAATTGTTACTAATAATTTAAGAAAATCATACATCCCCTTCTTCTAGAATAACCAAATTGCCCAAATGAAAACCAAAAAAGTTAGAAATTGTACCGTTCCTGTAATTTTATTATTTTCTTTCTTATGTCGTCTTATTTTTAAATTTAAGGAAGAAATATGACCTTAACAGAATTATTTAGCGAACAGCAGACATCCACTTAGAGATGTACAAATCGTTTTTTTTTTAAACCGGTCCGGTTTTTAACCAAACTGATTTTTTTTCTTCAAAAACAAAAACTGGTTTTTTATAACTGGTTTTAGTTACTAACCGGTTTTTTAAACCCAAAACAATAACCGGTCCAACCGGTTCGGTTCGGTTTTTAACCGGTTTTGACAAAAAAAAACCTGTTTAAACCGGGTTTTATAACCGGTTTCGGTTTTTATACCGGTTTCGGTTTTTATACCGGTTTCAAACATCAAGAACCCTAACCGCTACACAAACCGCCGGTGCGGTTCGGGTTGGAACCGGTTTTTAAAAAAACCGGTTAAAAAAAGCAGTTTCGTTTTTTGTTTCCGGTTTCGGTTCTAAAACCGGTTTTTTGTACACCTCTACATCCACTCCAAGAACTATATGTATTACATTCTACTGAACAATCAAGACCATATGTAAGATATTAAACTTAGGGGTTGTTTGTTTAACTCTTAATGAGGCTCTTCATGGTTCAGACCTCTTACTAGTTCAACACTTAATGATTCAGACTATTTGTTTCGCGAGCAGATGTCTGAATGGTTCAGACATTTGTCTCTGAATGGTTAAGCATTATACAAAGTCTGAAAGGTTAATACTTGTAATCTGAATTGGTCAGACATTTGCCTCTAAATAATTAAACATTATACAGGCTCTTAATTGGTCAGACATCTTACTGATTTAGCACTTAACCATTTAAAAGTTGCCAAACAGTCCCTTAAAAGCTAAAAACGAAATTTAGTATTGCTAGAGGGACTATGGGTGTAAGCCTTTCTAATTTTTAATAAGTTATATCATAAAACATTAGTATTGTATTAGTTGATTACAGTAAATGAAATGATTAATTAATATCTATCTATTAATTGATAAAATCTGTATATGAGGCATTGTTACTTCAATTTTGTTGAATTCTATTAGTTCGTCTGTCACATTAGAGTAAATTACAAAAACCGTCTTTTACGTTGCCACAAGATTGCAAAACATGTCATTTACCTTTAAAATGTACAAAAAACGTATTTTATGTTCGTAAACCCTTGCAAGTAATGTCCTTTAGCTCTAACTCAGTTAGATTTCATGGTTAAATCTGAATAAGTAGACCCCACATAAAGGTATTTTGGTCATTTTACCCAATTTAGTCAAATTAATAAATTAAAGAGTAAATTACACAGGTCGTCCTTTATTTACACCCCAAATTTCAGTCCGTGTCCTTTGTGTTTAATTTGTGCATTTTATGTCCTTTAATTAACAAATTTGCACACACTCTGTCCTTTTCTCTAAACCCCATCCACCTACCCAGTTAAATGCACCCATGTGCCTTTCACGTGAGAGACAAAATTGTCAATTTCCCAGTCCCTCGCCATTTAAAAACCCACAACTTCTTCACTTTTACAAAAATTAGGGTTTGGTCTTCAAGCTAAAAACACGAAATCATGGCCTTCACTTTTACAGATTCTGCAATCCTGCTAAACCTCTATCTTGTTGGGGAGCACTTCTCACGGAATCACATGCATCTTCCATATCTGTAGAAACCGAGCCCAAAGTAGATCCCTGATACAAGCTAGAACCGTAATCCGGTCCATAACCGTTTGATAAACTCGGACCACTGGCTGTTGTGAGAGATGATCTCGGTGGTTCCATAGAAACCAACGCTAACCGATACATGCTCATAAAGTTTCTTTAACGAGGCCTATATAACATTATACAGAGTCGGCTCAGCACACACGAATGGTTGGGGAACTAAAACATAATCAACTTGTTCGGTTAGTGTTCTATGAAGCTGTAAGTCACCCCCATCACGACCACCTTCGTTTTTAACTATATATATTTGTTATCAATTGGTCCGGGTCGTTCCCCTGCTTTTGTCAATGTTGAAGATTGTTTATCTATAGAAACCTCTTCCAGCTCGTATCCACCAGTTTCCTCACCAACATACTGCAATTCTTAAAAGTGAAGAAGATGGGGTTTTTAAATGGTAAGGGGATCATGGATGCAAGAGACAAACCTATTATCACAGTGCATCTGTAAAAGTGAAGGCCATGATTTCATGCTTTTAGCTTGAAGAACAAACCCTCTATTTTTGTAAAAGTGAAGAAGCTAGGGTTTTTAAATGGCGAGGGGCTGGAATATTGACAATTTTGCCCCTCATGTGAGGGGCACATGGGTGCATTTAACTGAGTAGGTGGATGGGGTTTAGAGAAAATGACAGGGTGTGTGCAAATTTGTTACTTAAAGGACATGGAATGCACAAATTAAACACAAAGGACAGGGACTGGAATTTGGGGTGTAAATTAAAAATCCAACCCACTCTTTAATTCCCTCTTTCTCTACCAAGTTGATGTCTGTCTCCCTCTTTTATTTAGATTAGCATCTTCATATTTTCCATTCCTCAAGACCTAAACCTTAAAACACCATAGCGCCAACCCCCAGCCACCCTCATGTTCGTCTGATGTATAAGGTGTCACACCCCAACCGATGGCAGAAACATCAAAGTGAGACGAAAACGAGATTGTTCGAGACTTCATAACACTATTGCGACAATAATTAATTCAAAACCTATTTCATTCATTTCATAACTTGTCAAATTACAACATGTGGAATCAGAAAGTACAAAATTTAAATTCAAAATACAAGTTTGAAACAATACAACATAATACAACAACCTAATCTAGTATTTCAAGTGTGCATCTAAGCATCCCTACTAGATTCCTTCAATGTCAATGTCACAGCCCCAGTCCCGGTTTTACCCGGTTCTGGAGCAGCGGGACAGAAACTCGTGGTATTTATTCTTTTAGTTGACAGCGGAAGTTTAACAGGATCTTTTAAAACTTGAATATGTCCAATTATTTTATTTCATAATTTGGGACAAACCCCCGTAATTTACAATAGAGGAATTTCACGAGGAAATACTCTGTTTTACAAAACATGTTTATTTATTTAACTGAGCCACCACTTCAAGCTTTATTAGTGTTCCGTAGCATTTTTTCTTGATTCACAGTAGGTCACCTGAAACATGTTTTAAAAATATTTTATCAGCGGGGAAATACTAGCGAGTCACTCAAATTTGATAAAACGACACATAGCTATGAATTACAGCATAAGAGCGATTACAATGGCTACTATCTTTTTTTTATATGGCGCCGTGTCACAGCTTTGTGACGATGGCCATACCACTATTGGGTCCTTTCACCCAAGTAGTGATGATTATCACTGTTAGGTTGGTGAACCTAACCGTGAGAGATTAGTAATGTGCACAATACCCCACTTGCCAGTGATTCAAGATAACCAAGACTTAATCCCTGTAATTATAACTTTTTGAAAACAATTTAGGTATAGTAAAACATTGTTGATAAAAGAGAATGACTCACATTGCAAGTTTAGACGGGCAGAGTTTAGCCTACTGATAAGCCTGATAACCTAATTTAAACAACAATGCATACGAAACTAGATCAGTAACTTAATACAACATTTACGATAAGTTCACGAAATCAAAACCCTCACAATGAATGACAAAGTACAGCCCTGATTTGGGCAGCACTTAAACATCCATCGGATCGGTTTCAATCAATCGGATATTGTATCGTAGTAGTGATCGAGTTAATACCCTGTATCGTAGCAGGGTCGTGACACCGTAAAACTCGTTTTTGGCAGAATTGGGATGTTTTGAGAGTGAGATTTCGAACACAGAAGCAAGTCTCATGCACAGGCTACTTATAGCAACATTTCAAGTTTCACGCGGCCCGCGTAAGCCTTAACATGGCTCTTACGCGGCCCGCGAGAGCCACCTAGTCTACAACTAGGGCTAGCGTGTCATAGGTAGGTCTGCCACGTGTGCGACACATGGCCTGGAACGCTTATCCGGTCAACTTTAAGTTGACGCGGCCCGCGTAAGCCTAAGCTTACATTTACGCGGCCCGCCTGAAATCAGAAATCCTTGTTTTCTTGGTTTTTCATGCACATTAGGGTTTCAGGGGTCCGGGTTTTCACTTACGGGTCGTTTTGGGGCATTTTTACAGGTCCTTACATCCTCCCCACCTTATTTAAAATCTCTTCCTCGAGATTTACTGAAATAAGTGAGGGTATTTTCGTTTCATTTCCGATTCCAGCTCCCAGGTGTATTCCGGTCCTCTTTTTGAATCCCATTTGACTTTGACCAGTACCAATCTTTTATGCTTGAGGAATTTAATCTTTCTGTCTTCTATTTGAAGAGGTTTCTCTACGAACTTTAACTTTTCATTTACCTCTATGTCTTGAAGAGGTACTACCAGGGATTCGTCAGATAAACATTTCTTGAGGTTGGATACATGAAATACGTCATGTACCCCGGCTAAGTCTTCTGGTAGTTGTAAGCGATAAGCAACTGGTCCTATGCATTGAATCACGGGGAATGGTCCTACGTACCTTGGACTTAGCTTTCCCTTCTTTCCGAATCGGACTACTCCTTTCCAAGGAGAGACTTTCAATAGTACCTTGTCTCCAATTTGGAATTCTAACGGCTTGCGTCGATTGTCTGCATAAATTTTCTGGCGATCTCAAGCCGTTTTCAATCTTTCCTTGATTTGAGTGATCTTCTCGGTGGTTTCTTGTACAATTTCAGGGCGTGATAACCGGCTTTCTCCTATTTCTGCCCAACAAACTGGAGTTCTACACTTACGTCCGTATAGTGCTTCGAACGGGGCAGCTTCGATGCTTGAATGATAACTATTGTTATAGGAGAATTCAATTAAAGGTAAATGGTTGTCCCAGTTTCCTCCAAAATCTATCACGCATGCCCTGAGCATGTCTTCCAGGGTTTGGATCGTCCTTTCACTTTGTCCGTCTGTTTGAGGATGGTATGCAGTATTTAAATTTAGTCGGGTTCCCATTGCTTCCTGGAAACTAGTCCAGAAATGGGAAGTGAAAGGACTATCCCTATCTGATACAATGGAGAGTGGGACTCCATGTAAGGATACTACCTCGTCTACATACAATTTTGCTAATCTTTCCATGCGAAAGGTTTCTTTCATGGGTAGAAAATGAGCTGATTTGGTTAATCGATCCACAATTACCCAAATTGCGTAATTACCTTTTCTGGTTTTGGGTAACTTAGTAACAAAGTCCATGGTTATTAGTTCCCATTTCCATACAGGCATTTCTAATTATTGTAGTAGACCTGAGGGTTTTTGGTGTTCTGCTTTAACTTGTGAACAAGTTAGACTCTTAGATACATATCTAGCTATATCCTTTTTCATTCCTATCCACCCGAAGTTATTTCTTAAATCTTGGTACATTTTATTATTACCAGGATGCATGGTATACCTAGATTTATGGGCTTCCTCTAAAATTTTATTTCTTAATTCTCCTTGCTTGGGTACCCA
The DNA here is from genome assembly GCA_030545235.1 of Helianthus tuberosus. Taxonomy (NCBI): domain Eukaryota; kingdom Viridiplantae; phylum Streptophyta; class Magnoliopsida; order Asterales; family Asteraceae; genus Helianthus; species Helianthus tuberosus. The sequence continues at coordinate 66,165,043 of CM060441.1, forward strand.
AATCCTTTTCTTATGGAATCTCCAAATTCCATCACTTCCTTGTTCTAATTCCTTTATTCGTCCTTTCATTCCTTCAGCATCATCCTTGATTGTTGTTTCTTGAATGTTTTCAGTTGTTCCATTAAATCTAATTGTAGATTTAATCTAAGAGCACACACTCGCTTTTGCTTTTCATGATACTTACGACTTAAGGCATCTGCAACTACGTTTGCTTTTCCTTCGTGATATTGAATATCACAGTCGTAGTCACTTAGAATTTCCATCCATCTCGTTGCCTCATGTTCAATTCTTTTTGCCCAAATATATATTTTAAACTCTTATGATCTGTATAGACAGTAAACTTACTCCCATACAGATAATGTCTCCAATTCTTAAGGGAAAAAATTATGGCTCCTAATTCTAAGTCATGCGTCGTATAATTTTCCTCATGCTTCTTCAATTGCCTTGAGGCATACGCAATTACCTTTTTGCGTTGCATTAGCACACATCCTAATCCTAGCTTAGAAGCATCACAGTAAACTTCAAAATCTCCTGTCCCTTCTGGTAAGGCAAGAATTGGGGCGTTTGTTAACTTTTGCTTCAAAATCTTAAAAGCCTCTTCTTGTCTAGATCCCCCTTCAAACTTCACTGCTTTGCATGTTAGCTTAGTTAATGGTACAGCTATTTTGGAAAAATCCTTAATAAACCGTCTATAGTATCCGCCTAACCCTAGAAAACTCCTAATTTCCATAGTTAATTGCGGGACCTTCCATTTGGTGATCGCTTCTATTTTGGAAGGATCTACGTGAATACCTTCGTGATTCACCATGTGTCCTAAAAATTGTACCTCCTGTAGCCAAAATTCACACTTCGAGAATTTGGCGTAATGTTTTTCTTTTCTTAACAAAGTTAAGAGTGCATGCAAGTGTTCACAATGCTCGTCCTGACTTTTAGAATAAATAAGTATATCGTCGATGAAGACAATTACGAATTTATCAAAATATGGTTTACAGATCCTATTCATCATGTCCATAAATGCTGCATGAGCATTTGTTAGTCCCAAGGGCATGACTGTAAACTCATAATGACCATACCTAATTCTGAAAGCGGTTTTAGGTATGTCTTCTTCTTGTACTTTCAACTGATGGTATCCGGAGCGTAAGTCTATCTTAGAAAAGTATCTAGCTCCTTGCAATTGATAAAAAAGATCATCAATCCTAGGTAATGGGTATCGATTCTTAATGGTAACCTTATTCAATTCCCTATAATCGATACACATTCGCATCGAGCCATCTTTCTTTTTCACAAACAATACTGGTGCTCCCCATGGGGATGAACTAGGTTGTATAAATCCTTTACTTAACAATTCATCTAACTGCTTTTTCAATTCTAGCATTTCGGTGGGTGCTAACCAATAAGGTGCCTTGGCTATCGGTGTAGTTCCAGGAATTAGACGAATCCTAAATTCTACTTCCCTATCGGGTGGTAATCCAGGTAGTTCTTCTGGGAATACATCCGGGTATTCTGATACTACTGAAATTTCCTTAAGTTCCTTACCTTTAGTGTTAATGATTACCGATATCATATATACTATTCCTTGTTTTCTTGAATAACTGACCATTTTCATTACTGAAACGAATTTCAGTGGCTTACGTGGCTTATCTCCTGTAATTACCACTAATTCTCCTGTGGGTGTATGAATTTCTATGGATTTTTTATCACAGAGAATTCGAGCATGGTTGGCTACTAACCAATCCATTCCTAACACAATATCGAATCCGGCTAAATTCATAGGTAACAGGTTTGCAGAAAATTTATGGCCTAAGAGTTCTATTTTTCCTTCTCGCAAAGCCTTATCTACGTTAACAGAATTCCCATCTGCCGTTTCGACAGTAAAAATTTGTCTAAGGTTGGTTAAGGGTAGTTTAAGAGCTTGGCAGAACGACGTATTTATAAGACTTTGGTTTGCACCAGAGTCGAATAATACTTTTGCATAAACGTCATGAACTAGGAACATACCGGCTATCACATCTGGAATGAGTTCCGCTTCTTGGGTTGTCAACTGGAATGCTCTTGCATTCTTCTTGGCGGTTCCTTCTGTAGTTTTGGCTTTGTTGTCAGCTGGTTTGACCAATTTGGGACTGTCTGGTCTAAAATGTCCGGCTTCTCCACAGTTGAAGCAGATTGTTGATTTCTTCCTTCTGCAATCTTCTTCTTGATGCCCTGGAATTTTGCAGAAATTGCAATACCCTTTGCATCTTCCAAAATGCTTTCTTTTACAGGTACTGCAAAATGGAGCAGTGGAAGATTGCCAAGTTCCCTTTTTCTTGAAATTATTATTATTATTATTATTATTATTATTATTATTATTATTATTACCCACACGGAATCCTTGGGTAATCTTTTGGGCCACTTCCTTTTTTCGATTTTCTTCTCTTGTGCGTACCAGCCCATCGGTTAAGGTGTTGGCTAATTCCACAGCATCGTCAATTGTGCGAGGTCTCGCAGCCTTGACGATATTGCGAATCTCGCTAATCAAACCCCAAATATAGCGAGAAATAAGTACTGATTATGGCGAAGCCAGGGTAGGTACAATTCTAGCATACTCGAAGAATGTCGAAGTATACCCTCGGCAATCAACATCCACCATTCGGTGGTTTAGGAACTTATTTGTCATTTGTTCCTTTTCATATTCGGGACATAATTTTCTTTCTACTAGACTTTTAAATTATTCCCAATTCATGACATAAGCCATATCGCTTCCCTTGGCTTGTAATACCGTGTTCCACCATTCTAGTGCCTCTTCTTTAAAAAGATGCGACGCGTACATGACCTTGTCTTCCTCGACACATTTACTTATTTTAATTACTACTTCGGTTTTCTCTAACCAACGCAGTGCCGCAGTTTCCCCTTCATTACCTACAAATTCGATTGGTTTACAGGTAAGAAATTCCTTGTAAGTGCAACCAGGCGTTGCAGCTTTCATTTTCTTAAGGAATGGGGCTTGCATCATATCATCATTATTATTGTTACCGCCTCCATTTACACTATTACTGAAGTTGTCATCACGAGTACGTTTGCTGAGAGTAGGCGGTGGAGGTTCAACTTGATTTCGGGCAGCAGCAAGGATTGCTGGAATAGCATTAGCTATTCCTTGGGCAACGATATTTTCTATATCCTGCCTATTAAGAAATTGGTCTCCATTGTTTTGCTCAGATTGGTTAACCTCGTTAACTGGTTCATTACCAGCGTGTTCCATTTCGTAATTAATATATATAAGTGATTAGCACAAAATAAATAACAACCAAACACAATAAAACAATCACACATAATCACGTCAACACGTATAGCCAAAATTGTCGACTTTGCGACTTTCATATTTTTATATATTTTAGTATGCATCCGTACACACCAAATATATTACAAAAGTTTTTATTTTAAGTTATTTTACATGATTATATTTTTATTGATATTTATTATTATTTTATTATTATTAAACACGTAACCACACAACCACATATGATCCCGTCAGCTGGCGCTTTAGAAACGACGTTCCCTCTCGTCGTATTTCCATGATATCCTCTCCCCCACTTCCTGGATTCTATTTCCTGCGTCCACCAGTTCCTCGCCATAGTGGCGGAGTTCAGCCAAGTTTTCTGTGCTCATAGGTGGGTTTAGTGCTGGCTCGGGGTCTAACTGGGGGAAAAAGGTGTTAGGGTTATTTAAGAGATTCTGGAACTGCCAGTCAGTTGTCCACCATTCTTCTAGCTCTCCTGGTAGAGGTTGGGGGTTGATAATAGGATATGGGATAGCAGGTTCCAGGTTAACTGGAAGTAGTACTTCAGCTGGGTAATTGAAGAGGTTTTCATCGGCAGGTCCGATGAGATCGCTATTTGCCAATTGGCGGTCCAGCTCCTCCCACGGTGGCATCTCCTGGGCTTGCCCGGAACTTTCCCTAATTTCTTTTCCTTTTCCTTTATCCTTCGGATCCTCAGTCTTTATAACTTTCTGTACCGCTGGTTTCTTCCTACGTATACGCCTCCAGCCTACGAGTCTTCTTCTCTTTTTCGGCTTCGGTTTCTCCTGAGGTTGGGCTTGGAATACCACTGGCTCTTCAGTATCAGCTTGGTAGCCAGTGAAGGTACATGTGGTATCCATATCTGTGGTATGGATAGTAAAGTTTTGAAGTGCTTCTGATAGTTCATTCATGCTGTTAGCATACATGAAGAAACACACAAAATTTTAAATTAAAATTTTGTAAATTAAATTTTAAAAGAATCACAGAATAGAAATCAAAAAATTAAGTATTTCTAAATACTTAATTGGCTTAAATCAGTGGCTCTGATACCACCTTTTTCTGCCACGGCCCCCGTCCCGGTTTTACCCGGTTCAGGAGCCGCGGGACAGAAACCCGTGGTATTTATTCTTTTAGTTGACAGCGGAAGTTTAACAGGATCTTTTAAAACTTGAATATGTCCAATTATTTTATTTCATAATTTGGGACAAACCCCCGTAATTTACAATAGATGAATTTCACGAGGAAATACCCTGTTTTACAAAACATGTTTATTTATTTAACTGAGCCACCACTTCAAGCTTTATTAGTGTTCCGTAGCACTTTTCCTTGATTCATAGTAGGTCACCTGAAACATGTTTTAAAATTATTTTATCAGCGGGGAAATACTAGCGAGTCACTCAAATTTGATAAAACGACACATAGCTATGAATTACAGCATAAGAGCGGTTACAATTGCTACTATCTTATTTTTTATCTGGCGCCGTGTCACGGCCTTGTGACGATGGTCATACCACTATTGGGTCCTTTCACCCAAGTAGTGATGATTATCACTGTTAGGTTGGTGAACCTAACCGTGAGAGATTAGTAATGTGCACAATACCCCACTTGCCAGTGATTCAAGATAACCAAGACTTAATCCCTGTAATTATAACTTTTTGAAAACAATTTAGGTATAGTAAAACATTGTTCATAAAAGAGAATGACTCACATTGCAAGTTTAGACGGGCAGAGTTTAGCCTACTGATAAGCCTGATAACCTAATTTAAACAACAATGCATACGAAACTAGATCAGTAACTTAATACAACATTTACGATAAGTTCACGAAATCAAAACCCTCACAACGAATGACAAAGTATAGCCCTGATTTGGGCAGCACTTAAACATCCATCGTATCGGTTTCAATCAATCGGATATTGTATCGTAGCAGTGATCGAGTTAATACCCTGTATCGTAGCAGCGTCGTGACACCGTAAAACTCGTTTTTAGCATAATTGGGACGTTTTGAGAGTGAGATTTCGAACACAGAAGCAAGTCCCATGCACAGGCTACTTATAACAACATTTCAAGTTTCACGCGGCCCGCGTAAGCCTTAACATGGCTCTTACGCGGCCCGCGAGAGCCACCTAGTCTACAACTAGGGCTAGCGTGTCACAAGTAGGTCTGCCACGTGTGCGACACGTGGCTTGGAACGCTTATCCGGTCAACTTTAAGTTGACGCGGCCCGCGTAAGCCTAAGCTTACATTTACGCGGCCCGCCTAAATTAGAAATCCTTGTTTTCTTGGTTTTTCATGCACATTAGGGTTTCAGGGGTCCGGGTTTTCACTTACGGGTCGTTTTGGGGCATTTTTGCAGGTCCTTACAGTCAACATCATTAACCTGCAACATGTTTTAAAGTATAGTTCAATACACAAGTTATTGGCGAGCATACAAGTTTAATAATAACATAAGTATAAAAATGATTTAACGACACTTCTTCAATCGAAAGATCTGGAGCACCAATGCAATCTTCTCTAAATCAGCCAGCATCAACAGTTACAAGACCAAATACTAATGCGGGCCCACCCGTTCACGCTCGCACCAGTGAACACAATGCAGGCTTGCATTCTTACGGAACGGAAGATCTGCAGTACCAATGCAGTCTTCTTTTAACCGGCCAACCACAACAGTTACAAGACTAAATACCAATGTGGGACCACCAATTTATAATAATGCTTTCAATAACAATTGGGCAAATAACCGTATGTCTTCGATCCGACCAGCATTTAACCAAATGCCCCCAATGTATGGTAACAGGAGGCCTGCGGCTAAAACCAAAGCTCTAGCAAGAGTTATACCAATTGCTGCTTTGAATCCATATCAAGGTAAATGGACCATTAAGGCTCGGGTGAAAATGGTCATCTCCGGTGAAGGCTCGGACGAGATATTTGGCGGGTACTTATACTTTCACAAGCACCCAACAAGGAAGAGTTCCATCAAGAAACCTTTTGAAATATCAAAGCCCTTCATCAATACGATTGCTTACGAGCCAATAAGTCGACATCTGCTTGGGGTTTGGAAGCCCGAGTCCCCTTTTTGGATAAAAAGTTCATCAATGTGGCCATGAGCATCGACCCTGAAGCGAAAATGGTAAGATTATTAAGAACTTTCGTTAATTGCTTTGGTTATGATTTGGATTCAAAGTATCTAGCTTGATGAGGTTATATGTAGATCAATATGGATCAAAAAACAAATTGAAAAATGGATCCTTAGACGGGCTTTTGACGATGAAGAAAATCCGTATCTGCCTAAGGTACCAAAAACAGTTATTTGTTCTGAAAATTCACTCAGTTTTGTTCAAAGTTTTGCTTGTTTAACCGGTTTGTATACGCGGTGCAGCATATTTTGTATAGACAGAAAGAACAGTTTAGCGATGGAGTCAGATATAGTTGGATTGATGGACTCAAATCTCATGTCGAACAACATGTACATCAATATACACACATAGCCCCTTTTTCTGGATCATTTTGTTTTTCAGTTAATGAAGCAAAGACTATTGATATGTGCAGGTAACCAACAAAATGATACTTAATGCCGAGAGTATTTTCCCTCACAACACACCTGTCACGGAAGAAGCTTACTATTACCGACTGATATTCGAGTGGTTTTTCCCCAGGCAAGTTTCGGGCACTATTGTGCGATGAATCTAGTAACTCGAGTTTTTCAAATGTCTTATCCATTTTCCTTTTTTGTAGAATTCGGCTAAGTTGACTGTCCCGGGTGGAGCAAGTGTGGCTTGCAGCACTGCAAAAGCAATCGAGTGGGACGCTTCTTGGTCAAACAATCTTGACCCGTCGGGAAGGGCTGCACTCGGCGTCCATAATGCTGCATACAAGAAGAACTCGAGTTCGATTAGTTCGGCAAACTTAGCACCAAGCATCGTTGACTACGTGCAGCGAATGATGGATATTACGGGTCCTGAGCTTGTGATTCGGAGTTAACGGTTTATGGTTGAATAAATTAGATGAGCCGCAACGTGTTTTTATTATGTGTTGGTTGTAATTTGTGTGTGATAGCAACTCGATGTATAGCTTGGTTTCTTGGATAATGTTGTTTTTCCAGTTGTTGGTTTTGTGCATTATAATCTGCAAATAAATAAATAATGTTGTGAACGATTATATACTTGTTTCTTGTTAGGTTTCGTCTAAAAAACGTACAAGGCCCAATTCTGTATTGTAAAAATAAAAACCGGTCTAGGCTCATGGGTCCTAGCCCAGTATATACTAAAAATAGGTTGACGGTAAAGTTTACACATGAAGTCATGGCTAAAATAAATAAATAAAATATGAAATAAAAATCCAGAAATGAGTACGTTGCACCTAGAGGTGCACAAAATAATCAGTTAAATAACCATAGCTGGTTATTAACTGAAACCGTATCCGGTTAATAACCGATCGAGGAGTAACCAGTTAGTGGTTATTTTTAACCGTATGTTAGTAATCGGTTATGGATTTTTTTAGAACTAACCGGTTTTTAACCGATGTACCGGTTAAGCAGGAAAAAAACCAAATTTTGTTTAGATAACTAGTTAATTACCCAAAAATAAGCGGTTATTAACCAAACTGATTAAAACGAATAACCGAACAAGTTAAAGTAATAACCTGTTAAAACAAAAATAAGAAAATAACAGACAGTTAGTAATTGGAAATTGTTAACTGATCTCACAATTTTCATAATGCAAATGTAATAGACCATTCTAACCTGAATCTATTACTGTCATATCTCATTCTGACCCAAACCCATTTTTATCACTCTATTTGGATCTTAACCAAAATAACATTTTTTAAATGACTGGTCATGAACCAAACGCATTTCAACCCAACCCGCTAAATCTATTTTGCCAGGTATATTCGCAACCAAACTCTCAAAGGCTATGATTAATGAAATGAAATCTAAGGGGGTGTTTGTTATTTTAATATAAGCTTTTAGCTTTTTGAGGGTGTTTGGGATCCAAAATGAGTATTTGATTATATGTGATCAATCCCCTATTCATGGACAAGTGAAATGAAATCTAAGTGGGTGTTCGTTATTTTAATATAAGCTTTTAGCGTTTTGAGGGTGTTTGGGATCCAAAATGACTATTTGATTATATGTGATAAAAAAAATCATCCTCTAACTCCACATTTTTCTAAAACATGTAAAATATACTATTTCTTACTAATATTCCTTGTTAACTGTTTAAGCTTGATCTTGTGGATCCTGAAAGCAAGCTAGAAAGGCTACCTTGTTGATGTTAATCACTGATGTTTCTAACCGTGGTATCACATTACTTTATATAAGTGATGGATAGTTTAATGAAGTCTTGCTGAATCAAATTGTTAAGGGTTATTATTTGTTTATATTTGGTTACATTTAGAATGGTTTGTAATAATGCCTTTGTTCTAATAATTTCAATGTGGGCTGAGTATGAGTACTCACATGTATGGGGCCCGTTTGTTTAGCTGTACTTGAGATTTGGGCTTAACTTGGGGACACATGACATATCTAAGGTATGTTTGTTATTTTTTATTGTTATTTAAATATATTTATATATAAGGTCAAATAAATTACACCAAGATAGCCGGTAAGCGGGCAACAAGCTGCGCCGCTACCCCCTTTTGAATAGCGAAACCTAACCAAGTAAAAACGAAACCCCGATCTCTAGGAGACGAAATGTTGCTGTGAACAACCCGTTGGACCCGTTCAAGAAATCTGATGGCTTCTGGGGCTAGCGAGCCTAAGGTATCAAAGGCAAAAGGGATAAAGGAATGTTGATTATCCTCGCAGGCTTTGGCATGTTTGTCCATTTTCTTTGCTGCCGCCCTTGCAATCGCCTGACCAGGGACAAAACCTGTAACCCGAAAGCCTACAAGGGGGAAACCCCGGTAAGATCAACACAAGCGTGTTTACCTGCATCCCACCCGAAAACTAAAACGTCCGCGGGGCGCAATGTGGATCTTCCTTCCCTCGGATCTGTCAAAAAGTTTACGGGGGCTTCTTTCTTCACCGAGATCCCCGCCCGTTTGAGGATGTCCCCCAAGACATCCCGCACCCAGTCGTTCCTATACTTAAAACCTGGCAGTTCTTTACAGTGCAGAGCATGCTCCCCAAATTGGTCTAAGCAAGCTTTCCGGCAAATCGGGCATTGCTCATCATCAGGGAACAAAGGAATCATGAGCCGATATTTTAAGATAGCACGATATTCAACGGCTGACATCTTTTGGCCTAAGCCCTCGATGGGGATGACCGATAGAAAATCTTGGGCGTGGGGGCCCCGCAAGCATTCTAGGACGGCGTTCTGACGAGGGGTCGTACAGAAATCTGATCCAATATTCTGAGCGATACGACAAAACAGAGCACTCGCCAAAGTCTTCTGGGTCTTCGGTGGGGCGGTGTCCCTGTTAGCGAAACCGCCAATATCCAAATCCGGGAGGTGTCTATGCAACTCCCCCAGAGCCATATTATTAATTTTAGAATCCAAAATATGACTTTCCTAAAGTAACCAGATGTAGTTTGATTTCAAACTAATTCTGTTTTTCTTTAAAATTCAAAGAAAGAAAGTCCGAACATTCTATTACATTGATATTTACCCGAGAGGATTGATAAACTAACATAATCGGGTATGTTTCCCGCCCCGTACATAGCCCTAAACTCACCAACCTAAGTGATATGTTTCCCGTCGCATCGCGCGGGTAAACGGCTAGTAATATATATATATATATATATATATATATATATATATATATATATATATATATAGGGGGAGGTTCATTTGAGAAGAAAATTAAATTGAGAAGAAAAAGAACAAATGGTACAATTGTAAAACATTAAATAGTTTTTCTCTCATCTCATTTATTATTATTTTTGACTAATTAATTAGTCATAAAGACTATCATCCTACACACTAAAATTTTTGCCTAGACACATCAAAATTTATCCCACACGTTTTTGAAATTTATCCTACACATACTGAAATTTATCCTACACACCTCATACTTTATCCTATACTTTAAAATAATTTTTTTCTTCTTTGAAAAAATATTTTTTTTTTGAAAATAAGTTACAATTTTAATTTAGTTAGCTATTAAAAAGGAAGACTAACAATTAATGATCTATCTAATTTTACCAATATACCCTTACACCTATATTAAAGACAAAAATTAAATGAAGTAAAAAGAATCATTCTTATTGGTTGAAGATTGTTCTTTTTTATTCTTACAAAAAAATTCTTCTCATTTGAACCCTCCACTATATATATATATATTACTAGCCGTTTACCCGCGCGATGCGACGGGAAACATATCACTTAGGTTGGTGAGTTTAGGGCTATGTACGGGGCAGTTCGGTTTTGAGCCATAACCAAAACCAAATTCGCGATGCAACGGAAAACACAACACTTGTTGGTAATTCTAAGGGTGTGCATGAGAAGGTTCAGTTCAGTTGGGTCATAACTAAAATCTAAATTTTCGGTTAAGGTACTTCAAAACCGGTCATGGGGATTTAATGACGTTTGTGCACACACATATTAATCACATTCACATTTACACATCATCAATATCTGTATATAAATGCAAACATTTGACTCAAATATGCATGGAGGTGAATGTCAATCGAAAAATGACGTTGAAACCATTCATCCATAACTATAAATAAATGCAAAAGGTCTTCGTTTTCTAGTTAGTTAACCAATCGTCTTGTGGTATAATATTTACAAAACTTTATTATTTTATTTTTTTTTATTCTTGGTAAAGTTTTCGATTTAGCATCTATGTAGTTGTAAGTCTTGCAGATGTCAAATAAGTGACAATTTAACATAAAATTATCAACTACTTATAAAAACATTATTATAGTGTAATAATCTAAAACACAAATAATAATTGTGTGGATTTTCTCAAATTGTACATAGCTACAATATGGTGCTTTTATATACAATATAATAGCTTTAAAATGAAAGGTTAAACACCCTTGATAACAAATTTAAAAAAATTACTTCTATCAGCTTTAAAAAAGTGTGTAACTTTATTTTATATAAATATATGGAGAGAAAAGTACAATTCATGTATATTTTCAGTTTTAGAAAATTTGTACTCTTTACCAATATTTAGTTGGCCCACTTTTAGATATTACAAAAATTTAGCTGGACCATTCATGTAGATCAAAAAGTTTCTTTAAAATAAAGAAAAGTTTTATATAGTTAAACTATTTATTAACTTTCCCTTTAATGACCATAAAAACATCATTACAAAACAGAATAAATAGACCATAAAACATCATTAAGAAAGAAAAAAAATAGAACTTAATGTAAAACATACTTAAAAGAATAAATAAGTCTATTTCAACTCTCAGTTCTATAGTACTTGGTGAACTCATTGCAATATTCTACACAACATAGCTACATCTTTGACTTGCTACAAGAAACTTGGCATCTTATACAGGTCTTGCAAACCTCATCATCATCTTCATCCCTCTAAATTATATTCAATTTTTCATATATGCCATATCTTCTTAAGCTTGCTTGACCCATAGATGCTTCTTGACTTTATAGTGCATGCGCTGATGTGCAACGCTCATGCAATACACGTCACAAAGACTTCAATGAAATAGGCGACTGATAGTAGTTCCACCCACCTGCTGAACAATTTTTGGCAGTAAAAAACTGACAAACATAATAAACGAATATACCAACATAACTATTTTTCCCAACATTCAATTTGACATAAAACCAACTTTAATTTTAACATCCACTATGGTTGTTTCAGTCAAAAGTGACACCAAACATAATCTGAGCACCAATACAGAATTCCATATCTTCCCATAGGTGCTCACAACATGCCTCCTTAATACATGCGGATTGATAAACAGGAGAAACTGAAGTGGTAAATATCAGATGCCTACAATAAATGAAAAAAAGGAAGTAGTTTGGTGTTAGAAAATAAATACCTAATAAATCTTTACATAATATATGAGATAAAAAAAACCTAAAATTTTATAACCAAAGATTCTAGTACCCCTTAAGCTACGTTTTACCTGCTCTATTATCTCAATGGTTAGCATGGTATTGGTGGGATCACATAACAAGCCATATGCAACAACTACCAACATCATCATTTTCAAGTTCAAACTACATGTGTTCACCACTGATTTAAAAAAAAATCATGGCTGAACCACTAACTAAAATTCCGAAAAAAGATTAACCAAACAAGTTAGATTGGTTAACGGCCAAAATGGTTCCAAAAAAATATGTTAATAATAAAAGTTAACGACCGGTTCAAAGTTTAAAACTATGAACCGAACTGCTAAACCCAGTTTATCGAACAGTAAACAGTTAACTGCTTGAATCTCAAACTGCCCGACTTGTTGAAATTAATATGAGGTCCTAAAACCTACATTAACACTTAAGAAAGCATGAAACTAAAACCATAATGCTCAATATATAAATACAATCTGCAACTTACATAACTTCTATAAAGTATAGATCTAAAATTGAAACAAACGTTAATTTGGGAGTAAGTATCCCGCCTTTTTTTCACCCAAACATTGTAGATATCATCAGCGAGGAGCACAACGTGAACCTGCACAAAAATATAAAGCGTGGTTCATAAACTGTTGGCTCTTAGCTAATATTATAAGCATGCAGAAATACCTCTTTAATGGCATTCAATGTCCTTTGATTGGAGATATATAGCCACAATTGCAGCTTCATCATACAAGTATCTGAAATGGTAGTTACATGCTCCTGTGAAATTCCGAACTAAAAAAGCTGATATACAAATAATGTTGGGATTGAACCCTACCAGAGGAACAGATAATTAAAGCCAAAACTGGGTCAGAGCAGTGGATCAAGAATAAGCATATGTTACATACAAGTCTCTCCCCTTGAAAGTGTTTTCAACATATGCTGACCTCCTATCTACTGATCATGCAAACTACTGACTCACAACAGCTGCTCTAGTAAAGACCCGATGATAGAACTAAAGCTCTGCTGCTCAATCTACTGTCTTGAGTCAAGTGCTGCTGTTCCGGACACGCACTGCCGGGTTCACAGCAGTGGAAGGATGCAGCAACTGTTTAAGTGTCTTTTATGTAATGAAATGTAATAGCAGTAGTTAGTATATCAGAGTTTGTATAGATCAGAGGTTAGAGTTTGTTAGGAGGTTAGATGTCACTTTCATGGTGACGTCAGCTAAGATGCTCAGTGGTTTGCTAGTGCCTATAAATAGAACAGTGCTCTGTACTGTTCTATTAGCTCTTTGCAACACCGTCTTCTTTGCACGAACAAACACTGAGCTCTGGCTGAGGGGGAGTTTGTATTCAAGCATTACTTTGTAATCGTTATTGAAATTAAATTCAATCATTCGGTTCTTTGTTGAAAATGTCTTGATCAAAGCAATACTCTCGTTTGATTGTATGCAAAGTTTGTTTCCATATTAATTCCGCTGCACAACTCATCCATTTCCATTTTAATTCAAACAGAAAATACAATCAAAACCAAACTTAGATCCAACAATTGGTATCAGAGCAAGGACTGTCAAATTTGATTTAACAATCATTTTGACATAAATAGTTCAGCTCAAAATCGTTGATATCGATAGTTTGTTTGTTTGTGTTGAAAAACAGAGCAAGGTTTAATTACCATTAAAGTTGATTAATCAGTGTCTGTAAAACAACCAGGATGACGTCACAATCTCAAGATGATAAGAATAACATTGGCTCACTTTTTAAACCACCCATGCTTAAAAGAAATGAATACAACATCTGGGAGAGAAGGATGGGTCACATCCTTGCTCAACAGAACACTGGATGTTGGAGGTCTGTTGTTTTTGGTCCCCATGTTCCTACGGTGCCAAGTGCTGAGGATCCAAAGAAGTTCGTACCAAAACCTTATGAAAACTATACTGAAACTGATTTTCAAAAATTCTAACTGGATGCCAAAGCATTTAGCATCATAGCATCTGCATTACCAAATGAGATCTATGCTGGACTGTTACATTGTAACAGCGCCAAAGAGCTATGGGATGCTATGAAGGAACAGTTTGAGGGAACCGAAGAAGTCATTGAAAACAATAGGGAAATTCTGAATCAGCAGTATGAAACCTTCTGTCACATTAAGGGTGAATCATTGACCCAACAATTTGAACGGTTTAGTTGTCTCATCAGTGAGCTAAGGCTTGTTAAGGTTGAATTTCCAAAATCAACCCAAAATAGCAGGTTTCTTAGGTCGCTACCTGATAAATGGGACACAATTGCATTTGTGACTAGAAACTCTGTTGAGTTCAAAGATCTGACCCTGACCCAACTTCATGGTAGACTCCTGACCTATGAAAGGGAGTTGAACCAGAAAAAGAAGCTGCAAGAGTCTGGAAAAGCTACTGATGATTACTCATTCGGTAGCACAGCTCTTCTGGGCCAGGAAGACTCTGGTAGCAGTAGTAAGGAACGGGTTATAATCATTTCATTGATATAACAGCTGGTGGTAACTTTACCAACCCTGATCCTCACTCTGCAAATTATGCTTTCACTGCAAACATTGAAAACCAGATGTCAGATAATTTGTGCTTTGAACTCAATGATTTGCAGCATTTTGATCCCACTGACTTAGAGGAGATGGACATTTTGCATCAGCTGGCTTTGCTTAGTGTGAGAACAAGCAAATTCTACAAAAGAACAGGGAGAAAGTTCCCAGGGCTACATGGGAATCTAAGGGTTGGGTTGGATAAATCGAAAATCAAGTGTTACAAGTGCAATAGGCTAGGTCATTTCGCTAGGGAATGCAGGAGTCAAACTACTGGTCCTATAATCACTCATCCTAGCTCAAACCCTAGACCTCAAAATCAAAGCACTGTACACTATACCCAATATACCCCTGCAGCTCATGTTAACACTGCTCATTATGCTGCTGCCCCTGTGCCTGTGCATTATGTCCAAACCACTGTTCCACAGATTCAATATGTTCAAATCCCTGTCCGCCAGGTACAAGTGCAACCTGCACCTCAAACTGCTGCTCCAGCAGTGGTACAACCAGATCAGCAAAGCTTTTTCACTCAAGGCTTTGTTGACTGGAGCAGCATGCCTGATGAGCTTAGTGATGAAAATTTTGCACTCTATGCTTCTAATGAATCTTCTAATGATAAATTTTGTTTGATGGCATTAGAGTCAATACCAGAGGGGATTGAACCTGAAGGTGAACAGCTAAGTGATGAAACAGTGGATGAGGTGACTGAAGCAGTTGTTAGTGCAGTTGTTGGTGAATTGCTGCTGGGAGAAAATTCAGAAACCCTGATTGAACCACTGACAGACCCATGGTCCAAAGAGGACAAAGAAGAAGAGAAAAATGAGAAAGCAGGTAAGAAAGAAGAAAGAGCTGATGATGAAGAAAATCATCAATGTGATTGTGCAATGATAGCTGCTGCCAAGGTATCACCTCAAGTTCTTGAAAAACTGTGTTCTAACAATTGCATTATTGCTTTTGCTAACATCAAAGAGGTAAATGAAAACCTTCGGAATAAAATCTTAACTGATGAAGTCAAATTTGAAAGGTCTTTAAAAGAACTTAAAAACAAATTGACTGAAAAAGAAAAAGAGATCAGCAGTCTGAAAGAAGAACAAAGCATAACCAAAACTCAACTTCAAACTATGGTAGAAAAATACCAAGTTTGCAAAAAGGAGTTGGAGTCCACCCAGATCACCTGTGAAAGATGGGTGGAATCATGCAAAGGGTATGAGGTTATGCCTGAAAAACAGATAAAAAGCAATGTGAAATTTGGTGTTGGTTATAGAAAACATGATGATGAAAACACTGCTTTTGGAAAATCTGTTCAAACCACTGATGTAACCACTGAGTTTATTCCAACAAACAAGAAAGGCCAAGAAGTGAAAATCACTGATAAACTTGGTAACAAAATCACACTTGACAGACCAATGGGATCCTCTACTTTTGAGGAGCTTGAAGATTATCAGTTTAAACCAAAATGGTCTGATGAGTGTGATATTCTTGAAAATTTTAAGCCCATGGACTTTACATCAACTGATGGAGTTAAAGCTCCAAAAGCTAAAGTCATACCTCTCAAGGACATCCCAACAGAGGTTAAAACCTCTGCTGCAAAGGAGTCCGAAAAGAGAAAGAAGAAAGAAAAGATCAATAACTTGTTTTGTGAATTCTGTGAGAAAAGGAATCATCTAACAAAAGACTGTTTCCATTTAAAAGCTTATGATTTGAACAAAACAAGTGTCATTGTTTCAGCTGAATGCTGCATTGTTTGTGGTAAAACAAACCACAAAACTCAAGCATGTGTGTATCTCAAAAACTTTGATGTGAAAAAGAATGAGTACATTGCTAAAACATCCTTGAGTCCATCAACATCATCTGTCAAATTCACCAAGAACCAACCACTGTTTGTGCCAGTTCAAACAGCTGTCACAAAACAGCTGAACCAAACATCTGTCAAAAGAGATGTTCAGGTTACTGATGCACCCCCTGCCAATCAGTTCAGAAAAGGCAAGGAAAAACAGTCTTACCAAAGGATTCCACACGTTTATGAGGCCTACAAAAGGCCCTCTAAACCTAAAGTGAACAGGCATCCTTTTGGTTACCAACAGGTGATTTGTCAAGACCCCCCAACAGTGGTTAGCAAGAAACAGTACTAAAACTGTCCAAACCCCTGACTTAACCACTGTCCATCAATCTGCATCCATCCCAGACACTGTTGAGACCCCATCCAAAGCCCTGTTGGCTTTGGAGACCCTAATGAACTAATCCTTTTACTTCATGCGCAGGGAGCTTCTGCATGCTTTGATAGTCTTTGGTATGTAGATAGTGGAGGCTCCAGGCACATGACAGGATGTAAAGCCCTCCTCAAAGACTTTAAAATCCATGGAGGGGGTGATATATCCTTTGGGAATAATAGTAAAGGGAAAGTTCTGGGGTCGGGTACTGTGCAGTCTGGAAATGTAAAATTTGAAAATGTCAATCTAATAGACAATCTAAAATTCAACCTTCTGAGTGTATCTCAAATGAGTGACAAAGGGTTTGGGTCATTCTTCACAAAAGATTGTTGTAGGATTGTTGGACCAGAAATGGTCAAAAAGATTGAAGCAATAATCAGAACTGGTCAAACTAAACTTGTTGCTCAAAGAAGTGGCAATGTTTATGTTGTTGATATGTCTAAAGAATGTCCCAGAGCTGATGCCTGTCTGTTCTCAGCTGCCTCTAACAAAGAGACAGAACTTTGGCACAGAAGGCTGGGGCACACAAATCTTAAGACAATCACTGAAATTTCAAAAAATGGTTTGGTGAGAGGCCTACCACAAAAATTGTTTTCATGTTCTGAACATTGCATTTCCTGTTTAAAAGGAAAACAACATAAAAGTTCTTATAAGTCCATTGAAGAGTCCAAAACAACCCAGTGTTTGCAAATGCTACACATGGATTTGTTTGGCCCAGTTAATCACGAGCCTCAAGAAGAAAAGATAATGTTTGGTTATTGTTGATGACTTTTCTAGGTTTACATGGACTTTCTTTTTACACTCAAAAGATGAGACTGCAGGCATTTTGCAAGACTTTGTGACACATGTTGAAAAGCAATTTGACCTTCCAGTGAACAGCTTCAGGAGTGACAATGGCACAGAATTTAAAAATAAGGAGTTGGATGCCTTCTGTGTGAAGAAAGGGATTGTAAGGCAGTACAGCATCCCTAGAACACCAGAGTAAAATGGGGTAGTTGAAAGAAAGAACAGAACATTGATTGAGGCTGCCAGAACCATGCTTGCTGATTCAGGTTTGCCATTAACTTTCTGGGCAGAGGCAGTAAACACTGCCTGCTATGTCCAGAATAGAGTTTTAATAAACCCCAGGCACAAAAAGACTGCTTATGAAATTCTGTATAAAATCAAACCACTGATCTCATACTTCAAGGTGTTTGGCTACCCATGCTTTATTTTGAACTTAAAAGATTCCATTTCAAAATTTGCAGCCAAAATTGATTGTGGTTATCATCTGGGATACTCAACCACTGCCAAGGCCTACAAAGTGTTTAATACACGGACCAAGGTAGTGGAGGAGACCTTGAATGTAAAGTTCAATTAACTTTCATCAATGAAAATCCCAGCAAATCCTGCAGATCTGTTTGATCTTGAAAAATTTACTTTTGAAAATACTGCTGTCAAGACTAACAGTGCAGGTCCATCAGAGGATTCAACACCAGATTATGGATATGAAATCATCATTCCTTAAAAGTGTGTCAAACTGGGAAGAGCATCAGATGTTCAAAACAGCTGTCAAAGCTCAACCACTGCTACCTCAACAGTTGTTGACCAAAGTAGCCCATCAACCACTGCTTCCACATCCTCAAACACTGCTGACAAAAGTCCCCAAACAGTGGATAAAAGTCAGCATGTGTCCACTTCATTACCTCCAATTCCACCACCTTTTGATGCCACTGCTGGATCATCAAAGTCCCCAGTAGTGGTTAGCTCAGATGATACACATTTGCAGCCTTCACCAACAAATGCCATCATACCATACCAAGGAGATTTAATCTTCTTGAGATCTCATCCACCTGATCAAATCATTGGCAACATAAATGAAGGGGTGCTCACAAGAAGCCAAACCCAAAACATTTGTCTTTTTACTGGTTTTCTATCACTCCATCAGCCAGTCAAGTACAAAGAGGCACTGAAAGACAACAGCTGGGTAGAATCCATGCAAGAGGAACTCCAACAGTTTAAAAGACAACAAGTATGGGAGCTTGTACCACTGCCAGAAGTGGTTAGTCCCATTGGCACAAAGTGGGTCTTCAAGAACAAAATTGATGAAAGGGGTATTGTTGTCAAGAATAAAGCCAGGCTTGAGGTTCAAGGTTACAGACAGGAAGAGGGGATTGATTATGATGAAACATTCGCCCCTGTTGCAAGATTGGAAGCCATTAGACTGTTCCTGGCCTTTGCAGTCAACCACAACATGAAGGTGTTTCAAATGGATATCAAAAGTTCTTTCCTCTATGGTACAATTCAAGAAGAGGTATATGTTTGTCAACCTCCAGGTTTTGAGGATCCATTTTATCCAGATCATGTCTACAGGCTAAACAAAGCCTTGTATTGCCTGAAACAAGCACCAAGGGCCTGGTATGAAACTCTTTCCAACTTCTTACTCTCAAATGGTTTCAAAAGAGGTACCATTGATAAAACACTGTTTCTAAAATGGAGAGGGAAGGATTTAATGATTGTCCAGATTTATGTGGATGACATTATTTTTGGAAGCACATGTAACTCAATGTGTGAAGAGTTTAGAGAACTCATGACAGCTGAGTTTGAAATGAGTGCAATGGGTGAGCTGCAATGCTTTCTTGGTCTCCAAGTTCAGCAAATGCAAAATGGAACTTTCATTCATCAAAGCAAATATGCTAAAGAACTTTTGAATAAATTTGATATGAATGATTGTAAACCATGCAGCACACCCATGGCAACAAATAAGCTTGTCATGTCTGATGAAAAGGATGAGCTGATTGACCAAACTTTATATAGAAGCATGATTGGGTCTTTATTGTACTTAACTGCATCTAGACCAGACATCATGTTTGCAACATGTGTCTGTTCAAGAAGTCAATCAGCTCCTAGAAAATCAAACCTCATTGCTGTAAAAAGGATCTTCAGATACATAAAAGGTTCTCCCACACTTGGTATCTGGTATCCAGCTAATGGGAATATCAAGTTTTCAGGCTTTTCAGACAGTGACTTTGCTGTATGTAACACCACAAGGAAGTCCACATCAGGAGGGTGCCAGTTTCTAGGTGATTGCTTAGTTTCATGGCAAAGCAAAAAGCAAGCAGCTGTTTCAACATCCACTGCTGAAGCTGAATACATTGCTGCTGCAAGCTGTACAGCCCAACTCCTGTGGCTTCAAAATCAGTTGCTGGATTTTGGTATCACTGCCTTAAAAACACCACTCATGTTGGATAGCCAGGCAGCAGAAAATATCATCAAAAATCGAGTTTCCCATTCAACCACCAAACACATCGACATCAGACATCACTTTGTGAGGGATTGCTATGAAAAAGGTTTGATTTCTCTGCATCATGTCCCAAATAAAGACCAGCTGGCAGATGTGCTCACAAAAGCACTAGATACAGCCACTTTTGAAAGCTTGGTCTCTAGAATTGGCATGCTAAACATGGAATAACAAGAGAAATCTTGTTTTTCTATGAATAAAGGCATTAAAATGTTTTCAGAAAATCAAAAATCCATCCTTAAAAATAGCTAAAAATGAAGTTTTCATTAAAATCCTTAAAAGTCTGCCATAACCACTGTTTGTTCAAAAGTCTGCTCTACTTCAAAGTCTGCCCACTGCTGAAAGCCATCCTCTGTTCTCTCATTTTTTGATAAACTCTGTTGATCAAAAGCAGTGTCTTATCCACTGATATGCTATCCACTGAAAATGAAAATCATCCACTGCTTCCATTTTACCGTTTCAACCACTGCCTTCATCAGTAACTTTCATAAAAGTACTGTCTTTCATTTCTTCAGAGTTTGGCATGTGGGCAGTACATAGTGGTCAGTACTTTTATAACCGCTGCCACGTCAGCCTTCACTTTTTCCCCTATAAAACCCCCCACTTCACACCAAAAACAGGGTTTTACTGTCGAATTGAATTCTCAAAAATTCCTTTCTCAAAGCAGTTTTTCTTCACATTTCTTCACAAATTTCTTCGATCATCATCTCCAAAATGACAAAATCGAAGCCATCTGCAAAACCCACTTCCAAATCATCGTCGAAAGCGGCCTCTCAAAAGGCCAATACCACTGAAATCCCACACAAACCATCTCACAATCCTCTGGGTCTTCTCGCAAAACCCGGCACCACAGATGATTTCGACTCCATCATTACCAAAATGACTAAATCAAAGTACAAAACTTTGTTAATAGCCGATGCACCAATTTACTTGACAACCCAAAGGGAGTTTTGGAAGAATGCAACCCTTGAAACACAAGGAGACGCTGTAATAGCCATTAACTCTACTCTAAAGGGAAAACCTGTCAAGATTACACCACAGTCAATTTCAGAGGTCTTTCAACTCGAGGATCAGCAAGGTAAAATTTCTTTCCCTAAAAACGAGTTGAAAATTGACTTCATTGAGAGAGGGTATGCAGACACAATGATGAAGAAAGCTACCTTACAAAAAGGTTTCTTTCCTTCTGCAACAAGATTTTTATTCCATACCCTCCTAATGTGTGTTTCAAACAAAACCACTTCTTTTAATGAAATACCATTAAAGATTCAAAATCTGGGATATGCTATTCTTCAAGAAGAAAATTTTAATTATTCCCGGGAAATCTTTAATGATTTGGTTAATAATGTTGAAACAAAATCATTCCTACTGTTTCCAAGGTTTCTAAGTTATTATTTTGAAAAGAAATTCAGTAAGGATGATATTGCTGTAATAAACCAAGGTGATTATATTCAAATAAACAGTTTAACTACTGAAACTTTTTCAAGAATGTTAACACCTTGCAAAACACAAGCAGAGGTGCCTGAGCAGATTTTAGCAGCTACCACTGCTCCTTAGGTATCTGCTGCTGAGCCCACTGCTCAAGGTGATCAAAGTGGCAGCACAATTGCTTTGAAACCCACACCTAAAATCACCAAAAAGCCACAGAAAAAGAAAAATTCAAAACCCCCCAAACCAATAAAAAAGGCAACTCTGGAAGATGAGATACCAGAGCAAATGCCTGTGACAACACAAAAGTTACAAGAAACCACTGCTGCTTCTTCCTCACAGCAGTTGGTACAAATATCTCAACCCATAACCAATACTCCTCCTGCCTCTTCACAAAAAGAACAGGTTGTACACATAGGGCCACCACATCATGATGCTCTGAAATCACTTGGTTTCATCATCTACAGCTCAATGCCGGGAGCAAATACAGTTTCTACACCAAACCTCACATCCACAATTCCCTCACCAACAAAACTGCTGTTGGATACAATTGATTTGAACCAGGCACTAACCAGTCCTTCTCAATCACCTATCAATGAGAACATACCTCAACAAATGACTGGGTCTGATGTATCAATCTTTGCTAACCCACCAACACAACCTGAGGAGGTTACACCCCTTGAGTTACATGTAACTCTTGGTGGTAGTCCAAGTGAAGCAGCCACTACAACTGTTGAACCCACTGGTTTACAGTTGGACAGTGGTTACATTAATAAGACTTCCTTGGAGGCAATTCCTTACATAGCACCTATGCCAACCACCAGTGGATTTAATTATCCTACTGGCAACATCAAAAGGTTGTCAAGTGTTGAAGGAAGAAGACCCGAGTACCAAGAAAAAGGGGCATCAGTGGTTAGTGTTTGGAGTACACTCCCTACCTCAACCACTGATAAAACCACTGATAGTGGGAAATTAGATGATCCCATTAAATTGGGTGATGATTTAAAATATCAGGATTTGACGGAAAGAATTGAAAAGTTGGATACATCTGTTACAGATCTTAAAACTATGCTACAGCAGGTGTTGAAAACACAAAAGATGCAATCCACTGTTGTTCCACCTCAAGCACCTGCTCCACCACAAGCTTTTGCTACAAATGAGCTCTGGAACCTTTTCCAACCTTTTCTCCAACAACAAAAAGAAATGGCTGATCAGCAACATGAACTTCATGTCCAAAAGCTGAGAAACATTTTGGAGTCTAGGTACAAGAACACTCAAGCAGATATTAAGGCAATCAAGGCCAATTTATTGGAAACCACTGGCACTGCTCCTCCAACAGTACTTTTCATTGATCAACTCCCAGAAGATAATGCCAAAAAGGGGGAGAAAATTCAGGAGTGGAAGAAGAAAGGAATAGATGATGGTCTGTATATTGAACCTGAGAAGGATGCTATGACCAGAAAAATTCCATTGCCAGATGATAGTAAAAAGGTTAATGCTACCCAAGAAGCACTTGATGAAGGAGTAGCAAGTGTAAAGAGGGATAGAATGGCAAAGGATATTTCAAGATGGAATGAGGAGAAAAGAGCCTTCATGGAACTGTATGCGCAGGGTTGTTCTGGATCAAAGGATACTAAAAATCCTAAGACAAAAAGGAAACCTAAGTCCATCCCATCCAGATTTCCAAAGCCTCCAAAACCACCATCCAAAAGCCATCAGCATCAAACCTCCACCCAAACAGCTGCTGTAACTCCTGCTGTATCAACTACTGCTGGTACTTCAGTTGTTTCAACATCTGTTATCACTTCAACACACACCACTTCAACACACACCACAACCACTGCTTTACCACTACCATCACCACCAAAAACAAACTCACCACCACTTTCTCCTGCCAAAAAGCAGAAGACAACAGATGTTACAACATCTGTTGTAATGACAACAGTGGTTGAAACACCAGTTGTTTCAACAGCTGCTAGTCAATCACAAATCACTGCCACTCAAATCACAACAAGTGTTCCATCCAAAACATCATCAGACCCTCCTCAAACAAAAAGGAGAAGGCTAATTCTCAAAGATGATGATTATTCACCACCACCAACATCTTCAAAATCCCTGTCACTTGTCACTATTCCAAAACCCATACCTCTCTCTTCAGCTCAAATTCTAAAACCACTGCCTCCTGCTGGTGTCTCATTTCCTCTAGAACTCATTGCAGTTAGGGAAGAAATCAAATCCTTTTATTATGAGGATGATCCAGCTAAAATGAGTTTGCCATCAGTTGAAGGATATCCTAGGCCTAACAATATCGAAGAATATTTAAAACTCAAGGCCAAGCAAGCAGAGGATATTGCAATCAGAAATAAACAAGGGAAATATGATAGAGAATTTCCACAAAACTATCAGTTTCTACTCACACAGGTCAGAGCAATGGACCAATTTGCCAAAAATGTATGTCAGCAAATCTCTGAAAAGGCAGATGAGTCCTTGAGAAAAGACTACATTGAGAATATCATGACCTATAAGAAATACAAGGGGGAGAAACACATGTACAAAAACTGGACCATTCCTGAGCTTGAAAAAGAGGCAGCCAGGATTCAAGAAATGATCAAAAATAAGGTCAAGCAGACTCCTCCTGAAAAGCTCAAACAATTTGAAGCTGAGAAGGCATTAAAGTTGAAGAGAATGAAAGAGGAGCTGATAGCAGCTGATTATGGGTCAAATAATTCTGTGTCAAAGTGGGGAGAAGATAGGGTCAGGGCTACCTACAAAAGGTTAGAGGAACTTAGAAAGAAAGATCCAAAAGTTCCACAAAAGCCTGACTATTCTAAAGCAGAGGTTTCAAAAAGACCACCAAAGCTGCAAGCTAAAAGAATCACTGCTCCAGCTGGTGCTGCCATCTACAAAAGAAGGAGCCAAAACCAGTCGAGTACTGAAACAATTCAAGATCTAAAAGCTGGAGATGCTATTGTAAAAGCAGGCATTAAATTAATGATAAAAGAAGATCTTGAATTGGACCAATCTGCAAGTGCTGCTCAGCCAGTCATGAATAGGCCAGCCTCACCAAATACCTCTGCAAATAAACATCTCCCAAGAAACCCACCAGACTCAAAAATACAAAAGTGGGAAACTGACAAACAGACCTACGTATTGACTTTGCTCAGGTCTGGTGGAGAAGTGAAGAAAATATCAAGGGAACAAGCTCTTGGCCTGAGTCTTGAAGATTTGCAGGATCTCCTTGATCTTCCACTTAGCAGGGATGATGATGACACAGATGCCCTAGACTTTGAATTACAATTTAAAGGTCAGATAAGGGAACTGCTGATGAGGCAATAAAGAATTCCACAATAATGAAGAGTTTTGCCATTATCTGTTCCAGGGGGAGATTGTTGGGATTGAACACTACCAGAGGAACAGATAATTAAAGCCAAAACAGATGTTACATACAAGTCTCTCCCCTTGAAAGTGTTTTCAACATCTGCTGACCTCCTATCTACTGATCATGCAAACTACTGACTCACAACAGCTGCTCTAGTAAAGACCTGATGATATAACTAAAGCTCTGCTGCTCAATCTACTGTCTTGAGTCAAGTGCTGCTGT
Organism: Helianthus tuberosus; assembly: GCA_030545235.1. NCBI lineage: Eukaryota > Viridiplantae > Streptophyta > Magnoliopsida > Asterales > Asteraceae > Helianthus > Helianthus tuberosus. The sequence continues at coordinate 66,190,366 of CM060441.1, forward strand.
TCCGGACAAGCACTGCCGGGTTCACAGCAGTGGAAGGATGCAGCAGCTGTTTAAGTGTCTTTTATGTAATGAAATGTAATAGCAGTAGTTAGTATAGCAGAGTTTGTATAGATCAGAGGTTAGAGTTTGTTAGGAGGTTAGATGTCACTTTCATGGTGACGTCAGCTAAGATGCTCAGTGGTTTGCTAGTGCCTATAAATAGAACAGTGCTTTGTACTGTTCTATTAGCTCTTTGCAACACCGTCTTCTTTGCACGAACAAACACTGAGCTCTGGCTGAGGGGGAGTTTGTATTCAAGCATTACTTTGTAATCGTTATTGAAATTAAATTCAATCATTAAGTTCTTTGTTGAAAATGTCTTGATCAAAGCAATACTCTCGTTTGATTGTATGCAAAGTTTGTTTCCATATTAATTCCGCTGCACAACTCATCCATTTCCATTTTAATTCAAACAGAAAATACAATCAAAACCAAACTCAGATCCAACAAATAAAGGTAAAGATAAGAATTGTGGGTTGTTTACATCAATAAGACAATAACTAATCATCTATTTCTATATTGATTTATGATGTTGCCTCCGGGTCAAATGAACTTTGGGTTGTGCTTTTACCTCAAACGGGTCAAATATACTTTCTATGTTGGAAATTATTACCTTTCTGTATCAAACTATCAAACAAATATAATTTGTGGATCAAATCTGCAACATAAATAAGCTAATAATAACCATAAAAAGTAAACTAAATGTATTTGAAACATAATTAGGTTACCATCATGTGCATATGGCCAAGCGAGAGGCAAATTGCCTAAACAAACAAAATGTGTTCGCGATTCATTAATTCCCATGGATTATTCTGGAAATTATAAACATGACGTAAATGCTGTTGAATACGCTTTATCACTTCTGAAACTATCTCGGCATCTAGTGAAAGCTTCAGTTCAGAAATGTTTGGTTCAGATTATGCCACTCGCCAGTTTCAACCCATAAAAAACTACCCATTTGAAACCACCCAGTTACTTACAAAATAAAGTACAAATTCTAGTTTTTGTGATCATATTTAAGACCTTAACTACTTCAAATATGGAAAACGGATTTATACAGAAACTGTTTTGGGTCAGCCCATTCAACCCATACAAAAACTACTATATTTAACCACCAAAATACTTACAAACTGTTTTGGGTCAGCCCATTCAACCCATTTCAACCCATACAAAAACTACTATATCGCCACCCTCATAAATTTAAATTATTTTCAGGTTAGTTCATGTATGCCAATATAGTTATTAAAGCGAGCGCCCAGGCGCGCTTAGGCGCAAATAAGGCGCCTGGCCCAACAAATCGCCCTGAGTGCGCCTCGCGCCTTTAATAACTATGACTATAAAGTGGAATGGCTAAAATTGAAAAAAGAACTGACAGTAATTACTGGCTACTTGCTAGCTTCAAACGATTTCACGACGATTGATCTTGTTAATGAGGACGGTAGTGATATACGACCTTTCAAAACAATTAACATAAATCAGTATGGTGTGCCAAATAAGAGCAATAAATGACCTTAAAAACAATTAAAGTAGGGGTGCAAACGAGCCGAGCCGAGCCTTACATTAATCGAGCTTAGCTCGCAACAATTTTCTGAAGCTCGAGCTCGAGCTCGATTCGAGCCTTTGATTTGGGCTCGAGCTCGGCTCGCTAATAAAACTAGAAACTCGAGCTCGGCTCGAAAGCTCGAATTAAATATATTTGGCTAGAGTTTAAACAAGCAAAAGCTTGGCTCGAGCTCGGCTCGGCAGTTTGAGAACTCTAATGAAAGAAAAACATTTCGACCATTCAAAACCAATAAAAAAATTCCATGCCGGTACCGGTACAAAATAGACAAACACATATTTTAAATGACTTGAGCCATAGATACATATCAAACTAACTTAAGATAACTAAATATCATACGAAGTTAGTTACGAAACCAATACAAAAAAACTTCCAACCAACTTAAAATTACTAAATTATCAAATTAACTTAAGATAACTAAATATCATACGGAGTTAGTTACGAAACCAATACAAAAAAACTTCCAACCAACTTAAAATTACTAAATATCATACGAAGTTATAAAACCAACAAAAAATAACTTTAACCCATAGGAAGTTTTGAGACAAAGTTGATAACGAAATTTTCCGTCTTCTCAAATTTCCATAGCCAATTATCCACAAAAGTATGTCCATAGCTTTTTTTTTTACAAAAGTTTCTATAGCTTGTTATCCACAAAAGTTAGACCTGAAACAAATGTTACCCAAAAGTTAGACCTTAAAGTTATAACTTTATTAGCACATTAGAATAAAGCACTACCCAATTGTTAGTACATAAAAATAAAACACGACCCACATCGACTACGATTCTTTGACCACTTTTGATTTTCATAATATGCATAAAATACTAACCCCTAAATATAAACCAACACCTTTACACTATTGCACCTTCTATCTCCATAACATAACCTCAAACCTGTAAAAAATGATTATATGATTGATTATAAATCTACTCAAACCTATAAAAGAAGAATTATATGATTGATTATAAATCTATAAATACTACAAATGAGCCCACAAATATATGTACCTTAGTTTAATCTTTCTTCCCACTAGGTAGTAAAACCTCACATGGCATTTCATCTTTCTACAAAAACAAAGTCAGCAACTTAAAATTATAAAATATCAAACAATATATTTTTAAAAGCTTTCTAATGTACCTTGATTTTCTTCTTAACTCCATACATTTGCCTAATCCTTAAGACATTTGTAGATTCCATCTACAATATCAAGACCAGTACGAGGAGGCGGAACATGTACAAAACTCAACACACGTTTCTGTAATCTGCCATGTACAATTAAAAATTTAGTATAATATAAAAATAACAAAAAAATATAAATTGATAAAAGAAAGAACTAAAAGTATAAGGGTTTCATTAAACCTCCAAGTCCTATCAATGAAGTGACTAGTGATGACCATATACTCAATTTTCTGATGAGACGACTTCCAACAATCGGTTGTTAAACTAATATTTGAAGCTTCCTTTACAAGCCCTTTTAATTTTTTCTTCTCATGATCATATACCATAAAGCAATCAGCCTTTATTGTAGTTCTACTTACCCTCTCAAACATCGGATTTGCCATCTTCATCATGTAAACAAACATGTCATCTTCAACAGTGGTAAATGGTTGCTCAGTTGCCATTAACTAGTGTGCCATCGATTCCCTCATCTTGTTAGAATCATACTTTGCGTTAGGTCCAATCAATGGAGAAGGCTTATTAAATGGCGTATCCTTGTCAACTGGCTGAAAATTTAACAATTGTTGAGTTCTCATGAATTGTTGGCGCTTAGTGCAAACCTCCATGTGTCTTTTCCATGTTGTTGTAGGCTTGCCACTACTTACTGCCAATAGTTTCTTACAATGAATGCATTTGACCTTTTCCGTCCCACATGGAAGAGTCACTTCAACAATTTCATCCCATATTGTTGATTTCTTTTGACGTTTAGCCTTAAGTTGCACATCATCTTGGCCACCAGGATCATCGTCTTCTACACTTGCATTCTCATTGACATTTTCATCATGAGGTACATCTTGGTTCTCGTCTCCATCGAGGTTAACATAATCCTGTGTCGACTGATTTTGAGCTCCTTGCTTCCCTTGAGTCGATGGGCGACATTGATTTCTCTTAGTTCCTTTTTTCATTGTGATATCTCCAAAAGAGAGAAAAAAAAGTTTAATTTAAAAAAACCAAAGTATTTCATTGACATGAAAATAACCATTTTATTAACTGGATGATGACAAGGTAGACTTTATTAGACATGTATGATAACTTATATGGAGCTAGCAAGGAGAATATTAAACATTCATGTTAAAACTTGAAACTAAATTAATAAAGTATACTTGTAAAGAAACTTATAAACAAACGAACATGCTTTATATTGCCTTTTGATAACTCCAAACAATGTAGATACAACACAGGCAAAAAAAAAAGATACAAACAGAAAGAAACACAAGCAAAAAAATATATTGAAGTATCATTGTTATTTTGACTGGGATTTATGAAAGTATCCTTATTATTTTGTAGTTTTAGAGCTGGGAGTCTAAAAAAAGTCATTTGACTTTCAAGTATAAAATCAAAGGTGACTTCAGGCAAGCCCCCACCGATTCAATTTCAAAATATTGCAAAACAGGGATTTCAAAATAATATTATTGATCCTAAATAACTCTCACATGCCAATAATTAACAGGATACGACTTTTTTAAAATGACATTTTTTTATTTCAACCATTTTTAAAATAAACCTACCATAGAATTATTACTTATTTTTCATGACAATAAAAAGATATGGACAAAATGAAAAACGTCTAAGCTTCCATTAACTCATTCACTATCTCAAAAATCAACCGGCATTGCACCCTCTAACACATTCACTATCTCAAACATCAACTCCCCAAATTTGGTTTGTTAGGGTTTCAACAAGATACATTGAACCAACAAATAGTGAAGAACAACAAGATAAATCAAATTTAAAGATGATGATTAAGTACAAACCCGATGATGAAGCCGTCAATTCAACTTTTGGGTTTTAACCTAGGGCGCCAAAGAGAAACACCGTAACTTCAAAGATGTTGTAAAGGTGAAATTTAGTGAATGATATTAGGTAAGTGAACAAGGTGGGGTTTATGTGGGTGAACTGGTGAAACGTAGTGAAAGGCCCAAGCCCAAAACTAATTTAGTAAATACATTACACATGGGCTAAAATGTTTGGACTGGTTATTATATTTATTGGCTTAAAATAACTAAAGCTCGATAAGGCTCAATGAGCCTTTTTGAGCCTTACATCCAAAGCTCGAGCTCGGGCTCGATAATTAATTGAGCTTTATTTTAGGATCGGGCTCGGGCTCGAGCTCGATAAGGCTCGGCTCGTTCGAGCTTTTTATCGATCCGAGTTCGAGTAGCTCGCGAGCTACTCGGCTCGTTTGCACCCCTAAATTAAAGACATCAAATATATTACAATGTAAAAGACACCAAAAATCAGTTGTTATACCCATGTTAGGTAGCAAATACTTGAAAGGTGACTCTCTGGTTCAGTGTGACTCAGTTAACTGGACTTTGACCCATCTCCAAGCAGCCCCTTTCTGTCCATCAAAAACCCTAACACAAACCATTTTCTAGTGGCGTAATCTTGCCTGAACACGTCTAAACCGTCGTTGGCTTGCTACTGTTGGTATGTTCTGCCCATTACCGGAATCTGATCGAAACCCTAGAATGGGTTACCAAAATCATACCTGAGGTGTAGTTGTCTTTGATTTGAACAGAAAAAGCTAGTTGAGACTCTTATTGACAGGACCAATATCATTTCCACTCTACTCTAGTGCTTCTTCCAGAAGCTAAAAACACAGTTAAGTCTTTCTAGTTAGAAAATAGAATGTCAGTGTTGTAATTAGTAACAACTTAAAAAAAAAACTTAACTTGATTCAGGCATAGACTATGTAAATGACATACGTATGAACACAACTCATCACCCCAAACAAATGATAATACAACCGCCTCTAGATTCTATCAAACATATTATTGAATTGGAAAAAAAAACACAATTTGCGTACAAGAGTCAGGAATCCATCACACATATAAATATTGGTGGATCTAGGTTTAAAGTTGATAAAACCAAATTAAAAAAATTGCTAAATCTTGGGTTCTAAGCAAATTATCAGTGACCAAAAGACCATCATATAAGTCAAAACATACGAAACCATCTTTAAGATACATGTATTAGTTGTCTGCAAGCTTGTTCCCATGGAGGATAGATGTGTCCCTGAAAAATTTGAGGGCTAGTTCTTACACGACTCAACTTGCAGCTTCTTAGAAAGGTTTCTTCATAGCCAACACAAAACACAATTACTAACATAAACTAAAACACGCAATGAGTGATGAAAACTCAAAATCTTACCTTAGGGTTTGTCAAGTGTCTAGAAACCCAAACAACTTAAAATCACCATCTGTGCCTCCAAAAGTCACCGGAATTCTAAAAGCAGAGACAAATCAATAGTTTGCACATATAATACCGTCGACATGATAGTAAAATACCTGAGATAGCTGGAAATGGGGACATACACCCTATACCGTCGCAGATCTGGTCAGAAATGGAACATAATGTACCGCTCCGTCATGGCTCTTGGCCAAAAAATGGTTGTGGTCATCGGTGGTTCAGCTACTGATGGCTATGCCTTCGCCGGAGGCCTCGAATCATACAGCGGATGGAGGAGAGTGGGTAGGCAGAGATCTCAGAAAGAGAGAGAGAGATTGTGAGAGAATCCACCTATAATCAAAGTAAAACAGAGTAAGAATTATAGAAAACAACATGAGATATTACCTTACTTGAAGCGAAAATGATGGAATTTAAGGGTGAATCGCTAAAGAGGGAGTAGATCCAGCTGGAATTGAAGAGAGAGAGAACGGAGGAAGAGAAGATGTGGGTTTGATTTGAAATTTGAATTAGGGTTTTTTTTTTTTTATCTTGGAGATGAGCAAGGGATTCAAAATTTGGACTAAAACAATACTGGCCGCCTAAAACATGTTGAAAAGTTGGTGTGCTTTGAAGCTTTGTACAATAAGCTTTAAACGCTTGTACATGTTGAAAAAGTGTCAAATGACCAAAACTACCCTTCTAATATGCATTTATATATAGTAAGTATAGATATATATAGAAAAAGTATATCGTACATTACGGCTTAACGTACTTCACGTAAAACAACGTGCGTGATTTGTTCTATAACATGCGTGATTAATGTTTTCAATATGCGTGATTATTGTGTTTCAACATGCGTGATTTTGGATTTTTGAGTAATAACGTGCTTGATTTTAAAATGAAAGTGCGTGATTACCTGTCGTACGTGATGTACGTTAAGCCGTAATGTATGTTAACCTTCCTCTCTCTATATATATATAGGAAAGATAAATCGAAAACCCATGTGAGTTGAGAAAACCCAAATAAACCCTATGTAACATTTTTATTTTTTTCTAAAAAAATAGGGAATGGAATATAAATGTACACGGACCTATATATGAAAAAAAATGAAAAAAACACTTACTTGTTTTTTTTTTAAATGTTGAAAATTTGTATGTTACATTTTTTTTGGACATATATATTATGTAACCTGAAATTTGTAACATTTAAAAAAAACTACTTGGTGTTTTTTTGTGTTTCTTGGTGTAACATTCGAAATCGTTACGCATAACCAGCACGTACACAGTGTAAAATGAGGCATGTTAGTTATCGACATGAACCTAGCGATACCAACGACTACGGGTTGACTGCCCAAGGCAGTTCATAATACACACTCACCACTGTGAGCCATGTAACAAATTGTCCTTAACAACCCCTGAGTGAACAGGTGCTGAGTCCAAACTATAGTACTATCGTTGCTAAGGCAGGTAGACAGCATTCGATGTGTAAGCATAACAAACAAGCATTCATTAAGTCACCTATAACATGCTGTAACGGTTAGCGTTTAAAGTATTGCATAGTGTGTTCGATGTGATTTAGAATAAGTATCGTATGTAACACCCAAAAGTGCATAAAGCAAAAAAGGGATCGAGTATACTCACAGCGATTGATGGATTGAAGGGAGCGCTAGAGAGTAAGATTAGCCTGATCAGAACGATAGCATAAACGATAAGCGGCGCGTAAAACGATACAAAGTGTCGTTGGATCGAACAACAATCCGATCGGGTGGCAATCTGATCGGGTGGCCGGTCGATCGGATGACAATCCGTTCGGGTGGTCACTCGATTTGATAGTCAACTTGTTTGGGATGGATGTGTTTGTGTATGATGGCTTGTCTTCTGAAGTTTTCATTGTAGCATTTTGAAAACAGAGAAGTATCTCTACCTTTCAGGTCGGTCGATCGAACGACCGTTCGATCAGACAGTAATCCGATTGGCGAGTCTTCTTAAATTGAGAACAAATTCACAGCATGACGGTCACTCGATCGGATGGCAAACCGTATGCAGTGAATATGTTGAAAATTGTTTAAGTGTTGAAGTCAGAACATCACATGGTCGAGTGACAATCCGATCGGGTGGCAACTCGATCGGACGGCAATCCGTTCAATGTTCCATACTTCAATTATTGAAATAAAAGTTAAGGGTGGGACCCAAGGTGTAATTCGATCGGGTGACAGTCTTGTCAGGTGGCAATCCGATCGGACGGCAATCCGATCGGACGGCAGTCCGTCCTAGACGACCCGGTCGTCTTCTTCTTTGGTTGTTTTGATAGTTTATCGTTTTATCGAGATGATCTGATAACGTGCTGAACAACTGAAACCTCGTCAACACTTAGTAACCCGATCCGACAAGAATCACCCAGATCCGACCAGTTAACTGTTCGAGATGGTGTTTTATGTTTAACCCAGAATCGGTAATCTCGTGGATAGAATCCAGATCTTGAACCAACACAACCACAAGAAAGAGTAGAAGGTCAGAACAAGCTCCGATTCTATCGGCTTTGAGTGCAATGAGTGTAAAAGAGTTGAAAGAAAGTTGGAAACCATCTTTCAATCCTTTTCACCACGAACATGTTTAGATCTATGAAAGATCTTTGTTTGTTTATGTGGAAATCGTTCAGATCTAAGTTGTTCTTGAAGAATTGATGCCAAAACATGAAGTTCATAAGAACACCATGATGACATCATCCTAGAACACCTCAAATCTAGTGATTTCATGGTTTAAAGTTAAGATTCAAAAGATAGAAATGTGTAGGAGTGCGTGTAGATCAAGAAAGTATAAGATTTAGATGGAAAACTTACAAGAATCGTGAGAAATCTGAAGAAAAGAGGGCAAGAAGCGCTGGTCGGACGAGAGGTGCAGAAAAGGTAAGTTTGTGATGTTGACAGGGGTATTTATAGGGTTTACATAAAAGGAAAGGGGGAAAAGAGGCTGGTCGATCGGGTGGTAACCCGATCGGGTGGCTGGTTGATCGAGTGGCACTTCGATCGGGTGACACCCCGATCGGGTGGCAGCTCAATCGGCTGGCCACTTGATTGGGGTGCACGACGCGACGAGTTTTGTTGTTTCGATTGCGATGCGATAGAGTTCCTAGTCAAATTACTTTTAATCCCAACTACTATATTGTGACACTTGTGCTCCGTAAACACACTCGATGTAGGACACTATCTTTTATCAAAGAAACAATGTGTTTTGGTCTCAAAAATTTGTTTATTTTGGTTTTACAACTTCACATTTTGATTCTAGTTCATTTTCAAGCTTTAAATCGCTTTCTGGAAAGTTATACGCGAAGTGATGCGTAAACGTAATCAGTTTAATGCGGCAAACACTCCGGAACAGTGACATAGGCTTAACATCCCTTAAATAACTTTTATATAACTTAGAAATAGGTTTTAAAAGCTTTGGTGTGTCAAAAACAAGTTTATTCACACTCAGGGACTATTTGGTCAAACTGTGAAAGTCTGCTGATTCACATAGTATCGAACATTCCGGAACTTGATCATAAGTTAAACATGCCCTAAATATCCTTTACATAGCTTAGAAATAAGCTTTGAGGTGTTTGGTGCGCAAAAATAAACTTATTTGATCAATAGTGACTAAAAGCGTCAAAAAGTGCATAAGTTTGCATTTTCGCTCATATCTTACGTTCTGAATATATCCGGACATCCAAAAATTTATGTAATCATTAAAATATTTTGTTTTAGTGATTGCATGATAAAATTCCATTTGTCGCGTAATTTGGATCGTTTTTCGCGTCCGTTCGTGTTTCGTCGTAATTAACCAAACAACGCAACCGTACGGCCAAACGAACCGACATCCGAGATATTTTTGAGCATGTTTCATGTTCCCTATACTTTAACTTCATTTTAGAGCCTTGAAATGGGGTTAACGGGGCTTAAACGTGTCAAAAATGCATCGAAATCCAAGTTTTACATGTGAAGGGACTAAAACTGACATTTCTGCCAAACTTCCCTCAGGACGGGCGCGTAAGCCTGGGCATGTACCTTATGCGGCCTGTGTAAACTCCCCAGATCAGCAAACTGTTTTCTTTGATTCAGCAGCTGGTTTTCTAGCATTTGGACATGGTTTTTATAAGTTTAGGGGCTTGTTTTGGGTGCCCATGGTATTCTAATTCAGTGGGCACACATGGATGGTTGAGATTGAAGCTCGGGAATCGAGGAACGATCTTAACGGTGGACTGAAAGCTATAAATACCCACTTAGAATTCATTTGCTCCTCACACCTTGATCTGATTTTATACTCTAAGTTGAAGCTCTATGCTTCATACCTGAGTATTTAGATCAAGTTCTTCCTAGCATGGACCCGTTGTAAGTTTCTTTCGTGCTTTTATTGCGTTTTTAGCACGAAAGTCAAACAGTGTTTGACTTTCTGCTTTGACCGGTCAATGGTCAACATGAATTTCGTTTGAACTTTGCAACGTGAGCGTAATCACGATGGTTATAGTCCCTTGTGACTATACCTATTGATTACCACGTTGATTAGGTGTAGTGACGAGTCATAGTTTCGGTCAAAATACGCGTCTATGCGTATTTTGCAACCAAACTATTCTTGGGTATCAAAACCGTTTGTTTTGATATCAAACTTGTTTTCTAACTTCGTTAAACATGTTTTAACATGTTTAACTCGTCACTTTTAGGATAGTGCTTATATAGGGTCGTAAGATAAGCGGTCTAAACAACCGCTTAGACTTTCGAACCCGACCCGTTTGGTCGATCATTAGGATCCGACCAAACATATAATGTGACCATAGTTTTATAGGGAATAACCTTCCGAGTTTATACCTTATGGTCACTTCGTTTAGTTAGTTGTATGATAGGTAGTTTATATGCCTTAGGAAAATGACCAAAATGCCCTTTTTCGCATAATTTCATTTTAAGCATATGTAACACATGTTTTGACATCTAAACTGATTATATAACATAATTAGATATGTTAAGGCATATAATACTTGTCATAGGACTAGTTAGGCGTCTCGAACGCGCTTTCGCGCGAACGACGCGTTAAAGTGGCGTAAGCTACCTTAATGGGTCGTAAGCACTTAGGATAGATTCCGATTTAGAATGTAGGCTTTGTTAAACCATATCACATGAGTTCCAATACTCGTTTGGTTTACAAGACCTCATTCTACCCGATCTTCCGATTTAGGTGTCGATTCGCTAACATAGTATCCGTTACCCTAGGAACCGCTTCAACACTTGAACTCTTGGTCTTTTTAGCTTTGTTATACCCTTTGAACCGGAACTATACGCAATCCCAGGCGAGTACATAGTTCCCCTCTTTTACTGTTTTCAAATGTTTTGGGGTGATTCATATGTGTAATCGATCAGTTTTCAAAATGTATGGCATATATGTGTTCACTAAGTGCTTTTATGTGTATTATTCCGATTATGCAAATGCAATGTTTTATCCTTAAGTGATCTTCCTATCTTCATAGTTAGATTCATGTAGGATATTTGAAGTACAGTCTTAGATCTTCCTATATTCATAGTAAGATTTTTAAGAAGTACTTTACAACTCGATGGTTGGTTTTTGTGTAGTTTGTTGGTGATTTAGATAACGAAACTAGATAATACAATAAGCACATGGTGGATACGCCGCTGGTACTTCCTATATATAAGTGTGTTTATTGTATTACCTTTCGTGGCGTTATCCCGAATCACTATTAGGATTTAGGATTGTTTTGATTCAATAATTCAATGTGACAGAACCCAGGATCCCTGTAGTATCTATCTATCTTCATAGTTAGACTTATATGGGATGTTTAGAGTACTAATATTGGAGTCCATGTTTGGATTCATTGTGTACTTTAATGCATGTTAGATTAGACAATGTGACAGAACCCAGGATCCCTGTAGTATCTATCTATCTTCATAGTTAGACTTATATGGGATGTTTAGAGTACTAATATTGGAGTCCATGTTTGGATTCATTGTGTACTTTAATGCATGGTTACGAGGTGGAACAAGTTGACGATTATGTGTTTATGTGGTAGTTATGATTTAGATAACGAAACGAGTGTAATAAAATGAGAACATGGAGGATACGCCGCTGGTACTTCCTATATACAAGTGTTCTTAATTTATTATTCTTGTAGCGTTATCTGGATCACTTTAGGATTTTGTGTATGATTGTTTCAATGTTTGATTATCAAAATCTTCGTAGAATCTCCCATATTTTTATATGTTAGATTCTTAGGAAGATATCTGAAGTATTATCATAACTCATTGACTTGAATTTTATAATACTTACATAAGTTTTGAATTATTTCAAAACAATTATTATTAATCCTTGATTGGATTCCTAATAACACATTAACAAGTTTTTACAATGGTTTAATCGAGATTACGATATAAGGCATAAAATGACTTAGTAATAATTATATTGCCATATACAAACCTATTTTGTCACAAATTTTCACAATTAAGATTTTGTAATGCAATACTAAATTTTTGCCAGTCTTTGGCTTCAAGATTTATTTTCAAACAACAGCTCTCGTAGCTGTTAAAGTATTGCAATACCAAATGTTTTGCCATTTACTTGGCTAATAAAACCTATGTATTCGCCGACATTTTTATGCTGACTGTTTTTCGCATATGTTTCAGGTTTTCGATTGTTTCAAGCATGCAACGCATAGGACTGCATTCGGGCCTTAGACTTCTAAAACAAAAGAACATTTTCATGTATTCTATCTTTGTAAAATGATGTTAATGATATTGAAACAATTTAGTATCAGTAGTTATGAGCAATTTGTAACGTGACTCCTCGATATTTCCGCCGCGTGTTGTTGTATTACGCGATTGGGGTGTTAAATATATCAACATACAATCATCCTTAATTGACTTGCATTTAGCGTTTGCGATTCGATTGCGATTGAGTTTCGATTGCGTTTCGATTAATCACCACACATAACATAATTAAACATGCACAAGTAACACATAAGGCACACACACACACATAGAACAATATCAAGAACACGTAATTCGAGTTGCGATTGCGATTAGCGATAAGCGATAAAACATGCGATAAACATCGAATAAACCTCGATTATTAATAAGTACTCCACATAATACAACTAACGTAAAAACATAAAAGACTATCTACAAGTCAAAGAAGTCAAAACAGGGATTGAGCAAGGAGTGACAGATCGCAATTAGCAGTCTTGTCTCCCTTTGACTTCAATCTTGACTTTGACTTTCGAAACACGGGGTGTTACAGCCTCCCCTAGTTGAGGGAATTTCGTCCCGAAATTAGGCTGAAGCCATAACAAACAACTGCAGGTACATCGCCTTCATGTCGCTTTCGAGTTCCCAGGTGAACTCTGCGCCTCGTTTGCCTTCCCATCGGACTTTCACAATATGAATGCGCGAGCGTCTGAGTTGCTTGGTTTGGCGGTCCATGATTTCGACAGGCTTCTCCATGAAGTGTAGTGTTTCATTTACTTGGAGATCATCAAGGGGTACAATTAAATCATGCTCAGCCAGGCACTTTCGAAGGTTCGAAACATGGAAAGTTGGGTGGACGTTACTAAGTTCCTCCGGTAGTTCGAGTCTGTAGGCGACTTTTCTGATCCTCTCCAGAATCTTAAAAGGTCCAATATATCGAGGCGCTAGTTTCCCTTTCTTGCCGAATCTGACCACACCCTTCTAAGGTGATACCTTTAGGAGTACGTAGTCGCCAATGTCAAATTCAAGGGGCTTGCATCGTCTATCGGCGTAACTTTTCTGATGACTCCGAGCTTTCAGCAGATTGTCTCGAATTTGGAGGACTTTGTCAGTCAGTTCTTGCAATAGCTCAGGACCGGTTAATTGCGAGTGTCCGATCTCGTGCCATACAATAGGCGATCGACATTTTCTTTCGTATAAAGCCTCAAACGGTGCCATTTGAATGCTGGAATAATAACTGTTATTATACGAGAATTCGACTAACGGCAGGTAAGCGTCCCAATTACCACCGAAATCTATGACACACGAACGGAGCATGTCTTCAAGGGTACGAATCGTTCTCTCAGTCTGACCGTCAGTTTGAGGATGGAATGCGGTACTTAGATTAAGCGTAGTACCGAGAGCCGTTTGAAATGTTTCCCACAGGCGCGAGGTAAACCGAGCATCACGGTCAGAGATGATGTCACGAGGCGTCCCATGTCGATAAATGATCTCATCGGTGAGATTCGGGCTAATCGTTCTACCTTGTAGTCTTCTCGTATTGGCAGAAAATGAGCAGATTTGGTCAAACGGTTAACGACAACCCAGATGCTGTCGTGACTTAATGGCGTACGCGGAAGTTTCGTTATGAAGTCCATAGCTATACTCTCCCACTTCCACATAAGGATCGGGGGTTGTTCAAGTAAGCCAGAGGGTCTTTGATGTTCAGCCTTGACTTTCGAGCAAGTCAGGCACTTCCCGACATAGAGAGCGATATCCCTTTTCATGCCCGGCCACCAGTACTTGTAGCGAAGGTCCTGGTACATTTTATCGGCACCGGGATGAATAGAATACCGGGATTTGTGGGCTTCGTCCATCAAAATCTGTCGCAAATTGGTCCGCTTAGGGATCCAAATTCGGTCTAGAAAGTGGAATATCCCATTCGACTTATTCACAAGCTGGGCTCCATCGTGATAGATTCTTTCCTTCTTCAAAGTGCGCTCATTAAAACAAGCATGCTGGGCTTCGCGGATGAGGGTTTCGAGATTGTATTGGGCTTGGATATCACGAATGCTGAGCAGGTAGCTTCGCCTGCTTAGAGCATCGGCAACGGTATTTGCTTTGCCTGGGTGATAATGAATCTCACAGACGTAATCGTTGAGAAGTTCTACCCACCGGAGTTGACGCATATTAAGTTCCTTCTGGTTTAAGATATGTTGTAGGCTCCTATAATCGGTGAAGATCGTACACTTGGTACCATATAGGTAGTGTCGCCAAATCTTTAACGCGAAAACAACGGCGCCTAGCTCGAGGTCATGGGTTGTATAGTTCTTCTCGTGGATCTTGAGATGACGAGACGCGTAAGCGATAACCCAGTCTCGTTGCATGAGAACGCAACCAAGGCCAAGGTTTGAGGCATCGCAATAGACTATAAAGTCATCGTTCCCGTCGGGTAAAGTGAGGACAGGAGCATTGCAAAGCATGTGCTTGAGGGTTTGGAAAGCAGACTCTTGTTCGGTTCCCCAAACAAAAGGTTTGTCTTTATGTGTGAGAGTGGTAAGCGGCACAGCGATTTTAGAGAATCCTTCGATGAATCGACGATAATAGCCCGCTAGTCCGAGAAAAGAACGGACTTCAGACGGGTTCTTCGGTGTAACCCAACTCTTAATTGCTTCAATCTTCACGGGATCGACAGAATACCTTGACTATTGACAATGTGACCGAGGAATTGAACTTCCTCCAGCCAAAATTCGCACTTGGAGAACTTGGCATAGAGTCGATTCCATTGGAGTAACTCGAGAACCAAACGTAGATGTTGCGCGTGTTCGGCTTTCGACTTGGAATAGATCAGGATATCATCGATGAACACGATGATGAAGCGGTCAAGAAATGGTTTACACACCCGATTCATTAGATCCATGAAAACCGTGGGTGCGTTGGTTAGACCAAAAGGCATAACAACGAACTCATAGTGGCCGTATCGAGTACGAAAAGCGGTTTTGGGTATATCTTCCTCTTGGATGCGTAGTTGGTGATAGCCTGAGCGTAGATCGATCTTTGAGAAACACGTAGCACCTTGTAGCTGGGCAAACAAATCATCGATGCGAGGCAGGGGATAGCGATTCTTGATTGTCAACTTATTCAATTCCCGATAGTCGATGCACATCCTGAACGACCCATCCTTCTTTTTGACAAAAAGGACTGGTGCGCCCCATGGAGAGGTGCTCGGGCGAATGAAGCCTTTATCAAGTAATTCCTGGAGTTGACTCGATAGTTCACGCATTTCGAATGGAGCGAGTCGATAAGGAGCTCTAGCAATAGGGTTTGCTCCAGGAATGAGGTCGATACGAAAGTCGATATCACGACTAGGCGGGAGTCCTGGAAGATCTTCAGGAAAGACGTTAGGGAATTCGCAAACAACAGGTACCTGGTTTACTGCCTTTTCTTTATTTTCCTTCTCCGCTACTACAATGTTAGCCAAGAAAGCTCTGTATTCCTTGCGGAGATACTTGCTAGCTTGGACACATGACATGAGCTTAAGACCCTTTGAGGAAGCTTCACCATAAACACATAGTACATCACCGTTAGCGAGCGCGAATCGAATCATCTTATCAAAGCACACAACTTCAGCATGGTTTTCACGTAGAAAGTCCATGCCTACTATGATGTCAAAAATTCCAAGCTGCATCGGAATGAGGTCAATCGTAAAGACGTGATTGTTGAGTTCAAGAGTACAATCACGGAGAATAGAGTAGACGGCGACAGTTCTTCAGGTGGCGACTTCGACATCGAACGTCGAGGGGAGATGGGAGCGCTTACGATTAAGGAGCTTCTTGAATTCGAACGACATAAAACAGTTATCGGCTCCAGTATCAAACAAACACGAAGCATAAATACCATTCACAAGGAATATACCATTGACCACGTTGTTGTCGGCCTGGGTTTGGCGCGCATTGATGTTGAAAGTTCTGGCGCAGGCCACTTGCTGCTGTTGCTGCTGAGGCTGTTGTTGCTGCTGTTGCTGTTGCTGAGGCTGCTACTGCTGGGGCTCTTGTTTCACAACCCTGTTCGGGCACATGTTCGCGAAGTGGTTGGGATCACTACACGCGAAGCAGACTCTGGCGTTGACCGCGGGTGCCGGAGCCTCTTGTTGGCCTTGAGGAGCTGGAAGTAGAGCTTGATGAGAAGTAGCTTGAGTTGGTGCTTGTCGAGGACCAGTATGGCAATTAGCAGTGAAGTGGCCATACATATTGCAGTGCATGCAAAATCGGCAGGCGATACCCACCGGGTGATGATAAGTACATGTCGGGCAGGCAGGGTGAGGGCCTGTGTATGCACGCTTTGTAGGCGGTGCATAGGTGATTGGAGCTGGAGCTGATCGGTGCTGGGTTTGCTGCTGAGCCGGTACGGCTTGAAGCGGGGCAGCAATGGTAGTAACAGCACAGTTATTTTTGCTTGAGCTACTATTGTTGTTCTTCCTCTTGCGACGAGAGGACTTTGATGATTGAGGAGCGGCGGCGGTGTCAGCGGTTGGTGCAGCGGTAGCTTGGTGCAGCTTCTTCGAAGCTTTATCCCAAAAACCAGCTTTTATTCGCTTGTCTTTGATTTCAGCGGCAAGCAAGTAAGTTTCTTCGATTTTTGATGGCTTTGAGGCATGCACAAAATCTGCAACACAGCCTGGCAGAGCGCGGATGTACTTCTTGATCGTCATGTCAGCAGTGTTCACTTGATCGGGGCAGATAATACTGAGCTGCTTGAAGCGAGCAGTCAAAGCAGCGTTGTCACCATCTTTCTGCTTAATGTGCCAGAATTCGTCCTCCAGCTTTTGGCGCTCATGGGGAGGGCAGAACTCTTCGAGCATAACGTTCTTCAACTCATCCCATGACAGACCATAGGCTGCATCATTTTCGCGTGTGTTCCTCTCGGCCATCCACCAGTCTAATGCGCGGGACTGGAAGACGCCGGTAGCATTCAGAGTGCGGAGATTGTCAGGACATCCACTCTGACGCAGGGTGACCTCGATCGAGTCAAACGTTAAAACAAGGCTGTAGGGTCATCTTCGCCAGTGAACTGTTTCGGTCCGCATGCCTTGAACTGTTTGAAGCTGAAAGCAGCTTTGGGAGTCTACGTCCTGGATTCCTCGGACGATTTGCTCATGTTCTCGTATAGTTCACTCATGATTTGAGGAACAGCCTTTGCCGTTTGCTTGGCGACGAGAGCAGCAAGGCGTTTGTCTTTCTAGTTTTGGCGAGCAGTGCGAGTGTGACGGGATCCAGATGACGACATTGTCTGCAACATACATCGCCATAGGACTCAAACACAATATAATCGAATCTCACCTCACACGCCTAATACTACTAAAGCTCAGGAACACGTATAATCACGTAACCACATAGGCACACAATCACAGATTCACATAAGCATAAAAGCACATAAGCACGTAGGGCACAAAGACACAGAACACATAAGCATGTAATCACTAGAGACAGTCAGAATACAGAAACCTATCATTCAAAGTCCGGGAGCGTTCGAGAATAGCGATCGCTAGTAACATAGCGAGTAGTATAGTATAAGCGTGTAATATAGTATATAGTATAGCATGCGTAACCACCAATAGCGTTGATTTGTTAGCGATTTGAGATAGGTGTGCAACGCGAGTCGTGTGTGTCGATCAAAGCGAAAGCGAAAAGCGAGTAAATCACCAAAAATCGTAACACATTAAATCACATAAGACACATAAAACCCATATAAAATCGACGGATGTCAAAGTCGGCAGTAGTGAGCTCAGAATCGAAACACATAAAGATCGAGAAATAGATTTTCTGCGGCTATTTAGACGTCGACTAACCAAAGTGATTCGACTATTCACAATGATTTGCAGTACACGCTTTAACTTTCGGGACTGTGCTCTTGCCTCGAATGTGGGCGAATGGCACGCATCCTTCCGGTCTCAGTGTGACTTTAAGTCGTTGGAGTCCGTCGAGACTTTGGTGAGGTTTTTTTTTGTAAAACCAGAATGAGATCGGAACAAGTTGTCAAGGTTCGAGTTTCACCCCTGACTTAACAACTTCGTTCCTGTTTTGATAAAATAAGGGAGAATTATGCGTAAAAGTATGGATTTCACTCCTGATTTAACACAAATTCTCCTGTTGGTAGATAAAAATGCGGGACGAACAAGCAATTCAGTCGAGAGTTTACGGTTTTCACACCTAATCTCAACCTAATCGCTCGTTCATTTTTGAAAATTAAAGTGCAGTAATAGTGTAGCGTAGGCGAGAATAGCGAGAAATAACAAGCAAGCTCGTACATAATCCCTACCGGATATGCACAAGTCGGTCTGTTGGTTCCTAACTATAGACTAGGTCGTTTCTAAGACATCGACCTGGACTAGGTCGAGTCATGCCTAATTTCCTATAGTTACGGCTCTGATACCAATCTGTCAGACCCCAACCGATGGCGGAAACATCGGGGCATGGCACTGAGCAAAACAGATTGTCTAGAAGTTTCCATAACAACTAATATTACCAATTATTTAAAGCAACATGTCCCATACCACGTCATAAAAGATAACATAATTATTACAGACAAGATCTAGTCAAATTGTTCTGTTCCGACAACTCAGATTTCAAATACAGACAATTGTTTATTGGTTTCTAGACCTTTCCTAGCCTCGATTTCACAGCAAGCCAAGCATATAAACATCCTAAGCACCTGTCATATACGTTAAAGTAAAGGTCAATACACATAGTGTAAAGGTGAGCATACAAGTTTAATAGATATAATAGAGTTCGAAATCGTTACGCATAACCAGCACGTAAACAGTGTAAAATGAGGCATGTTAGTTATCGACATGAACCTATCGATACCAATGACTGCGGGTTGACTGCCCAAGGCAGTTCGTAATACACACTCACCACTGTGAGCCATGTAACAAATTGTCCTTAACAACCCCTGAGTGAACAGGTGCTGAGTCCAAACTATAGTACTATCGTTGCTAAGGCAGGTAGACATCATTCCATGTGTAAACATAACAAACAAGCATTCATTAAGTCACATATAACATGCGGTAACGGTTAGCGTTTAAAGTATTGCGTAGTGTGTTCGATGTGATTTAGAATAAGTAACGTATGTAACACCCAAAAGTGCATAAAGAAAAAAGGGATCGAGTATACTCACAGCGATTGATGGATTGAAGGGAGCGCTAGAGAGTAAGATTAGCCTGATCAGAACGATAGCATAAACGATAAGCGGCGCGTAAAACGATACAAAGTGTCGTTGGATCGAACAGCAATCCGATCGGGTGGCAATCCGATCGGGTGGTCACTCGATTGGATAGTCACCTTCTTTGGGATGGATGTGTTTGTGTATGATGGCTTGTCTTTTGAAGTTTTCGTTGTAGCATTTTGAAAACAGAGAAGTATCTCTACCTTTCAGGTCGGTCGTTCGATCGGACAGCAATCCGATTGGCGAGTCTTCTTAAATTGAGAACAAATTCACAGCAGGACGGTCACTCGATCGGATGGCAATGGGTGGCAATCCGTATGCAGTGAACATGTTGAAAATTATTTAAGTGTTGAAGTCAGAACATCACATGGTCGAGTGTCAATCTGATCGGGTGGCAACTCGATCGAACGGCAATCCGTTTAATGTTCCATACTTCAATTATTGAAATAAAATTTAAGTGTGGGACCCAACGTGTAATCCGATTAGGTGATAGTCCGGTCGGGTGATAGTCCGGACGGGTGGCAATCCGATCGGACGACAATCCGATCGGACGGCAGTCCGTCCTAGACGACCCGACCGTCTTCTTCCTTGGTTGTTTTGATAGTTTGTCGTTTTATCTAGATGATCTGATTACGCGCTGAACAACTGAAACCTCGTCAACACTTAGTAACCCGATCGGACAGGAATCACCCAGTTCCGACCAGTTAACTGTTCGAGACGGTGTTTTATGTTTAACCCAGAATCGGTAATCTCGTGGATAGAATCGAGATCTTGAACCAACACAACCACAATAAAGAGTAGAAGGTCAGAACAAGCTCCGATTCTATCGGCTTTGAGTGCATTGAGTGTAAAAGAGTTGAAAGAAAGTTGGAAACCAACTTTCAATCCTTTTCACCACGAATATGTTTAGATCTATGAAAGATCTTTGTTTGTTTATGTGGAAATCGTTCAGATCTAAGTTGTTCTTGAAGGATTGAAGCCAAAACATGAAGTTCATAAGAACACCATGATGACATCATCCTAGAACACCTCAAATCTAGTGATTTCATGGTTAAAAGTTAAGATTCAAAAGATAGAAATGTGTAGGA
The DNA here is from genome assembly GCA_030545235.1 of Helianthus tuberosus. Taxonomy (NCBI): domain Eukaryota; kingdom Viridiplantae; phylum Streptophyta; class Magnoliopsida; order Asterales; family Asteraceae; genus Helianthus; species Helianthus tuberosus. The sequence goes on from CM060441.1 coordinate 66,211,368, forward strand.
GTGCGTGTAGATCAAGAAAGTACAAGATTTAGATGGAAAACTTACAAGAATCGTGAGAAATCTGAAGAAAAGTGGGCAAGAAGCGATGGTCGGACGAGAGGTGCAGAAAAGGTAAGTTTGTGATGTTGACAGGGGTATTTATAGGGTTTACATAAAAGGAAAGGGGGAAAAGAGGCTGGTCAATCGGGTGGTAACCCGATCGGGTGGCAGCTCGATCGGCTGGCCACTCGATTGGAGTGCACGACGCGACGAGTTTTGCTGTTTCGATTGCGATTGCGAGCGTTGTGATGCGATAGAGTTTCCTAGTCAAATTACTTTTAATCCCAACTACTATATCAACGTACAATCATCCTTAATTGACTTGTGTTTAGCGTTTGCGATTCGATTGCGATTGAGTTTCGATTAATCACCACACATAACATAATTAAACATGCACAAGTAACACATAAGGCACACACACACACATAGAACAATATCCAGAACGCGTAATTCGAGTTGCGATTGCGATAAGCGATAAAACACGCGATAAACATCGAATAAACCTCGATTATTTATAAGTACTCCACATAATACAACTAACGTAAAAGCATAAAAGACTATCTACAAGTCAAAGAAGTCAAAACAGGGACTGAGCAAGGAGTGACAGATCACAATTAGTAGGCTTGTCTCCCTTTGACTTCAATGTTGACTTTGACTTTGACTTTCGAAACACGGGGTGTTACACATTTTCCGTTTTAAACACTTTGGGTGCAACATATACACTTATACAAACTCACGAATCATGATTAAACTTATTTACGCACATGCGTTATCCGTTAATGACATGATACTTGTATTCTTCTTGTTATCGCATGCTATCTTATACTTGTGTTCTATATGTTCATAAAACTTTGCAAGCTTACCTTAACAATTATAGAGCTATAGGATTAATGCACCGCCCATATTCTTGTGGTATTATTAAGTAAACTATTTTACAACCTTGTCGCTTCGGCGACAATGGTATGCACGATTGCGGTACACTTTTGTTTGACTTATAGTTAACACAAGCTAGTATGATAATAACAATGTATGCAATTTACCATGTTGGATATGAGACAACTTTTAAACACCATTATGCTATGTACTTAAACTTGTATAATCGCGAACTTTTTATTGATCATTATTTTAATACATGTTGCAAGAAACTGGTTGTTGACGATGAAGAATGTTATTTAGGGTGGAATAGAAATACACCTAGATTTAAACACAAACACAAACATAAGCAAAAGAAAAACTTGCGGCATGGCGAGCACGTGTTTCGAGAATGATATTGATGTTGTCAAGTGTGTATGAAGATGCAGCTGCTTGATTCTAAATATGCAAGCGTAAATAAGAAAACACAATACATATTAAAAATAAAAAAATATATATCATGTTTTTATTACATTGAAGATTATTAAAACCTTTAGTGGATCTTAAATGATTCACTAATTAAAATTAAAACAAAACAATATTTAGGACGACTAAATGTGTTAAATTCTAAAAAGAAAGAGTAAAGTTAAAATGTAAACACATCAAGGCTTCTCCTTGATTTTAAAATGCTCAAAGCATTAACATTAAATTTTCTGTTCTTATTATCTATAATTACACTAAAAAATTATTATTATTTCTTCCTTGTTTTCAATTAAATAATTTTTTTAATATCACTATCATTACTTTTTTCTTTCCTCCATTCACAACCACTTTCAAAAAATAATAAAAAATTAATAGGGGTGAACAGTGTACCCATATATTTATAGACGAACATCCACTTACAACCACTCACAACCATTCTTTGTAGGTCCTGGTGAGTAAAAGGAGCGAAATCGGGGATAAACCATGGAGAAACGAGGCCCCGGGAGCAAACAAGGAAGTACAGGGGCTAAATTGGAAATTCTGGTGAAAAGTCTGCTTGGCGTCTCGCGAGCTAGGGTGCTTCTTACATTGTGATGCGCAAGAGTAAGTTGAGTTTGAGTTAATTACAATAGCTGCCACCCGGTTATTTTGTCAATGTCCGGTTCCTAGGCGACACACGAGACACTTATAAAAGCCCATCGCGACATCTGTTCGGGTGTACTGTCAGAAAAAACCCTATTTTTGTCTTATTTAAGCTCAGTTTTTTCCAAGGTCGCTTTTTCACACCTTCCCGACGAATATTAGAGCAACTTGGACGATTACCAGCTCCTCTTGAAGTTGATCGGTTCGACTATTAGAGTTGCATTCAGTTAGATTAACGTTTATAAACCTGCTCTTTGTTTAAACCATGTTTTTAACTCCTTTGTTTGAACTTGTTTGAGATGTCAACTTTGAATGTTTAGGGGTTGTTTTTGTCAAGTTAGGAACTTTGGGGGCAATTTTGTGTTTTTGTTGGTAGTTATGCCACAGACCTTTGTGTTTACGATTTTGTATCCTATATATTTTTTACATTTTTGTATATGTTTGGTGTCATTTTAATTAGTTTTTAGCTCATATTTTATTAGTTTATGTTATTGCAGGTTTCGGTGGGTAAAAGGAGCCAAAATGAGGAAAAACCATGAAGAAACAAGCACCCGAGAGTAAAGAAGGAAGTACATGCACTAAAATGAAAACTCTGGTGAAAAGTTTTCTTTGCGCGTCACGAGAATTTAGATGAGGTTTAAATGGCTTAACACCTTGTAAGTTCAAGATCCCGGATCTAACAATACAAATGATGTTTCTTAACAAGATTCAGATATCTAACATCAACTAGTTTGATGTTTGACCCGAAAATTATAGAAAACTAAGTAAACCGTTTAAGAAACGTAATAGAAGCTTTGATTAAAAGTCAAGAATGATTTACACAATGGATTCGACTTTGCTAATTTAGAGCTCAAAATAGACACACATAAAGTGGGATAATACACCAAAAGCATAACCTTGGAATGAAAAACAAACCACTATTTATAGGTAAACAACTAGGGTTTATGCGCTACTGACGGCATATGCATAGCTGTCAGTGGCTGAGTGGCGCCATGCTAACTGTCGTCAGTTACATAGCCGTCACTTAAGTTATATAAATTACTACAAGAATCTTATTGACACAGAAATATGTATATATATATATATATATATATATATATATCATCAGAAAACTACATCTAAATGAGAAAACTAGAAAACTAACTAAAAAAAGCCTAAAAAAAAGCTAAAAAACATACCAATTTTTTTATACAAATTTTTATAAAAAAAAATCGCTATTTTTTATATATAAAAACTTTCAAAAAAAAAAAAAAAGAAAAGAGAAAACTACATCTAAATGAGAAAACTAGAAAACTAACTAAAAAAGCCTAAAAAAAGCTAAAAAACATACCAATTTTTTTATAAATTTTTATAAAAAATCGCTATTTTTTATATATAAAAAAGTTAAAAAAAACTTGTACTGCACATGTGCATTATATGTGTACTACACATGTGCATTATATCCGTATTAGTGCACATGTGCAGTGCAACAAAAAAATCTTTTTTTTTTGAAATTTTTTTTCATACATAAAAAATAGCGATTTTTTTATAAAAAATTGTAAAAAAAAAATTGGTATGTTTTTTAGTCTTTTTTTAGTTAGTATTTTAGTTTTCTCGTTTAAACTAGTTTTATCATGATCCATCCCTATATATATATATATATATATATATATATATATATATATATATGTAAAAAAATTGGTATTTCATCATCAAATCTTGGCCATTGATCTACACACATGTATGGCCAGGATTAGTTCGCTCAGTTCATAAACTACACTAGTGTTCACTCTTGAACCTAATCCTATATATATATATATATATAGGGAGTGGATCATGAGAAAACTACATATAATTGAGAAAACTAGAAAACTCATTAAAAAAACCTAAAAAACATACCAAATTTTTTTTTACAAATTTTTATAAAAAAATCGCTAGTTTTTATATAAAAAAAAAATTTAATTTTTTTTTATTTTACTGCACATGTGTAGTAATACACATGTGTATGTGTACTAGACATGTGTAGTATTACACATGTGCAATACAACAAAAAACTTTTATTTTTATTTTTATTTTTTTGAAATTTTTTTTCCATGCATAAAAAGCTGCGATTTTTTTATAAAAAAAAAATATGGTATGTTTTTTAGGCTTTTTTAGTTAGTTTTTTGGTTTTCTCATTTAAACTAGTTTTCTCATGATCCATCCCCTATATACATATATATATATAGGATCCTGTAAAAAAGGCCTAAAGTGTGAGAAGGGTAAGAAAGAATCTTAGCCATTAGATCTTTTGATCTAATGGTTGAGATCAATAGAGACCAAATTGTAAAATATTTTCATTAATTTGGACTGATTTGAAATATCTATGGGCAATATAGTCTTTTAAACCCACTAGAAATTAGGTAATGCACATGTAACTTCCCCCGTCTTTTTTAAACGTCAATAAATTTTTATACGTAACTTTTTTTAAAAAAATTACACAATAATAACGAGCGTTTTTTATCTTTAATATGAGTACCATATTGCTATACTTATATAGAGAAAAAAATATGTTTCGATCAGACGTTTAGTCAATGAATGGTGTTATATACTTGCTGAATGGTGTTATATACTTGCTGAATGGTTTATACTTACTGAATGGTGTTATATACTTGCTGAATGGTGTTATGTACTTGCTGAATGCTGAATGGTGTTATATACTTGCTGAATGGTGTTATATACTTACTGAATGGTGTTATATACTTGCTGAATGCTGAATGGTGTTATATACTTGCTGAATGGTGTTATATACTTGCTGAATTGATGCAGGCCCAAGTGTGGATGAACGGGCTATTTTGTATTTGGAGGCCCAAGACTGCGTAACAAAAGGGGCTTCACTAAAATGGCTCTAACTTGGGCTACGAGGGTCCGTTTTGGGTGTGCGACCAGGCGAAACGAACGTGAGAACGAGCTCCATCTTGCTGCAAACCGCCTATGGGTCATCGTCCGGGCCAAAAAACGCTTATTTCTATTACTTATTTGCATTTTTATGTTTTTTTTATCTATTTTGGGCATTTTGTTTTAGGCCGTGTGTTTGGCTCGTTATCTTTTTTAGGCCCATTTCGAATTTCGGTTTCTATTTATATGTCCCTCTAGTAATATGAATGATCAGAATTGAATTTTGAAACTATTGGTTTTTCACTTCAAATTCCGTGCCTTTTGGGTGGAATCTTGGGGGTTGGGGAAGAACACACGGGTATTCTTAGAATCAACGTGTTTGATCTTCGTTTCCGTATCACGCGCTATATCAGTTGGTATCAGAGCCGAATTCCTGGCTCAAAATGCCTCCGAGGAGAAACAACAACAGGCCTCTCGATGAAGTTTATGAACGGGAGTTGGAGCAGCGACTTATGGCGAGAATGGATCAACGGCTGGATCAGGTGGTCGATCAGTTGACTGACCGGATGGCCGACTTGGTCAATCGTAGAAGGCAGAGACCCAATGACAGGTATGGTTCTGATTTTAGTAACCTATTTGGTGATGGTTCGACTTCCGAAGACGAACAGGAAGGGCGACCAAGGGGTGAACGTGGAGGGGGTAACAGGCGTTGGGATTCTGGGATAAGGATTGATATTCCAGAATTTGATGGGTCTAGTTTGAATCCGGAGGGGTTCATCGATTGGTTGGCTACCGTGGAGGAGGTGTTTGAATACAAGGAGGTGCCTGAAAATAAGCGGGTGGCCTTGATCGCTACCAGGTTACGTGGTAGGGCCTCTGCGTGGTGGCAACAATTGAAGTTAACAAGGAACAGGCTTGGAAAGTCAAGGATCGTGACATGGACCAAGATGAATAAGTGCTTGCGGTCCAACTTTTTGCCTCATAACTTTCAAAGGTTGATGTACCAGCGTCTGCAGAATTTAAAACAGGGGGCTAAATCGGTTGATGATTATACCACAGAGTTTTACCAGTTGATTGCGAGGAATGATATTCAAGAACCGGAGGAACAACTTGTTTCTCGGTATATTGGGGGTCTGAGGGTTCAAATCATGGAGTCTGTGAACCTCTTTGATCCGTTAACCATTCCAGAGGCACATCAACGGGCGTTGGCCTTTGAGAAGCAAAACCGTCGGGTGGGCGGTTCATTTACCCCTGCTGGAGGAAACGTTGGGCCAGGCAGTGGGGCACCTCATGGCGGGCCTAGTCAGCAGAAGCCGGGGGGTAGCAATACCGGGCCTACTTCTAAGGGGGCTAGCAGTAGTGGTCCGAGATGTTTCAGTTGTGGTGAAACAGGCCATCGCCAAGCTGAGTGCAAAAAGGCTGGTAAAAGACACTTGTTTGTTGAGTCTGAGGATGACCAGTATGACGGGTATGAGAATAACCCAGTGTACGATGAAGAAACTGAATATGAAGAGGAGGTTGTGACCGGTGATGTTGGGGTGAACTTGGTGGTCAGACGCTCTTGCTATACACCAAAGGCAGATAGGGATGACTGGCTGAAGCACAACATCTTCCACTCAACATGTACAATTTTGGGGAAGGTTTGCACGTTTGTTATTGATTCGGGGAGTTGTAACAATCTGATTTCTGAAGAGGCAGTTCAAAAGTTGGCCTTGAAGACAGAGAGTCACCCGAAGCCTTATAAGCTTCAATGGCTTAAAAAGGGAGGTGAAGTTACGGTATCTAAAAGGGCACTCGTCTCTATTTCTATTGGGTCAACGTATAAAGATGATGTTGTGTGTGATGTGGTCCCTATGGATGCGTGTCACTTATTGTTGGGTATGCCTTGGGAATATGAGCGTAATATAGAGCATAATGGGCGGTCGAATACTTATAGCTTTCTGTTTGGCGGTGTGAAGATCACTCTTGTTCCTAGCAAGCCTAAGTAGTTGGCCACAAAACAGTCGGGTACTTTGTTGACCATCAGTCAGTTTCAAGAAGAGTTGGAGGAGACAGACAATGTTTTTATTTTGATAGGGAAGACAGTGCCCGAGGAAGTCGAAATTCCTGATGCTATGGTCCCTTTGCTGGAAGAATTTTCTGATGTTTTCCCTGATGAATTGCCCAATGGATTGCCACCTTTGCGTGACATCCAACATCATATTGATTTAGAGCCTGGGTCACAGTTACCCAATAGACCACATTACAGGATGAGCCCTGGTGAGCATGAAGAGTTGCGAAGACAGGTTGAGGAATTGATTTCTAAGGGCCATGTTCGTGAAAGTATGAGCCCTTGTGCTGTTCCGGCTTTATTGACTCCAAAAAAAGATGGCACTTGGCGTATGTGTGTTGACAGTCGAGCAATCAACAAGATTACTGTGAGGTACAGGTTTCCTATTCCTCGACTTGATGATTTGCTTGATCAAATTAGTGGTGCTACTATTTTTACGAAGTTAGATTTGAAGAATGGTTATTACCAGATTCGTCTTAGACCGGGTGACGAGTGGAAGACTGCCTTCAAGACTCGTGAAGGGTTGTATGAGTGGTTGGTGATGCCATTTGGTTTATCAAACGCACCTAGTACTTTTATGCGTGTGATGAATCAGTTGCTTAGACCTTTTATTGGGAAGTTTGTGGTTGTGTATTTTGATGAAATTCTCATTCATAGTGCTTCTTTCAGCGACCATGTTGTGCATGTGAGGCAGATTTTGGCCTTACTTCGCAAGGACCGTTTTTATTCAGCCACCAAGAAGTGTGTGTTCATGACCACTAAAGTGTTATTCTTGGGGTATGTTATTTCTGGTGATGGGATACAGGTTGATGAATCCAAAGTGGCGGCTGTTCAAAATTGGCCAACTCCTACTACCATTACTGAAGTTCGTAGTTTCCATGGGCTTGCTTCTTTCTATAGACGGTTTATTCCACACTTCAGTTCTATTATGGCCCCAGTGACAGATTGTATGAAGGGGAAGACGTTTGTTTGGACAGAGGCGGCCAAGTTGGCTTTTCAAGTTATGAAAGAGAAGCTCACTACAGCACCAATTCTGGTATTGCCTGATTTTTCTCAAGTTTTTGAACTTCATAATGATGCCTCAAAGGTTGGAATTGGTGGGGTTCTTAGTCAGGGTGGTCGACCTGTTGCTTATTTTAGTGAGAAGCTAACTGGGCCTAAGTTGAGGTACAGTACTTATGACCTAGAGTTTTATGCAGTGGTCCAAGCTGTAAAGCATTGGCGTCATTACTTGTTTCAAAAGGAGTTTGTTTTATTCACTGATCATGATTCCCTAAGGCACATTCGTACTCAAGACAAGGTATCTCATAAGCATGGGCGATGGTTGGCCTTTCTTGAGAAGTTTACTTTTGTGGTCAAACACAAGACTGGTGTTTCAAATAGGGTTGCTGATGCCTTAAGCAGGAGGAGTAATCTGCTTGTATCTATGAGGGTTGATGTGCCAGGTCTGGAGGTCATTCGTGAGCAGTTAGCCATTGACCCTTATTTCTCAGTTATTTTGCAGGATGTAGAAACTGGGAAAAAGTCAGATTTTATTTTGCATGATGGTTTTTTGTTCAAGGGGAATCAGCTATGTATTCCTGATTCTAGTCTTCGTTTACAGATTATTAAGGAGTTACATGGTGAAGGGCATGTTGGTCGTGACCGCACTTTACAGCTGGTGCAAGCTTCTTATTATTGGCCTTCTATGAGGAAGGAGGTGGATCGTTATGTGAAGAGGTGCCGTATCTGTCAGGTGTCAAAGGGCACGGCTACCAATGCGGGTCTCTATATGCCTTTGCCAATTCCCTCACAGCCATGGGTTGATATTAGCATGGATTTCGTGTTGGGGTTACCTCGTACTCAGAGAGGTAATGATTCTATCTTTGTTGTTGTGGATCGGTTTTCTAAGATGGTCCATTTTATTCCCTGCAAGAAGACGACTGATGCTGTTAACGTGGCCCAACTCTTTTTTCGTGACGTGTACCGTTTGCATGGGCTACCTTCTTCTATTGTGTCTGATCGGGATACCCGATTTCTGAGTCATTTTTGGCGTAGCTTGTGGAAGATGGTGAATACTCAACTCAATTTCAGTAGTGCTTATCATCCACAAACTGATGGGCAAACTGAAGTTGTTAATCGGTCACTTGGGAATTTGCTGAGATGTTTGGTTGGTGATCATGTGAAGGCATGGGATCAAAAGTTATGCCAAGCTGAGTTTGCTCATAATCATGCTGTTAATCGGAGCACCGGATATAGCCCATTTCAGATAGTGTATTCAGCTCAGCCTCGGGGACCACTTGATTTGATGACTCTCCCTCTTTCAGGATCTGTTCCTAAGAAAGTTCAAGATTTTGTGGAGGGCTTACATGAAGTTCATAATGCTGTGTATGATCATTTGACCCGAACTAATCAGAAGTATAAGCAAGCTGCTGATCAGAAGCGTAGGCATGTTGAGTTCGAGGAAGGTAATTTTGTTTGGGCAGTTTTGACTAGAGATTGTTTTACAGTTGGGGAATACAACAAGTTATCAGCAAAGAAGATTGGCCCAGTTGAAATCCTGGAGAAGATCAATCCGAATGCATATCGTCTAATGTTGCCTAGTCACATTCGTTGTTCTGATGTGTTTAACGTGAAGCATCTGTTGCCTTATTATGGAGATTCTTCTGATGATGAACCTGTTGGTAATTCGAGGGCGAATTTTGTCTATCCAGGGGGGAATGATGCAGGCCCAAGTGTGGAGGAACGGGCTATTTTGTATTTGGAGGCCCAAGACCGCGTAACAAAAGGGGCTTCACTAAAATGGCTCTAACTTGGGCTACGAGGGTCCGTTTTGGGCGTGCGACCAGGCGAAACGAACGTGAGAACGAGCTCCATCTTGTTGCAAACCGTCGGGTCATCGTCCGGGCCAAAAAACGCTTATTTCTATTACTTATTTGCATTTTTATGTTTTTTTTATCTATTTTGGGCATTTTGTTTTAGGCCGTGTGTTTGGCCCGTTATCTTTTTTAGGCCCATTTCGAATTTCGGTTTCTATTTATATGTCCCTCTAGTAATATGAATGATCAGAATTGAATTTTGAAACTATTGGTTTTTCACTTCAAATTCCGTGCCTTTTGGGTGGAATCTTGGGGGTTGGGGAAGAACACACGGGTATTCTTAGAATCAACGTGTTTGATCTTCGTTTCCGTATCACGCGCTACATCATGAATGGTGTTATATACTTCCTATAATTAAGGTGGCGGTTATGGGAAGTTTTTAATTAATTGAATTAATTATAAAATTACTTGTTTACCCTTTTCAATTAATTTAGATATAATGGTTGAGATTCTTTCTTAACTTTTTCACACTTTTGGTCTTTTTTACAATAACCTTACCCTATATATATACATATTACTACATAAATTACTATGTTATGACCAACTTATATAAATTACTACAAGAATCTTATTGACAAAGAAACATTAATATTCATTTCTAGAAATGCGAAAAGGTTGTGCATGTGATTACCAAGCACAAACCTTAGTTTCGTGGGTCGCATTTGCCTATAAAATAATATTAAGAACCATCCTCCTTTTGAATGTATTATATACAATGGAAACAACATTATGCCGATAAGAAACATTAAAACAACAACACATCAGATTGTAACCTCAAGAAATATTAGACTGACTAATTGTAGTCACTTCCCCACACAAAATCAGAGTAGGATTCCAAACAATATTCAAATATTAATTGTCGTTTCCCGTTCCTGTAACTATAATATCTCAAACCTGTCATTGACACGGATAATCACCTTACCTCAAACCTGTCATTCACACGGATATTCACCTTACACTCTACATAAACCATTGAGTGCTCCTATAGTTCCTTACGCACCAACACCACCACTTGTGGTGGAAAATCTTTAGCGCAAGTGATCAAAATGGAAAATGGGCATGATAGGTGTGTAAGTTCCAACGTTCTCATTCTCTCCACCATGCAGCTTGGAGGTGATACACCTCCATGCCACCCAGACTCTTGCAGTTGTTTAACACGGGACAACACATAGTCACCAGGTATAAAATTTAACCAATTAGATTTAAAAAAAAACAACAGGATATGCAACTTTCGTACATAAAGATGCGCTCCAAGCATGGGAAACTTTCCCGCAGTTGAAAGACAATCATTAATCCATGATCCATAGAGTCATTAAATTCTGTGGGCTTCAATTTAGGGACTTGGGGAATGGTGTAACCGATAGAATCTTAAAAAATGAAAAGTTTGGTAACAAACTATAAAATAATACATAAAAGGTAATAGACTTACATAAGCACAACTATTAAATGACAATGACTTTATCATAGGGAACATGTGGATAATCCTTAACACATTATGACACAGGCTCTCTTGTGTGCACATGTCAAAGACTTGTATGTTTGGTAGACTGGCGACCATCTCTGGGTCCCATACAAGGTGGTCCTAAAACTCTAAGATCCACCTTACCAATCTTAATATGAGTTTAGTGAGGGTCTCGCAAGTGAAGAAGTTGGGCGGTATAGCTCAAGATCAGGCAACACTAGATCCATCTCGCTGAGGTGGTAACAAATGGAGTCATGGATCCACAATCTTGTTGTTGAGGTGAACAAAGTACGACTGAGACGAAGATGGAACTCTTTAAGAGGTGTTTTCCATCACTTTGTTGCGAAAGAATGCAACACGGTCTATATCATGAAGAGGGTGTTCGTCATCGAGGCGAAGACTGGTAAGTAACCTCCAATTTTTTTCTCATCACACATGCCCACACTGCATACTGTGTGGGGATTAGGGACATCACTTTAGACCGCAATTCCAGGGGCAAATTGCTAAGTTGATTAGACACTGTCATTCAGTGGCGGAGGCAATATATAAGGAGCGGTAGCACGGGCTACCCCTCAACTCTGTCTTTGTAGTGTAAAAAGTACCCTTCAAATCCATGTACGTAGTGTAAATTTTTTATCTTTTTATACAAAGGATACACCTAATAAAAAAAAATTGAGATACCCCTGAATTTTTGGGCTAACTCCGCCACTGCTGCCATTCCTATTAGATTAAACATAAAACCATTAGTATCCATTTGATATTAAATAAATTTAATGGTTCAAGTAACCAAATTACTTAATAACATAGTTCATGGGAAATTTAACCTGGAATAAAAAATCATAAGTTTGCAAATTTAGGTCTTTCACTACACAATGTGTCTGACTGGTAAAACATGAAAAATATTTTTATCAAAGTCTCACTATACTCATATAAAACTTTTAATTGAAGTGTCACACGCCTTTTGATTACAAGTACATTCAATCCCTAAAGCTATGGTGTCAACAAATATATGATGAAACAAACAAAACATAATTCTTGCAGTCACATATTCACTCAATTTAATCTCGTAATATATGTAAATATATTCATCTAACACAAAACAACTGTCAAACTATAACTTATAATTATATGTGTGACAACTGTCACTTTCCGGCAACATTCATACACTTAAAGTACTCATTTTTAGCTATATTTTTATGCATTTTGAACACCCGAACTGCGTATTTCGTAACATACTATTAGAATATTCATGGAATACTTACTTAGGATGCACATGCTTCATTTTTATTGAATACATTTGAAACAGTTTAAACAATGCATCGAAACTACTAGAAAAGCACCAAGTAAACTAGTATTCTGACGAAAACGCAGGATCCGCAGAAACCATATAAACGACATATTTAGGACTCAGACGAAAGTCCAACATCTAATATATATTAAACCCTAACTAGGAATGCAAGGGTTTGATTTAAAACCTTTCCGAAGTACGACAACACTAAATATTGCCTGAAAAGCACTAAAAGCGATGATTTCAACACTTTTCCGTAGAAATTCTGCAGAAATCAGCTTTTTAATATTTTTACAACATGTAAAAATGATGTTTAACATAGAATTCATATGAGGATACCTTCGGGTATCATCTGAACCAATAACTACATCAATTCACTCAAGTTACACAAGCTTAGCGTTCAAATAACGACTAACGGAAACAAAGCGAAACGATTATCCGAACAATATCGGATCTTTTTTTTAGTGACCATCTAATATTATTTAGATCATATTAGACTAGTAATGGTCACTTAACACCTTCTTAACACTTAAACACTTGAACAAACAAGTTTCCTAACATAACATCTCAAAAATTTTAACACTTTATCAAAGAAAACAAGTTCAAAGCAAGGGCACCCCCCCCCCCCCCACACTAATCTCGACCCAACCTTCATGTGGGACCCATTTTTTTTACCTTGTCTCCACAAATATCTTACTAGTTACCTTTGGATGCAAGTGGTTACACAAGTGGGCCTAGTGGTAAAGCATGGTGAAGACTTATAACACTTTGATTCATAATCCTCTAAGCACTTCATCTCATTTTTCACCATTTTTTTCACACACTTAAGAAACTCTCTCAACATTCATATATTATCCAAGAACACCATAAAAAACATTTCACCTTTGAAGCCTTCTTTGATGATCAAGATGGAGCTTGAAGATACTTAAGGTGATCTAAAGCAACAACAAGAAGAAGCAAGCCTTTCCATCCATTCAAAAGCTTTCAAAACCCCAAGATCAACAACTTTTGTTTTCTTTAAATCTTCATTAAGATCATCCCTAGCCATTAGTGCTAGAAGTAAGCTTCAAAAATCTCTTTTTCATACTTATTTATGTATTGTTTGTTAAAAGAACATGTAATAAACTAAATAATCATACAAAAAATATGAAAATACAAAGAAGCAAAATAATAATCATGATATAAAAGTGTGTTTATGTTGTGATTTAAGGAGGATTACTTGCATATTTGATCTAGTTTTGATGATTAACATATGAATAACTTGTTAGATGATGCTTAAAAACATAATCTAACAAGTGTACATAAAATGTTTAAGGGTTTTGTTAAACATAAATGTTTAGATGGATGATCATAATCTTTGATTTTGTTAAAGTATATAAGGTTTTTCACCAAAAACAATACTTTTACAAAGTTATAAAAAGAAACATACAAGATAGGTTTTTATAAAAAGTTTGTTAAAACTAGAAGTAAAGCATGGATTTTGAACTAGTTAACTTATGATACGATCATACCAAAACCGTACATGTTATTGATTTAATCTTGTTAACAATTTTGATATAAATCTCATATGTTTTTATTAAGAAAAATATGAGAAGATTATTGGTGATTTTATAAGAAAAAGATATGTTTTATTAAACATGGCTAAGCATATATTTCAAAGGAAATACGGCCATTTTTCTTAAAAATCACGAGTTATAAAAACTATCATTTTGAAAAAAATCTTTATTAGATTAAAAAGATTTTAAAGAATAGTTTTTATAAAAGCAAAACAAGTTATAAATATATATTTTTGAGAAAATATATATTTAATTAGTTATCTTAACAACTTATGTGCTATGTGTTATTTGTTTGTATTAGTTATATGTGTGATAACTAAGAACTTGAATACAATGGTACAAATAAACACAAGACTACATATAAATACACCTTAAAAACAACTTACGGACGATCCGAGCCTTCGGACACAACTTATGGACAAATCGGACTTACGGACAAATATACGGACTATATATGTACTACGGATTGTTTTACACAATACATCGACGACTTGGTAAACTATTTTTTCTAAACCAAATAAGTAACTACATATTTTCTTCCATATACAAATATATTACTTATGGTTTATAATAAAAAGGTATTGTTTTAGAAATATATTTCTTACCATTTAAAATATATTGTTTTAGTAGAAGACTAAAAACTATATTTTTAGAACAAATCTTAAAAATAGATTACTTTTAAGATATTTTCTGTACCTTTTACCAAGTATAACATATATATTTTTATGAAATATATCTTAGAATATATAAGTTTATATATTCTAAGAATACAAGAGCACATATAACAAACACGCAGACATACGTATTCCTATACGTGCAACGATATGCACATTCACATTCACATTCACATTCACCTAACACTTGGTGAACACACATTTATACAACTACGATACAACTCACGATACGAGAATATATATATTTGGCGAAATATATATATATAGAAATATATATATATATATATACACACTAAACAGTTAATAGTTAATACATCTAAGACACAGTTCGACGAACAACAAAGACATACAAGTCTTACACATATTCAAGACACAAGACTTGTACTTAAGTCATTACAAGACCGAAGTATCTAACAAATATAGAACGTTTGTAGGTCGTGACACTATTCAGGATGACTGTACGTCAAATCACAGTTACTTACCATTCACAGACGCATTTCTGTGAGTTCATGTCCCCTATTCATTTTAAATGCTTTACAACTTTACAACTATCGGGGAAAATACATGTTCATAGTATGCTAAGTCAAGGAATGAAACACCATAGATCATGTGCGATTAGAGTCATACATCTAAGCACCATTAATCCAGTTTGGACCTAGGTACAAGAGGTTAGATCTAATGGGTTTTGGCGAGCCCCACTCTTGGTCGTGGACCCATACAGAAGAGTGCGTTTGTGTCCCAGTCGATAGTAGTCGACACGAAATCGTCTTGGTTTGGATTGCTTCCAATTTCATCACACATATTAATGTCCTCGTGAAACATTAATGATCAACGATTTCATTGACGCTTTACATACTACATCATTACATACAGATACATCTTATACAACTCACATTTTATGGATACAGTTTATACAACTCACATTTTATAATTACCTTTTATACAACTCACATTTTACAAATACATTTTATACAACTCACATTTTACATATACATCTCATACAACTAAACTGCATGAACTCGCCAACTTTTGTTGATGTTTTCAAAACTTAACATGTATTTCAGGAAATTAGTGGACCATGCGGACATTTCAGTCAAGGAAAGCAAGTATCAAGACTCCATGCCACCATTTAAAGGGCTTGCCCCTTATATACCGCCTCTTTACGGTGATATAGTGGTCAAAGCCTTGACATTTTAAGACTTACATTTTGATGTATAAAACAATGACAACTTATTTTCATTTGATGGTTTGTAACCAATACATTTAACTTATGTTGCGTTCTTTTGAAAGGATTATGACAATGGCATTGGAGCTTGTTTTTATTCATTTAGTATGTTCACTTATATTGTTATGCAATGAGAACCGATCAGATCACACCTCGCGCTTCCGCTATGAGCGGGTGTGACAGATTGGTATCAGAGCATTGATTGTAGTGAACCAGGATTCTTTCTCGAGTCTAAGTCTATAATCACTAGGGACCTCTCACGAAAACCTCTTGTTCATGTTGAACAGATTATAAATAAAATTGGACAGGTCAAAAGTTGTTGATTGCATAAACATTTTTCAAGGTCTACTACAACAAAAATTCACTTAACATAAATCAAGAGAGGACATTTCCATGGGTGAAGTATATGAGAAATAGACACATTACATTAACAGACTATGTGCCTACAATACATTACATTATCAGTTTACGCATTATAAACGGTTTACAAGTTCATCTTATGCAAGATAGAAATCCTTGTTAGATAGGATTTTATGTAATTATATATAAATGATTTATATATGTGTTCTAAGGAATATTGTGGCAAGAACAAAATGCCTTCGACTTCGAATTCAATTGTCATCCTTGACACACATAACATGGTTAAGACACGACATCTTTTACACAAGATATGATACTCTATTTTCAAACATGACATATTTTATACAATACATCTTCCATGAGAATATTGACCTCATGTCTATTGCGGAGCTTATGACGGACGTGGTTCCTAAATGAGACCATAAAGTATTGACCCCGTGGAAGATGGTTGCTTTCTCGTGGATGCTGAGATGCCTGACTTCAGTAGTGACGATGAGGCGGAGGTGGCAGCCTTGGACAACAACTCCATTAGTGGGACGAGGTCCCTGTGGCTCATACAAATCATAATTGACGACACTCTTTTCCAGACAAGGAAGATGAAGTACTCATCTTAAAGGTGCCTCTCCAGTTGTTATTTTTACAAATTCTCCCTATTCCTATTTCATCTAACGTCGTGCCGTTCTGCGAGTAATGACAACGGACGTTGACACGTGAACTATCACGAAGTTTCCTTCTATGTTGAAGGTATATAGACAATACTGTCCTCTCTCTGACTGATCCCCTGCTCTGAACGAGAGAATGCTAGGGTGACCATGCAAGACAATTTATTATTACGGGGGCCCACGTAATAACAACTTGTAGTGCATGGAAATTCTGGTGGACTCTGCGGGTCAAGCTAATGATCACTATCTATTCAAAATTCTTAAGTGTTCAAGTTTCTATCCAGTAGAATACTAACCGAGATGGTTACTATAACACCCTACAATACAATACAGGAAGACGATACGTATTCATTCGCGTCTAAACATTTGATCTATAACACGAGTTGTTCGAGACTAGTCATCTAAACAAACAAAACTTGTTAACCACTCATGGAGGATCTTTCCTCAACATTCTAGAATTCTTGTACATGAGTTGGTTCCTTGGTGTCTATGGCACCTTATCTTACTTATTGGAAATGAATACAATAAATTCTGTCATTTGACATTTGTCCTATCCAAAGGGATAGTATGGCATGAGCCATGCTACAACTCCCTCATTGTATTATATTCGACATCTATGAAGATCTTAATGATCTTGTTAGAGCTCGTGAAGCTCAAGCACTATTACCATATTCGTCACATGGGCAAGTACGACAAAGGAATTTCTCTACTTCGGATGATCAAAGCCTATGTAGTATGGAATGCATACTATAGGGACGGAGGCCACTGGTTGGTTTCCCCTCCTCAACAAATTATTTCGTTTTCCACTTAGACATATGTCCAGTACACGCAAGAGGCGCTACACATTTTGGTTGTGGTTATCCACATTATCATTTATTCAAACATGTATGAACAATACGATCTTGAGGATTTTATGACCAATTTCCTTCTTCATTCTTGGGCACATGATAGACTATATTTATCCAAAATATATGTCTAGATTATTTTAATGTTGTATATTAAAAAGATCATGGCACCAGGAGGATGGTCTACACCCAAAAAAGGGTTAACTAATCAACATCTCACAGTCAAAATAAAGTTCTTATGGAACAACACGAGGGTTCAGAAATTGCACAACATGAGGTTAATCGGGACGACACTAGTGACGGTACTGGTGGTACTAGTAGTTCAAGTGATTCAAATCCCGATGGATCGGGAATGAGTAGCAATGCCACACCAGAAGATGCGACCACACAAGGCCTTAATTTTAAGACTTTTCGGACTTTAAGCGGCAAGACCTCGTTAATACGAGAGGTGTGGAAGGTTCTGTCTGCCACGTAAAGACAATGAAGTCGGTTAGTCATACTAGGAAACGCATTCCTGAGTAGACAATTAGATACACAGAGAGTCTCCTGCTGAACGCAACCTTAACTTGGTGGAATCTCCAGGTACAAACGCTAGGAAGGGATACAGTGAAGAGGTTGTCGGGAAAAGAACTCAAGGATCTTATACGAAAAGAGTATTGCTCGCTGATTTAAATTCAAAGGTTGGAAACAAAATTCTAGAACTCGATCATGATTAGAGCCAATGTTGTTGGTTACACTCGAGGCTTTCACGATATCTCAAGGGTTGTTTCCATACTACGTAACACCCGAATTCAAACGCATTGCGCGTTACATATGGGATTTAGCCCCGGAGATCCAAGGCATGACCGCATCATCCCACCCTACCTCGATCACTCAAACAGTAGTTACTCGACACGTTTCCAATCAACCAACATTTCACATCCATGTTATTTGATACTGGTGCCAATTTTAGCTTCATCTCAACATTTCACATACATGAGTTTCATGGCTAGGGACGGGATTGTCCTAGCTACAATTAGGGATTGGGTTATCCTACATCTAAACATATGGTTGGGTTATCCAACATCTAAACATATGGATCGGGTTATCCTACATCTAAACATATGGATTGGGTTATCCTACATTTATACATAGGGTTCCTAAAACTTTACAGTGAAGTCCTCGCCACACAGAATTTAAAATGTACTTGACCTAGAGCCAAGTAAGCTAGACGTCCCCTCATTTTATAGAATCGACATACGGTAAACTAGTCGAGTCAGGGAAAGTTGTTAGAGGATGTTCCTTGGAACTTGGCGAGCGAAGATTTAGTATCGATCTCTTACCCGTTGAGTTGGGTAGTTTCGACGTAGTGGTTGGCATGGATTGGTTATCCGATAACCAAGCCGAAGTCTTTTGTCATGAGAAGGTCATTCGCCTACCACCACTGAACAAAGAGACACTTGTTATTCAAGGAGAGAAGCACGACACACCATTGTGGATCATTAATTACAAGAAGGCACAGAAGTACTTACAGAAAGGTTGTATTGCCTTTCTAGAACATGTTGTCGACAAGAAGGCCGTTGGGCCACAACTGACAGATATTCCAGGGGTAAAAGAGTTTCCTGGAATATTTCCTGAATACTTGCCGGGACTATAACCATATCGACAAGTCGAGTTTCATATCGACTTGGTATCGTGAACTGCACCCATAACCAAATCTCCATATCGATTAGCACCTTTTGAAATGCAAGAGTTATTCACACAACTTCAAGAGTTGTTGGATAAAGGATTCATTAGACCAAGTTTCTCGCCTTGAGGAGCTCCAGCTTTGTTTGTAAAGAAGAAGGATGAAACACTCAGAATGTGCATGGACTACAGAGAGTTGAATAAACTCACCATCAAGAATCGGTATCCACTATCAAGGATTGGTGATTTATTTGATCAATTGCAAGGTTCAAGCTTCTACTCCAAGATAGACTTACGATCAGGGTATCACCAATTACGAATTTAAGAGGAAGGCATACCGAAAACGGCTTTTCAGACTCGTTATGGTCATTACGAGTTTCTCGTTATACCTTTTAGTTTAACGAACACGCCTACGGTCTTCATGGACTTAATGAACCGCGTGTGCAATCCATACTTCGACAAATTCGTCATAGTGTTCATTGACGACATTTTGATATACTCACGATCGGCAGACGAGCACGAACAACATTTGAGAACCATTTTAGAACTACTCAAGAAGGAGACACTAATGAGAGTTTTGGATTCGTGAAGTACAATTTCTCGAGCAGATAGTGAACGAGAAAGGCATTCAAGTAGACACCTCGAAGATCGAAGCAATTAAGTGTTGGGTTTTTCACATGTTTATCAAAGTATTTTATCCATATAAAATAAAAACGCAATGGAAAATTATTATTTCAAACATGTTACTTACAAGATATAAAACTCATTTTATTATGTAAAACCCAATCCCGGATCCATATACGAACATGCATGCTATCAAAATGAAACACAACCATAGAGTGTTTAGAATACTATCTTCCATGGAGTAATGGATATGAAGAAGATGATGATTCTTGAACGGTTGCCTTCAAGTGTAGAAGACCTCAAGCTTGTATACCCCAAGCCTTCCAACAAACACCTTATGTTTTAGCTAGGATTTGAACACTTGTGAACTCACTAAAACTTCCTTCTTGAAGCCAACCCTTGGCCGAAAATTCCACTAGGGAATATGAGAGTTCTTGGCACTTGAATTACAAACTTGAAAACCTCTTGAACCAACACTTGTTGGCCGAAATTTAGAGAAGAAATTCTCTAGTTTTCTTTCAAGTTCATAAGTCTTGCAAGTTCTTGCATTTGACATCTTGGTATTTATAGAACCATGAGAGAGAATTGCCACCCACCTTGACCAATCATGTGCCAACTTACACATGCAAGTGCATGAAATGCTATTGGACAAAGTTGCTTGGGAAGATCACCCAATCACAACCCATCTAACTTGTAAGACATGCATGTAGTGTGATTGGACCAAAATGGTCTTGGTTAGACCACCCAATCAAATCTTCTCTAGCACATGCATTTGCATGCATTTCTATTGGACTAAAATTTTAGGGAAGAACACCATGGGGGGGGGGGGTGGCGGCCTTGCTTTATTTAAAAAAAAATCTTTTAAATAATATAAGTCTGGTATTTTATAACTTTTATAAAATATAACATCATATGTTCACAAGACTTTATACAACTTTTATTAAGTTATTTAACCCATTAAATAACAAAATAAAATATTCTCTCAAAATAAATTATCCATATAATTTATTAGTTTGTCAAGTGCAATTATTTAGAAAACCAATTTCTAAATACTATAAGTGTTAACTTTTATTTGTTTGATCATCTCACAAATAAATTTTATAAGTGTTTGTCTAGCTTGTATTTGGGTATGACTCGACTTGGATCATAACGTACTAGCCACATCAATTTAATATGTGTCTTGGGCATACAGAGTCCAACATTAAGAACTGGGAAACGCCAAAGACTCCAACTGAAGTCCAACAATTCTTGGGATTAGCAGGGTACTATCGAAGATTTATAGAGAATTTTTCTAAAATTTTCTCAACCGCTAACCTCCCTCACCCAATCAGGAAACAAGAAGAATCATTTCAACTTCTCAAGGATAAGTTGTGCGATGCACCAAGCTTATCACTACCCGATGGTACCGATGACTTCGTAGTTTACTGTGATGCTTCGCATCAAGGATTGGGTTGCGTACTTATACAATGGGAGAAAGTTATCGCGTACGCATCACGTCAACTGAAAGTTAATGAAAAGAACTATACCACTCATGACCTCGAGTTAGGTACGGTGGTATTCGCTTTGAAAATATGGCGACATTACTTATATGGTACTCAGTGTACAATTTTCACGGATCATAAAAGTCTTCAGCACATATTCAATAAAAAAGAACTAAATATGCGTCAGCGACGTTGGATTTAATTACTGAACGACTATGATCGTGAAATAAAGTACCATCCGGGCAAGGCGAACGTTGTAGCAGACGCCTGGAGCCGCAAGGAACGAGTTAGAACTTTGAGAGTTCGAGCATTAGAGACGATGATTCACACAGATCTTACCACACGAATCCATGATGCACAACAAGAAGCGCTCAAGCAAGAACATATTCGAGCAGAAACACTTTGAGTCACAGAAAAACAATTAGTACCAAAAGAAGATGGAACTTTATACCATGTGGGTTGAATTTGAGTTCCACACTTTGGCGGCCTTCGAGATGTTATTTTGAGGAAACACATAGGCCCAAGACTTGAAAGAGTACTATTGGTGGCCTAACCTCAAAGAGGATATCGCGACTTATGTCAGGAAATGCTTGACCTACGCAATAGTCAAGGCAGAATATCAGAAACCCTCGG
The DNA here is from genome assembly GCA_030545235.1 of Helianthus tuberosus. Taxonomy (NCBI): domain Eukaryota; kingdom Viridiplantae; phylum Streptophyta; class Magnoliopsida; order Asterales; family Asteraceae; genus Helianthus; species Helianthus tuberosus. Next base: position 66,233,623 of record CM060441.1, read on the forward strand.
GTTTGCTGCAACAACCCGAGATTCCCGTTTGGAAATGGGAACAGATATCGATGGACTTCATTACGAAGTTACCCAGGACCTCAAGAGGCCACGACATGATATGGGTAATCGTCGATAGGTTGACAAAGTCCGCACACTTCTTGCCGATTCGGGAGAAGGATAGTACAGAGAAACTAGCGGAGCTCAATCCTAAAGAAATAGTGGCTAGTCATGGAGTGCCCATTTCAATCATGTCAGACCAAGACGGTCGCTTTATTTCAAGAATTTGGAAGTCATTTCAAGAGGCCTTTGGATCTCATCTAAATCTAAGCACGACCTTTCATCCACAAACTGACGGCCAGGGGAATGGACAATCCAAACACTTGAAGATATGCTTCGTGCGTGTGTTATGGATTTGGGCGGCAATTGGGATACTCATTTACATTTGGTTAAGTTTTCCTACAACAACAACTACCATACAAGTATACAAACTGCACCATTTGAAGCTCTCTATGGTCGAAAGTACCGCTCTCCGCTATGTTGGGCGGAAGCGGGCAATAAACAACTAAGTGGTCCGGAATTAGTCCAAGAGACTACGGATAAAATCTTTCAGATCAGAGACCGTATCATGGCGGCTCGCGATCGAAAAAAGAGCTACGCAGACATGAGATGGAAGCCATTATCTTTCGAGGTCGGAGACAAAGTCTTATTGAATGTATCGCCTTGGAAGGGCGTAGCAAGATTCGGTAAGCGTGGAAAGCTTAACCCTCGATATGTAGGACCATTTGAAATCTTGGAAAAGATTGGCACCGTTGCCTACAAGCTGAAGTTTCCAGACAAAGTAGTAGCGTGCACGACACATTTTATGTGTCGAATATCAAGAAGAGTCCAACGCAAGAAACAATTATCATCCCGGAGGATGAGATTCACATTGATGACAAACTCCAATTCACAAAGCCCCTATTTAGGTCATGGACCGGAAGGTCCATAAAACACAAAGGAGTCGTAACATATTAGTAAAAATTCGTTGGAACTCTCGACATGGACCCGAGTATACTTGGGAACCTGAAGATCAAATTAAAACCAAAATACCCCCACCTGTTCGAGAATACTCCTTCAAAGGATGACTCAGCATGAATTTCGGGACGAAATTCTCAATAACAGGGGGAGATTGTGACAGCTGCCACTTTTCGGCAACATTCATACACTTAAAGTACTCATTTTTAGCTACATTTTTATGCATTTTGAACACCCGAACTGCGTATTTCGTAACATAATCTTAGAATACTCATGGAATACTTACTTAGGATGCACATGATTCATTTTTATTGAATACATTTGAAACAATTTAAACAATGCATCGAAACTACTAGAAAAACACCTAGTAAACTAGTATTCTGACGAAAACGCAGTATCCGCAGAAACCATCTAAACGACATCTTTAGGACTCAGACGAAAGTCCAACATCTAATATATATTAAACCCTAACTAAGAATGCAAGGGTTTGATTTAAAACCTTTCCGAAGTCCGACAACACTAAAAATTGCCCGAAAAGCACTAAAAGCGACGATTTCAACACTTTTCCGAAGAAATTCTGCAGAAATCAGCTTTTTAATATTTTTACAACATGTAAAAATGATGTTTAACATAGAATTCATATGAGGATACCTTCGGGTATCATCCGAACCAATAACTACATCAATTCACTCAAGTTACACAAGCTTAGCGTTCAAATAACGACTAACGGAAACAAAGCGAAACGATTATCCGAACAATATCGGATCTTTTTTTTAGTGACCATCTAATATTATTTAGATCATATTAGACTAGTAATGGTCACTTAACACCTTCTTAACACTTAAACACTTGAACAAACAAGTTTCCTAACATAACATCTCAAAAATTTTAACACTTTATCAAAGAAAACAAGTTCAAAGCAAGGGCACCCCCCCCCCCCACACTAATCTCGACCCAACCTTCATGTGGGACCCATTTTTTTTACCTTGTCTCCACAAATATCTTACTAGTTACCTTTGGATGCAAGTGGTTACACAAGTGGGCCTAGTGGTAAAGCATGGTGAAGACTTATAACACTTTGATTCATAATCCTCTAAGCACTTCATCTCATTTTTCACCATCTTTTTCACACACTTAAGAAACTCTCTCAACATTCATATATTATCCAAGAACACCATAAAAACATTTCACCTTTCAAACCTTCTTTGATGATCAAGATGGAGCTTGAAGATACTTAAGGTGATCTAAAGCAACAACAAGAAGAAGCAAGCCTTTCTATCCATTCAAAAGCTTTCAAAACCCCAAGATCAACAACTTTTCTTTTCTTTAAATCATCATTAAGATCATCCCTAGCCATTAGTGCTAGAAGTAAGCTTCAAAAATCTCTTTTTCATACTTATTTATGTATTGTTTGTTTAAAGAACATGTAATAAACTAAATAATCATATAAAATAATATGAAAATACAAAGAAGCAAAATAATAATCATGATATAAAAGTGTGTTTATGTTGTGATTTAAGGAGGATTACTTGCATATTTGATCTAGTTTTGATGATTAACATATGAATAACTTGTTATATGATGTTTAAAAACATAATCTAACAAGTGTACATAAAATGTTTAAGGGTTTTGTTAAACATAAATGTTTAGATGGATGATCATAATCTTTGATTTTGTTAAAGTATATAAGGTTTTTCACTAAAAACAATACTTTTACAAAGTTATAAAAAGAAACATACAAGATGGGTTTTTATAAAAAGTTTGTTAAAACTAGAAGTAAAGCATGGATTTTGAACTAGTTAACTTATGATAAGATCATACCAAAACCGTACATGTTATTGATTTAATCTTGTTAAGATTTTTATATAAATCTCATATGTTTTTTATTAAGAAAAATATGAGAAGATTATTGGTGGTTTTATAAGAAAAAGATATGTTTTATTAAACATGGCTAAACATATATTTCAAAGGAAATATGGCCATTTTTCTTAAAAATCATGAGTTATAAAAACTATCATTTTGACAAAATCTTTATTAGATTAAAAAGATTTTAAAGAATAGTTTTTATAAAAGCAAAACAAGTTATAAATATATATTTTTGAGAAAATATATATTTAGTTATCTTAACAACTTATGTGCTATGTGTTATTTGTTTGTATTAGTTATATTTGTGATAACTAAGAACTTGAATACAATGGTACAAATAAACACAAAACTACATATAAATACACCTTAAAAAAAATTACGGACGATCCGAGCCTTCGGACACAACTTATGGACAAATATACGGACTATATATGTACTACGGATTGTTTTAAACAATACATCGATGACTTGGTAAACTACGTTTTCCTAAACCAAATAAGTAACTACATATTTTCTACCATATGCAAAATATATTTCTTATGGTTTATAATTAAAAGATATTGTTTTAGAAATATATAAACATACATATATATTTCTTACCATCTAAAATATATTGTTTTAGTAGAAGACTAAAAACTGTATTTTTAGAACAAATCTTAAAAATAGATTACTTTTAAGATATTTTCTGTACCTTTTACCAAGCATAACATGTATATTTTTATGAAATATATCTTAGAATATATAAGTTTATATATTCTAAGAATACAAGAGCACATATAACAAACACGCGGACATACGTATTCCTATACGTGCAACGATATGCACATGCACATTCACATTCACATTCACCTAACACTTGGTGAACACACATTTATACAACTACGATACAAATCACGATACGAGAATATATATATTTGGTGATATATATATATATATATATACACACACCAAACAGTTAACAGTTAATACATCTAAGACACAGTTCGACGAACAACAAAGACATACAAGTCTTACACATATTCAAGACACAAGACTTGTACTCAAGTCATTACAAGACCGAAGATCATGTGCGATTAGGGTCATACATCTAAGCACCATTAATCCAGTTTGGACCTAGGTACAAGAGGTTAGATCTAATGGGTTTTGGCGAGCCCCACTCTTGGTCGTGGACCCATACAGAAGAGTGCGTTTGTGTCCCACTCGATAGTAGTCGACACGAAATCGTCTAGGTTTGGATTGCTTCCTATTTCGTCACACATATTAATGTCCTCGTGAAACATTAATGATCAACGATTTCATTGACGCTTTACATACTACATCATTACATACAGATACATCTTATACAACTCACATTTTATGGATACAGTTAATACAACTCACATTTTATGGATACATTTTATACAACTCACATTTTACAAATACATTTTATACAACTCACATTTTACAGATACATCTCATACAACTAAACTGCATGAACTCGCCAACTTTTGTTGATGTTTTCAAAACTTAACCTGTATTTTAGGAAATTAGTGGACCATGTGGACATTTCAGTCAAGGAAAGCAAGTATTAAGACTCCATGCCACCATTTAAAGGGCTTGCCCTTTATATACCGCCTCTTTGCGGTGATATAGTGGTCAAAGCCTTGACATTTTAAGACTTACATTTTGATGTATAAAACAATGACAACTTATTTTCATTTGATGGTTTGTAACCAATACATTTAACTTATGTTGCGTTCTTTTGAAACGATTATGACAATGGCATTGGAGCTTGTTTTTATTCATTTAGTATGTTCACTTATATTGTTATGCAATGAGAACCGATCAGATCACACCTCGCGCTTCCGCTATGAGCTGGTGTGACAATATGATACATGAAATTCACATTCATCTTTTTCATCAGTTTACACCCAAACGTTGCCAATCTAAATGTAATTTCATTGTAACAACCGAAATTATTGGTTTCTTTAAAAGCAAATTAAATGTAAGAACTTGTACTAAATATAATTAAACACATGAAATAAGTGATTAGTATTAAACATCAACTTGGGAAGAAATTTGAAAACACAACTGACCAGATAATCAGTTGTTGAACTTGAAAAAATGTCATACAAAAAATTCTAGAAATATCAGTTTCAGTAATCATGAAACCCATAAGAAGAAAAAGAAATTGAGATTACCTTGGTATGAATATGGTTGAATTTTGTTGGTAAGAATCACCGACATATGGTTTTTGTAATGTAAATAGGGTTTGATTTGGAAAGATAGGCAATCTATTGATCGAACTCTAACGCTCCAGTTACATTGTTATAGTCGTTCGACTTTGGAGGAGGATTTAAGGAATTAATTTCCAATTCTCAATTGAAATACTAATCATAAGGTTTTTAATTTTAAAATACCCTTGATAAAATTTACGCTAATAATTGTATTTTGATAACCAATCAGGAAAACCAAATTCTAATCTGGCTCAGTTTTGGTTTCAACCATAATTTTTGACATTACATGGGTGCTCAATTTTTGTTTTGTAACCCAATATATATAGTTCAGATTTTACTTAATTTGATTTTAGTTTAACGCCAAACATGTAATTTCGTTAGGCTTAATCGGTTTGTTGAACACCCACATACGCATTTCATGATTGATGTCAGTATTTCAGTGTTCATAGCTTTTAAAAATAACTGTATAACTATATATATATATATTTATATATATATATATTATAATTGGGTATTAATAGGACAATATAATTTTATATTATTTGATATATTTTTATAAAAATCATGAATGTGTTTCATATACACTTGTGGTGTGGGTGTTAGTGGACTCACTCTATTTCTCCGTAAGTTCGTGTTTTTTTCCTTCGTATGATATAATCTTTTATTTTCCAGTATATACATCAACTTAGATTTGTTCTAAGTTAATTCTTATGTCATAAGTCGGATGGATATGCAACGAAAGACTTGAATAAAAATGCAAGGATGCTTATATTACTCAAAGGAAAGTATAACAAGGATGGTACAAGGTCTTTACAAGGTGTTTTTGGAGGTGGTTTGCTCGAATGGCAAACCATTCTATTTATACTACTTAGCATAAATCTGGATTGTTTCTAATCTAGACTTTTTAAGTATAAAATACTACAAATATCTTGGATACTTGCAAGGAAAATTCTAGCTATTATTGACATAGTATTTATGATATTTTGATGGAGTCTTCTAGATCCTTAAAATACAACTGCCCTTGATTACTCTAGATGGTTCCACATTTGTCCAAATCAAAGTAGAGTCTTTTGGAGTCTTTCATAATGCTCTAGAGTGGTCCGGGTTGTTCCATAACATTCTAGGGTGTTCCAGAATCTTTCGGGATGTTCCTGCTCGTTCCGGAACCATCCAGGGTGTTCTAGGTTGTATCGGAGTGTCCCGGGGTACCCTAGATGTTTCTAGTTTTATGCGGGAACTATTGGAACTCAAGAAACGTGGCTCCATTTTAGGCGGAGGGTTTAGGTTTTTTTTTTTTTTTTTGGGGGGGGGGGGGGGTTAACTATTAAACAATCACGTTGTGAGGTAAGTTATGTCTTATATTATATCATATAGTATTATAACAATCCGATAGTTATATAGATCACATAAGTCATGTATGAAGGTAATATCTTCATTGTAAGTTCACTAAACCAAAAGTTCATTAACTAAGTTAACAATCCGGTTGGTCATGAATAACACAAAGTAAATAACAGAATGTAAAATACCAAACAGCCGATCAAGGACAACCCGGTGTGCCATCCCAACATGGAAGGAATGAACCAAGTGTTGGAGGATGGACGGGGTTAACTCATTCTAGGTCTACGAAACTGTTTGGGTGTTCGTTTGCATGTTTAAGAGAGACGATGGAACTAGATTGGAAGCCAAGGCCCCCACGGTTCACACTCTGTAAGCATAAAATCGTCCATATTGAAAATAGGGATCTGGATAACATTCAACACTTAGAAAACGAGATGAAGTCAATACCTTTCGTGCGAATGGTTGGTCCAGTCGCGCGAAGGGTGTCTCCTTCGTGCGAATGGCTGGCCATTCATGCGAATGGTTCTGTTTTGAGATGAAAATAGTTCGGTTTTGTTTGAACAGTTCATCTTCTTAGCTGGAATCGACCTTAACACTAACCTACAGCTATAGACTTAGCTTGTGAGCTCAGTGGGTCCATGATTTTGCCAAGTTCGATAACAGAAGGTTATTTTATAAAGTTTGAAAGATAGAACTTCAATATTTAGCTTGGTCCTCAATATGTATGAGTTTGGTTATCAGATTGCCAAGGCAGATCTGAGAAACCAATTGACAAGATATGAAGAAATATATAAAATTTAGAAAAAGTAGAAGAAATTAAGAGAAATCAAAGTGTTAGTGAGTTGTAAAATCACTTAGAAGCTTTCTAGAAGTGTTCAGCTGATGGATCTCGAATTCAGCAGTTATGAGAGATTTTCGGAGTGTGGAAGGTGAGAACTGAGGGTGAAGGTTTATATTTGTAGGCTTAGGAACGAGTGGGTTTGAGCAGATGGGCTCTGGGCGAATGAGCCATTCACACGAAATGTCCAGTCGCTCGAAAGGTTGGGTTTTGGTTGATTTCGCATATGATTAGCCTGTTTTAAGCGTTTTAAGCGTGTGAGTGCAATGCATAAGTTTAATGTATGAATAAATGTATGTATAAACTTAATTTGCATGTATAACAAGTATGAATTTACGTATGAATGTTTCAAATTTGCACGTATAACAAGTATTGCATAACCAATATGTATGAAACAAGTATAACACAATGTATAAAAAGATCGAGTTTTATTATGATTTAAGTCTCGGATTATAATGCTTGGGAATGAAAGATGAATACAAGAGAATTACAAGTTTCTATAAATAGAAATACAAACAAACTTTCTAAATAAGGAAAGTTCCAAAAGCAAGGCGTTATTGTTTCCCCTCCTTTAGGAAATTTCGTCCACGGAATTTATTCAAGAGGAAGATGTAACAAATAGGTGCAGATACTTAGTCTTCATTTCACTTTCGAGTTCCCAAGTAAACTCAGCGCCACGTTTTCCTTCACATCGTACTTTGACTATGGGAATTCGATTGCGCCTTAATTGCTTGACTCATCGATACATGATCTCGACTGGTTTTTCCACGAAGTGTAGAGTCTCGATGATTTGAAGATCTTCGATTGGAACTTGAAGTCCTTCTTCAGCTAGACATTTCTTCAAGTTTGAGGCGTGAAAAGTCAGATGGACATTGTTGAGCTCTTGAGGTAGGTCCAGTCAGTACGCTACCTTGCCAATCCTTTGGAGAATATGGAAAGGACCTACATAGCGAGGAGCGAGTTTTCCTTTTTTACCAAAATGAACTACACCCTTCCAAGGGGATACCTTGAGAAATACAAAGTCACCAGCGTTGAATTCCAGGGATTTGCATTGCTTGTCAGCATAACTCTTTTGTCGGCTTCTGGCTTTGAGAAAATTGTCTCGAATCTGCAAGATCTTGCCCGGCGTCTCTTGTATAAGCTCGGGACTGGTGATTTGAGCTTCTCCGATCTCGTGCCAACAAATAGGCGAACGACACATACGACCATACAATGCCTGCCATTTGAATACTCGAGTGGTAATTGTTATTTTACATACTTAAACATTTAAATCCTTATATACATTTGATACGTACTCGTACCCTTGTAAACACATGCGTAACCTACAATCAATACGTGATTCTAGATATCCTATACGTGCAAACACTTGATTCTACGTTCATAATACACAACCTATACTTTTATTTTTATACACACTTACCACCTAATTTCATGTTTTATATATAGATTCAATATTAATACATACCTTTATATACTTAATAAAATTACTTACTTATATATTAAAATTGAACATGGAGTAGTCATGCTTACTACATATTTAAATGTGACTATTAATCTAACTAAATAATTTTAAATCGAAAATGGGATAAAATTTGGTGACCTCTTAAACTTGTAGAAGAAGATTGACAAATATTCTTTTATGGCCAGTTGTTATGCACTTGCTGACAATCCCAATGCATGGTCCTTTAATATCTTTTTTTTTTGTATTGTTTAGTAAATATTTAAAACAAAAATCGATATTATTAATATTACTTATGTACGTTCAGTTGTATGGTTTTATCCTTGAAGCACACTGATTGGACCATTTCACACATCTAACTCCCAACTAAACACCTTTAATACCCAACTAACTTACATTTAACCCAACCCTAGTCCATCCCCCTATCTCTCATCTCTCTTGTCCGATTGCCGGCAACCGGAGCTACTCCGGCGGCGGAGGTTCCGTTCACTGGCCACACTCACGCACACCCCATCTTCTCTCTCAACCCCTGAAGATAGATATCCGGGGTCGGACATGATCTATTAGGACGGACCGGACTATACCTGAACGGACGTTCCCAATATGTCCGTTCCCCATAACTCCGTGGACGAACCTCCACTCAAGTGCGTCTGGACGAATGACGTCATCTCAGTTGACCACTATAAATACCCCATCAAGTACAAGGCCAAGTCCGATTTTCTGAATCTTCGTCCTTATTTTCTGTCTCTACTTTCTCTTTCTACCAATACTTATCCTCACGCCGGAGGGTGGTCGCAGAGGGGCCCTCCCATCTCTGCGACGAGCCTAACGGTTTTCTGTTTTGCAGGACGATTCTCCAAGCTCTCACATAAGATCCAAACCCTCGATTACAGGCTCCGGCCTAAATTCGATTCTTTGGATCTTCAATTGGCGTCATCCGATTTCACAGCTCATAGTCCTTCGCTTTGGTGAATTTCTTGAGCAACGAACTGATCTATGGCGGCCTCGGGTTCTATGAATTCGGCATCCATAGATGTTAGTACGCAAACTACAGCATCAACAAGCGTTGTTTCCACAGTTTCAGCTCCTTTGAGCTCGGGACCAGGAACAACTTTGCCGTTCATATTAATACCCACTTCGCAAACATCAGAGTTTGATGCAGAATTCCTTTCCAAAAATGCAAGTCTTCTACGAAGATTAAAAGCCCAACATGCCAGAGATGAAGAGATCCTCGGTTTACGAACCAGGCTCTTCCATGATGAAACTCCGGTAAGGACTATGGGTCCTGTGATTTTCACCCCTCCTACTTTCTCCACAGTTGTTACTTCGGAAACTTATAATGGATATGTGCAGGGTTCCTCCGGACCATCTCCAGCAATGACAACACGAAACAAAATGGAAATAGTTAATGATCCGGATCTCACCAAACCATATCATCCGGTTTCCATGATTGCTAAGTCCAAATTCAGTGCTCGCATCACACACGCCAAGCTCCCTCCGAAGCTCAAAATGCGAACCACGGTAAAGAAATATGATGGTACCACTGATCCGGACAATCACATGTTTGACTTCGATGGGGCTGCACGTGTAGAACAATGGTCGATGCCGGCATGGTGCTTCATGTTCGCACAAACACTAACCGGGGCTACTCGGGTGTGGTTTAATGCATTGAACGAAGGTGAGATCAATGATTTTGAAGAATTCTGAAGGTTATTCCTCCAGAACTTTAGCCAACAAAAGCACTACTCCAAGGAAATCACCGAAGTTCACAACATCCGAAGGAGGGACGGGGAATCCTTGGATAGTTTCATCGACCGATTCAATTGAGAAAGTATGCAGATCAGTGGGGTCGTGGACCAATTAAGGATCTACGGATTTTGCCACGGTGTCCGGAATAACCAATTGGTCAAAAAGTTACACGAAAATCTCCCAAAGACAATGGAAGTGCTCATGGAGCGAGCCCGAGCCTTCGCTCGCGAAAAAAATGCATGTAACCCGGCATCGGAATCAGATCAGAAGATGTCCTCCTGGAAGAAGAATGGTGGTTCCGTATTTGATAAAACTCTCTCCGGAAACAGAGGACGATCACATCCTTACCACAGAAATGATCGACCTCAACGAGGGAGGAGTACTGGATCTCGTTTCTATAACTTATTAGACCTCTCCAAAACTCCTAGTGAGATCCTTAGTGCTGAGGGAGCGAATTTTCCAGCACCTCCGAAGCTCCGAAATCCAGGGGACAAGAACTCCAAAAAGTATTGTGACTATCATCATGCACGAGGCCACAACACGGATGATTGTTGGTCCCTAAAGCAGGAGATAGAAAAGGTAGTTCGGCCTGGCAAGTTGTCACATCTGGTGAAGGAAGTAAAGGAAGGGAAATCTTCAGGAAATTCTGTAGATAATCCGAATAACCAATCAGCAATCTGCATGATCAAGAGAGTAACCAACCAGGGCGTTAAGCGAACCAATCATCACATGGCCGCTTGGATGCAACAGTTGATCGCTTTCCCTCCAATTACCCCCGGAGAAATCAAAGACGGACCAATCATAGTATCTGCGATAATAGCAGGGCACAAGGTTCGGAGGATTTATGTTGATAGCGGAAGTGCCACCGAGATCATGTACCAACAGTGTTTCCAACAACTAGCCCCGCAAACCAAAGCAAAACTGATACAAGTCTCTATGTCGTTGGTAAGTTTCTCCGGAGAGGTGGTCCAGCCGATTGGGCAAATCACCCTACCAACAACGTTGGGTGCCGGAAGCTTGGTCAGAACCGTCAACTTGACATACCTAGTAGTAGGAGCAAGGTCCGTCCACAACGTCATACTAGGGAGACCAGGGATGTGTGCTTTCGGTATTATTAGCTCTATCATTCATGGGTCATTAAAGTTTCCTACCGAAGCAGGAGTAGCAACTTTACACTCCGAATCAACCATGTGCGTAGCTGAAATACGGCAAAGCGAGGGTAATGTGCAACCTCCGACCCTCCATACAGAGGAATGGGCTATTCACCCGCATTTTCCGGAGCAAAAAATTGCCATTGGGGCCCAGCTCCCTAAGCGTACCAAAAAGCGGCTATGGAAACTTCTGTCCAGCTCACTTAATGTATTTGCTTGGCAAACCTCTGACATGGTCGGAGTCCCTCGGTGTTTGGCCAAACACAAGTTGAAAGTGTCACATTCACCAAAACTAGTCGCTCAAAGAAAAAGAACATTGCTCCGGCTCGTCACAAAGCCATCTCCGAAGACGTACGAAAACTGTTAAGCGCCGGAATTATCAGGGAGGTGCGGTATCAAACATGGGTCTCTAACCCAGTGATGGTAACAAAGAAAGACAAAAATTGGAGAATGTGCGTTGATTTTTCCGATCTAAACAATGCATGTCCGAAGGATTGCTACCCTCTACCGGAAATCGATTTGAAAATTAACTCTCTTTCCAGCTTTCGCTTTAAATGCTTCTTGGACGCATATAAGGGCTACCACCAGATACAAATGGCTTTGGAGGATGAGGACAAGATGGCGTTCGTAACAAATGAAGGTCTCTTATGTTATACTAAAATGCCTTTCGGTTTAAAGAATGCCGGAGCTACGTACCAGAGGCTGATGGATAAAGCTTTCAAGGATCAGATCGGAAGGAACTTAGAAATTTACGTAGATGATTTGGTCATCAAGAGCGAAGCTGAAGATAACATGATCGATGATATACTCGAAACTTTCACCCGGCTTCGGAGTGTCAACCTCAAGTTAAATCCTAAAAAATGTTCTTTCGGTTTAGAAGAAGGGAAGTTTCTGGGCATATGGATAATTCAGTCCGAAATCCAGGCACATCCGGATAAGATTCGAGCCATGATTTCCATGCAACCTCCGAAAACAGTGAAAGAAATCCAATCACTGAATGGTAAGCTAGTGGCTCTTCATCGTTTCATCTCTAGGGCAGCTGATCGGACCATTCCTTTCATGAATGTATTAAAAAAACGAACCGGAAAGGGTCAAAGAGAATGGACGACGGAGGCTGATTCAGCATTCCAGGAGTTGAAAGTTTTTCTTGGGTCTTTACCCACATTAACCACTCCAGTCACCGGAGAAACCGTCACTGTATACCTCTCCGCTTCCCATTTCGCCATCAGTGCGGTACTTGTGGTACACCGAAACCAAACACAAATACCGGTTTACTACGTAAGCCGCATCCTAAAGGATTACGAAACTCGGTACCCGATGATAGAGAAATTGGCACTCGCGTTAGTACATGCATCCAGACGGCTCCGAAGGTATTTTCAGGCTTTCAATATAGAAGTGCAAACTGACCTTCAGATACAACAGATCCTCAGAAAGCCGAAGGTTTCCGGACATTTCACCAAATGGGCCATCGAACTCAGCGCTTTCGATATTACATACCGAACCAGAGGTCCGATAAAAGGTCAAGTTGTGGCAGATTTTCTTACGGAGGTACCGACCGGAGAAAGCACCAAAGAAAAGTCTCCTCTCCCAAGGGTATGGAACTTGTATACAGACGGAGCCTCTAGTAAAGAAGGATCGGGATCCGGTTTAATTTTGATAGATCCAGAAGGAATAGAATATACTTATGCCTTGCGTTTTGAGTTTAAGACTTCAAACAATGAAGCAGAGTATGAGGCCCTTTTCGTAGGACTCCAAACCGCAGCTAAGGCTGGCGCAACCTCCGTACTGGCTCATGTTGATTCATTACTAGTCGCCAACCAGGTCAGCGGAGAGTACGAAGTACAAGAAGAAAACATGATTCGGTATCTAAGTCAAGTTAAAAGTTTAATCTCCTCATTTGACTCTTGAAAGATAGTTCACATACCGCGGAGCAAGAACAAAAAGGCGGATGCTCTAAGCAAGCTTGCGTCCGTAGCATTTTGTCACTTGTCCAAAGAAGTGCTGGTCGAAACTTTGCAAGCCCCGGCCATCCAACAGACGGAGTCCGTAATGTCAATCTCCGTACAGGAAAGATCATGGATGACTCCGATCTTAGACTATCTGAAAGACGGCACGCTCCTAGAGGAAAAAGCTCAAGCTCAGAAACTAAAATTCAAAGCACTACAGTATCAGATTCACAATGGGAAGCTCTATTAAAAGACCTTTTTAGGTCCTCTCCTAAAATGCTTAACCCCGGAGGAGGCCAGCTACGTCATAAGAGAAATCCACTGGGGGATATGCGGCATCCACTCCGGACCGAGGATGGTCGTAGCCAAGGCTATGAACGCCGGATATTTCTGGCCAGGCATGCATCAAAGCGCTGTTAATGAATTGCAAGCATGTGAAGACTGTCAGCGGCATGCTCCCATCAGTCACCGAGCTAAAAAAAACCTTGTCCCTGTAACTTCGGCATGGCCGTTTCAGAAGTGGGGGATTGACATCGTCGGTCCTTTTCCTGTTTCCACCGGAGGAGTGAGATTCTTGTTGGTAGCCATCGATTACTTCACAAAATAGATTGAAGCCAAACCCCTCCGAACTATCACCGGGGATCAAGTACTGAGATTCGTTTGGGAAAACATAGTGTGCAGATACGGAATGCCGCTCTGTATAGTCAGTGACAATGGGAAGCAGTTCGCAGAAAAACCATTCAAAACCTGGTGCGAAAGAATGCACATTGAACAAAATTTCGCCTCGGTTGCCCATCCCCAGGCCAATGGGCAGGTAGAAAGAGCCAACCGCAGGATTGTGGAGGGCATAAAAAAGCGTTTGGGTAAAGAAGGCGTCTCTTGGGCAGATGAACTTCCGCATGTCCTGTGGGCTCACCGGACGATGCCAAAAACAAGCACAAGGGAAACTCCTTTCAGTTTAACGTACGGTACAGAGGCAGTCATCCCCGCCGAAGTAGGCATACCCACCTCCCGCATGCAACAAAATCAAGAAGTGAACGAACAAGAACTCCGCCTGAACCTCGACCAGGCCGAAGAAAGAAGAGAACTTGCGGCTATCCGAAAAGCAAAGTACAAGAAAGAGTTGGAAAAGCATTACAACTCAAAAGTAAAAGAGGTCCGGTTCAAGGTTGGAGATTACGTTATGCGAAGCAATGAGGCAAGCCTGGCCGAAGGTAAGGGAAAGATGGCTCCGAAGTGGGAAGGCCCTACCAAATTGAAACTGTTGGAAAAAATGGTGCTTACACACTCAGCAGAATGGATGGTACTCTCGTTCCACGTGCTTGGAATGGGGTGCATCTAAAACGATGTTTCCTTTGAATATTTTAGAGTGTTTCCAAATAAATTTGTAAATGCGAAGGCTACGGCCCGCATCGTTCGTACTTTCCTTGTAATGCGGAGGGTGTTGCCCGCACAACTATTTTATATTTCCATTAACTGCGGAGGGTTTTACCCGCAGATTATTTTAAATGTTTTTACCATGTGTTAACCGGAGAAGTATACACCGGAGGGATTAAATAGAGTGCTTAAAACTTCTATCATTTACAAAGTTGCAACACATAAGTTATCATCGGCCGAATCAGGGATGCTAACCCTAAAAGACAAGAACAAACTGGCATCGTTCATACTCTTTCCTTCATTTAAAAATTATCCTAAAAATAAAACAAACCGGATCCGTACAATAAAAAGAACGTTCTAAAAAAGAAAATGTATGCATAAAAAGCATGGACGCGTGCAAAACAAAGTGACTACATCAAAAATAGCCGGATCAATATAACCGGAAATCATGTAAAACCATTTACATGCAAAGGGATAATCGTCACATACACAAGAACGGTGAAAACATCATTTACATTCATTCCGAATCAAAATAGGGTGCATATCCCAAGTTGTCGGATATGTCCACCTTCTAAAACAATGGTTAAACAAACTAAAAACTTTCCAAGGTGCATATCCCAAGTTGCCGGATATGTCCACCTTACTCTTTCGAAGATTCACCGCTCGCGAAAAAGAGGGCATCTTTGATCTTAGAAAGCGGCTCATTGACAAGCTTCGGAAGATCTTCCACTACCGGAAAGGTAAGAGAATCGAAGCAAGCAACCGCTGTATTCAGCTCCTCTCCAGCGTTTCGGTTCAGCAATAGAACTTCAGCATAAGGAGTCTTTTTCTTCAGGGCGTGGATATAGTCGTTCTGAAGACCGGAGTTGACGCCTACGGCGCTCATGGCATTGTTAACAGCAGCAACAGCCGTAGTCATTTCCGGACCCTTATGAATGTTTTTGGACAAAAGTTTCGCTCCTTCGGATAGCAGCCAAATCTTTGTTGCTTGAAGATCATCATCCCTGCACTACTAGAAAACTGCTATTATTCCTACCAAAATTTCCTACGCATTTCCTACGAACGAAAATGGCGACACATTTCCTACGAAATTCCGACGTATTAAAAAGGATCTTAGTTTTGTGACAAAAAAAAGCGACAAAAGAACGACAAATTGGTTTGCGTAGGAAAAGTGTAGGAAAATTCAGACCGATCTCCGACGAAATCCGTTTTCATTTTAACCATTAGTCGGAAATTCGTAGGAATTGTTATGCGTAGGAAAAGTGTAGGAAAATTCCGACCGATCTCCTACGGAATCCGTTTTCAATTTAATTATCGGTAGGAAATGCGTAGGAATCCAATTTATCATTAAAAAAAATTCATAATAAAATGAAATTACTGATATTAAAACATAAAGTTTTATTATTTATAACAATATATGTTATTTTTAAAATAAAAATTCATAATAAAATGAAATTACTGATATTAAAACATAATAAAATGAAATTACTGATATTAAAACATAAATTCATATCCCTAGATCTGATAAAAGAACTTACCTGCTCCTCTTCTTCATTCCTTCTTAGAAAAACCCTAAACACCCACTAAATCATACATCTGCACACTCCATCCATCTTGATTTCACCTACAAACACCCACACCCGACAAACAGTCAAACCCCCCTCACCCTCTCGTCTCTCTCAGCCGACACCCCCTTCTCCTCTCCGGTTCCTTCACCGGAGCAACCCTGGCCGACGCCGGTTCCTTCACCGGCAAGCACAACATCCTCTTGACACCTCCCTTGTACTATCTATCACCTACTCAACCCCCCCCCCATCTGCTCGATTGATCGACAGCGAAAGACGAAGAGCGACGACGCCGTCGTCGTCTGCGGTGGTTCTGGTTCCGGCGAGGTCCTCTGGTGCTCGGTGGTGTACGGACGTGGAAATCGGTGAAGATTGTAGATTGTAAAACGAGGTAAATTTTCTACCCTAAGTTATACTCATTTTAATTTTGTTCAAATTAGTGTTTCACATTGTAGATTGTGGAAATCAGTGAATTGTAGAGCGATTCGTGGTAGGTAAGTTCATAGTTACTGATTTGGATATGTTTCATGTGAAATTAGGGCTTATTTTGTTTGAATTTGAGTAATACAATCGTTAGCAATGAAAACAAATATGAAACCCCACACTATTTACTGTGCCTCACAGACTTAATTCTTTAACACATTCCAAAATTCTTTACACATGTATATTCTTTTAGTTTGGTCTAGAATTTTACGCAGTATGAAGTAACTACAATCTTAGTTTTCGATTTATATTTTTAAGGGTGCTGAAATGCCAAAATCATGTGCTCAAAACTATGATTAGTTGAATGTATAACTCTATATTTGCAGCGAATTTACAGGTACCAAAACTCTTATTAGTTTAAATCTTCTCAGATTGTTGTTTCTAATTTATATTTCGAATTTAGGGGCTGTTTTGATAAACATTTTGTGTATTTTTTAGGCTTGATTCCATCATGCACTCCACTTGTATGCTAAAATGTCTTGGTGAATATTTGGTATATTTTGAATCGGCAACATTGTTTGTGATTGTGGGTGTAAGTGTTTTCTTTTTCAGTTGAAACCAGTATTTTTTTTGCAGTTTGTGAGCCAGGTTGAAGCCCTCTTTAATCGATGTTGGGGCGTGGCGGTGCTTGTTTCTTTCACCCTTTTTTTACACCAACTTTTTTAACTTAAAGATGAGAGCATAAACTTATCGTTGTATATTGATTATCTTTATCTGATCATGCCTTTTGAGATCACATATTCATTATTTAAATTCTTTTTTGTTTTCTATGGTTTAATTAAAATTTCCATTTGAACCCATGTTACAAAAAATAAAAATAAATAATAATAATTAGAAAAACATAATGGGGAAATTAATTCCTTGCGGGTGATCCCTATTAGAGGTGCAAACGAGCCTTGCAGCTCGCGAGCTACTCGAGATCGGCTCGAGAAAGAGCTCGAAACGAGTCGAGCCTTATCGAGCCCGAGCCGAGCTTGAGCCTAAAAACAAAGCTCGTTTGTTTATCAAGCCCGGGCTCGAGCCCCGCATGTGAAGCTCGTTAGGCTCGTCGAGCCTTACTGTAAACGAGCCGAGTCGAGCCGAGCTTATTTAAACTTGTTTACAAGCTGACCTCGAACCTAAAAATAAGCTTATTTAGTAAACGAGCCCGAGCCCGAGCTTCACTTATCGAGCTCGCGAGCTTAAAAAGTCTATTATTTATATTATTTTTATTTAATATACTAATTAATAGATAATAAACGAGCCGAGCTCGAGCTTGAGAAAATACAAACGAGCCGAGCTCGAGCTTTGAAAACAAAGCTCGAATCGAGCCGAGCTCGAGCCTGAGCTCGCATAAGTTAATCGAGCTCGAGCTCGAGCCTGGTCAAGCTCGGGCTTGGCTCGGCTCGTTTGCACCCCATTCCCTATGCATTAAGGTTCATAAGTGGCGGTAGCGGTTAGTTTACTTTGTATATTTCAAACAGGATTTGAAATGAGATACTTAGTTGATTGATTGAATTCAAAAGGGGAATCATGGTTATTTTCATCCAAACTGGTTGTGAAACTTTACATGTTTGTTACCATGTTTTTACCTGAAATTCAAGTCTACTATTTGGACATTTATATACTCTGTTGGTGAGTTAATCTAAGGTTTGTTGCAGGATATTGTAGCAAAGATACAATTTATTATATGCACAACAAAGGCCAATGATGGTTCTATACATAACTTATGAGGTTAGACACTTTCACAACCAAAACTTTTGTACAGTTAACATATATATTATTATTATTCTTTTGGTTTAACTGCCATTGTTATCACTTAAACTTAGGGGTGAAAACAGGTCGAGCCGAGTCCGAGCTTGATAGGTCTTGAGCTCGAGCCCGAGCCTGTTTAACTTTAGAAAGCTCGACCTCAAGCTCGGCTCATTTATTATTTAACCAGTCTGTAGTAGGTCGTAGGAGAATTTACTATGATCAAAATGGCGGTGAACACTAATTGCGAGTGACAGTGAAGAGGAAGCAATTGTTGAAGAAGAGGAAAAGAGAGAGTTTGTTGACCCTGAAGATTATATTATTCGGTTGGTGTTCTTTATTTTATATGTTTATATGGTCTTATCTACTCACAGTTGTTTGACATTTAATTTGGTTTAGTATATATATATGGTCTCTGTGTTCAGGTTTTCTGTTATATGCATAAAGTTTTCTTTTTTGCCGACCTGAAGTTCTTTGATATTATACTTTCTAGATGTGTGCTACATATTAGCATCAATTTCTAGTCGTGTATAGAATAATATTACTGCATTCTCATCATACCTTTAATTGTTCCAGAAAGACCATCCAACAGCTTGGGTCGTCTATTGTTGTCTTGGATTTACTGGCGCAACAGTTGTCCAGAAAACCTTCTGAAGTCAAGGTAAGCACTTAGATACTTGACATTATTGTTTTGTCTTATTATCTTCTCCATTTTTTGGATTGCTGGTGTAGCTTTTTTGCCTTTTAATATGTTTACTTTTCACATGTTATGGAACATCTCATACAGGCAAGATATGAAGTCCTTATTAATAAAGAAAATGCTGTTGAAGGCTCTAAACCAGAAAACCGCTGATTGCAACCAAGGTTACTCATCTTATATGCTAAAAATTTGAAAGTGTGTTGTTTTACATAGGTATTTTTAACAGGTAGCTACAGTCCTGGATTAAGTCGAGGAAACGCTCTCTCACGACAATAGTTCAGATCATGGGCCGAAGACCCCAGCTCTAAAAACCAGTACTCTCCATTGCCAGCTGGCAGTCATGCAGCCACCCCTGCTGCTGCTTCATCAATCCTTACAGGTAATGCGCTTTAAAGATAGAAAACAATTTGATACTGATATGTTATCTTGGATGCTAATTTTAAGTTGTTAAAACTCTACATGCTATATTAAAGAATTGCACCGAAGCTGTAAAGGATTCGCGCGTGCTGGATTTTGGAGGAGCATCGATTAGCATTCATTAGTGAATAGTGACGATTTTGTAATTTAAACGTGCTTCGAATTTATGTTATTTGTTTTTGTTAAATTTATGTACCGAATCATATTTATCATTATGCATTTTGTCAGCAAGAAAAAGCTAAAAAAATTTGTTTTTTTTTTATTTTGTTTTTAAATGTATCCGTAGGAAACATGTAGGAAAAAGAATAAACAAGTTTCGTCACATTCCGTTAGAATTGTAGGAAACAAAGATGAATTCGTAGGAAATGTGTAGGAAAAAATAATACATTTTGTTGGAATTGTGTGGGAAAAAAAACTAATTTTGTAGAAATTGTGTAGGAATCAAGAACACATTCCATTGGAACTGTGTAGGAAAAAAAAATATTTCCGTAGGAACTATGTAGGAAAAACGAATACATTCCGTTGGAATTGTGTAGGAAGAAAAAAAAATTTCCGTAGGAATTGGGTAAGAAAATTAAAAAATATATAATAAATATAAATATAATTGATTTAAACACAAATTTTTAAAAAATAAACATTCCGTGGGAAATGCGTCGGAAAGTTAATAAAATTAATTCCGTGAGAAATAAGTGGGAGAATTCTAACGAAACATTTGTGTGGGAAATGAGTAGGAGAAGCCGTAGGAAATGCGTCAGAAAAAAATCACCCACGAGCATAATTCCCACAGCCCATTTTCGTGGGAAATCCGTGGGTAAACGCCGTTACCCACGGATTTCCCACGGAAATTGACGTGGGAATAGCAGCAGTTTTCTAGTAGTGCTGGCCTTCAAAGCAGCATTCTCATTCTTGATCTCCTCCATCTCGGCTTCGTGATTCCCTTTCATATCTTCAATTTGAGCTTTCAAGTCAGCCTCCCCTGTTTTAAGTGCATCCTGCTCTGAAGAAAATGTTAGAAATAATAAAGCAAAAAGAATTAGACCAAATAAGGTACGTACCGGCCATCATATTTGCATAAGCCAGATGAGCATTTGCAAAAGATTCTTCCATCTTCGCCAAGACCGCCTTATGCTCCTCGTCCTTCTACTTCAAGGATTCAGCAAAACTCTTCAACTCCGCAGATACTCTATCACGATCTTCCGCCGCTGAAGCAGCAGCTGCCTGAGATGATTGATTTTGAGTAGTCAGGGATTTAACCTTTTCCTGCTAGGTTTGAAGATCCTGAGTAAGCTGAGCAATCTTCTTCTCGGTATCCGGAGTCCTCTGAATCTTGCGTTTCAGAGAGAGGATCTCCTTCTCCAAGTTTTCCCTCACCGACTCCGCTTCAACCCACCTCCGATAAAGCTCCGTCACAAAAATGTTTGACTGAGCTTGATTGGACAAGACCATGGCGGCCAGATCCTGACTCTTCATTCTCCGGCTCCTAGCATGATCCAGCGGAGTACTGATGTTGAAAAGAAGAGTTCTTGCAACAAGCTCATCCATTACTGAATCTTTGTTCCGAATATCCCAATCTGGAATGAACTTCTCTTCAGCCGTAGACGGGTCAATCTCCATGTCATCCGAAAATACATCTGCATATCGAAAAAAGGACATCAAGTCAGGTCCGAACCAAGATGAAGGAAGAGAGGACACTTGGTCTTCCTCATCATCAATAAAACGGTCCGGACCCAAAGACGAGTCCAAATTCATACCTGAAAAAGTCATCGCCTTCGGTTCTCCGCGAGTCTTTCCATCCCCCTTATCCGTAACCTCTGGATTCTCCACCTCCATACTTTCTACCTCGTTCACAGGAAGGAAACCACCTGAAAAAATGGGAGTAGGCGCAGAGCGAGCCAGTGCGGCTTCCTCCCTTGAAAACTTACCACCGGTAAGATGCTTATCCAACTCAACCATCACATCACTACCAGAATGAGAAGAACCTCTTTTGTTTTTCTTCGGCTTCGGCATAGGAAGAGGATCAGACGAACGAATCTGTAAAGGTTCATTCTTCCTCTTACGGACAAGAGTTTTCTGGTCAACTTCCGGCATGACACCTTTACTCTTCAGAGAAACAGAAGAAGGATGATACTGTAGAGCTTCGTCTATACTACGTACCTCCGGATCACTGTCCACATCATCCAGAATGGATTTCCTTCCAGTTTGAGTTCCGGAAGAACCAGCCACATCTTTCGTAGGTGTCGGAACAGAAGAAGTAGCCTCAGCAGCAGATGGTTCGGCCGCGTCCTGAGTAACCAAAGGACGAATCTCTTGGGCTGCATAAGCCACTTGTTTCATAAGAGGAACTTCACCTTCACCTTGATCGTCCAAGTCAAAATCAAGAACGTCAAAACTGGGAACCTTCAGAGCATCCCTCAGAGACATTACGGCTCCCGCATTTTCAGAATAAAAAACAAGTTAGTAAAATAGTGGAAGAAAAAATGCAGAAGGGGGGGGGGGGGGGGGGTAAAGGGCCGGAACTTACGATCACGCTTTCTGCGAATAACCGGCCAATCCCTATCCCCTTGGCTCCAAGAAAAACAGACTCGACCCAACAAAAGAAAATGCTCATGAAGGGGACGGATCGGGGACTTGTGTTCAATTAGGGCACGGGCAAGCTCTTGGTCGAAAACAAAGTCTTCGCCAAGATCGAAGGACATCGACTGATCCTTAAAGCGCCACCTCATATCCTCCGGAAGACAACGATCGTCCAACCAGAAGAAATTATCCTTCCAGTTTTTCAAGCTAGATCGTTCGTCTGAGGAGGGGGGAGGGATACCCTTCCGATGCGCAAAGGTATACCAGTCTCCGGCAGAAATGAACTCGTAAAAATACCGAAAAACATTCAAGTCCGGCCTCCGATCCTGGGCTCTACAAGAGATCTCGAAGTGGTTCATACGACTTAATCCGAATGGATTAACTTGACAGATGTGAACCCTAAAAAACTGAAGAACCCTAATTAAGAAAACCGAAAAAGGGACTCGATAACACGGGTATAAAAGGGAAATTTCCCCTATCAAAAGGGGTATATGGTTTCATCTTTAGAAGGAAGAATCGGATGGAGATCTAAGGGAATCCGGTACTCTCGAACAAACTTATCCAACTGTCGTTGGGTAAGAATGCTCACGCTCTCTGACAGGTTGTCCTTACCCGAAGCCATAATACAAATGCAGAAAAAAGGACGCACCTTGAAGAAGAAAAGATCAAACAAAGACTAGAGGGTAACAGTAGAGAAGAAGATCAAAAAGTAGAAAGGTAAAAATGAAAAAGTGAAAAAGGAATTTATAGAAAAAATGTAAGGCAGTTTGCAGACGGTCAAATCAAACGGTCACTTCAAATAAACACGATTCCTAATTCAGGGTTTCGTAACTATCACGCGTGGGTGACTGACAGTCAAGATACTTAAGTCACCCACGCCACGTTGGCTCCATTCAGAGCGTGCCACGTCATTTGACCAGAACCACTCCTACAACGATGATATGTGCAAAATGCAACATATAAATTACATCAATTGTGGCATAAAACTAACCTTTTTTTAGTACTAATGTTGGAAAAAGTGTGCTTTTGTCTTCCTTTTGTATTTTCAGGATTAAATGAGCTCAAATTAACAAAAGAAGCAAAAAGGCAGCTAAATCTAACATAAATACAAGAAAAGGAACAAACGTGGCATGCCCGACCTCCCCGAAAGCATCTTCCCAAGCAAAACAAGAGAACAGAAGGCTGAACACGCCCCGTGCTCGGTGAACACGGGGGCGTGCCCAAGTGTCAGCATAAAAGACAAAGCTGTAGAAGCTTCTATCGCCCACCACGGGGCCGTGCTCAGCGGACACGGGGCTGTGGTCAACTATAAGATTCGCAGAATCCAGGCAAATCTTGATAGTACAGATACGCTTCTGCACACGGGGTCGTGCCCAGCGGACACGGGGCCGTGGTCAACTAATGCAGACAAGAGCAATTAATGAAGACAGAGAAGGAGGATGGACACGGGTGTCACACCCCGACCACGTAGAACATACAAAACGTGGCGGAAATGTCGGGGAGTGTTGTAACAGAATTAATTGTTTCAAATCCATGGTAATTGAAGTTTCGTTTTATTGATTAAAAGTGTTACAATGTCTTAACAAACAAGAAATACAACATAATTAACTAGTCTTGTATCTTTTATTGTCATTAAAGCCCAAGTCTGCCTATGTGTATCTTGATCATCTTATGTAACAGCTCCTGAAAAACACATGTGAAAATAGGTACGTCAGCATAAAAATGCCTGTGAGATACATAGGTTTTGTGAAAATAGGTTTCATGACTTATGTTTGAGAAAATGTTTAGTCATGAACCTTGTTATTTGCTTTGTTTTGTAAATCATTTGAAAATCGATAAGATCAGATGATAAGTATAAATAAATGTAAGGTTAAATGAATAACCAAGTAAAATATGTTTGCATAAGATAAGATGTTTATAAATCAATGTCTTGTGAAAAGTATGTTATTTGTATAAAATGTTCTATGTCTCAAACTGAAATGATTCAAATAACGCTATGATATGTAATACCATACAAACACTTATATATAGGAAGTACCAGCGGCGTATCCACCATGCTTGTATCATATTACACACGCATCGTTACTTAATCATTTAATCAAACCAAACCAACCAATGTAAGAAGTCTATGTTTAAATCAATTGTCAAATGTATTGGGTAATACATCAAAGTGTTCATGTCAAGATGTAAATCATATCAAAATGTCTATGTCAAATATCCATGTCAAATGTCTATGTCAAATATCCATGTCAAATGTCTATGTCAAATATCCATGTCAAATGTCTATGTCAAATATCCATGTATGGCAAGTGAAATGTCTCAACTAAACCATATGCACAAAAACAAAGTATTGAAGTAAAACTTGGTTTAAATCAAAGTTATGTTTTGTGGGAAATACATGATCAATGTCAATCATGTTAAAATGTCTATATCGAAATGTCTATGTCAAATGTCTATGTCAAAATGTCATGTAAAACGATGTACTAAGTAATGCACATAATGGCAATACATAGCATGAAATGTTATGAAATCATGTACTATAATGTACTAACGAACATAGCAGTATATGATGTGAAAACAGGAAAGCAGGAAAGTAACAAGTAGGCACATGTGTTCCACCCCAAAACAGTTTGGAAAACAGTAAAAGAGGGGTCTATGTACTCACTTGAGATTGCTCAGATGTCTAAAGATAATCACCAAGTAATGCTAGAGATCTCAGAATCAAACGGCACCTAATATAGGTAACTATGTTAATAACCGGACCTTAATCGGATGATTGGATAGAATGAGGTTTCGTAAACCAAACGAGTGTAGAGACTCGTGTCATTTGGTTTAACAAAGCCTACATACTAAATGAAACCTAACCTAAGTGCTTGTGACCCATTATGACCCGTTTAGGTAGCTTATGCTACTTTAACGCGTCGTTCGCGTGAAACGCGTTCGGACTGCCTAACTAGTCCTATGACAAGTAATATATGCCTTAACATGTCTAATATGGTTGTCAAATCAGTTT
Organism: Helianthus tuberosus; assembly: GCA_030545235.1. NCBI lineage: Eukaryota > Viridiplantae > Streptophyta > Magnoliopsida > Asterales > Asteraceae > Helianthus > Helianthus tuberosus. Next base: position 66,259,042 of record CM060441.1, read on the forward strand.
AGATGTCAAAAGTTATGTTACATATGTTTAAAATGAATTTTGGCATCAAAGGGGTATTTTGGTAATTTACCTAAGGCATATAAACTACCTATCATACAACTACTTAAACGAAGCGACCATAAGGTATAACCTCGTAAGGTTATTCCCTATATACTATGGTCACCTAATGTGCTTGGTCGGATCCTAATGATCGACCAAACGGGTCGGGTTCGAAAGTATAAGCGATTGATTAGATCGCTTACCTCTACGACCCTATATAAGCACTAAACTAAAAGTGACGAGCTAAGCATGTTAAAACATGCTTAACTAAGTTTAGAAAACAGGTTTGGTATCACAACAAACGGTTGTGATACCTAAGAGTAGTTTGGTTACAAAATACGTAAGAATACGTATTCTGCCCGAAACTACGGCTCGTCACTGAGCCTAGATAACGTGGTAATCAGTAGGTATAGTCGCTAGGGACTATAACCATCGTGATTACACTCACGTTATGAAGTTCAAACGAACTTTGCATCGACCATAAACTGGTCAATGCAGAAAGTCAAACAAAGTTTGACTTTCGGACTCGAAAAGCAATAAAAGAACGAAAGAGGACTTACGAAGGGTCCCCGAATGCTAATCCCGATCCAAGTAACTCAGGTATGAAACGAAGGTTCCAACTTAGAGCCCAAATGATCAGATTTGTGGGTTTTGAAGCAATGGGGGGGTGGGTATTTATAGGAAAAGTAGAGCCGTTAGGATCGTTTCTTGAATATCGTGCCACGATCCGAGCCGTACACTTGTCACAAAGTTGTGGTGGCTAGAAATGATGTTTATCAGCTGAAAATGCAAGTTGCAAACATGTGGTTGTGGTTTAATCAGCTGATAATCTGCTGACTGTTTGTTATTATCTGTTCTGGCATAGGCTAGCGCACCGCTACACTAAAAGTGTAGCGCACCGCTAGGCCTAAGTTTGGCAGATTTACACTTTTGGTCCCTGTCATGCATTCAGCCCATTTTCGACACGTTTAAGGCCCGTTAACCCCATTTCAAAGCTCTAAAATGAAGTTAAAGTATAGGGAACTTAAAATGTGTTCAAAAATATCTCGGATGTCGGTTCGTTTGGCCGTACGGTCGCGATGTTCGGTTAATTACGACGGAATGCGCATAAGCGCGAAAAACGATCCAAATGACGCGACGAATGGATTTTTCTTATGGCGAACACTAAAATATAATGTAGTCATGCTTACATAAATTTTTGGATGTCCGGATGTATTCAGAACGTAAGTTATGCGCGAAAATGCAAACTTGTGCACTTTTTGACACTTTTAGTCCCTGAATGACACAAAAGTTTATTTTAGCATACCGAACACCTCAAAGCCTATTTCTAAGCTATGTAAGGGATATTTATGGTATGTTTAACTTATGGTCATGTTCCGGAATGTCTGTTACAGTTTAAATTGGCATACTTTCGCAGTTTGTCAACTTTAGTCCCTGTAAGTGATTTAACTTTGATTTCACCACACCAAACCTTCCAAAACTTATATCTAAGTTATGTAAAGGTTATTTAAGGTATGTTAAGCCCATTTCACTATTCCGGAGTGTTCGTTGCATTAAACTGGTTATATTTACGCGTCAGTGCGTGTATAACCCTCCAGAAAGCGATTTAGAGCTTGAAATCGGACAAGAGTTGATATGTGTAAACGATACACATATTTTTACAAATATCAAGCATGAAATACAATATTTCATTGGTTTGGCATTTGTTTGATGGTTGAAATGACACAGGTGTTACAACGGGGCCGTGCCCGAGCTGCTGTTCAGCCTATAAATAGGGGTGCTTGGCTCATTTGCAAACCATCCCTTGGCACACCACCTCTCTCACACTTCACCCACCACCCACCACCATCACAACACCATCATCCACCACCATCATCCATTGTGCATTGTCCATCATAGAGTGTGTGAGTCGTCTCGGGATCCAAGATTGATCGTAAGAGTTCTTGACAATCAAAGGCCATGTTTGCCTAAGTCTCTTACATCACTTGGTGAAGACAAGTGTCCAGTGTAATACTTTTTATTTTTAATCTTTTCGCACTTTTTACTTGGTTATGTATTAATGACTTTAATAACTAGTTTCTTATGTTGAAGGTGATTCTTCCTTATCGTTTGTCCGTGGTGTCTTGGCATTATTTAACTGTCTATATAAAATAAAATATTTTCACCATTCATATCTCCACGGTCTATATGGAGGTATGTTGGCTACCTGGTCGGGGGTTAAGGGAACGGTTTGGTAAGAATCTTGCCTTGTTCAGTGTATAGATCCTGCAAGGACCTGGGTCAAATTTAGTAGGAGCTCCTTCAATACCCACCGGTATTGGATGGCGGGGGTCCAAACTCTTTGATCCCCTCATATGTAAGCTACTATTAATACTTTAACCCGGCTACATAGGACTGTATCCCCGCTGACTCGGACTACTTAGCCGAGGGTAACGTCACCTTCAAAAGAGGGGCCTACCACAATACGCATTAATAACTTAATTAATTATCTTTCAATAATCCGACCCTTTAGGATTGTATCCTTGCTGACTCAAACTACTGGGTTGAGGGTAACGTCACCTTCAAAAGAGGGGCCTACTACAATAACTAAGATAATCTCTTAAATAGTGCCAAAGTGCGGAAATAATCAAAGGTTACACTAAACACGAGTCGGAGCCAAGTGATTCATCTTGTCTATCTATTTTTATTTTTATTTTATATGTCAGCATTTTAGTTAGTTTTCATTTTTCTTGTTTAAAACCTTTTTCTAAACTTTTGATTTGATTAAACGTTGAGGATAAACCGGTACTAAAATCTCTTGTGTCCTTGGATGACCTCGGTATCTTGCTAATACTATACTACGCTCACGATGGGTGCACTTGCCCATATGTGTGTTTGGTGTTAGTAAAATATCGTGTTTTATAAATTTAAAACTTGACTAACGTGTAAAAAGGGCTTAAAATATACTTAATTCCATATACACACCAACCCGCATCAAGTTTTTGTCGCCATTGCCGGGGACACAAGGATTTTAAGAAAGTTAGGAATCAGCGGCCTAATCGTTTTTCTCTAATTTTTTCTGTTTTTTTAGATTTTTCGTAGTTTTTCAGCTTCTGCAGAACTCAGTACGGGCCGTGCCCGCTGAACACACCCCGTGCCCAATCATTGGAACTGGCAACCCTGTTTTAAGTCAGACAGTAAGCTGAACACGGGGCTGTGCCCACTCAACACGCCACGTGCCCAAGATTCAGTTACTGAAAACAGAACCGTAACATCCCGACGGTTGGTAATTTCTGACACAAACATGAGTGATAATGATATTTTTTACTTTCGGCACTCTTATGGTACGTGGTGTCAAATATGTGGTGGCTCTCATAAAGAATTAGAATGTTATTTTCTAAATTATAAGCCCCACTATATAGACCCATCGTTTTCCCATAGCCTTAAGAGGGGCGAAAGTAAAAATAATCCCTATCTCTCCCTCGAATGCTCTCAACCGGATCTTCTAGGAGAAATACTTCTTGATGAACTATTTCAAATGGAAGATCTAATTCTTAATTGGTTAAAAGAACTTAGGATAGATTTCAATAATTTATCTAAAGACAATAACCAAGAAGAATTATTGGGATCACATTCAAATAAAAACAACTTCGTTGTTCCCAATGTTACCTCTAACTCTAGTGAGGACTTGAGCGATAGTCGTCCCTATGTCGATTGTGCCGTGAAGGACTCCCCATCGACTTCGTTCGATGCATACATAGACCTGAGCGATTCGGCATACACCTTCTTTAACAAGAGCCCGGGAAAGGGTTGGACTTGTCCACCTACATATAGCATAGGAATCACCCTCACCGATAACCTCTTGCGTTCTCGTCTTAATCTAGAACAATTAAAGTATCTTAGGCACTTTGGGGTTGTTCCATCCAGTAAGGAACCGCCCGATCTGGATGAAATCCTTAAAAGAGGGAAAAACTCCACAGGACAGCCTCTAGACACGGGGCGTGTCCAGGTCAACACGCCCCCGTGTCCACTCAAAGATTCCCGTCTGATTTCGTGTCAGAATACGGACAAAATGTGTCAGGATTCCACCTGAACACGGGGCCGTGTCCAGCTGACACGGGGCCGTGTGCAGTGTACTGTCGTTTTCTAAAAATGCAGCCAAGAATCCTGCACATTTGAACCATTCCCGGGACAGAGATTTAGGGAATATTCTCACATACCATCCTATGTATTTTCTAAAAGAAGTTTCTCAACAACCTTCTTGTCCTTTCCTCTTTTATCCACTTTCTTCTTCTTCAATTTTTCCTTCATGCTTCCATTAAAACTTGAAATCTCCACAATTTCAAGCTTTATTGAGATGTTTGTTAGATTTTTATTCATGGGATCTTGTTAAAAATAAGTTCTACAACAATGTTTTAAGTTGTTTCTGCTTAAAAAACGTTTTAAACATCATAAAAACAAATTAAAACTCCATGATCCCTAGTCCTAAAAATCTGCAGACATCTGAACACGGGCCGTGTTCATTGAACACGGGGCCCTGTCCGAAGCACTGATCCCATAAAGTTGAACTCTTTTCGGTATGTTTTCTCAGAATGGCGAGCATAACTAACGGAACATCTTCATCACACTCCAGAAACAACCGACAAGGGAGAAGATCATCAACGGTTGAAGACTCTCTTGTAAACTACGTTTACGCCTTAAGAGAGGCCATTGATGAGATGACTGGGGTGGAAGAGGCGTTGGTTGACCGTATTAATCATTTGACGGTGGGACTAGAGGGATGTCTTCGAGAGGTCAACCTTTTGCACCAAAGGTTGAACATTCTCGCCTCTCCTCCTTTGATTCCAATCATTACCCAAAGGGCATGGAATGTGGTTCCCGAAGTCATCATACCGGCCGAATGGTACGCCATACATCCAGAGCCCCCTCGGGACGTACTACAAGGGGTTCCTATTGGTGTCTCTCCCCCTGCACAAGATGTTGAAGAAAACGACCCCGCCTTCTTTCTCCCGAGAGAGATAGAACAATGGCTCTAGCAACATCTAGGGAATACCTCTCGGCTCGGAGTTCTACAAAACTTTTAGATACCGGAAAGCTATTTCCGGTATTTTGGTTATTATTGTATTAGTAGAGCTCCTTAGGATGATTTTAAGTATCACTTGACCTATCTAATTTAGGACCCTTAATTTTTTAGTTTCTGCTTTATTTTCAATCTTTTAGGATTATTATGTAATTCTCTCTATGACTTAATGAATGATGGTTTTAGCTAATTTGGTGTTTGGATGATGTTGTAATGAATAAAACAAACTCGGGATGGTGAAGGATAACAAGGGAAACTTGAACCAGCACCCCATGCACGAAAACAGGGCCATCCGACGAAATTTTCTTCATTACAGCAAGTTCAGCACGGGCCGTGTTCACCCAACACGGCCCCGTACTGCACAGTCTGCAGTAAATGCCCAGTTCAGGTAAACTGGACACGGGCCGTGTTCACCCAACACGCCCCCGTGCCCAGGCTTCTGTTTCTCTTTATTTATTTCTATTACTGGCAATCTGAACACGGGGCTGTGCCCGGACACCACGGGTTCGTGTCCAGACGCCCAGTAACATAAAATTTTGTTTTTTTCACACCTTTTTACACATTCAATCAACCTAAAAACTTATTTTTGGGACACATTGAGGACAGTGTGTAATTTAAGTGTGGGGGGATGCTAAAGCTTTGAATCTCGCAAGTCCTAATCACAAGCCTTACACAAAACTCTATTGGAACCGCTAATCACCCCAATTTTTTTTCAAAAATTTTCATTTTTTTTACTTGTCTAGGTTTAATTTGGGAATTTCAAATTCTAAAAAGGTTATATTTTTACAAATTTACAACCGATAGCGTCATGATAAAAAGAACCAACATAAGAAAATTATGAAAAGGCATGACAAGCTTAGTTAAAATTTGATTTTATATACTTGATCACATAAAAACCCATTCCCACAAAAGTGAGTTTTGAGCCTTTATTGAGCATACAAATACATATCTTTAAACTAAATGCTCATTTTTCGTTTCTTGTGTGAATAGCCGCTTGGTTCTTACAACTCTAGAACTTGCCATGACGATACATTCACGGTCCTTACCAACTTAAACCCGAGTAAGTAAGTGATGGAGGCATTAGGACTAACCTTTTTTTATTTCTACACCATTATTTTTTTTTTACCACCTACCCAAAATCCCCCTAGTTAACCCCTTTGAGCCTAAACCTTTTCATTTCTTAACCCAAAAACAAACACCCTTTCACCCACCAAAACTTTTTTTTATTTTTAACCCTTTGTTTTAGTAACAAGCTAGGTTTTTCTTATGGCTTTTTCAAAAAAAAAAAAAAAAAAAAAAATAATAATAATAATAATAATAATAATAATAATTTTGTTGATGATGAAGCAAAAGAAATAAACAAGCAAGTTCATCAAAAAAAAAATAACTTTGTTTGAATAATAGCTTCATCAAATAAAAAGTGCAAAAATATAAAGTCTTACGAAAAACCGACGCTTTTTACGCTTTTCGCCCTTTTCTACTAACCACTAACCCAACCACCTACGTTTAACCCAAGCCTAACCCTTCACCCAAAAGTCCTCTTGATATTTACAAATGTTTATAGTTAAAAAGGAGGAGGATTGATTGCTTGGCAAGCCTATGGTAGGAGTAAGTTCCATGCCGCTATCGAGTGATCTACTAAAATACATCTTCGGCAGAGTGTTGAGTGATCCCCCGTGAGGTATGTGAACTTGTATATAAATGGAATTTTAAAGAGGCATGTTATGCCCTAATAAGTAATTTATCTTATGAAAAGTTTTAAATAAATCATGACGAATAGGTTTGTAAATAAATAAAAATAAAACTTAATAAAGAATCTTGGAAATCCCGACACTCTCTGACAAGCCCAATAACTTTCTCTTCTACCCATTCCATTTGGGAGTGTAAAGCCACATTATAAAGAGTTTTGCTTGAGGACAAGCAAAGATTCAAGTGTGGGGGTATTTGATGTGTGCAAAATGCAACATATAAATTACATCAATTGTGGCATAAAACTAACCCCTTTTTAGTACTAATGTTGGAAAAAAGTGTGCTTTTGTCTTCCTTTTGTATTTTCAAGATTAAATGAGCTCAAATTAACAAAAGAAGCAAAAAGGCAGCTAAATCTAACATAAATACAAGAAAAGGAACAAACGTGGCATGCCCGACCTCCCCGAAAGCATCTTCCCAAGCAAAACAAGAGAACAGAAGGCTGAACACGCCCCATGCTCAGTGAACACTGGGGCGTGCCCAAGTGTCAGCATAAAAGACAAAGCTGTAGAAGCTTCTATCGCCCACCACGGTGCCGTGCTCAGCGGACATGGGGCCGTGGTCAACTATAAGATTCGCAGAATCCAAGCAAATCTTGATAGTACAGATACGCTTCTGCACACGGGGTCGTGCCCAGCAGACACGGGGACGTGGTCAACTAATGCAGACAAGAGCAATTAATGAAGACAGAGAAGGAGGATGGACACGGGGCCGTGCCCAATGAACACTTGGCCGTGCCCGAGCTGCTGTTCAGCCTATAAATAGGGGTGCTTGGCTCATTTGCAAACCATCCCTTGGCGCACCACCTCTCTCACACTTCACCCACCACCCACCACCATCACAACACCATCATCCACCACCATCATCCATTGTTCATCATAGAGTGTGTGAGTCGTCTCGGGATCCAAGATTGATCGTAAGAGTTCTTGACAATCAAAGGCCATGTTTTCCTAAGTCTCTTACATCACTTGGTGAAGACAAGTGTCTAGTGTAATACTTTTTATTTTTAATCTTTTCGCACTTTTTACTTGGTTATGTATTAATGACTTTAATAACTAGTTTCTTATGTTGAAGGTGATTCTTCCTTATCGTTTGTCCGTGGTGTCTTGACATTATTTTACTGTCTATATAAAATAAAAGATTTTCACCATTCATATCTCCACGGTCTATATGGAGGTATGTTGGTTACCTGGTCGGGGGTTAAGGGAACGGTTTGGTAAGAGTCGTGCCTTGTTCAGTGTATATATCCTGCAAGGACCTGGGTCAAATTTAGTAGGACCTCCTTCAATACCCACCGGTATTGGATGGCGGGGGTCCAAACTCTTTGATCCCCTCATATGTAAGCTACTATTAATACTTTAACCCGGCTACTTAGGACTGTATCCCTGCTGACTCAGACTACTTAGCCGAGGCTAACGTCACCTTCAAAAGAGGGACATACCACAATACGCATTAATAACTTAATTAATTATCTTTCAATAATCCGACCCTTTAGGATTGTATCCTTGCTGACTCAAACTACTGGGTTGAGGGTAACGTCACCTTCAAAAGAGGGGCATACAACAATAACTAAGATAATATCTTAAATAGTGCAAAAGTGCGGAAATAATCAAAGGTTACACTAAACACGAGTCGGAGCCAAGTGATTCATCTTGTCTATCTGTTTTTATTTTTATTTTATTTTTCAGCATTTTAGTTAGTTTTCATTTTTCTTGTTTAAAACCTTTTTCTAAACTTTTGATTCGATTAGATATTGAGGATAAACCGGTACTAAAAGATCTTGTGTCCTTGGACGACCTCGGTATCTTGCCAACACTATAATACGCTCACGATGGGTGCACTTGCCCATATGTGTGTTTAGTGTTAGTAAAATATCGTGTTTTATAAATTTAAAACTTGACTAACGTGTAAAAAGGGCTTAAAATATACTTAATTCCATGTACACACCAACCCGCATCAAACGACACGTCACTCGGGCAAAAATAACTCACGCAAAACATTTTGTTAGTCCCTTACGGAACTTAACAAACTGGGGGAATTGAAGATACATATCCGGGGCCGGACATGATCCATTAGGACGGACCGGACTATACCTGAACGGACGTTCCCAATATGTCCGTTCCCCATAACTCCATGGAAAAAACTTCCACTCAAGTGCGTCTGGACGAATGACGTCATCTCAGTTGACCACTATAAATACCCCATCAAGTACAAGGCCAAGTACGATTTTCTGAATCTTCGTCCTTATTTTCTCTCTCTACTTTCTCTCTCTACCAATACTTATCCTCACGCCGGAGGGTGGTCGCAGAGGGGCCCTCCCATCTCTGCGACGAGCCCAACGGTTTTTTGTTTTGCAGGACGATTCTCCAAGCTCTCACATAAGATCCAAACCCTCGATTACAGGCTTCGGCCTAAATTCGATTCTTTGGTTCTTCAACCCCCTCTACCTTGATGCTCTGACCGACGACCAGAGCCGACACCGACTCCCCTCACCGGTGACACCTACTTGCAACACCCCTCACCCCTACATCTTATACCGTGCCCCCTTATCCCTGTGTGAACATGAACGACCGGCCACCGGTGAAGCCGGTGGCGGTGCGGCGTCAACAACAGGAAACCGGCAGTGCCGGTGGAACCACTGCAACGACCACAGGCGACGACGGCGGCTGTAGTCGCCGGAGATGGCGATGGCCGCGACGTCGGTCGTTGTTTCTCTCCGACCTGTTTCTCACGAGGACGATTGTTAATGACGGCGGCGAATCACACTGGCTGACGGTCGGAGTTGTACCAAAAACGGCGACCAAGGAGGTCCTGGGTTGGTTCAGTAGCGACGGTCGGGTTTCGAATCGGTTCAGGTTCCGGCATCGGGTTCGGGTTCACCGGAGACGTACCAAACCGTTTCATCATCGTTTCTGTATACTTTTATCTCCAAACAACTTGTTTTAAATATATTTTTTTTCTTTTTACATACACACATGAAAGTGACTGATGTTAAATTGTAATAAGAACATTGAAATGGTGGTCTCTTAGTCATTGTTTTATCTTTTATATAGAGAAACCATAACATGTACACAAGAAACCTTGAACTGAAAAATTGGTGAAGGAGTTTCCTTCTGGTTAGGCTACTGTCCAAAGTGGGTGTTTTAAATGGGGATATTAAAATCGAGGGTTGAGTTATAATACAAAATATTTAAAAATAAGAAGGGTAAGAAGTCACCAGAGAATGACAAGTGTCCTAGGAGAAATTAAATGGAAAGGATAATTTTGTCTACAAGAGGAAAGAGAATATGCACATACAAGTCACATGTTATTTCCCCCCCAATTTTTAAACGTCCGTAACTTTTTAATACATCATTTGTTTTTAAAAAAATATACCATAAAATCGAGCGTCTTTTTATCTTTAATATGAGTACCATATTGTTATATTTTTCAAAAAAAAAAAAAATCAAAAACCCAGTTGCATATTACACAATGGACATGATGTAAAACACAATGTAAAGTAGATCAAAAACACAATCAATGACAACAGATAAAGACACCATGGACAACATACTAAAACACAATGACCATACCGTATAACTCAATGGCGATAACATATAACACAATAAGTATCAGACTAAATAAAAACACAATTGATGACAATAGATAAAAGACACAATTAATGACAGCAGATAAAAGACACAATGGAGAGCAGATGAAGACACAATGAAAAACAAACTAAAAACACAATACACAACAAACTAAAACACATTGAACAAAGATAATAAAAAAATTGAACAAATTATTAAAACACAATGGACAACATATTAAAACACAATGATTAACATATTAAACATAATGACCTGAACTAATAACACAATTTATAGAAAACTCAAATATAACATCATCTTCATTGTGTCATATATTGTGTTATAGGTTCTTATAAAAACGCAATGGATAGAACCCAAATTAACATTGTGTTATAGGTTTTGATAATAACACAATGGACATGATGTAAAACACAATGTAAAGTAGATCAAAAACACAATCAATGACAACAGATAAAGACACAATGGACAACATACTAAAACACAATTACCATAACATATAACACAATGGCGATAACATATAACACAATAAGTATCAGACTAAATAAAAGCACAATTGATGACAACATATAAAAGACACAATTAATGACAACAGATAAAAGACACAATGGAAAACAAACTAAAAACACAATACACAACAAACTAAAACACAATGAACAAAGATAATAAAAAATTTGAACAAATTATTAAAACACAATGGACAACATATTAAAACACAATGAATAACATATTAAACACAATGACCTGAACTAATAACACAATTTATAGAAAAACCCAGGTATAACACCATCTTCATTGTGTCATATATTGTGTTAAAGGTTCTTATAAAAACGCAATGGATAGAACCCAAATTAACATTGTGTTATAGGTTTTGATAATAACACAATGTATAGAAACTCTACTGACCAAAACCCAGTTAAAAGACACAATGACCTGAAAACTTTAACACAATGCAAAAAAAAAACTCAATAAAAATGAAAATTTTTATTTTATTTTTATATGATAATATGGTACTCATATAAAAGATAAAAAAACGCTCGTTATTATGGTGAATTTTTTTTAAATGTCATATGAAAACATTATGGACGTTTTAAATCGATGGAGGAATTGGCATGTGCCTTGCATGTGGAGAGAGAAAATCCATAAATATAGGATTCCCTTTATGCCCTTCTATTATCTTCTTTTCCCTACAACTAATCTCAACCCTCCAAATCTAAGATCAATGGACTAGAATCCTTTTTACCCTTCTTATTTATTTTATCCTTTGTATTTGATCCTAACCCTTAAAATCGAATGGGTGTTAAAAAAATAAGAGATCATAACACTTCAAAAATAACATTTAACCACCTCTTAGGGGCTGTTTGGCAACCCTCTTAATGAATCATTAAGAGGTTCCCCTCTTATTCGGACAGAGGTTACTTGTTTGGTTGGCCAAATACCAGCCTCTTAATGGTACCATCCAGTCTGTACCATCCAGAGATAAGAAGATGCTGAAAGAAAAAAAAAAGACTCTTGCACCCTTTTCCTTCTATTCTCTGTAACAAAAGCTAGGGTTCACCATTTCCCCCTTTCTCCTCTCATCAACACCACCTCCGCCCCCATCCCTCTCCTGACCACCTCCCGCCGCCCTCCTTCTCCCTCTCCTCACCACCGAGCGCCGACCTCCTCCTCCCTCTCCGCGCCACCGAGCGCCACCCTCCTCCATCCCTCTCCTGACCACCTCCCGCTCGCCGCCTCCTCCTCCTCCTCCTCACAACCTCCCGCCGGTCGCACCTCCACCCAGGTTCGTTTCTTGCTCGTTTTTTTTATTAAACTGATTTTTCATTTAATTTACTCATTATTATGATGTGGTTAAGTTTGATTTGGTTTTTTTTATGGATTTGTTTATTTTTCTGATTTTTTTATTAGTTTTTTCTGATTTTTTTTTTCAATATTTTACTCATTATTATGTTGATTGATGTTATATGTAGAATGGTTATGTTGTATGTTGAAAATTCATAGATGTTTTCGCTATGTTGTATGTTGATTATTATTAGTTGTTACATTAGAAATATTCATAGATACATGTTTTCTTTGTGTTGTATGTTTGATTGTGGTTATGTTGTATGTTGAAAAAAGATACATGTTTTCTTTGTGTTGTATGTTTGATTGTGGTTATGTTGTATGTCGAATTGTGGTTATGTTGTATGTTGAAAAAAGATACATGTTTTCTTTGTGTTGTATGTTTGATTGTGGTTATGTTGTATGTTGAAATGGCAAAGAAATGGCAAAAAGGATTAGGATTAATTGGAAGCAAGAAGGTGTTGAAAAAACCTTTCTTGAAGCATGTGTTCATGAAATAACCGTTAATGGACGTGAAGGAAGTAGTCTTAAACAAGCGTCATGGAAAACTGTAGCTGAAAATTTGAAAACACAACATAATTTCATAGTGGAACAACGTCAAATGAAGAATCACTATGATTTTCTAAAAGGAAAATTTGCAGCTTGGTTAAAGCTTAAAAACAAAACCGGGAATGTCTATGATCCAGTTACAAACAGCTTTAACTTGTCAGAAGAAGAGTGGCAACTTGAGATGAAGGTATCTGTTTTATACTAATAATTAGTAGTGGTATATTTCATTAATTTTATAGTATTTTAAAATATTTCTTCACACAGTCTAACAAGTATGTAGAAGCTTTGAGAAGTGCGCCACTTGCTTTCCCCGAGCTTTGTTGTCAATTGTATGAGGGGTCTACTTCAAATGGGTTTGATAGTTGGGGGCCAAGTTCTACGCTTCCTCATCCTTCTGAGGAAGTGAATGAGCACAATTTGGATGGTATGGATGTCGAATGCACTCAAGTGGATTCCCCAGGTAAAGGTGTTAGTGAGGAGTCAAGTATTCGGTGCCAAAAAAAGAAAAAGGAGAGAAACGAAAACATAAGGCAACATTAGAGTCAAAGCTTAAAAGAAGTTGCATTCAACCCAAATTCTGGCTTTCCTTTTCCGCCACCAGGTTTTTAACCATTCTTCAATGTTCATTTCATACATTATTTGTTTTTTATATGATAGTTTTGATACTGATACAAATAAGTATTACCTTTGTGACGCTGCGTACACCAACACTCGTGGATTTATGACTCCCTACCGTGGTACGAGGTATTGGTTAGCCGATTTTCGACGACAACGTGCGTTAACTAAGGAAGAAATATTCAATCATGCTCACGCACAACTCAGAAATGTCATTGAACGTGCATATGGTGTTCTAAAGGCGAGATTCCCAATCCTAAAGCAAATGGCTCCCTTTTCTTTTCCAATACAAAGAGACATAGTGATTGCTTGTTTCGCCATCCATAATTTTATAAGGAAATGCAATATTTATGATCAGTTATTTATGGACTATGATGAGAACACGATGTTTCATGAAATGCAAAGTGGGGAAAATGATGGCCTGTTAGTTCAAGACATAGAGTGGGGTTCACAAGGTATTGACTATATGACTTCTTTACGTAACCAGATTGCTAATCAGTTGCTTTCAAATGATTCAAATTAAAATTGTATGCAGAGTTGTGTTATTTGTATTTGGATTTCGTATGTTGTGTTATTTTGTATTTGGATTTTCGTATGTTTCCATGGAATTTAAAGGATTGATGTGTAATTTGGATTTTCTATGGCGTTTTGTATTTTTCTTTTACAATTTTTCATCAATCTGTACACTATTCAGAGCTCTTGCCAAACAGATACATTTCATTCAGCACATAATAGTTCAGAGGGGTAAATTAGTCATTCTGCACAGTCATTCAGAGATACAACCAAACAGCTCTTAATGGTTTAGCACTTACTGGTTCAGAGCCTCTTACCCATTCAGACCTCTTACTGGTTCAGCACTTGCCAAACAACCCCTTAGTTAATATTTATAGATTTCTTACATAACGACTAAACTATAATAGTGTAATTACCTCGGGTTTTTATATTTTTTTATATTTGTTTGTTGTACAAGAATCGATGGTTTTATAATTGTTCCAAAAGTAAAATGTTTTATTTTTTTAAGTTTGTCGACTTTTAAATCTAAGTTGCCAAGCGGTCTTGAGGGCAACCCGGTTTTCATCCAGCTGTTACCCCAGCGAGTCTCTCGTGTGGGGGCAGTATGGTTTCCGGGCGAAGGTCAGTCAGAGCGGCAGCCGGGGCCCGATAGAACATCGCGTCTGAGAAAGCTGGGCTGACGGGTAACCGTCCTTGACAGGGACCCGGTGACCAATGGTCCATGTACATATTGAAAGTCACCCTTAAAAAAAAAGTAGCCAAACAATCAATTTAGAAATAAAGTGTCTTTATAATATAATAATTGTAACTTTACGGATAGATCCAAATTAGAAATAAAGTTGGTTGTAAGACTATGGGGTATGGGGCTTGGGTTGGGGCGTGGGACGGTCTGGCCAAGCTGACATGGCGGGCTCTCACTGGACAAACCAAACTAGCCGTTGGCCAACGGCTATCTTAAAAAAAATATTTTTTCATTATAAAACTCACATTTTTCTTCCATTTTTTACCACATTCAACCACATCTTCTATAATCATCTTCAATTTTCTTTCTACAAAACGAAAAAATGCATCCTCATAACCGTGCTTATGACCCGAACAACCCGTATGCATTCCAAGAAAATAATCATAGCCCACCACCCAATCGTCCAATGCCTCGTCCATTTTTCATACACTCTTCTATGCCCCAAGAAGCGAGTTATGCATCATATATTGGGAATCGTTTGTTTACTAACTTCCCACACACCGATAATTCGATACCTACCCCGTTTACACAAACGCCCATCAACCTTTCACCAACCTCCATCGACCTTTCACAAAACGAAACCGTCCCCGAAACTCAACCACCCAACGATGGTCCTTCCGCATCGAAACCCATCAAAAAGAGAAGCCATAAGAAAAAAACCAAGGCGGATAAAGTACTTGAACCCGTCAAACGAAAACAAAAAAAAATGGGTCGTTGCTGAAGAACTTGCATTGGCGAGGGCTTGGTCTCAACAATCTCAACATCTAAGTTTAGGTATTCTTAAACTTTGTTTTTATTAATGGTTATTTTTTATATAACTTTGTAATATATTAAATTTTGTTTTTATTAAAATAGGAAATTCTCAACATCGAACCCATTTGTGGGAAGCGGTTAGTAGAGTATTCCATCAAGAATTGGGAAGAGAGGCTTATCGTGAAAACGATAGCTTATCCTCGAAGTGGAGCGAGATAAGCACCCAACTTACAAAATATAGTGGTTATTTAAATAAAGCAAAACAAAACCCAAAAAGTGGTGAAACCGAAGCCGACATTGTGACGAATGCATTGGCTCAATTCAAATCAAATGTGGGGACCGACTTCCGTTTCATGCATTGTTGGGAGATTTGTAAGTTCCATCCAAAGTGAGCGAATATCCCCAGTGGTAGCGAAAGTAACACGTCTTCCAAAAGGTCAAGGGCCTCGTCCCAAGCCCAATTTGATGCACGAGATCAAGAGTTTGAGGACCTTTTGGATGATTCGCCAAGCCCAAACCGGCCTGAGTATGGAAGAGATGCCGCAAAAAGGCGTGTTCAAAAATCAAGATCTTGTACGGCATCGCCTTTAGCTGGGAGTTCGGGCTCGCGTAGGGGAATATACAACGATCGGTTGGATGACATTGCATGCAAGTTAGATACATTCAACGTCTTCCAACAACAAAGGGCCGAACAATGAAAGAGCAAAGAAGCTAGAGATGCCGCTAGAGATGCCCTGAAACAAAGACGGGATGATTTGAAAATTCTATCCCAGCCGATTGATCACCTACAGGGTGACGAGTTGCAACTAGTCTTGGAGATGAGAGAAGAGATAAAAAACAAAT
This sequence comes from Helianthus tuberosus, assembly GCA_030545235.1. Taxonomy (NCBI): domain Eukaryota; kingdom Viridiplantae; phylum Streptophyta; class Magnoliopsida; order Asterales; family Asteraceae; genus Helianthus; species Helianthus tuberosus. Next base: position 66,275,333 of record CM060441.1, read on the forward strand.
ATAAACGTTAGGAATTTTTTTATGTAATTTTCTTTATTTAAAAATATTAAAAAAATTAAATTTGTTGTTTTAAAACAAACAGCCCAGCGGGTCAGCCCAGCGAAGCCTACCAAACCCACGCCCTAAACCCCCGCCCCACCATACTGTGTTGAATGTCGGTCACCCCATGTCTGCACCCAAGCCACGTGTCAACTCATGCCCCAACCCAAGCCCAACCAAAGCCCCACCATACCCCACGGTCTAATTGAGTAAATTAATAATAATTACACTATCGTCATCTACGAACTCAAAACTAAAACCACAAGAAGCACATGATTAATCCATGATATTAATTTTGACTAATTATATCTAGGTTAATCGCTCCCGTTTTGTTCGTTCTGTTTGGAATCCAATCGTTACTCGTGCGTTATTTCAAGAAATCTCCATACGCAAACACCGTGAGTATACTTGACCCATTTTACCGTTTTCACACTTTTGGGTGTAACATGTTTTTATATGCAAAACACACTTAATATACGTATTCTTATGCAAATGTACAAACAAACAATCCAAAACATGCTTACTATTTGTTATGCCTGATTCGTGTTTTCTATACCATACTTATGTGATGAACTTGTCATTAGCTTCGTACGAGCCTCCATTTAACATGTATAGCGCTATAGGAGTAACGCACCTCCCGTAGACTAGTGTTCATGTTAAATTTTCATTCATACTTGCGTAAACAGAGGGTTGACTTGTAAATCGCATGCCAGTTTATACGTTAATCTTGATAACTAGGTTTGCCATGTGGATTGTTCCTTATCATTTTTATACTTATATACTACGCACCAAACTTGTATGCTCGCCAATACTTTTTGTATTGGACTACACTTTTAAAACATGTTGCAGGTTTAGCGATGATGTTGGTGACGCATGGAATCTAGTAGGATGCTTAGATACACACTTTAAATTTGTATTCTTATTGTATTGTATTTCGTTACTCATGTTGTATTTATTTCAAATCTTTGTAATTGACTCTTTAAAAATGAAATGGAAATTTATTATTAAAATACTTGTCACAAATAGTGTTATGAAGTCTCTTGCAATCTATTTCGTCTCACTCTGATGTTTCCGCCATCGGTTGGGGTGTGACAGAGTAAGCCAGAGGGACGTTGATGTTCAGCTTTCACTTTAGAACAAGTGAGACACTTTGAAATGAAGGTGGCGATATCTTTCTTCATGCCAGGCCACCAATAAGATGTACGCATGTCGTGGTACATCTTATCAGCGCCAGGATGATTAGAGTATGAAGATTTGTGTGCCTCCTTCATTAAGAGTTCACGAAGGTTATCACGATTAGGCACCCAGACGCGATCGAGATAGTATAAAATACCATCATATTTGGCGACGAGTTGATCTTTGGCACCACATTTCATCTTGTTATAGAGGTTACCCTCATTAACCGATGAGTATTAAGCTTCTCGAGTGCAGTTTCAAAGATCATCTACGAGTTGGAAGCAACGAACACTCTTCACATGAGTTTTACGACTAAGAGCTTCGGCCACGACATTCACCTTGCTTGGGTGGTAGCGAATCTCGCAGTCATAGTCGTTTAACAACTCCACCCAGCGACGTTGACGCATGTTGAGTTCATATTGATTGAAGATGTACTGAAGGCTCTTATGGTCGGTGAAGACCACACACTTGGTACCATAAAGGTAGTGTCGCCATATCTTAAATGCAAAAACAACTGCACCAATTCAAGATCGTGCGTAGTGTATTTCTTCACATAAATTTTGAGTTGTCTCGATGCATAAGCGATAACCTTTTCCCGTTGCATAAGAACACAGCCAAGACCTTGGTTAGAGGCATTGCAATACACGACAAAATGTGAATGCAGTGTGTCTATCACTTCCGTCAATCATGTATCATAGCTTAATCAGATGATACAAGATTGGTGCTGAACAGAGCAAAGTATGAATTTCATATGTGTTTTGGCCTATTCGTACGAATGGGCTTGCTTCATACGAAAGGAGTCATGGCAGCTTCGTATGAAGCCATCACCTATATATATAATAAACCTAGTTACAAAAAGAAAAACACCAAGGCTGGGCTGGGTTATAAAAAGAAACAAAATCAAAGAAAACATTTTGAAAAAACAAATTATCGAAATAAGATGAACTTTGTTCACGGAAAAAGTTCAGAAGAAGAGAAAGAACTCCAATTTAGACACTAGTCTCATGAAGAGTTCTATGCTCAGAAGAAACAACGACAACAGGTTAAAGATGTTTCAACGACAACAAGTTAAAAAAAAATTTGGCTACTAAAAGTAGCGATTTTAACATAAAAAAAAATCTTATTTTTTTTTAGATTTTTTTAGGTTTTTTGGGGGTTTAGTTTTTAGCATTATAGCTTGGGGGGTTAGGTTTTTGGGGGATGGGGGGGGGGGTATGTTTTTTTAGGTTTTTTGGGGGTTTTAGTTTTTAACGTTTAGCTTGGGGGGGGGTTAGGTTTTTTTTTTTGGGGGGGGGGGGGGTGGGGGTTAGGTTTTTTTTATGTTTTTTTAGCTATTTTAGGTTGTGTTCACATTGGTTCTCGCCGTTCTCGCAATAAAGGTGGTTCTCACATGAACCTTACCCTATATATATATGTGTGTGTGTGTGTGTGTGTGTTGGGTCTTGTTCATTTGTTTCTTTGCTGACTTGAAGTGGGGAAACTCTGTCAGTTTGTTTTCGTGGTTGTAAACTGCTATATTTGCAATAGAAAACAACTTATAATTACCTCTTTGTGTCTGATTCACACACGTACTTGGATTCCGCATAAGATACGTGTTCATCGCATACAACGGTCAAGGATTCGATCCAAGGAGCGAATCTACAAGTGGTATCAGAGCGGGTGATTGTTTGCACATATTGAAGACACGAAGATTGAAGTTGTTTCAACATCATCAGAGCTGAATTCATCTTCTTCTATACACATCTTCTTCTACTCATCTTCTACTCATTCTTTTTGAACTTAAATTTCAGATCTAGAAAGATTTCACGATTAAAATTGGATAAATTTTGAATATGTTATGTGAAAAATGTTTTTGAACAATCCTACAAAGTTTCAGATCAAAATTTGAACAAAATCATAATCACATCATTGAAAAACAATGAAAAACGTGGTTGTTCGTCACGAACTGAGTTAGTACGAACCCGCACCTTCGTACAAACCCAGAAAGTGTATTTTGTTGTGCATTCGTACAAACCCACGAAGTGTGCCTTCGTACGAACCCAGTAATTGTGTCTTCGTACGAACCCACAGAGGTAGCTTCGTACGAACCGAAAGATCTGTTGTTTGCATTGCTTCGTATGAACCACCATTCTACGTTCGTACGAACCGGGGATTGTATTTGTTTTCAAGTTTGATCAAAGCGTTTGATTGTGTGTCTGCAGGTAATCATGGCGGAAGAATTCTACAACACGTTTTACAATGCGTTTACATCTGAAACAACACTTGAAGCAACACTTATGAGTAAGACTGTTTCAAATGTTATTTCTGAGAGTTTGAAGTATGATAGTGTGTACGGAAATCATCAACGACCACCGAAAGTAATGAATATAGAAGATTATCATTAGTAGAGGACTAGATTTGAGAACTGGGTGCAGGCTTATGCTTATGAAAGTTGGGTTATGTTAATTGTTGGATATGAAAAACCGGTGAACGATAAAAATGAATTACTTACAATAAAACAATTTTCAGATATCGATAAGATAAAACATTCTAATGAACTAAAAATGATAACATTATTGCAACAATCAGTTAGAGAGGATATTCTTTTCTTGCTTCAACATGGTGAAACCTCCAAGTCAATGTGGGAAGCATTAAAAGTAAAAGCTGAAGGAGGAAAAGATATAAAGAAAAACAAAATCTCGTTGTTGAAAAAAGAGTTCGATCTGATTGGTTGTATGAAAGAGGAATATGTCCGACAAATGACAGAAAGATTTTGTCATTTGAAAATTGAGTTAGAAAGGATTGGAATCAAGAAGGATAGAGAAGAGATTATTGATAAAATGGTTGAGGCATTGCCGCATGTTGAAGATTGGAAAACGTTTGTGATAGTGTTGAAGAATGATGCTAGGTTTGATAAAATCACTTTGGATGGTTTGATTGAGAAACTTGAAAGTCATGATCTAGAATGACAAAAACAAAACAAAATGACTAGTTCAAGTTACCAGCAGAATGTTGATTAGTATATGTTGTTGAACAATCAATCACCAAAGATCAGTACCGCATTCAGTGTTGAAAATTTTAGTGATTCTTCAAAGAGCAAATCTCCGAGTTATGATTCTGGATTCATTCATCTTCTGCATCATCTAAATCCAGTCCGAATCAAAACTGGAAAGATTCTCCAAACTTAAACACTGATTTCGCAAGACAACATATGAGTTTCTTGGCTTCTGTTCTGGAATCTTATGAAGGTCTGATCGCAGGTAGGATAGGCAATCCAAACATGACAAAGGAAGATTACGATCAGGTAGATCCGAAAGAGATGGAGCTCATGGATATTCGCTGGTGTATGGCAAGCATAATCAGGAGGGCTCAACGGTTCATGGAGATCACTGGAAGAAAGGGTCTTAAAGGTCCCGATATGAAGCTGGGATTCGACAAAGAGAAAGTCACTTGTTTCAAGTGCAAACAGAAGGGACATTTCAAAAGAGAATGCACCAACCGCCAAGCTGATGATAGTGTGAATCATTTTTAAGAAGATTACCACAAAAAGGCCATCTATCATTGCAACAACGAGCAACCGTTAAGAACAAATCAAAAGCAGATTGATGAAGGTTCATCAAAAGATCGAAAACAAGCTATGGCGGTGATTCACGACGATGAAGGTTTTAATTGGAATAAATATATTCCAAAAGAGAAACATGCTTTGGTTGCTGAGTTCAAAGAGAGTCGAGAAGAAAATCTTGCACGAATGTATTTGAGTGAAGTGTATAAGGCGTTCATAGAAGCAAAGCGTGGAAACAGATGGAATGCTAAGAGAGAATGTTTTGTTGATCCTAAAGGAAATCCGGCAGTTGATCCTGAAAAGGTAGATTTTGAAGAACTTGTTGATGCTATTCCAACTGTGGGAGTTTGGATTAAAGGGCTTGAAGAAATTCATAACTACAGACAAAAAGTAGAGGAGGGCATAAAGAAGGTGATATATGCCAGTGTTGAAAAGAAGAAAAAAATGGTAGAGGAAATTGTTGGTGAAAGCCAGAAGATGGTGGATGAGGTGAAGAAAACCAATGTGAAAACAGAGGAAGTTGTTGCTGAAAAACAGCAAGTATCTGAAGAAGATCATATTCAAAAGGCAAAAGAAGCCATGATGCGAAAAGCTGAGGTAATAACTCAAACTGATTCTTCTGTATCATCAAATGAAGTTAATAATAAAACTGATGAACAATGCAAGAAATTCATGGAAATGTGTAGTGCTTGTACTGAAAATGATGAAAAATTTTAAATCAGAGACATTGAGTTTACTAAAATAGAAAAGATTTTCAAAGAAAAATGTAATGAAATGCTTGAAAATGAAAGGTTTTTGAAACAAAAAGAAGAAGAGCTGACACAAAAATCTGATGTTCTTGAAAAAGAAAACAAAGTTTTGAAACAACAGTGTTTAGTTGATTGTAACGAATGTGTTTAAAAAGATAAAATCATTCAAGAGTTGCAAAAAGAGTATGATGGAATGAAATTGTCATATCATACTGTAAAAGAAGTTTATGAAACTTTGAAGAGTAATGTTAGAAGTTTAGATGATAGATTGTTAGCATATCAAAAGAAAACTAAACTTCTTGAAGACATATATGAAGGAAAACATATAGTTCTAAACCAATATATTGATGATGTTGCTAAACTTAAACAAGAACTGGCTGAAAAAGAGAAATTGGTTAATAAACTTCAAAACTTATCATGCTTCTTTATACATTCTCTAACGTATTTTCAACATCACACCAGATTGTAAAGAGTCCGAAAAGAACTAGAAGGGAATTGGGTCAGAATACCATCAGGTTCCACCACCATTGGAGAATAATTATACATTCTATGATGGCGAAAAGGTGGAAAAAGCAATAAACATAGTTGACCAATTACCTGACAACATCGATGTGACCTACACTAAATCTGATAATCTTGGTGATTCATAGGTGGTAGGTAAGGTTGTTGAAAGCATTCTAACAGAGGAATCTACCAAAACATATAAGTCTGAATCACATGATGAAAATGAGGAAAGTTTTCTCAAAAACTATTTGAAAAATTCAAAATCTGAGAAAGATGTGCGAATGATGATCCAATAGGATTGGCATATACCATGATTGGATTGGACAAATTATTCTCAAATATTGAATTTTCAATTCAAAATGTGATATCGGATAAGATTGATAAAGTTTTCAAACTGGTAGAAATTGAGAAGTCTGAAATTGTAAAATTTGCTGGTAAGAGCAAGAAAACTTTTTATAATAAACCTAGTTACAAAAAGAAAAACACAAAGGCTGGGTTGGGTTATAAAAAGAAACAAAATCAAAGAAAACATTTTAAAAAACAAATTATCGAAATAAGATGAACTTTGTTCACGGAAAAAGTTCAGAAGAATAGAAAGAACTCCAATTTAGACACCAGTCTAATGAAGAGTTCTATGCTTAGAAGAAACAACGACAACAGGTTAAAGATGTTTCAAAGAGAACATGCTTTAAATGTGATCAAATTGGACATGTTGGTTGCAAGTGCCCAAATCTTAAACCTGTTGGTGTTGAGAAAAAGAAGTTTGGTGTTGTGAATCTGGAGCCAGCCAAGTTTGAATCAAAACAAACTTGGAAGCCGAAAAGATCAAAGACTGAATTACAACAAACTTGGAAACCAGTGACACCCAGATTTAGGACAGCACAAAGTTGGAAAAAAATGGTTGATATAACAAAACCCAACCAATTTTGGAAACCAAAAGTTGTGCCAAAACAAAACATTCAAAATGATTCAAGATTTTATCAAAGGAATGGTTCAAAAAGGCAAATCTGGGTGGTCAAGCAACAAAAGGTTTCTATTGATGAGAAAAATAAAGAGAATGTTTTGAGAAAAAAAATACGAAATTTTCCAGTTCTACCTGGGAAAATATATGTTCAGCTACCTGAGTCGAAGCAGGCTTGGGTTACTTTATTCAAATGATTGAATTGAGTATATGTGCAGGTGCTCTTGAAGACAGATGAATGTCAAATCAAAGAGCGGAGCAGCCTGGCACGGGAGGTGGCAGGTCCCTGCAACTGAAAAACAGGGAGTTTGTTTGTTTTTTTACATAAAAAACCATAATTCAAAAACCGTAAAAATTGAAAATTTTAAAAACCAAAAATATGTTTTTATTTTGTCAAAAATTTGAAAAATGATGAAATGTTTGTTTTTAAATTTGTCAAAAATAAAAAGTTTTACAAAAATATGTTGATTGAATATGCCGAAACGCTCACGGCTGAACAAACATGATTAATTTCACAAGTGATTGTAAATGGTTTCAACATTGTTAAAAATCAGTGTGTTGTAAATCATGGGGCTTTATGCAAAACAGAGCATAGTAAGCAGAAAATGGATGGCGAGACAAAGCTATCTGCATCGGGTTGTCAAATTTTCTTAAATGTTTTGAATTTTAGGGGGAGTAAGAATTTTGAAAATACAAAAACATTTGAAAATTTGAAAAAGCCAAAAACATGATAAAATTCAAAATGAGCTTTTTTATGTAAAAATAGGAAATGATAGTACATCAGTAGACAATCACAACATGCTAAAGAATTGGAATGTTAAAAATGTGATAAACGGTCTCACTGATGATGTGCCAGTAGGTTTTTACACATTTAGTAGATTGATTTCGATATATAAACATAAAATCAATATCTTGCTTATTTCATGGGGAACATCTCTTGGATATATGGATAACCTCCGAAATCTCGTTAAAGAGGTTGCCTGATTCTGAGATAGTAGGTCTTTATACTGGTTGATATCTGCGGTATTATACCTGGTCTTCTGATTTTGCGTCAGCAATGGCCTAGACCTCGCATAATACTTTATGCGCTTTAAAAGCTTTCCCTCTGCATAAAATCGAAAAATATCGAAAGATATAAATCAAGTGCAGTTGTAAAGAAGATCCCTAAGTGGGACACACCTCAAATTCGAGCCTTCATCTCTTTGACTGAACGGTAGTTCATACCTGAGCTCTCAAGGCCTCGCACTAACCCAGAGTACATATATCAATATAGTATATTCACCTGTAAGACTGAATCTAGGGAATCTTGATACGGGAGTATATTCTAAGGTGGGACACGCGAATAAGTTAAGTACTTAAAACATTAATCTCGTATCTTGGAACAGTTGAACTTTGTGTGAAAATTTAAGTGGATCAGTATACTGACAATCTAAATGAATCGTTTAGAACTTAAAGTGTTTATAGCTCAACGGTGCTAGTGATTTGTCATAAACTGATATGATCCTCTAACGCAAACTCCAACAAAAATATTGTCTGTAAATATTTGTTTACTGCCTTATGTTACAGAAAAATCACAAAAAGATTTTCAGAGTATTTTAGCATAATCTTTGTAAAAGACAAAAAGATTTTATTTCTACTTTAGTTTCGACAACCGATGTTCGAAAGCTGAGTTTCAAAATCTAAGTATGTTGAACATGTTTATGAAAATAAACAAGTTCATTAATTTGAAACTTGATGTTTTTAATCGAAAAATCAAAAATAGTTTGTGAAAATCTTCAAGGCCATTAAGTTGGACTTGGATGATCATTTGAGGAAGTTTTTGGATACTTCACTGTCAAATTTATAGAGTTATTTGATAGGGGTAGAGAGTCAAGAAATCTTGGGTAATTACATATTGTTACATATATGTTTAAGAGCCAGGTTATCAATCCTAGATGTTCAAAAAACTTTCATTGTTAAAAATTTGTGTTTAGAGCTAGATTTTCAATCTTGAACTTAAATTGTCAAATATTTTACAGATGTTTTAAAATTGTTAGTTTTCCAGATTACGATCCCGATAGTTGAGACTAAGGGGGAATCTGAAGACGAGCTCAAAGCAAGAGGGAGCTTGCAATCAATGAGCCAGGCAGCTATCCTGGAGGAGCTTGTAGAGAAAGAATCAGGTGTCGATCCTAAAAAGCACGAATGCTTAAAGAAAGGGGGAGCCTGAAGGTAGAGTTAACCGAAAGGGGGAGCAGTTGAAACTGTAAGCAGATCTATGGGGAGTCTGTTAGAGTAAAAGGGAGAGTCTGTGGTGCTGAAAATATCAACACTTTGAGAAGACTCAGAGAGAGAGAGAGAAAGCTACGAGATTGACTGCAGTAATATCCAAGGGGGAGTCTGTGAATGCAGTATGTCTATCACATCCGTCAATCACGTACCGTAGCTTAATCAGATGATACAAGACTGGTGCTGAACAGAGCAAGCTATGAAGTTCATATGTGTTTTGGCCTGTTCGTGCGAAAGGACATCTACAGCTTCGTACGAAGGGGCTTGCTTCGTACTAAGGGAGTCATGGCAGCTTCGTACGAAGCCATCACTTCTATATATATGTGTGTTGGGTCTTGTTCATTTGTATCTTTGCTGACTTGAAGTGGGGAAACTCTGTCAGTTTGTTTTCGTGGTTGTAAACTGTTATATTTTCAATAGAAAACAACTTATAATTACTTCTTTGTGTCTGATACACACACGTACTTGGATTCCGCACAAGATACATGTTCATCGCATAAAACGGTCAAGGAATCGATCTAAGGAGCGAATCCACACAAAATCGTCGTTCTCATCAGGAAGAGAAAGGATAGGAGCATTGCAAAGCATGTCCTTGAGGGTTTGAAAAGACTCCTCTTGCTTGGGACCCCAAATAAAAGGTTTATATTTTTGAGTAAAAGAGGTGAGAGGAACGGTGATTTTAGAAAAGTTCGAAATGAAGTGACGATAATAACCAACCAATCCAAGGAAGGAACGAATTTTAGATGGAGACTTAGGAGTAATCCAATTCTTCATAGCTTCTATTTTCACAGGGTCAATGTGAATACCAATTTCATTGATAACATGACCAAGGAATTGAACCTCTTTTAGCCAAAATTCACACTTGGAGAATTTGGCGTAAAGTTGTTCGGTACGCAAAAGCTCAAGGATAAGACGCAAGTATCGCTCGTGCTCTTCTTATGTCTTGGAATATATAAGAATGTCATCAATGAAGACGATTGCGAAATGGTCGAGATAGAAGTTGCACACACGGTTCATCAAGTCCATGAATACCACAAGCGCGTTGGTCAAACCAAGGGCATGACCACGAACTCATAATGACCATAACGCGTACGAAAAGAGGTTTTGGGTATATCTTCTTTGAGGACTCAAAGTTGATGATATCCAGAACGAAGATCGATCTTAGAGAAACACGTCGCGCCTTGAAGTTGATCGAGAAGATCGTTGATGCGAGGAAGAGGATATCGATTTTTGACTATAAGCTTATTGAGCTCACGATAGTCAATGCACATATGAAAAGATCCATCTTTCTTCTTGATGAAAAGGACAGGAGCGCTCCAAGGAGAAGTACTAGGGCGTATAAATCCTTTATCAAGAAGCTCTTGTAGTTGGCTAGATAGCTCTTGCATTTCCGAGGGTGCTAAGCGGTAGGGAGATTTAACAACAGGCGTAGTGCTAGGAACTAAATCGATACGAAAGTCAACTGAACGAGGAGGAGGACCGGGTAAATCTTCAGGAAAGACGTTAGGAAAATTGCAAACGACAGGAATATCACTCACGCTCGGACCCTTGTCCTTCTTTTCCACAATGTGGGCAAGAAAGGCGAAGTAATCCTTGCGCAAGTACTTGTTCGCTTGAGTACACCACATAAGCTTAAGACCTTTAGAAGGTTTCTCGCCATAGACGTGCAAGGAATCACTACCAGGAAGAGGAAGACGATTAAACTTCTCAGAACAAACGACTTCAGCACGAACTCGCCTAAGCAAATCCATGCCTACTATGATATCGAAGCTACCCAATTGCATGGGTATGAGATCAATCGAAAATTTGTGATCGTTAAGATTCAAAGAACACTTAGGAAGAACAGAATCGACAGTGATGGATTTACCATTAGCGACCTCGACAGCGAATGATTTTGGCAACTTAGAGCATCTAAACTTAAGCAAAGGTTTGAATCCAACGGATACAAAACTTTTATCCATGCCAGTATCAAATAAACACGAAGCATAGACATTGTTAACGAGAAACGTACCGTTGATAACGTCGTTGTTGTTCTGAGCCTGTGTTGCTGTTATGACAAAGGCTCTACCACGTGTTTGCTGCTGTTGTTGGCTGTTGTTGCGCTAAGGACAAACGTTGGCGAGATGGTTTAGATCACCGCATTTGAAACAGGTTTGAGTCGTGTTAGCTTAAGGCTGAGCTTGGTTTAGAGCAGGGTTTTGGTTTGCAGCGATGGTTTGGGTTTGGTTACCTTGTGGCTTTGGGCCACTTCGGCATTGGTTGGCAAAATGCCCAAACCTATTGCAATTGGTGCATAGGCGGCACGGTGTGTGGATGGGATGGTGGTATAAACAGGTATTACACTTGGGATGAGTCCCAGTGTAGGCTTTCTTGGTTGCCTCGAGATTGGTTTGCGCAACTTATTGGAGTGGTTGAGGGTTTGGCGGAGTGATGACCGCACAGTTTTGGCTTGAAGCCTTCTCCTTCTTACCTTTGTTGTTCTTGGAGGGTGGTTTGGTTGGTGTAGGTTAAATGGTGGTATCGGTGGTAGCTTGGTGTTCATTCTTAGATGAACCCTTGTATTTGAAGGTTCCATCAAGAGTTCAGTTGTGGTTGAGTCTGGCGGCTAAATGGAAGGTGTCTTCGAGGGTTTTAGGTGAGGCTGACTCGACAAGGTTCATAATGCAGGGAGGAAGGCACCGAATGTACTTTGCGATGGCCTTGTCAGTGGAGTCGACCTGACCAGGGCAAAGAACACTCAGCTGCTTGAATCGGGCAGTGAGGCCGACGTTGTCGCTCCCCACTTGTTTCAAGTTCCATAACTCGTTCTCGAGTTTCTGAAGCTCATGCGGAGGACAAAATTCGTCCTTCATCAACTTCTTGAGGTTGGACCCGGAGAGGGAATAGGCAACATCATCCCCACGAGCGTTATGCTCGGAGGTCCACCAATCGAGGGCTATCGATCGGAAAACTCCAGTCGCATTTGTGGTGAAGAGATGATCGGGGCAACCACTTTGTCAAAACGTGACCTCAATGGCATCAAACCATTGAAGCATTTTTGTGGCACCCTCTTCGCCTGTGAAAGGTAGCAGGTTTCAAGAAATGAATTGCTTGAACGTAAACGTCGACTTAGGCGGTTCAGCCTTATAGTCAATGGAGGCATGCGGGGATTTGGTGTTGGGTACGGGTTGGATTTTGTTGACGATATTAGGTATGACCTTAGCCATTTGTTTACCATGAACTTCATTAAATCCTTCTTTGACTACGAATCAGCGTTGTTGGAACCCTTTTTGGAGCCAGAGCCTGATTTAGAGTTCTTGCGGTTGGAGAGACGTTGGGAAGACATCAAAAGAATTGAAAGAGAGGATAAAGATGAGACTTGATCATAATATGTTTGTAAAAATCACGTTGTTTGCATGTATGAGCATGTAAGTATCACATAGCACGTATGATTCACTTAGTTTGCATAAGTATAACAAGTATTCACAAGTATAATCACGTATAAATGCGTAAAGGAGTATAAATTTAGTTTGTTCACGAGAATTATTATTGTTTTTGATTGCGAGGAACGTGCAAATTGTGCATCGGTTTTGAATTGAACGAAGGTATCAAAGTATAAAACACATTAAAATTAAGATGCCATAAAGAGAGGTAACGTAAAATAGGGAATCTCACGGAGCGTAACTAAGACTATTCCAAAGTGAATCGAAGATCCTTACAAATTAGGGATACATGTTTTGGCCTATTAGGTAAAATATTCTCGTCGAGAAGCGATTAACGGTATTTTACCCTTCTAGTTACTACACGTCTCTAATCGATTGACAAATCGAAACTTTGGAAGGATTGAAAATCCAGGAATGGGACTAGTCGACAAGATGCGGGTTTCACCCCTAACTTGACAACATCATACCCTAAGTGTTGTTAGTACTCGTCAAACTGGTCAAGAAAATTAGTTTCGACTCGTCGATGAGGGTCCACTAGAGTTGAATAGGAAATTTACCATCAAGATGTGGATTTCACTCCTAGCTTGATGGCGTAATTTCATGCAAAAATGATTAATGTGGATTGAGAGTCGTTCACCAAAGTGTGGTTTCACGCCTATTTTGGTGAAGTCATCTCGTTTGTATGATACGAGTGTCTTCAAGTCTCCAAATGTGTATTGTGTAAATGTCTTAGGAAAGGCACATGTATATTAAAGACAAAAGAATAAGATAGAAGCGAAATAGGAAGAAATTGTAGCATTTAATCAAGAAAGCAAGAATGGTCAAAGTTTGGTACTTACTATAGACTATGTCGAATCATGGCAATTCTACCTAATTCCCTATACTTATGACTCTTATACCAATCTATCACACCCCAACCGATGAACATCGGAGTGAGACGAAAATGAGATTGTTCGAGGCTTCATAACACTATCGCGATAATAACTAATTCAAAACCGATTTCATTCATTTCATAACTTGTCAAATTACAACATGTGGTCAGAAAGTACAACATTTAAATTCAAAATACAACAAGTTTGAAACAATACAACATAATACAACAACCCAATCTAGTATTTCAAGCGTGTATCTAAGCATCCCTACTAGATTCCTTCAATGTCAACATTATCAACCTGCAACATGTTTTAAAGTATAGTTCAATACACAAGGTATTGGCGAGCATACAAGTTTAACAATAGCATAAATATAAAAATGATTTAAACGAATCGACATGGCAAACTTAGTTATCAAGATTAACGTAAAACTGGCATGTGATTCAAGTGTCAACCCTCTGATTACTGCTAGCTTAATACTACTGTAGCAATAATAGGACCGTTCTGTTTTTAAGACTTAACATGACCACAAGACTATGGGCGGTGTGTTACTCCTATTACGCTATACATGTTAAGGGGAGGCTCGTACGAAGTTAATGACAAGTTTATCACATATGAATGTTCCAGAAACATGAATCAAGTATAACATATTAGCATGCATGTTTGGATTGTTTGTGTGATTGCACCCAAAAGTGTAGAATGGAAAAAGGGCGTTCGAGTATACTCATGGTTTTGCTAATCTTCGTTAGTTAATCCCGCAAGTTGTTGAGTAGTTGTTGAGTAGTTGAAGAGAGCGCTGAAACACCAAAGTTACCCTACAGGTGGGTAAACGAAGGTGTGAGTGTTGGAGTTGAACGGAGGATTCGGATTTGGAATGTAAAGTACATAAGTATAAAGTATGAAAGTATGATTAAACAGAAATTATATTTCGTCTAGGCACTCGTTATGACACTAAGTTACAGTGATTTCATGGGTCTTGACTTGCCTGATAGAATTAGTAACGAGGAACATAGAACTGAAATAAATGGAAACCGAACATCACAACTCAGTTCAGGCGAATGGACAATTCACACGAATGTCAGGTACCCTTCGCGCGAGTGGGTATACCCTTCGTGCGAATGGGGGATGTTTTGTGTTAATGGAAATTTTTTTGAACGTTTTTAACTATTAAACAATCACGTTGTGAGTTCAGTTATGTCTTATATTATATCACATAGTATTATAACAGTCCTATACTCATATAGATCACAGAAGTCATGTATGAAGGTAATATCTTCATTATAAGTTCACCAAACCACAAGTTCATTAACTAAGTTAACAATTCGGTTGGTCATGAATAACAGAAAGTAAATAACATAATGTAAAATACCAAACAGCCGAAAAAGGACAACCCGGTGTGCCATCTCAACATGGAAGGAATGAACCAAGTGTTGGAGGCTGGACGGGGTTAACTCATTCTAGGTCTACGAAACTGTTTGGGTGTTCGTTTACAATTTTAAGAGAGGCGGTGGAATTATATTGGAAGCTAAGGCCCCCTCGGTTAACACTCTATTAGCACAGAATCGTCCATATTGAAAATGGGGATCTGGATAACATTCAACACTTAGAAAATTACCGGAACGAGATGAAGTCAATACCTTTCGTGCGAATTGTTGGTCCAGTCGCGCGAAGGGTGTCTCCTTTGTGCGAATGGCTGGCCATTCGTTCGAATGGTTCTGTTTCGAGAAGAAAATAGTTCGATTTTGTTTGAACAGTTCATCTTCTTGGCTGGAATCGACCTTAACACTAACCCACAGCTATAGACTTAGCTTGTGAGCTCGGTGGGTCCATGATTTTGCTAAGTTCAATAACAGAAGGTTGTTTTATAAAGTTTGAAAGATAGAACTTCAATCTTTTGCTTGGTCCTCAATATGTTTGAGTGTTGTTATCAGATTGCCATGGCAAATCTGAGAAACCAACTGACAAGATATGAAAAAATATATAAAAGTTTGAAAAAGTAGAAGAAATTAAGAGAAATCAAAGTGTTTGTGAGTTTTAAACTCATTTAGAAGCTTTCTGGAAGTGTTCAGCTGATGGAGCTCGAACTCAGTAGTTGGAGATATTTTTGGAGTGTGGAAGGTGAGAAATGAGGGTGAGGGTTCATATTTATAGGCTTAATGGGCTTAGGAATGAATGCGTTTGAGCGGATGGACTCTGGGCTAATGGGCCATTCGCACGAAAGGTTGGCCTTTCGGACGAAATGTCTAGTCGCTCGGAAGATTGGGTATTGGTTGATTTCGCGTATGACTAGTCCGTTTTAAGCGTGTGAGTGCAATGCATAAGTGTAATGTATGAATAAATGTATCTATAAACTGAATTTGCATGTATAACAAGTATGAGTTTGCATTTGAATGTATCAAATTTGCAAGTATAAGAAGTATTGCATAACAAGTATGTATGAAACAAGTATAACACAACGTATAAAAAGATCGAGTTTTATTATGATTCAAGTCACGGATTATAATACTTGGGAATGAAAGTGAATATAAGAGAATTAAAAGTTTATATAAATAGAAATACAAACAAACTTTCTAAATAAGGAAAGTTCCAAAAAGCGAGGCGTTACATAAGGGACAACGGCGGCGGTGTGACTAGGGTTCTTCCGCAAACCCTAGCGGTGGCAACCTTGGCTACAAGTCGTTCCCAGCCATGTTCTACAGCAGAAATGGCTAGATGATGATGATAATGGCGGTTCTTCGCCAAGTTTGACATCTTTCTTCCACACATACACACACCAATCTCAACAACCATCTCACTTCCATTGCACCTTCTCTGAAATCGACTGATTAATTTAGTCTCCACCGTCTTTTCTCACTTCCGATCACATTCCCACTTACACCGCCGGCCGACCCTTTTGTCTCTATCTCAACTTATTCACCATCAGTCATTCTTTGTAACCCTAATCCAAAATTGGTCAAGATTCAAACTTTACTTTAATTATTTAACAGTGCAGAGATCTAGGTCCAACACTCGTTAATACCCTTCATCAGATACTTTATTGAATCTAATTTTATTAACAAATGGCTCCAGTCAGCTAGTCTTCATCATCTTTACTCTTCTAACCCTAATTTGGCCACGCTTCAAGTCAATTAGTTACTGGTTACAAATTGTTTATCTTTATGATTATTGATTTTAGTATTTAAGGTAAAATGACCAAAATACCCTTATGTGGGGACCAATTGGTCAGATTTAACCATGAAAACTAGCTGAGTTAGGGCTAAAAGACGTGAGTTGCAAGAGTTTGCAAACATCGAGTATTTTTTTGGTACTTTTTAAACGTAAAGGACATAGTTTGCTATCTTGTGTCAACCTAAAGGACGATTTTTGTATTTTATCGTCACATTATGACTTTATCACCATTTCACCCCATAACTTCACTCTTACTCTTTGCCTTTTATCTCCTCCTTGACCATTGCTCCAATATTTTCTTACCTCCACCACCAACGCATAATGGCGATGCTAGAGAGTTTGGACCATGGCTCTGCTGCCGGAAGTCTGGCCACCGGCGCTCCAACCTAGTGCTCTGATGGGTGGTTGTCACGCAAAAGAAGTCATGTAACATCAGTGGCGATGGTTCAAGCTTCAAATCTGACAAGAACAAGTTATGTGTCGGCGACGATTTCACAACGATGATGTTTGAGGGGTGTGGTGGTCGGAACCCGCAAGAGCGACGACGACGGCAGTTCTTGGTCTCTTTCTGGTCAAAAAAAGTCATGGATGTAGTAGCCGGTAATCTTGGTAACCGACGGTAATCTTTGTGGAGATTGTGGTTAGATCTCAAGGTTATAAAGATGAGGGTTATGGAGTTGTATGTGTGTGTTGCGTGGGATAGTGTGAGTGAGAGAGAGAGACGGGAAGGTTGATTGAGAGTAGGGGACTCTTACCTTTACAAAAAGATTAGTTGAGGATTAGAAATGTTTGAGATTTCATTTTCTTCTCAAAATCTAGGTTAAAAAATTCGAAAAACTGTGCACGAACTCAAACTTATTAACCGATTGAGTTCGTGCATAGTTATTCATCACATGTTTTTTTTTATTTTGTGGTTTTTAATATTTGTAACGCTTCGCATTATTGTACTTTCCATAATTTACAAAGTGTAACTCATATTTCTATTTTTGGAATCTTGTAACCGTATCGTATTCGTATTTCTTTTCCAGTCTTGTAACCCGAGACTTCGATCATAATGGAAATTTACTTTTATACTTACACTTGTTATACTTATACTTATACACAATCAAACTTTGGATAACATTTACAAGCAAACTGAGACTTATTATATACTTTATTTATCATTTATATGTTGCACGATACTTACACGACACTTACAAACACATTTCATACTCGAAAACAAGTCAAAACATGAACTTTGGGCATAAAATGATAAACAAACCAAAGTTCAGGGACTAGATTGCAATAAAACAAACTAGGTTAGTAAAATAGGGCACCGCGTCACGCGAAGCCTAACCCATATCAGCTTCGCGTTACACCACGGGTCCCAAACCGCAGAGAGTTGCTTCAGCCTTAAGGATTGGCCATTTTCTCCACCTTTCTCCTTCCCCAATCATCTTCAATCCTCATTAAACACTAAACCCTAATCCTCCATTATAAAACCAAGCCCCTATCACCTCATTCACACTTTTCCAACTCTCTAATCACTTTCTAAACACTCCATAATCAGCTGATTTGCAATTTTGTGGCAGAATTCTTTAAGTGCCAAAGTGCATCTACCTAACTTTACTTCGTGTTTTCTTCATCTTTTCTTCTCCTTGAAAGCTTGGAACACCTCTAGGATTGTTTCCACAAGTTTATCATGGTAAACTAAGGTGGAACATCACCATTTTAAGGTCCAACTTTCTATTTTGGAGAATAACCTTACTCAAACTTTATTAAACTTAACTTTCTTTTAAGAATCTTGCACCTATCTTGTTTCTAACCAAACCTATGGCTATGGGGCTTGAATAGGGTTGATTTCCTTGATTTTAGAGGTCCAAGAACCACCTAAGCTTTTTGTTTTGGTAAGGTTCCAAGCAACCTTCAAGTACGTGACGATCCAAGCTCACCATTGTTCATATGGTGAGTCTTGTATTTGTCTAAATGTGTGAACCATGAAATCTTGGGCTTTCCAAACTTGTTCCACTACCTCACTTGGTGTTTTGCTATGATCAAACCCTAAGTCACAAAGCAACTTTCATTAAAGGGACAAAGCTACGACACGTACCCGAACATTTTCCATGCTCGAGATGCACACATCTAGCTTGATTTATTGATTGTTATAGGACTTAGAGTAATAACAAGTAGCTTCTAATAATCAAAGTAACACAACCCCACCGGACCTCCAACATTTGCCATGATGGGTATGGAACACCCGGGTTGATCTTACTTGGCTACTCGACAACTTAGTTTTATTCTTATTCATGACCAACCGGGTCATCAACTAAGTTGATGACCTTGTGCTTTGATGAGTCATGCAATGAAGTTTATGGATGCTAATCATCCTATCTCCATGCTTGACTTACATGATTTATACATGATGGACTATAATATTATATATATATATATATATATATATATATATATATATATATATATATATATATATATATATATAAGAGAATGATCCGTTAGTAACCACTCTTTATTGCGAGAACCGCGAGAACCAATGTGAACACAACCAAAAATACCTAAAAATATATTAAAAACACATATTTTTTTAGCTGAAAATCGCTAGTTTTCGTTACCAAAGAAAAATTTAAAAAATTTTTTAAAGATTTTTTTTTGCTACTAAAAGTAGCGATTTTGATATATTTTTTTTTGTTTTTTAGATTTTTTTAGGTTTTTTTGGGGTTTAGTTTTTAGCATTTTAGCTTGGGAGGGGGGTTAGGTTTGGTTAGGTTTTTTAAGGTTTTTTTGGTGTGTTCACATTGGTTCTCATGGTTATCACAATAAAGGTGGTTCTCAAATGAACCTTACCCTATATATACATACATATATATATATATATGTCACGGCCCCAGCCCCGGTTTGACCCGGTGAGAAGCCGCGGGACAGGAACTCGTGGTATTTATGATGCGACAGCGGAAGATTTTCGCAGGATCTTTTTAAAACTTGAAATGCCCGATTATTTTATTTCATAATTCGGGATAAGCCCCGTAATTTAAAATAGATGAATTTTACTAGGAAATTCCCTGATTTATTTAAAACATGTTTATTCATTTTAACTGAGCCACATCTTCAAGCTTGTTAGTGCTCCGTAGCACGTTTTTTCCTTGATTTACAGCAGGTCGCCTGAAACATGTTTTAAAAAATATTTTTGTCAGCGGGGAAATACTGGTGAATCATTCATTTTGACAAAATGACACATAGTTATAAATTACAACATAAGAGCGATTACAATGGCTTCTATCTTATTTTTATCTGGCGCCGTGTCACCTAGTGACGATGGTCATACCACTATTGGGTCTTTCCCCAAGTAGTGACGTTTATCACTGTTAGGATTTATTAGCCTAACCGTGAGAAATTAGTAATGTGCACAATACCCCACTAGCCTGTGATTTAAGATAACCACGACTTAATTCCTGTAATTATAACATTTGAAAAATGGAGTATTGTAAAATATTTGATAAAAAGAGAATGACTCACATTGCAGATTTACACGAGCAGAGTTTAGCCTACTGATTAGCCTGATAACCTAATTTAAATAATAATGCACACGAACTAGGTCAGTAACTAATACAGCATTTACAATAACTCACGAGATTAAACCCTCACGACAAATGACAAAGTGCAATACTTAAACATCCATCGAATTCACGACGAATGACAAAGTATAAACCCAATTTGAGCAGCACTTAAACATTCATTGGATAGTTTCAATCGATCGGACATTGAATCGTAGCAGCGATCGAGTTAATACCCTGTATCGTAGCAGCGCCTCGCTATTGTGAAAGTAAATTTCGAATTTGAACAGCCAAACTTCGTTTTTGTGAAATGTTTTCGACACCAGAGGACTGCTCATGATCCAACCTATTTATAGGTGAAAAATAGGGTTCACGCGGCCCGCGTGAACCTTGGCTCGACCTTTATGCGGCCCGCGAGGGCAACCTAGTCTACGAGTAGGCTTGGTGAATCACGGGTAGGCTTGCCAGGTGGTCAACGCGTGGCCCGGATGCTTATCCGGTCAAACCTCACATTGACACGGCCCGCGTAAGGCTAAGCTAACCCTTACACAGCCCGCCTGAAGACCCATCTTCTATATTTCTTGGTTTTTCATGTGCGTTAGGGTTTCAGGGGTCCGGGTTTTCATTTACGGGTCGTTTAGGGACAATTTTGAAGGTCCTTACATCCTCCCTACCTTATTAAAAATCTCGTCCTCGAGATTTACTGGAATAAGTGAGGATACTTTCGCTTCGTTTCCGATTCCAGCTCCCAAGTGTACTCGGGTCCTCTATTTGAATCCCACATGACTTTAACTAGTACCAATCTTTTACGTTTGAGAAACTTGATCTTTCGGTCTTCTATTTGAAGTGGTTTCTCGACAAATTTTAACTTTTCATTTACCTCTATGTCCCGAAGAGGTACTACTAGTGATTCGTCTAATAAACACTTCTTGAGGTTGGATACATGAAATACATCATGTACTCCAGCTAGTTCTTCTGGTAGTTGTAAACGATAAGCAACTGGTCCTATACGTTGGATCACTGGAAATGGTCCCACGTATCTTGGACTTAGCTTTCCTTTCTTACCAAACCGAACTACTCCTTTCCAAGGAGAAACTTTCAAGAGTACCTTGTCTCCCACTTGGAATTCTAGTGGTTTGCATCGATTATCGGCATAACTTTTCTGAAGATCTCGATCCGTTTTCAGTCTTTCCTTGACTTGAGTAATCTTGTCGGTAGTTTCTTGCATAATTTTAGGACCTGATAACTGACTTTCTCCTATTTCTGCCCAGCAGACTAGAGTTCTGCACTTACGTCCATATAGTGCTTCGAATGGGGCAGCTTCGATACTTGAATGATAACTATTATTATAGGAGAATTCAATTAATGGTAGGTGGTCATCCCAATTTCCACCAAAATCTATTACACATGCCCTGAGCATGTCCTCCATAGTTTGGATTGTCCTTTCACTTTGTCCGTCTGTCTGAGGATGATATGCAGTACTTAGATTTAGTCGAGTTCCCATAGCTTCTTGGAAACTTGTCCAGAAGTGGGAAGTGAAACGACTATCTCTATCCGATACAATGGAGAGTGGAACTCCATGTAATGATACAACTTCATCTGCATACAACTTTGCCAACCTTTCCATGCTAAAGGTTTCTTTCATGGGTAGAAAATGAGCTGACTTAGTTAATCGATCCACAATTACCCAAATCGCATCATTACCTTTTCTGGTTTTGGGCAACTTAGTAACAAAATCCATTGTTATGAGTTCCCATTTCCATACAGGCATTTCTAATTGTTGAAGTAGACCTGAAGGTTTCTGGTGTTATGCCTTAACTTGTGAACAAGTAAGACACTTAGAAACATATCTAGCTATGTCCTTTTTCATTCCTATCCACCAGAAATTATTTCTTAAATCTTGGTACATTTTATTGTTTCCTGGATGCATGGTATACCTAGATTTATGAGCTTCTTTTAAAATCGTATCTCTTAATTCTCCTTGTTTAGGTACCCAAATCCTTTGCTTGTGGAATCTCCAAATTCCATCACTTCCTTGTTCTAATACTTTTACTCGTCCCTTCATTCCTTCAGCATCGTCCTCGATTGCTGTTTCTTGAACATTCTTTAGTTGTTCCATTAAGGCTAATTGTAAACTTAATCTAAGAGGACGAAATCGTCGTTGTTTTTCATGATACTTACGACTTAAGGCATCTGCAACTACGTTTTCTTTTCCTTCGTGATATTGAATATCACAGTCGTAATCACTTAGAATCTCCATCCATCTCCTTTGCCTCATGTTTAATTCTTTTTGTCCAAATATGTACCTTAAACTCTTATGATTCGTATAGATAGTAAACTTACTTCCATACAGATAATGTCTCCAAATCTTAAGGGCAAAAATAATTGCTCCTAATTCTAAATCATGAGTCGTATAGTTTTCTTCGTGCTTCTTAAATTGTCTTGAGGCATACACAATTACCTTCATGCGTTGCATTAGCACACATCCTAATCCTAGTTTAGAAGCATCATAGTAAACTTCAAAATCTTCTGTTCCTTCTGGTAAGGCTAGAATTGGGGCGTTTGTTAACTTTTGCTTTAAAATCCTAAAGGCTTCTTCTTGCTTAGGTCCCCATTCAAACTTAACCGCTTTACAGGTTAGCTTAGTTAATGGCACCGCTATTTTAGAAAAATCCTTAATATAGCGCCTATAGTATCCAGCTAACCCTAGAAAACTTCTAATTTCCATAGCTGACTGTGGGACTTTCCATTTGGTGATTGCTTCTATTTTGGAGGGATCTACGTGAATACCTTCATGATTCACCATGTGACCTAAAAATTGCACCTCCTGCAGCCAAAATTCACACTTCGAGAATTTGGCATAAAGCTTTTCCTTTCTTAACAAAGTTAAGAGTGCATGCAGGTGTTTACAATGCTCGTCTTGACTTTTGGAATAAATAAGTATATCGTCGATGAAGACAATGACAAATTTATCCAAATACGGTTTACAGATTATATTCATCATGTCCATGAATGCTGCGGGTGCATTCGTTAGTCCGAAGGGCATGACTGTAACTCGTAATGGCCATACTTTGTTCTAAAAGCAGTTTTAGGTATGTCTTCTTCTTGTACCTTCAATTGATGATATCCAGAGCGTAAATCTATCTTAGAAAAATATCTAGCTCCCTGAAGTTGATCAAACAGATCATCAATCCTAGGTAATGGGTATCGATTCTTAATTGTAACCTTATTCAATTCCCTATAATCGATACACATTCTCATCGAACCATCTTTCTTCTTTACAAACAAAACTGGTGCTCCCCACGGGGATGAAATAGGTTGTATGAATCCTTTATTTAGTAATTCATCTAACTGCTTTTTCAATTCTAGCATTTCGATGGGTGCTAACCGATAAGGTGCCTTGGCTGTCGGTGTAGTTCCCGGAATTAGATGAATCCTAAATTCTACTTCCCTGTCGGGTGGTAATCCCGGGAGTTCTTCTGGGAATACATCTGGGTATTCTGATACTACCGGAATTTCCTTAAGTTCCTTACCTTTCGTGTTAATGATTACTAAAATCATATACACCATTTCTTGTTTTCTTGAATAACTGGCCAACTTCATTACTGAAATGAATTTCAGTGGCTTTCGTGGTTTATCTCCTGTAATTAAAATTACCTCTCCTGTAGGTGTATATATTTCTATGGCATTTTTATCACAAAGAATTCGAGCATGGTTGGTTACTAACCAATCCATTCCTAACACGACATCGAATTCGGCTAATTTCATAGGTAACAGGTTTGCAGAAAATTTATGACCTAAGAGTTCTATTTTTCGTTCTTGCAAAACCTTATTTATGTGAACAGAATTCCCATCTGCTATTTGGACTGTAAAAATCTGTCTAAGGGTGGTTAAGGGTAAATTAAGAGCTTGGCAGAATGAAGTATTTATAAAACTTTGGTTTGCACCAGAGTCAAATAATACTTTTGCATAAACGTCGTGAACTAGGAACGTACCAGCTATTAAGTCAGGAATTAGTTCGGCTTCCTGCGTAGTGAGTTGAAAAGCTCTTATGTTCTTCTTTGTAGCTCCTTCTGCAGGTTTGGCTTTGTTGTCAGCTGGTTTGACTAGTTTCGGGCAGTCTGGCCTAAAATGTCCATCTTCTCCACAGTTATAGCAAACTGTTGCTTTCTTCTTTCTGCAATCTTCTTCTTGATGTCCTGGAATTTTGCAAAAATTGCAATACCCCTTGCATCTTCCAAAATGCTTTCTTTTGCAGGAATTGCAAAATGGAACAGTGGAAGATTGCCCAGTTCCCCTTCTCTTAAAATTACTGCGGTTACCCACACGGAATCCTTGGGTAATCTTTTGGGCTACTTCCTTCTTCTGGTTTTCTTCTCTTGTTCGTACCAGCTCGTCAGTTAGGGTGTTAGCTAATTCCACATCATCGTCAATAGTGCGAGGTCTCGCAGCTTTAACGATATTACGGATTTCGCTAATCTGTCCCCAAATATAGCGGGAAATAAGCACCGGTTCTGGCGAAGCCAGGGTTGGTACCACTCTCTCATATTCGAAGAATGTCGAAGTATATCCTCGACAATCTATACCCATCATCTGATGGTTCAGGAACTTATTCGCCATTTGTTCCTTTTCATATTCGGGACGGAATTTTCTTTCCATTATCTGCTTAAATTCTTCCCAATTCATGGCATAGGCCATATTTCTTCCTTTGGCTTGAAGTACCGTATTCCACCATTCTAGCGCCCCTTCTTTAAAAAGATGCGACGCATACATGACCTTGTCTTCTTCAGCACATTTACTTATCATAATTACTGCTTCAGTTTTCTCCAACCAACGCAGTGTAGCAGTTGCCCCTTTGTTGCCTGCAAATTCAGCTGGTTTACAAGCAAGAAACTCCTTGTAAGTGCAACCAGGTGTTGCAGCTTTCATTCTTTTAAGAATTGGGGCTTGTCGTATCTCATTATCGTTGTTAAGATGATTGCCACCTCCGTTTACACTATTACTGAAGTTGTCTCCATGAGTACGTTTACTAGGAATAATTTGTTGAGGTTCAATAGGTTTCTGGGCAGCAGCAAGGATTGCTGGAATAACATTGGCTATTCCTTGAGCAACGATATTCTCGATATCTTGCCTAGTCATGAATTGATCTTCCTGGTTTTGCTCAGATTGGTTCACTTCATTAACTGGTTCATTATTAGCGTTTTCCATCTGGTATTTAATATATATAAATTATTAGCATAACATAAATAATAGCTATATGCAATTAATCACACATTTTCACAACACATGTTTAGTCAAAATTATTGATTTCTCAACTGCCATTTTTATATATTATAATATGCATCAGTACACACCGTTATCTTACAAAAGTTTTATTTGTAGGTTATTTACAGACTTATTTTATTATTACTATTATTATTATACAATCACAGTTTCACAACTATCCTATCCCTGGGCACCTTAGAAGCGACGTTCCCTCTCATCGTACTTCCAGGAGATCTGTTCTCCTACCTCCCAAATTCTATTCCCTGCATTTATTAGTTCCTCGCCAAAATGGCGGAGTTCAGCTAAGTTTTCATTGCTCATTGGTGGGTTTGGTGTAGGTTCTGGGTCGAACTGAGGGAAAAAGGTATAAGGATTATTTAGGAGGTTTTGAAACTGCCAATCATTGGTCCACCATTCGTCCATTTCTCCTAGAGGTTGGGTATGGATCAGAGAATCTGGAATAGCCGGTTCGAAGTTTATTGGAAGTTGGGTTTCAGCAGGATAAGGGAAGAGATTTTCATTGATAGGTCTAAGGATATCGCAGTTTGCAAGTATGCGATCTAATTCCTCCTACAAAGGCAATTCCTCAACTTGCCTAGAACTTTCCCCAATTTCCATTTCTACTTGCCTAGCATTTTCCTCAATCTCGATCCCTTTTCCTTTATCAATGGGATTTTCTATTTTGGGAACTTTCCTAGTTGCTGGTTTCCTCCTACGTACACGCCTCCAGCCTACAAATCTTCTCCTTTTCTTAGGCTTTGGTTTCTCCGGAGGTGAAGCTCGGAATTCCATAGGTTCCTCCACATCGGGTAAGTAACCAGTAAAGTCTTTGGAAACTTCCAATTTCACGGGATAGAGATTGAGATTCTGAAGGGCTTCAGATAACTCATTCATGCTGTTTAGCATATATGCAAAAATGCACACAAAATGCTAAGTTAAAATTTTATAATAAAAATTTCACAGGCGAACATTTAATATAACTATTCAAATATTATTGCATATACTGCGACTTTCTAATACAAATTGCAAATGAAAAATACAATATACTAAGGTTGTACAATCCTAATTTATTTTATTTTCTCTTACTAAATTGTTTATTTTAATAGGTAAAGTTTCTGATTTGTAGGTGATATGAGTGCTAGGACTGGGTCAGGGTATTTAGACGTTAGCATTTACTGCTATAGTGGCTAACATATAGA
The DNA here is from genome assembly GCA_030545235.1 of Helianthus tuberosus. Classification (NCBI taxonomy): domain Eukaryota; kingdom Viridiplantae; phylum Streptophyta; class Magnoliopsida; order Asterales; family Asteraceae; genus Helianthus; species Helianthus tuberosus. The sequence continues at coordinate 66,302,045 of CM060441.1, forward strand.
GATCTGCCCATTTTTCATCTAACTCATCTTCCCATGGTGGGTTATAGCCTATTTCTTGAGTTTCCTTAGGAATCATCACTTCATTTGGTTGTGACTTCTTTATTTTCTCTTGACTTTTTCTAATAATCCGATTTCTTTTCTTAGGAGAAAGTGGTTTCTCAAACTGTGCCTTACGGACAAATATTCCTTCCTCAGTATCTGTTGGGTATTTTGAGGATGAAGTTCCTTTTTCTTTCGGTGAAATATCTATTTTATGATAGATGTCTGAAAGTCTTTGCTTACCCATACTGTAAACAAATATGCAAATAATAAAACATGTAATCCCAAAAATGGCAATTAGTAAATTTAAGTATTTTCTAAATACTTAATTGGCTTAAATCAGTGGCTCTGATACCACCTTTTCCTGTCACGGCCCAGCCCCGGTTTGACCCGGTCAGGAGCCGCGGGACAGGAACTCGTGGTATTTATGATGCGACAGCGGAAGATTTTCGCAGGATCTTTTTAAAACTTAAAATGCTCGATTATTTTATTTCATAATTCGGGATAAGCCCCGTAATTTACAATAGAGGAATTTTACTAGGAAATTCCCTGATTTATTTAAAACATGTTTATTCATTTTAATTGAGCCACCTCTTCAAGCTTGTTAGTGCTCCATAGCACGTTTTTTTCTTGATTTACAGCAGGTCGCCTGAAACATGTTTTAAAAAATATTTTTGTCAGCGGGGAAATATTGGTGAATCGTTCATTTTGGCAAAATGACACATAGTTATAAATTACAGCATAAGAGCGATTACAATGGCTTCTATCCTATTTTTATCTGGCGCCGTGTCACCTAGTGACGATGGTCATACCACTATTGGGTCTTTCCCCAAGTAGTGACGTTCATCACTGTTAGGATTTATTAGCCTAACCGTGAGAAATTAGTAATGTGCACAATACCCCACTAGCCAGTGATTTAAGATAACCACGACTTAATTCATGTAATTATAACATTTGAAAAATTGAGTATTGTAAAATATTTGATAAAAAGAGAATGACTCACAATGCAGATTTACACGGGCAGAGTTTAGCCTACTGATTAGCCTGATAACCTAATTTAAATAATAATGCACACGAACTAGGTTAGTAACTAATACAGCATTTACGATAACTCACGAGATTAAACCCTCACGACAAATGACAAAGTGCAATACTTAAACATCCATCGAATTCACGACGAATGACAAAGTATAAACCCAATTTGAGGAGCACTTAAACATTCATCGGATAGTTTCAATCGATCGGACATTGAATCATAGCAGCGATCGAGTTAATACCCTGTATCGTAGCAGCGCCTCGCTATTGTGAAAGTAAATTTCGAATTTGAACAGCCAAACTTCGTTTTTGTGAAATGTTTTCGACACCAGAGGACTGCTCATGATCCAACCTATTTATAGGTGAAAAATAAGGTTCACGCGGCCCGCGTGAACCTTGGCTCGACCTTTACGCGGCCCGCGAGGGCAACCTAGTCTACGAGTAGGCTTGGTGAATCACGGGTAGGCTTGCCAGGTGGTCAAAACGTGGCCCGGATGCTTATCCGGTCAAACCTCACATTGACGCGGCCCGCGTAAGGCTAAGCTAACCCTTACGCGGCCCGCCTGAAGACCCATCTTCTATATTTCTTGGTTTTTCATGTGCGTTAGGGTTTCAGGGGTCCGGGTTTTCATTTACGGGTCGTTTAGGGACAATTTTGAAGGTCCTTACAATATATATATATATATATATATTTAACCGAATTCTTGATGCTGACCGGATTATGGTTAAGTGTCATGAACATAGGTTACATTATCTTTGTTCTTTACTCCTCGATTGTGATTCTAATGAGCAAGTTATGGACCCATGAAAACACATAAAAACTTAGTGTCCAAACGAGTATTTAGACAATATATATTTTTGCGTACTTATACTTTTTATACTTAAATCCCGAATTTGAATCCTACACAAATTCCATAATCTCACACACCTTTGTTTCCTCAATGTAGGGTAACTTCAGTGTTCTTGACTCTCATATGCTTCAACTCACGTACGCAGGATTTCTACGCAAACCGTGAGTATACTCAATCCCATTTTCCGTTTTAAACACTTTGGGTGCAACATGTACACTTATACAAACTAACGAATAACGATTAAACTTATTTACGAACATGCTCTATCCGTTAATAACATGATACTTGTATTCTTCTTGTTATCGCATGCTATGTTATACTTGTGTTCTATAAGTTCATTAACTTTGCAAGCTTTCGTTAACAATTGTAGCGCTATAAGATTCACGCAGCGCGCGTATTCTTGTGGTATTGTTAAGTAAACTATTTTATAACCTTGTCGCTTCGGTGACAATGGTATGCACGATTGAAGTACACTTTGGTTTGACTTATAGTTAACACAAGCTAGTATGATAATAACAATGTATGCAATTTACCATGTTGGATATGAGACAACTTTTAAACACCATTATGCTATGTACTTGTCACACCCCGATTTCCACGTGTCACCGGTGGGCCCGGTGGGGGAGTATCGTGACGTAGTTGGCAACATGATAGTCAAACAACACAATATCAATATGCACAGCGGAAGCAAATTTAAAATATGATACAATCGAATTTAATATTGTAATTTCAAATGTCACAATATTCGGAAGTTTATCCACAGATGGATCGAAATAAAAAATAATATTTATGGTTCAACAGACTTCAGGCATCTTAAGCTTGCGAGACTTCTAATGATGCTAAGGAGAAATCCCAGCCAATTTCGTTTAGTACCTGCATTTAATCTTTTTGGGAAAATACGTCAGTTTACACTGGTAAATACATTCAACTGACTCATTTTGGAAAATGATTGAAAATTGGTTTGGATGCACATGGCATAAACATTTTATTTAACTTGGGAGAATTATTTAATATTATAATCTTGTGAACGAATTACATGTTCCTTGTGCGTTCAGTAGCCCGGATCTTGTCCGGGTTAAAGATCAATAGACACACCACATTATTCTTTTGTGCACTGACGGGTGTACGCCTACACCCCGCGCTTAAGTCGTGGCCATTTCGTAAAATGATGCCAAGGATATCCGGGACATGGTCATTAACCCCCCAAAGGCTTTAAGTAACAAGACTGTTTAAACGAGCCGATCAAATTATTCAACTACCCACCTAACGGTGGAGATTTGATGCTCGATCAAGCGGTATGCTATATACCGTAACCCAAGCCCGTATAGGGAAAATAAGTTAAAAGTATTTACCTGAGCAAGTATTAATCACAATAAGCAAATTTTTCAAGTAGCTTTTACTGGTTCTCCTAATCTGGAACGAAGGTTTAATATAACGTATTAGAATCCTAACGGGTCTTTAATTAAGCTTAAGCTTAGACCGTTTAGTTTCAAAGATACGGTTCGTACGCACGATTAAGCGAAGACCGGATAGAATGTGATTTAGACCCGACAAGTTTGAAGAATTGTTTAATATGGGTTTATTATTCACACTCTGGATTTTGAGATAAAACCGTTAAGGTTTGACCCGTTTCGGCTAATTTATGTAAACTTGTTACATAAACCGAACCGTACGCGTAATAAGCGTGACGGGTATTCATGAGAGCTATATACAGGTTTCCTAAGTTAATTATGCCTCAAATATGTTGCGACATCAGTAAGATGTCTTTCATTATGCCCGAAACGTGTTTAAACACAAACTAGGCCCCGTAGGGGTAGTTTGGTCATTTTAAAGGTTGTAAAAGGGTTTAAGTGTTTAACTGAGTTACAGGTCTGATGTAATCAGTAAACATACTCAAGTTAATGAGTTATAACAGTAAGATAAAGCATATATGTGAAATTTATCATTTTTAACCAAACTATGCCCCGTAGGGGTATTTTGGTAATTTCACATAAGCCGAAAAGCTCAAAACTGAAGTCTGAGTTTATCAACCTTTTCTTACTGTTAAAATATTATAATTTGCCTCATATATCAGTAGGTATCAACCCGGGTATGTCCAATATAATTTTAATACATACTTTGCGCTAAAAACGCTTAATAAGGCGATTAAAGGCCATTTCCGGGTTCGATACTTAAATCTGATATTTTTATATTTCCAGAAGGCTAAAAATAATTTATTTATCATATGTGATCAGTAGCAAAAGGTTTGGAGTCGTTTAGATATGTAAAACTCATTTTATGGCCCGTCAGGGCAAAACCGACAATTACCGGATTAAGCCTACGACCACTAGTTATGCTCAGCCTAAAATTAATTAAAAATCTTTAAAAATCCCAAAATAATATATTACATCAGTGGGTATTAAGTTTGATACCAAAAAGTAGGCTTAACTAGGCTATACGCTAATTACGCCGTTTTATTAACATAAAGCATTCATTTTGCGATAATGAGCATAACTCTTAATCTACAATTCGAAGTGATGTCAAACTTTGCATACAAGTTTATATATCAGTAATTAAAGTTTCTACTCTTTTACATTTCCAAAAATCACGTTTTAAAGTAATAAGGGCATAACGGTCAACATATGAGCAATTAACGGAAACATGCATATTAATTGGATAACTAGTGAACCAAGGTGTAACATCACAGAGGGTTATTCTAACATGTAACCTAGTCCAATTAAAGCTCTGAGGCATTTCTAAAACATGCCTAAATGGGTCAGAACTGAAAGACAAATTGAAAGTCAAACTATGTGACTTTCGGTTCCGAACCGGGTATTTACAGGAATTTGTCGGGTTGAACATGTTTAGACATGTTCTTATACTTATTACCAAGTTATAACTATGATCAAACAGGTTGTATATGATCTACATTGCTAATTATGCATAAATGGCATTTTAAGCTTCCTGTTGACTTTTTAAATATACGTTTGACCCGACTTTTGACCTGGTTAGAGTGGTAATCAGGGGGAACCCTTTTGAGGGTTTATTACCCACATAAATACCAACTTATACCTACTTTTAATTTGAGATATGACTGAGCTATTAATCATTAATCTCGAAGTCAAACCGTAATTACGACGGTTTGACTTTTAGCTAAATAACTAAGCTAAACTCAATTTAGAAAGGATTAGAACACTTACTGAAGTCCTAGGCTTGATTAGAGAACACTTGAGATGAAGTTTGAGCTCCAGAAGTGATCCACAAGTGCAGGTGAAGGTGTGAAGAATGTTGCAAGTTCATGCTCCTTTTATAGTGTTTAATCCACCATAAGAAGTTGACACCAAGGTCTAGCACCCACCACAACTGATCAACACGTGTTTCTAGTGCTTAGGGGGTGTCTAGGGGTCGCCCTTTATGTGAAAAATTGGTTAAAGGTCGAACAGATTGCACTCAGCAGACAACAGCCAAGAAATTCGGAACTGGCAGTTCCTCCGCGTGTCGCGACGGGTTTCACCCCGGGCTTCGCGTGTCGCGAAGGTTCCACCTCTGGACTTCGCGTGTCGCGACGGAATGTCTACACAAATCTAAATTTTTGATTTTTGCGATTTGATCCTTGGCTCTTCAAAAATCGATTAGGCACTTGTTTCTTGCCTTTTAAACCCTCATAATTGATCTATAAAGGTTTTAAAACATATGCCCACTTTGCCAAGTCCCCGGTTAACATTATTGTTACCCGAAAAGTCCTAACTTCCAACGTTTACGCTTTAACTCTTCGCACACGAATTTGATCACAACTTTCTCATACGACAACGAAACTTTACGAAATTTATATCGTGCATTCTAGTGAGTGTAATTAACAGTTACAAAGCTTCGGGTTTGTCAAAAGGTCACTCAGAGGTATAATTTAAACATATTGACACATTTAGTCCCTGTAGTTTGAAATCTCTCACTTTTAGCTTCGTATGATCCATGATCTATTCGTTTGAAGGTATTAGCATCATGTAGGGTTAATGTACATTATATTTATTCACAGTTGACACTTAGAATACGTATATTCATATACTTTCCATGTTTGTCAACTTTAGTCCTTCTATAATATTCTTTCACACGTTTTAAACATATGACACGTGTCAACACATTACAGGACGTGAATTTTCGAGGTGTTACATCCTCACCCCCTTAAAATAAATCTCGACCCGAGATTTACTGAAATAAATAAGGGTACTTTTCTTTCATCGTGGATTCAACCTCCCACGTGTATTCGGGACCTCTACGGGCATCCCATTTGACCTTTACAATAGGTACATGCTTCCTTTGAAGCTTCTTTACCTGTCGATCTTCAATCGACAAAGGTTTTTCAACAAATTTCAAGCTCTCGTCTATATGCACATCTGTATGTGGTATAACCAGTGATTCATCAGCGAAGCACTTCTTCAGATTGCAGATGTGGAACACATTGTGAATTCCACTGAGCTCTTCTGGTAAGTTTAACTTATAGGCAACTGACCCGACACGTTCGATAACCTCGGAAGGTCCTATGTATCTCGGGCTTAGCTTGCCTTTCTTACCAAACCGCATCACTCCCTTCCAGGGTGACACTTTAAGTAGGACTTTGGCACCTACTTCGAAGTGAAAATCCTTACGCTTTGGATCAGCGTAACTCTTTTGCCTATCCCGGGCAGCTTTGAGACGGTCACGAATCTGGACAATCTTGTCCGTCGTTTCGAACACGATCTCTGGTCCTGATAACTGGACATCTCCAACTTCCGCCCAACAAATAGGCGATCTACACTTTCTACCGTATAATGCCTCAAAAGGCGCAGCCTTAATGCTGGTATGGTAGCTATTGTTGTAGGAGAATTCGATTAATGGTAGGTTCTTATCCCAACTACCACCCAAATCGATCGCACATGCACGTAGCATGTCTTCCAACATTTGAATAGTACGCTCACTCTGACCGTCGGTCTGAGGATGGTAAGCCGTACTAAAATTTAAACGTCTGCCCAAAGATTGCTGGAAACTCTTCCAAAAATGCGACGTGTACTTAGTATCTCTATCAGAGATAATAGCCACAGGTATGCCATGTAAGGCTACAATCTTATCAACGTATAACTGGGCTAACATGTCGGAGCTATAAGTCTCCTTGATGGGTAAGAAATGAGCTGACTTAGTCAGTCTGTCAACTATAACCCATATTGTATCATTGCCTTTCCTTGTCTTTGGCAACTTGGTGATGAAATCCATCGTCACCATTTCCCACTTCCACGTAGGAAGTTTAGGTTGTTGTAGCAAACCTGACGGTTTTTGATGCTCGGCTTTGACTTGCGCACATGTCAAGCATTTAGCTACATGGGTGGCCACAGACTTCTTCAAGCCTATCCACCAATAATTTGCCTTTAGATCCTGGTACATCTTATCAGCTCCAGAATGAACGGAGTATTTGGAACTATGGGCTTCTTGGAGGATGACATCTCGAAGTCCTCCATAAATTGGAACCCATATTCGTCCATTTAATCGTAAAATTCCGTCCTTGCTAAGAGTTAACTGCTCCTCAGTTACTCCTAACTTTTCATTTGGATAGTTAGCTTCCAACACAGCTTCCTTCTGTGCAGCCAACACCCTTTCAATCAAATTATTCTTTATCTCCATGCGCTTGGCATTGATTCGAATGGGTTTCACCCTTTCCTTTCTGCTCAAGGCATCGGCGACTACATTCGCCTTGCCGGGATGGTACTTGATTTCACAGTCATAATCGTTCAAAGTCTCCATCCAACGGCGTTGCCTCATGTTTAACTCTTTCTGATTAAACAGATGTTGGAGGCTCTTGTGATCATAATAGATCACACACTTGATTCCATAAAGATAATGCCTCCACAGTTTTAGTGCGAATACAACGGCACCCAGCTCCAAGTCATGGGTGGTGTAATTCGTTTCATTCACTTTCAATTGTCGTGAAGAGTAGGCAATTACCTTGCCTTTCTGCATAAGCTCACACCCCATGCCAGTGTGCGAAGCATCACAATAAACCACAAATTCTTCTATTCCATCTGGCAATGTCAGTACTGGGGCGTTGCTCAACTTTTGCTTCAGAATATCAAAGGATTCTTGCTGTTTAGGGCCCCAAACAAACTTAACCTTCTTCTTAGTTAAGGAGGTTAGGGGTGCAGCAATCCTTGAAAATTTTTCAATGAAACGCCTGTAATATCCTGCCAATCCCAGGAAGCTACGAATCTCTGTAGGCGTCTTCGGCTCTTGCCAGTTCATTACGGCTTCAACCTTAGAGGGATCCACTTGGATACCACGCTCACTGACCACGTGTCCAAGGAATTGGACCTCTCGAAGCCAAAATTCACACTTGGAGAATTTGGCATAGAGCTTCTCCTGATGCAGGAGTTTGAGAATACATCGAAGGTGTTTCTCGTGGTCAGCTTGGTTCTTCGAATAGATAAGAATGTCGTCGATGAAAACGATGACGAATTTATCTAAGTGCGGCTTGCAAACGCGATTCATGAGGTCCATGAACGCGGCCGGTGCATTAGTGAGCCCAAAAGGCATCACTAGGAACTCGTAATGACCATAACGAGTCCTAAATGTTGTTTTGTGCACGTCTTCATCTCTGACCTTTAGCTGATGGTAGCCTGACCTCAAGTCAATCTTCGAGAAATAACTTGCTCCTTGTAGTTGATCGAACAAATCGTCGATCCTAGGCAAAGGATACCTATTCTTGATCGTGACCTTGTTAAGCTCACGATAATCGATGCACAGACGCATCGATCCGTCCTTCTTCTTGACAAATAGGACTGGTGCTCCCCAAGGAGACGAACTAGGTTTGATGAAACCTTTGGCCAGCAATTCATCCAATTGCATCCATAATTCCTTCATTTCTGTGGGTGCCAATCTATATGGTGCCCTAGCAACAGGTGCTGCTCCGGGGATGATATCAATCCTGAATTCCACTTGCCTCTCTGGCGGCAAACCAGGTAGTTCTTTCGGAAAAACTTCTGGAAATTCAGAGATGACAGGGATGTCTTCTATTTTTGGTTTAGGCTCATCAATAATCACTTGCGCCATGTAGATGACACACCCCTTCTTCAAACACTTGGAAGCCTTAAGCATAGTCACTTGCTCAGGTAGCCCATACTGGGTATCTCCCCGAATGGTAAGTGATTCACCAGACGGAGTCTTTATTACCACTTGTTTCTTGTTACAGACTATTTGGGCCTAGTTATGAGATAACCAGTCCATACCCAGAACTATGTCAAAACCGGCCAACTTAAAGGGAAGTAGAGACAGAGGAAAAGAATGGTTCTTAATGGATATTACACATCCATCTAACACAGTTGAGACGGTTTCTAGGGTACCATCTGCTTACTCCACCTCATAATTCACACTTAAGGTTTTGACAGGTAATTTCAACAATTCACAAAACTTATTATCAACGAAAGACTTATCAGTGCCTGAATCGAAAAGTACTCTAGCAAAGACGTCATTTACAAGGAAAGTACCTGTAATAACGTTGTCGTCCAGAACCGCTTCTTTTGCGTCCATTCTGAAGACTCTGGCATTAGTCTTCTTGGCCTCTTCAGGCTTCTTGTTGTACTTAGGGCAGTTGGTTTTAATGTGGCCCTTTTCATTACAACGGTAGCACGTTGCATCTTTTATATTCTTGCAATCCAAGGTTTTGTGATCCGTGGACTTGCAAATGCCACAAGCATAAGATTTTGACTGAGTCTGTGAGTTCGACTCAAGTCTGCACTTTCCAAAGTGCTGCTTCTTGCATATCTTGCATTTGGGCTTCTCACCTGAATTATGCCCCTCTTTCCTTGAGTCAGATCCTTTCTTGCCATCACCATTCCCACGGTGCTTCTTGTTCGATCTGCGTGAACCATCATCTTAACGTTTTCTCTTCTCAGCCTCCTTATTCCTCAGCGATCTCTGCCTGACCGCATCCAGCGTGAGGGATAAGGAAATGTCAGCTACTGATCTAAAAGTAGCTGGCCGAGAAGCTTTAACGCTTGCCTTGATCTCGGGGGCTAAACCACCGATAAAACGAGCGATTCTTTTTGGCTCCGGGGTTACCAGATAAGGAACCAACCGGGACATCGTGTTGAAGCTCGTTAGGTAAGCTTGACAGTCAAGGTTTGTCATTACCAATGATAGATAATCAGATTCTATCTTCTCCACCTCATGCTGAGGGCAGTAATTTTCCTTGATAAGGGCAACAAATTGATCCCACGACATATCATACAATGGGATTTTTTCGGTGGCCTCAATCAGAGATCTCCACCATGCTAACGCTTCACCCTTAAAAGACTGCGACACAAACTTGACCACGTCTCTCTCAGCACATCCGCTGATGTCTACAACCGTATCCATCTCATCCAGCCATGTCATACAGTCAATGGCTCCCTTCTCCCCAGTGAAATCCCGGGGTTTGCAAGAAACAAAATATTTATACGAGCAACCCTTGTCACGGGGCCCTTGATTACGTATAACCTGCTGAGATGGAGCACTGTGGTTCGAGGAGCGTCGATCATCATTTTTCTTCGGGTTGTCCTTCTTGGACGGTGGCTTTGAAGGCTGTGTAGATTGGGTCCTACTACGAGTCGCACTGTACTCTTCATACTGCCTTTCCAAAGCCTGTGTAACAGCGCCGACTATGATCGCTTTTAATTCCGCACCCGTTAGATTAACTCGGGCTTCATTATTAACCTCCACTGGATGGCTATTAACCTCGTCTGAGTTAGCCATTTAAAATTGAACTGTTGCAGAAAACAAGGACAATAGTTTATTTAGGAGTTTATGGAATTGTCTTTTATGGCAATTCATTAACCATGGTACAGAGACCATATTTGGTTAATTTATAAATCATCTTTATTTAGGATTTCTATAATAATTTATCCTAATTATAAAACAATAACAGTTTTATTTATTTATGGCACATAAGGCCTAGTCACTTGGACACTTTTAATTTAATCTATGATTTCAGAGAATCAAAACATTAAGGTATACTGGCACAATAGGCATAGTTACAAGGACAATTATAAATTATATGCTAGGATTGCAGAGAATCAAAGCATTTGAGGTTTGAACCTAGTTCATTACCTTTATTTGACAGGGAGTCATAGCTACCACTGTCTTTTGGCTCATATGGAAATGAGCAGGGCCCGTAGGCATTATATTACCACGTATGGTAAAAATATGATCATCTTAATTGATGATCTTAACCCTTGATTCAGAGATCATTAAATTGGGTTAAGAATCTTCTAAAGAATCCTTATACATATACAATGACATGTGATTTTAACGAATCACTTCTGCCAGGAGTGTTAACATGTTTTCAGATGTTAACTTAGATTTGAATCTTTTGAACAGGTCTTACCATCTTGGCCTGGTCTTATAATTTACCCGAGGCTAGGTTTCACACTTTAAGATTCTTAATTAATAATTACATAGGCAGATTAATTCAAAAGGAATGATATTTATTTATTTCATTTATAATTTATTTATGCACAAATGGCAAACATGAAATTTATAAAACAAACATTCCATTAATTTATTCAAAATATTACATACTGCCCTAAACGGGTCTTTTCAACAAACAATTACCCACGTAGGGGTCAATCAACATACTTGTCCACGCAGGGACTTTAAACAAACATAATAGTCCACGCAGGGACTTTAAGCAAACATCAGACCCACGCAGGGGTTAACGGAAAATAGACCCACGCAGGGGTCAAAATAAACACACATACATACCCACGCAGGGGCTTAAACAAATACAGGAAAAACAGGCCCACGCAGGGGCTCAACCACAATTGGAAGGACTTAGTGATCCTTCTTGTTCTTCCCTTTGATCAAACTTGCTAATCCTTGGAAGAAAGTCTGTCTCTCCCTACGGTCCCTGTGCACTTCCCGTTCAACCTGATCCATCCTCTGAAGGAGTTCTTCACGCTCAGGTGGGGAGAACCTAGGCGGCTGCAATTGAGTCCGTATAATAGGCCTAGGTGGTATCTGGTACCCATGTGTTGGGTACCCAACTCCCCATGGAGCTCCGTATGGTCCTTCCGGGTGCAAGGCATTGTAGTTGGCTACCACCAAGTAAGGGTCGGCCTCTGCGTACCCATAGTTGTTGTGGACCGGCGGCTCGAACGGGTTATATGCCATGGAACCCGTATACGCTGGGATTGGGTTATCAAAACCCATTGGCGGCGGCTGCGGCATCGCTGGGTTGGAAGGCCCACCCATTTGTGGGTCCTCCTGATGTGGCGGGTAGTGACTGCCACTGGATTGACGTGGGGAACTGAAATGGAAGTCCCCTGCTTGTGTCGACATGCGGGCACCGGTTCTCCTACGCCTTGGCGGTTGAGGAGGTGCCGGCTGAACTGGTGGCGGCGGAGGTGGTGGCGTAACTGCCACAAATCAGGAATCCCCAAAGGAATCTTGATGATGCTGCTGCTGCGGTTGCTGCTGCTGATGAGGCGAGGAGTGGTGAGAAGGTGTGTAGTACCACTCGTGCCGAGTGAACATGGCTTGGAAGCTGTCTGGTCCACCGTAGGGTGATCCGTGGAAAGACGATCCGTCGGAGATCTCGATCGGATGATTTGGAGTGCCACTTGCAGGTTCGACGGGATCAGTATCCTCGTCCATGTCATCCGCGTGATCGCCAGAGAAGTGATCGTCTGGCCCCAGTGGGTTAAAACCCACGGGTTCTTGCACGTAGCCTACCGAATTAAACCGGCCCCGAAAAACTGGGGTGGGGTCCCCGAAAGAATGATGAGACAGGGATCGTTGTAATGGTATGAAGGAAGGCTGAGGGTTGTTCGGCTCGTAGTCCGGTTGTGGCCCATACGGGTTTTGGACCGGCGGTGTAGAGCTGTGTGATACCGATCTTCTTGCTGGTTCAAACAGGTTTCTTCTATTTTGGCGAGGATCGTCACTCTCCGTGGTAGACGGAGCTCGAACATTTGAAGGTCCTGCCTCGTCGTCGTTGGGGGCGGTGATCGGCCCCTTTCCTCGTCCTCTCCTACGGAAGAATCTCGGAGGCATTTTGAAATCCTGTCGTAATAATGTGAGATAACAATAACAAATATAAAATTTAAAGGACAAAACAAGAACCGAATAAGGTGGAATTTGTCCTATGTTATATGTCTAGACTCGAAGGTTTAGAAATGTGCAATTGTGCAACTGAGATTAAACACAAAAGGCTAGTGTTTAATTTACTCAGTGTTGGCTCTGATACCAACCTGTCACACCCCGATTTCCACGTGTCACCGGTGGGCCCGGTGGGGGAGTATCGTGACGTAGTTGGCAACATGATAGTCAAACAACACAATATCAATATGCACAGCGGAAGCAAATTTAAAATATGATACAACCGAATTTAATATTGTAATTTCAAATGTCACAATATTCGGAAGTTTATCCACAGATGGATCGAAATAAAAAATAATATTTATGGTTCAACAGACTTCAGGCATCTTAAGCTTGCGAGACTTCTAATGATGCTAAGGAGAAATCCCAGCCAATTTCGTTTAGTACCTGCATTTAATCTTTTTGGGAAAATACGTCAGTTTACACTGGTAAATACATTCAACTGACTCATTTTGGAAAATGATTGAAAATTGGTTTGGATGCACATGGCATAAACATTTTATTTAACTTGGGAGAATTATTTAATATTATAATCTTGTGAACGAATTACATGTTCCTTGTGCGTTCAGTAGCCCGGATCTTGTCCGGGTTAAAGATCAATAGACACACCACATTATTCTTTTGTGCACTGACGGGTGTACGCCTACACCCCGCGCTTAAGTCGTGGCCATTTCGTAAAATGATGCCAAGGATATCCGGGACATGGTCATTAACCCCCCAAAGGCTTTAAGTAACAAGACTGTTTAAACGAGCCGATCAAATTATTCAACTACCCACCTAACGGTGGAGATTTGATGCTCGATCAAGCGGTATGCTATATACCGTAACCCAAGCCCGTATAGGGAAAATAAGTTAAAAGTATTTACCTGAGCAAGTATTAATCACAATAAGCAAATTTTGCAAGTAGCTTTTACTGGTTCTCCTAATCTAGAACGAAGGTTTAATATACCCTATTAGAATCCTAACGGGTCTTTAATTAAGCTTAAGCTTAGACCGTTTAGTTTCAAAGATACGGTTCGTACGCACGATTAAGCGAAGACCGGATAGAATGTGATTTAGACCCGACAAGTTTGAAGACTTGTTTAATATGGGTTTATTATTCACACTCTGGATTTTGAGATAAAACCGTTAAGGTTTGACCCGTTTCGGCTAATTTATGTAAACTTGTTACATAAACCGAACCGTACGCGTAATAAGCGTGACGGGTATTCATGAGAGCTATATACAGGTTTCCTAAGTTAATTATGCCTCAAATATGTTGCGACATCAGTAAGATGTCTTTCATTATGCCCGAAACGTGTTTAAACACAAACTAGGCCCCGTAGGGGTAGTTTGGTCATTTTAAAGGTTGTAAAAGGGTTTAAGTGTTTAACTGAGTTACAGGTCTGATGTAATCAGTAAACATACTCAAGTTAATGAGTTATAACAGTAAGATAAAGCATATATGTGAAATTTATCATTTTTAACCAAACTATGCCCCGTAGGGGTATTTTGGTAATTTCACATAAGCCGAAAAGCTCAAAACTGAAGTCTGAGTTTATCAACCTTTGCTTACTGTTAAAATATTATAATTTGCCTCATATATCAGTAGGTATCAACCCGGGTATGTCCAATATAATTTTAATACATACTTTGCGCTAAAAACGCTTAATAAGGCGATTAAAGGCCATTTCCGGGTTCGATACTTAAATCTGATATTTTATATTTCCAGAAGGCTAAAAATAATTTATTTATCATATGTGATCAGTAGCAAAAGGTTTGGAGTCGTTTAGATATGTAAAACTCATTTTATGGCCCGTAAGGGCAAAACCGACAATTACCGGATTAAGCATACGACCACTAGTTATGCTCAGCCTAAAATTAATTAAAAATCTTTAAAAATCCCAAAATAATATATTACATCAGTGGGTATTAAGTTTGATACCAAAAAGTAGGCTTAAATAGGCTATACGCTAATTACGCCGTTTTATTAACATAAAGCATTCATTTTGCGATAATGAGCATAACTCTTAATCTACAATTCGAACTGATGTCAAACTTTGCATACAAGTTTATATATCAGTAATTAAAGTTTCTACTCTTTTACATTTCCAAAAATCACGTTTTAAAGTAATAAGGCCATAACGGTCAACATATGAGCAATTAACGGAAACATGCATATTAATTGGATAACTAGTGAACCAAGGTGTAACATCACAGAGGGTTATTCTAACATGTAACCTAGTCCAATTAAAGCTCTGAGGCATTTCTAAAACATGCCTAAACGGTTCAGAACTGAAAGTCAAAGTGAAAGTCAAACTATGTGACTTTCGGTTCCGAACCGGGTATTTACAGGAATTTGTCGGGTTGAACATGTTTAGACATGTTCTTATACTTATTACCAAGTTATAACTATGATCAAACAGGTTGTATATGATCTACATTGCTAATTATGCATAAATGGCATTTTAAGCTTCCTGTTGACTTTTTAAATATACGTTTGACCCGACTTTTGACCTGGTTAGAGTGGTAATCAGGGGGAACCCTTTTGAGGGTTTATTACCCACATAAATACCAACTTATACCTACTTTTAATTCGAGATATGACTGAGCTATTAATCATTAATCTCGAAGTCAAACCGTAATTACGACGGTTTGACTTTTAGCTAAATAACTAAGCTAAACTCAATTTAGAAAGGATTAGAACACTTACTGAAGTCCTAGGCTTGATTAGAGAACACTTGAGAGGAAGTTTGAGCTCCAGAAGTGATCCACAAGTGCAGGTGAAGTTGTGAAGAATGTTGCAAGTTCATGCTCCTTTTATAGTGTTTAATCCACCATAAGAAGTTGACACCAAGGTCTAGCACCCACCACAACTGATCAACACATGTTTCTAGTGCTTAGGGGGTGTCTAGGGGTCGCCCTTTAAGTGAAAATTGGTTAAAGGTCGAGCAGATTGCACTCAGCAGACAACTGCCAAGAAATTCGGAACTGGCAGTTCCCCCGCGTGTCGCGACGGGTTTCACCCCGGGCTTCGCGTGTCGCGAAGACTGTCACGTGTCGCGAAGGTTCCACCTCCGGACTTCGCGTGTCGCGACGGAATGTCTGCACAAATCTAAATTTTTGATTTTTGCGATTTGATCCTTGGCTCTTCAAAAATCGATTAGGCACTTGTTTCTTGCCTTGTAAACCCTCATAATTGATCTATAAAGGTTTTAAAACATATGCCCACTTTTCCAAGTCCCCGGTTAACATTATTGTTACCCGAAAAGTCCTAACTTCCAACGTTTACGCTTTAACTCTTCGCACACGAATTTGATCACAACTTTCTCATACGACAACGAAACTTTATGAAATTTATATCGTGCATTCTAGTGAGTGTAATTAACAGTTACAAAGCTTCGGGTTTGTCAAAAGGTCACTCAGAGGTGTAATTTAAACATGTTGACACATTTAGTCCCTGTAGTTTGAAATCTCTCACTTTTAGCTTCGTATGATCCATGATCTATTCGTTTGAAGGTATTAGCATCATGTAGGGTTAATGTACATTATATTTATTCACAGTTGACACTTAGAATACGTATATTCACATACTTTCCATGTTTGTCAACTTTAGTCCTTCTATAATATTCTTTCACACGTTTTAAACATATGACACGTGTCAACACATTATAGGACGTGAATTTTCGAGGTGTTACAGTACTTAAACTTTTATAATCGCCAACTTTTTGTTGATCGTTATTTTAATACATGTTGCAAGAAGCTAGTTGTTGATGATGAAGAATATTATTTAGGGTGGATTAGAAATACACCTAGATTTAAACTTTTGTACTTGCTCCATGTTGTTACGTTAATTGCAAATTTGATGTACTTTCTTTTAGAGATAATGTATTACTACCTCCGTCCCATTAAATGTGTCTTATTTTGAATTTTCAAAGTCTTTATTTATAAACTTTGACTTTAATTATATATTTTTGTGTTATATAAAACTTGATGAAAATTAACCCGATAAAAACACTTGTAAAACACACTCAAATCGTATAACTTTCATCAAGTATTATCTAACACAAACAAAATTATTTAAGGTCAAAGTTTACAAATAAAGAATTTGAAAATTCAAAATAGTACACTTTTAGTGGGACGGAGGGAGTATCATTTTAATATCAATGAAATTTGAATTATCTAAATATTGTCACAATTAGTTGTTATGAAGTCTTTTGCAATATCGTTTTCGTCTCACTGCGATGTTTCCGCCATCGGTTGGGTGTGAATATTTCTTTAAAATCTAATATGGTTACGGGTTCGTTGTCACCCCAACCGATGGCGGAAACATTGGAGTGAGACGAGGAAAGCTTGCTCATTACACATAACACTAAAATTTGCGACAAGTATTTAAATAATGAATTTCCTTTTATTAGTATAAGAATTCAAGTACAATATGAAAATGAAATACAATTACAACAACTTGAAATAAAAGAATTACAACATGGGTTTAAAGTGTAAATGTATTTCTAGGCATCCTATTATGTTCCATGCATCCTCAATATCATCATAACATGCAACATGTTTTAAAAGCGTAGTTGAATACAAAAGTATTGGCGAGTATACAAGTTTAGTGTAGTAGCATATAAGTATAAAAATGATAGCGAACAATCCACATGGCAAACCTAGTTATCAAGATTAACGTATTAAATCGGCATGTGAACAAATAAGTCAAACCAAAGTTTAACGCAAGTATAAAGAATGATTAACTTAACATGACCTCTCGTTCACGGGTGGTGCATTACTCCTATAGCGCTATACATGTTAAGGGAGGCTTGATCAAAGTCAATGACTAGTTCATCACATAAGAATCACCCAGAAAACACGAATCAAGCATAACAAATAGTAAGCATGTATTGGATTGTTTGTTTATATAGTTGCACAAGAAGATGTATGTTAAGTGTGTTTTGCATTTAAACATGTTACACCCAAAAAGTGTGAAAACGGTAAAAATGGGTCAAGTATACTCACAAATTTGCTAGGTCTTCCGATTATCCAAGTATTGACGAGTTTAATGAGATTAGGAGGTCGAATGTGTTCGGATTGAAGTTTAAGGAATAGTTAGAGTCGGGATTAGGGATTTAAAATACACAAAGTATGTATGTAAGAAAGTAATCATCTAGGCTTATTACTCGTTCTTGACACTATGAAAACCTATAGGGTTTAGAATGATTTCATAGGCGTAACACCCATTAGAATCGTAACGATGAAACTAAGTCCTTGGATGATATAACCTAGTTCCATGACGAATAATCACTTGATAACCATCAAAGATTCGGTTAGTATATTTATATATGTCATATATAGTATATAATATGATTATGGTCCAACAAAAATTACAAGTATTATCATAGAAGTCATGCATAGAGGTAGGAAGATAATCTTCCATTTTAAAACCTCTTTTGTATATTCACCAATGCACAAGTTGTCATAAGACAACAAGGATGGTCATGAATGAACAATAAGGAAATGAAACATACATACTAACTAAGAGAAATCGTCAAGTGAAGTGTGGATTGTAAGTAGGATAGCCCAAGCTTTCCAAGTAATCACACATACACAAGTTCAAGTCTTGTTCAACACTTGTGGGTTAAAACCCTTTTAAAAACAGAAAGTTTAGTGGATTAAAACCTCTAAATTTGTATGTTACAACCTTGTTTTAAAGAACACTTAATCATAGTCTTGATTAGTGGCATAAGGACATAGGAATCTATGGTTAAAACACAAGATTAAAGAATGTTTAACAAAGTTTTCTTCCAAAACAGAAAGTTAGACCTCAAAAGTGGGATGTTTCACCTTGGATTTCCATGGAAAACCTTGTGAAAACAATCCTAGTGGTGTTCCATACTTTGTTGAAGAAGAATGAGTGAAGAAATGTAGAAGAAATGTGAGTTTTGACTCACTTTTATACTTAGAAGTTCCTGTTTTGAAACTGAGTTTAATCTGAGATTTAGCTACTGGTTTGGAGTGTTTAGAGTGAGGATTGGTAAGTCTGTAAAGTGGGAGAAGTGTGGAGGTTATTTAGGGTTAGTTAGGTGATTCTTAATGTAAGAAACACAACAAGAAAACACAAAAATGACTAATGGAGGAGCTGGATAAACTTTCTACCGGATTATAGGGGTCGCGCTGCGATGGGATCTAGTCCCGGATTTAAGTTTTATTGTTGGCACTTTTGATCCCTGTAGTTCATGTTTGATGGTTTAAAGTATTTTAAGGGTGTTTTACGTAAATAAAGCATATTATAAGGGGTTTTCAAGCATCCTTATCATAACGACAAGTACGGACAAGTATGATTAGGTATGTATGTTGTAAATAAGTATCGTATAAGTCCAATTTATGCATAGAAAGCGTATGATTCATGTATGTCACGTATTTGCAAGTTTATCACACATTTTCAAGAATTATGAATAAAGTATCCTTTGTTTTAGGGGAATTGCCTGTAATAATCCTACCTAGACCTTATTGGCTATCAATAATCCCACCTCAGAATATTCCCCCCACTAGTCCTACCTTTCATCTATTTTTCCTACAATGGTCCCCCGTTAAAAAAACTTAACGCAGTTAAGCTTTTTTCCAAATTACAAACAGATTTTTTAGGGATTTTGACCAGAACGATGATACGAGTCCATTGATGTAAAACTTATTTCGAAATGGTGCTCCAAGTGACTTGATTTTGGTTAATTAGAAATTTAAACACCCGAATTGAAGCGTCGTTTTCATCGTTTGGAGCACCGTTTTGAGGCAAGTTTTACATCAATGGACTCGTATCGTCGTTCTAATCAAAATCCCTGAAAAATCTGTTTGTAATTTGAAAAAAAGCTTAACTTCGTTAATTTTTTTTAACGGGGGACCATTGTAGGAAAAATAGGTGAAAGGTGGGACGGTTGGGAGTATATTCTGAGGTGGGATTATTAATGGCTAATAAGGTCTAGTTGGGATTATTACAAGCCAATTTCCCTTTGTTTTATGAATATATAAACGTATAGAGGTGTATGAATATGTAAAGCATGAATTGTAAGAAATACAAATTTTATTTATGATCCAAGTCTCGGGTTTTACAAAGATACAAAGAAAAGACGAAATACAAAAATACAAGATTCTCAAAAATAGAAATACAAGACGATCTTTCTAAATAAGGAAGTTACGAAAAAACGGAGCGTTACATTCGTCGCAACGCACGGGTCTTTAAAACTAGTTTTTATAAAGTTAGAAATAAGAACATCGCAAATAAAAATATAAAATACTTTAAAAAAAAATCTATGATAGTGAAAACACAAATAAGCAAAAGAAAAACTTACGGCAAGGCGAGCACGTGTTGCGAGAATGATATTGACGTTGTCAAGTACGTATGAAGATGCAACTGCTTGATTCTAAATATGCAAGCGTAAATAAGAAAACACAATACATATTAAAAATAAAAAATATAAATATCATGATATATTAAAACCTTTAGCGGATCTTAAATGATTCACCAACTAATATTAAAAAAATAATATTTGGGAATGACTAAATGTGTTAAATTCTAAAAAGAAAGAGTAAAGTTAAAATGTAAACACATCAAGGCTTCTCCTTGATTTTAAAATGCTCAAATCATTAACATTATATTTTATATTCTTAATTTCTTATTATCTATAATTACACTAAAAATTACTATTTTTTTCTTCTTTTCAATTAAATAATTTTTTTTAATATCTCTATCGTTATTTTTTTCTTTCCTCCACTTACAACCACTTTCAAAAAATATTAAAAAAATAATAGGGGTGAACAGTGTACCCGTATATTTACAGACGAACATCCACTTACAACCACTCACAACAATTCTTTATGATATAAATAACACACTCACACAAAAATATAAAGGAACTATTGTGAATGCTCCCAGCATGCAACAATATGTCTCATATTTTCCGCGCAAAGACCAAAATTCCAAAAGTGATAGTAACTGATAGATTTGTAATCAACATTATTTTACTGTTTATAATCACATGAACTTTTTATACATAGATAATGTTTAAAAATGTATTATATTGATCATGTCCTTTCAATTGAATCATGTCTTGAAGTAGTTTCTTCCAATAATAGGAGATGATCCCCTCCTATTTGATTACGTATTTCAGAATTCCTTCCATGAGTATAATTAAGTATAGGATGTAAGAACAAGAGAGATCTAGTAAGTATAAGATGTAAGAACAAGACAAATCAAGGAAGAAAGGGTCTCCAGTGGAGGAGAAATAACCTAATCCTTTTAGGAGGGGAAACTTCGTTTTTATAACAAGATCTTGAGCTATAACCCTAATGGGCTGGCCTAAAAATGGGCTCATAAGAATTAGACCCACTCGAACCAACTAAACATGTTGGGAAAGACAAAATGGGCTCAGGCCCAGTCATCATTCCAGACAGGGACACTCGTCGTCGAGTCATCCCTAGTGCAGGCTCATTCATTTATGGACGGGCCTAGGACTTATTCTGGTCCTTGAAAATCTAGGCGGGTCGTTTTACGCCTTTTAACTGTCACCCTTATCTGTCGGAAAAATATAGTCTAGAACTTGTCTATTTTGTTGTCCTTGGGATAACCTTGCATTTAGCATTCTAAATAGCAAGGTGACACCTCAAGTAGGGTAGCACAATACCTTACTTTTTACGACATTGTTATTCCTTTCTTGTTTAACCATTAGGTCAACTAATACGCCGACTTAGTACTAGTCTCTCGCATCGTGTCTAACACTCTAAATTCATCTCGTCTTTCGTCTTCAATCTATGCCTCCTTGAAGACACTTTAACCAATGTACTCGTTAAGAGTACTTTTCTTGGAAGCGTCTATACTATTTAGAGGATTTTTCCATGTCCATCTTGAGGGCATTTCCATCGAGGTACTTGTTCAAGAATAGTTTCTCTAAGAGCATCTACTGGGATGCCTTGTTTACCGTATTATACTTTTTAGGCATCTCAGTAGATGCTCTTAGAGAAACTACTCTTGAACGAATACCTTTCTTGTTCTTACAGCTAAATGCCAGGTTACCCCAAGGACAACAAAATAGACAAGTTTGATACAATATGACCTAGACTTATTTTTTTTTCCGACAAATACGGGTGATAGTTAAAAGGCGTAAAGTGACCCACCTAGATTTTCAAGGACCAGAATAAGTCCTAGGCCCATCCATAAATGAATGAGCCTGGACTAAGGATGACTCGACGACGAGTGTCCCTGTCTTGGCTCAGTCCCTTAGAATGATGACTGGGCCTGAGCCCATTTAGACTTTCCCAAGATGTTTAGTTGGTTCAAGTGGGCCTAATTCTTATGAGCCCATTCTTAGGCCAGCTCATTACGGTTATGGCCTAAGAATCTTGTTATAAAAACGAAGTTTCCGCTCCTAAAAGGATCAGGCTATTTCTCCTCCATTGGAGACCCTTTCTTCCTTGATCTTTCTTGTTCTTGCACCCAATGTTGTAGAAGGCGCTAGTCGGGCGGTGAGGTACAGCCTAGGGATTAATCGGAATGAGATTTTTATATGTATTTTTTCAAAATTATATATATATATATATATCCAATAATATAAAAATAATACTTCAAAATTCACATAAATACTTCAAGTTTCAGATAGTATGGTTCGATTTTGACCGATTTTGACCAATTTTGACCGCCTAGGACCGCCTAGAACCGCCTAGGACCGATTTTGATCGATTTTGACCGACTAATATTGTACGATTAATCCGATTTTTGACCGCCTAGGACCGATTTTGACCGCCTAGGACCGATTTTGACCGATTTTTTACCATGGCCGATTAATTGACCGCCTAGCTCAAAATTAGGCAGTAGATGACCACCTAGCGCCTAGGCGCCGAATAATCGGCCGCCTAGGCCGATTTCTGCAACCATGCTTGCAGCTTGTACTTGATTATATTCATGCATAATTTTATCATAGTTGATATGGTATTGACTTGAGCTTCAGAGTGCTTTCGGGTCAATCCCCCCAGGCCCTCTAATGAGATTTCATGTGATCGCAGATCAAGACCCGTTAACCCGCAAAAGGAACCATCACCACAACGGTAAGATGAAGAATCTGAGCTAGGCCCGCCGAGTTCAAGGTCAATGACGTCAATAGTGTTGGTCTTGTATTCGACAATATTTATTATTTATTTTGAGAAATGTACTATAATTAATTCTTAGCATAACATGTGACTTTGTCAATGATCTTGATGGGTTAAGTCTAAAGGTAGACAAAAGATCGATTTAAATTTAAGATTAAAGAGCCATTAAAAAAAGTAAGATTAGAGACATCTGATCTTTCACAATTTTGATTGATAGGAATTCGTTGGCCCACAAACAACCGTTGAAACCAACAATTTATTGTTACACACACATTTTCTTGTGCTACTATCACTCAAATACATGTGAGTCACATGACAACAAACAACAGTACCACTTGCTCTACGGTGAGGGCCGATGGGTTGTTTAACACACTCGACTACTGAACCATCTCAAGCTTGCTGGAGTAAGAAGTATTTATCTAGGCGTACATGCCGTGTCATTAACCCTAACTTGTCTTGATATCTGGTTACACATACAAACGAATAATCAATTTAGATTTTAGCATATATCAAGAATAAAGTGATTAATTAATTGAACAAATAAATTAATAATCAATGTTTGATTTATAACAGTTATAAAGAAGAATACCTGGAAATAAGCTTCAAGTTTCTTTCTAAGAGTTGTATACTCTTTCTTGACATTCTGGAAGGACCTCTTGCATCTACAATATATATTTATATCATGTTTATTGTATTAGTAGTAAATATAGAATTTTATTAGATTAAAAAAAGGGCAAAATGGTAAGTATGGCACCCTTCAACATTTTTGGCATTGCAATAGTTTTTGAAGTGGGTGCACTCAGTTTTGACCTTCTTAGCTCCAATGCTAGTGCTTCTACTTTGGAATTGATGCATTAAGTTATCTAACTTAGTGAAATCCAAAGGCCTTTTCCCCCTAAAATCATAAGTTAGTTGGTTTAATTTATCACAAATCAAAATGTTTTTTAAATTTTAAACAAAGATAAAAAAAATCAAGTTTGCGTACAATGCTTGATCGAGACTAAAGAGAAAACGAGCAGAATCACGATAAAACAACGTGACAACTTCCTCTACGAAATTGGGATTGTAATTGTCTTGCAACTCCTCCAATTGTATGAATTGTTCATCTAAATATCCCTGTAAATATTTAATTTTTTTTTTACTAAATCCACAACAATATCATTCCACACGAAAAAGGTCAATTACAAAGCAATGGCAGGTAGTCGGGCAACAAATTATTTTTATTTAAAAGATTAATAATTCTACAGGTAATTACATTTTTAATGCTAAATATTGAACGAAAGTGAATAGTATGAGAGTAATTACATTTTTAATGCCAAATATAGAACTAAAGTGAATAGTATAAGAAGCAATTTGTTTTTATTTTATTTGAATAACTAACGGACCAATGAATATCAAAATATATGTAATACTGACCTCTCATGTTAGCTAATAAAGTTCACTAATGTTACCCAGATGGAAACATCCAAATCGTAATTACACTTTTGTACAAAACTCTTTCGTCCACAGCTAAAACGAAAAAAAAAAAAACAAACTTTTAACTTATTCTCACTCTTTGGTAAAAAAAACACTTTTAACTATTCTTAGTCATATTTAATTTTTTTTGAAGTATTTTAGCTTTAAAATAATTTATTAAAGCAGTGTAAAACCCTTTTTGGAAATTTAAAAGTGACGCAGTGAGGGTTTACGGTATACGGGGCGGGGCGGGGCGTGTTGCGGAGAAGGCAAGTGGTGACCGTTCACCGCGCAGTAACACCGCCACCAACCCAGTTGCGAGGCGGTAAACCAAAATAATTAAAAAAAAGTTATACATTTTATTATTTAAATATCAGCCATTCACAAACCATTTCTAACAAATCAAAACATTCACAATCAAAATGTAAACCAAAGACGCAATCGATAAAAAAAAAAAAAAAAGCTGAACCACCAAAAAAGGTTCTACTCATTGAGGATCGAGTTCGAACCCCAGGAGACACGTCTCGTATACGAAGCGAGGCGGTTCGATCGGTCTAAGTGCACCGATTCAATCCCCACTCTGGTATACACCAATAACCACACCCTCAACCTCAACTTTTTTTACTCCCAAGCTTCACAACCGCCTTTTTACACCACCCAACCGCAACCAAATTTTCCACCACAAGTATTTTTACACCCACACGGTCCAACAATGGTCGCACCCGGTTCGTTGCGGAACAACGCGAGGCGGTGAGCCAACTTATGTATGATTGGGATACAGATACCTATACTCGGTCACACGGCAATATTCCACCAGAGATGTTGCCATTTGCTTTAGCTCGAAAACGCAAGATTACGAAAAAATATAATTGGCCATGTAATTTCTAATTTTTAGTTATGTTTTATGTTTTTATTTTCGTAGTTTTAAATTAATGTATTGTCTTTTTCAAATTTAATGTAATTTTATTTTGTTTAAAATATGTTTTAATTATTATGCATAATTTTTAGAAATAAAAAAAAAATGAATTGGACTGCTCCAACTGGTGGGGCACTCCTTATGTTTGAGTGTAAAATGGGGAGTGAAAAAGTGAGTTGACATGGTAGAGTATGATTGGCTGAGATGGAGAGGAGACTACTCCACCCGAGAGGAGCGCCCCTCACTAGGGCTGTAAACGAACCGAATGGGGCCTTGTTTGTGTTCATTCGTTAAAGATATAATGTGTTTACAAACGGTTCACAAATATAAACGAACAAAGACAAATATAAACGAACAAAGATGAAATCGGCGAAGACGGCGGTGGCTAGAGGTGGATTGTGAGAGAGAGTGACGCAAGACCTTGAAGCCCTAATCGTTAAATGAAGGTCGATAGTGTTTTTCGGTGCTAATAATGAGAAGGAAAAATGGAATAGTGCATAAATAAGGTGGAGACAGAGTTTCAAATTTTATTTGTTTGGACATGGAGTTAAATAAGAATTAATAAATATAAAAAGTTTAGATGAAATAAATAAATGCTAAAATAAATCTTTAATGAACAACATAAACAAACCAACATGAACGAATGTTCATGAACACATTACCAAACGTTTAGGAGTGCAACTGAACGAACGAGACGTCGGTTCGTGTTAGTTCATTTAACTAACCGAACGTAATTTCTTGTTCATGTTCATTCATTAATCAAACGAACGCACGAAGGAACGAACGTAAACGAACTTCCCGCCGAACGATTCACAAATTGTTGCTGAACGTTCGATTCGTTTACAGCCTACCCCTTACACCCTTATTTTTTTAACGACCAATAGAATCAATCCTGAGCACTCTAGGTGCACCCACTGGATCAAACGAAGTACTCCGAGAGTAACCCGAGTCCACCACCAATTTCGGGGGGAAACCCGATAACTCACCCACTCGTAGACACGACAGTGAAATTACCGGTAAAACCGGTTTAGCTCAAGGATCAAACACAGGTTTTCTTGTGTCTACTATTATTGCCCACCAATGACTCACTCTGCATCAAGTGTGAAGTTAGACTTGCATCTTCCAGAAAAAATGCACGTCTTTCACCATTTGATGAAAAGATCATTTGCTTATTATCTTGTGTTCTCTTGATGAAAAATGTTGCTTCTTTTCTTTTGAATTCTCATTTAAGATATAAAATTTAGTTATCCTTTAATAAGTTGTAATACTTAGTATATGTCTAAATATACAACACTTTTAGTATTTTTTTTTTGTTTTATCGAAAACTGAATAATATCTTGCATAAAGTATTTGTTTGTCTTGTAATAAATAAAACCAATTATGTTTAACACAACATACTTCTTGATAAAACTAAACTGGATAAAACTGAATATTTGAATATAAACTAGATATTAAATATTACAACTTATTAGAAAAAAAAAAGCGAAATAACATTATAAATGTAATAAAAAAACATTTTTCAATAAATTGTGTGGAGAGATCCATGGTTATAAGCCCCTTACACAACTTTTAATAACCAAAAAAGTTATATTAGTTTCAAGTTACTTATAAAGTCTTTCAAAAAAAGTTTATCACGTTTATGTACTTCACTTTATAAAAAAATGTAAGATTCATCCAAGTATGTTTGGTTATAACAAACAAAATTAAAACCAACCTGTTCGAAAAGAGATTTGCGAATGTTAGCGATTTGTCTATGCATTTGATTTCTCTCCATCAAACAGCGAGGGAGCTATCGAGTTTATACTCGCTTACCAAGCGAAATGAAGTGATGCTAAATATGGAATGATAAAATGTGGTTTTATAGGCCGATGATGAATACTTAATTTCAATTAGGTGTAATATAAGAATAATGAATACTTAATTTCAATTAGGTGTAATATAGGTAATCAGGGGCTTTTGGGTAAGTGAAATAAAGATGTTGCTTGGGGCCACCAATTCTAAAGGGCCACAATTTTAAGAAAAAAATAAATAAATGAAAGTTTAATTCAGATTGTATGCTATGTATAATGTATTGCAGCTTCTTACTGCTGTTGTTTTAATTTAATTTTTGAGTGGCCATTCAAAGTATATATATAATCAAGTTGCATACAATTATACGAATGTTATGTTTATCGTTCTTGAACACTATGATGTTATTTCGGTAGATTTTGCGAAAATTGTTCCACTCAAAACACCTGAAATTTGTAGTGTTGAGGACAATAAAACACCAATGATCTGTAGATCAAGTGGTGTAAGGCTTCCATTTCTCTTGAGAGATACAGGTTCGACTCTCATTTGGTGCAGAGTGAGGCACTAGTGAACAATGATAGGAGACCTAGGGAAACCTGGGTTCGATCCTTGAGCCAAACAGGTTTTACTGGTAATTTCACTGTCGTGTCTACGGGCAGGTGGGTTACCAGGTTTTCCCCGGAATTGATGGTGGACTCGGGTTACTTTCGGAGTACTCCGTTTGATCCAGTGGATGTTCTGAGAGTGCTCGAGATTGATTCTATTGGCCGTTAAAAAAATTAGGTGTAATATAAATAATTGCTGGAATATATACACCTATTCGATTGGAATTTCGTGGTGAATATCTTTTTTTTTTTCGTGAGTGACGCATCTACACGTGTAGCAAATGATACTAATAGCAAAAAAAGGTGAATAGTACATCCAAACATAATGATGCTAAATACGAATAGTGAGAAAAAATAAGTTAGAATAGACTTGACTCCAAATTCTTTTGGAGTTATATAGCCATAAGTAATTGACTAGAACGTCTCAATGCTTTGGATCATGTGACAAACGTTATAGGCGGTTTGTCTCAAGTGTCCGATCTGAATTCCATCATATAAAGCCTTTATAATATGACTTTCAAGAAAATTCTCCAATTTTAGTAACTTTTGTTTTTTTTAAGTGCGCAACTACCTCAAACCGAGGCAGCCCAAAACAAATTACAGATTTACATATTTACACCAGTCGTCCCAAGTTGGACTTTTTCGTTTAGATCTAGACGAATACCACAAAAAAACCAACTGATTTTATCTCACTTATAATATTTTCTAGGTGTTACCCATGGTATTATAGCCTACTGGTATCTTGGTGGTGGGATAAAGCTTATGACCATTAGATCATGGGTTCAATTCTCACAAAGGGGGTTTTCCCATATTTATTGGGTTTCCTCCTGATTGGTATATAAGCATTATTGACTAGCGGAGATGGATATGATCGGGTGGTTCTGCTAGTGACACAATGATACTCCAGTGGTCCGTCAGTGATCCAAATTTGCCGTTAAAATATATATATATATATATATATATATATATATATATATATATATATATATATATATTCTAGGTGTTTGTTATTCTGTTTCATTTGTTAAAATTGTGTAAATCATTGATTACATTAACTTGTTCATTTACTTTCTTAATTCTGATAATCAACTGCCATTTTTATATTTCGAGAACTTTTGTTATTCCGTTTTATTTGTAAAAATTGCGTAAATCATTTATTACATTAACTCACTTGTTCATTTACTTTCTTAATTTTGATAATCAACTGCCATTTTTATATTTCGAGATTTAGCAAAACTTGCCAAATTTAGGATTTCCTTATAAAAAAATTTAATGCATTTGTGTAAATATTCAATAATAAATCAATCTGGCCTATTGTTTGATACAAACTCAATCATGTATCTTAAAAAATATATCTTAAATCTAAGATATAAGCTTGTTGTCAACATGTTTTAAAATAATACCTTGTGTGTTTGGTTGATGAGATGATAAGAAGTAATGTGACATTAGAGCTTTGTGTGTTTGGTTGATGAGATGATAAGAAGTAATGTGGCATTAGAGCTTTGTGTGTTTGGTTGATGAGATGATAAGAAGTAACGTGGCATTAGAGCTGTATTGTATCGCAGTTATAATGTGGATGACAACTACGCTTTGCGAATGGTAAAAACTCGATCGGACATCTTAAAAGGATAATCTCAAAGCTAACATAATTATACGCCAACAAAGATATAAATATGATGAAAAGTACCAAGTAGTAATAGTGTCTTTAATACCAAATGTTTAAAATCGATATAAATCAAGAAAACATAAGACAAAAAACCGCAATAACAACTTTTAGGTTTACTTTCATATGAGGTGTAAATATGATGAAAAGTGGTAATATTGTCTTCAAATTAAGAAACAATGTTTAACGTAATGCCCATTTAGTATCGAAGCTAAAAAAAAGTGGTGCCCATTTGATATAGAAGCTAAAAAAAGTGGTGATTAATGGTTTGAAATGGAAAAGCGATGCTAATGTGAGTGGCATTTGACAATTTACCATTACACTACAAGGAACAAGAGAATTGACATAAAAAGTGTGACCAACAAATGATAGTTCATCACAAGTCAGCGCTATCATTCCTTTCACCAAATTATATCATGATAGGACCCTCGATTCCCACTCTTCTTTCTTATATTATCTTCCTTTTAGATATTAATTATACCCATCCCAATTTTTTTAAAAGGTATACGGTTAGGATGATGCTAAGCGGGTTAGTAGTTAGTATGTAGTATCACAAATTACTATTAAAATCCTCCTTGCCTAGATTTGAACCCAAGATTTCGAAGAAATCAAAGCTTGATGCCCCTCCCACACTATATAGTCTAAGTAAAAAAGTTTCAATACGAACTAGTTCTTTATATATTAAGGAAGTGCTCAAAAAGCACCAGCTCGTGTACCGTGGTAGTGACGTGACCATGGTCATGTGTCGTAGACTTGATCTTATCAAATTTCAAACATTTAGGTTTTTGAACCGAAACAACGTTAAGGTAGTGTTTGGTATGTAGGAATGAGAGATAAAATTGAATGGACTATTACGAGGGAATGGAAAAAAAGTGTTTGGTTGATCAAGGTAATGAAATCACCCATTACATAAGACATTCCATTCCCTTAAATTCATTTCATCCACCATCCTTGTTTTTTTTTAACTCCATTCCCCCTCTCACCCTTCATCCCAACACCGCCACCCACCACTGCCGCCACCACCATCACCGACCACCAGCGCCGCCACCCTCCGTCATTAACCACCGGCGCCATCATTGACCACCGCCACCTACCATCGCCGCCACCCATTGGAGCCACAATCGAACACCGCCACCGTCAACCACCGCCGCCACCCGCCACCACCCTCCGTCATTGACTGCCGACGCTACCCTCGACCACCGACATCACCCGCCACCACCCACCACCGCCGGTGTCGACACCCACAAGGTAACCAAATAAGATCATGGAATGGTAATGATCTAGTTCATTCTTTTGTCTATTCCATTACCTCATCCATTCCATTCTCTTGTCCATTTCAATACCCCAAACATGTTTGGGGTGTGGGTTTGAAAATTAGGAATGTTAAAATGTGTTTGGTTAATTAGGTTGAAACCTTCAAAATGGGTTTTATTTGGACCCTCTGATGTGGGTTAGGTGTATAAAAAGAAGGCTCATTTCTCGATCTGTAAATGAACCGAATATTCATGAATTGTTCGTGAACATGTTCGATGGGAAGTTCATTTATTTAATAAACAAACGAACATGAACACAATTTTTTGCTCATTTAATTAAATGAACGGACATAAGCACACGTTTTGTTCGTTCATTTTTGTTCGTGAACGGCTGTTTATGTTCGTTCACTTATGTTTATGTTCGGTTATTTACATTCCTTTATGTTTGTTTGTGTAAGTTCGTTTCAAGTTAAATACATAAGTAGTTATATTTATATAAGAGTAAACTTCCGTTTTGCTCCCTGTGGTTTGGTCACTTTAATGGTTTTGCCCCAATCCTTTAAAAATAGCCAGTTTACTCCCTGATCTATGAAGCCTTTCAAGATTTCACGCCCCGTCTCTAACTCAATCCAAATTGTTTATTAACTGAAAGGGCATTTTGGTAACTTCAAATATGAAACTAAGGGTATTTTAGTAAAACTACAAATAAAAGATTATATTATATATATAATATATATAACAAAACCCTGTAATGTTTCTTCTCTCTCTTTGCCCTCTCTCTTCTCTCTCTACACTCTCTCTGCATATAACAAAACCCTGCTCGCCGTCACCTCTAATCTCCAACAAATCTTTCACACCCTCAACCTCTTTCAATCACACACAATTCCCCCAAATTTCATTACAAACCCTTGAATTT
This sequence comes from Helianthus tuberosus, assembly GCA_030545235.1. Lineage (NCBI taxonomy): Eukaryota > Viridiplantae > Streptophyta > Magnoliopsida > Asterales > Asteraceae > Helianthus > Helianthus tuberosus. The sequence continues at coordinate 66,333,809 of CM060441.1, forward strand.
GAATTTCCTTAAAAAAATCAATGGCACCAAAGGCAGAGAAGAAGCCCACCGAGAAGAAGCCGTCAGAGGAGAAAGCACCGGCTGAGAAGAAGCCAAAGGCCGGCAAGAAACTGCCCAAAGAAGCCAGATCTGCAGCCGCTGATAAGAAGAAGAAGAAAGCGATGAAGCCCACTATCACGTCTCGGGAGATTCAGACGGCGGTGGGGCTTGTTCTTCCCTGTGAATTGGCTAAAAACGCTGTTTCTGAAGGCACAAAGGCGGTGCCGAAATTTACCAGCTCTTAGAGCGTTTTTGATTGATTATATGTTCGTATAATCTGATTGAATCTGATAGTGTTAGGGTTTCAATCTTTTGATGAGCATATATGGTAAACCGTTGCTAATTGTTGATGGGGTTGTTGAGATTCCGTACATCTGCGTTGAGAACGCTGATGAGGATCCGGATCTTCTGGTTATTGTTAAAGATGAGGGCCCGATTGGAAAGAGGTTAAAGTATGCGTTTTTAGCTAAGGGGGAGGGGTTTGTGTTGAAGCAGATTAGGGTTTATGTTGATGCTATGGTGGTGGTGGTGGTGACGTTGGTGGTGGTCTTTCTGTTTATTTTGTAGAAGGAACTGATAGTGTTAGGGTTTCAATCTGTTGATGAGCATATACTTGTGTTTTTTTCAATAAAAGAAGGTATTTTTGGATCATAGAATAAAAATTAAATACTTAGATATAAATTTACTTAAATACTGTAACAACTCTCGCCAAAATTACTATTTCTTATTTTATTCTATCCAATAGGAAACCCTAACTGAGACCCCCCAAGTAATATTGCATGACCCCTAAAATTTTCAGAACAATTGGAACTAGGACCAGGGCCCCTAAAACTCAGGGGGGGGGGGGGTATTCCCTAATTAACAATTATCCACACAGTTTGCTGTACAATGTGAAAATCGTCGAACGGTTGACTCACCTAGGCTAGGGTACACGAGGCTACCCTACCCTAAAAGTTACCCGTCGCGCCACGCGCCAGGACCAGGTGTGTCTGGCGCGCCACGCGACAGAACCCATTTTTCAGCATATAAATCAGGGCTTTGGCACTTGCATGAGGTTCTTGTTACGACGGAAAAACTCACTTCATACGTTTAGTTATACACTATTTAGTATAAAACAATCAAAATCCCGACCCTCTGCTGCGACAACAGGGTAATAACTCGATCACTGCTACGATACAATGTCCGATCGATTGAAACCGATCCGATGGATGTTTAAGTGTTGCCCGAATCCGGGCTATACTTTATCATTCGTCGTGAGGGTTTTGATTTCGTGAGATTATCATAAATGTTGTATTAAGTTATTGACCTAGTTTCGTGTGCATTGTTATTTCCCTAGGTTACAAGATTAAATCAGTAGTCAAGGTTCTGTCCAGTTAAACTTACAATGTGAGTCATTCTTTTTTTATCAACTGTTTTACTAAACCTCAAACTAGTTATAATTACAGGGATTAAGTCGTGGTTATCTTGAATCATTGGCTAGTGGGGTATTGTGCACATTACTAATTTCTCACGGTTAGGTAAACAAACCTAATAGTGATAATCATCACTACTTGGGTGAAAGGACCCAATAGTGGTATGACCATCGTCACCAGGGTGTGACACGGCGCCAGACAAAAATAAGATAGTAGCCATTGTAATCGCTCTTATGCTGTAATTTATAACAAGGTGTCATTTTACTGAAATTGAGTGACTCGCCAGTATTTCCCCGCTGATAAAATATTTCTAAAACATGTTTCAGGTGACTTACAGTGAATCAAGGAAAACGTGCTACGGAGCTCTAACAAGCTTGAAGTGGTGGCTCAGTAAAATAAATAAACATGTTTTGTAAAACAAGGGATTTCCTCGTGAAATTTCTTTTACTGTAAATTATGGGGTTTGTCCCAATTTGTGAAATAAAATAATTGGGAATTTTAAAGTTCTAAAAGATCCTGTTAAACTTCCGCTGTCAACTCAATTAATAATTACCACGGGTTTTCTGTCCCGCGGCTCATGAAACGGGTAAAACCGGGCCAGGGGCCGTGACAGAAAAAGGTGGTATCAGAGCCACTGATTTAAGCCAATTAAGTATTTAGAAATAGTTAATTTAATTGATTGCCATTCTGTGATTCTGTGGAAATAACATTCTAACTAGGATTTTGTGTTCCCTTATATTCTGGTAGCATGAATGAGTTATCTGAAGCTCTTCAAAATCTCACTATCTATTCTGCTGACATGGAAGTTTCCGGGGGCTTTTCCGGTTATTGGGCCGACACTGAGAAACCTATGGAATTCCAAGCCCAACCTCAGGAGAAACCAAAGTCAAAAAAGAGATGGAGAATCATAGGCTGGAGACGCGGACGGAGGAAGAAGCCAGCTGCACAGAAGGTTAAAAAGAATGAGGATTCAAAGGATAAAGGGAAAGGAAAGGAGATCGGGGAGAGTTCAGGGCAAGCCCAGGAAATGCCACCGTGGGAGGAGCTGGACCGCAAACTGGCAAATAGGGACTTCATCGAACCTGCCGATGAAAACCTTTTCAATTACCCAGCTGAAGCACAACTTCCAGTTAATCTGGAACCTGCTATCCCAGATCCTATTGTCAACCCCCGACCTCTACCAGGAGAGCTGGAAGAATGGTGGACCACTGACTGGCAATTTCAGAATCTTTTGAATAATCCTAACACCTTTTTCCCCCAATTTGACCCTGACCCTGCACTAAACCCACCTATGAGTACAGAAAACTTGGCTGAACTTCGCCACTATAGCGAGAAGCTGATGGACGCAGGAAATAGAATCCGGGAAGTGGGGGATAGGATATCATGGAAATACGACGAGAGGGAACGTCGTTTCTGAAGTGCCAGCTGACAGGATCGTATGTGGTTGTGTGGTTACGTGTTTAATAATAATAAAATAATAATAAATATTAATAAAAATATAATCATGTAAAATAACTTAAAAATAAAACTTTTGTAATATAACTAGTGTGTACGAATGCATACTAAAATATATAAAATATGGAAGTCGCAAAGTCGACAATTTTGGCTATACGTGTTGATATGATTATGTGCGATTGTTTTATTATGTTTGGTTGTTATTTATCTTGTGCTAATAACTTATATATATTAATTACCAGATGGAACACGCTGGTAATGAACCAGTTAACGAAGTAAACCAATCTGAGCAAAACAATGAGGATCACTTTCTTAACAGACAAGATATAGAAAATATTGTTGCTCAAGGAATAGCCAATGCTATTCCAGCAATCCTTGCTGCTGCCCGAAATCCAGTTGAACCTCCGCCGCCTACTCTCAGTAAACGTACTCGTGATGACAACTTCAGTAATAGTGTAAATGGAGGCGGTAACAATAATAATGATGATGTAATGCAAGCCCCATTCCTTAAGAAAATGAAAGCTGCAACGCCTGGTTGCACTTATAAGGAATTCCTTGCCTGTAAACCAATCGAATTTGCAGGCAATGAAGGGGCAACTGCAGCACTGCGTTGGTTAGAGAAAACCAAAGCAGTAATTAAAATAAGTAAATGTGCCGAGGAAGACAAGGTCATGTACACGTCGCATCTTTTTAAAGAAGGGGCACTAGAATGGTGGAACACAGTACTACAAGCCAAGGGGAGTGATGTGGTTTATGCCATGAATTGGGAAGAATTTAAAAGATTGGTGGAAAGAAAGTTCTGTCCTGAATACGAGAAGGAATAAATGACAAATAAGTTCCTCAATCACCGGATGGTAGACGTTGATTGTCGAGGATATACTTTGACATTTTTTGAGTATGCTAGAATTGTACCTACCCTGGCTTCGCCAGAACCGGTACTTATTTCTCGCTATATTTGGGGTTTGATTAGCGAGATTCATGATATCGTCAAAGCTGCGAGACCTCGCACAATTGACGATGCTGTGGAATTAGCCAACACATTGACCGACGGGCTGGTACGCATAAGAGAAGAAAATCGGAAGAAAGAAGTGGCCCAAAAGATTACCCAAGGATTCCGTGTGGGTAATAGTAATAATCTCAAGAAAAAGGGAATCGGGCAGTCTTCCACTGCTCCATTTTGCAGTACCTGTAAACGAAAGCATTTTGGAAGATGCAAAGGGTATTGCAATTTCTGCAAAATTCCAGGGCATCAAGAAGAAGATTGCAGGAGGAAGAAATCAACAATATGCTTCAACTGTGGAGAAGCTGGACATTTTAGACCAGACTGCCCTAAACTAGTCAAACCAGCTGACAATAAGGCCAAACCAGCTGAAGGAACTAATAAGAAGAACGCAAGAGCCTTTCAGTTGACTACCCAAGAAGCAGAACTAATCCCTGACGTGATAGCTGGTACGTTCCTAGTTCACGACGTTTATGCAAAAGTGTTATTTGACTCTGGGGCAAACCAAAGTTTTATAAATACTTCATTCTGCCAAGCTCTTAACCTACCTTTAACCAAACTTAGGCAGATTTTTACTGTGGAAACCGGAGATGGTAATTCTGTTTACGTAGATAAGATTTTGCAAAAAAAAGGAAAGATAGAACTCTTAGGCCATAAATTTTCTGCAAACTTGTTACCTATGAATTTAGCTGGATTCGATGTTGTGTTAGGAATGGATTGGTTGGTAGCCAACCATGCTCGAATCCTCTGTGATAAGAATTCCATAGAAATTCATACACCCACAGGAGAAATAGTGGTGATTACAGGAGATAAGCCATATAAGCCAATGAAATTCATTTCAGTAATGAAAATGGCCAGTTATTCAAGAAAACAAGGAATAATGTATATGATTTCGGTAATCATTAACACTAAAGGTAAGGAACTTAAAGAAATTCCAGTAGTATCAGAATACACAGATGTATTCCCAGAAGACCTACCTGGATTACCACCCGATAGGGAAGTAGAATTTAGAATTCATCTGATTCCTGGAACTACACCCATAGCTAAAGCACCCTACCGGTTAGCACCCACTGAAATGTTAGAACTGAAAAAGCAATTAGATGAATTGCTCAGTAAAGGATTCATACAGCCTAGTTCATCCCCTTGGGGAGCACCAGTGTTGTTCGTAAAGAAGAAAGATGGTTATATGCGAATGTGTATCGATTATAGGGAATTGAATAAGGTTACAATTAAGAATCGATACCCATTGCCTAGGATTGATGATCTTTTCGATCAACTTCAGGGGGCTAGATATTTTTCTAAGATAGATTTACGCTCAGGATATCATCAGTTGAAGGTATAAGAAGAAGACATACCTAAAACCGCTTTCAGAACTAGGTATGGTCACTACGAGTTTACAGCATGCCCTTTGGGTTAACAAATGCTCCGGCAGCATTTATGGATATGATGAATAGGATCTGTAAACCGTACTTGGATAAATTTGTAATTGTCTTCATTGACGATATACTTATTTATTCCAAAAGTCAGGATGGGCATTGTAAGCATTTACATGCACTCTTTACTTTGTTAAGAAAGGAAAAGCTTTACGCCAAATTCTCAAAGTGTGAATTTTGGCTACAGGAGGTGCAATTCTTAGGTCACATGGTGAATCACGAAGGTATTCACGTAGATCCCTCCAAGATAGAAGCAATCACCCAATGGAAGGTTCCGCAATCAGGTATGGAAGTTAGAAGCTTTCTAGGATTAGCTGGATACTATAGGCGATTCATTAAGAATTTTTCCAAGATAGCAGCACCATTAACTAAGCTAACTTGTAAAGCAGTTAAATTTGAATGGGGACCTAGACAAGATGAAGCTTTTAAGGTTTTAAAGCAAAAGTTAACAAATGCCCCAATTCTAGCATTACCCGAAGGAACAAAGGATTTTGAAGTTTACTGTGATGCTTCTAAGCTAGAATTAGGATGTGTGCTAATGCAACGCAAAAAGGTAATTGCGTATGCCTCAAGGCAATTGAAAAAGCACGAGGAAAACTATACGACACATGACTTAGAATTAGGGTCGATAATTTTTGCCCTTAAAATTTGGAGACACTATCTGTATGGAAGTAAGTTTACCGTTTATACAGATCATAAAAGCTTAAGGTATATATTTGGGCAAAAAGAATTGAACATGAGGCAAAGAAGATGGATGGAAATTTTAAGTGACTATGAATGTGATATTCAATATCACGAAGGAAAAGCGAATGTAGTCGCAGATGCTCTAAGTCGTAAGTATCATGAAAAGCAAAAGCGAGTTCGTGCCCTTAGATTAAATCTACAGTTAGATTTAATGGAACAACTGAAAAACATTCAAGAAACGACAATCAAGGATGATGCCGAAGGAATGAAAGGAAGGATAAAAGACTTGGAGCAAGGGGCTGATGGAATTTGGAGATTCCACAAGAAAAGGATTTGTGTACCTAAGCAGGGAGAATTAAGAAATAAGATTTTAGAGGAAGCCCATAAATCTAGGTATACCATGCACCCTGGAAATAATAAGATGTACCAAGATTAGAAATAATTTCTGGTGGATAGGAATGAAAAAGGACATAGCTAGATATGTATCTAAGTGTTTAACTTGTTCACAAGTTAAAGCAGAACACCAGAAACCCTTAGGGTTACTCCAACAATTAGAAATGCCTGTTTGGAAATGGGAACTAAGAACTATGGATTTTGTTACTAAGTTGCCCAAAACCAGAAAAGGTAACGACGCAATTTGGGTAATTGTGGACCGATTAACCAAATCAGCTCATTTCCTGCCAATAAAGGAAACTTTTAGTATGGAAAGATTAGCCAAGTTATACGTAGACGAGGTAGTATCCTTACATGGAGTCCCACTCTCTATTATATCAGATAGAGATAGTCGTTTCACTTCGCATTTCTGGACATGTTTTCAAGAAGCCATGGGGACCAGACTAAATTTAAGTACAACTTACCATCCCCAAACAGATGGACAGAGTGAAAGGACGATCCAAACCCTGGAAGACATGCTCAGGGCATGTGTAATCGATTTTGGTGGAAACTGGGATGACCACCTCCCTTAATTGAATTCTCCTATTACAATAGTTATTATTCAAGCATCGAAGCTGTCCCGTTCGAAGCACTGTATGGACGAAAGTGTAGAACTCTAGTTTGTTGGGCATAAATAGGAGAAAGCCAATTATCAGGTCCTGAAATTGTACAAGAAACCACCGACAAAATAACTCAAATCAAGGAAAGACTCAAGACGGCTCGAGATCGCCAGAGGAGTTATGCTGATAATCGACGCAAACCACTAGAATTTCAAGTTGGAGACAAGGTGCTTTTAAAAGTTTCTCCTTGGAAAGGGGTAGTTCGGTTTGGGGTACATGACGTATTTCATGTATCCAACCTCAAGAAATGTCTATTTGACGAATCCCTAGTAGTACCTCTTCAAGATATAGAGGTAAATGAGAAGTTAAAATTTGTAGAGAAAGCATTGCAGATAAAAGACAGAAAGGTCAAGTTTCTCAAACACAAATGACTAGAGCTGGTCAAAGTCAAGTGGGATTCAAAGAGAGGACCTGAGTACACTTGGAAACTGGAATCCGAAATGAAGCGAAAGTATCCCTACTTGTTCCAGTAAATCTCGAGGACGAGATTTTAATAAGGTGGGGAGGATGTAACAACTCTCGCCAAAATTACTATTTCTTATTTTATTCTGTCCAATAGGAAACCCTAACTGAGACCCCCAAGTAATATTGCATGACCCCTAAAATTTTCAGAACAATTGGAACTAGGATCAGGGCCCCTAAAACTCAGGGGGGGGGGGGTATTCCCTAATTAACAATTATCCACACAGTTTGCTGTACAATGCGAAAATCGTCTAACGGTTGACTCACCTAGGCTAGGAATACACGAGGCTACCCTACCTTAAAAGTTACCCGTCGCGCCACGCGCCAGGACCATGTGTGTCTGGAGCGCCACGCGACAGAACCCATTTTTCAGCATATAAATCAGGGCTTTGGCACTTGCATGAGGGTCTTGTTACGACGGAAAAACTCACTTCATACGTTTAGTTATACACTGTTTAGTACAAAACAATCAAAATCTCGACCCTCTGCTGCGACAACAGGGTAATAACTCGATCACTGCTACGATACAATGTCTGATCGATTGAAACCGATCCGATGAATGTTTAAGTGCTGCCCGAATCCGGGCTATACTTTGTCATTCGTCGTGAGGGTTTTGATTTCGTGAGATTATCGTAAATGTTGTATTAAGTTATTGACCTAGTTTCGTGTGCATTGTTATTTCCCTAGGTTACAAGCTTAAATCAGTAGTCAAGGTTCTGTCCAGTTAAACTTAGAATGTGAGTCATTCTCTTTTTATCAACTCTTTTACTAAACCTCAAACTATTCTCAAAAGTTATAATTACAGGGATTAAGTCGTGGTTATCTTGAATCACTGGCTAGTGGGGTATTGTGCACATTACTAATTTCTCACGGTTAGGTAAACAAACCTAACAGTGATAATCATCACTACTTGGGTGAAATGACCCAATAGTGGTATGACCATCGTCACCAGGGTGTGACACGACGCCAGACAAAAATAAGATAGTAGCCATTGTAATCGCTCTTATGCTGTAATTTATAATTAGGTGTCGTTTTACTAAAATTGAGTGACTCGCCAGTATTTCCCCGCTGATAAACTATTTTTAAAACATGTTTCAGGTGACTTACTGTGAATCAAGGAAAACGTGCTACGGAGCACTAACAAGCTTGAAGTGGTGGCTCAGTAAAATAAATAAACATGTTTTGTAAAACAAGGGATTTCCTCGTGAAATTTCCTTTACTGTAAATTATGAGTTTGTCCCAATTTGTGAAATAAAATAATTGGGCATTTTCAAGTTGTAAAAGATCCTGTTAAACTTCCGCTGTCAACTCAATTAATAATTACCACGGGTTTTCTGTATCGCGGCTCATGAAACGGGTAAAACCGGGCCGGGGGCCGTGACAAATACCCTTACTTTATCTAAAAATTTTAACTTAGTTAGAGCCGTTGAGCAAACTGGCGAAAAAACCGAAACATCAGGGAGTAAAATGGCTATTCTTAAAGGATTGGAGTAAAACCATTAAGACGACCAAACCATAGGGAGCAAAACGGAAGTTTACACTTTATATAAATATTAAACATAAAAGAAACTTTCTAACTACTTATATAAATATAACTAATTGGGCATTTTAGTAATAAAATGGTATATTCATGTTCGGTTATTTACATTTGTTTATGTTTGTTTGTGTAAGCAGGGGCGGATATACTATATATTAAGGGGTGACGTCCGCTACGGCTTGGCGTTCCGGCGGTATTGTAAAATTAGTGTAAATTTTGGAAAAATTTGATGTTTTTTCGATTTCGTTACCGCTTATTTATAAAACGTTACCGCTTGACACGAATCCTAGATCCGCCACTGTGTGTAAGTTCATTTCAAGTTAAATACATAAGTAGTTATTATATTTATATAAATATAAAAATAAAAGAAACTTTCAAACTACTTATGTAAATATAAATAATTGGTAATTGGGCATTTTAGTAATAAAAATGGGTTATCCAATGGAATTTGTCGTAACTAATCACTAATTTATAATATTTATATTAATATTAAACATAAAAGAAACGTTCTAACTACTTATATAAATATAACTAATTGGTAATCGGGAATTTTAGTAATAAAATGGGTTATCCAATGGAATTTTTCCTAATTAATCATTAATTTATATGAATAAATACTTTTTATTTGTTTATGTGTAGTCATCTATGTTCATTCGTGTTCTTTTATATTTTTTTTCAATTATGTTCATTTGTGTTGTGTATTGTTTGTTAAATGATGTTCGATTAGGTTCGTTTACGTTCGCGAGCTGTTCGTTTAGGTTTTAAACGAACCGACACAAACACGCTTATTTTCTTAATAAACGAACATGAACAAAAAATGTGTTCAATTATATGTCCGTGTTTAATTAAAGTTATATAAACAAACACGACCATACTTTGATTCGTGTTCATTCGATTCATTATAACTCCCTGGATAACTCGGATTCTATTTTTGTTCGTGCAACGAGAACAAACATTCCAAAGCTCTAGGTCTATACTCTATACCCAATTAACAATTAACAAAGTATAGTCAACCATTTACTTTTCATTAAAAAAAATAATCCAGTAAATTTTATTCACTCAAAAGTTAGGGGCTGTTTGGTAATATCTGAATGGTTAAGTGTCAGTAAGAGGTCTGAACTATTAAGTGCTGAACCAGTAAGAAGTAAGAGGTCTGAACCATTAAAAGCTTGTATATTGCTTAACAGTTTATAAGCAAATGTCTGACATATTAGAGGTCTTAACCATTCAGACTATTTATAAATCTTAACCATTCAGAGACAAATGTCTGAACCATTCAGACATCTGCTCGTGAAACAAACAGTCTGAACCATTAAGTATTGAACCAATAAGAGGTCTGAACCATTAAGAGCCTCATTAAGAGGTAAACAAACAACCCCTTATACTATTAACACTTTAATATTAGACCATAAAAATTTTGCGCCTTAAATATTATCAATGCGTTTTGAACACGTTAGCTATGAACGAGAGAGAAATCCACAGTCAAGCGTACTTGAGTGAGATCAATCTGAGAATCGGTGACCTTAGAAGTTTTAGCTCAAGTTGTTTGTTTCGTGAGCTTCTTATTGAACCAGACAATATTGATTGATATAAGAGGTAGAATGTTACACATGGCCTCTTCACCTTTTAGCCTTTCCAAGGATTTGATTTGTTTCAGGCTAGACACATCCAGAATGAACATGTAAGTACACGTTTTCATAATCTATTTATCCTATATCCCTTATTTCTTTAACCCTATATAATGTATGTATGGTCACATCCAATCTTTTTTGACAAAGGGTGGGTGGGGGAGGGATCAGAATATGATTTTGTGAATTTTTGGGACTACAGAAAGATATTCCCGTTCTCCATCATATTATTGCAATTATACATAGATTTTTTAATCTGTACTTTCGGAATAAACTCGAGAATAATCGAACAAGAACAATACAATTATAAGTGAAAGAGAGAAAATCAACTCAAAATATTGTTGTATTTTCCTCCAAAAATGAACTAGATAGATATGCTACATTAAGATTTAAGATTGTACACTCTACGCAGCCATAGATCATTGTTTTTTAGGACTGCATCCCCAAACCAACAACAACAATAACTAAAAGGTCACCAACTAAAAAAATAAATGTTTATATCAATTTGTTCCATTCACTTGTTCAGCTTTCTTTCACTGATTTGGCACCGAGTCAGCATACTAATAACTAGAAGTGAGCAAACTTTAATCGTTAATCGATAATCGAAACACCATCGAACCGAATTGATCGATAATCTAGATTAATCGATAAGTATGATTAAGGTTATTTGATTAACCGATTAATCGGTTATGATTATGATTAAAGGTGTATCATAACCAAACTGAAACGAAAAAAATAAGACATACTTTTAAAATATATCTATAACTAAAACATGTGTTTAAGGAATCAAGCTCTTTATATACATTAAAAACATGTACAAAAGGCTTTTTTATATTAGTTTTAAAAGGTTTAAGAACAATCATTATATAAAATTTGATTCATTTTATGCATGTTAATGTTTCTTTTTTTTTGGTATCTTTGTCATATTTAAAATATGATAGACAATAATGGCCTAATATGTTAGCAGTATACATTAAGTATGATTGGTATAAATATCTATTGTTTGGTTTGAAATTACATGTCAAAAGTAATACGGGAAGAACGAATAATTAACCGAAACCAAACCATAACTGATTAACCGAAACTGAAGTTCGATTATGGTTATAGTTATGGAAATCTCATAGCCGAAGCTAGTGGTTATCGTTATGGTTAAAAGTAAAAATCGAACCGAACCGAACTGAACCGCACGTTACACCTGTCATCATATTCTAATTAATCTTGGAAAATATAGAAACTAAATTAAGTACTTACAAGTGGAATTTCACCTGTATGATATAATGAGAAATATGTATGTATTACAAAACTAGGTTAGGTATCCGTATATTACACAAGTATTGGACACTATAAAATATATAATTTATAAGTCTGCTAAGTTTTTTTTATAATAACATTCATGAAAATTAGGAAACCCCTTCATTGACCGTGATTTAAAACGATATTGAAGTTTTTTTCCTTAATATATAAACCTCTTGCCAATGATGTTGTAGCCCAGTGGTTGCAACAGAGGTGGTAAAGTTTACCCACCTTAGTGGGGTTCCTGACCGGGGTTTCAAGTTCGAGCCTGGTTGTGGGCGATTTTTTCCCCACGAGGTGCGAGGAAGGATACTGCATTGCACTCCCCCTCATTTGAACTTGGGTGGCTGTCTTCCGTCAAACAGGGATGAAGCAGTCGATGGTGGGTTTTCCAACTGATCTACACCTTTCAAAAAAAATATAAACCTCTTAATTTTATTCCAATTATAGTAAGTTAGAATTTAAATTCATAATATTAATTACCTACGTAATCTCAAAGATTTACTTTTAACGTATCTATTTTAAATGCTAGTTATATGTTTTAAATAATCTTTTTATCATTTAAAACTTTATGTTTTATCCATAAAGGTACTATTATACATGGTTGTAAAACAAGGTTTCTAAGTTCGAGTACCTCTGAGTAATCACTCTAAGGTAGGTTGTCGATGCGATTTTCTTCAACTCCGTCTAATTACTCGTATTCAATTAAACGCGGTTAACCTCGGCCAAAATCGAATATAATTTTTTTAACGCGATTAACCTCGGCCAAACGCGATTTTCTTCAGACCGAGTTTGACTTTAAAAAAATAAAACATAATTTTTAAGCCTATCAAATTAAAGAATGAATATTATTTTCACCTATTTTGATATATAAATATTAGTAGATTTATGTCATTTGACATATATCTAATTTCCGAAAACTAATTTCTTTATAATGTAACATGTCCGAGTACTCTCCACTTAGGCCGAGTATGCTCAACTCCCCGCTCGACCAACTATGCAGCGTCTAACGACTTTTACAACCATGCTATTATATATGTTTTAAAATTGGGTTGTTACTGAGGTGGAAAACTAAGCCCGACTATTACCGGATATCAAAGCCTAGAATATGGAGCCCAATTCATCCAGAAGTGGAATAAAGGACTTGGAATTTCTAATGTTTAAGATTAGTTATGCTCTAGAGTGACTGGAAGTAAGACCCGTTCGGATTGATAAGGCATTCAGACATTTTTTTAACGATAAAACTTACTTCCATTCTTCATTACACGTAGTGACAAAGCTTGAAAATTTTTATCGAAGTTATCAAAACTAAAAATTCTATATAAGTAAATTTTTTTAACCTACTATGTTTAATCTAAGAAAATATTTTAAAAAACAAAAGATTACATAGAATAGATATTTGTTAGATAAATATATATATAAATAAAAAAGGAAAGTTTAACATGATCTTTTGTTTTCTAAGTTCAACTGGTCATTAACCTTATTCCACTTAAAGTTAAAATGGCATAAGAAACAACTAACGTCTTGAGGTAAGCATTAATTTTTCTCAACTCTACCTAGATGACATATCACTTATTTTTCCTTATTTCATTTTACCTTGGCCTAAGGAAATGGTCTAATCCCGTTAACTCCACATAACCTTTTTTTAGTGGTTTTGGTTTAAAAAGGGTAGAAAATTAATCCAGTCTCTTAACATTAGGTTAACATATTAACAAGTAACTCCTTTAATGCCCTTAACTCAAGGAGAAAATAGTATGCAATGTTAATAACATGCTGTGTCACCTTTATGTGTCAAGGTGTACCCCAAGGGCTAAGTGTCATAATATTAGGCCAAAATATAAGGAAAGTGGTTGAAAACTAGCCACATGTATGCTCTTTTTTATTTATTAGTATAAGGATAAAAAAAAACTTTATTTACAATAGTATTAATTTTAATTACATGAAAGTTGATCAAAACATTAAGGTTTTATAACCATACCGTTTTACCAAGTTTCTACCATGACCAACTCTATTAGGGGTTAATAATCCCACATAGTAAAATCTTATTCTCACATGGTGTATAAGTGTCGTATAAGGTTATATGGCCCGTATACACCATGTGAGAATAAGATTTTCGTTCGGTCGTATATAATGTATATGACACTTTATATGGGCCGTATAACATTATACGACCCGTACATTCCGAATTTCGTACGAGTTTGACGTTAGATTCCTCGATATTCGTGCGAGTTATTTGATTCGACGCTAGATTCCTCAATCCGCGTGTTAATCATTTGATACGATGTAATATTCCGTACAAGCGTCTATATAAATGACATTAATCTTATTCATTTGCATTCAACTTCTATTTGTTTCTTCTATATTTCTCTGTATTCAAATTATATTAAGCTATCAATGTCGTTTTAGAACATTTTCGGTAGTGACTCGGTTAACGAGTCGAATCAGGAGAGTCATCAAAACAATCAAAATAACAATCTGGGTTTGTTTAATCTAAATGTTCCGTTCGATCTCAACCTTGAGTCTGATTCAAGTCAGGATGCTTGGGGTTTGGATGCCTTTCAAGCTAGTTATGCTGGTTATTATCCACCGTCGCCTGTTGGTTTTCAATCCCCTCCAGCTAGTGGTGGACCGCTGCTCGGTAGTTTTCAACATCCTCCTGGTAGTAGTGGACCGTCTGAGGGTCCAAACGTTGACCAGTAATTGAGTTTACAACCAACAAGGTATAACATTTATTTATATGTTTATTTGTCGTACGTTTGATATTACTGTTTATACCTTTGAAGTCAAACAAACGATCTGTTAATAAACATGAAGCAAAAAGTAAACTTAATCTCAGAACACATACCGAGTACGATTTCTTCAATTTCACCTATACAAATAATATATATATATATATATATATATATATATATATATATATATAGGTGCGAGATCAGAAAAAAATGGTGAGAATAGATCCTGGCCAACCACGTGTTATAGCGTGCTAAATGATATGCAGGAGTACGATTGTCATTGTCCACGTTCTCTTAAATATGGCGTTATGACTCCGTTCCAAACAAAATTTCAATATAAATGACATTTTGATCTTTATGCTTGTTTTCAATGGAGTTTTTTTTTTCAAAGTATTTTTTTAATGGCCTTTATGTTTCAGTGGCGTTCTATCTATATCCAACAGATATGGCGTTTTGTCGTTTTTACTTGTTTCAATGGAGTTTTTTTTGACTATTTGCTAATTATTCAAATCATGGTTACTACTTGTTTTATTTATTATTCATTATGGGTTACTCATCATGGCGTTTTCATGGATTTCTCACATATATGCACAAATATTATTGAAAATTCCATAACGAAACAAGTAGATGCAATAGTCTAAAAAGCAAAATACATTAGTCAACATTAAAATTATACAATTCATGGCATTTAAGCTAATCTACATATAGAGTCATCCTTTCTTGTATTCTATTGTGTCCTGTTTCATAGAATTCATGTATTTTTTCTCTCCCTAAATTCAAGAATTTTCTTACAAATTTGGGCAATTGTGTTCTGTTTTCATTTTCGCTATGCAGTAGGATTTTTGTAATGTATTTCATCCTTAGGCCATTTAGCTGTCTTTGCTGTAGTTAATTTGGGGCATCTTCTTTTGTCAGACCACGTGTCCAACTAGGTATCTGCCCCATATATGTTTCCATATGCCTCATTGCAAAAATCACACAGTCGACCACGTTAGACGTTGTCCTCCAATCCATCTTTTGTCTGACAACGAGCGCCCACTTCATGATCTTAGCTATTGGGTGTTTTTTAAGACTCAAGTAGTTTGCAAAACCACCATGCTGCAGTTTCACATTTTTTGCATATATTAGTATGGCATTTTGTCAACATAGTTTCTACATACAAAGTTTTTAAGATACTTACCAACTTTTCCACCCATCCATCATACTTTTAATGCCGAGTTTATCCTCTACTGCGTTGTTATCCAATACATCAACTGTGCTATGTTTTATGTTGAAGCAGACAACATAGAAATGTCTTGCCCATATTATTGGCACGAAGACCCATTCATAATCTTTTATGTTTGAAACGGGCATTTTTCAAAACCGTTTGCATGTGGTAGTTGAATTCTTTGTTTCGAAAACTGTCTTTCGTTGTTTCGTCGTACGCGGGCCGATTCTGTAATATTGAGGTACCACATTTTAAACAACAAAACAAAGTCATAATATAATTTCATCAATTAAATATAGCAAAAGAGTTACCAGCATTATTTCTGTGCAAAATAATCTTGAGGGTGATTCTGGAGCCTTGTATCTTTCTTTATAATAAAGGATATGCGCCCAACATTGAACCATGTCGATATGTACTTCAAATCCTGGTCTCATGCTCTCACAAATCACCCTTGCGAGCATTAACTCTCCTCCCATCTTGAACACAATAGTACTGAAAAAAAATCATATGGCGTTTATCCAAACTCATTCTATTATAAGACAAGGCGTTTTGAGCATTTTACATGCATATGCATGTAAACGTAACAAATGTAAAATTTGGCGTTTTTAATTGAGAGAAGTGTACATACTCGTATTCACCACACCCAGTGAGGATGTATGTTGCAACGTTGGTTTCATGGGTCTTCCTTGGTTCATGTATAACCACTTGCCTTCTTACATAAGGTGACAAACATGCCCTGCTCATTTTTCTCTCTCTTCTCCTTTTCTTCCACAGTCTTTCCTTTATATTTTCATCATCTTCATCATTATGACATGTTTTTCATCACCAAGCAGCTTTTCGGGGTTTAAAATTGTGTTATCTTGCATCAACTTTGTGATGTCTGGAGTTTTGTCCTCATCACCCTTCTCCTGCACATTTGACCTGTTTGGCGTTTTGGGTGGTGATGTGTTTTTCGCGTTTTCATCTTGGGGTTTATTGGGTGTCTCTTCTTCTTTAAAAGTTTGCAAGAGGTTCTTCCCACCTGCAGATGGTGGCTCCTGACATGGCATTTTATCAAACTCTACACCTTGTTGGTCAACACTTTTGTTCACCATCTCCCCTTCAGTTTTTTCTGGTTCAGCCATGAACCCCTGATTGTATTGTGTTTCTGTTTGGGGGATGTTGTGTTTTATCAAATACAAGCATTTTTGGGGTCTCTTCAGCAGGGTGCATATGGTTTTTTATAGCTTTAATTAGTTCATTCATCATCCTTGGACAATCTAAACCTTCTTTTATTTCAATCATTTGTTTTAGTTCATGTCCTGGCAGTTCCAAAACCCCAGCAATAGTCCTTTTAATTATTTTTCCCCATTGTATCTGGAAGTGTGATATTCAAGTGTCTTGAAATCACAATCCCATCTTTCAATATCGTTTTCGTTTATATCTTCATATGAGAATATAGTATTCTCATCACCACCCTCAGTATCCCTTTGATCTTCATGATGATCATCATCATTTATGCGGGTTGTTGTAGCAGTTGAGGGTTTGGCGTTTTGTTCTCCGGCCATATCCCCTTCTCTTTCTACTTCCTTTTCCCCTTCTCCCTCCCCTTCTCCTTCCCCTTCCCCTTCTACTTCCCCTTCCCCTTCTCCTTCATCTTCTCCTTCCCTTTCAACTTCATTGGCGTTTTCATCAACTGTTTTAACTTCAATGGCGTTTTGTTTTCAAGCCATCTCCTCCCCTTCTCCTTCATTTTCACCTTCTATATCCACTTGCTTTTTACCTTCAACTTCTTTTACAACCTCACCTTCATTTTTACCTTCTTCACTCTCAGGTGCCACTTCCTTGGCGTTTTCATCAACAAATTTTGACATGTTCTCCAACAATGTCAGACATTATGAGTATTTAATGTGTACTAGGAGGCTGTTTGGATATTTAATCTTTGACTGTTTTAACAATGTGCTCATTTTATTGTAACAATCTTCTAATTCTTTGTATGCCCCATCCAATTTATCAGCCATTGCCTATTAAATAAAAAAGGATTTTATTAATTATGGCGTTTTGTGGTTTTTTATTTGAATAACATACCTCTTCAGTTTCATTGTTTTGTTCTTCTTCATCAGCAACATTGTCTTCATACTGTGTTAGTGCTTTGATCAGAGCATGGTTCCCTGATGCAGAAACTTCAAACACCATGTTCTGGCTTTCTATAACGTTAGCCACAATCCTTTGAAGCAAAGCCTCTTCATCCTCATTCTCTTCGTTCTCATTCTCATCATTCTCATCATTGATTTTCGTGGCGTTTTGCACTTCAGGGTGGAGCCCAGCATAATCATAATGATTATCATGCTTTAAACCATCATCTTCATCAACCTCTTCATCATCATTATCAGCATGCTCATCAACATTGCCAACATCATCTTCATCTTCATTCTCAACATCATCACCATCAACATCTTCTTCATCAGCAACCTTCATTTTTTCTGTTTTCTTGGGTGTGGCTTCCTTAGCCTTTTTAACTGTTTTCTTTTTTATTTTTTTCCATCATGGCATTTTGCCAGTGCACCCTCAAACAAGTCAAGAGTTTTTATTGTAACCCACTCAATTGGGTATCCTTCTTTTCATTCCAATCTTTTTCTATTGCAAGCATCGTTCACCAAGGCAAGCTGTAACAAAATACATTTTCAATTTTAAACTGATATTTTGTGCAAACTGATATATGTTGTTCAATAAGACAATCACAGATGATTCATGGCGTTTAATAAAACAAATGATACATATTTTGTCGTTTAGCAACAAATCTATCAAATGATAGATGTTTTGGTGTTTAATAACACACACAAATGATATATGTTATATAGGGAAATTTTATTCTTACCGCAAGTATGATCAATGACCCTGTGTAATGCTTTGTTGAAGACCATGCGGTTTTGGCGTGTTGCAAGCATTGGATGATATAACCACACCAGTTCAGTTGGTTTATTTGAACGTTTTGTTTAATGTTGTGCAAGAACTGTTGGTTGACGACCGCATTATCACTTGCATGCCCAATTATAGTGAAGAATGCTACAAGGAAATTTAGGCAAAAGTTTCTACCGAAGCTATCCATCTCAGGCAAGATGTCATCAAAGTAGAGCTTCACACTTGGTCTGCCAATCAAGTCAGTCCCTTCGAATCGTGCTCTCCACTTAGCCACTACTTGGTCTTTAGTTGTTAACCTTTTTTTCCCCTACACCGGCACCATTCCATTCGGTATACCCGTTAAAGAGTTTATCAGTTCTTCATTGATATGTATGGTATGTTTGCCAATATTTAGGTTGTTTGTCCTTTCATTGTAATTTTCAACCAACGGGTACCTAAGCATTGTTAGTACGCTGTCTATTTTCAACTTTAGTACAACACCAAACCCCATGTGTTCTACTGTCTGTCTTTGATTTTGGTTTAGATTTATAAACCAACTAGTCAAGTTTGTAGGTTTTACTCTTGACATAACCCTAGCCCAACTGAACTTATAAAATGGTTCTTCCTCAACCTCAACATCCTGACTTAAGGCCTTCCTCATATTGGCGTTCTGGGCCCTGCCTGTGTGCACATTTATTCTCACTCTCAACCCCTCCTTGCCTATAAAACATGATTATTTTCATGGCGTTTTATATTATGGCGTTTAGTAACATAAATTGTGACAACCCGAACTTTCAAGGTTAGTGACGTTTAATATTGTGATCTTAACTCCGTTAAACTTAGACGTTTGTAATAACTCGGTTAAATAACATATGTTGGGCCGCATACTTACACATGAAATCACATCAGACTTATGCTTGGGCCTAGAGCCCAACTGAACCATAGAATTGAGCCCACTCCCCATGGGCTTTGAATGTGTTTAACTAGGATCTTGTAGCTATAGTAAACCGAGCCCATCTTCTTAAATTCTTGTTTACATAGAGTTGTATAAGAATACTTGATTATTTGCAAACCCTAATCAACCCCACTCCTCTCTTGGATCGTGACAACAGTGGACGCACCCCCAGCCCCCCCTCTTCGAAACATCAATCTTTGGAAACAAGCTTGTGGTTAGTGATTCGTATTCATGCAAAATTCTACTCGTTTGATCTTGTTATACGTGTGCCTAATTAACACAAAGTGTCTACGTGTGATATGTGATATCTATGATATATGAATAAAGTAGGTTGCTGGAATGAAAAACGAGTAGTCGGGCTATGTGATGTATCAATTGGTATGTTAAGTAGAATTGAATGTGAGTAATCAGCTAGTGTTAATTTCTGGTGAGCCGTTAATGGTCATCGAGTAGTAACAGGTTATGATCATGATTGTTAATGTTAAATGGCTAAGTCATAGGGTCATGATTTTATCAGATTTATTATTCATAATTTAGTGAATCAAATGACAAATTGGTTACTCAATTCTAATAACATAACACTGTATGATCGAATGATTGTTGCAATAATGCTAAACCTAACTAATTGATTGAGTTGGACATGGATTAAATGAGAATTGTGGGCCCGATTATTTGCATGTGATATGTATTGAAAGTGCAACCAATTTGATAATGATCACTTCATGTTGTCTGCCATTAGGTTTCAAGTTTGCATGTGTATTGTCAGGAAGCATGTGATTGTTGTTATGTGTGCAATTTGTTAATTAGAGTGGATATCGTCTGCTAAGTGTTCTCATTAATCGATGACTTAGTGATTGTGTCCAATGATTGAGTGCATGATTTAGTTCTTGTTAATTGTTATTAATCACATGTGTAGATTGTTATGATTTGCCATGCTTTTGAATCAGATGTGATGACTATGAAAATTAATGGTTCATGATAGATTACATTTGATGATTTAAAATTGATATGATATATGCATTCATGATTAAACTGAAAATCAATTAGAACAAGTAAGGTTAATAGCAAAATAGAAACAATAACATACAAGTTGTTTTGGGCCATTAAGGGAACTGTTATCGTACAACTTGATTTGGGCTGTTGTGAGTAATTGGGTTGGACTCAACGCATTGGGCCGGGTAGGATGCTAACTGTTGATCTATATACATATGTCTGGTGGGCCGCGGGTAAATTGTGGGCAGTTTGGGCCACGCATAGGGCTACATAGATTTCTGAGCTGGATTTGTTTGGGCCGGGACCTGACTGGGCCACACCAGCCTTGACGAACAGTGTATGTGTAATTTATAAGCTGGATTTATGGGCCGAAACATTAATGAACATGGACTCGATTAACCGGGTTGGATTATATGTGTATTCGTAGTGGGCCGGAATGGGTTTAGGTGATTAATCACGGGTCATGAAAATATAGTGTGAACTCGTGTATTTGCTAAGTTATCTCATGACATCAAACGGCTTGTTATGTTGCATGATTTCCTACCACAACTTGCATGGTTGCTTTGATGTGAATTGAACCACCTGACATGTACTTTGGTGTAGCATGAACTTGTGTAGTAAACATGTTATGACTCGGATGCTTGTTATGACATATGTGATGATTACATGTTTGGTTGTTTATTGCTTGAGCAATACGTGTGACTAGATATGTGAATTGTGAATTCATGAAACTGACTGTCTCTGGTAACCACAATAGGATTTGATTGATCAATTGTTTAACGGGCATTTAATCTACCGAGCAAACCAAGGTAAGTTCACACTTTCTATAAGGCATGGGATTCCCGGTGGTTGGGAATGGGTGATTAAATCAGAAACTGCGTGATCTCCTGGTTTGGAACACGTACTACATCCTCTTTATTGAAGGGTGACAACGCGGAACCTGCGTGATCTCCTGGTTTGGGGACACGTACTACATCCTTTTTAGTGAAGGGTGACAACGCTGATACTAGACCAAAAACTATATCATGAAGTCCCTCACATTTATATCGACTTAATCGCCGGGCCAATGGCGAGCGGGTCATTAGTTAGATAGCGCTATTTAGGTTTGACAAGCCTCACACCGTGCCGCAGAGGACGAGCGTGAACTAATGGATCTGGGCACGTCAATGATGATAGACATTGACGCTAGGGCACCAACTTACTTCAGTCAGTGGTCGATTTGGTAATGGGTCTAGTGGTTCACATAGGGAAGCCCCCACTGGTTATGGTTTGGGAAACAAGGAACTGATTAACTACTGGTTTTCGAATGAACTTATGATTTTAGAACAACTTTAGAAACGGACAACCAACTGTGAACTCGCTCAACTTTGTTGTTGATTCGTTGTTACATGCCTTGCAGGCCTTTAGGTGCATATTGTTGGAACTTGCTGTCTGGGAAGCTGGAGTGGTCATGGGTCGAGATACATGGAATCGCAACACAAGACTAATGGTTTATACATGTGGTTTATAAACTCTTAACGAATGAATTATGCTTCCGCTGTATACTGTGAATTATTTGTAACGTGTAACACTTAATGTTAATAAATGAAAGTTTTATTTAAATGTACCTATGAGTTCAATGTGATTGGTGGCTAGATCCTGGTATGTCACACGCCTCACAGGGGTTTCGGCATGTGGTATTTTGGGGGTGTGACAGATTGGTATCAGAGCCATTGGTTATAGTGAACTTGGTTTTAAAAAAGGGAAAAAAACGTTTTTATAAAACCAGACTATAACCGAACAGTTCTGAACACGCGAACACGACCATGACACTCAGCTCCAGATTGCAAGGTTCGTCTCTCATTTACTCATTGCACTGTATGACTAGTGAACACTTGTTTATGATGTAGCATATGGACACACACTCGTCACGATTGCATAACTGCATGAATTGCTTGTTTACATTATGATGCGTTGTTAGTATGTTAGATTTTTGTGGTCTTGTCATGTTGATAACCTCTGTTTGGCATTCGAGTTTGAGGAACCAGTTGACATGAGTTAGGAGGAACTGAGATGAGCATGCAAATTGTAATATTATTGTCGGTGCACACATAATAATAATGTGGGGTGCATGCGAGTCCTAGTGAGGCTTAACAAGTGAAAAAGGGGCCCCGTTCCGTTATTTGATCGATGTGAAACATAACAAACCTATAGGGGTCATAGCAGTGATTGTCCCCTGCTCGAACGTGAACTTTTCACTCGTCTCTGAATCTTTTCGAATCTCGATGCTATCGAGTATTACCTGAACACCCATCTGAACACCTAGCGAACCGTGTAGAATGTTAGGCGCTTAAACGAACGTCCCTGAGTTAGATGTCGCAGCGTCGAATGATTGATCGATACCATTATTACTCCTCTTCGTTTGCTGGAACTCATGTATTGATGTCTTAGATCCCGAAGTGTGATCACTTCTGCAATTCTCACGTAACAGACCGTGTATTACTCAAACAACTTGCAACATCGATGGACAGGAGGATAAGCGTAGTACTTTACCGACCTCAGTACTTTGACGACCCTGATTACCGGTAACGAGCACCAGCGAATTGGCCTCAAACGAATCCTTAACCCTTGTCAGCGACTCATGGGAGTCAACTCTTACAAATCAATCGGGGCATAGGTGAGGACAACTGATGGTAGTATGGAATGTGTGACTGCCAGCACGATGAGTAACGCCTTAGGACGTGGCGTGGAATTGAAAAGATGGACTTTGATGGTGAAGAATCGTAGGGCTTCGTTTCGAGAAACGACATTGGGAGCAACAATCACAACAATAACAAGGTGTTCGTAACCCTAGCCGACAGTATGGAAATAAAGGCGCCTACAACATGGATTGGCCGTGGTTAAGTTAAGAGGACAACGACCAAAGGAACAACGACAGTACTTGAAATCCTTATAATGAAAACAACAACACTGGAAATAATGCTCATGGAAGGGCATTTAGGGTTGATGTGGGCGACGCCAGGATGGTGGCAATTTGGAAGCTTGTACGGGTAGCTAATCGCTTCGTCTCTATCCTGTTTAACCTTGATGCTTCTCGAAAGGCTAATGGCAAGTCAATCGAAGCATCATATGTTTGTAGGGATGTAAATTCAACCGTGAGGGACAAGTTTTTGACATCGATCTTCCTTTTACTATCCACGATGGTGTTGATGCAGTAGTCAGTATGGGTTGGTTAACCAGACATCGCGCAGTTATACCCTGGGAGGGGAAAAGTTGTCGTCTTTCATAAAATATTTGAGTGGTGCAGAGGTTAGCATCAATCCAGCAGTGAAGGCCAGAAATGTCCACAGAAGGATTACCCCGCCATGATAGCCCCCGTTGCTGATGTCAACACTAAGGGGATTAGGGATCCACCAATTGTTCGTAATTTCTCCCTAAGTGCTACCAGAAGAACTATCAGGTTTACCTTCACATCGTCAGGTGGAATATCAGACCGGTATCATGTCAGAAGCAGCCCTTGTTACTAGTATTCCTTATCGTCTTACACCAGGAAGGTTGCAGGAACTGCCTAATCAACCTCAGGAATTATTGGACATGAGTTTTATCAGATCTAGTTTTTTGCTTTGGGGAGCCCAGTAATACCAGTAAAGATAAGCCTTTTCGTATGTGTACCGATTATTGAGAGCGTAACAAGGTGGCAGTTAGGAACCGCTTGTCTCAACCATGTAATGGCCACCTATCGACCAGTTGCGAGGAACAAGCTTCCATTTGAGGGTTGGCTAGCGAACGAACTATCATTAGATGGAAGTCCAAGAGGAGAATGCTCTTAGAACAGCATGTCGAATGTAATGCAGCCATTTCAACTTTATACACCATGATTATTGAGTTGATCACCACACCAGCAGCTTCAGGGATCACATGATTCAACCGTATTTGTCGACGACGTTCTGAATCATGACCATGAGAAAGGAACACCATGGGTGGCATATGTATCCTATCTCAGCGCTTCTGTGGGAGGAGCCATTACGTGCGAAGTCTTGTTAAATGCCACATCTAAATTCGAGAGATGCATTTTGATCACGTAACCAACGGAGTGTGAATACAAGTGGACCTCGCTGAGATAGAAACTGGTCGACACCAAAGATTCCTTTGGGGATGCAGCAATTACTCGTTTTCGCTACATACCATCGCAGCTTACCCACAGGGTTTTTGAAGATCGCGCAGCTTAACTCCCTTAAGCACAGCAGGGTGTTGTGTTCGTGGGAGACAAAACATGAGGATGTCTTTTAAGCTTTCGAATCCCAACACTGCAATGCACTGAGAATCATCTTTACCCGAGGGTGCGGGTGATTTAGTGGTATACCATAATGGTCCGAATCAGAGTCCCAGTTACACACCGACGCAACACGAGAGAGTGATGACTTACGTGATGGAGTTACAAAGAGGAACTGCACGACACACAACTGGCGGTGAAAACCGTGGTATTGGGATTTTAGATGGAGGCATCACTTGGACGGTACACGATGCGTTATTTAGACCGATCACAAAGGCCTCCCATGTACCTTGGCTTCGACAGAGCTAAATCATTTAATGGCATCGCTGGAGGGAATGTTAGGATGATTACAACTATGAAAACTTGAACGTACACGAGCTTTGAAGCTCACTATCGACTCTAACTTACCTGATCCGACTCGCCCTGTTCAAACTGGAGAACTGAAGGGAGAGGATTTTCGAATTGAACCCATGCGGGGCATGGAGAAGCAACCTTGGCAGGTCAGACAATATTCGCTACCTCATGGAACGAGTATGGATATCATTATACAGTAACTGTAGGAAATTTATGTTGAGCAAAGCACACCGGCCTCGATATTCTAGTCGTCTGGGTTTGGATGAGAGACACTAGGATTTATAAACCTTGTACTGGTGATCGGGCATGAAGGCCCACCTAGCTAGGTATGGGAATGATGTTTGACTTGTAGGAAAGTCAAGGTGAAGTGTTAGCAACTAGAAACACCTACATGGAAAGCGAAAACAGACTGCCATGGGTTTGGTCGCTAGTCTACTTACAACTCAAAACGGAAACAATATCACCTGGATGATCGTTGATTGTCTCACGTAGCCAGCACACCTTCTAGCCATCAAGGGAACGGATAAGTTTTCCACACTTGCAGTCATCTACCTGAAAGAAGCGGTTGCTAGGCACGGGGTGCCAACCTCCATTATCTCTGATCGCGACCCACGATTTGCATCTGATTTGTGGTAGGCGATGCACAAACCCTTTGGCTCACGTCTAGACATGAGCACAACATATCATCCACAGAAGGATGGGCAGACTGAACGCACCATCCAAACTCTTGAAGATATGCTTCGAGCATGTGTAATCGACTTTGGTAACTGCTGGGAGCGGCATCTACCTTTAGTGGAGTTTTCGTATAACAACAGTTACCACACCAGCATCCAGGCTGCTCCATTCGAGGCATGGCAGGGACGGAAGTGCCGATCACCTCTTTGTTGGGTAGAAGCCCAAAATTACAGGCCTAGAACTCGTCGTAGACACAACAGAGAAGATTGTTGGACCTTTTGTTTTGGTATACGAGACAAACTCAACCCGCGATATGTTGGACCTTTCGAAATCAAGGAGAGAATTGGCAAGGTGGCCTACAGATTGAATCTACCCGAAGAACTCCGTGGAGCTCACAACGTATTCCATGTGTTGAATCTGAAGAAGTGCCTGTTAGATGAAACTCTTATAGTTCCTTTCAAGGAGCTCACCATCGACGATCAGTTGCGATTTGTCGAAGAACCAGTGGAAATCTTGGACCGGGAGGTCAAGATTCTCAAACGCACCAGGATACCTATTGTTTGAGTTCGTTGGAACTCCCGTCGTGGCCCAGAGTTTACCTGGGAACGAGAAGATCAAATGAAACACAAATATTCCCAGTTGTTCGAGAACAACGAAACCACTACTGAGGCTGAAGCTACTACGGAATTTCGGGATGAAATTCCAAACCAACAGGGGGATGATGTGACACCCCAGGAAAAACCAGGAAAACTCGCAACCTAACTAGCTTCCTCAGTAACTACGTGCTAAATTTCGGGACAAAATTTCTTTCAAGTTGGGGATGATGTGACAACCCGAACTTTCAAGGTTAGTGACGTTTAATATTGTGATCTTAACTCCGTTATACTACGTTAAACTTAGACGTTTGTGATAACTCGGCTAAATAACATATGTTGGGCCGCATACTTACACATGAAATCACATCAGACTTATGCTTGGGCCTAGAGCCCAACTGAACCTTAGAATTGAGCCCACTCCTCATGGGCTTTGAATGTGTTTAACTAGGATCTTGTAGCTATAGTAAACCGAGCCCATCTTCTTAAATTCTTGTTTACGTAGAGTTGTATAAGAATAGTTGATTATTTGCAAACCCTAATCAACCCCACTCCTCTCTTGGATCGTGAAAATAGTGGACACACCCCAACCCCCCTCTTCGAAACATCAATCTTTGGAAACAAGCTTGTGGTTAGTGATTCGTATTCATGCTAAATTCTACTCGTTTGATCTTGTTATACGTGTGCCTAATTAACACAAAGTGTCTACGTGTCATATGTGATATCTATGCTATATGAATAAAGTAGGTTGCTGGAATGAAAAATGAGTAGTCGGGCTATGTGATGTATCAATTGGTATGTTAAGTAGACTTGAATGTGAGTAATCGGGTAGTGTTAATTTCTGGTGAGCCGTTAATGGTCATCGAGTAGTAACAGGTTATGATCATGATTGTTAATGTTAAATGGCTAAGTCATAGGGTCATGATTTTATCAGATTTATTATTCTTAATTTAGTGAATCAAATGACAAATTGGTTACTCAATTCTTATAACATAACACTGTATGATAGAATGATTGTGGCATTAATGCTAAACCTAACTAATTGATTGAGTTGGACATGGATTAAATGAGAATTGTGGGCCCGATTATTTGCATGTGATATGTATTGAAAGTGCAGCCAATTTGATAATGATCACTTCATGTTGTCTGCCATTATGTTTCAAGTTTGCATGTGTATTGTCAGGAAGCATGTGATTGTTGTTGTTATGGGCCATTTTCTGAGCGTATATATCCTGACTAATATCTTGCTTTTGACTGTTTGCTTGTGATTAGGATACTGGATCGGGATATTGGTAACATCCTGGGCGATATCCGGGCGTTAACTAAATTGACCACGTGCAGGTTAGAAGCTGTGGGTCACTAATGGTCAGATGGACTTCTTCTCCTTGAGACTCGGGAAAACCAGTTATTTGAGAGACGTTGGACCCGGAAGACCAGGTCTACAACGTTCAAGTGGGGAATATCCGCCGGATCCCGGTTTAATAGGGTAGTTTGTTGCATTTCTTTACTATAAATAGATGGGGCGGATCAGATTAAGGCACGCAACTCCACACACACACTCTTTCACACACTTTAGCTCTCTAGCTTCTAGCAAACACTATACACAAACACTTGTACTCGAATTACATTGTAACACCTAGTTGATCCGCATTACATCCTGCACTGTATCCTGACATTTGAAGTATAGAAGAACAAGGCAGCTGCGATTGTCAGCTCCCGAGGTTTTGTGTCGGCAATCTAGATTGATCAAGGCTTTCCTCGTACATCACGTGTCCACCTTTACTTTTTTGCTCATTGTTTGATCACAGATACAACTCTATATCCTGAGCCGTATCCTGAAACTGTTTTTAGCAATTAATTTGATTAACATTTTTTTGACACTCATTTCTAGCACACTACCTCACTTAACTAATTTGATCACTTAATTGCTTCGGTAATTTTTGACCAAAACAAATTGGCGCCCGCCGTGGGGCAAGTGGTGCTATTTTTGCTAAAAACATTAGTAAAATCATTACTCGGTTTTCTATTGTCAAAACCTTTTGCTACATTGTTTTCAATGGCCTCAAGATCAAACATGAGCTCTTCCACCATGTCTGCTACAACCTCTGCAACAATTGGTTCGGTGCTTTCACCTCCCCCTCCACGAATGCAAACTTCTTCACACGGAACTGAAAGTCATGTGGCTCGGGATGTTATCCCCGGTCCCAGTACCCAGAGATCTGGTCCTGTTTTGGCTTCTAATGATGAAATTCTGAATTTGTTTGGTAGTGTACAGGAACAGATGAGGCAGCAGCAGGAAATTAATCGGATGCTGATGAGAGAGATACAACTCTTGAAATCCGGCCCAAGTAGACCTGCTGAAGAAACTGTCACTCCTTTGCAGCCTAGAGCTTTGAACTTCAGTTCTGCAGTTTACACTGAAGATAACCGGGGGAATATCGTGCCAAGCCATTCTCAGAATCATACTCCTGAGATACCCTCCTCGGTCAGGATGTCAATTGTGAGGAGCTCAGGATATGCTTCAGGATATGGCCAGAATCCTCAGACCGGTAACATGTCAAATAATAATACTCTTGCTACTAACAATAATGGGTCTTTGCAGGATGCAGGTATGACGTCAACATTTACTAGGGAGCTTCAGAAATTGAAGGACATGATATCCAGTGTACCTGGAGTGGTCCAGCCAATTCCGGAAGTATCCCAAGACAGCCACAGGATATCCCGCTTTGCATATCCCATCTGTGATGCTGAAATCCCAAAGAGATTTCAAACCCCCAACATGAAGCTGTATGATGGGACTACGGATCCTGAAGAGCATATTGCCTAGTATAGGGAAAGAATGGAGATTAACCCTATCCCGTCTGGAGCTCAAGGAAGCATGCTTGTGCAAGGGTTTCGGATCTACCCTGACAGGATCAGCCTTAAAATGGCTGTTAAATATTCCTCCTCACTCAATTACTTCATTTGCTCATTTGGTCAATTTATTTAATAGTCAGTTTTCTTGCAGCCGGAGTTTTGAGAAACTAACCAGTGATCTTTACAGGATAACTCAAGGGCCTCAGGAATCCTTGAGGGATTATGTGAACAAGTTTAGTCGGGAATCCTTGGATATCCCACATCTTGATGTTGCAAAAGCTGTGTAGGCTTTTAAGATGGGGTTACAAAAGGATTCTCAGATTTATCAGGATCTTGTAATGAATCCCTACAGGAATCTCGACGAAGCTCCTAACAGGGCCTTGAGATATATTCACTTGGAAGATGACAAAAATATGCAAGAGAGAATGAATTCTACCTCAACCTATGAATCAACCAACAGGAAATCAGAATCCTCGTATAAACCATATCGCTCTAAGCCATATGGCAGAAATGACAACAAGAAAGTGAACGCTGTTGAAGACGAGGATCCTGAAGAATATCCTGAATTATCTGAATACTGCTTTTCTGTTAACATACCTGAGTTAATGTATGCTATGCAGGGTTTAGGAGATAAAGCCAGGTGGCCTCGAAAGAATCAACAAAAAGCTGATTGGAAGGATAAATCCAAATGGTGTGCCTTCCATGAAGATTTCAGACATGTGACCGAGGATTGCAATGCTCTAAGGAAAGAAATAAGCTACCTATTGAGCAAGGGGTATCTGAAGGATTTGCTGGGAAGAAAGAAGAATAAAGGGCAGGATCCTGAGAAGGATCCTGAACGAGCAGCGTCACCCCCAGCAGATGCCAAAATAATTAACTTTATTTCAGGAGGATCCGACATTTGTGGGACTTCGTCTTCTGCGGCCAAGAGACATGCAAAGGAGGCTAAGACTGAAAGGGGAGACAAACCAGCCAGGATGACTACCCTTACAACTGATAAAGTGATCACTTTCGACAGTGATGACAGGGATACTGTGCAGGATCCTCACCATGATGCTCTCGTAGTAACATTATATGTTGCTAACCATTTTGTATGCAGGATATTAGTGGATAATGGCAGCTCTGTCAACATAATTCAGCTGGAAACATTAAAGATGATGAATGTATCTCCAATGGACATTACTTCGAAATCCACCGTGCTCGTTGGCTTCAGTGGGGAAGCTAGGAATACCGTAGGGGATATAAAGTTACCAGTATATGTTGAAGGGGTCAACTCAATACAACGTTTCTGTGTGATGGAATCCCTATCCTGCTATAACATCATACTAGGCAGGCCATGGATCCATGATATGAAGGCTGTGCCATCAACTTATCATCAGTGCATCAAGATCCCTACCCCTTGGGGGGTTGTCAAGGTTGATAGTTGTTAGGGGTGGATTTCTAATTGATCAGTGATCCTCATTTACTGTTGGGTTTAGTGATCCTCAATTCTGTCTGAAGTAGTGATCCTAAGAAGTGTTGCAGGATCAGGATCATGGATCATCGTGAGGATCCTTGTACTAACGGTTGTCTACTTTGAATTCGAAATTGTTTTGCAGGAGTATCAACTTGGACTTGGTCTTGGCGATATTCCTGGAGCATATTCTATGTTTATTCCGCACATGCTTGGCCAGAAGTGGATGTTATGGAGTCGTGGAGGACTTGCACCATTTGCGGAATGTTAGTTAGAGTAGATATTTTCTATTTTTAAAGGGGTAGCGAGCTAATTAGAAAACACTTGGCTATTTTTGGCTACACGCACACTCGTACAACTGCTCTCACCAGCTCTCGTTAACTCACTTGGCGATTACACACTTTTTTCACACAATACACTATAGTGATCCTTGTACTTAGCTCGCTATTATCCGAAGTTGTATTACATTTCTTGTTTAATTTGAGTTGGTGATCGGTAGTTTCCATCACCCGAGGTTTTTTATGCCGGAGATCATTCATTGATCAAGGGATTTTTCCTCGTATAAATCTTCGTGTCACTTGTTCATTATTTTTCATAGTGATCCTTATTGTTGTTCATCAATTCAAGCATCATACCTTACAACAGAAAGTTTGGTTGCATTATCATTGCTTGATTTTTGACCAAAACAGTTTGGCGCCCACCGTGTGGCAATTGGTGCTTCATCCCTAAGAAGATTCATATCTTTGCGGTCATTTCGATTCATAACAACCAGGCAGATGGCTTCCTCAGCGAAGAACACCTCAAACTTGATGCCATCATTCAGTTCTTCACAAGGCGTTCCTCCTTTGCCTCCTCCACCTTTTGGATCCCAGAAGAATGCTGAGAACGCTGCGAAGAAATCAACCCCCATTTTCCAAAAACCACCAACTTCTTCTGTTTCAACTAATCCTACTACTAATGATCTTTACACTCTGATTTTGCAGATGAGGAATCATGCACAAGAGCAGGACAAAACCAACGAAAGGATCCTCCGGGAGATCGATGAGATCAAGAAACAGAAGAAATCAGTGGAGGATCACTCTCCTCTGATGCCAAGATCGCTGAACTTCGACACTCCAGTGGTAACTTCCCAACACTTAGCAGTTCCGGACGTGCAATACTTGGGTGAATTACCAGGAAGGCGTTATGGAACAACAACTATGAGTCAGGCCTTTGGCTCTCACTTCCAGCCTCAAGGATCCTCTTCTCAGTATCAGGGATACTTCCCGTCAGGAGGATATTTGGGAATGCATGCAGTTCAAGGATCCTCCCAGGTCCAGGGATCCTCCCAGGTCTAGGGATCCTCCCAGGTCCAGGGATCCTCCCAGGTCCAGGGATCCTCCCAGGTCCAAGTATCCTTCCCGATCCAAGGATCCTCCCAGGTCCCAGGATCCTCTCTGGTTCTAGGATCCTCTCTGGATCCAGGATCCTTTTAGGTTCAAGGATCATCTCAAGTTCAAGGATCCAACGTTCTTTAGGATCAAGGATTCTAGAGAAGCATGCAGCCTCAGAACTCGGACGTTCATCAAGGAGACTTCATACCAATGCAGACCATTACCCCCTCTGGTCCTACAATCATGCCAGAGTCTCGTCAATATGGATACACATCTGGGATTCCAAACACGAATCCCGTGGGAGGTAACACTTTCAATAGTTTATACAACACTAACCATGGCTTAATGCAGGATACAGGTATCAATCAGGCTATGGCCAGGGAGTTACAGAAGCTCAAGGATATGATATCCAGTGTTCCAGGAGTGGTTAAACCCATTCCTGAAATTGCAGATGGTAGCCATAAGATATCTCGTTTTGCACCACCCTTATGTGATGCTGAGATACCCAAAAGATTCCAGATACCATCCATGAAACTGTATGATGGTTCGACGGATCCAGAGGAGCATGTAGCTCAATACAGGGAGAGGATGGAGATCAATCCAATTCCTGAAAGGTTAAAAGAAGCATGTCTATGCAAGGGATTTGGATCCATACTTACAGGATCTGCTCTCAAATGGCTGCTAAGTCTTCCCCCTTACTCTATTACTTCATTTGCTAATCTAGTTAATTTGTTTAATAGTCAATTCTCTTGTAGTAGAAAATTTGAACGATTAACTAGTGATCTATATAGGGTAACACAAGGTCAAAATGAATCACTTAGAGATTACATCACTAAGTTTAGTAAAGAATCCTTGGATATTCCTAACTTGGATATTGCTACGGCTGTAGAAGCCTTTAAAATAGGATTACTTAGGGATTCATTATTCTATGATGATCTTGTCATGACACCTTGCAGGAATCTTGATGAAGTAAGAACCAGGGCCCTTAGGTTCATCCGCCTAGAGGATGACAAAAGGATCCAGGATAGATTAGCAGGATCCTCAAAACAGGAGAAACAAGGATCCTACTTCAGGAACAACAAATCCAAGTTCTCCAATAAGTCTGATAACCAGAATGTGCATTCAGTGGAACAAGAAGAGGATGATGAGGATTATCCTCCTATTTCTGAATACTGTTTTTCTGTTGATAACAATGAACTAATCCTTGCAATGCAGAATCTAGGTGAGAAAGCTAGGTGGCCAAGGAAAAGTGATAAACCAGCTGCTACAAAGGATAAGTCCAAGTGGTGTGCATATCATGAGGATTTCGGGCATCTCACTGAAGAGTGTATTGCACTAAGAAAGGAAATTGGTTACTTGTTATTCAAGGGGCATTTGAAGGAACTCTTGGATCGAAAGAAGTCAAGGATCCAGGATCCTGAAAGGATCCCTGAAAGGGCTCCTGCTCCGCCAGCAGACGCACAAGTCATAAATTTCATATCCGGTGGATCAGACATCTGTGGTACATCCTATTCAGCTGCAAAAAGACATGCTAAGGAAACCAAGATGGATAACGGAGACAGACCCATCCGGACCTCCGTTGTCACCCAGGATAAAGTGATAACCTTTGATGAGGATGATCGTGTTGATGTGTAGGATCCTCATCACGATGGTCTTGTAATTACGTTGTTTATTTCTAACCACTTTGTCCGCAGGATCCTTATAGATGGAGGAAGCTCTGTGAATATCATCCAGCTTGATGTCCTCAAGAAGATGAATATCCCGGAGTCTGATATTATCCCAAGATCCTCGGTGCTTGTGGGATTCAGTGGAGAAACTAAGAATACATTGGGGGACATTAAACTCCCAATCTATATTGAAGGATTGCATTCTTATCAAAAGTTTTGTGTTATAGATTGCTTATCATGTTGTAATGTTATCCTTGGCAGGCCATGGATACATGACATGAAGGCAGTCCCATCCACCTATCATCAATGTGTAAAGCTTCCAAGTCCTTAGGGAGTGGTGAAAATTGAGAGTGATCAACAGGAGGCTAAGAATTGTTATACATCCTCAATGAAGCCAGCCTCAAGACCAAGGGAGCAATAGCAATTAAAGTATCCTTCAAGAGATGTCTTGGAGGCAAGAGAGCAGGATTTGAAAGAAATCCTCATGGATCCTGATGATCCTGAGTCCAAGATCTTCATAGGATCCGGGATCCTTAGCGATATTGAACAGGAGCTAGTATCCTTCCTCAAAAGAAGGAAAACCACCTTTGCCTGGAAACATGAGGATATGACAGGTATATCTAAAGATATAATTACTCATAAACTTGGCATTGACAGGTCATTCAAGCCAATTCATCAAAAGAGGAGGAAGTTTGCACCTGAAAGGAATGTTATTATCCAGGAAGAGGTAGATAAGCTACTTCATGCAGGTATGATAAGAGAGGTTAAGTATCCAAGATGGCTAGCCAATGTGGTTGTTGTTCAAAAGAAAAACGGAAAGTGGAGGGTATGTGTCAATTTTACTGACTTAAACAAGGCATGTCCCAAGGATCCTTTCCCATTACCCCACATTGACTCCATGGTGGATGCTACCGCGGGTCATGAATTGTTAACTTTTATGGATGCTTCATCTGGATTTCAACAAATTCAGATGGAACCATCTGATCAAGAGGATACAGCCTTTATGACCCCAACTGGTATATACTGTTATATTGCTATGCCGTTTGGATTAAGGAATGCAGGTGCCACTTATCAAAGGCTAGTCAATATGATGTTCAAGGAGCAAATTGGACACACTATGGAAGTCTATATTGATGACATGGTGGTCAAGTCCGAGAAAGCTGAGGATCACCTTAAAGACTTGGAGGAAGCATTCAATATCCTTGATAAATATAATATGAAACTTAATCCTTCTAAGTGTCATTTTGGTGTGAAGGCAGGTAAATTCTTAGGATATATGGTAACAAAAAGGGGCATTGAAGCAAGTCCAGAAAAAATTAAGGCTATTGTGAATATCAAATCTCCTGCCAATGCTAAGGATGTGCAAAGATTGACGGGCAGGATCGCAGCCTTGAACAGATTCATATCCAAATCCTCAGAAAAGTGTAAAGAATTCTATGATATCCTGAGGAAAAACAAGAAATTTGAATGGACTGAGAAGCATGAAGGTGCCCTCAGAGCTCTTAAAGATTACCTATCCTCAGCCCCAGCCCTGATGAAACCAGAAAAAGGAGATGTGTTATCCTTATATTTGGCAGTATCCTCAAAAGCAGTAAGTGCGGTCCTTGTTAAGGATCACCAAGGTACACAACATCCTGTTTATTATGTAAGTAAGAGCTTACTTGATGCTGAATCCAGGTATTCACATTTAGAAAAACTTATCCTTGCATTAATTATGGCATCCACTA
Source organism: Helianthus tuberosus (assembly GCA_030545235.1). Classification (NCBI taxonomy): domain Eukaryota; kingdom Viridiplantae; phylum Streptophyta; class Magnoliopsida; order Asterales; family Asteraceae; genus Helianthus; species Helianthus tuberosus. The sequence continues at coordinate 66,369,521 of CM060441.1, forward strand.
AATTAAGACATTATTTTGAGACTCATGCCATTATTGTTAGGACTAATTTTCCAATTAAGAATGTTCTCAGGAAACCTGAAATGTCAGGAAGGATGGCTAAGTGGGCAGTGAAGTTAAGTGCATATGATATAAGATATGAACCAAGGACTGCCATCAAATCCCAAGCCTTAGCTGACTTTGTGGCAGATTTTAGTAGTGATTTGCAAAAGGAGGCTGAATTAGAAGTCCAACAGCTTGAAGAAACCAAGGATCCTTGGGTACTGTTCACTGATGGATCCTCCAATGTAAACGGAACAGGGCTTGGAATACTACTAAAATCGCCACAGGGGGACATAATACCCCACTCCATAGCTTGTGAATTTCAAACTACCAACAATGAGGCTGAGTATGAAGCCTTGATAGCTGGTTTGCAAATTGCAAAGCATATGAGGATCAGGTATCTTGAGGTACATGTAGATTCTTTACTGATCACTAATCACTTTAATGGATCCTATGCTGTTAAAGGTGAAAAGCTAATCAAATATTTGGAGATAGTCAAAAAATTGGCACTCTCTTTTGTATCCTTTAGTTTGACACAGGTACCAAGGGAAGGGAATGCAGAGGCAGATGCATTAGCCAATTTAGGATCATCCTTGAAGATCCCGGAGGATATCAAGATCCCTATTATCCATATCCTGACCCCGGCTATCGAGGATCATGTAGCTATGGAGATAGGAGAGGATTCTGCAATCATCCCTGGTGATGATACTCAGTCTCATTCAGGATCATGGATCCTTCCAATCATGAGATACATACAACATGGAGAGATTCCTACAGGAGAAAACCCTAGGGCTTTCAAAATCAAGGTATCTCAATTTACAATATTGAATAATATGTTGTACAAACGATCTCTTGCAGGACCATATTTAAGATGCATTGAGGATCCTGAAATCCAAGAAGTCCTAAAGGATTTCCATGAAGGAGATTGTGGAAATCACACTGGGGGCAGAGCATTATTCTCAAGGATCCTGAGGACAGGATACTATTGGCCCACTATGAAGAAGGATGCTGTGGAGTATGCCAAGAAGTGTGATCCTTGTCAGAGGCATAGTAATATCCTTCACCAACCAGCAGAGCTCTTGCATCCTATATCCTCTTCCTGGCCATTCATGAGATGGGGAATGGATATAGTTGGAAAGCTTCCTAAGGCACCTGGTGGAAAAGTATTCATGCTTGCTATGACTGATTACTTCTCTAAGTGGATAGAGGCTGAAGCCTTTGCTCAAGTCAGAGAAAAGGAAGTTATATCCTTTATTAAAAGAAACATTATTACTAGATTTGGTATCCCTTCTGGGATTATTTGTGATAATGGATCCCAATTTATTGGGAATAGAACTACTAACTTTTGTGACAGCTGGGGGATTAAGATGATAACATTAACACCAGTCCACCCACAAGCTAATGGTCAGGCAGAATCATCCAACAAGATAATCATCAACAATTTGAAGAAGAAGCTTGGATCCAAGAAAGGAAAATGGGCAGAAGAACTACCTTATGTGCTTTGGGCTGATAGGACAACTCCCAAGAATGCTACAGGCCAAACTCCATTTTCTTTGGTATTTGGGGCAGAATCAGTGATCCCTACAGAGATGGTGGTTCCAACTGCAAGAACAAGCGTTCGTAATCCTGAAGAAAATGCTGAAAACTTGGTCCAAGACCTGGATACTATAGAAGAAATCAGGGACTTGGCAAGGATAAGGATGGCCAGTTATCAACAAAGGATGGCTGGAGCTTACAACAAAAATGTTAGGATCAGGAAATTCCAAGTTGGTGATATGGTGTTAAGGAAAGCATTCCAGAATACCACCAATCCCGCTGATGGAAAGCTAGCACCAAAGTGGGAAGGCCCCTATTTGATTGAAGCTGAAGCAGGAAAAGGGGCATATTGATTGCTAATAATGGAAGGTGATTTGCTACCAAGGGCTTGGAATGCTGTCCATTTGAAGAAATACTTTATGTGACTAGGATCCATGACCCTTACCTGACTAGTATCCTTGAAGGATCCTTACAGAACGGATGATCCTCATTCTGGTAACATTCTAATCCCAAACTATTTCTTTTTTATTCTCTTATATAAGGATAAGGATCCTGCATCCTTTATCCTCCATTTACTTGATTTTGAGTTTTGAAGGTTCAGGTATCCTTAACTGAGGATTGAGTATCCACAGAAGTATCCAGTTATTTGGGCTTGACCCCAGTTATTTGTGCTTGACCCCAGTTATTTGGGCTTGACCCCAGTTATTTGGGCTAGTCCCCAGTTTGGGCCTGTCCCCAGTCTCGCCAGTAGCGCACGATGATCCTGGTATAGTCCATGGCAATGGGACCAGTACCCGCTTTAGGGGCTGACAATTTCATTGTACTGGCTATATTCAGGATCCTACGTATAATGGTAGACGTACCATACATCCGTTCCTAAGGTTTCTAACGTTTTCACGTTAGCTAAGGTTTTGGCATTTTCATGTCACTAAGTTTGGATAGTCGCCAGTGAGGGCCATACTCCAGTTTACATACGATCCTTTGGGCTTGTCCCCAGTTATCCTTTGGGCTTGTCCCCAGTTATCCTTTGGGCTAGTCCCCAGTTATCCTTTGGGCTTGTCCCCAGTTATCTTTTGGGCTTGTCCCCAGTATATTGGGCTTGTCCCCAGAATTGTTGGGCTTGTCCCCAGTTACTAACTTTCATTTCATAATTGGCTTAGTCCCAAGTTATATCCTATTTTAGGTTTTTGAAGTTAAATGACCAAGGATCCTTGATCCTTACCTTTTACTAAGGTTTGTCTTTTGGATTATCCTGTTTACAACGGTTAAAGGTTAGGATTCTAACTTGGATTCTCAGGTATGATCCTTAACTATTTTGATTCTATTCATTATTTATTTGAGTAACCCTTATCTTTTGACAACTGAACTTGTGATCCTTAAACTATATAACTTTTCGAAACTAATCGGCTATGGAATATGTGATCCTTGATCATATCCTTTTTGGGATGTTTCTTAAATTTTTCTTTATTTGATAAGTTTAAACAAAGTGAACATCACAACAGTTGGAAAGTAAAATGTTAACAAGGATATCGACACAGGATAAGCCAGAAAGTTAAAGTTATTTTATTCACAAAAGATTAAACCCCTTAAGGTTGTCAAAATTACCTACCCCGAGCATCTACCAGCAATACGTGGCCCCTTCCGCTGGGGTAGGTAAAGGGTGTCCATTGTTCATAGGTTTTTCAAGTGCAGGAATCAAAAGACGGCAGGATCACAATGGCTTCATCCCCCAAACAGAGGATCCCTCCACCATGTGTAATCCTACCTATTGTTCAAAGGATCATCCATGATCCACAACCCTAATTACTATTGTTTAAGTATAGACCAACCATTGTTCATCAAAACAAAAACCATAACCAAACTTAAAAAATGGGCTCCGGCTACGTCTAGAAATGTCCTTCATCGCCCATTCATGCAGCTTACATCTTCGCTGCATCATCATCCCCTCCAGCTCCAGTATCCTTCGCCTGATCCTTGCCACTACCGCTAGCCTCGATTGCCAGAACCTCGTCAGCCTCATCCTCATCCTCCAACTCAGCCAGCCTGGCCTTCCAGCCTTCCATGTCCCAGCTGCTCCTATCAAAGGCAGGATCATGAGCTTCTTGAGCCATCTGTAGCTTTGTCTTGTACATGGCAATGGCAGCGGAGACCTTAGCATCCTCAGTGATCTCGCTCTTTTCATAATCAAAATTGATCAGAATGGCAGTTGTTTGAGCTTTGGCATCGTTGAGATCCTTTTCAAGGGAGGCGATCTTGAGGTCTTTGAGCATTGCTACTTTTTGGAGGTCAGAGTGTTTCTCCTCTAGCTCTTCAACATTCCCCACATAGTCCTCGATCTCAGCAAATTTCTACAAAGAAGACAATGCAAAGATTAGAGTCAGGTGATCCTCAAGTGGATAGGATAACTAGATTGAGTCAGTGATCCTTACATCATTAAAGTACTCGAGGAATTGGTGACGGATCAGAGGTAAGCCTTGAAGGTTGTCAGCTTCAGAGGTCTTTCTTTTCTTTCCACCTCTTCCCTTCGAAGTGGTAGCCTTGGGGATTACAACAGAGGGGCTAGCAGCAGATTTTTTCTTGGAGGATCTGACATTGTCAAGATCAGTGATGTTGAACTTGGAGGCAGATTTTGAGGATTTCCCAGCGCCTACACATTCAAAACAGATAAGTATCCTTATCCTATTTCTATTCAACTATTTATCTAAATATTTGACTATACAAAATACAGGATACTTACTTGACATAGTAACAGAACCTGAGGATACTTCCTGTGAATCCTGGGTGTTTATTTTGAATGACCTTGTTGCAGGATCAAGTCTTCTGAAAGCAGCAAGTCTCTCCTCGGTGGCAGGTGAAGGTATAATATGTGAAATTGTGATGGCTGTACAAGAGAAACAGAAGCATATTAGTAATCATCATCAAAAATGAGCTTACTCAGTGATCCTTCTAAGGATTCTCTATCCTACCATGAGTGCTCCATTTCCTTGGCAGATCCTTTCCATCCGGGATAGAATCCCTTCTGACAAAGAAGAATCGCCGTTTCCAGTTGGTATCATTCTTAGTGGCTTTAAAGATGGGATGTTCTTCACCGGGTTTACGCTTGAATAGATATCGGTGGGATCCAAATGTTGTGAGATCATACATTTCGGCCAATTCCGACATTCCCAAGTTAATTCCTTCTTGCTCAATGATCCTCTCAAGGGTATATAAGAGCCTCCAGATCAATGGCATAGCTTGAATATAGGAGATGCCAGTGAGGGAGAAGAAAGACTGGGTGAATTCAGGGAAAGGATACGTGTATCCTATTGTGAACGGTGTAACCGGGAAAGCTACCCAAGTTTCAGAAACGTAATCACTTAGAACGGTCGGATCAAACGGTTTGAAATAGGTGTTCGCCGGAAAGCAATGCCGGATTCTGTCTATTTGCGGATCAGTGAAGCAACACCTTTCATTCGCTAAATCTTTGATGATCCCCTGGCTCTTGAGAGGAGTGTCCTTCTTGTGATCCTTAGCAGGAGAGGATCGTAGCATCATCTTGAATATGAAGAAGGTGAAGAAAGAAGGAGCGGAGAAAGAAAACGTAAAGGAGGAAGGAGAAGAGAAATACCTGCTTGATCGTCGGATGAGAATTTAGGGGGAGTTCTCTTGAATTTAAATGTGAAATGATCCCCATCTCTAACTCCTATTTATAATAATGATTTTGCAGGGATGTCGCTTCAAGTGACGTAAGATCTGCAACGGCTAGTCCGATTATAACGGCTAGTTATCCGTTGGTTAATTGCGGATAAGAACAAAATATAACTCATTTATTTACATAATTATTCCTTATATTTTGGGGAAAATTGTTAGGGGTGGATTTCTAATTGATCAGTGATCCTCATTTACTGTTGGGTTTAGTGATCCTCAATTCTGTCTGAAGTAGTGATCCTCGGAAGTGTTGCAGGATCAGGATCATGGATCATCGTGAGGATCCTTGTACTAACGGTTGTCTACTTTGAATTCGAAATTGTTTTGCAGGAGTATCAACTTGGACTTGGTCTTGGCGATATTCCTGGAGCATATTCTATGTTTATTCCGCACGTGCTTGGCCAGAAGTGGACGTTATGGAGTCGTGGAGGACTTGCAGCATTTGCGGAATGTTAGTTAGAGTAGATATTTTCTATTTTTAAAGGGGTAGCGAGCTAATTAGAAAACACTTGGCTATTTTTGGCTACACACACACTCGTACAAGTGCTCTCACCAGCTCTCGTTAACTCACTTGGCGATTACACACTTTTTCACACAATACACTATAGTGATCCTTGTACTTAGCTCGCTATTATCCGAAGTTGTATTACATTTCTTGTTTAATTTGAGTTGGTGATCGGTAGTTTCCATCACCCGAGGTTTTTTATGCCGGAGATCATTCATTGATCAAGGGCTTTTTCCTCGTATAAATCTTCGTGTAACTTGTTCATTATTTTTCATAGTGATCCTTATTGTTGTTCATCAATTCAAGCATCATACCTCACAACAGAAAGTTTGGTTGCATTATCATTGCTTGATTTTTGACCAAAATAATAGTGATCAGCAGGAGGTGAAGGAATGTTACTCATCCTCAATGAAATCCTCAACCAAGCCTAATGCAGCATAACAATTAAAGATGCGGGCCCAGGATATCATGGAGGCTTCGGAGCAGGATGTAAAGAAAGTTATCCTGGATCAGGATAATCCGGATATCTCGGTGCTCGTAGGAACCAATATCCCTCAGGATATTGAAAACCAATTGACGAATTTTTTGAAATGTAGGATGTCAACATTCACATGGAAGCACGAGGATATGACAGGTATTTCCAAGGATATTATAACACATAAGCTTGGTATTGACAGGTCGTTCAAGCCGGTCCAACAAAAGAGAAGGAAATTTGCTCTGGAGCGAAATGCGATCATCCAAGAGGAAGTTGAAAGACTACTAAGAAGCAAGATGATTAGAGAAGTGAAGTTTCCTAGATGGCTTGCGAATGTAGTCGTGGTACAAAAGAAAAATGGGAAATGGAGAGTTTGTGTAGACTACACAGACTTAAACAAAGCCTGTCCAAAAGACCCATTTCCTCTACCTCATATTGATTCAATGGTAGATGCTACCGCCGGCCACGAAATGTTAACCTTCATGGATGCCTCTTCAGGATTTCAGCAAATCCAAATGGAACCCTCCGATCAGGAGGATACTGCTTTCATGACACCCACAGGTATTTATTGTTATACTGCTATGCCCTTTGGTTTGAAAAATGCAGGTGCAACATAGCAGAGGTTGGTAAACATGATGTTTAAAGACAAGCTGGGGGACACCATGGAGGTATATATTGACGATATGGTGGTAAAATCTAAAAAGGTTGAGGATCATCTCCATGATATTAAGGGAGCATTTAATATCCTGGATCAATATAACATGAAACTAAATCCTGCTAAGTGTCATTTCGGAGTGGGGGCAGGAAAGTTTCTAGGATATATGGTGACAAAAAGGGGGATAGAGGCAAGCCCGGAACAGATTTAAGCTATCTTGGATATAAAATCACCTTCAAATATGAAGGATGTTCAACGGTTAACAGGCCGAGTAGCAGCGTTGAACAGATTTATTTCAAGATCCTCGGAGTAGTGCAAGGAATTTTACGATATCCTCAAGAAGAATAAGAAGTTCGAATGGGGAGCGAAACATGAAGCAGCCTTGCAGGATTTGAAGCAGTATCTCTCAACTGCACCTCTATTGATGAAGCCTGAAAATGGTGAACCACTATACCTATACCTCGTTGTATCAGGGAATGCCGTAAGTGTTGTTCTTGTAAAGGACCATGAAGGTCAGCAATATCCTGTCTATTATATTAGTAAAAGTTTATTAGATGCTGAAACTAGATATTCTCATCTAGAGAAATTGATATTAGCCCTAGTTATGGTATCGACAAAACTTAGACATTATTTTGAAACACACAGGATTCATGTTAAAACCAACTATCCTGTTAAAAACGTGCTTAGGAAACCCGAGATGTCAGGCAGGATGGCTAAGTGGTCAGTAAAACTAAGTGCCTATGATTTAGTTTATGAGCCTAGAAATGGCATAAAGTCTCAGGCTTTAGCTGACTTTGTGGCTGATTTCAGTAGTGACATTCAAAATGAAGTAGACTTAGAAGTACAGCAGCTAGGAGAAAACTTAGAATGCTGGACATTATATACCGATGGCGCATCTAATGTAAGAGGTATAGGCCTAGGTATACTACTAAAATCGCCACAGGGGGACATATTACCCCAGGCTATTAGATGTGAATTTCCTGCCACTAATAATGAAGCGGAATATGAGGCTTTGATCGCAGGATTAAAATTGGCTAGAAACATGAATATTAAGAATTTGCAAGTATATGTTGATTCCTGGTTAATTACTAATCATTTTAATGGATCCTATGCAGTTAAAGGTGAGAAGTTAATCGAGTATCTCGATATTCTCAAGAAATTAGCAGGGTATTTCGATGTTTTTACACTTGAGCAGGTACCGAGAGAGGAAAATGGTGAAGCTGATGCCTTGGCAAATCTAGGATCATCGGTCAGGATACCGGAAGGAACCCGAATACCAATATTACATATCCTATATCCTGCGACGAATCCTCAGGATAAGGAAGTAATAAGTATTCAGGATCCTGATGATGAGTATCCCGAGGAGGATCCTAAGTCTTGGACGGCTCCAATCATGAGATATCTCAAGGAAGGACACATCCCAAAGAATGAGAATCCTAAGGCCTTTAGAATGAAGGTATCACGATTCACTATTATAAATGACGTTTTGTATAAGAAATCTCTTGCAGGACCATATCTGAGGTGCTTGGAGGATCCCGAAACCAAAGAAGTGCTTTAGGATATACACGAAGGGGATTGTGGTAACCATACTGGGGGCAGGTCATTATTCTCAAAAGTATTAAGGACAGGATATCATTGGCCGACGATGAGAAAAGATGCCACAGAATATGCTCGAAGATGTGACGTATGTCAAAGACATAGTAACATATTACATCAGCCTGCAGAACCGCTGTATCCCATTGCTTCCCCTTGGCCGTTCATGAAATGGGGTATGGATATAGTGGGAAAGCTTCCAAAGGCTCCAGGAGGAAAGGTTTTCATGTTGGCAATGACGGATTATTTCTCCAAGTGGGTTGAAGCAGAAGCATTTGTTCAGGTTAGAGATCAAGAAGTGGTATCCTTCATAAAAAGGAATATCCTGACTAGGTTTGGAGTACCAGTTGAGATAATTTGTGACAATGGATCTCAATTTATAAGTAAAAGGACTACTGACTTTTGCAAGAGTTGGGGAATTAAAATGATCACGTCTACTCCGGTGCATCCTCAAGCAAATGGACAAGCAGAATCCTCGAACAAGATAATTGTCAATAACTTAAAAAAGAGACTAGGGGCTAAGAAAGGAAGATGGGCCAAAGAATTACCCTTTGTTTTGTGGGCTGATAGGACAACGGTGAAGAATGCAACTGGCCAAACCCCGTTTTCTTTGGTGTTTGGAGCAGAAGCAGTGATCCCCACAGAAATGGTGATACCTACAGTGAGATCCATCCTCAGGGATCCTGAGAAGAATCATGAAGTCCTATGCCAGGAACTGGATACTATTGATGAGACAAGAGACGCTGCAAGGCTAAGGATGGCAGCATATCAACAGAGGATATCTAAAGCATATAACAAGAATATAAGGAATAGAAGAGTTCAGGTTGGAGATTGGGTATTAAGAAAAGCTTTTCAGAACACTACTAATCCTGCTGATGGAAAATTGGCTCCAAAATGGGAAGGACCCTGTGAGGTTGAATCAGAATCAGGAAAAGGAGCATACCGACTCAAGAATATGGAGGGAGATATGCTACCGAGATCCTGGAATGCTATACATCTAAAACTCTATTTCAAGTGAGTATGGAATTTAAATTCTGACTCAGGGTGGTATGGATTCTGACTCTTTTATTAAATTTTAATATTATTTACTGTTTTAAACCCGTCACTGACATAAGCATCGGAGGGGTGTTAGCCTGGCTAACACCCACCTTAGCTTATAAGTGTTTTGCAGAATATGCTTCGGGATATAGCACAAGGATACACACTTAGGATACTTCGAAAGATTAGAGGATTGGCCCCCTCTCTCACGTCTAAGGGATCCTGATCCCTTCACAGGTTTAAAGGTATTCACCTTTCTTCCGAATTGGGTTTAAACACCCCGCCTGGAGCGCAAGTTATTCGGGAATAGTTCAAGGTGGCAGGACCAGTTCATGTAAAAGTGACTGACAATTTCGTTACTATTGGCTCTATCCTGAATCCAAAAGGTATGTGAGGATTGATCACCCTCTCTCACGAAAGGGTATTTTCATACTCTCTAAGGTTTAAAGGTTTTCACCTTTCTAAGTCTTGGAGTTTATACACTCCCGCCTGTAGCGCATGAAAATTTGGGATTTTCCCCAGGATACTAAGGATTTATCTCCAGTGTATTTTTGGGTTTTACCCCTGTAACACTAGAATCGTCTATACAGTTGGAATTAATGTTCAATAATTTTCTAGGTGTTCGAGGACATCATGCACAGGGGACATTCCTTCTAAAGCAATTTTGTGAAGTTCGAAAGATCAAAATTGGGTTGAGTGTCTCGGACTGGGGACATCTTGGTAGAAGAAGTTGCAAAAGGGGTTGGTGTTTGATGCTAGGGTTACACTCAATTCCTGGTATGATCTTTCCTTTGTGAATCTTACATGAATTATTTAACTCTGATTAATGACATATCTTTAGGATATGCCTTCAGAATGTGTTTTTGGATATGTTTCGGGATTTCTGATTGAAATATTTGGGAAGTAATACTTGGTTGAAAATAAAACTCTGATCAAACAAGAGTTATCAAAACATGTTTTATAAAATGGACTATCTTTTATCTAAAATTGATTGAATTTTTAGAAATTATATTCAATAAAAATTTCCACAATATATCACTGAGTATATTGATCAGGATATGAGAGCAATAGCAAGCCAATTGAAAGATGAAACTATTTGAAATAAGCAATACCAGTTGATAACCGAAGGTTTCATCCTAAAACCTAGGACCTATCCACCTTCGGCTATCAAGTTGTTTTAATATAGAAATTGTTCATAGGACAAGAAGTAAAGTTGTTCAAACATAAGCATAACTCTCAAATTTAAAGAAAATAAGTTTTAGGAGGCAGCGCCTTCTTCGTTCATGGTATTTCCAGCAGCATCCGTCTCGGGATCAGCCTCTGCCTCCCTCTCAGCACCAGTTGGTTTTTCGACTGCTTTTGAAGATCCTTCAGCTGCAGGTTTAGTAGAAACGCCGCCGAGGCTCCTTAGCTTTGTTTCCCAGGCATTGACGTCCCAAGAAGGGCATTCGAAGCCCAGTGCTTTGGCTTCATGGGCCATCTTTAGCCTGGCCTGGAGGAGGGAAGTGACGACGAAACTTTTAAGGCTTTCCCGGTAGCTGACCATATCCCGTTCATGTTGAGCATGGGCTGCATCAAGATCGGCTTGGGCCTGGAGAGTAGCTTTGTTGAGAGCGGTATGGTGTTCTTGGGTCATTGCCTTGAACTTCTCCTCGTAGTGCCGAGATTTGGCGGCTGCAATCGTGCCCTGATCGGAGATGGTAACCTCGGCTTTCTTCAACTTGGATTCAAGCGTCTTGTTGAGCCCACATGATTCTTGATATAGATGAACCAGATGTTCAAGACCCTGCAAAAATAAGAGGATAGGTATTGGTTTTAATAAATACTTATAAGTGATATAAGCTGCAGGATATGGCTCAATGATACTAACCTGGTTGAGAAAAGAAGTCATAAATCCGCTTGCTTCGATGAACCCGTGATTCTCATAGGGGAATGTATCAGAGATAACAGGGGAATCAGGCTCTTTCCTTTTACGAGAGCTTAAACTCTGGGGCTTGGTAGCTGGCGAAAGTTTGGGAATGATGATGGCCTTGGAACTGCTGGGCTTGGATGAGGCCGTGGCCTTGGGACTAGGTTCTTTCTTGATCTGGACCTGATCGGAATAACTGTCCAGCTCGTCGAGGTCAAAGACTTCAGGGATCTTGGCTGGTGCTGCGTAAAGGGAAGAGTCTTACATCTTTATTACCCTTCATTATATTATATTGCGCTAATTAATTATTTCAAAAGTAATCCTTACCTGACATTTCGGATGATGAGTATTGACGGGAACTCGGGATATGTGTAGTAAAACTCCTGTCACTTGCAGGTAATTGGTAAACTATTTTGATTCTATTTTCTGATTCCGCAGTAGGGGGAGCTACTTCCTTAAAATTCACTGCAAAAGGATCAAATAAGAGGATATTAGCAAAAGATAAAAGTCTAGAGGTACGTGGGGACATTCATGATCCTACCGGTGGTTAACCACTCCACCGGACGGCTAGCACCCTCATCAATGGAGTCTTGTTTGACGAAGAAGAACTTGCGCTGCCATCCGTCTTCTTTTTTGGTGGCTTTAAGAATAAGGGGTTTGTTGGAAGTTGAAAAGAGCAAAAACCAGCTAGAACCATGGGATCGGAGGCGGTAGGCGATTGGCATATCTTCGATACAAAGGTCGGGACAGTGAAGGTTTTTGATTTGGTTGAGTACGATTAATACCTTCCAGACCATGGGCATGGTTTGGGCAAAGGAAATACCGGTAGTCCGGAAGAATTGCATCATAAATTCGGGAAAAGGGTACCGAAGACCTAGCGAGAAAGGGTATGCCGGGAAGCAGACCCAATCAGCAGAAGAAACATCCGATCGAATTGACCGATCAAATGCTCTAAAGACCGTGCCATCGGGGAAAGCACCGGAAGCTCTCAAAGCCGCAATGTCTGCGTTATCAAAAGCACAGACCTCCTTCTCGGGATTTTTGAGAAGATTCTGCTGAATGAAGGTCTCGGATGATTCGTCGGTTTGAGAATAAGTTCTGGCAGCCATTGCAAGTAAAGGAAAAGAGATTGACAGGAAATGAATAAGAAGTAGGGAATTACCTGGAGACTCCGTTGGAGATATCTGCTTTTCAAACAAGATGAGAGAAGATATAGGAGCGTTGTGGATCTCCATCGAGTTAAAAGCGCGTTGGAAGTTATGGTGTAATCTTGACCGTCGTCACGATTTAATTGCCTTGATTTACGAGATAGAATTTTTAAAATATATCCGTTGGATTGGTATACGAACAGATATATTTGGGTGTCACACCCCGACCACGTGAGACATCAAGAGGTTGCGGAAACGTCGGGGAGTGTTGTAACAGAATCATTGTTTCATAACCATGGAATAAATAAATTATGTTTTATTGAATAAATGAAGTCATAGTTTTAAGACAATCAAATAAGTACAACTATGATCTTCCAAGTTTTAAAGTTGCTAAGGCACGAGTCCATCCTAAATGTAGCATGTATCAACAATCATTGCCAAGCAGTACCTGAAACATGTGTAAAAATAGGTACGTCAGCATAAAAATGCATGTGAGATACATAGGTTTTGTGAAAATAGGATTCATGACTTGTAAGTTTAAGAAAATGTTTAATAAAGTTTAGTCATGAACCTTGTAAATTGATTTGTTTTGTAAATCATTTGAAAAACAATAAGATCAGATGATATGTATAAATAAATGTAAGGTTAAATGAATAACCAAGTAAAAATGAATTTGTATAAGATAAGTTGTTGTAAAACAATGTCTTATGAAAAGTATGTTATTTGTATAAAATGTTATATGACTTAAATTCAAATGATTCAAATAACGCTACGATATGTAATACCATACAAACACTTATATATAGGAAGTACCAGTGGCGTATCCACCATGCTTGTATCATATTACACACGCCTCGTTACTTAAGTCACTTACTCAAACCAAACCACCAATATAGAATGTTCATGTTTAAACCAATAGTCCAATGTTATTGTATAACTCAAGTAAAATGTAAACCATGTAATGTGTAAACAAAAGTTATGTATGGTAAGTAAAATGAGATTTCTTAAACCACAAGTAAAAATGTACAAAACAAAGTGTTTGAATAAATCAAAAGTTATGCTTTGTAAAATAATGTAAGGTTAAACGAATAACCATATAGTAGCATATTAAAAGTATACTTTGGGTTTGTAAATAACATATTAAAAATATGTTTTGGTTTGTTGATAAAATATATATGTTGGTTCTGTACAATACCACACATGAGAGTATATCAAAATATACTTTTGGGAGTATATCAAAATATACTTTAAAGGTGTGATTTAAGAATTCATTCAGACCTAGTGCATCAAAATACACCTTTGAGACTATAGGGATACCACAAAGGAAATCCCTATTTGGATGGAGAAACAAATTGGTTTCAGACATTCCATGACAACAGGAATGGGGTGTCAAATCCTATAGCGCTATATCATACTAACAACCGGTCTGGTGAACAAAATAAGTACAATTCAACAATTTATGTTATAGTCTTTGAGAAATCAGTGTTTAAACCATAGATAGTCATTCAGTTCGTCAACAGATAAGTACTAACATGTATAATCAATTATACTTTTGGAAAACATGAAAATAACAGATAGGTACACAGGCTTCACCCCAAAACAGTTTGAAAACAGTAAAAGAGGGGTCTATGTACTCACTTGAGATTGCTCAGAAGTCCTAAGATAACCACCAAGCAATGCTAGAGATCTCGGAATCAAACGGCACCTAATATAGGTAACTATGTTAATAAACCGGACCTAGATCGGAGGATCGGATAGAATGAGGGCTCGTAAACCAAATGAGTATGGGAACTCATGTAGTATGGTTTAACAAAGCCTACATACTAAATGAAACCTAGCCTAAGTGCTTGCGACCCATTACGACCCGTTTAGGTAGATTATGCTACTTTAACGCGTCGTTCGCGTGAAACGCGTTCGGACCGCTTAACTAGTCCTATGACAAGTAACATATGCCTTAACATGTCTAATATTGTTGTCAAATCAGTTTAGATGTCAAAAGTTACGTTACATATGCTTAAAATGAATTTTGGCATCAAAGGGGTATTTTGGTAATTTACCTAAGGCATATAAACTTACCTATCATACAACTACTTAAACGAAGCGACCATAAGGTATAACCTCGGAAGGTTATTCCCTATATACTATGGCCACCTAAAGTGTTTGGTCGGATCCTAATGATCGACCAAATGGGTCGGGTTCGAAGGTATAAGCGATTTATCAGATCGCTTACCCTTACGACCCTAGACAACGTGGTAATCAGTAGGCATAGTCACAAGGGACTATAACCATCGTGATTACGCTCTCGTTGCGAAGTTCAAACGAACTTCGCATTGACCATAAACTGGTCAATGCAGAAAATCAAACAAAGTTTGACTTTCGGACTCGAAAAGCAATAAAAGAACGAAGGGACACTTACAACGGGTCCCCGAATGCTAATCTAGATCAAAATAGCTCAGGTATGAAACAAAGGTTTCAACTTAGAGCACATTAGATCAGATTCTTGTGAGGAATGAGTGAACATAAGGTGGGTATTTATAGATTTCGGTTCACCGTTAGGATCGTTTCTTGGAGAAGAGGGAATGATCACATCCCTACACTTGTTGGAATGTTGTGGTAACTGATTTTGCCCACCATAAGAGATTAACATGTGGCACTTGGCCTTTGGAGGGTGTTAGGGGCTGTTAACATGTGTTTAAAATGGATTTTGCTGATCAGAAGGGGCCTCGCGTGACGCCAAGGGGGCTAGGTGTCACGCTAAGGTCCCTCTGTTCAGCAATTGGTTTCCAAAGCTTCCAATTCAGTCCCCGTTGCGTATTAAGGCCATTTACGACATGTTTAAGGCTCGTTAAGCCATTTTCAAGGCCCTAAAATGATGCCTAAACACTGTGGACATGAAACATGCTCAAAAATATCCCGGATGTCGGTTCCTTTGGCCGTACGATTGCGTTGTTCGGATAATTACGATGGAATGCGCATAAGCGCGAAAAACGATCCAAATGGCGTGACGAATGGATTTTTCTTATGCCAAACACTAAAATAAAATATTTTAGTGCTTACATAAATTTTTGGATGTCCGGATGTATTCAGAACCTAAGTTATGCGCGAAAGTGCAAACTTGTGCACTTTTTGACACTTTTAGTCCATGAATGACCCAAAAGTTTATTTTAGCACACCGAACCCCTAAAAGCCTATTTCTAAGCTATATAAAGGATATTTAAGGTGTGTTTAACTTATGGTCATGTTCCAGAATGTCTGTTACAGTTCAAATTGGCATACTTTCGCAGTTTGTCAAGTTTAGTCCCTGTAAGCGAATTAACTTGTTTTTGCCATACCAAAGCCTTTAAAACTTATTTCTAAGTTATGTAAAGGTTATTTAAGGTATGTTAAGCCTATTTCACTATTACGGAGTGTTCGTTGGATTAAACTGGTTATATTTACGCATCAGAGCGCGTATAACCCTCCAGAAAGCGATTTAAAGCTTAAAATCGAACAAGAGTTGATATGTGCAAACGATACACATATTTTTTTTTTACAAATACCAAGTATGAAATACAATATTTCATTGGTTTGGCATTTGTTTGATGGTTGAAGTGACACAGGTGTCACAGTCTCCCCTACTTTAGGAAATTTCGTCCCGAAATTTAATTCTAGAGGAAACTTGTGAAGACAGCTGTGACGGTTTCGCCTTCTAATAGACCCATTGAACCCTGAAGTAAAACTCTGGGCCATGTTAGGACTCTTAGCGAATTTGTTAACCCTCAAGTGAAGTCCTTGTAGTAATAAAACATGGAATTTTGAACTATGGACAGAAGAACGTTTCTTATGAAGACTTATCATAGGAAACTTGTGTGTGCTTGAAATCAGAATTTGGGGAGTGCAGAATAAATGACATTGGTCGAGGTACAAGACTTCTCCTGTATCATTATTCTTGTCACTATAGGTCTTAACACATGACAAAACTTTCTTGTGGTTTCTGTGCACTGAATTCCATAATTATGTAGGCCTCCATAATTACGTAATCCCTTGCACAGTCCGCACAGTTCATTTCATGATACGTAGAGGAAAAATCAATTGAATAAACATGAAGCGACTCGACTAGACCACCAAAGGGTCCTTTTAATTAGATCATCGAACGAGCCTTTCAACTAGATCAACACATGATCTTCTTAACTAGATCGTCGTACGATCTCCTTAAATAGACCACTTAAGGGATCTTTTTTAATTATATCATCACATGATATTTCTAATCAGATTTTCAAAATCAATCTGTTTAACCAGACCATTCAAGAGGTCCAATTATAGAATAGTACTTTATAACCCAAGGGACTTAACTACAATGTTGAAGTCCATTAAGGATTTAAGATAGTATCTTTGGATATCCTATTATGAATCTCTCGTATGAGATATGGAAGATTATATGAGGATTTGGATGGATCACATACAACCACAAAACATGTAAGAAAAACACATAAGCACAAATTTGGTTAACTTGATTCTTTAATTTGTTATCTTTAGGTATGGACATTGAAAGCACACTAGGAATCCAATCCATGGATTTCATTTGGCACTTTAATAATTTTCAAGGATCCATCTATAAAGATAGAAGGATTTTCAATAAGAGTTTGGCTTTGTTTCTTAAAAGAAACGAGTGTTTAAGGTTCTTGGGGAGATCACAAGTGATCATAAGATAACAGAACCACACGAGTAGTTTATCTTTGGGTTGACATCATAAGGTTGCATCATTCATTTACACAAACGCATAAATTTTGCAGAAATAAAAACAACAAATCTTTATTTATGTAACAACCGAATTGTCTTGAAGTGTCAAAAGATAACAACCAAGGAATTACAAAACACTAATTGTTCACTGCTGCATCATTGTTCCCGTTTGCCTCATTGATGTTAAATGCTTGTCCTCGCGCTGGAGGTGCGTTAACAAGTCTTGGGCAATTGTTTCTGTAGTGAGTAAGGTCACCACAGTTATAACATGATCCCGGTGGAAACCGTGCTGGAACAGCAGCAGGGTTTGCAGCAGCTTGATTTGCATAACGACAAACATTGATCAAATGTCCCAACCGCCCACAGTGGGTACATTTGTGACACTGATCTTGCTCTAGATGATGACAGTTGCACTTGTTGCACAAAGGTGCGGTACCAACATAGTTTTGCCTTTTGCGAGGTTGTGCTGGCTGGTTTGGTGCAACCTGTTTGTCTTGAGCAGTTACAGCGCAGTTTTGAGAGGCTTTGCGCTTCTTCTTCTTAGACACCTCAGCATCTTCTTCCTTTGGTTCCACTTGAGCAGTCTTGTCAGATGGTCTTGAGTCGCCCTTCCGAAATAGCTTGCGCTTCCTGATATGGGATTCAGTCAGAGTGGCAGACAATTCAATGGCTTGTCTGACAGTAGTAGGGTTGCTGCCAGTAACAATATCCTGAATTACGTCAGGAAGAACATCAATGTATTTCTCAATCGCCGTATCCAGAGGCGTAACCATAGTAGGGCATAACAAGCTCAATTCCTCATAGCGGTTAGTATAGGCTCGATGTTCCCCACTGTCTTGCTTCAAATCATCAAATTCCCTTTCTAGAGCCCTTAGCTCATGACGTGGACAGAATTCCTTCATCATAAGAGCCCTAAGCTCGGCCCAAGTCTGTGCTAATGCAACTTCAGCACCGCGGTCTCTCATCACCCCGTTCCACCACGTAAGAGCCCTCTTCTGAAACACACTTGAAGAAAACTCGACCTTGCGATTTTCAGGACACTGAACGTGACGGAAAGTATTCTCAATGCTCTCGAACCATTGAAGAAGCCCAGTTGCTCCCTCAGAACCACTAAACTTGAGAGGTTTAGCCGAGTTAAAATTCTTGAAATTGCATGGAGTATTGTTGTTGTTGATGGCTTGAATCATTTGAGCATAAAGATTTGGGAAGGCAGCAGCCATTTGCTGCGCGATGATTTCCGCCAGTTCGGCATTCGCCATCTGATTGTTGCGTCGAGGAGGCATTCTAAAAGAGGAAACATGAAAGGAAACGAGTGAGAGAATTAGACAAAAAGAATGAGATGAAACGAATCTGATGAAAGCAAGGATAGTGGTCATTTGTTTGTTACTACAAAGCAACAAACGACCCCGGTGATCAATCAAAGTAAATAGGTCAAAAATAATGTATCGCGAAGACATGCTCGCCTATAAGTGGACACTCACCCCAAGAGTTCCCAGGTAAGAGTGACTCGTCCGATTATTTGGATTTGTACGAACACTCTAGCCTTAGACAGAAAACTCAGGGTACAGGCACCCACCCTTCCAGTTTGCACGTGTTGACATTATTTAGACCAACTTTGACGGGATTTGAAAACTTAGAGGGTTCAAAACCATATAATAAATCATCCTAGAACAGATGATTAGTTTTCAAAGCGGGATAGAAATTTATGTTCTTATTGTGGTTGTCACCTAAGAATAAGTGACGGTATTGTTTTAAAACTAAACACAAGAAAACTTGTGTTAGGGTCCTAGGAAGGTTATAGTCTAGGTCAAAACATTACTAATAACCTAATTCCCTATAACCATTGTCTCTGATACCAACTTTTCTATCACACCCCGACCATGTGAGACATCAAGACGTGACGGAAACGTCGGGGAGTGTTGTAACAGAATCATTGTTTCATAACCATGGAATAAATAAATTCTGTTTTATTGAATAAATGAACTCATTGTTTTAATACAATCAAATAAGTACAACTATGATCTTCCAAGTTTTAAAGTTGCTAAGGCACGAGTCCATCCTAAATGTAGCATGTATCAACAATCATTGCAAAGCAGTACCTGAAACATGTGTAAAAATAGGTACGTCAGCATAAAAATGCCTGTGAGATACATAGGTTTTGTGAAAATAGGATTCATGACTTGTAAGTTTAAGAAAATGTTTAATAAAATTTAGTCATGAACCTTGTAAATTGATTTGTTTTGTAAATCATTTGAAAAACAATAAGATCAGATGATATGTATAAATAAATGTAAGGTTAAATGAATAACCAAGTAAAAATGAATTTGTATAAGATAAGTTGTTGTAAAACAATGTCTTATGAAAAGTATGTTATTTGTATAAAATGTTATATGACTTAAATTCAAATGATTTAAATAACGCTACGATATGTAATACCATACAAACACTTATATATAGGAACTACCAGTGGCGTATCCACCATGCTTGTATCATATTACACACGCCTCGTTACTTAAGTCACTTACTCAAACCAAACCACCAATATAGAATGTTCATGTTTAAACCAATAGTCCAATGTTATTGTATAACTCAAGTTAAATGTAAACCATGTAATGTGTAAACAAAAGTTATGTATGGTAAGTAAAATGAGATTTCTTAAACCACAAGTAAAAATGTACAAAACAAAGTGTTTGAATAAATCAAAAGTTATGCTTTGTAAAATAATGTAAGGTTAAACGAATAACCATATAGTAGCATATTAAAAGTATACTTTGGGTTTGTAAATAACATATTAAAAATATGTTTTGGTTTGTTGATAAAATATATATGTTGGTTCTGTACAATACCACACATGAGAGTATATCAAAATATACTTTTGGGAGTATATCAAAATATACTTTAAAGGTGTGATTTAAGAATTCATTCAGACCTAGTGCATCAAAATACACCTTTGAGACTATAGGGATACCACAAAGGAAATCCCTATTTGGATGGAGAAACAAATTGGTTTCAGACATTCCATGACAACAGGAATGGGGTGTCAAATCATATAGCGCTATATCATACTAACAACCGGTCTGGTGAACAAAATAAGTACAATTCAACAATTTATGTTATAGTCTTTGAGAAATCAGTGTTTAAACCATAGATAGTCATTCAGTTCGTCAACAGATAAGTACTAACATGTATAATCAATTATACTTTTGGAAAACATGAAAATAACAGATAGGTACACATGCTTCACCCCAAAACAGTTTGAAAACAGTAAAAGAGGGGTCTATGTACTCACTTGAGATTGCTCAGAAGTCCTAAGATAACCACCAAGCAATGCTAGAGATCTCGGAATCAAACGGCACCTAATATAGGTAACTATGTTAATAAACCGGACCTAGATCGGAGGATCGGATAGAATGAGGGCTCGTAAACCAAATGAGTATGGGAACTCATGTAGTATGGTTTAACAAAGCCTACATACTAAATGAAACCTATCCTAAGTGCTTACGACCCATTACGACCCGTTTAGGTAGCTTATGCTACTTTAACGCGTCGTTCGCGTGAAACGCGTTCGGACCGCTTAACTAGTCCTATGACAAGTAACATATGCCTTAACATGTCTAATATTGTTGTCAAATCAGTTTAGATGTCAAAAGTTACGTTACATATGCTTAAAATGAATTTTGGCATCAAAGGGGTATTTTGGTAATTTACCTAAGGCATATAAACTTACCTATCATACAACTACTTAAACGAAGCGACCATAAGGTATAACCTCGGAAGGTTATTCCCTATATACTATGGTCACCTAAAGTGTTTGGTCGGATCCTAATGATCGACCAAATGGGTCAGGTTCGAAGGTATAAGCGATTTATCAGATCGCTTACCCTTACGACCCTAGACAACGTGGTAATCAGTAGGCATAGTCACAAGGGACTATAACCATCGTGATTACGCTCTCGTTGCGAAGTTCAAACGAACTTCGCATTGACCATAAACTGGTCAATGCAGAAAATCAAACAAAGTTTGACTTTCGGACTCGAAAAGCAATAAAAGAACGAAGGGACACTTACAACGGGTCCCCGAATGCTAATCTAGATCAAAATAGCTCAGGTATGAAACAAAGGTTTCAACTTAGAGCACATTAGATCAGATTCTTGTGAGGAATGAGTGAACATAAGGTGGGTATTTATAGATTTCGGTTCACCGTTAGGATCGTTTCTTGGAGAAGAGGGAATGATCACATCCCTACACTTGTTGGAATGTTGTGGTAACTGATTTTGCCCACCATAAGAGATTAACATGTGGCACTTGGCCTTTGGAGGGTGTTAGGGGCTGTTAACATGTGTTTAAAATGGATTTTTCTGATCAGAAGGGGCCTCGCGTGACGCCAAGGGGGCTAGGTGTCACGCTAAGGTCCCTCTGTTCAGCAATTGGTTTCCAAAGCTTCCAATTCAGTCCCCGTTGCGTATTAAGGCCATTTCCGACATGTTTAAGGCTCGTTAAGCCATTTTCAAGGCCCTAAAATGATGCCTAAACATTGTGGACATGAAACATGCTCAAAAATATCCCGGATGTCGGTTCGTTTGGCCGTACGATTGCGTTGTTCGGATAATTACGATGGAATGCGCATAAGCGCGAAAAACGATCCAAATGGCGTGACGAATGGATTTTTCTTATGCCAAACACTAAAATAAAATATTTTAGTGCTTACATAAATTTTTGGATGTCCGGATGTATTCAGAACGTAAGTTATGCGCGAAAGTGCAAACTTGTGCACTTTTTGACACTTTTAGTCCCTGAATGACCCAGAAGTTTATTTTAGCACACCGAACCCCTAAAAGCCTATTTCTAAGCTATATAAAGGATATTTAAGGTGTGTTTAACTTATGTTCATGTTCCAGAATGTCTGTTACAGTTCAAATTGGCATACTTTCGCAGTTTGTCAAGTTTAGTCCCTGTAAGCGAATTAACTTGTTTTTGCCATACCAAAGCCTTTAAAACTTATTTCTAAGTTATGTAAAGGTTATTTAAGGTATGTTAAGCCTATTTCACTATTACGGAGTGTTCGCTGGATTAAAGTGGTTATATTTACGCATCAGAGCGCGTATAACCCTCCAGAAAGCGATTTAAAGCTTAAAATCGAACAAGAGTTGATATGTGCAAATGATACACATATTTTTTTTACAAATCCCAAGTATGAAATACAATATTTCATTGGTTTGGCATTTGTTTGATGGTTGAAGTGACACAGGTGTCACATTGGGGACAATTGTTATGGGCCATTTTCTGAGCGTATATATCCTGACTAATGTCTTGCTTTTGACTGTTTGCTTGTGATTAGGATACTGGATCGGGATATTGGTAACATCTTGGGCGATATCCTGGTGTTAACTAAATTGACCAAGTGCAGGTTAGAAGCTGTGGGTCACTAACGGTCAGATGGACTTCTTCTCCTTGAGACTCGAGCAAACCAGTTATTTGAGAGACGTTGGACCCGAAAGACCAGGTCTACATCGTTCAAGTGGGGAATATCCGCCGGATCCCGGTTTAATAGGGTAGTTTGTTGCATTTCTTTACTATAAATAGATGGGGCGGATCAGATTAAGGCACACAACTCCACACACACACTCTTTCACACACTTTAGCTCTCCAGCTTCTAGCAAACACTATACACAAACACTTGTACTCGAATTACCTTGTAACACCTAGTTGATCCGCATTACATCCTGCACTTTATCCTGACATTTGAAGTAATAGAAGATCAAGGCAGCTGCGATTGTCAGCTCCCGAGGTTTTGTGCCGGCGATCTAGATTAATCAAGGGCTTTCCTCGTACATCACATGTCCACCTTTACTTTTTTGCTCATTGTTTGATCACAGATACAACTCTATATCCTGAGCCGTATCCTGAAACTGTTTTTAGCAATTAATTTGATTAACATTTTTTCGACACTCATTTCTAGCACACTACCTCACTTAACTAATTTGATCACTTAATTGCTTCGGTAATTTTTGACCAAAACAGTTGTTATGTGTGCAATTTGTTAATTAGAGTGGATATAGTCTGCTAAGTGTTCTCATTAATCGATGACTTAATGATTGTGTCCAATGATTGAGTGCATGATTTAGTTCTTGTTAATTGTTATTAATCACATGTGTATATTGTTATGATTTGCCATGCTTTTGAATCAGATGTGATGACTATGTAAATTAATGGTTCATGATAGATTACATTTGATGATTTAAAAATTATATGATATATGCATTCATGATTAAACTGAAAATCAATTAGAACAAGTAAGGTTAATAGCAAAATAGAAACAATAACATACAAGTTGTTTTGGGCCATTAAGGGAACTGTTATCGTACAACTTGATTTGGGCTGTTGTGAGTAATTGGGTTGGACTAAACGCAATGGGCCGGGTAGGATGCTAACTATTGATCTATATATATATATATATATATATGTCTGGTTGGCCGCGGGTAAATTGTGGGCAGTTTGGGCCAGGCTACATAGATTTCTGGGCTGGATTTGTTTGGGCCGGGACCTGACTGGGCCGCACCAGCCTTGACGAACAGTGTATGTGTAATTTATAAGCTGGATTTATGGGCCAAAACAATAATGAACATGGACTCGATTAACCGGGTTGGATTATATGTGTATTCGTAGTGGGCCGGAATGGGTTTAGGTGATTAATCACGGGTCATGAAAATATAGTGTGAACTCGTGTATTTGCTAAGTGATCTCATGACATCAAACAGCTTGTTATGCTGCATGATTTCCTACCACAACTTGCATGGTTGCTTGGATGTGAATTGAACCACCTGACATGTACTTTGGTGTAGCATGAACTTGTGTAGTAACCATGCTATGACTCGGATACTTGTTATGACATATGTGATGATTACATGTTTGGTTGTTTATTGCTTGAGCAATACGTGTGACTAGATATGTGAATTGTGAATTCATGAAACTGACTATCTCAGGTAACCACAATAGGATTTGATTGATCAATTGTTTAACGGGCATTTAATCTACCGAGCAAACCAAGGTGAGTTCACACTTTCTATAAGGCATGGGATTCCCGGTGGTTGGGAATGGGTAAAGGATTAAATTGGAAACTGCGTGATCTCCTGGTTTGGAACACGTACTACATCCTCTTTATTGAAGGGTGACAACGCGGAACCTGCGTGATCTCATGGTTTGGGGACACGTACTACATCCTCTTTAGTGAAGGGTGACAACGCTGATACTAGACCAAAAACTCTATCATGAAGTCCCTCACATTTATATCGACTTAATCGCCGGGCCAATGGCGAGCGGGTCATTAGTTAGATAACGCTATTTAGGTTTGACAAGCCTCACACCGTGCCGCAGAGGACGGGTGTGAACTAATGGATCTGGGCACGTCAATGATGATAGACATTGACGCTAGGGCACCAACTTACTTCAGTCAGTGGTCGATATGGTAACGGGTCTAGTGGTTCACATGGGGAAGCCCCCACTGGTTATGGTTTGGGAAACAAGGAACTGATTAACTACTGGTTTTCGAATGAACTTATGATTTTAGAACAACTTTAAAAACGGACAACCAACTGTGAACTCGCTCAACTTTGTTGTTGATTCGTTGTTACATGCCTTGCAGGCTTTTAGATGCATAATGTTGGAACTTTCTGTCTGGGAAGCTGGAGTGGTCATGGGTCGAGATACATGGAATCGCAACACAAGACTAATGGTTTATAAACTCTTAACGAATGAATTATGCTTCTGCTGTATACTGTGAATTATTTGTAACGTGTAACACTTAATGTTAATAAATGAAAGTTTTATTTAAATATACCTATGAGTTCAATGTGATTGGTGGCTAGATCCTGGTACGTCACACGCTTCGCGGGGGTTTCCGCATGTGGTATTTTGGGGGTGTGACATAAATGATACATGTTGTTCATAAGACAATCACAGATGATACATGTCATTCAATAAGACAATCACAGATGATACATGGCATTTAATAACACAAATGATATATGTTTCGGCGTTTAGTAACAAATCTATCAAATGATACATGTTTTGGCGTTTAATAACACACGAATGATATATGTTGTTCAATAAGACAATCACAGATGATACATGGCATTTAATAAAACAAATGAGATATATAAAATTGCGTTCTCGTACATTTAAACAATATTAAACAAACGATACATGTTTTGGTGTTTAGTAACAAAGAATCAAAGTATATTACCTAATATATGGAGTTTTACAAACAAACATCATAAAAAGTAACAATCTGTACCATTTTCTCTTCTTGTCTTCTTTCGTTGCTCGGTGGTTTTTTAGCGTTTTGGAGCAGATGACCCTTCCCCTTCCACACTCATAGAAACTGCAAATTTATTGTTAAAATTAGAACGCCAAAAACATCATAAAACTAGCACAATGTAAATCGAAGTTAACTCACTATTTTTTTTGCCTTTGGATTGGTTTGATCTTTCGACGCCATAATATTTGTTGTTTCGCGTTTTCTAGGGTTTTTACGTTTTCTGTAGGAGTTGAGGAGGTTTCTCTGGGAAGTATATATGTTTCGGTCACGTTTGATGTGTTTTTGTAGATGTACATTTACCTTTTTGCCCTTATTGAAGCGCGTACACTTTAAAAAGTTTGTGTTATTTACGAAAACGCCACCGTGCAATCTTAGCCATAAATTGTTTTGATCTGACGATCCATAAGCGTTCTCACTGTTCTCACACTTTTCACCGTTTTCCCTAAATCCTAACCCTATATATATAGGTTACTTGTATATGGGACGTATACTATTATACGGCCTGTATACAAGCCATAAACAGCGCTCGTATATTGACTATACGAGCGAATAAAAAATAATAAACGTTCTATACAACCCGTATAACGTTATACGGGCCGTATACATTCATAAATTCTCACATATAAGTGTTTTGTTAGAAATTCGATAGCTTGGATGAATTGGTGGAGTGGCGTAGAGGATTCGGACGCCAAAATGGGTACGCCATAGTCATCAAACGCACGATCTACGACAAACCCCCCAAGCGGGCACCCGTTAAAAATTTGGCTAACATGCGATTGTGCCAACCACCATAAGCCAATAGCCACGGTGAGACGGACTGGGAGCAGGAAAACCGGTTGCAAGTTCCAACTGATCGGAACATACAAAAAGAGTTCACGGTATTGGGATCTAAGGGTTGACTCTGCTCAGCATAACCATGAATCCTTTCTGTAACTAGAGGGTCATCCGTCCCTAATAAGGCTAACTCAAGAAGAAGAGAGGACGTTGGAGCAACTGACGTACTAGAATATGAAACCACGAGACATTCTTACTATCATTAAAGAACAGAACCCTGAGAATGTCTCAACAAGAAACACCATATACAACGCACGTGCCAAATTGGGTTGAATTCAGCAAGTCGACGAGACACCAATGCATATACTTTTCCACCGTTTGATGACAGTTGGGTTTGTTTATCTAGTGAAATACCCAAAAGTTTATATTATCTGAAATAATATAAAAAAATCCCAAATGTTTATATTATCTGAAATACCCAAAAAAATTATTTATTGAATTTATTTGAAATTATCTTGTATTTTTATTCGATTTATCTAGTGATTAAAACATAAATAATTCACCAAAGTTCCAATTGATATCTAAAAATTCCCAAAATTTACACACAATACACTAGCATGATATATAACAATGTTATACTTTCAATTTCATTAAAACACAAGTCTAAATCTAAAAGCCCCAAATTCTATGCATGAAGAACCCTAATTTCAACTAAAATTAAATTCGGATAAATTAGCCTTCTATTGCTGAAATTGATAGAGGGTTTTTGTAGAGCATGAAAAACTAAGCAAGTTGGGCTTTGGAATCACCTAAAAAGGTTGAGAATTGAAGGAGATATCGTCCGTGGAAGATACGAGCCCTAGATTGTTCTTCGATTAAATTCGCGATGTAGAGATGATGAAATGGAGAAATTTCAGTGGGCTTTTAGATGGTTTATTAGGAGAACGAATGATAGAAGTTTCGGGACCTAATTTGACGATATGGTTAGAACCCAATTTGGTGTTCTTGAAGAGATTCCATGGTGATTATAATTGAAGTTACTCAAATCGGTTTTCGATTATTACTAGACGATTAGTTTGTGTAAAACATTGATCTCCCTCATTACAAGTCATGCGTCGGTTTAGGTCTACATTGATTCGGGTCGCGAATGAAGAAGAAGATGAAGGGGAAAGGATTCAGGTTCACGTTAGCGTTATAATAAAGGGGAACTATGTCGGGTTCCATCACTAAAGAGCATGCAACCCAGTTGGTTCGCGCTTTACATATCACAGTGAAGGGACTGGCTTCGATTCCCGTCCCATCCCTTTAGTTTAATTTTTTTATTTTTCATTTCTTGATTCTCAGTTTAAGTTTAAAATAACTAATGCTAAGGATGAAACACTTGCAGCTCAGTTGGGTTGGTGCTTGCTTGTTGATCACAGCTACCCGGGTTCGAACCCTGGACCAAGCGTTTCCCACCCGTTTTTTTTTTGTTTATGTTTCAATAATCTGCAGTTTGGTCCCTGTACCTTATAACTTCCATTTAATGACAAACTGGTCCCTAAAATCTTACACATACTATTAACTTGATTAACCCCAACACTAACTCAGTTAGTAAGTTTCTTTTATAAACTAACCAATAAACTAATCTAGTTAACTAAAGTATATATTAACTTAACTAGGTTTACTAACCTAGTTAGCTAACCTGTTTTAAATACATAGTTTTCATAAATTACAAAAACAACCCCTTAACTTGTAACTTTAATATCTTGACGGTTTTGATCCTTTTAAGTTACAAACTTGTTTTTGCCACCAATTTTAACGTAGTTAATTATTTCCCTTAGAACCATTAACCGAGTTAACTGAGTCTCGCTTATAAAGCTCCACTTTTATTCCGGTTTTAATCCAACGCAAAACGTGACGATTAATTACATAATAATTTCTTATTTTTTTATGTTATTGATAAAGTTCCGGTTTTACAATCAGGGTCGGATTTCAGAGGTCCGATTTTGACGGATGTTACATTGTAAAGGTCAAATGCGATGCCCATCGTAGACCCAAGTATACATGGGAGGTTGGTCCACTATGCGACAAAAGTACCCCCCATCTTTTTTAATAAAATCTCGAGGTCGAGAGTTCTTTTAAGGGAGTGATGATGTAACACCTCGGAAATTTCGTCGCATAATATAATAACACGTGTCCACTCTCAAATATGCCTAATAATTTGGACGAGAGGGACTAGTTTAGTCAAGATTGGAAAGTTTGAATGTGGAGGGACCAAATATGAAAAATATAAAATTTTTGAGTTCTGAAGGGTCGCATACGGACCGCAAAGGTTAACCCCTTACAGTCTATAAGCCTGTTAATTGTTTTTGCGCGCATGAGGTCCTTACAGACCGCAAGGGCTTATCCCTTACGCTCCGTAAGGGACTGCTAGTGGCAGAATTTTGTGAGAAGACCAAGTAACTCTGCCCTCATGCCACCTTGCTCACATAATGTAACACACCGTGTTACGAAAGTCAAAGTCAAGATTGAAGTCAAAGGGAGACAAGATTTCTAATTGCGATCTGTCACTCCTTGCTCAATTCCTGTTTTGACTTCTTTGACTTGTAGATAGTCTTTTATGCTTTTACGTTAGTTGTATTATGTGGAGTACTTATTAATAATCGAGGTTTATTCGATATTTATCGCATGTTTAATCTCTTTGTCGCTTACCGCAATCGCACTCGCAACTCGAATTATGTGTTCTAATTATTGTTCTTGTGTGTGTACGGTTAACTTATGTAACTAGTTTACGTAAGTTTAACTTATGTAACTAGTTTACGTAAGTTTACCAAAATGGTCGAATCTTTTCATATTCATTTCAAATTCCAGAATGTATATTGTTTACCCATATTATACAAGTCTTAGTACTTGCGGGGATTAAACTACATTCTATCCGGTCATCGCTTAATCTAGCGTATCATACTGTTATTGTTAAATTAAGTTAACTGGTACAAGTCTATGACTTGAATAAGACCCGTTAACATTCTAATTGGTTATTATACCATTCATTCCAGACTACGGTATTCCAGTAGATTGCAACCAATTAGCTTCGTTAATTGATATATTGGCTGAGCTGATATTATATCTTGCATTGTAAGGTTATTAAGCCAGGTAAATACTCTTAACCTATTTTCCCTATACGGGCTTGGGATAGGGTATGTTGTTACCGCATGGCTAGGCATGGGATCAATGACCTATATATCTGGAATTCAAGTAACCCGTTTTAATTCGTTTTGCTTCAACTAGGTCATTGGGGGGTTAATACGACCGTGTCCTGGATATCTTCGGCTCATTTAATTGCAAGTGGCCACGACCTAAGCACGGGGTGTAGGCATACACCTGAAAGATGCTAATGCTATATTAAAATGATTTTTATAATCCAATACGGGTTTGCCCAATAAGGGTATTCCTAATAAGAGAATTAAAGTGGTGTGTTGGTTATTCATGCATCGGCATAGTTTCTGGGCCCCGTATGAATTGTCAAGCTTGTAAAACTGATAACATGAGAAATAGTTTATCCCAAGTTATTTATGAAAATATATTTACCATTGTGTACATGAAAATTATCTTGAAATATTTTCAAAATGTGTCGGTTATTTGTATTTATCAGTGTAAACTGACGTATCTTCAAAAGACTAAGTGACAGGTTGCAAGGTTACGGAATAGGCTGGAAGTGCTCGGTAATGCTTAAGAGGAATTTGCAACTCCTTGCATTTGAAGCCTAATAGTCTGTTATTTCATTTTGTATTTTCGATCCGCCTGTGGATCTTTTAAACAATTCCGTCTGTATTATATTGGGAACATTCGTACATTTATATTTGTAATAATATTTTAAATCCAAGACTTCCGCTGTGCTATTTGTGTATTTGATATCAATCTCGTCACGTACCCCATTCGGGCCCACCGGGAAATATTGGTGTGTGACAGTAGGAGATGGTGTTTAATGTGCGATTTGTTTGCTTGAATGTCATCTAGAGAAAACTATGTTGGCATGAGCTCTGAACACCAGTCACGATGATGACCATACCATTTTCCCATACATTGTTTTAGGCATCTAAATGTGCTCTGTATTCTTTATCTTTGAACAACTACCTGGCATTCAGTACAGTTTACTTTCCAAGGAACAATAAAACATTCATGGAGTTCTAGTCGTTATCACAGAGTTTTTCTTTAAAAGCTATAAAGGTGGCAGCATTTATACCAATACAAACAAGAGACTTCAAAACAGTTGTAGAGGTATTAGGTAGTTTTGTTCCTTGGCCAAGATCCCTTCTCAATACATTTAACAAAAAGTTTTGTTCCGTAATTAATATATGATTAAGTACAACTAAGACAATTATTCATATTTGTTTCTCTAGGTACAGAGTCACCAAGGAATTAGAGATAAAACACTTAAACTAGACTTTCTAATATGCATAAAAATGTTTTATAATGGTAAATGACATGAAAACCCATCCAAGAATTGATTTATTTTTCTGTATATCATTTGTATTTTAGGTTTTCTCGTGTTTAATGTTGTTATCAACTGTTTAAAAATATAAAAAAATGAAAATAAAATGTCTAATTACACATAGATGGTTATATATATAAAACCATAGTAAATATGTGTGATCAGAGGTTAAATAATAGTCACACTAATAATTACAAAATTTTATGTGACTTTACATACTATTAGCCTCAATATCGTTACTTTGTTTTTTTTGTTTGTGCGAGGAATGGCCAAAAGAAATTATGTTTGACCAAAGGTTAGGCAATAGCCACGCGAAAGATTTTAATTTTTCATGTGGCTTTACAAAACCATTTGACACACTCCACTTTATTTTACGTGATGGACTAATAGCAAACGTCATGGGGAATATATAGTATGTGTGACCAATGCTTAGACAATAGCTACACTAAAAATAACAAAATATCATATGGCTTTACATAACCATTTGCAACACCATTCCCTCTTTGTATTTTTTTTCTCTATGATTAAACAATAGCAAATGTTACGGCCCCAAAATATTATATGTGACCGAAGGTAAGACAATAGTCACATTAAGATTACAATTTATCATGTGGCTTTACATAACTAGTAGCCACACCATTTTTACTTGTTATTTTGTTTGTAAGACGGAATGATAGCAAATACATGTGAAAATTTTAATGTGTGACCAAAGGTTAGACAATAGCCACTCCTAAAATTATAAAATTTCTTGTGCATCTAGAAATAGTTTATAGCCATACTTATTGGGACAAAATGCTTGATTACAACAACCCTTTTGCGACGGTATTATTATGTAAATGTGGCTAAAACAAACATTTTTATTCTTATTTGTGAGTATTCTATAGAAACGGTAACATTTATAAGATATGCATGTAATTGATGCTACCCTTTAGTCACACTTAATGAATTGGTTGCTTGAGTGTATGAGAAACCTGCCTATCCTACATTACTTAACCACTAAAATTCAATCATAACATCTGAGTGTATTGGTATATCTCCATTCATTTAAGAGATTGTATGAAATTATAAATAATTATTATATTTGTGATTCATATAATGATTCTTTAGTGATTAAAGCTAAGATGAATGAGAGATATAAGCTTTAAGTATGTGTGTTGGAACTTTGATGTATGGAAAATTGTGCTTTTCCAACAAAGGTGGAGAAATACACCTTGTGATGGTTTATAAGTAAAAACCTATAGATGAATGTATTCCTATGTGACAAGGCAGACCCATTGGTAGCTAGGAGGGTGCGAAGCACCCGACGCGCCCAGTGTCACACCCCCAAAATCCACCTGCGGAGTACTACCGCTTGGAGGCGTGACTGACCAGGATCCAGCCACCAATCATATTGAACAAGCATATAAATAGTTATAAAAGTTCAACCAATACAATCGGTGTTCAAACAAAATGTCGTTAAGTTGCAAGCGGAAGCATAAGTCTTAAATTCAAAACATAAGTTTAATTGTTTCAAAGTTTAACATGGCACACAGTCGTCCATGTCCCACAACGATCCTCCTCCATGCAAGCTCCAGCTTAAGAACCTAAGGACCTGCAAAGCATGTAGTAACGAGTCAACAACTAGTTGAGTGAGTTCACGGTTGGGTGTTCGTTTTAAGTTGTTTCGAAAACAGTTTCCTTTAGCTGGCATCCTGCCGTGGGGGTTACCCCATAGTTAAAAACGTGACTTGTTTATTCCCGGTTACTCTGGCAATCCTGCCGTGGGGGCTACCCCGTGTTAGTTATCTGGCATTTCGGCCGTGGGGGCTACCCCATGTATACACTAGACTCGTTACCATATCGACTGCTGACTGTAGTCATGTTTAAGTGCCCTGAAACTGTCAATGTCTATCATCATTGACGTGCCCCAGATCCATTAGTTCACGCCCGTCCTCTGCGGCACGGTGTGAGGTTTGTCAGACCTAAATAGCGCTATCTAACTAATGACCCGCTCGCCATTGGCCCGGCGATTAAGTCGATATAAAAATGAGGGACTTCGTGATAGAGTTTTGGTCTAGTACGAGATATCTGTCCGTGAGGACGAGGAATTACATTCCTGAACCTTTGCTGTCCTACCCAAGGAGGACGAGGAACCCATGTTCCTTAACCCCAATTCCCGACCCCTGGGAATCCCATGCTTTGTAGAGGGTGTGAACTCACCTTGGTTTGCTCGGTAGAAAACACAGAAAAGTCAAACAAGCAACGTTGAGGCTACTCACGTCCTATCATAGTTGTATCATACAATCAGGTTCGTATTCAAGTAGTGCACGTATATTCTACACGTATGCTAGCACGTTGCATGCAGTTCATCGACATTCACGTTCAACAGTAATATATCAGGTCTGTACATTGGGCCCAAGAGTCCGGCCCAAACAATTAAGTCCGAATGAATTTGCAAGCCCAAACAGTTATATCTGCGTATTGTCTCGAGTCGCAATTAGACGTTTGCGACTCGCAACCGGAGTCGCAACCATGGTTTCGGTCCATGCTGTTTTGGTTACGAGTCGCAACCGGACTCGCAACAGTGGTTTCGAGTCACAAGGTTTACGTGTTGATCTTGTGTGGTTTCGAGTCGCAACCGGGTGTTTGCGACTCGCAACCGGTGTCGCAACTGGGCGGTTTCGACTCATCATGCAATGGTTTCGAGTCGCAACCAGCGGTTTCGAGTGGACAGGAGCTGATTCGGAACAGTGTACTATTCTGATTTCATGCAGTTTGTACTAACCAACCAAAATCCTTAAACATGTCCCTTGTCTAGCAATTTACTAAAAATGGATCAAACCAAATCAGAATTCAAATATTCAACCATGCTCTTATCACATTCAACAAGTTCTTCATGTTCATCAATATTCAAAACACATTCATCATGTTCATCATTATTCATATGAACCTAAGTTTAACAAGAATCATGAACAACTTATCAATAAATCGGTTCATATGAACATCAACAACTAGTATTTAAACACAAGATATCATTAACCCATCATACAATATGTCCGAATTCAAGTCATGTCACCTTATTAACCATTATCATGCATAAACTTAACAAATAAACATACTTTCACAAAATCTCCATTATGTATCATCATCAACCCGAAACAACCTCATAACATGCATCATCAACATCCGAAATATATAACAAGAATCATTAACCAACAATTTTCGTGAACACTAACCAACAATCATTCAAACATCAAGCACACATCATTCTTAAATCATGAAAAATACATGTGTTTGCACTAGAATCACTAACCGGTTCAAGTATGGGTTCCAAAGTGTGAGTGAATCTTCCAAACGGGTGTGTGTGCGAGATGATCCGAGAGTTCCTTACGGTTGTTGATTGGATCCGAGAAGAAGGAGGAGAAATATGATGTTGAAGCTTAGGGTTTTGTGGTTTGTAGAGAGTGTAGAGGAGTATGTGTGGATTGTCCAAGAATGGACTAGTTTGGCTAACATGGGGATTATATACTAGTCCTAGGTAGTGCACCCTAATGGGTTTCGGGTGGGTTACATGAGGTGCGGCCCAACCGGCCCATGTGTGGCGTGATGTTTACTCGAGACCACATGGTCTCGGGTCGAGTCCTTGTTGTTTCGGTACCTATACACATATCGCATACATACAAGCACACACAAATAACGCATAATCACGTAAGGGTTCATTGTCATTAATCACATAAGTTAACTAGTCACACGTTCAAGCATACAACGAAAGGTTCTAAATTTCGAGTTGTCACATCATCCCCAAGTTGAAAGAAATTTCGTCCCGAAATTTGGTAGGCACTCACTGAGGGAGCTAGTTAAGTTGTATGTTGTTCCCGGTTTTCCTGGGGTGTCACATCCACCCCCCGTTGATCTGGAATTTCGTCCCGAAATTCCGTAGCTTCGGCCTCAGTAGTGGGTGTACTGTTTGCGAACAGTTGGGGATACTTTTGTTTCATCTGATCTTCGCGCTCCCAGGTGAACTCTGGGCCGCGACGTGAGTTCCAACGAACTCGAACGAGAGGTATCCTAGTGCTCTTGAGGACCTTAACATCCCGGTCCGTGATCTCGACTGGTTCCTCGACGAATCGTAACTGCTCGTCGATCGTGAGTTCCTTCAAAGGAACTACGTGGGTCTCATCTGACGGACACTTCTTCAGATTCGACACGTGAAAAACGTTGTGAACTGCACCGAGTTCCGCTGGTAAGTTTAGTCTGTAGGCCACCCTGCCTATTTTCTCAATGACCTCGAAAGGTCCAACGTATCGTGGGTTTAGTTTGCCGCGTTTACCAAAACGAACCACACCCTTCCAGGGTGAAACTTTGAGTAGTACCCGCTCCCCAACCTGGAGCTCGAGTGGTTTCCTGCCCATGTCGGCGTAAACTTTCTGACGTTCACGAGCGGCTGTCATGCGTTTTCGTATCTGAGCGATCTGCTCGGTTGTATCTACCACATATTCTGGACCAGTGATCTGACTTTCTCCCACCTCTGCCCAGCAAAGGGGAGACCGGCATTTACGTCCGTACAATGCCTCAAACGGAGCAGCTCCAATGCTGGTGTGGTAGCTGTTATTGTATGAGAATTCCACAAGTGGCAGATGCTTTTCCCAGCGGTTGCCAAAGTCGATTACACATGCACGAAGCATGTCTTCCAAGGTTTGAATAGTGCGTTCGGACTGCCCGTCCGTCTGAGGATGGTACGCTGTGCTCATGTCTAATCGTGAGCCAAAGGATTTGTGCATTGCTTGCCACAGCTCTGAAGTAAAACGTGCATCTCGATCCGAGATGATGGAGGTGGGCACCCCGTGCCTCGAAACAACTTCCTTGAGGTAAATTTCTGCAAGAGTGGAGAACTTATCCGTTTCCTTAATGGCCAGGAAGTGTGCAGATTTCGTGAGTCGATCCACGATCACCCAAATAGTATCATTCCCGCGCTGGGATCTAGGTAGGCCAGTAACAAAATCCATGGAAATTTGCTCCCATTTCCATTGAGGTATCTCTGGTTGTTGGAGCAGGCCCGATGGTTTCTGGTATTCGGACTTGACTCTCGCACAAGTCAAACACTTGCTGACGTAGGTCGCTATGTGGGCCTTCATGCTAGGCCACCAGTACGTAGTTTTGATGTCGTGGTACATTTTATCCGATCCAGGATGTACCGAGTAGCGAGACTTGTGTGCTTCGTCCATCACAAGTTCTCGTAGGTTGCCATAGAGTGGGACCCAAACGCGTCCCGTTACGTAGTAAGCACCGTCTTCCTTCTGTTCTAAGCGTTGCCTCGATCCGCGTAGGGCTTCAGCCCTGACGTTTTCTGGTTTCAGTGCTTCTATCTGAGCAGCTCGTATCTGGGAAGGCAGACTAGAATGGATCGTGAGTTGTAAAGCTCGCACGCGCTTAGGCGCAGTGTCCTTCCGACTAAGGGCGTCAGCCACAACATTGGCTTTGCCTGGGTGGTACCTGATTGAGCACTCGTAGTCATTCAGTAGTTCGACCCATCGTCGTTGTCGCATATTCAGTTCCTTCTGCTTGAAGATATGCTCGAGACTCCTGTGGTCAGTGTAGATCGCGCACTTGGTACCATACAGGTAATGCCGCCATAACTTAAGTGCAAAAACAACAGCTCCCAGCTCTAAATCGTGCGTAGTGTAGTTCTTTTCATGAACCTTGAGTTGGCGTGAGGCGTAGGCTATAACTTTATCTCGTTGCATCAACACGCAACCAAGACCCTGAATTGATGCGTCGCAGTAGACCACAAAGTCGTCTGTGCCTTCCGGCAAGAAAAGGATAGGTGCGCTACAAAGTCTATCCTTTAGGTGCTGAAATGCCAACTCCTGTGCGTTTCCCCAGCGATAAACAACGCCCTTCTGCGTTAGTGAAGTGAGAGGCTGTGCAATCTTAGAAAAATCCTTTATGAATCTCCGGTAGTATCCCGCCAAACCCAAGAATTGGCGAATTTCCTTTGGTGTACGAGGTGCAGGCCAGTTCTTTATCGAGTCTACCTTGGATGGATCAACGTGAATCCCATCCTCGTTTACCACGTGGCCTAGGAAATGGACTTCTCGAAGCCAGAAGTCGCATTTTGAGAACTTTGCATAAAGCTGTTCTGTTCGAAGGAGTTCCAGAATAAGTCGCAGATGCTGCTCGTGTTCCTCCCGACTCTTGGAATAGATCAGGATGTCGTCGATGAAGACTATAACGAACTTGTCCAGGTAAGGCTTGCACACTCGGTTCATCAAGTCCATGAAAACCGCAGGTGCGTTTGTCATCCCAAAAGGCATGACCAAAAACTCATAGTGCCCGTATCGAGTTCTGAAAGCCGTTTTGGAGACGTCCTCTTCCCGGACTCTCAGCTGGTGATAACCCGATCTCAAATCGATCTTCGAATAGTAGCTCGATCCTTGCAGCTGGTCGAACAAGTCGTCGATACGCGGTAGAGGATAACGATTCTTCACCGTCACCTTGTTGAGTTCTCGGTAGTCGATGCACATTCTGAAAGTACCGTCTTTCTTCTTCACAAATAATACTGGAGCTCCCCAGGGCGATGAGCTAGGACGAATAAAACCTTTATCCAAGAGTTCTTGTAGTTGCGTGGAGAGTTCCTTCAACTCTGATGGAGCTAAACGATAAGGTGCACGAGCTATAGGCGCAGCTCCAGGAGCTAGTTCAATCTGAAACTCGACTTGGCGATGAGGCGGAAGACCAGGTAATTCCTCAGGAAATACCTCTGGATAATCGCGTACAACTGGAAAATCTTCTATCCTCTTCTCTTTCTCCGTGGTGTCAGTAATAAGAGCCAAAATAGCAGTGTGGCCCTTTCGCAAGTACTTTTGGGCCTTAAGGAGAGAAATGACGTTCTCAACAGCACTCCTCTTGTCGCCATGAATCATAAGAGGTTCACCACCGGGACCTGGAATACGGACAACTTTCTCGTTGCAAAGAATCTCTGCGCGGTGTTGGGATAACCAATCCATCCCAATGACAACGTCGAAACTACCCAAGACAATGGGAATGAGGTCGATAGAGAAGGTCTGGTCAGCGAGAATAAGTTTGCAACCCTTGACTACGTGTGTGGCTTCTAAACTCTTACCATTTGCTAGCTCTACGGTGTGCTTGTTGTTCAAAGGAGTTGGAATACGCTTAAGCATTCGACTAACTTCTAGTGACACGTAGCTAGTATCGGCACCCGAATCAAATAAAACTGAAACATAAAAGTCGTCGAGAAGGAACTTACCCGCCACAACATTGGGGTCATTCCTTGCTTCACCTTGGCCGATCACAAACATCCGCCCCCTGGCGCCATTGTTGTTGTTGTTCCCATTGTTACCGTTCCCCTGATTGTTGTTATTGTTGTTGTTGTTCTGGTTCCTGTTCAGTTGGGGACAATCTCTCTTGAAGTGGCCCTCAGCTCCACACTGAAAGCACCCTTTGTTATCACCCTGCTGCTGTTGCTGGCGCTGGTTTTGTTGAGCTTGCTGGCGATTCTGATTGGCGGGGTATGAGCTCCTGCAATCCTTTGCAGCGTGACCAGGCTTGTTGCACCGATGACAGTTGCCCCTGGTGCATGGTCCGCTGTGGTGCAGGCTGCAGCGATTGCATTTGGGATGATTTCCTTTGTACCCACCACCAGACGATTGCTGATTAGGGCTCTTGTAGTCCTCAGTCTTTCTCTGCTGCGACTGGGACTGAACAGAAGTCGAGCCCTTACTTGAAGTTCCATCCCATTTCCGTTTGTTGTCACTAGAGGTACCAGTAGTAGTTGCAGTGCCAATGCGCTTTGGTAACCTGTTCTGCTCCACCGCTTGATCCGTGAGACGGTGAGCCAACTGAACGGTTTGCTGGTAAGTGGCGAGGTTCGCTGAAGTCACATGACTTTGGATTTCCGGCACTAAGCCCTGAAGAAACAGTTCGATGCGTTTGATGGGAGGATCCACCATAGTAGGGCACAGAATTGCCAGTTCGTTCGACCTTTTCACATAAGCTTCAATTTCGGACCCCGTCATCTTGAGGTTGAAGAACTCCACCTCGAGTTTGTGAATCTCATCACGACTGCAGTATTCTTCTTTGATCATTTCCTTAAAAGTTTCCCAAGGGGTGGCGTTGGCAGCAACCAACCCTAGCATTTGAACTTGAGCGTTCCACCATGTGAGGGCTAAACCCTCGAGAGTACCAGTAGCATACTTCACCCTGCGCGCCTCAGGGCATTCGCACATCTCGAAGACAGATTCTAGTTTCTCAAACCAGTGTAGGAGACCTACCGCTCCTTCAGTGCCGCTAAAAGTAGTTGGTCGGCAGTCCATGAAAGTCTTAAAAGTGCACACGGGTGGCTGAACATGATGACCTATCGTAGGTGAAAGAAAAGACAGAGTTTAACACAAAGGTTGGTTCACGAGTGTAGGATCCTAAAGATCCTAGGATGAGTTCGGACTGCAGGGTATACCTCCTGCGTGTGCAGCTGCGAGTGCTGCGGCAACTCGTTCGTTAATCAGAGCCGTCAACTGGGCTTGTGTCATGTTAACGCGTCCAGACATGATCTTCACATCAAGAAGAACGTGAGTGAGAGGGGTTCGCGAAAGTACGATGATAGGATAGAGTAAGCACGCACGTGTTCAAGCAACAGTAGTTATACTAACCAAGCATACCATAAGCAATGTGCCATGTAACTATCAAGTAGGCAATACATACACAGGTCATATTACCTAGAATGTCGAGCCTTGCATATGGAGTGAAGCATCGTTGTGGACCGTTGAGCACTGTACAGGTTATACTCTGGTTTTAACAAAAACGTTTTCCCCTTTATTAAAACCAAGTTCTCTATAACCAATGGCTCTGATACCAATCTGTCACACCCCCAAAATCCACCTGCGGAGTACTACCGCTTGGAGGCGTGACTGACCAGGATCCAGCCACCAATCATATTGAACAAGCATATAAATAGTTATAAAAGTTCAACCAATACAATCGGTGTTCAAACAAAATGTCGTTAAGTTGCAAGCGGAAGCATAAGTCTTAAATTCAAAACATAAGTTTAATTGTTTCAAAGTTTAACATGGCACACAGTCGTCCATGTCCCACAACGATCCTCCTCCATGCAAGCTCCAGCTTAAGAACCTAAGGACCTGCAAAGCATGTAGTAACGAGTCAACAACTAGTTGAGTGAGTTCACGGTTGGGTGTTCGTTTTAAGTTGTTTCGAAAACAGTTTCCTTTAGCTGGCATCCTGCCGTGGGGGTTACCCCATAGTTAAAAACGTGACTTGTTTATTCCCGGTTACTCTGGCAATCCTGCCGTGGGGGCTACCCCGTGTTAGTTATCTGGCATTTCGGCCGTGGGGGCTACCCCATGTATACACTAGACTCGTTACCATATCGACTGCTGACTGTAGTCATGTTTAAGTGCCCTGAAACTGTCAATGTCTATCATCATTGACGTGCCCCAGATCCATTAGTTCACGCCCGTCCTCTGCGGCACGGTGTGAGGTTTGTCAGACCTAAATAGCGCTATCTAACTAATGACCCGCTCGCCATTGGCCCGGCGATTAAGTCGATATAAAAATGAGGGACTTCGTGATAGAGTTTTGGTCTAGTACGAGATATCTGTCCGTGAGGACGAGGAATTACATTCCTGAACCTTTGCTGTCCTACCCAAGGAGGACGAGGAACCCATGTTCCTTAACCCCAATTCCCGACCCCTGGGAATCCCATGCTTTGTAGAGGGTGTGAACTCACCTTGGTTTGCTCGGTAGAAAACACAGAAAAGTCAAACAAGCAACGTTGAGGCTACTCACGTCCTATCATAGTTGTATCATACAATCAGGTTCGTATTCAAGTAGTGCACGTATATTCTACACGTATGCTAGCACGTTGCATGCAGTTCATCGACATTCACGTTCAACAGTAATATATCAGGTCTGTACATTGGGCCCAAGAGTCCGGCCCAAACAATTAAGTCCGAATGAATTTTCAAGCCCAAACAGTTATATCTGCGTATTGTCTCGAGTCGCAATTAGACGTTTGCGACTCGCAACCGGAGTCGCAACCATGGTTTCGGTCCATGCTGTTTTGGTTACGAGTCGCAACCGGACTCGCAACAGTGGTTTCGAGTCACAAGGTTTACGTGTTGATCTTGTGTGGTTTCGAGTCGCAACCGGGTGTTTGCGACTCGCAACCGGTGTCGCAACTGGGCGGTTTCGACTCATCATGCAATGGTTTCGAGTCGCAACCAGCGGTTTCGAGTGGACAGGAGCTGATTCGGAACAGTGTACTATTCTGATTTCATGCAGTTTGTACTAACCAACCAAAATCCTTAAACATGTCCCTTGTCTAGCAATTTACTAAAAATGGATCAAACCAAATCAGAATTCAAATATTCAACCATGCTCTTATCACATTCAACAAGTTCTTCATGTTCATCAATATTCAAAACACATTCATCATGTTCATCATTATTCATATGAACCTAAGTCTAACAAGAATCATGAACAACTTATCAATAAATCGGTTCATATGAACATCAACAACTAGTATTTAAACACAAGATATCATTAACCCATCATACAATATGTCCGAATTCAAGTCATGTCACCTTATTAACCATTATCATGCATAAACTTAACAAATAAACATACTTTCACAAAATCTCCATTATGTATCATCATCAACCCGAAACAACCTCATAACATGCATCATCAACATCCGAAATATATAACAAGAATCATTAACCAACAATTTTCGTGAACACTAACCAACAATCATTCAAACATCAAGCACACATCATTCTTAAATCATGAAAAATACATGTGTTTGCACTAGAATCACTAACCGGTTCAAGTATGGGTTCCAAAGTGTGAGTGAATCTTCCAAACGGGTGTGTGTGCGAGATGATCCGAGAGTTCCTTACGGTTGTTGATTGGATCCGAGAAGAAGGAGG
Source organism: Helianthus tuberosus (assembly GCA_030545235.1). Classification (NCBI taxonomy): domain Eukaryota; kingdom Viridiplantae; phylum Streptophyta; class Magnoliopsida; order Asterales; family Asteraceae; genus Helianthus; species Helianthus tuberosus. Next base: position 66,411,330 of record CM060441.1, read on the forward strand.
AGAAATATGATGTTGAAGCTTAGGGTTTTGTGGTTTGTAGAGAGTGTAGAGGAGTATGTGTGGATTGTCCAAGAATGGACTAGTTTGGCTAACATGGGGATTATATACTAGTCCTAGGTAGTGCACCCTAATGGGTTTCGGGTGGGTTACATGAGGTGCGGCCCAACCGGCCCATGTGTGGCGTGATGTTTACTCGAGACCACATGGTCTCGGGTCGAGTCCTTGTTGTTTCGGTACCTATACACATATCGCATACATACAAGCACACACAAATAACGCATAATCACGTAAGGGTTCATTGTCATTAATCACATAAGTTAACTAGTCACACGTTCAAGCATACAACGAAAGGTTCTAAATTTCGAGTTGTCACACCCAGGCTCAAGAGAAGGGATATGGATGTAAAGTGGCGTTATGATAGCACACTTTGCTCTTAAAAACACATGAAACCTCTAACGAATTCCCTGACTTTTTGACTTTACGTTCTCTTGTTTTAGATATATTTTTTAGGTTCTAGGTTAATCTTGACAATACAACATGCTTGAGCTGTTATACCTTGGGAAACAGACGATTCACCTGGGTGATCTGAAATCTGTTTTAAGGAAAGTGTGTTGAACACGTGCCTCAGCTACCCTCTGTTTTATCTTCTGCTATTTCATTTATTGTAATTCGAATTATAATAAAGTCGTCATTTTATTTTCCTTTTATTTTATATTATTTTCTGAACGGTTGTCCTACATCTTTCATATACATCTTCTTTAAGCAACTATGTATGTTTCCTCATCTTCTTTAAGCAACTATCTTGGATCTATAATTTTTAAGCAATAACAGTTGTCTCATCTATAATTTTTTTGCAGCCCAAAATCAAACTGACGTGTTTGAACCTGTCTAACATGTAACCGACCCACTCTTAAATATCATGGCAGCATGTGATTTTAATATGTGTTTTACATTTGCATGGGCGGGATGGGAAGGCACTGCACATGACACAAGAATTTTTTTAGAAGCATTACGTAAGCCAGAGGTGAAATTTCCTCATCCAACGGGTGGTTAGTATTATTTTATATATGTTTTATGCTATATTTTTAATTAACCCATTGCATTGAAGTACAAGTTCAATTTATACAGATAAGTACTATGTTGTTGATGCCGGGTACCCAAATACCAGAGGCTATCTTGCTCCATATAAAGGAAATGATGTTCGTTATCATATCCCTGATTTTCGTCGAGGTCAAACAGCTGCCCAACGAACTCCGAAAGGACTAAAAGAGACATTTAACTACTATTACTCATCTTTAAGAAATGTGATCGAAAGGACATTTGGAGTATGGAAGGCAAGGTGGGCAATATTAAAAGATATGCATGTTAATTACTCTTATGAAACACAGGTCGACATTGTGATAGCATCCATGGCAATTCACAACTACATTAGGATGAAAGGTCATTTTGATGAAGCATTTAACAAAGTACAACAAGAAACTTATCGTCCAACTCGAGATGTTGAAGGTGATACATCCATCAGAATTAATGGAACACAAGAAGACATAACTACACGTCGTAGGCAAGACGATATGTATATGAGTTCGGTAAGGGAGAGAATTGCAAAAGATATTATGCAATCCATTTGAATGTTTATCTGTTGCAATTGCGGTACTAATGCAAAATAGTGAATAATTTGTTTACTTACCTTGCACCGAAATCATATGGCGTAGCGATTGAACTGGAGTTTGTTGTTATTGGCTTCTTGATATTGTTTGTTTGATTTGATTTGATGGTTAATGTCTTTTTTTGTCATTTCACTTATTTATTCTTTAATATATATATATATATATATATATATATATAGGGTAGGGTTCATGAGTGAACAATGATTTATTTGTGAACAAAATGAACTTATCCTTACCATTGACTTTGTAGATCTAGATTTTTTCTTTAGTGGCAAGATTGTAATTATCTTTTGTAACTTACATGTATTTTAATAGACACAAGGGTATAATTGTATTTTTCTATCTTCATTTAATTACTTGATTTTTTTCTCTCTCCTGATTTCTCTTTCCAATTAAAAGCATATTTAATTACATTCTCTATACTTTTTTTCTCTCACATATTACCTAACTTAATATTTGATAATTAAAATAAATACAAACATTATAAAATATTGTTCCATCTAGAACACGATTAAAAATATTTAATTACATTCTCTATACATATATGTATTAGATCAATGTTTGACGAAAAGATGTATAGTGGAAACAATATGTAGTAATACACAAGTGTATAAGTCTGGTATATATCGACATGTACACACTATGTACTTGAATAATACACAGGTGTATACGTCTGGTATATACCGACCTGTATACACAGATGTACTTGAATAATACACAAGTGTATAAATTTGGTTTATACCGACCCGTGGAAACAAGATGTAATAATACACAAGTGTATAAGTCTTGTATATACTGACCTGTATACACATATGTTAAAAAACATAATTTAATTAGGTTTAATATTTAATTTTAAAAGGAACAAGAGAGTTTATTTAAAAAAACATTATCCCTTCAATCTCTAAAAATTAAAATAATAGAGAAATAATTAAAAATGAGAGAGAGAGAGAGAGAGTTAAGAGAGGAGAAAATTAAGGGATTTTAATTAAAAGTATTTGGCTAATGTCAATCTTACCCTTTTAATCTAAAAAATGATCAAGGGTCAAGATTAGTTCACTCAGTTCACTCTCAAAAAGTTGTTCACTCATGATCCTAATCCTATATATATAGGGGAAGGTTCAAATGAAAACCACTAGTTATTGTGAAAACTCGAAAACTAATTAAAAAAAGCCAAAAAAACATACAAATTTTTTTTTTTTTTTGCAAACCAATTTTCGCAGGTTTTATTATATAAAAAAAATTTCAAAAAAAAAAAAAAAATTTGTGTAGTGCACATGTGTAATACTACACATGTGTATGTGTACTACACATGTGTAGTATTACATATCTGCACTACACAAAAGTTTTTTTTTTTTTTTTTTTGAAAATTTTTTTTTATACATAAAAAGCAGTGATTTTTATAAAAAAAAAATTTGAAAAAAAAAAAAAATTTTGGGTGTTTTTTAGTCTTTTTTAGTTAGTTTTAGAGTTTTCACAATAAAAGTGGTTTTCATTTGAACCATCCCCCTATATATATATATATATATATATATATATATATATATATATATATATATATATATATATATATATATCTATACTACTTTAATAAGGATATGTGAAGGACAAGATGGTAATTGAACAAGGTGTTGAAAAAACACTTAATGCACAATGTACAACTGTTAAGGCACAAGAAAACACAAAACCATTTACCCTTTACAAGGTTATACATCTGCCGTCCAATTGTTTAACTTTCTCACACGGATCAAGATCGGGACCGTCCATTTGACTTCACACGGATCACCATATGCTTTCTCTCTCAATGCTCACACATCTCACAAAACAACATCAGATCTTCTGTCTCTCTTCTCTCTCTCTTCTCTCTCTTCTCGGCGATCTAGGGTTTCATGAGATCTATCACCAGATCCGTTTGAATCTATCACCAGATCCGTTTGATGAGCAGATCAAGGGTTTCATGAGATGTTCTGGCAAGGGATCCACAGATTTGAACAAGGGATCCGTTTTATCTGGCAAGGGATCCACAGATTTGAACAAGGGATCCGTTTGATGTTCTGATAAGTTGCTTTATCTTTAATCTTGATGTAGATTTGTTAGTAGATATCTTACCATGTTCTTTTGTGATTCTTACTTTTCAGGTGAAGCGGTTGACGGATGTTCGAAGGACGAAATCTGAGGTTTACGAAGGATTTTCTCATGTGTTTTGTGATGAATCGACTCAGGTTAGGTTCTAAATGTTGATTTATCTTTAATCTTGATGTAGATTTGTTAGTAGATATCTTACCATGTTCTTTTGTGATTCTTACTTTTCAGGTGAAGCGGTTGACGGATGTTCGAAGGACGAAATCTGAGGTTTACGAAGGAGTTTCGCATGTGTTTTGTGATGAATCGACTCAGGTTAGGTTCTAAATGTTGATATATCTTTAATCTTGATGTAGATTTGTTAGTAGATGCGGTTATTTCAAATTAGGTTGAAAGTTTTGTGATATTTGAATTTGTATTTTTGGTGATGATAGTTAGATTAATTTCAGATATGACATAGTGAAAGGATAAATTGTTTTTGTAGTTTTGATTTTACTTTGTTCTGTTATATTTTGATCTTTTCCTTCATTTTTGGGACTGATAAGTGTCATGGTTGTGTGATAATTATGATATTTAGGTCATTTAGATATGGAATAGTGAAAAGATAGATTGTTATGTATTTTTGATTTTAGTTTGTTCTGTGGGATGCTCGATGAGCAGATCTAGGGTTTCATGAGATGTATCACAAGCTTTATCTGGCAAGGGATCCACAGATTTGAACAAGGGATCCGTTTGATGTTCTGATAAGTTGCAATGAGTGTTATATATCTTACCATGTTCTTTTGTGATTCTTATCTTTAATCTTGATGTAGATTTGTTAGTAGATGCGGTTATTTCAAATTAGGTTGAAAGTTTTGTGATATTTGAATTTGTATTTTTGGTGATGATAGTTAGATTAATTTCAGATATGACATAGTGAAAGGATAAATTGTTTTTGTAGTTTTGATTTTACTTTGTTCTGTTATATTTTGATATTTTCCTTCATTTTTGGGACTGATAAGTGTCATGGTTGTGTGATAATTATGATATTTAGGTCATTTAGATATGGAATTGTGAAAAGATAGATTGTTATGTATTTTTGATTTTAGTTTGTTCTGTGGGATGCTCAATAAGCAGATCTAGGGTTTCATGAGATGTATCACAAGCTTTATCTGGAAAGGGATCCACAGATTTGAACAAGGGATCCGTTTGATGTTCTGATAAGTTGCAATGAGTGTTATATATCTTACCATGTTCTTTTGTGATTCTTATCTTTAATCTTGATGTAGATTTGTTAGTAGATGCGGTTATTTCAAATTAGGTTGAAAGTTTTGTGATATTTGAATTTGTATTTTTGGTGATGATAGTTAGATTAATTTCAGATATGACATAGTGAAAGGATAAATTGTTTTTGTAGTTTTGATTTTACTTTGTTCTGTTATATTTTGATATTTTCCTTCATTTTTGGGACTGATATGTGTCATGGTTGTGTGATAATTATGATATTTAGGTCATTTAGATATGGAATTGTGAAAAGATAGATTGTTATGTATTTTTTATTTTAGTTTGTTCTGTGGGATGCTCGATGAGCAGATCTAGGGTTTCATGAGATGTATCACAAGCTTTATCTGGCAAGGGATCCACAGATTTGAACAAGGGATCCGTTTGATGTTCTGATAAGTTGCAATGAGTGTTATATATCTTACCATGTTCTTTTGCGATTCTTACTTTTCAGGTGAAGCGGTTGACGGATGTTCGAAGGACGAAATCTGAGGTTTACGAAGGATTTTCGCATGTGTTTTGTGATGAATCGACTCAGGTATGTCACTCGCAACTCGCAAGGAAACCTTTTTTTAGGATCTGAATTTAATTAGTTATACCTTTGGTTAACGACTGTCACGATCACTATTATTACAGAACAAGCTCACTCCGATCTTCTGGCTGCCGGAGAAAGTGTATCTGCTTGGAGAGTCTCGGAATTGGCTTTGGCGACGCTGAACGCTGCTTCATTCGAATCGATGGGGGCTTCATATGCAGAATGTTCCCTCACTTAGTGGTCTCATGCTCACTCAAGCAGAGGTAAAGTAAAGTTTATCATCATTCATCAATTTTCTTTTCTTTTTTGTTTATAATAAAGCTTTTTATATTTGCAACTTCACAAAATGTGATTTATATTAAATTTATTTTAAGTTAATAGTGTACTGGTTATAACTAATATCAAATCTTTACTAATACTTGATTTCTTTTTATGATGGTTGACTTTGCGAGAACTAACGGAGCATTAGTGTCAAGAATGGGCTGAGATTCGAATTCAGTCGGTTTTTCGCTCTTTTTTGGTAATTTCTAAGCCTTGAATATTAATTTTTAACATGCTATGCTACTGAGAGAATATAAACTTGACTATATTCTCTGTTTTTTGATGTGTTTTGTTATTTTTATGCTTTTTGTTTTTTAACTGATCTTAACCCATTTGACTTATGCTACAGACAAAAAGGGATCAAGATCGGGACCGTCCATTTGACTTCACACGGATCACCATATGCTTTCTCTCTCAATGCTCACACATCTGACAAAAAGGGATGCCAAAAGCAGGGAAGTACAATCTACAGGAAAAAGCAACACTTTACTTTTGTGTGAAAGACAGCTTGCTTGCTGCAGTCTCTATAATATATCAACACTCTTCCATACACTGTTTGAAAGACAGCACTGCTTCCTTCAGTCTCTATAAATAATCCAGAGATATCTACACTCTACTCACACTTTACAAACTCTCAACTACACTCAACTGAAATTGTAAGTTTATCTCAGTTGAATAATCCTACTTTCAAAACATCAACTTAACAACTTCTATTTACTTCGATTTCAGAATATATCAACTCTTTGCATTCGGATCTTGCGTTGTTTCTCGGCTCTCACATCAAGGTTTTAAAATTTTTGTCGGCTTTTCACATCTCCCTCTTGCATTGTTGTAAGTTCTTTCAAATATGACATAGTGAAAGGATAAATTGTTTTTGTAGTTTTGATTTTACTTTGTTCTGTTATATTTTGATCTTTTCCTTCATTTTTGGGACTGATATGTGTCATGGTTTTGTGATAATTATGATATTTAGGTCATTTTTGGGGATGATAAGTGTTGTAGTTCAATGAAAATTATGATAGTTAGGTCAATTTTAGATATGGAATAGTGAAAAGATAGATTGTTATGTACTTTTTATTTTAGTTTGTTCTGTGGGATGTTTTGATATATTTTTTCATTTTTCGGGATAGTGAAAGGATAAATTGTTTTTGTAGTTTTGATTTTACTTTGTTCTGTTATATTTTGATCTTTTCCTTCATTTTTGGGACTGATATGTGTCATGGTTTTGTGATAATTATGATATTTAGGTCATTTTTGGGGATGATAAGTGTTGTAGTTCAATGAAAATTATGATAGTTAGGTCAATTTTAGATATGGAATAGTGAAAAGATAAATTGTTATGTACTTTTTATTTTACTTTGTTCTGTGGGATGTTTTGATATATTTTTTCATTTTTCGGGATAGTGAAAGGATAAATTGTTTTTGTAGTTTTGATTTTACTTTGTTCTGTTATATTTTGATCTTTTCCTTCATTTTTGGGACTGATATGTGTCATGGTTTTGTGATAATTATGATATTTAGGTCATTTTTGGGGATGATAAGTGTTGTAGTTCAATGAAAATTATGATAGTTAGGTCAATTTTAGATATGGAATAGTGAAAAGATAAATTGTTATGTACTTTTTATTTTACTTTGTTCTGTGGGATGTTTTGATATATTTTTTCATTTTTCGGGATAGTGAAAGGATAAATTGTTTTTGTAGTTTTGATTTTACTTTGTTCTGTTATATTTTGATCTTTTCCTTCATTTTTGGGACTGATATGTGTCATGGTTTTGTGATAATTATGATATTTAGGTTCATTTACTTTGTTCTGTTATATTTTGATCTTTTCCTTCATCATTACAGGAATTTTTTTTAAAACAGTACTGTATTCAAAACAAAATAAAACGCCGTATTCACAAAACAATACTGTATTCACAAAGCTGTATTCAAAACAATACTGTATTTAAAACAATACTGTATTCACAAAGCTGATTGTTATAGTAATTATGTGTATGTGTAAATTATAGTAAATTGTTTTTGTAGTTTTGATTTTACTTTGTTCTGTTATATTTTGATCTTTTCCTTCATTTTTGGGACTGATATGTGTCATGGTTTTGTGATAATTATGATCTTTTCATTCATTTACTTTGTTCTGTTATATTTTGATCTTTTCCTTCATCATTACAGGAATTTTTTTTAAAACAATACTGTATTCAAAACAAAATAAAACGCCGTATTCACAAAACAATACTGTATTCACAAAGCTGTATTCAAAACAATACTGTATTCAAAACAATAATGTATTCAAAACAATACTGTGTTCAAAACAATACTGTATTCAAAACAATACTGTATTTAAAACAATACTGTATTCACAAAGCTGATTGTTATAGTAATTATGTGTATGTGTTCATGTATGTGGATTTCTTATTTTATATGTTTTCTTTTAACGTTTAAAACACGTGGTAAAAATAAAACGCCGTTTTGATTATATACATGAGATGAAACTTGCATAGAATATTTCAATAAAGAGAAAAAAATAGGGATATTTCGTAATACAAATTAACCATGACCAGTGGTACAACATAATCTTCCGTTAACAACATTAGTTTCTAACCATATAAGTCTAAAAAGTAAGTAGTCAAATAAATTGGATACTCTAAATTCAAGTATTATCTATTTCTCTTTTTGTATTTTTCAGTTTACAAATCACTCCAAACACATATCAATTGAGAGGTATGGGCGGTGGTTATCCAATTCCCGTTGAATCACTAGGATCAACAAACCATTTAAACCTTCCTGATTCAAACCCTCTAACTTCAAACCCACCTCCGGTGTCAACCCCACCTCTGGTTTCAACCCCACCTCCATTGGCAAACCCTGAATATGATGATCCATTTGGTTGGACGGATGAAGAGTTGAATTGGGCGTATGACTATACCTTCGCTCAACTACAATTTGGTGGACTACAAATTGAGGGGTGCCATCGTCCGGTGCCAAACACTCCTATACTTCCTATGCATCCTCCACCTTCAAACCCCCCTTATGTGGAAAACTACAGTCAAACACAAGAACTACCGACCTGGGCTGAAGGGTACGAAACTGACCCTGGGGCGGTTTACGAACCACCATTGGATGAAAAAATGGTTTGGGAACCTTAGAACAACTTTTATGATGACTGTAGTTTTTTTTTTCTCGAATTAGTTTGAATCTTAATTATGTAACTTTTAATTATGTATTAGTTTAAATTTAAATTTGTTGCTGTTTAATTTTAATCATGTTTTAGTTTAAATTTTATTTCTGGAGTTTTTATTTTTTTAGTTAACTAATATTGAACACTTAATAGGATATGTCTGATCATTTTTCCGTTGAAGAATTTTCATCATTGACAAATGATAGAGCATGGTATAATATAATCTTTGTTAAGGTGGAGTTTATTTGGCATGACGTCGATGGAAAGAGATTAGTGGTTATATTTCTTGATCAACACGTAAGAACATTATTTTAATTTACTTTGTGTTATATAAGCGTTTTTCCACCACTAAATTTCTTTTCATTTTAGAGACCAAAAATTGTTGCGTTCGTCCCACAAAATTTGATACACAAATATAATGACGCGTCATTGATGGGTGGTTTTTTTTCGTTGAATCATTTCCAAATTGAGAATCTCAACTATCTTGAGTGCCCAAAGTACCAGAATTACGTGTTAGTTTGGTCCGAGAAGAAAATTGTCATCAACGAATATACAAAGCTTTCTTCACTTATGCTTACAAAGTACCAGGAGGTAGAACGGCTCACTCGAGATTCAAGATTCCTCTTAATCTTGAAAATAATTCAATGTGCAATATTAAAAAACAGAGTGGGGCCGCTAAACTGATTCGCTCTGCCAAAATAATCATATGGGATGAAGCGTCGATGGCTAAACGACAAGCGATAGAGGCAGTCGATCGTACATTCCAAGACATTATAGGTGTTAGTCTCCCATTTGGTGGAAAGATAATGGTTATGGGAGGTGACTTCAGACAGGTGTTGCCGGTTATCAAACGTGGCACTCGAGCACAGATTGTAGACTCCAGCGTACGAATGTCACCTCTTTGGTCTTTGACTAAGAAGATGCGGTTGACCATAAATATGAGAGCGCTGAAAGATCCATGGTTTTCTAAATTTCTTTTAAGAGTCGGCGATGGAACTGAAGAACCAATCGAAGGAAACTATATCCGCATACCCGATGACATGACAATTCAGTGCAACAACAGAGAAAACGCTATAAAAGAATTGATCCATGCCATCTTTCCATCAATTGAAGATAATGTATATTCTTCAGATTATATAATCTCTAGAGCAATATTGTCCACTAAAAATGATAGTGTTGACGAGATTAAAAATCAAATGATTGAAATTTTTCAAGGGGAGGAAAAAGTTTATTACAGTTTTGATGAAGCTGAAGACGATCAGCGCAACTTCTATCCGGTCGAGTTCTTAAATTCGCTAAATGTTAGTGGTTTGCCGCCTCATAAGCTTCATTTAAAAATTGGATGCCCAATAATATTGTTACGTAATATCGATCCATCACATGGCCTGTGTAATGGCACGCGGTTGATATGTAAGGGTTTCATGCGAAATGTTATTGATGCGGAAATTGCAGTCGGTCAACATGCCGGAAAAAGAGTTTTTTTGCCAAGAATCCCTCTAACCCTTTCTGAAGATGACATGTTCCCATTTAAGCTGAAAAGAAAACAATTTCCAATTCGACTTAGCTTTTCCATGACGATTAATAAAGCTCAAGGTCAAACAATTCCGAACGTTGGTATTTATCTACCGGATTCTGTATTTTCACATGGACAACTTTATGTCGCGTTATCAAGAGGGATTTCAAGACAAAGTACGAAGGTGTTGGTACATCTCGCCAAAGAATTCAAACAACGCGGAGTTTACACATCAAATGTTGTCTACCAGGAAGTGTTGCGTGATTAATTAATCGCATCCGTATCAAAACGAAGGTAAGTTAGTAGATTATGTGCCTTATTTGCTTCCTGAAATTACTTTTTAATTACTATTTTAAAGCACCTGTAAGCGTGTAACATTTTGTTATGTGTCGAAATCTGGTACAGGAGAGGAGAAGATACAAGAAAGTCATAAGCGAACGGATGTATTGGTAAAACAGGAAGAGATACAAGAGACTCCCCGCATTTTGTTTTTATTGTTTTGTCTAGCTACTTGACTGTTTTGAACTCTTCTTGTTTTTAATTACATCTACTTCCTTGTTTTGTACTATTCTTGTAGAAGATCACGAATAAGAAAACTAACTTAAGTACTATACGATATATCACGAGACGACGGATAAACTAACGGTAAACGAGTATCCTATTGTAAATCGCCACTCCCGCCGCATCGCGCGGGTAAGTGACTAGTATATATATATATATATATATATATATATATAGGACAAAGATCCGTTAGGAACCACCCTTTATTGCGAGAACCGCGAGAACCAGTGTGAACACAAACAGTAATTCCTAAAAAAATCTAAAAAACACCAAAATTATTTTTTTTATTTTTTTACTATTTTTTTTGAAAAATTCGCAATATTTTGTTAATAAAAAAATAAAATAAAAATAAAAAAAATAAAAAAATTCCGAGTAACAGTTATCCATGCACATGTGCATATGTATCGTTTCTTTGTCAAATTCCGTAATTCATTACAAATAATAGTCAATTGCACTTTCATTTACACTACCACGTGTAATACACTACTTTTTACGTTAACAATGTTAGAAATGCACATGTGCATCTATATGTATCAACATGAAATAAGGTGTTTTGGTACACTACTTTCTCTTTCATCTATCATTCCATCCATAATACACAAGCATGCACATGTGCATTTTTGTCATTTCTTTGACAAATTCCGTAATTCATTACATATATTAGACAATTGCACTTTCATTTACACTACCATATGTAATACACTACTTTTTACATTACCAATATTAGAAATGCACATGTGCATTTATATGTATCAACATGAAATAAGGTGTTTTGGTACAACACTTTGAATACACTTTCCCTTTCATCTATCATACCATCCATAATACACTACCATTACCTCCTACCATCCATAATACAATACCATTACCTCCTACCATCCATAATACAATACCATTAACAATATTTTCACTTTATTACATGTATGTAAACACCATTTATACCATCCAATCAACATATTACATAAAAAATTGACAACTATAACCAAACCATCAACCACTAGATATAACTAACCAAAAAACATGTATATGGGTCTACTTCTCCATTTAAAATCACAAACTTTTTGTATCAAAACACGTTATATCATGGTTATACCTAATTATGCACATGTGCATTTTGAATATTGGTAATGTAAAAAGTAGTGTATTACTAATGGTATTGTAAATTAAAGTGAAATTGTCTATTCCTGATAACGTATTACCGAATTTGTTGAAGTAATGATACATATGCACATGTGCATAGATAACTGTTACTCGAAAAAAAAAAGTTTTTTTTTTTTTTTTTTTTTTTTTTTTTTTTTTTTTTTATGGTAGCGAAATATAGCGATTTTTTATTAAAAAATATTAAAAAAAAAAATAAAAAAAAGTTTTTGAGTGCTTTTTTGATTTTTTTTAGATTTTATTTTGTGTTCACATTGGTTCTCGCGGTTCTCGCAATAAGGGTGGTTCTCGCATGAACCTTACCCTATATATATATATATATATATATATATTTGCCAAACACTCAATAGTTGATTATCTGATTATTGTGATATCAAACAGCATAATCAAATCCAAACACAATCTTTCTGCAGCACGTTTTCTTACAGCTGATTATCTGATTCTGATTATTCAAAACGCATAATCTATTTTGAAAAAGCAATCCCAAACACCCCCTTAAAAGGATTGGATCGAGAACCATATATCTCTTTTTCACGGTTCCGGATTGATCTGGTTCTTAGCAGCACGCTTCGGTTCGATACCCCTAATCTTGGTAGTTATCTCTTTAAGAATATATCTGCCATTAAATATGGTTGGAGATGGACGGTTCAAATTTATATATATAAGATGGATGTATTGAAGTGTTTAAAAATAAGTTAGTTTGCGGTTAAAAAAACCAACAATATATCAACTATGAATAAAATACATGTGTATCGAGAATTGTGTGTTTTTATTTTCCATAAAGCACTAAACGCGTCATAGAACGAGAGTGGTGGATATTCCAAATATTTCAATATCACATATTTTATTGCAATGATCTCATCTATATTTAATGAGTTCTTATGGACACAATCACTATCAAGTGTTATTTGTTTGTCCATCCTAAAGAGTTCACAACCATATTCATTTAATATGCATTATTTCTCTGGAAGATCTTTTAAAATAGAGTGGAAAAAGAGCATAAAATCTACATAAATATGTAAAGAGATCATGAGGGGATACTATTTTATAATATATCTGAATGTAATCTGATATCCAGCGATGCTGTAATTACTAAGGTTTATGACCACCTTTAAAAGGGTCCTAGCTTGGGGAAGATATGTCTATCTTCTATATTAGTTTTTGAATGAATTAAGAAAAACTCAAAAAGATTATACAGAATCTTGAAGATGAATTATTTTGGTGATGCTGCGGGAAATGAGAGATCAGCAGGAGCTTCATCTTCAAGAAAAGGGAAAAAGAGTAACTCAAACAAGCCAAGACAACCCCAGAGAGGCCTTGGTGTTGCGCAATTGGAGAAGATTAGGCTTAACCAATTGGAGTTTTATCCGACTAATCTGCATCCGCAGGTACAAATCTTCAAACTCAACCCGCCAACACTAATCATATTATCATTTTGTCTTGTTCTAGGATCTGGTACATTAGTGCTGAAAAATACATTTGTGCTTTGAGATTATATGTGGTGGAATGATTTCCACTTGAGTAGTTAACTGACTAGATCATAAGCTGTTAGATTTCTAGAAATTTCTTATTTCTTGATGAATAATATATCATGGTTGAATGCCATGTATAGGATAATATAATTTAAACATCCTATTCAACGTCTTCTTTCTCTACACATCATCATTGACAACTTACAAAATATAGGTCTCAAAAAAGCAGTTGTAAAACAAGCCGTCGTAAACCACTCACAATACTTGCGACAGGAAAAGCGGTCGCTAATTTCGGTTGTAAAATAACCTTGGTCGCAAAGCTGAAACCACTCACAATACTTCATTCACAAGGACACCAAAATTTGATGACTTGTGTTAATTATTGTGTTTGACCAATAACCTATGAACCAGTCCTTTAGAAGTCCTATAAGTTGATTTTTATTTTTCGCAGAAAACTATTATTGCAAATTTAATTCTTTTTCAAAGTACTTTACATACACTATTTATTTTCCAGACGAGCATGGGCGAACTAGATAGATCAAACATGATATATGGTCTGTCACAGCCTAGCAGAGACCTAAGGTATAATTCTTTTCATTATTTATTACCATGTTGATAAATAAATAAAATTCCCTCTTGTCAATAAACCTAATGTATAATTCTTTCCATTATTTATTACCATGTTGACAAATAAATAAAATTCCCTCTTGTCAATAAAAAAACTTGATTCACCTTTTTTCAATATAATGTTAAAAGTGTCAGGAAATTTTGTGTTAATACATTTTAGAAAGTAATAAGACTAGAAGTCTAGAACACTTAGCTTAAGAGTACAGAGTTTTGTAATACGAATACATTATAAACTACTTGGTTAGTAAGATATCTTAATTGTAGCAGAATCTATTTCATCTTCTTTATTTGTAGTCACTCCACATAATAATCAAATATAGATTCTTAGTTTTTATTCTCGAACCTCAATATGTACTTGCTTTCAGAATTTCTTAATTCGCGTATTGATTTCTCTAAACCTACCTGTAATCAGATGGTGTGCAAACAACGCCACGTTTGAGGCTGAACACTATGTGCAACCAAGAACAACTAGACACCTCTTCCAAGTAGACGTAGAGGTACCGTACATGTATCATGTTTTATTTGCACTGCGTGTTTTAACAATATGAGGATGATAATTTACTGCATCCCTGACAGTTTCCTTGCTTATTTGTCTGTGTTGAACCATTTATAGGACTCATTGTGGAAGAATAAAAGGAGTGATTCTATGGGATCAAGCAGTGGCATATCGGACTCAAATGGCAGCCAAGAACTGGATTTAGAGCTAAGACTTTCGCTTTAAATAGCTGTAACCTCACTTTGGTGAAGACATGTAACGATTGCTTTCATCTTCTTGTTGACTCAAACTCAATAGAAAAACAAATTCAGGTTGGAAGTCCTGATGTTAGTGAAGAAGGTAATTAATAAAGAAATCAAGAGGTAACTATATTGGATATTTTTCATTAAACGAATAAAACCAATTACATGGTATATGTATAGCCCTGTGAATCGATAATTTTAACGGCATGTGAATAGATATGATCATCTATATAATATTCGCATCTAACAAACTATTAGATTATGAGACTTACTAGTAATTATGATAGCTAGATAATAACAATAGACTAATAATATATAATAACCAAACCCAAATACATCCGTACATGCTCCGATAGTTGAACAACGATATCAACATGCAACTTGGATATGAGAAAAGCAAAATTGTTGGGCGAGAAAATCAGCAAGCTCATGAGGTAGCATTATAATGAATTCAACGGGAACCATCTAGAACTATGTTTTCGACAAAATGCAAATCAATCTAAAAAGCTTGGTATTCTGATGAAAAGTATGATCAATGGCCAAATAAATAGCCCAAATATAATAACACCAAAGAGTTGGCAGGGGCGGAACCAGTGTAGTGTTGGCCCTAGCACGGGCTACGGCTCAACTTTTTGCCGAAATGTAAAAAAAAATGTTATTTCTCAGTTTTATGTATTCGAATAACCCGAAATGTAATACTAGGATACCCCTGAGAGTACTATTAAAGAGATGGATAAGAAAAATAAAATATTTGGAAGAAGATAGGCGACCGGAGTTGCAGAGACCAACGGAGAAGAAGACTGTATTTTATTGTTTTTAAAACAAAAAGATAAAACCCTTTATTTTTATTTGAATCATTTTCTTCTCTTGAAAACTGTAAAGTAGCACGTGGGCTCTGCTATTATTTACATATCACAAAATATTAAAATTTGATAACTTAAATCTTTTTAATACTAAACGTTGATTTACGTATTCTAAATTGTTAGTCTATTATATTCTTTTTTATTTAGAACTTAATACTTATAACAATTTTTTATTATAAGTCATCTATTTTTAAAATTATCTAAATAACAGAATAACATATGACACTTTTTGTTGTATAAAAATATTTTATTTTCAAAATTATTTAGTATTAAAAACATCAAACACTTTAACAAATATACTAAATTAAAGTTCGTGATGATATCAGTAGATACAAAAACTTAGATTGGGACCCGACCCGAACCAACTCGGAATTTTTTTATGTTCGCTCGCTTGTATGAATTAAAGCATTCAAAAACAATGACTTCATACAAAAAAAAAATCTATGATCCGCCACTGAATGTACGGTAAAAACATTGCTTTGTTTTATTAATGTATGGTAAAAAAAAATTAGGATACCCCTGAATTTTTCTTCTAGTTCCACCACTGAGAGTTGGTACACTCTGTGTTTGTAGACAGAGCTCACCCATAAGAGATATAATCCATCGATCTTGGGAGCAACATGAGCAAGCAATATTCAAACTCCGCTCTAAAGTGGGCAAAAATGTGATGGTTCTTAGAACTTCAAATGATAATGTTAGAACCAAGAGTATGCAAATAACTATAAGTTTAGAACCAAGAGTATGCCCTTGAGTGGGCAAAAGTGCGCCCTCCACTCAACAACTACAAGTTTATGAAACTCTATTTTAAAAAGTATGCAAATAATTGCGTTATTGTTCTACTACAAGTTTTTGTTCGATCTTGAGGATATTCTTAACAACAATCCAGTGACTCTCACTTGGATTGTGTTGATATTTGCTCGTCAAGCTTAAAACAAACTACACATCAAGTTTGGTGAATAATAGTGTATACATAACTGAAAATGCCAATGCATATTGAGCTCTTTCCATCTTCTACCTCTCATCATATGTCTTGGGACATTGAGAGTTGTTCAAGATCATTCCATTTGCCATTGGAAAGAGTTTCCACTTTGAGTCATGCACTAAGAAGCGCCGTATCACCATGTTAATGTATGCATTCTAAATCAAACCTCAAAGCCTCTTTGATATATCAATATAGACCTTGATTCCTAGAATGTAGGTGTTAGTATCTGTGACAACCGTCACTTTTCCGTACATTCCGTACACGAAATGAACAGTAATTTGTGCTTAAATGATTGTGCATGATCTGGTTTACCAGACAAATAAATTTCTGAATTCCATGCAAGTGAATTCATGCACATTTTGTGCTACAAAATATAGCTTTATGCATAAACGAGAGCGTTGCGTCAGAAATATTAGTAAACTCACCGGTAAGACACATCGTGTCAACAGAACCGCAGAAAGCAGTCAGACATTAGAATTGAGGCCTAGGTGTAGGTCCGACGACAAAAGTAAATTAAAACCCAAGAGTACATATAAGGGTTTAATTTATAGACATTGCGAAAGCAAAAATAAGCACTAAAAAGCACCCGAAACGCACTTTAAGTGCAGAATTTATATAATTCAACTATAATTCAGCATTTAAACATATGAATATTATGCAGAAACGTCGTTTTATCATCCAGAATATTTCCCTAAGTGTTGAGAATTGAAAGAGTACAAGAAAGGTACTTAAAAGACACTAAAAAGTGTAATTTAGCACTTTAACGAAACAGTGTCTAACCGAACAACCGGACTTTACCCGGAACACCAAAATAATGCTAGAAGCATTGTTTTTATTTTTTCTAAACTAGTTAGGGTCCTCGAATACCCTAACACCCGTTATATTACATCACACACTATTACACTAATTTAGTTACTTAATTAAATAACTAGCACTAACTAGATGGTTGAATTCCAACCAATTACCCCACCCCCCTTCACCTCACGGTTATGAAGTGGGAATCACCACTTTGATTTTCTCCATTTATTTATTAAGCATGCCTTGTACTAAAGGAACATAAGGACTATGTAATTTTATGCATATTTTTTTTAAATAATTAAAATTAGAAGGTTAGGCTAGAACATCTCTCTTTCTTTCTGTGTTCTAAAATTAGGTATAAAGTAGTTAAACGAGTCGTATTCATGTTTGATACGATAACACTCGGAAAACAGACTAACTAAACAACTGTGAAACATATATTCCGATTAACAATCAATCAATTCTAATCTAATATGAAGATCAGCAAATGAAATCTGCAAAAACTACCTGATCGACCATTTTATGCTTGATTATAGTAGCTCGATCGAGTAATTTCATGGCGACACTCTCACCGGTCTCTGTGTTCTGAGGGAATTTGACCTTGGCGAAGGTTCCTTCACCGATTGTTCTTCCGACTTCATACTTTCCGACTTTTCGAACCACCATATCTGCTGGATGTTTGTTCGATTCAACCGAATTGTTGTAGCATTTGAAGTGTGGAGTGTAATGAGATTAGGATCAGATGAATTGGATTTGTGTTGATTTGATGAGGAAAAAGGGGAAAGTTTGTGAGTACAAGGCATGCTTAATAAATAACCACTTCATGATTTACACACATAACTACTCTTTACCCAACTAGTTGATCTTTCTTTCAAGATTTTTAGTTTTGATCTTGTGTGTTCTTGAGTTTTAACCGTTAAATCACCTATTAACCACTTCAAACAAGAACAAGAGGATGTTTTAGAACACTTACTACTAGCTCAAGGCTAGGGAAGTTCAAGAGTACAAATGAGGTGGATAAAAGCAAATGGTGAAGGTCCTTCAAGATCCGCTTGCACCGAGCTTCGTTAGTGGCCTTCTTACACCCTTGGATACTCTTAGTATGATTGAGGATGATCAAGTGATGGTGGTGGTGGTCTTGGTGGGTTTCGGCCGAACAAAGAAGGAAGGAGAGGAGAAGGTGTGGTGTGATGATGAAGATGAGCTTAAGTGAGGGACTTGTGGTTATAAATAATCATCTTCCAACATCTAAATAACCACTAGTCCTTATGTTCCTTTAGTACACGGCATGCTTAATAAATAAATGGAGAAAATCAAAGTGGTGATTCCCACTTCATAACCGTGAGGTGAAGGGGGGTGGGGTAATTGGTTGGAATTCAACCATCTAGTTAGTGCTAGTTATTTAATTAAGTAACTAAATTAGTTTAATAGTGTGTGATGTAATATAACGGGTGTTAGGGTATTCGGGGACCCTAACTAGTTTAGAAAAAATAAAAACAATGCTTCTAGCATTATTTTGGTGTTCCGGGTAAAGTCCGGTTGTTCGGTTAGACACTGTTTCGTTAAAGTGCTAAATTACACTTTTTAGTGTCTTTTAAGTACCTTTCTTGTACTCTTTCAATTCCCAACACTTAGGGAAATATTCTGGATGATAAAACGACGTTTCTGCATAATATTCATATGTTTAAATGCTGAATTATTGCTGAATTATATAAATTCTGCACTTAAAGTGCGTTTCGGGTGCTTTTTAGTGCTTATTTTTGCTTTCGCGTATGGTTAGATGATGATCTATCCCACTTCTAGTAACAAACAACATCAAATAATAACAACCATACAAGATTCACATGATTTACACACATAACTACTCTTTACCCAACTAGTTTATCTTTCTTTCAAGATTTTTAGTTTTGATCTTGTGTGTTCTTGAGTTTTAACCGTTAAATCACCTATTAACCACTTCAAACAAGAACAAGAGGATGTTTTAGAACACTTACTACTAGCTCAAGGCTAGGGAAGTTCAAGAGTGCAAATGAGGTGGATAAAAGCAAATGGTGAAGGTCCTTCAAGATCCGCTTGCACCGAGCTTCGTTAGTGGCCTTCTTACACCCTTGGATACTCTTAGTATGATTGAGGATGATCAAGTGATGGTGGTGGTGGTCTTGGTGGGTTTCGGCCGAACAAAGAAGGAAGGAGAGGAGAAGGTGTGGTGTGATGATGAAGATGAGCTTAAGTGAGGGACTTGTGGTTATAAATAATCATCTTCCAACATCTAAATAACCACTAGTCCTTATGTTCCTTTAGTACAAGGCATGCTTAATAAATAAATGGAGAAAATCAAAGTGGTGATTCCTACTTCATAACCGTGAGGTGAAGGGGGGTGGGGTAATTGGTTGGAATTCAACCATCTAGTTAGTGCTAGTTATTTAATTAAGTAACTAAATTAGTGTAAAAGTGTGTGATGTAATATAACGGGTGTTAGGGTATTCGGGGACCCTAACTAGTTTAGAAAAAATAAAAACAATGCTTCTAGCATTATTTTGGTGTTCCGGGTAAAGTCCGGTTGTTCGGTTAGACACTGTTTCGTTAAAGTGCTAAATTACACTTTTTAGTGTCTTTTAAGTACCTTTCTTGTACTCTTTCAATTCCCAACACTTAGGGAAATATTCTGGATGATAAAACGACGTTTCTGCATAATATTCATATGTTTAAATGCTGAATTATTGCTGAATTATATAAATTCTGCACTTAAAGTGCGTTTCGGGTGCTTTTTAGTGCTTATTTTTGCTTTCGCGTATGGTTAGATGATGATCTATCCCACTTCTAGTAACAAACAACATCAAATAATAACAACCATACAAGATTCACATGATTTACACACATAACTACTCTTTACCCAACTAGTTTAGCTTTCTTTCAAGATTTTTAGTTTTGATCTTGTGTGTTCTTGAGTTTTAACCGTTAAATCACCTATTAACCACTTCAAACAAGAACAAGAGGATGTTTTAGAACACTTACTACTAGCTCAAGGCTAGGGAAGTTCAAGAGTGCAAATGAGGTGGATAAAAGCAAATCGTGAAGGTCCTTCAAGATCCGCTTGCACCGAGCTTCGTTAGTGGCCTTCTTACACCCTTGGATACTCTTAGTATGATTGAGGATGATCAAGTGATGGTGGTGGTGGTCTTGGTGGGTTTCGGCCGAACAAAGAAGGAAGGAGAGGAGAAGGTGTGGTGTGATGATGAAGATGAGCTTAAGTGAGGGACTTGTGGTTATAAATAATCATCTTCCAACATCTAAATAACCACTAGTCCTTATGTTCCTTTAGTACAAGGCATGCTTAATAAATAAATGGAGAAAATCAAAGTGGTGATTCCTACTTCATAACCGTGAGGTGAAGGGGGGTGGGGTAATTGGTTGGAATTCAACCATCTAGTTAGTGCTAGTTATTTAATTAAGTAACTAAATTAGTGTAAAAGTGTGTGATGTAATATAACGGGTGTTAGGGTATTCGGGGACCCTAACTAGTTTAGAAAAAATAAAAACAATGCTTCTAGCATTATTTTGGTGTTCCGGGTAAAGTCCGGTTGTTCGGTTAGACACTGTTTCGTTAAAGTGCTAAATTACACTTTTTAGTGTCTTTTAAGTACCTTTCTTGTACTCTTTCAATTCCCAACACTTAGGGAAATATTCTGGATGATAAAACGACGTTTCTGCATAATATTCATATGTTTAAATGCAGAATTATTGCTGAATTATATAAATTCTGCACTTAAAGTGCGTTTCGGGTGCTTTTTAGTGCTTATTTTTGCTTTCGCAATGTCTATAAATTAAACCCTTATATGTACTCTTGGGTTTTAATGTACTTTTGTCGTCGGACCTACACCTAGGCCTCAATTCTAATGTCTGACTGCTTTCTGCAGTTCTGTTGACACGATGTGTCTTACCGGTGAGTTTACTAATATTTCTGACGCAACGCTCTCGTTTATGCATAAAGCTATATTTTGTAGCACAAAATGTGCATGAATTCACTTGCATGGAATTCAGAAATTTATTTGTCTGGTAAACCAGATCATGCACAGTCATTTAAGCACAAATTACTGTTCATTTCGTGTACGAAATGTACGAAAAAGTGACGGTTGTCACAGTCTCCCCCCGTTAAAAGAATTTCGTCCTGAAATTCAAGCGATGCAATCGGTCGCAGGGGAGTTGTGAAACCTATATGGTCACTTAGATTCATGATTTGTCTTTATGTTCCCATGAAATCTCTGGGTCATGTCATGAATTCTATCATACTCAAGTAGATCAATCATGTCTTTTCTGTATCTTGTGGACTCTTGGTCCATAACCTCAACGGGTTTCTATAGTATCACGGACTCTTGGTCCAAAACCTTAACAGGTTTCTATAGTATCACGGACTCTTGGTCCAAAACCTTAACAGGTTTCTATAGTATCACGGACTCTTGGTCCAAAACCTCAACAGGGCTATAGTATCACGGACTCTTGGTCCAAAACCTTAACAGGTTTCTATAGTATCACGGACTCTTGGTCCAAAACCTCAACAGGGTTCTATAGTATCACGGACTCTTGGTCCAAAACCTCAACAGGTTTCTATAGTATCACGGACTCTTGGTCCAAAACCTCAACAGGTTTCTATAGTATCACGGACTCTTGGTCCAAAACCTTAACAGGTTTCTATAGTATCACGGACTCTTGGTCCAAAACCTCAACAGGTTTCTATAGTATCACGGACTCTTGGTCCAAAACCTTAACAGGTTTCTATAGTAATTCTTGTTGTTTGTCATTGACGTGAATCTTATTTGTGGGAACAACGACCGCTCCTTAAGTCAGACTCCTCTACAGACTAGATACATGAATGTGTCGCGATCACTACTGATCTTTTTCTGGGAGCTTCATCTTGTGAGCAATGGTTCTGATCCCTACACCGGGGATTCTACCTTTTCATTTTTCAACTCACACTACGCCTTCTCTAGGCGAGGCTCTCATTTAAGTCATACTTCTTGTCTCATATTCTTACGATTTCTGCCGCTCATCGGCGTAATCTTTCTGTATTCTACGGGCTGTCCTGATATGATTACATATCTGAAGGATCTGGCCTCTAGTTTTCCTGGGCCATCTCGGGCCAGTTGGTTGTTTAATTCTCGTCTCCGTTCAACATGACGGGAATTTACTCATTATGTTCCGTCTAAAGCTTTACACGAAGCGGTTTAGACGACGGTGTGATAGATACCTGTTGTAGGAAAACTCCACTAAGGGCAAGTGAGTGTTCCGACTTTTCATCAAAGTTTATCACACAAGAACATATTGTGTTCATACAGTCTGCATTGTTCAGCAGCTCAGTTCATATTCGAGTTCTTACGATCATCGGTGTGTTGCAACCCTTGTGATCAATAAAGATCGTGCAACGTTTTCTTTCAGGTAATGACGTCCAGTTGCGGCGCGCAATCACTGTATCTATCTCAAGATCTCTTCTCGTGATTCCTTAATCAATGTGCCGCGTGTGCAATGTCGTGGTCTCGTTGCATCGACGTACAATCGAGACTTTGTCGAGAGACGTCACATAATTGCAACTCTAGCTCCTTAGCTCATGGTTGCAGGGTTGGCATGAATTTCGTTCTTATCCACCATGTATCTTAAAGTTCTCCCTTCGCGAACTCGAAATCCGCTTTTCGTCATCATTGCACATAACTGTGCTTTCTCTAAGAGTTGCAAGCTAAATTGCGGCTGTTGCTCACGACCTTCCTTGGTCGTTGGCCATATAAGAATGTAGTCAATAAGTATATGACTTATCCATGTATGGCCTACACGTTCGATTCATGAGGTCCATGAATATTGTCGATGCATGTGTTAAGCCAAATGATACGACAAGGATCTCGTAATGCTCGAAGCAAGTCCTAAAGGTCGTTTTAGGGATATTTCCTCTTGTATTCACAGTGGAGGACCTCTTGTCCTCAAGTTGATCCTTGGCAAAGGATTCTGATTCTCAATTTTCTGCAGTTTATGTAAAGTGGAGACTACCAACTTTCTCCTTGTCTCCTTAACTAAGGATGTTATGTCCTTAATTTCCTCTGTCTAGCAGCTCTTGCAGTTATATCAGAGGTTCATGCTTCGCTGGTGAAGCTAGTTGGTATGGCGTCATCCGTCACTGGTGCTGCTCCTGGCACGCGATTTATCCTGAACTCCTCTCGTCGCTACAGAGAGGCGTTCCTGGCAAGTCTTCCGAAAAGGCTACTGGGACATCTTCCGTCACGGGGATGTTCTCAGGCTCTGCAGTCTACTCAGAGGCGTTTCTATGCCTCTTCGACCAATGAGGGATGTCGTAGATCTACCGCCTTGTAGGGTCTAGCATCCTTGCACCTATTGCAGGAAAGTTGGGTTTCATCATCCGCATGAGGGATGTGTCTGATTTTCTCATATCGAACAACTTTAGCTGTATACTTGGATTTCTGATCCATGCTGACTATCATATTATGACATCGCGAGTCAATGGTAACAGAAGGTTCCGGCCTTCTGAGTCCCTAAATGCAATCCTCAGTTGCTTCAACTGTTTAAACTAGCCTTCTTTATGCCCATTTCTAAGGAATACGGGACGTCTATTTTACTAGGCCAAGCGGTTTCTTAAGTTCTAAGCATGCAAGGTTAAAGTGGATGCCAGTATTAATTAAAAGTAGATGCATTAGGTTGGTTAATAGGGAACGTACCCGTAACCGCATCTGGATCCTGGCATGCTTCACGAGTTTCGATCGTGAAAACCCTTCCTTGCTTGTTTCTTCCTAGGGCAATCTTTCCTAAAGTGCCCTGCTTCACCACATTTGTAGCAGCCTGGTATTCTCTTATTTCTTCCATCGGGGTCCGTCGCCCAACAGGCGTCCTTGCTGTGCCCTTCTTTTCCACACTTTCCACACTTAGGCCTCAGACATCGACCTTCATGGTGAAAATTGCATTCTCCGCACTTCGGTTTAGTCCCCGAGTATATTCTACCACCGGCCTTATTAGTGGCTCCATCAATTCTCCTGTCATGCGGCGGTTTCACCTTCTTTCTTTTGTTTGCTTTAGAGTTTCCGTAGCAGACTCGTGTGCCCACCTTTAGGTTCGAAGACTTCCTTTTCTTATTGCCTGATGACTCCACATGAGTCTCTTTCTTGTTATCCTCAGATTTCGAAAATTTTCCCGCACGTAGAGCTTCTTCAGTAAGAGTGACACTCATATCGATAGCCTCTGCAATGGTTGAGGGCTTTGAGGTAGTAACCATGCTCCTGATCTGAGGTGCAAGTCCCCAAATGAATCGTTCAACCCTTTTGAATTCCGGTTTGACTAAGTAGGGGACGACTCTAGACAAGTCGTGAAATCGCTGGACGTATTCAGGAATCTTCGGTCCGTCCATTTTCAAGTTCCAGAACTCCACCACAATCTTCTGGATTTCAGCCCTAGAACAGTATTTCTTTTCCATCATTTCCTTGAGCTCGTCCCAGCTTAGTGCATAAGCAGCATTCGCACCAAGGGTTTGAACCTGAAGGTTCCACCAGGAGAGTGCGCCATCTACGAATAACCCTGAGATATAAGTAACACTCTGTCGGGGCGAACAGTTACTCATTCTTAGAATGGAGTCAGTCTTTTCTGCCCAACGAACAAATGCAACGGCACCTCCTGTGCCATCAAAATTCAATGGCTTGCAGTCTAGGAACTGTTTATAGGTGCAGCCAGTTGGAGGGTTATTTCCAGTAGTGCCATCGCTGTGCTTAGAGCGGAGGGCTTCATGTCGCGCAATTGCCTGTGAGATGCATTCTTGCAGCTCGGCTTCTGTCCTTGGCAACGTACTGGTGTTTGTGTCTCGCCTGAGCGGCATTCTCTTCTGCCAAAATGGTATGAAGTAGGTTAGACAACATTCCATAATTGTCTATGAGGTACATAGCACCATAAGCCATTATGTAATCACCCAATTCACACGTATATATATAATCAGTGTATAAGTGAGGAAACAGTTATTGAGCCTTCACATAGGCTTGCCAACTTGGCTTATTGTTTGAAATGAACTCGAGGCTACATCGCCTTGGTCATTCAAGTTTCAGTTATTTTCTGCTACATTGGTTTTCTTAGGTCTTTAGCTTTACTGGTGCGTATATTTCCCCTTTGATGGGGTTGTTTGTGTATAGGTGATAGGAAGTGTATCGTCACTGATCCTTCCTGAATGTCATTCCACCTCTCTTGCTTAAACATCGTCTTCACAAACGTCTCGTATGCAGGTAGAAGTGTCAGTCACGAAGTAGGCTAAGACAGGCTTCCTACTTTCTAACGTGCTAAAGCACTGATCTATGTGTTGTTCTACCAGATGAAGGTGAGGACACCTATAGATTAATTTTGTATGGTTTTCATTAGCTCGACCCGCAGAGTCCACCAGGATTTCTGTGTACTACAAGTCGTTATTACGTGGGCCCCCGTAATAATAAATTGTCTTGCACAGTTATCCCAATTTTCTCTCGTCCAAGCAGATGATCAATCAAGGAGGGGACACTATTGTCCTTATACCTCTTGTCATGGAAAGGACCATTGCAGTGGTCCACGCGCTAACACTCATTGTTGTTACGCGCCAATAGGCATGATGATTAGATGAAGTAGGAATAGAGAGAATTCCTAGTAGTTGGAGGGGCACCTTCAAGATGAATACTTCATCTTCCTTTTCTGGTTAAGTGCGTCGTCAATCTTGCTTCACATAAGCCGCAGGGATCTTGTCCCGTTGATTGAGAATTCGATCAAGGTTGCCGCCTCTGCCTCGTCATCATCACCGTAGTTAGGCACCTTCACGACCGAGAGGGAAGAGCAGCCATCTCCTACGGAAGCAAGCTCAGCATCTTGCTTGGTAATCACTCCCAGCCATGAGCTTTGCAAAGGATGCGAGGTCGGTAGCTTCATCGTGCGAGTCACGTATAGTAATAGGAGTCGGAGTCGAAAGTATCTTATTCACGTCAATAATCATTCCGTACACTTATTTGTATGTATGTATATCAATAACATATATGCTACTTAGCATAATCAAGCATTTTAATGCATTATATCACGTATAACTCTCGTTTTTGGGGGGTCATTTTGTTTTTGGCATGTCTAACTCGTGTAGACTATGCTTTGTTTGGCACCTTATTTTAAAGGCATTCCTCACTAATGTCCTTGCCTTGTCACTTTTTGAAAAGTGTCTGACTTGTGGATCTTGGCGCTTTCGTGAATGCAATGAAAACCTTTTTGTAAAATGTTTTCGTGAGAGAACTCTAGTGATTGTAGTCTAGACTCGAGAAAGAATCCTAGTTCACTACAATCGAAGCTCTGATACCAAACTGTCACACCCTGTCTTTTGCGGAAGCGTATGATGTGTGACTAGCTTGTTATCATTGCATTCAATCGTAATAAACAACTACATGATCAAAACGATGTTCATCCATTCATGAAAATTTGAGTATTACAAACACTTGTTATTTAAGTTTTCAAAACACGACCTTTGACAAGGTTACGATTCAACAAAAGTGGATGACATCTAAACTTGTAGTCTACTTCTAGTTATGACACTTGCGCCCAAGATCCATCCTGTCACCTGAAATACATGTAATTTTGGAAAACATCAACATAAAGTTGAGCGAGTTCATGCGTTTTTGTATTTCACATTTTTTTACTTTGTATGAAAACATAATATGTGTCATGTATAGTTCAAGTCTTTCTTGAGTACCCCACGTACTCAAGTATAATTCCCGTTTTCTTGAGTACCCCACGTACTCAATTATCATTCAAGTTTTCTTGTGTACCCCACGTTTTAAATGATTGTTTATACAAGGGCATTAAGGCACGTGAGGACATAAGGAGCATTAGTATATTCTCCTTCAAGGCATGTGAGGACATATGGAGCATTAGTATTTTCTCCTTTAAGGCATGTGAGGACATATGGAGCATTAGTATTTTCTCCTTTAAGGCATGTGAGGACATATGGAGCATTAGTATTTTCTCCTTTAACTGTGTCGATTACCCTCGACTGTGTCGATTAACCTCGACTGTGTCAATTTCCCTTGACTGTGTCGATTAACCTCGACTGTGTCGATTTCCCTCGACTGGGACACCGAAGCACTCAAGTGGTCACATAAGGACCCTGAGTGGGGCTCGGCCGTACCCGTTAGATCTAACCCTCGTCCCTAATTAAGTATTAATGGCATCTCAATATCTAGTTTAAGCTCACATGATCTAGTATTTTCTAGGCTTTTCTTAAAGCTCATCATATTGCACTCACCACGAGTGCTTCTCTTATTCTCAAATCATATTGCACTCGGTTCTCGTTCTCACCAAGAGTGCTTCTTGTATTTTTACCCTTTGTAAAAATTATAATATTTGTAACATGTATTTCACCCCCGAGAGTTATAAAACCAAAAACAGTTAAAGAAAAGGGGGAGCATGAACTCACAACTTTGCGTTCCTGTGCGTCGTAAACTTCACCGGATTTGCTTAATTAACGTCGTAACCTATACGCGTTTTCTTAACGTTAGTCACTAGACTTGCGTCGCACAAGTACAGTCACTCTCTTTTGTATTTGAATCGTTGTGTTAAAAATATTTTATATTTTTAACTAAGTATCCTACTTATATTATTTTCTCAAAAATTAATATAAGTATTTCATGTTTTGCACCTTGCACCCGAATTATGTATCTTGTATGTTGTATGTGTATTTTCATGTTTATACTCCTCATGAGTATTTAGTGTATTTTTAAGTCTTAATACACTAGCACGTATAACACATACTATATACACTTAGCACAAAAGTTGGTGATAAAATAATATATATTTTTCTCTCAAAAATATACATACTTATATCCATTTTTATTCTTGAAGAAATCCTCATTTCTTATCACCAAAAATTAGGGAAACCTTGGTAATACTTTTAAATACCTTTTTAGGGAATAAGTTTCTCAAAAACTTATATTTTTCTAAGTGTCAAAATTTATACAAATTTTGACAGAGTTTCCCCTAAAAATGGAGGTTTCCCATGTTTTCAAAACATGTGTTTATTTTCTTTTAAATCGTCAACAACAATTATCAACAATAATCATCAACAATGATCACTAATTTCTCCATTTCATGAACTTGAATATTTACAAAAATGTGTAGTAACTTACTAGCACATTTAGTAAGTCTTGTTATCTTTAAAAATAAGTTTAATTTCTTAAAAACTTTATTTTTAAAGGATATGAAGTTTCACAATTTCTAGTCGGTTTTTACGAAAATTATTTCTTTGTTAAAACTTTTGTTACACAAGTGTCCACACACTTGTTTGTTCACAAAAACACCTCTAGTTCATGAAAGACCCGACTTAAAATGAGACTTGTGTATATTTTATTTGGTTCTTCCGAAAAACCACTTGTAGATCTTTAGATCTACATGTCTAGAGTCTTATTTTACAAGAAAAATTACTTTTACTCAAGTTCATGTTTCATGAGTGGAAGGGTTCATCATCTTTCACATCTCTAGCACTAACATACTCTAGTAGTATGTTAGTGCTAGAGATGTGAAAGATGATGAACCCTTCCACTCATGAAACATGAACTTGAGTAAAAGTAATTTTTCTTGTAAAATAAGACTCTAGACATGTAGATCTAAAGATCTACAAGTGGTTTTTCGGAAGAACCAAATAAAATATACACAAGTCTCATTTTAAGTCGGGTCTTTCATGAACTAGAGGTGTTTTTGTGAACAAACAAGTGTGTGGACACTTGTGTAACAAAAGTTTTAACAAAGAAATAATTTTCGTAAAAACCGACTAGAAATTGTGAAACTTCATATCCTTTAAAAATAAAGTTTTTAAGAAATTAAACTTATTTTTAAAGATAACAAGACTTACTAAATGTGCTAGTAAGTTACTTCACATTTTTGTAAATATTCAAGTTCATGAAATGGAGAAATTAGTGATCATTGTTGATGATTATTGTTGATAATTGTTGTTGACGATTTAAAAGAAAATAAACACATGTTTTGAAAACATGGGAAACCTCAAATTTTGACACTTAGAAAAATATAAGTTTTTGAGAAACTTATTCCCTAAAAAAGTATTTAAAAGTACTACCAAGGTTTCCCTAATTTTTGGTGATAAGAAATGAGGATTTCTTCAAGAATAAAAATGGATATAAGTATGTATATTTTTGAGAGAAAAATATATATTATTTTATCACCAACTTTTGTGCTAAGTGTATATAGTATGTGTTATACGTGCTAGTGTATTAAGACTTAAAAATACACTAAATACTCATGAGGAGTATAAACATGAAAATACACATACAACATACAAGATACATAATTCGGGTGCAAGGTGCAAAACATGAAATACTTATATTAATTTTTGAGAAAATAATATAAGTAGGATACTTAGTTAAAAATATAAAATATTTTTAACACAACGATTCAAATACAAAAGAGAGTGACTGTACTTGTGCGACGCAAGTCTAGTGACTAACGTTAAGAAAACGCGTATAGGTTACGACGTTAATTAAGCAAATCCGGTGAAGTTTACGACGCACAGGAACGCAAAGTTGTGAGTTCATGCTCCCCCTTTTCTTTAACTGTTTTTGGTTTTATAACTCTCGGGGGTGAAATACATGTTACAAATATTATAATTTTTACAAAGGGTAAAAATACAAGAAGCACTCTTGGTGAGAACGAGAACCGAGTGCAATATGATTTGAGAATAAGAGAAGCACTCGTGGTGAGTGCAATATGATGAGCTTTAAGAAAAGCCTAGAAAATACTAGATCATGTGAGCTTAAACTAGATATTGAGATGCCATTAATACTTAATTAGGGACGAGGGTTAGATCTAACGGGTACGGCCGAGCCCCACTCAGGGTCCTTATGTGACCACTTGAGTGCTTCGGTGTCCCAGTCGAGGGAAATCGACACAGTCGAGGTTAATCGACACAGTCAAGGGAAATTGACACAGTCGAGGTTAATCGACACAGTCGAGGGTAATCGACACAGTTAAAGGAGAAAATACTAATGCTCCATATGTCCTCACATGCCTTAAAGGAGAAAATACTAATGCTCCATATGTCCTCACATGCCTTAAAGGAGAAAATACTAATGCTCCATATGTCCTCACATGCCTTGAAGGAGAATATACTAATGCTCCTTATGTCCTCACGTGCCTTAATGCCCTTGTATAAACAATCATTTAAAACGTGGGGTACACAAGAAAACTTGAATGATAATTGAGTACGTGGGGTACTCAAGAAAACGGGAATTATACTTGAGTACGTGGGGTACTCAAGAAAGACTTGAACTATACATGACACATATTATGTTTTCATACAAAGTAAAAAAATGTGAAATACAAAAACGCATGAACTCGCTCAACTTTATGTTGATGTTTTCCAAAATTACATGTATTTCAGGTGACAGGATGGATCTTGGGCGCAAGTGTCATAACTAGAAGTAGACTACAAGTTTAGATGTCATCCACTTTTGTTGAATCGTAACCTTGTCAAAGGTCGTGTTTTGAAAACTTAAATAACAAGTGTTTGTAATACTCAAATTTTCATGAATGGATGAACATCGTTTTGATCATGTAGTTGTTTATTACGATTGAATGCAATGATAACAAGCTAGTCACACATCATACGCTTCCGCAAAAGACAGGGTGTGACAGTATCTAAGTTTACAAGGCTTGTGATTAATGCTAATAAGACCAAACAATTTTGTATTGTAAAATAGATTAACAATCACAAGGAATTATCATCAACGACTATTTTATATCAGTATTCAAATGATTTGATTACAATACAATTGACTTTACAAACTCCCCCTTAGCCTAATCACACAACAAATCTGTTTGTACAAAAGAGAATGGAATGTGATAAAATAGAACTCTAATAGGTGAGATCTATTTATACTAAGTACAAAAGGTATGTTCATGATTAGCTGACATCACCCTGATAGTGACATCTACATTCCTAATAGAAAATATTCCATAGATGTTAGCAAACATCTGTGGGAATCTAACATTTGATCTAATACACTAAACAACTGTTACAAAGCAAAATATTGTTAAATTGATGAAACCGCTGATCTTCAAACCGCTGTTGCTTCATATCAAACATTTGTTTGGCTTGAACATATGTTTGGTCTTCTTCAATAGATTTTGCTTCAACAGCACTTTGGTCTTTGATCAGTGCTTGGCTCTTTTTCAATAGTGGTTTCCAAGGCTTAAACAAATGTTAGCATGTCTTCAACAAATGTTCTGATTAGTGTTCAAAATTCACTATCTTTGGGAGGAGTCTGGTTTAATCTGCAATATATTTCTTGATCCTATGGTCATGTTTTGGATTTTGAATATCATATGTTCTTTTGTAGGTCCAACAATCTTCACCTAGAATAGATGATGGCAAAACAAAATGTTTATTTGATCAATCTTTATTCCTCATCAACTTCTCTCTGATTTTGGCTTTGAATTACTTCTCAATTCTTTCAAAGAGAGTCATATGAATCCCTTTCAAGTGGAAGGCTCAGTAAGTCTTCTAGATCTTAAAATTTTAGGCTAGAGACAACATTCATATTTGTCTTTTTCACTTCTCTATTAACTTTGACTATAGTTAATTCATGGCTTGTCCTGTTGGATGGCCACTTTAGAATTTTTAAGATAAATGAATTTCATGGGGCAAATTTTATTTGATGAGGTGAGGGAATTTGTTTTCCTAAGACTTGCCTAAGTAGTTCTTCTTTTTTGCTATCTGGATGCCCATACATTAGTTCATTCTTGATCCCTTCTTTCCTTATTTCATCTTCATTTTTCTTTATAATCTTCTATAGACATTTGAGGTAGCTTTTGATAGCTGAGGAGACATTATTTGCAGTGGGACCAGACAACTAAGGGGTATATCCAAGTCTTCATAATATGGCCTTTTTGGGATCTGAGAGATCTTTAGCTCTTAGAGCTTCTTGTAGCTCTCTTTGATTGTTAGCTCATCCTATCTGGCCATTGATTGCATTGAGCCAAATTTGGTTATCACCATCTCCTCTTTCATTCTTCTAAGTTCAAGAGCCTTTTGGCCAACATTCTTTTTTCCTAATTGGGAGGAGTGTGTTTGATATCTGGATTGAGTTTTATCTTCTCAATCCTCATGATTTCATCTAGAAGGGCTTCTATAGTCCAACTAGTGAATTGGGCTCTTGTGGCAGTGTAAGACTTATTTTTCATGATAAAATCCCAGTAATCTTCCCTTAATGATCTTTTGAGCTCAGGGTTGTTTACTGGTCTTTGTGAAGCCTTTTGACTGCATCTTTTTCAAAATCTTCTAATTTGTTCACTTTTGTGAATTCTTCAGATAGGATTTGTTGTGCTTCCTTATGTTGGTGCATGCGTCTGTCGACTTCATCTTGTATCGAGTCTTGTACGTTTGTAAGATAGATCAGGGCACGTAGTACGAGAAATTTGTCAAATATGGGATAGAAGTTAATTTCGCACGAAATTAACATAGAGTAATTTCGCACGAAATCATTTGGTGATTTCGTTTGGACAATTCCGTGCGAAATTAGACTGCCTATATATAGGTGTCTTGTGATTTCGTTTAAAGGGGTTCCAACTTTCCGGTTTTAGTGCCGAACTGCTGTCGAAGTGTCTACTCGCTGTAAATCTTTGTCAAATCAATCAAAAGACAGTTTAAAGTGAATATCTAGCTGAATTGAACTTGATACGTCTGTTTCCGCCTTTCGTATTGAGAAAAACTCTTCTGATCGACTCATTCGGGTCAGAAAACGATCCTACAAGTGGTATCAGAGCTGAGGAAGAAGAGTTCATACCAATTCAGCTGCAAATTCTGATTCCTACACCTTCTTTTTCACATTTAACAAGTTTTCACGGTCAAAATGTCTTGAATTTCACACATTATACGCGCAATAGTGTTTTAATAAATCCTTGAAAGTTTCAGATTTAAAATCGGACAAAAACCTAATCAATTTTGGCAAAAACAGCTCGAGATGATGACATCAGCAGTATTTCGCACGAAATAAGGCTTATTCCGTTTGAGAGGTTCACACGAAATTAGCTATTTCGCACCAAAGTGTAATTTCGCTTGAATATTTCACACGAAATCACATATTTCGTTTGAAAGGGTGTTATTTCGCACGGAATCAGTAATTTCGCTTGAAAGGGTATTTCGCTCCAAAGGGTATTTCGTTTAAAGGAGTAATTTCGTTTGAAAAGACTGTTTTGTGAAAATTGTTACCTAAAACATGGAAGAAGAATTTTATAACGCATTTGCTACTACACCGACTACTCCTGCATCTGTTACTCAGAACTTGAACATGGAAAATGAAACGGGCACCATGCAAAAACCGCCAAAGCTCATGAACAATGAGGAGTATAAAGGGTGGGAAGAACGGTTTGAAAATTGGGTTCAAGCAAATTATTTGGATGCTTGGGAATGTGTTGAAACAAAATATGTTAGACCTTTGAATGATGAAGAAGAGGAGATTGCAATTAAAGATCTAAGTGTTGATGATAGAAAGAAATACAAAAATGAAAAGATGATGATTAGTCTATTGCATCAAGCAGTTAAAGAAGATATCTTGGTCTTACTGCAACACAATGGAAGTGCATACTCAATCTGGAAAGCTTTAAAATCAAAGTTTGTCGGTAGTAAAGAGATGATTAAGAACAAAAAATCACTTTTGAAGAAAGAATTCGATCTATTTCGTGGTTTGAGAACTGAGAGCACCAAACAGATTATTGAAAGATACTACAATCTGTTAGTCCAAATGAAGAGAGTGAGCATCACAAAAGATAATGAAGAATTGATTGAAAAGTTAGATGATGCTTTGCCACATGAAACTTGGGGCACGTATCTCATGATGTTGAGGAACAAGAAAGATTTTAGCAATCTAACACTGAATAAGTTCATTGAAAAGCTTGAAGCTCAAGAGATGGAACAAAGGAAAATCTCAAGAATGAAGGATTTTGACGATGAACAAGATATCAGTCTTTATTACAAAGGAGGTATTAGTGATAAAACAAACATGTCACCAAAGGTTGAGAGTGCATTCAATGCTAAGAGTTCATTAGGAGGGTCATCTAAAGGATCAAACAGCAAAACTGAATTTTCTTCATATCCATCATATGATCCAAACTTTTCAACAACCAAGAATGGAAAGAAGTTACAATGCAACATGGTATTAGATCTTGAAAATGGTCAAAATTACACAGAGGAGGTTGCAAAAGGTCACATGTCTCTGTTGGTGACTGTATTAGAGTCATATGAGAGTTTAGTTGCAGATCGGATCGGGAATCCAATGTTGACAAAAGAGGATTATGATCAGATTGATGCTGAGGAGATGGAATTGATGGATATAAAATGGTGTTTAGCGAGTGTTTTGAGAAGAGCCAAAAAGTTTAAACAAATTACGGGAAGAGATGATTTTCGTGATGCAAATGTTTCTACTTTGGGTTTTGATAAATCTAAAGTTACTTATTTTCGTTGCAGGGAAAAAGGACACTTCAAGAGAGAGTGCACAAATCGAGAAGCAAGTGGAGCTCAAAATCCATTCAACAACAATGACTATTATTGGAAAGCAATTTATCATCAAGTTGCTCAACACCAACAAGAGCCACAAACTGCACATGCCAGGAAGACAATCGAAGAGTCATCAAAGAGAGCCTGTATGGTGAATCAAGAAGATCAAAAATCATCTAAAGGTTTCAGTTGGGACAAATATGTTCCAGCTGGGAGTAAAGCATGTCTGATAAACCAAGATGATGAAAAATTACCAGAAGGTTTTAGCTGGAAAAATTTCAGTTGGGATAACTATGATCCAAACAAAACTCTAAATCACAAAGCTTTTGTTGCTCGAGTTGCTGAAGATAGTGATAATGTGATGATTATTATGCAAAGAAAATGAAAGAGCACTTAAAGTTGATGGAGGAAAGTGACAGTGATGATGGAAAAGTTAAAAAGAAAAAGAAGAAAGTTAAAAAACCAGTTAGTAGTGATGATGAAGAAGTTCGTGTGATAAGAAAAAAGGTCAAAGACATTCCAGTTTTCACAGTTGAAACTGAAGCTGATGCACAAAAGATTCCGGTGATATGTGAGAACTGTGAAGCAGTAAAGAAGCAAAACAGTACATTGATTCATAACATGAACAGATTGAAAGAATCTTATGATGTTCTGAACAAAGCCATGAATCAATACAATCAATCTAGCAGTGAACAAGCTACAGCAACGAAGACACTTCAAGTAGCTTTTATGACAAAGCAGAAAGTGGTCAACAATTACATTGAGAAATGTGCTGTGCTTGAACAGAAATTGGAAACCCAAAGGATTGAAACAGAGAGAGTAAATAGGTTGTTAAAAAATTACTCATGTACTTCTTATGTTATTGATAGGATTTATCCAACTGTTGAAGGCATGAAGGCTTTTGATGAAGATGAAATGTCTGAAGACAAGAGTTCTGAAAAGAAAAAGGATACTGAAATGAAGATTTCTGGTAAGAAACAAAGTGCCAGTTATACAAAGTGTCCACCCCCGCTTGAAAATGGATATTCTCCAAGAAATCCAAATTCAGAAAGAGTCAAAAAGGCAACAAATTTACAATGGGAGTCTGAGTCTACAGAAAATTTGCCAGACAACATAGATGTTACTTTCACATCGTCTGACACTGATCATAAGTCCGAATTAATAAAGAAAGAGGTCGATCAGGTGTTGGATAACGATGACACCGAGGAGTCAAAGTCGGAGTCAAATTCAGAGTCAAAATCTGAAACATCAAGTTCAACAGTCAAAAAGGGCAAACGGGTTTACAATAAAGAGTTCTTGTTATCAAAATCTAATTTGAATGATGAAACATTCAAAGTAGCTTATACTTTGAATGATTCTGACAAATTATATGCTGATGAAGAATTTCCAATAAGAGGTGTTAAAACTGAAATGATAAAAAAAGTTTTTAAACTAACAGAAATTAATATTTCTGAAATAAAAGATGTAAATCTTTCTGAAAAACCTAAAAAGTACACCTCAAGAGATCAACAAAGGTTAAACAAGAAAAAGGGTTACGGTTCTGGTTTAGGTTTTCACAAGAAACCAAACCATAACGGTAATTTCAAAAGGAAAGGTCTTGGATTTATTCCACCGAAAAATCATAAAAATGAAAAAACTTATAAATCAAAAACTGTGTTTGTTTCAGGAATATCATCTGAAGAGGAAAAGGAGCAGTTGTTCAGGAATCAATCAAACAAAGAATTTCTTGCGAAGAAGCAAGAGGAAATGGAGAAAAATGTTGCTCAACAGAAAAAGGAAACGAGAACCTGTTTTCAATGCAAAACAATTGGTCATATTGCCAGGAATTGTTCTAAGGCAATACAAACAAAACAGAGAGTTTATGAAAAACTGAAAGGAAAGATTGTTGAAAATGAACCACCAACCAAACAATTCAAAGTTTTTAAAAATTCAAAGTTTGAGGTTGGTGAATGTTCAAAGAGGTTTTACAAGAGAAAAGAAAATCTTGACAACCAAAAATGGGTTGTTAAGAAATCTGTTGATAGTTCTAGCAATGATTCTGATTCGTCAAAATCAGAGGAGCTATTTTCAGGCGATGAATCTGATTCCACAAAGTCAGAGGGGCCACGTGCTGAGTTAAAATTGGAAACATCAGTACCTGCAATGGATGATGTCAATTTTCCACCATTGAGGGCTGAGAATTTTAAACAAAAAGTTGGTAAAATTGAAATTTCAAATCAATTTTTCTCTGAAAAGAAATAATTTGATATTGAAAAAGCTTTTAACCCCACAGTTCAAAATATTTTGGTAAAATGGTTGATGGGAAGGTCAAAGGGGTAAAGGAATTTTATGAGAAGAAAACAAAGAAACCAGCAGGTAAAGATGGGTCATCCCAGGTTTGTGACTGGGATGGAACCAATTATGATGATTGAAAAAACAGGACTTGCCGGAGCTCCCATGATGGTAAGAGTGGAGCAGGAATCGACATCTTTCTTGAGAAATTCACGTTTGTGATATTTCATCTTACAAGTGGTAAATCAGGGACATTAAGTTGTACTTGATTTTCTACAAGTGGTATTTGCTGATTGAATTTTAAAACTGTTATATTTTTCAAAAGGTTGAAGATGAAAGAACAAGGTGATGAAGATCCCCTAACCTACAAATGGTTTTATGAAATCAACAAAACTTATTTTCCGGAAAAACCATTTGATTAAAACAAACTTAAGTGTTTTGAAATCTCAATGGGAAAATAGTTTGTTGTCAGGGGAAGTTCTGATTGTTTATGCCAACTGGATGGCGAATTGAAGTGATTCGATATCAGTTGTCACGTTACTTGTATAGTTTGTTTTCAAATTTCTTTTAAATGATTTTGCATTTTAGGGGGAGTAAGAAATTTCAGTAAATCAAAAACATTTGAAAATTTGAAACAGCACAAAACTCATTTTTGATTAGAATATATTGAAAAACAACAAAAACATGATAAAATGAAAAAGAGTTTTGTTGAGAAAAGAGGAAATGATAGTACATCAGTGGACTATCACAGCATGCTAAAGAATTGGAAGATCAAAATGTGATAAACGGTCTCACTGATGATGTGCTAGTAGGTTTTTGCACATTTAGTAGATTGTGACGAGATATAAACCTAAATTTCAAACTTGCTTATATCGTGGGGAACATCTCTCGGATATATGGGTAACCCCCGAAATCTTGTTTGAAAGGTCCCTCTTTCTGAGATACTTGGTCTTTATACTCAGTGATATCTGGGGTATTATCCCGGGACTTCTGATTTTGCGGAAGCAATGGCCTAGTCCCCGTATAATACTTTCTGCTTGCTTGAAATATAGCACCGCCCTTAGCATAAAAAATGATGAAACATTGCAAAATGCTAATCATCTACTGTTGAAGAAAAGATTCTCTAAAGGGAACACACCAAAAGTCGAAGCCGGCATCTCTCTGATTTTGCTGAAGCAATAGCCTGAGCTCTCACGGCCCTCGCATTTAACCCTTTACAGATATCATCTAGGTATACTCACCTGTAAGACTGAATATTGGGATCTGGATACGGGAGTATATTCTGAGGTGGGACACGCGAATAAGTTTAAGTGCTTAAAACATTAATCTCGTATCTCGAAACAGTTGAACTTTGTGTGAGAATTTATGTGGATCAGTATACTGACAATCAAAGTGAATCGTTTAGAACTTAAAATGTTTAAAGCTTAACGGTGTTGGTGATGTGTCTCATAAACTGATATATCCTCTTACACAAACTCGAAAAAATATTGTCTGTAAATATTTCTTTACTGTATTTCGTTAAGGTCAAAAAATCCAAAAAGATTTTAAGTGTGTTTTAGCATAAATTGTTGAAAAATTCAAAAAGATTTTCGACAACTGGCGTTGAAGAGCTGATTTTCAAAATTCTAAGTGCTAAGCATGATGAACATAAGGTTTGGGAGAGTTTGTTTGAGATGTTTTGAGATGAAAAAGTGTTTGAAAATGAAAATGTTATTTTTACAAGTGGTTCATCAGTGATTAACATTGTAAAAT
This sequence comes from Helianthus tuberosus, assembly GCA_030545235.1. NCBI lineage: Eukaryota > Viridiplantae > Streptophyta > Magnoliopsida > Asterales > Asteraceae > Helianthus > Helianthus tuberosus. Next base: position 66,450,639 of record CM060441.1, read on the forward strand.
CATTTATTGATTTGTGTATTCAAGTGGTAAGCAGAAAATAAATTTGTCAAATTTTAAATTTGTGAAATTTATTGTGAGGTAGAGATTGTGCAGGTAAGCCAGGTTTAGATTCTGAGCAGGATGTGAGCTAGGTCTTGATCTTGAACCTGTGAAAGCAAGACTACGATCCCAACACAATTCAAGTGGGAGTCTGCTAGCAAAGGGGAGTCTAAAGATAGTAGAGACAGATTTCAGATCCTGTGGCTACAGAGAGCCAGGAAACATTTCTGAACCTGTGAGAAACTTAAAGAATCAAGAGACTTGATCAAGAAGAGCACAGAGCTAGGTTGAGATTCTAGAAGAGAGAGAAGATAAGAGAAAGAAGATTGAGGATACTTTACATTGTTAGATACTTTGGAAGAGTTCGAGAAGACAGATAAAGACTGAAGATTGAAGACTCGACACCGAAGACTTCGTCAACATCCGAGGGGGAGTCTGTTGGTGCATGCGTCTGTCGACTTCGTCTTGTATCGAGTCTTGTACGTTTGTAAGATAGACCAGGGCACGTAGTATGAGAAATTTGTCAAATATGGGATAGAAGTTAATTTCGCACGAAATTAACATAGTGTAATTTCGCACGAAATCATTTGGTGATTTCGTTTGGACAATTCCGTGCGAAATTAGACTGCCTATATATAGGTGTCTTGTGATTTCGTTTAAAGGGGTTCCAACTTTCCGGTTTCAGTGCCGAACTGCTGCCGAAGTGTCTACTCGCTGTAAATCTTTGTCAAATCAACCAAGAGACAATTTAAAGTAAATATCTAGCTGAATTGAACTTGATACGTCTGTTTCCGCCTTTCGTATTGAGAAAAACTCTTCTGATCGACTCATTCGGGTCAGAAAACGATCTTACACTTTATCACTTTTCCTTGCTTCTTTCAGCAGCAATCCTTTCAACCTGTTTGATCTTTAACTCCAAGTACTATTTGACATTGGAAGGCCTTGGATACCTTTTAAGGGATGGAAATGTAAGTTTGCTAGTGTCAGTTGTAGAGTAGAAAGATTGTATTTCTTTTGATACATTTTCTAACTCTAATGGATATAGTAAGGTGATAGATGGGAGTGATGATAGTGGAAGTTTAGTTGATGGTGGTTTGGTTGGTGGAGATGTCATGGTTAGTGCAGTGGTGGTTATGGTAGATGGTTGAGATATCATAAATAATGCTATGGTGGTTGATGTGTGCGAGCGTGTACGGATTTTTTTTTTATATAATTTTTAGTACATTTTACTCTTTTTATCAAGCCTTATATTTATAAAAAACAATATAAACTATCACTCTCTACAACACGTTAGGGCAAGTGCACCCATCGTTGGCATAGTGTAGTGATGGTAAGATACCAAGGTCGTCCAAGGACACAAGAGTTTTTAATGCCGGTTTATCATCAACGTCTAATCGACCCAAATTTTGAGAAAAAAAGTGTTTAACATGTAAAATAAGGAAAGAAACTAAAATAAATAAAAGAAACATATAACAAGAAATAATCACTTGGTTTTGACTCATCTTTTATGTATCCTATGATGATTTCCGCACTTTAGGTTTTTTAAAAGATTATCTTAGTTATAGTGGCATGTCCCTCTTTTGGAGGCAACGCTACCCTCGACCATATTAGTCTGAGTCAACAGGGATTCAGTCCCTCAAGGCCGGATTATTGAAAGAAAATTAAGTAAGTTATTAATGCAAAATGTGGCATGTCCCTCTTTTGGAGGCAACAACGCTACCCTCAGCCATATTGGTCTGAGTCAGCAGGGATACAGTCCCGCAAGGCCGGTTTAACGTTTTAATAGTAGTTTATTTATAAGGGATTACAAGCCGTTCTTACTCCCCCCGATTTGATTTTATCTGCCTCAAGGGAAGTCTTAATAAGCTTGAATCAGGTCCTTGCAGGATCTATACATTGAACGAGGCAAAAACTTTACCCAAACCACCCTTCTAACCCCCTTCCAGGCAGTTAACATGCTTTATATAGACCCTAAAGACACGAATGAGTGAATCAGCAAACCATGAAGAATGATAGAATAAAAATTCACCTTCAATATAAAAAACTAGTTATTAAAGTCATTAATACATACCCAATTAAAAATTGACCAAAGGTTGGAAATCAAAAGTAATACATAAAAGATTTCGTCTTCACCAAGTGATGTAAGAGTTTAGCCAAGCATGACCATAGCTTGACAAAACCTCTTACTATCGATCTTGGATCCCGAGACTACTCTAACTCTAACTAAGGTGGTGGAAGATGATGGTGTTGTGGTGGTGGAAGTGAGAGAAGTGGTTTGCCAAGGGATGATTTACAAGTGAGCCAGGCACCTCTTTTTATAGTTGGAAACAAGAGACTCACATGACCCCGTGTCCTTCACCTTCTATGTCTTCATTTAATGCTCTTGTAAGCTCTTCTTCACACACGGCCTCGTGTGTCAATGGTACGGTCTTGTGGCCCTTGTACTTGTTATACGAATCCAGATATGCAAATCTGAGAGTTGACCATGGCCCGTGCTTAGGTGACACGGCCCCGTGTCCCTTGTCGTTTTCTGTTTGTATTTATCTTTAAGGAATCTTGACTGGGGCATGGCCCCATGCCAGGCGGGCACGACCCCATGTTGGGCTTCTAGATTTTTGCTTTTATTCTTGTGGTGAAGCTTTGAGGGTCGGTATAGTGTGCCAACTTCCTTTCATCGTATTTATGATGGTTTTTATCGTTAATTTGTTCCTTTTATTCGTTTGAGCTTATTTTATCCTGAAAATCAAAAGTAAACAAAGAAACACACTTTTTCCAACATTAGTACCGAGAAGGTTTGTTTTATACCGTATTTATAAAATTTATATGTTACATTTTGTGCATATCAAATACCCCACACTTGAATCTTTGCTTGTCCTCAAGCAAAACTCTTATATAATTGCTTATACTCTCAAATAGAATATGTAGAAGAGAAGTTTTTGGGTCATGTGTATAGATTGTCGGAAATCCAAGTTCTTTATTTATTCTTGTTTTTATTTTATTTATAATCCTATTTGTCATGATTTTCTTTAGAACTTTTAAAGAAAAATACATATTTTTAAGCATAACATATATTATTTTTTTTTAAATTTCATTTAACTATATACATTCACATACCTCGCAACTGGTCACTCAACACTCGGCCAAAATATTTAAGTGAAACGTTCGGTCCCGGTACAGAACTTACTACTACCATAAGCTTGGCAAGAAATCAAACCTTCTCCTTTTTGACTTAATCCTTGTAAATATTAAGAGGACTTTGAAAGTGTAGGCTTTTGGTTAAAGGTAGGGTCGTTTTATTTAAACCGGCTAAATGTGTAAAAAGTCGGTTTTCTTTTGAAAATATTATTTGTAACTTTATGAACTAATTAAGTGCTTTTAAGTAGTAGAATTGCTTATTTATTTCAAGCACTTTAAGAAATAGTATGTTTTTATAAGCCTTAGTCACATATTTTTGCGTTTTTCCAAAAGAACTGATTTTCACTAAAATAAAAGGTGTAAAGAAAAAATATGGTGTTTGGGTGATGGTGTGTTATGGGTTTTGAAATGAAAAGGTTTAGGCTCAAAGGGGTTAACTAGGATAATTTTTGTGTTTTTGTGGGGAGATAAAAATAGAAAATAATGTTGAAACGGAAAAGGGGTTTAAAATCCTAATGCCTCAAATAGAATGTGTAGAAGAGAAGTTTTTTGGGTCATGTGTATAGATTGTCGGAAATCCAAGTTCTTTATTTATTCTTGTTTTTATTTTATTTATAATCCTATTTATCATGATTTTCTTTAGAACTTTTAAAGAAAAATACATATTTTAAGCATAACATATATTATTATTTTTTTAAATTTCATTTAACTATATACATTCACATACCTCGCAACTGGTCACTCAACACTCGGCCAAAATATTTAAGTGAAACGTTCGGTCCCGGTACATAACTTACTACTACCATAAGCTTGGCAAGAAATCAAACCTTCTCCTTTTTGACTTAATCCTTGTAAATATTAAGAGGACTTTGAAAGTGTAGGCTTTTGGTTAAAGGTAGGGTAGTTTTATTTAAACCGGCTAAATGTGTAAAAAGTCGGTTTTCTTTTGAAAATTTTATTTGTAACTTTATGAACTAATTAAGTGCTTTTAAGTAGTAGAATTGCTTATTTATTTCAAGCACTTTAAGAAATAGTATGTTTTTATAAGCCTTAGTCACATATTTTTGCGTTTTTCCAAAAGAACTGATTTTCACTAAAATAAAAGGTGTAAAGAAAAAATATGGTGTTTGGGTGATGGTGTGTTATGGGTTTTGAAATGAAAAGGTTTAGGCTCAAAGGGGTTAACTAGGATAATTTTTGTGTTTTTGTGGGGAGATAAAAATAGAAAATAATGTTGAAACGGAAAAGGGGTTTAAAATCCTAATGCCTCAAATAGAATGTGTAGAAGAGAAGTTTTTGGGTCATGTGTATAGATTGTCAGAAATCCAAGTTCTTTATTTATTCTTGTTTTTATTTTATTTATAATCCTATTTATCATGATTTTCTTTAGAACTTTTAAAGAAAAATACATATTTTTAAGCATAACATATATTATTTTTTTTTAAATTTCATTTAACTATATACATTCACATACCTCGCAACTGGTCACTCAACACTCAGCCAAAATATTTAAGTGAAACGTTCGGTCCCGGTACAGAACTTACTACTACCATAAGCTTGGCAAGAAATCAAACCTTCTCCTTTTTGACTTAATCCTTGTAAATATTAAGAGGACTTTGAAAGTGTAGGCTTTTGGTTAAAGGTAGGGTAGTTTTATTTAAACCGGCTAAATGTGTAAAAAGTCGGTTTTCTTTTGAAAATTTTATTTGTAACTTTATGAACTAATTAAGTGCTTTTAAGTAGTAGAATTGCTTATTTATTTCAAGCACTTTAAGAAATAGTATGTTTTTATAAGCCTTAGTCACATATTTTTGCGTTTTTCCAAAAGAACTGATTTTCACTAAAATAAAAGGTGTAAAGAAAAAATATGGTGTTTGGGTGATGGTGTGTTATGGGTTTTGAAATGAAAAGGTTTAGGCTCAAAGGGGTTAACTAGGATAATTTTTGTGTTTTTGTGGGGAGATAAAAATAGAAAATAATGTTGAAACGGAAAAGGGGTTTAAAATCCTAATGCCTCAAATAGAATGTGTAGAAGAGAAGTTTTTGGGTCATGTGTATAGATTGTCAGAAATCCAAGTTCTTTATTTATTCTTGTTTTTATTTTATTTATAATCCTATTTATCATGATTTTCTTTAGAACTTTTAAAGAAAAATACATATTTTTAAGCATAACATATATTATTTTTTTTTTTAAATTTCATTTAACTATATACATTCACATACCTCGCAACTGGTCACTCAACACTCAGCCAAAATATTTAAGTGAAACGTTCGGTCCCGGTACAGAACTTACTACTACCATAAGCTTGGCAAGAAATCAAACCTTCTCCTTTTTGACTTAATCCTTGTAAATATTAAGAGGACTTTGAAAGTGTAGGCTTTTGGTTAAAGGTAGGGTAGTTTTATTTAAACCGGCTAAATGTGTAAAAAGTCGGTTTTCTTTTGAAAATTTTATTTGTAACTTTATGAACTAATTAAGTGCTTTTAAGTAGTAGAATTGCTTATTTATTTCAAGCACTTTAAGAAATAGTATGTTTTTATAAGCCTTAGTCACATATTTTTGCGTTTTTCCAAAAGAACTGATTTTCACTAAAATAAAAGGTGTAAAGAAAAAATATGGTGTTTGGGTGATGGTGTGTTATGGGTTTTGAAATGAAAAGGTTTAGGCTCAAAGGGGTTAACTAGGATAATTTTTGTGTTTTTGTGGGGAGATAAAAATAGAAAATAATGTTGAAACGGAAAAGGGGTTTAAAATCCTAATGCCTCAAATAGAATGTGTAGAAGAGAAGTTTTTGGGTCATGTGTATAGATTGTCAGAAATCCAAGTTCTTTATTTATTCTTGTTTTTATTTTATTTATAATCCTATTTATCATGATTTTCTTTAGAACTTTTAAAGAAAAATACATATTTTTAAGCATAACATATATTATTTTTTTTTTAAATTTCATTTAACTATATACATTCACATACCTCGCAACTGGTCACTCAACACTCAGCCAAAATATTTAAGTGAAACGTTCGGTCCCGGTACAGAACTTACTACTACCATAAGCTTGGCAAGAAATCAAACCTTCTCCTTTTTGACTTAATCCTTGTAAATATTAAGAGGACTTTGAAAGTGTAGGCTTTTGGTTAAAGGTAGGGTAGTTTTATTTAAACCGGCTAAATGTGTAAAAAGTCGGTTTTCTTTTGAAAATTTTATTTGTAACTTTATGAACTAATTAAGTGCTTTTAAGTAGTAGAATTGCTTATTTATTTCAAGCACTTTAAGAAATAGTATGTTTTTATAAGCCTTAGTCACATATTTTTGCGTTTTTCCAAAAGAACTGATTTTCACTAAAATAAAAGGTGTAAAGAAAAAATATGGTGTTTGGGTGATGGTGTGTTATGGGTTTTGAAATGAAAAGATTTAGGCTTAAAGGGGTTAACTAGGATAATTTTTGTGTTTTTGTGCGGAGATAAAAATAGAAAATAATGTTGAAACGGAAAAGGGGTTTAAAATCCTAATGCCTCAATCATATACTTGCTTGGATTAACAAGTAAGGACCGAGAATGTATTGTTTTGTCAAGTTCTAGATTTGTAGGAGCCGTACGGGCTATTCACGCAAGAAATGAAGAATGAGCATTTAGTATAGATATGGTACTGGATGCTCGTTAAAGGCTCAAAACTCACAAGTTTGTGGGAAAAGGGTAAAAATGTGAAAGTATATATACAATCAAATTTAAAAAATTTGTCATGCCCTTTTTTATAAATTTTTCTTGTATGGTTAATTTTTTATCATGGCGTTATCGGTTATAAATATTTATAAAAACTTGAACTTTTTTAGAACTTGATTTCTTAACTTAAACTATAAACAAGAGAAAGCAAAATACAAAGAAAGTTTTGAAAAAGATTTGGGGTGTTTTAGCGGTTCCAAGTAGAGTTTTGTGTAAGGCTCGTTTTTAGGACAAACAATTTTTAAGTTTCTCTCCCCCAACCCCACAAACACATTTAAATTACACATTGTCCTCAATGTGTCCAAAATAGGTTAGATTGATTTAATATGTAAAACGTGTAATAAAAACAACAAATTTTTCATAAAACAGACACTGGGCACGGGGCGTGTCACTGAGGCACAGCCCCGTGTAACAGTGCCAATATCAGAAAACTTACAGAAGCTGGACACGGGGGCGTGTCGAAGGGACACGGCCCCGTGTGGCAAGTCTGGAAAGAAAAAGTTACTGTGACAAGGAGGTACAGGGCGTGTCAAAGGGACATGGCCCCATGTAAAGCTTTTGTTTCTGGCTTCCTGTTTCGGGTCTGGGGAGTTGTATGCTTGGTGGATCCAAGCATCCCAAGGTACCTGTATACTTATTCACACCACAACAACACAATATAACGAGAAAAAAAAAATCCTATGTTATGAAAGTTTAAATGTTTTCATCCACCATCACAACCACATAAAAAGAAAATAAAAAGTACGAAAAAAGTAAATTGTTCAACATGTAAATTGTTCAACGGGTCGCAGCCCGCACATAACCATCACCACCATCAAAAAGAGAGATAAAAGATTTAACCTTTATGTCTCCACCACACCATCTTCATCGCCAAAGCCCTCTAATCCGACTCCATATCCTCGCCTTACTCCTCGTCCTCCTAATACGCCATGTGCTCCCGCATGTATGAGATGTCCGCTCGCATGCTGTTAATGCTTCTCTCCATGCCTCCGACACGGGTGTTTGTGCGTTCCGGCTCACGTGAAGCGTTTCCTACATAATGTTATTTAAATTGTGCATGTTAGGGAAATCGCTTTCTCTTTGTGAGGAGGATCAGGGGCAAACCCATAAGAGTAACGTGGAGGACGGTTTGGGTCATCCTCAATGGCGAGGACTTGGTCTGAGTCGTTTGGGCTCCAAATGTTGCCCTTGTTAACCTTAAAGCGTATCAGACCATTGTTGCAGTCGGCGATGAGGTTGAGACTTCGGTAGAGGCTAACATCGACTTGGGTTACTCCAACACCCTTGGTAACGCGGTGTGGGGTGGGTGTGGCATAGGCCTTAGAGACCCGGGCAATCCAACCTCCAAAGAATTTGGGCGTGGGATATGCAGCCTTTGCGGTGGTGGCCATATTCTTGAGGCGCATGTAGGCGACATTCAGGGGTTGTCGGTTCAGGATGTATTGTATAAGCAAGTTAGCTCCTGAAGGTTCACGACACCCCCACTATCTTTTCTCTGGCACAAGGTACGCTCAGGACCTGATGTTTGTAGCGGATGTCTCTGATTTTGGTGCTCTGGGTGGAGATTGGGTTGTAAATCCCTTCCCCGATCTGTACAAAAAGTATTCCGTGTGTTGTGGGGCATGTCTATGATGCTGTCGGTGAAGATTGATTCCCCAATTTCCTCCTCGGTGTAGATTCCCACATCCACACCAAATTTTGCCACCAAGACTCCAAACCAAGAACCCCCACAACGAAAAGTCACCGCTTCGTTGTTAAACATGTCGTCGATGTCCTTCTTGGGGCTTAAACTACTTAATAAATTGTGGTTGAATTCATAAATAGACTGCAACGGTGCCTCCAAAAAGACATGCAATGGTCCCATCACCAAACTGTCGTACCTTTCTCTCTGCCCCACACTTTCCAAAGTATCGTAACACACTTGCCGAGGCGGTTCCTCGGTCCTAGCCTTTAGGATTTCCATGCGTTTTGCACAATTGTGTGCTCGGTGTTGAACCTCAACCATTTATGTGGTGCCATTGTCTGCAAAGAACAAGTATTAAATAGTTAGGTGCGATAAATTGTGCGAAAAACTGAAAAACAGGAGGTTGGCACGACACCGTGTCGAAGGGATATGACCCCGTGCTGCAGATTTTTAGGAGACACTACCCCGTGCCAGCAGAGGCATGGCCCCATGTTCAGTCACTGTTTTGGCCAAAAACTGACTTTTTCAAGCCAGTTTCGAAAAGTCCAAAATTTTTGGTCCCCCATGTTCGGTATACCCCAAAAATTAAACCCCAAGCATTAATTTTTACTTACCAACCCATTTCCATTTCCGATTTTGAGTATTTTCGTCAAGAACAATGGTTTTGTAAAAACTGGTTGAAAGTTTCGATTTTTCTATAATGGTTGTATGATGTACATGTTAAAACACTACTACTAACTACCAACAACAAGATCTAGGAAATTTTTTTTGAACCGACACGGGTCTAGTTCAAAAACCCTAGATTTTTCCCCAAATCTTGTTGTTATTAAACATGCAAAATACGAATCTAACTAATCTAACTATTAGTAACATACCTTGCGAGTAAACCATGGAAGAAGATGGTCAAAAAGTGCCAGGAGCCGCAGGGAACCGAGAGTTGCAGAGAAACGGGTCGTGTGTGTTATGAGAAAGAAACTATGAAGAGAAGGGTTTTAACCCGTCTGCAGATAGGCACGACCCTGTGTCTAAGAGATATGGCCCCGTGTCTTTTGTTATTTTGAAAGTTTTTTATTTGTGTGCGTCCTTTCTCTGGCCACTTGGTTACTTTTGCTTAACTTACCTGATTTGTAGACTTTTTGGTTGTTGTCTTCCAAAGCGTACCTACAAGATGGATTATTGAAATAAAACAAATATATACATCTATTGTTACCATGTCCCCGTCACTTATATATTTCTTCCAAGGTCATCTCTGTTCCTTCGTCCTCGAGAAATCCTTCATTGAATTTAAGCCTTTTTTTATTAACTTTGAACGGTTCTCCATTTGGAGAGTTAATATCTATAGCACCATGGGGGTAAACTTTTGTGATGGTAAAAGGTCCGGACCATCTAGACTTGAGTTTTCTAGGAAAAAGACGCAACCTTAAGTTAAAGAGTAGTACTTGATCTCCTTCCCTGAAGTCTATACGTTCGCTTATATATTTATCATGTATTCGTTTTGAGCGTTCCTTATAAATTTTAGAGTTGGAATATTCTTGTATTCTTAATTCGTCTAACCATTTAACTGGTAAAAGCGATCTTTTCCTGACGTTTCTAGGTCTAAGTTTACGTTTTTAATGCCCAATATACTTTTTGTTCAATTTCTACTGGGAGATGACAATTTTTTTCTATAGACTAGCATATATGGAGTCGTACCTATTGGTGTTTTGTATACTGTTTGAAACGCCCATAAAGCGTCGTCTATTTTATCTGACCATTCTTTTCGATTTTGACCCCCAATTTTTTCTAGGATTCTTTTTAGACCTCGATTAGTTACTTAAGCTTGACCATTGGTTTGAGGATGATAAGCGGTCGAGAGATGATGACAAACCCCATATCATGTTAGAGTTTTTTTCCATTTTTAGATTGCAAAAATGGGTGCCTCTATCACTGATGATGGCTTTTTGGAGTTCCAAAACGTGAGAATAGCCTTATGGGGAATTTTACTACTACTCTCCTGTCATTGGTGGGGAGAGCTTCAGGTTCAGCTCATTTATAAACGTAGTCGACTGCCACTATAATGTATTTGTTTCCTCTCGAAGATGGAAACGGTCCCATAAAGTCCAAACTCCAAACATCAAAGATTTCACAAATAAGAATGTTGTTTTGTGGCATTTCTTTTCTTTGTGATATGTGACCTGCCTGTTGGCATGCAAAACACGTTTTTATCAACACATAAGCATCTTTATGTATTGTTGGCCAGTAAAATCCTGCGTCGTATACCTTTCGTGCGGTGCTGGCTATTCCGTGGTGTCCACCACATGGTCCTTCACGACAATGGCGAAGAATTTGTCTTGCTTCACGACCATGGACGAAACATCAAAGGAGTTGATCGGCACATATTCGGAAAAGATATGGATATTCCTGAAAATAATGTTTAAGAATCAGCGAGGAATTTGTTTTGCCGATGAAAGGTTAACCCTTTGACAATAGTGCCACTAGCTAAGTAGTTAGCATAGTCAGCGTACCAAGGTTCTTCTCGATATTCCACCATTTCTAAGGATTCTATGGGGAATTTCTCACTGATGAGATCTTCTCGAGTTCCTTCCCAAGCAGGGTCTTCAAGACGAGATAGGGTCAACAACTGTGTTTTCTACTCCTCTTTTGTCTTTTATTTCTGTATCAAACTCTTGAAGGAGAATGATCCATCTTATGAGACGTGGTTTCGCGTCTTATTTTTTGAAAAGGTATCGAATGACAACGTGGTTGGTATAAACTATAGATTTTGAGAGCACGAGATACAAACGAAATTTATCAAATGCAAATACTACAGCTAGTAATTCTTTTTCAGTGGTTATGTAATTTTCTTGAGCATCGTTAAGAGTTTTACTAGCATAATAAATGGGGTGAATGTTTTTCTTTTCATTGTCCTAAGACTGTTCCAACTGCAAAATTGCTTGCATCGCACATGATTTCAAATGGTAGCTTCCAGTCTAGCGCGATCATGATTGGTGCCTTGACAAGCATATCCTTAAGGGCAAGAAATGTTGTCGTGCAATCCTCGTCAAAGATGAATGGCGCATCTTTTTCGAGTAGCTTTATTAGAGGTCGATAGATTTTAGAAAAGTCTTTGATAAATCGCCTATAAAATCCGATATGTACTAGGAATCTTCGAATGGCACAAACGGATGATGGAGGAGGTAGTCGTGAAATAGTATCGATTTTTGCGCGGTCGACTTCCATTCTTGCATTTGAGATTTTGTGACCGAGTACTATTCCTTCTGTGACCATGAAATGACTTTTTCCCAATTAAGGGCGAGGTTAGTCTCTTCACATCTAGCTAACATTCACTCAAGGTTATCGAGGCATTGGTCAAATGAATCGCCAAAATTAGAGAAATTATCCTTGAAAACTTCCATGGTTTTTTATATCATGTCGTGAAAAATGGCTACCGTACATCGTTGAAACGTTGCTGGTGCATTACATAGACCAAATGGCATGCGTCGATATGCAAAGGTTCCGTAGGGATAAGTGAAAGTGGTTTTTTCTTGGTCTTCTGGGGCAATGGGAATCTGAAAGTACCTCGTGAATCCATCAAGAAAACAATAAAATTTATGACCGAACAATCGCTCTAGCATTTGATAAATGAAGGTTAAAGGAAAATGGTCTTTTTGTGTGGCTTCATTGAGTTTTCTATGGTCGATACAAACTCCTCATCCGGTGATGGTTCTTGTTGGTATAAACTCATTTTTTTCGTTGGTTACAACTGTCATTCCACCTTTTTTCGGTACGACTTGGACAGGATTTACCCATGGACTATCGGAGATAGGATAGATAAGATCGACTGACGTCTAAGAGTTTTATTACTTCTTTTTTTACTACTTCTTGAACATTGGGATTAACGCGTCTTTGTGATTGGATTACCGCTTTGTAGTCATCTTCCGTTAAAATTTTATGTGTACACATGGAAAGACTTATTCCTTTTATATCTATTAATTTCCACGCAATCGCCGTTTTATGTATTTAAAGTAGATTTAATAATTTTTCATTTTTGTGAGAATGGAGATAAGAAGAAATGATGACGGGAAGTTTACCTTTATTATCTAAGAAAGCGTATTCTAAGCCTTTTGGAAGCTCTTTAAGTTCTAAAGAAGGTGGATATTCAATAGATGGCTTAGTTTTCGGTTTGTCATCGTGGTCGATGGACGAAATGCTTTGGTTGGTAGCTACTTCCTCTTCATTGAATTGGTCATTTGGTTTTTCCGTATCAGGTGGCTCAACGTCATCTTCTTACAAGGGGTCGTCATTGCTGATTGGGTACTTCATTGCATTATTTAAGTTAAAAGTTCATTTGTTGGCCCCAAGTTTTGTGGGAAGATCTTGATTTTTGTGTTTAATCAAAGCTTGATGGGTTTTTAGAAAAGGTGGTCCCAACACGAGCGGAACATCATCTAAGATGACAAAATCGGTTGGCACAATCGTTTGATTTGTTTGAATGAGAACATCCGCAACCACTCCCGTAGCATTTTTATTTTTTTGATTAGCCATAAAGATCGGAAGTTTAATTGGAAGAAAATCACCAATACCTATTCTTTCAAAAATGTAGCTTGGCATTATATTAACACAAAGATCATTATTAATTGAAATGTTACTAATATAGATGTTTTGAATAAAACATGTTACCGGCTTTTTGTTTGATTCATTTTGATCATCTTGTATTAGCGAAGTTTGATCTTTAGTTAGTTTAATACATTTTATTTCTTTAAGGTTAGGACTAGTGTTTAACTCTTTTAAGAAGTTAGCATGAGATGGAACCAAACTATGATTTTCAAAAGAAGGTTGTAAGATCTGTATTTCTTGGAGGTCCTTTTGTTCCTCCTCGAAATTTACCTTTGAGAACTTACCTTTCAAATGGCTTGGTTCGGGTTTCTCATGTGTTAAGTCTTCTTCGAGTAGTTCTTCCTTCGTTGGCTCTTGAGGTTTTACCTCTTCTACTATTACCTCTTTTGTACAAATGGCTTCTTCTCGTGCACGGGATTGTTTGATCAAGAACTCTAAGTTCTTGAGACTTTGTATGAGACTTTCGGCTTCGGGAACTATTGTGGATGGTGTCTCGTATGTTGCAAATGCTGAAGTGTCCCAATCAAAGTTTGATTTTGGAAGCTTAAACCTTGGTTCCTCATATGTTGTGTATAAGGTTGATGGTTGAAAGAGGTAGCAATTTTGTACCGAGTGAGATTCACCACAATAGGTACAATATGGTTCCTCATAATCATTATAACCATAGTAATCATAATCTCCAAGGTAATTATCCATTGTTTAGATAGTATTTAGAAGATTACGGCTTTCAAAAATAAAAAATTTTGTGAACACAGAAGGTTTACACTGCCCTGTCTCCTATGAACACGGCCCCGTGCCTCAGGCTGTGTTTAATTCGGTACTTCACGTTTTTGACACGGTCCCGTGTCGAATGAAACACGGCCCTTGTGAGCCTTCTGTAGAAAATTTTTCAGCTACTGTAGTCAAGACACAGCCCCGTGTTAATGCAGCACGACTCTGTGTTAAGCTACTGTAATTGTTTTTTTTTTTTTGAAAAACGTAAAGCAATTTGAACAGAAAACTAGAAAAATAGGATTAGGTCGTTGATTTTAAGCTTTCTTAAAATCCTTGTTTCCCCGACAACGGCGCAAAAAACTTGTCGTGTGCGAGCGTGTACGGATTTTTTGATATAATTTTTAGTACTTTTAACTCTTTTTATCAAGCTTTATATTTAATAAATACGATATAAACTATCACTCTTTACAACACGTTAGGGCAAATCCACCCATCGTTGGCGTAGTGTAGTGATGGTAAGATACCGAGGTCGTACAAAGACACAGGAGCTTTTAATACCGTTTTATCGTCAATGTCTAATCGACCCAAATCTTGATAAAAAGGTTCTTAACATGTAAAATAAAGAAAGAAACTAAAACAAATAAAAGAAACAAGTAACAAGAAAGAATCACTTGGTTCCGACTCATCTTTTATCTATCATTTGATGATTTCCGCACTTTGGGTTTTTTAAGAAACTATCTTAGTTGTAGTTGTCACACCCTGGCTTTGCGGAAGCGTGGGTTTATTTTGGTGTGACTTCTTAATACCATAGCATAATCACAACAATGCTATATGATAATAAAACCATGATGTTCACCCATTCATTCAAATTTAAAAAGTAAAATACGACAACATTGTTTTAAAGTCGACACATGCAACGAATTACAACCATAACATAATTAGAACTTGTTCATGAGACACAACCAAAAGACATGAATGAAAACACAGTTTAAGACTTGTGACCCGTCCAGGCAAAGATCACACTTCCTAAACTCGGATGACACCATTATTCTTACGCAGCTTGACAACATCGCATACCCTGCCAGATCCCTTAATTTCCTGAAATACATGTAAGTTGAAAAATCAACATAAAGTTGAGCGAGTTCATGTAAAAGTGAGTATGTAAAACCTTTGTAATATGTTTGTATGTATGAAAATCCCTAGTATGTAGCAAATAAGGAAAAAGAGATCACCATTGGGTTGCAAAGCCAATGATATGTGTGAAGTGTTGTAGGAAGACTCAAACCTAGCAGATTTTTGCGTCGGGCTCAAAGTCACCCCGAGGTCCGTACAGTGGGCCTGGAGTTGGGCTCGCTACACCCAGATAGATCTACCGCTAATGACCCTCGGTCCTACCATGAGGATTAATGGCCTCAGTTACACGCCTACCCACTCACATGATCTAAGTAGTAAACCCTCCTTAAGCTAACCATACCATGTATAAAAGTATCAGTAATCACTGTAACATGTATTCCACCCCCGAAGTATAAAAACTGAAAACAGTTAAGAGAAAAGGGGGACATGAACTCACTGAAGTGCGTCTCAAAATAGTCAATCCCCAACTCTATCTGCTGCGTGACGACTGTAACAACTCTCATCAAAAGTCATATTTATTAAATTAATCTGACCAATAGGAAACCCTAATTGAGACACCCAAGTGATTCTGCGCAAACCCTAAAATTTCCAGAACAATCAGAAATAGGATCAGGGCCCCTAAAACTCAGAGGGGGGTAAACCCTAGTCACGATTATCTAAATAAAACTTTGTCAAAATTTCAATTTCGAATTCTGTCAAGTCAGCAGGCCTAGTCCCAAACGTGGCAACCCTATGACCATTAGGTGTCCCTTGCGCACCGTAAGGGTTAGAGTGTTACGGTGCGCAAGGGGTGACAAATTTTGGGTATAAATAGAGGGTCGTGGGACTTGATTTCTGGAATTTGAGCGACGAACCAATTCGTAATACGCTCCGAGATAAGCTCTGTTTACCACAATTAACACACACGGATCACTAATCGACGCCGCAATAAGGGTATTAACTCGATCGCTATTACGATTCATTTTCCGATTGATCAATGTACTCAATGGATGTTTAAGTGCTGCCCACATTAGGGTGATGCTTTGTCATTAGTCGTTAATTCGATGGATGTTTAAGCATAGCACTTTGTCATTCGTTGTGAGGGTTGATCTCGTGAGTTATCGTAAATGCTGTAATGATTACTAACCCAGAATTGTGTGCCTGTTATTAAATTTAGGTTAAAAGGCTAATCAGTAGGCTAAACTCTGCTCAAATTAAATCTGCAATGTGAGTCATTCTCTTTTTATCAACTATTTTACAATACCTCAAATTATTTTCAAAAGTTATAATTACAGGGACTAAGTCGTGGATATCTTGAATTACTGGCTAGTGGGGTATTGTGCACATTACTAATTTTCTCCCAGTTAGGTTCATTGACCTACTAGGGATAATCATCACTATTTAGGTTCATTGATCTAATAGTGGTATGACCATCGTCACTATTGTGACTTCTCACCATTGTGACAGAGCGCCAGATAAAAATAAGATAAAAGCCATTGTAATCGCTCTTATGCTGTAATTAATAACTATGCATTATTTTATGTAACTAGAATGATTCACTCAGTATTTCCCGCTGACAAAACCTTTTTCAAACATGTTTCAGGTGATCTGTTATGATCCAGGAAAAGTGTCGTGAAGCACTACAAGCTTAAGAAAGTGGCTCAAGATAAAATAAAGAAACATGTTTTGTAAAATAAAAGGTTTCTTCGTGAAATCAAATGATTGTAAATTACCGGGGTTTTATCCCGAGTTGTGAAATAAAATAATCGGGAAATATTTCAGTTTTAAAAAGATCCTGATAATAAACTTCCGCTGTTAAACTCAATTAATTAAATACCACGGGATTTCTGTCCCGCGGCTCCTGAAACGGGTCAAACCGGGTCGGGGGCCGTGACAGAAAAAGGTGGTATCAGAGCCACTGATCGAGCCACTGATTTAAGCCAATTAAGTATTTAGAAAATACTTAATTTTTATTAATTGCTATTTTGTGATTATGTGTTTTATTATCTGACTAATTTTACAGTATGGGCAGATCTTTATATGCTAACCACTGTAGCAGTAAATACAAATCTTTAAATATTTTGATTCAAGTTTTAGCATCCTTATTAAATATAAACCAGAAACCTGATTCAGTAAATAAATAAATTTACAAATAAAACTTAGTGTGTTTTAATTTTCAGTTGTTTTGGTAGTTATCCAGTATGAAATAATATTTAAAAGTTTTTCTATAAAATTTTGTTTTGATTTTTTTACTTAGTAATTGTGTGTATTTTGCTAAACAGCATGAGTGACTTCTTTGACGCTCTTCAGAATTTAAATTTCTATCCAGTAAGAATAGAGGTTTCCAGAGATTTCAATAGGTATATACCAGACATAGAAGAACCCATAGAATTCAACGCTTTACCTCTCGAGAAACTCAAGCCTAAGAAAATGGAAATTGGGGAAAGCTCAAGGCAAATTGAGGGGTTACCATCTCAGGAAGAGGTAGATTTTATAATGGCAAGCTATAAGACTATTAAGCCTATTAATGAAAATAATTTTATTCATTCTCTTGAAACACAACTACCAATGAACTTAGAACCAGCTATTCCAAAACCTTTAATCCACTCGCAAATAGATGAATGGTTGACTAATGAAATACAGTTACAAAACAATCCCTATAAGCTTTTTCTCAGTTAAATCCAGAACCTTTACCAAATCCACCAATGAGTAACGAGAATATGGCTGAACTCCATCATTTTGGTGAAGAACTAATGGATGCTGGGAATAGGATCCAAGAGATTGGGGGACAGATCTCCTGGAAATACAATGAGAGGGAACGCCGTTACTAGAATATCATCTGACAAAGGATAGGGGATTTATGAAACTGTGATTGTGTAATAGTAATAGTAAAATCAGTATGTGTAAAATAAAATAATAAAACAGGTGTATATAGAAGCATGATATAATCTATAAAACAAATAAAATTTTAGAAAATTTACAATTTTGTTTGTATATTCGTTTACATGATTATGTGCAATTAATTGTGACATTGGATTATTTCTTTATACTAATTATTTATCTATAAATTAGATATCAGATGGAAAACGCTAATAATGAACCAGTTAATGAAGTTAATCAATCTGAGCAACAACCGGGGGATCAATTTATGACTAGACAGGATATAGAAAATATAGTTGCTCAAGGGATAGCTAACGCTATTCCAGCAAAAGTTGCTCAAGGGATAGCCAACGCTATTCCAGCAATCGTTGCTGCTGTTAAAAATCCAATCGAACCACAACAAATCGTTCCTAGCAAACGTATTTCTGAAGATAACTTCAGTAATAGCATAAACGGAGGCAATGATCATGTTAATCATGATAATGAACCACGGCAAGCTCCGCTCCCTAAGAAAATGAAAGCTGCAACGCCTGGTTGCACTTACAAAGAATTTCTTGCTTGTAAACCCACTGAGTTTGCAGGCAATGAAGGAGCTACTGCGGCACTGCGTTGGTTAGAGAAAACCGAGGCAGTAATTGCCATAAGTAAATGTGCTCAGGATGATCAGGTCATGTACGCGTCAAACCTTTTCAAAGAAGTGGCGCTAGAATGGTGGAATACGGTGTTACAAGCAAAAGGAAGAAGGATGGCATATGCTATGAACTGGGAAGAATTTAAGAGCTTTGTAGAAAGAAAATTCTGTCCCAAATATGAAAAAGATCAAATGGCAAATAAGTTTCTAACCCACCGGATGGTGGATGTAGATTGTCGAGGGTATACTTTGACATTCTTCGAGTATGCTCGAGTGGTACCAACCCTGGCTTCGCCAGAGCCGGTACTTATTTCTCGTTATATTTGGGGATTGATTTCCGAAATCCGTAATATCGTCAAGGCTGCGAAACCTCGCACAATTGATGATGCGGTGGAATTAGCCAATACTCTGACTAACGAACTAGTACGGACAAGAGAAGAAAATAGAAGGAAGGAAGTAGCCCAAAAGATTACCCAAGGATTCCGTCCGGGTAACCATAACAATTTCAAGAAAGGAGGGAATGGGCAATCTTCTACTAGCCCATTTTGCAATTTTTGCAAAAGGAAGCATTTTGGAAGATGCAAAGGATATTGCAATTTTTGCAAAATTCCTGGGCATCAAGAAGAAGACTGCAGGAGGAAGAAATTTTCAGTCTGCTACAACTGTGGAGAAGCTGGACATCTTAGGCCAGATTGTCCAAAACTGAATAAACCATCTGATAATAAAGCTAAACATGCAGAAGGAGCAAAAAGAAATGTAAGAGCCTTCCAACTGACTGCTCAGGAAGCAGAGCTCATTCCAGATGTGATAGCTGGTACATTTTTAGTTCACAACGTTTACACAAAAGTATTATTTAACTCTGGTGCAAACCAAAGTTTTATAAATACTTCATTTTGTCAAACTCTTAACTTACCTTTAACCAGCATTAGGCAAACTTCTACAGTAGAAACGGCAGATGGGAATTCAGTTAAAATAAATAAGGTTCTAATAGAACTTTTAAGTCATAAATTTTCTACAACCCCATTATCTATGAAATTAGTTGAAGTTGATGTTGTGTTAGGAATTGATTGGTTAGTAAATAACCATGCTCAAATTATCTGTGATAAGAATTCCATAGAAATTTGTGCACCCACTGGAGAAGTAATAATGATTACAGGAGATAAGCCATTTAAACCCATAAAGTTCATATCAGTAATAAAAGTTGCTAATTACGAACGAAAGCAAGGAATAGTATATATGATTTCAGTAATCATTAATACTAAAGATAAAGAACTTAAGGAAATTTCTGTAGTTTCAGAATATCCAGAAGAATTACCAGGATTACCACCAGATAGGAAAGTAGAATTTAGGATTCATCTAATTCCAGGAACTATACCGATAGCCAAGGCATCTTATCGGTTAGCACCCACAGAAATATTAAAACTGAAAAAAAAGCAATTAGATGAATTATTAAGTAATAAAGGTTTCATACAACCTAGTTTATCCCAGTAGGGGGGGCACCAGTATTGTTTGTTAAGAAAAAGGATGGTTCAATAAAAATGTGTATTGATTATAGAAATAAGGTTACAATTAAAAATCGATACCCATTACCTAGGATTGATCAACTTCAAGGAGATAGATATTTTTCTAAGATAGATTTACGTTCCGGATATCATCAATTGAAGGTACAAGAAGAAGACATACCTAAGACGGCTTTCAGAACTAGGTATGGTCATTATGAGTTTACAGTCATGCCCTTCGGATTAACAAATGCACCTGCAGCATTCATGGACATGATAAATAGGATCTATAAACCATATTTGGATAAATTTGTAACTGTCTTCATCGACAATGTACTTATTTATTCCAAAAGTCAGGAAGAACATTGTCAGCACTTGCATGCACTCTTAACTTTGTTAAAAAAAAAAAAAGCTTTACGCCAAATTTTCAAAGTGTGAATTTTGGCTGCCAAAAGTACAATTTCTAGGTCATATGATGAATCATGAAGGTATTCACGTAGATTCTGATAAGATAGCAGTAATTACTAAATGAAAGGTTCCCCAATTGGCAATGGAAAATTAGGAGTTTTTGTAGGTTTAGCCGGATACTATAGACGGTTTATTAAAGATTTTTCCAAGATAGCTATATCATTAACTAAGCTAACCTGTAAAACAGTTAAAATTTGAATGGGGACCTAAACAAGAAGAAGCCTTTAGGATCTTAAAGCATAAATTAACAAATGCCCAATCCTAGCCTTACCAGAAGGAACAGAAGATTTTAAAGTATACAGTGATGCTTCAAAGCTAGGATTTGGATGTGTGTTAATACAACGCAAAAAGGTAATTGCGTATGCATCAAGGCAATTGAAAAAGCACGAAGAAAACTATACTACTCATGACTTAGAATTAGGAGCCATAATTTTTGCCCTTAAGATTTGGAGACATTATCTGTATGGAAGTAAGTTTACTGTCTATACGGATCATAAGAATTTAAGATATATATTTGGGCAAAAAGAATTAAACATGAGGCAAAGAAGATGGATGAAAATCCTAAAGTGACTACGACTGTGATATTCAGTATCACGAAGGAAAGGCTGAAGACGGCTAGAGATCGCCAGAAAAGTTATACAGATAATAGACAAAAGCCGTTGAAGTTTCAAGTTAGAGACAAAATGATATTGAAAGTATCTCCTTGGAAAGGAGTTGTTAGATTCGGTAAGAAAGGAAAGCTAAGTCCAAGGCACGTAGGACCATTTCTAGTGATCCAATATATATAGGACCAGTTGCTTATCGTTTACAACTACTAGGAGAGTTAGCTAGAGTGCATGATGTATTTCATATATCTAATCTCAAGAAATGTCTATCAAACGAATCTTTGGTAGTACATCTCCAAAATATAGAGATAAACGAAAAATTTGAATTTGTAGAGAAATCTCTTCAGATAGAAGATAGAAAGATCAAATTTCTCAAAACTCAAACGATTAGTGTTAGTTCAAGTAAAGTGGGATTCGAAGATAAGACCCTAATACACTTGGGAACTGGAATCAGAAAAGAAGTGAAAGTATCCTCAATTATTCCAGTAAATCTTGAGGACGAGATTTTATTAAGGTGGGGAGAATGTAACAACTCTCATCAAAAGTCATATTTATTAAATTAATTTGACCAATAGGAAACCCTAATTGAGACACCCAAGTGATTCTGCGCAAACCCTAAAATTTTCAGAACAATCAGAAATAGGATCAGGGCCCCTAAAACTCAGAGGGGGGTAAACCCTAGTCACGATTATCTAAATAAAACGTTGTCAAAATTTAAATTTCGAATTCTGTCAAGTCAGCAGGCCTAGTCCCAAACGTGGCAACCCTATGACCATTAGGTGTCCCTTGCGCACCGTAAGGGTTAGAGTGTTACGGTGCGCAAGGGGTGACAAATTTTGGGTATAAATAGAGGGTCGTGGGACTTGATTTATGGAATTTGAGCGACGAACCAATTCGTAATACGCTCCGAGATAAGCTCTGTTTACCACAATTAACACACACGGATCACTAATCGACGCCGCAATAAGGGTATTAACTCGATCGCTATTACGATTCATTTTTCGATTGATCAATGTACTCAATGGATGTTTAAGTGCTGCCCACATTAGGGTGATGCTTTGTCATTAGTTGTTAATTCGATGGATGTTTAAGCATAGCACTTTGTCATTCGTTGTGAGGGTTGATCTCGTGAGTTATCGTAAATGCTGTATTGATTACTAACCCAGAATTGTGTGCCTGTTATTAAATTTAGGTTAAAAGGCTAATCAGTAGGCTAAACTCTGCTCAAATTAAATCTGCAATGTGAGTCATTCTCTTTTTATCAACTATTTTACAATACCTCAAATTATTTTCAAAAGTTATAATTACAGGGACTAAGTCGTGGATATCTTGAATTACTGGCTAGTGGGGTATTGTGCACATTACTAATTTTCTCCCAGTTAGGTTCATTGACCTACTAGGGATAATCATCACTATTTAGGTTCATTGATCTAATAGTGGTATGACCATCGTCACCATTGTGACTTCTCACCATTGTGACAGAGCGCCAGATAAAAATAAGATAAAAGCCATTGTAATCGCTCTTATGCTGTAATTAATAACTATGCATTATTTTATGTAACTAGAATGATTCACTCAGTATTTCCCGCTGACAAAACCTTTTTCAAACATGTTTCAGGTGATCTGTTATGATCCAGGAAAAGTGACGTGAAGCACTACAAGCTTAAGAAAGTGGCTCAAGATAAAATAAAGAAACATGTTTTGTAAAATAAAAGGTTTCTTCGTGAAATCAAATGATTGTAAATTACCGGGGTTTTATCCCGAGTTGTGAAATAAAATAATCGGGAAATATTTCAGTTTTAAAAAGATCCTGATAATAAACTTCCGCTGTTAAACTCAATTAATTAAATACCACGGGATTTCTGTCCCGCGGCTCCTGAAACGGGTCAAACCGGGTCGGGGGCCGTGACAACGACCTACACGTACTAATTCCTATTAGACGGATGGCCGTGCCTTGGTTTAGGGTTTAACGTTTTGTTGGAGAAATAGTTAGGTAATTATTCCGTAATCACACTTCTTATTTATTTTATAAGTGTATTCATTCCCAAGGATGGGGGTTTTAATACATGTTTGCTTTATAATTCTGAAAAATACATTTTTAAGTCTCACTTGAAAAATATATTTTAATCACTTGTCTAAAATATTCTAACTCCAAAATATACATATTTTTCCCAAAAATATTATATTTTACTTCATACCATTTCCAAAATAATACTCTATCAAAATACACATTTAAGAGTATTTTCCGAAAATACATAAGTTACATTTTATAGTTCGCGTTGTAATAGTAATACCGGTGTAACTTAAATATTAATTTGTGATAGCGTTGGTATTATTTTGGAGTCGTGATTTCGTAATAATCCCAGGTTATATTATTTTTATCTTGAAAATAATATATGTTGTTCACAAAATAATCACATAATCACACAAGCGTTTTATTACAAAATATATATTCTAAATATATATTTAATAAGTTTTATTTACGAAAAACCACCTCCGATGCTTGGTTATTTTGTAATAAAAAAATCATGGCGAAGTTTATTTTGAAAACCAAGTTAAAAACACATTTATAAACATTTGTTACAAAAATATTTCTAAGTGTTATATTTCTGGAAAATTTTCTCCAGAGTTTCCTCTTTAACTGGAGGTGTCCACGCTTACAAGCGTATCATTTTCTTTTCAAAAAATCACTCAAACAATTTACCAATCATCAACATACAATCTTTTTACATCAAACTAGACAAAATATGAATAAATCATAAACTCATGAACTTGAAGGTTTTGTAAAAATATGTAGTAACTTTCTAACATATTTAGTAGGTTTTGTTATCTTTAAAAATAAAATTAGTTTCTCAAAAACTTTATTTTTAAAGAACTTGAAGTTTTACAACTTCTAGTCATGATTTACCAAAATATTTCTTGTTAAATTTTTCTTGTGACACAAGTGTTTACACACTTGTTTATTCACTAAAATGCTTTTAGTTTATGTAAGGTCCGGGTTTTAACAAATCTTGCATCTTTTATTTGGTTCTTCCGAAAAACCACTTGTAGATCTTTAGATCTTCTAGTTTAGAACCTTATTTTACAAGAAAAATTACATTTACTCAAGTTCATGTTTCATAGTGGTGATGGTGTTCGACCGAAGACAAGCCAGGAGGGAAATAGGAGAGAGTTTTTGAGTTGGTGATTTGTGAAATGAAGCTCTTATCCCTTGTGTTTACTTATAACCACTAATCACCATTACCCATTGTATAATGTGTCTTCTAGATACTAAACAACAACAATTAAAATAATCAAAGTAGGACAAGGGTGTGTCCCACCCTTGGAACCGTCAAAGAGAGGGGGGGTAAGGGTTGGTTTGTGATGATGTAGTTAGGATCTAGTTAGGTTCTAAATGATATTAGTTAGTGTATTAAGTGTGTAGTATAATATAAAGGGTGTTAGGGTGTTCGGGGACCCTAACTAGCTCAGATAAGTCAAAACAATGTCTTTGGCAATATTTTTATGTTCCGGGTAAAGTCCGGTTGTTCGGTTGGATATTGATCCGTTAAAGTGTCAAACAAAGCTTTAAAGTGTCTTTAATATTATTTTTAGTGACACATTAAATTACCTACACTTTGGAAAATGTCTAGAATTATTTTACCAAGTTATTGCACTTTACTAGTTATGTTAAATGCTGAATTTTTGCTTAAAGTGCAGAATTTTGTAATTAAAGTATGTTTTAGGCACTTCCGGTCACTATAACTTTCACCTAGTGACACAGTCTTATAATCCTCACCTCCCTACACACCATACTAGTGTAGTAATCTATTCCCGGCTCATACTGGCCTCAGAGACAATGTCTGTCTAGTGCTGGCAATGTCAGCATGTTTACTGGGTTATCCGTTTAGTATGCTAACTGTGCTTTTGTGCATCAAGGTTGTCACTAATGTTTGTGTGTAAGTAATAGAGTGACAGTATAGAATGTGATGCATGAGTATGTATGTATCAGAAATCAAGAAACAGTTTAACCACAATTGTAAGCAAGCACAGTAATTAAGCATTAATTAAATATTAATTAATTGTACGCATACCTGGTTTTGTGAGGGTTGTCACATTCTCCCCCGTTAAATAAATTTCGTCCCGAAATTTTAGGCTCTGCTTCTAGTTGCATGGGTCTTAGGAAATAAATGGGGGTATTTCTCTTTCATACGATCCTCACGTTCCCACGTGAATTCTGGCCCATGTCTGGCATTCCATCGAACTTTGACGAGTTTGACACTGCTCCTGTGCGTTTTGTTAACTTTCCAATCCGTAACCTCAACGGGTTCTTCGGTAAAGTGGAGTGTGTTGTCGATATGAACCTCGTCAGCAGGAATGATCACTGTCTCCTGTGTTGGACTCATCCTCAAATTTGATACATGGAATGTATCGTGAACACCATTGAGTTCAGCAGGTAGTTCCAATTTGTAGGCTACAAGCCCAATCCTTTGCAGGATTCTGAAAGGGCCAATGTAACGCGGATTCAACTTCCCACGCTTTCCAAAGCGTGCCACACCCTTCCACGGTGAAACTTTTAACAAAACCATATCCCCAACTTGAAATTCCAAAGGTTTCCTCTTTGGATTTGCATAGGCTTTCTGTCTGTCGCGAGCCGCCTCGATGCGCTTTCGAATTTGCGCAATCTTGTATGTCGTCTCTTGGAATATTTCTGGACCAACAAGCTGTCTATCACCCGCATCAGCCCAGCATAAGGGTGATCGACATTTGCGTCCATAAAGCGCTTTAAATGGCGCGGCTCCAATGCTTGTGTGGTAGCTGTTGTTGTACGAAAACTCGACCAATGGTAAATGATTATCCCAGCTACCACCTAGATCCATTACACATGCTCTCAGCATATCCTCCAATGTCTGAATAGTTCGTTCACTTTTTCCATCAGTTTGCGGATGAAACGCAGTGCTCAGATTCAACTGTGAGCCAAAAGATTCTTGGAAGGATTGCCAAATCCTTGACACAAACCTCCCATCTCTATCAGAGATGATCGAGAGAGGCACTCCATGACGTGCGGCAATCTCTCTCATGTATATTTCTGCCAGTTTACTCGTGTTATCTTTCTCTTTGATTGGCAAGAAGTGTGCGGACTTGGTCAGATGGTCAACAATTACCCAAATTGTGTCGTGACCTCTGGGCGTCCTAGGCAACTTAGTTATGAAATCCATTGAAATCTGTTCCCATTTCCACTTGGGAATCTCAAGTTGTTGCAGAAGTCCTGAAAACTTCTGGTATTCAGCTTTCACCTTGGCGCACGTTAAACACTTGCTAACACAAACAGCAACATCGCCTTTCATTCTAGGCCACCAATAATAATCCTTAAGATCTTGGTACATCTTATCCGCTCCTGGGTGGATAGAGTACCGTGATTTGTGGGCTTCATCAAAAATAACTTTTCTCAAACCACCAAACAGAGGAACCCAAATCCGTTTCATGAAGCATAAAGTTCCTTCCTCGTTTGGTATCAACTGCTTCTCCATCCGACGGAGATACTCGTCCTCAATATTCCTTTCTTTCAAAGCTTCTCTCTGCGCAGCACGAATGCGTAAAGAGAGATCTGTCTGGACGATCATTTCCAAAGCCCTAACCCTTATGGGCTTGATCCTTTCTTTTCGACTCAGGGCGTCAGCGACCACATTTGCTTTCCCTGGGTGATACTTGATCTCGCAGTCATAATCATTCAACAGCTCTACCTAGCGTCTTTGCCTCATGTTAAGCTCCTTTTGGTTGAATATGTGCTGTAAGCTCTTGTGATCCGTGAAGATTGTACATCACGTACCATACAAATAATGTCGCCAGCTCTTTAATGCAAATACCACCGCGTCTAATTCCAAGTCATGCGTGGTATAGTTTTTCTCATGAACCTTTAACTGACGCGACGCATAAGCTATAACCTTCTGTCTCTGCATCAATACGCAACCCAAACCTTGACGCGAGGCGTCACAATATACCACGAAATCATCCGTTCCTTCGGGTAGCGATAAAATCGGTGCATTACAAAGCTTGTTCTTCAACAACTGAAATGCTTCTTCTTGTTTGTCACTCCAATCAAACTTTTTGTCTTTCTGCGTGAGTGCGGTCAGAGGTTGAGCGATTTTAGAGAAATCCTCGATGAACCTTCGATAATAACCAGCCAGACCCAAGAACTATCGAATCTCGGTTGGCGTCTTTGGAGTCTCCCAATTCTTGATCGCCTCGATCTTTGTTGGATCCACATGGATTCCATTCCCATTGACCACGTGTCCAAGAAACTGGACTTCGCGTAGCCAAAACTCACACTTCGAGAACTTGGCGTATAATTTCTCCTTTTTGAGTAACTCCAAGATAGCTCTCAAATGCTGTTCGTGCTCGTCCTTTGTCTTCGAATAAATAAAAATGTCGTCGATAAACACGATCAAAAACTTGTCTAAGTACGGCTTGCAGACTCGGTTCATTAGGTCCATGAAAACTGCTGGCGCATTCGTCAGCCCAAACGACATAACTAGGAACTCGTAATGTCCATAACGAGTCCTAAAGGCCGTCTCCGGAATACTTTCCTCTTGTATCCTCAGTTGATGATATCCAGATCGAAGATAGATCTTTGAATAAAAGCTGGATCCTTGCAACTGATAAAAAAGGTCATCAATTCTCGGCAGAGGATATCTGTTCTTGATAGTCAACTTATTAAGCTCGCGGTAGTCTATGCACATACGGAAACTACCGTCCTTCTTTTTAACGAACAGTACTGGAGCTCCCCAGGGTGAGAAGCTTGGTCTGATGAATCCTTTGTCCAATAGCTCCTGGAGTTCTGTCGATAACTCCTGCATTTCCGAAGGCGCAAGTCTATAGGGTGCCTTGGCTACAGGCGCGGCGCCTGGAACCAAGTCAATGTGGAACTCGACTTGTCGCCGTGGCGGTAACCCCGGCAAGTCTTCTGGAAAGACTTCAGGGTATTCTTTCACAACTGGAATGTCTTCGATTTTTGGCTCACCAGCTTCTTTGTCCACGATGTGTGCTAAGAATGCAACACATCCCTTGTGTAAACACCTCCTAGCCTTCGGACAGCTAATAATCCTCAGCGGCGTATCACGCTTCTCTCCGTGCACTACGATTGTTTCTTCATCCGTCATAGGGATGCGGATGGTCTTCTCGTGGCAAACAATCTCGGCCTTGTTGCTCGTTAACCAATCCATTCCCACTACCACATCAAAGCTTCCCAACTCGACAGGCAGCAGGTCTAGCGTAAATTCGTGTCCTCCCAATTCTATTACGCATCCTCTAACGACTTCACCCGTTTCAACCAGTTTCCATTCGCCAATTCAATCGAGTATGGAATGTCTAACTTACTAGGTGTCAACCCAAGTATATTCTTAAATTCTAATAATACGAAACTATAATCGGCACTGGTATTAAACAGAACAGATGCAAAATGTTGGTTTACAGGGAACGTACCAGTGACAACGTTGGGATCCTGGCGCGCTTCTCTTGCGTCGATGTTGAATACTCTTCCACGGGCTTGATTCAGCTTCGGGCATTCCTTCTTAAAGTGCCCAACTTCTCCACAATTAAAGCATCCTGGCCCTTGGCCATTTCCATTCCCAGCTTGTGTGTTGTTTTGGTTGCGATTTCCATTACCAGCTTGATTCGCAACGTTCCCACAGTTTCCATTTCCGCCATTATTCCCTTACGGACGGTTCCTATTACCACCACGGTTGTTGTTATTGAAACCCCTTTGGCCACCCTGGCCAGCACTAACCCAGCAAGTATCCTTCAAGTGGCCAATTTTCCCACAAGCTTCACATGTCTTTGGTCCGCACCGGCCAGTATGATGGCGCTGGCATGTGTTACACTTGGGCAGTGTGCCCATATAACCTTTTCCTTTGTTTTCAACACCGGTTGCAGCTCTAGCCGGTGTGCTCGATTCACCCTTCTTGCTCGCATGACTGGTTCCTTGTTTGATGTTCGAAAACTTTCGCTTGTTTTCGCCAGACGACTCCACGTGAGTCTCTTTCTTCTTCTGCTCAACATTTGAAAACTTGTTCAATCGAATGGCCTCCTCAGTAAGCGCCACACTAAGATCGATTGCTTCCGTGATCGTGGCAGGTTTGGACGTGGTAACCATACTCATTATTTGGGGAGCCAATCCCCAGATGAACCTTTCCACATGTTTAAACTCTGGTGTGACCATGTACAGTACTACGTAAGATAAGTCGTGAAATCTTTGGACGTATTCTGCATTCTTGGGACCATCCATCCTTAAATGCCAGAACTCCGTCTCTTACCTTTGTATCTCAGCACGAGAGCAATACTTCCTTCGCATTAACTCTTTTAACTCAGCCCATGTCAACGCGTACGCAACAGCTTCTCCTAAAGTCTGTACTTGTAAGTTCCACCACGATAGGGCTCCATCCAGAAACAGCCCTGAGATGTAAGTCACTTGTTGATCGGGAGCGCATTTGCTCATTCTTAAGACATAATCTGTTTTCTCAGCCCACCTCACGAACGCAACAGCACCTCTGGTGCCGTCGAAATTCACGGGCTTGCAGTCGAGAAACTGCTTGTAGGTGCACCCTGCACATACGTTAGAATTTACAATTGGTATTAGCGGACGTGCTATAAGTACCCAAATGTATGGTAATATGTCTCAAGTCACTTGACATTACCATGAGGCGGGTTGTTGTTGTCGTTGTTGCTTGAATGGCTCCCGCTCGTTCCTCCTTGTGAGGCTGAATACTGCGCTATGGCGGCAGCAATGATTCCTTGGAGTTCTGCCTCCGAAGTGGGTGATGTATTGCAAAATACATACTTATATCATGTATAGTTTGTACAATTTATCGTTATGTCTAGTTTAGTTTTGTTATGAATTGCGTACTATTGATCAAAGTTCGGTTTTCCAGGTCTTGATACGATAATTGGCTGAAAATTGAGTGAAAACGAGCTTGATGCTGAATGTGTATGTCTTGGAATGATTTGAAAAGAGTTAGAATTATTTTGAGGAATTTTGAGATGTTAGAGCTGGAAAATATAATCAACATTCTGTGAAAAAAAAGTCACTCGCGTAGCGCTAGGATGAGAAGCAAGTCAGTCGCGCTACGCTACTGATGAAGCATTGACTTTGTTGACTTATGAAGGCCTCGCGTAGCGCGAGAATTGAAGACAGACCCGTCGCGCTACGCGACGGGTAGGAAGTTCGCGAATTCTTGTTTGTTGATTAGGGTTTGCTATAAAACGAAGGTAATTATCATTATTGAGGAGGACGAAATTAGGAGATTGAGAGGCGACTTTGGAGCACTTTTTGGAGCAATCGGAGATCTTGAAGCACGGGAATCATTGGTACGAGTCGAAGTTGAAGAATCGAAGAATCAATCGGGTTTCCTAATCCCTTGTTTTGTCGATTATATTCTTAGAACTTGTTACAATGAATTCTTTGTTAGATATCTTTGCGTTGTTTTCGTTTATTGAGATGATTGGCTAAACTTTTATAACTACCTAGACGAGATGAATGTTTGATTAAAGTTTGGATTTTTTAATGGTTTTTATTGTTTGTGTATGGATTGATTTCTGAAAGTAAAGTGTTTTAGAATTTCTGATTTGGTGCACATGCATGCTTGACGATTGTTTTACTACTGTTTATTGCTTCGCTTGAATCTTGGTGACGGTCTTTATCACGGAATAGGATCAGGCTAGGGTTTTAGGTTTTGGTGAGTGTCTATATCACATAATAAACCTTTGATCCTTTAGGGTGAAAATCATGTAAGTAACCTTAGAAGTAACATTCGGTAGTTTAATAAAATCAAGTGTTCTGCTTAACTTGTCGCTGAGAGGCTCGAGTTAGTTATTAGGTCGCTGTGCAATATATATCTAAGACAGGTTTTGAGAGAAGTCGATCTTATTTCCCTAATTGCATTCGTGTCTAGTAAACCAAGTTAGAACCTAGAATTGCCTTAGATTATCGCGCTGAGAGGTAGATAGTCATATTAGGGCACTTTTAGAATCGTTAGAGGACTGAGAGGAAGTCTAACAGTCGGTAATCACAACAGCCTTGTAGGGTTTCCTAGGTTTCTTCCTGAGAAGGGTCGGGAAGTCTTAGCATTGAAATACCTTAAGGTTTAGTATCTTAAGATCCCGGCTCCATACAACAATAATACCATTAGAAGTCCATTCCCATTCAAACTGGATTCGAGTCTAGGTAGTCCTTAATCTCATCTGAATACAAACCTCAGTTTTCGTTCGTGTCTTAGTCTAAGTCTAGTTAATTAATTTAGTTAATATAGATTTCCTAGATTTTCAGTAACCCCCCCCCCCCCCAAAACAATCAAACAAGTTTAAGTCGAGTCAGTCAGTGTCTATTAGAGTCTAGTTTACGTAACACATAGAGTCTTTGGGTTCGATACTCGGACTTGCTAGGTTATACTACATTGATCGGTACACTTGCCGGTTGTGTGGTTTAGGTTTAGAGAGTCTTAGTTATAAATTTAAAGCTTTTCGTGTCTAGTTTAGAGAGTCTAATTTAGTTTATATTTTATAGTTTGTTTAGCACACATCAGTGGGCATGCGCATCTCGCGTCTTGGTGGCATCTTCTAAAAGATGATTGTGTTGGTCAGGTCATAGTAAGTAAACAACATACGTATGTAATATCATTCAAACACATAACATCTCATGTTACAATTTAACCAAGCATATAGCATCACATGTTATAAAATGTATTCAATCAACCCAACATCACGTATAATGAGAATACTGCGATTGCGCTATCATAAATTGAGACCACAATAATGTTTACAAGTTTTGTATCTGTATCGTACATCACAAATGGCTAAGGGTCACATCGCCCTTGCCCAATCTGGCTAATCAACTACAACAAGCAAAAGCTAAACATCAAAAGTCATGTCATCAAAATGCGGTCTTCCAAAAAGCTATGTAATCTGCACAATCGCGGTCCTCTCACCAAAAGTCTACCTGCGTAAGACCAAAAATATGCCTATGCTGATGGCGGCGGAGGAGGAGGAAAATGAAAATAGAGTAAGCGACGTATATGTAACCAGTCCTCCTCCATAGCGCGATAGGCGCGCAACAAGTATGCTATCTGCTGCTCAGGAGTCCAAAAGCAAGCAACTGAATCAGGGGATAATGGTCGTGGAGGGTGAGGTGCTGCAAATGGGGATCGACAATGACAAGATGGACATGGAGCTGACTCCAAAACCTGAATACGACGTGTCAATGCGTCCTACTGTACCATCAAAGAAATGAGGATGCCCTCGGTAGAGGACCCAACATGGTATGGGTGGTATGGGTCGGACAGTGGCATAATAGGGGGCGTAGTCCATAAAAATGGCTCGCTAGATGGTGCAGTGGGTGGTGCAACAGAAGAAAACTGTGACGTGAACGGTAAGGATGATGGCAGCACAGGGGGAACAAAAGTAGGATGAGAAATCTAGGGTATGAACTGGCTGCCTCCTGCCATGAAAGGTGTATGTCCAAACGGCTGTCGTGATGAACCCTCCCCAGGACGTGATGGAGGAATGTCCTGGAGATAGGTGATCGGGAGATCTGTGCGGTGAACATCTGTGGTGTGTGGGGGAATCAAGGGAATATCAGTGTGTGCCGAAACAGGTGTGACGGGTACCACGTGTAGTGGGTAATCGTCATCGTCATCAATCCACCCATTGTGGGTGTTGGCATAACGTGGATCCACATAAGCGGCAAAAGGTGCATGGTCAAGAAGTACTGGCATAGGATCAGGAAATGGTGCAACAACAGGATCCTCTATCAAGAGTGGAGCGTGAACAGCAGCGTCAGCAACATGATCATCCACCAACGGTGGAGCAACAACAGGATGATCGGCAATAGGTATATCATCAACAAAAGGGGCAACAGCGGGTTCATCGTCATGAACAGGGTCATGCTCTAATGCAGGATCAGGTGCGACGACTGGCTCAGGGGCCATGACAGGCTCCGGGTCAACCAAATCCATATCAAAGTCAGCGGGATCATCAAACAAAGGATCGATAGGGGCTACAGGCTCCTCTAGGGGCTGGTCTAAGTGAATGAACTCAATATCCTGGTCAGGATCAAAACCAGGGGGAAAGATGGGGTCTAAATCATCATCAATGTCGTGATCAAACTCAAAGTCGTGTGTGGGAGCAGGTGCAGCTGATAACGCCATGTCTGGGTCGGCGTCATGAGAGTGATGCTGCACTCCCAGAGTGTGCAAAGATGCGAACGCCACAGACTCAAAGGAATCTGGGACAGGTGAATCAGCAGGTGCCTCCTCTGCAGGGGCATCGGTAATGGGTAGAATGACATCAGCAACAATAGGGGCCCCGCCCTCATGGTCAGCCTCGGGTGGGTCCTCCTCAAATAGATCGACATCGTCGTCAGAAACATCAACAAGTGGCATATCTACCATCGGATAAGCAGCAAGCGGTATAGGAGCAGGGATCACCGCAAGTGGTAAGTCCCCGTCAGGAAGGCCATCAGCAGGCTCTACTCCAACGTCCGGCAGCGTGAACGGCTGGAAATCGTCGTCATCGGTGCTGGTGGTATCTGAGGTATACACCTCTCGCTCAGATGGAACCTCGTCATCTGAAACAACTGCCATAGGATCTAAGGTATCTGAAACTCCCGTGTCTGATGAGGATGGCATGATATCTGTAACATAATCACACATATGCACAAATAATCAACATAGAATCAAATAAACATGTTAGTCACCAATAAGCAAACAAGTAATCATCCTAGTCTTACTTGACTACTCTCCCAGTCTCTCAGACTGACTCCCTAGTCTCTCAGACTAACTCCCAGGTCTCTTAAGACCAACTAAATCCCTGGTCTCTAAGACCAACTCCCCCAGTCTCTCTGACTGGACTCCCTCAGCCTCTATGACTGAACTCCCTCAGTCTCTAGGACTGAACTCCCTCAGTCTCTCCGACTGAATTATAAATCTTTGAAAAGTGTACTTGTGACCTTTTGTTAAAAATGTTTGTGCCCTGGATCTGGACGTTTAGTGTATGCAATGTAAAAATGTTTTCAAGAGAGCCCTAGTGATCATAGTCTAGACTCGAGAAGGAATCCTAGTTCGCTATGATCGATGCTCTGATACCAAGCTGTCACACCCTGGCTTTGCGGAAGCGTGGGTTTATTTTGGTGTGACTTCTTAATACCATAGCATAATCACAACAATGCTATATGATAATAAAACCATGATGTTCACCCATTCATTCAAATTTAAAAAGTAAAATACGACAACATTGTTTTAAAGTCGACACATGCAACGAATTACAACCATAACATAATTAGAACTTGTTCATGAGACACAACCAAAAGACATGAATGAAAACACAGTTTAAGACTTGTGACCCGTCCAGGCAAAGATCACACTTCCTAAACTCGGATGACACCATTATTCTTACGCAGCTTGACAACATCGCATACCCTGCCAGAACCCTTAATTTCCTGAAATACATGTAAGTTGAAAAATCAACATAAAGTTGAGCGAGTTCATGTAAAAGTGAGTATATAAAACCTTTGTAATATGTTTGTATGTATGAAAATCCCTGGTATGTAGCAAATAAGGAAAAAGATATCACCATTGGGTTGCGAAGCCAATGATATGTGTGAAGTGCTGTAGGAAGACTCAAACCTAGCAGATTTTTGCGTCGGGCTCAAAGTCTCCCCGAGGTCCGTACAGTGGGCCTGGAGTTGGGCTCGCTACACCCAGATAGATCTACCGCTAATGACCTTCGGTCCTACCATGAGGATTAATGGCCTCAGTTACACGCCTACCCACTCACATGATCTAAGTAGTAAACCCTCCTTAAGCTAACCATACCATGTATAAAAGTATCAGTAATCACTGTAACATGTATTCCACCCCCGAAGTATAAAAACTGAAAACAGCTAAGAGAAAAAGGGGGACATGAACTCACTGAAGTGCGTCTCGAAATAGTCAATCCCCAACTCTATCTGCTGCGTGACGACCTACGCGTACTAATTCCTATTAGACGGATGGCCGTGCCTTGGTTTAGGGTTTAACGTTTTGTTGGAGAAATAGTTAGGTAACTATTCCGTAATCACACTTCTTATTTATTTTATAAGTGTATTCCTTCCCAAGGATGGGGGTTTTAATACATGTTTGCTTTATAATTCCGAAAAATACATTTTTAAGTCTCACTTGAAAAATATATTTTAATCACTTGTCTAAAATATTCTAACTCCAAAATATACATATTTTTCCCAAAAATATTATATTTTACTTCATACCATTTCCAAAATAATACTCTATCAAAATACACATTTAAGAGTATTTTCCGAAAATACATAAGTTACATTTTAAAGTTCGTGTTGTAATAGTAATACCAGTGTAACTTAAATATTAATTTGTGATAGCGTTGGTATTATTTTGGAGTCGTGATTTCGTAATATTCCCAGGTTATATTATTTTTATCCTAAAAATAATATATGTAGTTCACAAAATAATCACATAATCACACAAGCGTTTTATTACAAAATATATATTCTAAATATATATTTAATAAGTTTTATTTACGAAAATCCACCTCCGATGCTTGGTTATTTTGTAATAAAAAAATCATGGCGAAGTTTATTTTGAAAACCAAGTTAAAAACACATTTATAAACATTTGTTACAAAAATATTTCTAAGTGTTATATTTCTGCAAAAATTTCGCCAGAGTTTCCTCTGTAACTGGAGGTGTCCACGCTTACAAGCGTATCATTTTCTTTTCAAAAAATCACTCAAACAATTTACCAATCATCAACATACAATCTTTTTACATCAAACTAGACAAAATATGAATAAATCATAAACTCATGAACTTGAAGGTTTTGTAAAAATATGTAGTAACTTTCTAACATATTTAGTAGGTTTTGTTATCTTTAAAAATAAAATTAGTTTCTCAAAAACTTTATTTTTAAAGAACTTGAAGTTTTACAACTTCTAGTCATGATTTACCAAAATATTTCTTGTTAATTTTTTCTTGTGACACAAGTGTTTACACACTTGTTTATTCACTAAAATTCTTTTAGTTTATGTAAGGTCCGGGTTTTAACAAATCTTGCATCTTTCACTTGGTTCTTCCGAAAAACCACTTGTAGATCTTTAGATCTACTAGTTTAGAACCTTATTTTACAAGAAAAATTACATTTACTCAAGTTCATGTTTCATGGTGGATGGTTCCATCATCTTTTTACAACTCTAGCACTAACATACTACTAGTTCATGTTCTTGAACATGATCTAGTATGGTTAGATGATGATCCATCCTACTTCTAGTAACAAACAACATCAAATAATCACAATCATATAAGATTTGCAAGATTTACACATGTATCTTCTCTTTATCCAACTTGTTCATCTTACTTTCAAGACTTTATCTTATGTTATTGTGTGTTTTTTATTTTTAACCATTACATCTACTATTAACCATTTTAAATAAGATCAAGATGATGTTTAGAGGCACTTACTACTAGCTTAAGGCTAGGGAAGAAACAAGATGTAAACAAGGTGGATAAAAGAAATCTAGAGAGGTTCTTGAGATTCCGAGTGCACCGAGCCTTCTTGTATGATCCCTTGCACACTTGTATATATGTAAAATGGTTGGATCAAAGCTTGATGATGGGTGTGTAGTGGTGATGGTGTTCGGCCGAAGACAAGCCAAGAGGGAAATAGGAGAGAGTTTTTGAGTTGGTGATTTGTGAAATGAAGCTCTTATCCCTTGTGTTTACTTATAACCACTAATCACCATTACCCATTGTATAATGTGTCTTCTAGATACTAAACAACAACAATTAAAATAATCAAAGTAGGACAAGGGTGTGTCCCACCCTTGAAACCGTCAAAGAGAGAGGGGGGGTAAGGGTTGGTTTGTGATGATGTAGTTAAGATCTAGTTAGGTTCTAAATGATATTAGTTAGTGTATTAAGTGTGTAGTATAATATAAAGGGTGTTCGGGGACCCTAACTAGCTCAAATAAGTCAAAACAATGTCTTTGGCAATATTTTTATGTTCCGGGTAAAGTCCGGTTGTTCGGTTGGATATTGATCCGTTAAAGTGTCAAACAAAGCTTTAAAGTGTCTTTAATATTATTTTTAGTGACACATTAAATTACCAACACTTTGGAAAATGTCTAGAATTATTTTACCAAGTTATTGCACTTTACTAGTTATGTTAAATGCTGAATTTTTGCTTAAAGTGCAGAATTTTGTAATTAAAGTATGTTTTAGGCACTTCCGGTCACTATAACTTTCACCTAGTGACACAGTCTTATAATCCTCACCTCCCTACACTCCCTACTAGTGTAGTAATCTATTCCCGGCTCATACTGGCCTCAGAGACAATGTCTGTCTAGTGATGGCAATGTCAGCATGTTTACTGGGTTATCCGTTTAGTATGCTAACTGTGCTTTTGTGCATCAAGGTTGTCACTAATGTTTGTGTGTAAGTAATAGAGTGACATTATAGAATGTGATGCATGAGTATGTATGTATTAGAAATCAAGAAACAGTTTAACCACAATTGTAAGCAAGCACAGTAATTAAGCGTTAATTAAATATTAATTAATTGTACGAATACCTGGTTT
This sequence comes from Helianthus tuberosus, assembly GCA_030545235.1. Taxonomy (NCBI): domain Eukaryota; kingdom Viridiplantae; phylum Streptophyta; class Magnoliopsida; order Asterales; family Asteraceae; genus Helianthus; species Helianthus tuberosus. The sequence continues at coordinate 66,488,328 of CM060441.1, forward strand.
TGTGAGGGTTGTCACAGTAGTGGCATGTCCCTCTTTTGGAGGCAACACTACCCTCGGCCATATTGGTCTTAGTCAGCAGGGATACAGTCCCGCAAGGCCAGATTATTGAAAGATAATCAAGTAACTTATTAATGCAAAATGTGGCATGTCCCTCTTTTGGAGGTAACACTACCCTCGTCCAGATTGGTCTGAGTCAGCAGGGATACAGTCCTGCAAGGACGGTTTAAATTTTTGGATCCTTGATTGTATGTGAAACGTAAATATGTTGAAAAAGGACATAAGACACTGTTCAACAACCATATTTTTTTATGAAGACAACGATGTAGTTCAAGCATTAAAGTTTCAGAAATATTCGACTATTACGAGATCAAATCAGGAAGCAAGTGGACGTCTGCTCATCAACAATACTTGGAAGACTCAAAGATCTGAAGACCAAAGAGTCACAAGTTGCATCCAAGGATGAGTTTGTTGATGCGCTTTTCCCTATAGCTTGTAATTATTCATAATGTATATCTCTTGGTCTTCGTTTAAAAGTTTAAGTTTGTGTATAGTTTGATTTTGTGTTTGTTGACCAAAGTCAAACGATAGCCTCCTATCGTTTGACTTTGGCAGTCTATTACAAATGATACACTGGATTGTAAACAACACTAATTGTTGTTTACATGTTGATGTCGTTTGGCTATAACCCAACGATATGATGTTGTCATTTTGGTACATACCAAACGACAATGCATGGTTTTTAGTCTTGTGACCATGTTGTTTACAGTGTTGTATTGTGTATAAGTACAACATCTATCATTTCAGATGTTTTTAGACAGAGTATTGGGAGCTTTGAGTGTGTATACTGTAACAAAACTTTGTCAAATCAATATACGAAAGTTTATTGAGAATATCCTTGTGTTATTGATTATCTATTGCTTGGTTTGATGCTCTAACTTGGATTCCTTACTTGTTATTACATTTATAACAATAAATCATTGTTGTTCAAGATCGATATCTGGGTCTACAATTTGTCTTTCATATCTTATTTTAATTAAAAATTAAAACAAAACAAGTTAGTGACGGTATGGGATGGGTGTTGCATGTGTGATGAGTGAAATATGATGGAATGAGGTGTTAAATGGTGATTGAGTGTGATAGTGTGATGGGTGATGGAATGTGATGGGTGCCCCGTCCCTTATAGCTGATTGATCGCTTTTGGGTTTAGTTTAGATAATCAACTATTAACTTGAAATCAAAACCATTTAGCTAAAATCATGTTCCTTGAAAATGGCTACGTTTTCTCTGGCGAGTTACTGCCTTGGTTAACTGATTAGAACTGTAAACGTGTCATTAAAACAAGTACATAACCAATGTAACATCCATCCACTCCAGAGACAGAATGGATGATGAGTTAGTAAGGATAGAGGGTATGGTGATGGTCCTCAAAGGGAGGATGATCCGCCACGTAGGCGACACGTCATAGTCCTCCCCACCACTTTTATGTTTTTTTTAATCTTCTACTTTTTTTAACATTTAACAAATAAACTAACACAATATTTTCATTAATATTAAAAAATATTACATAAACTTAAAAAAAACATAAACTTAAAAAAAATAATGTTTTCATGACCGGACCGAACGTCGAACCGGTCTTATAAAAATAAATATAGGATAAATTACACTTTTCGTCCTTTATGTTTATACCTAGTTGCAATGGATGACCTTTACCTTTAGTATTTACAGCCACAGTCCTTTATTTTGAAAACATGTTACAGCTTTCGTCCTTTAGTGCTAACCAGGTTAAAAATTTAAGTTAAATCTGATCACATGAGGGTATTATGGTCATTTCACGTTTTTTATGTTATTAATAAAGAAAACAAAAACATTAACATATATATATACACACTACAGCAGTACAGCTTCAGTCCACTCAACCACATACACTTTCTCTGATAAAACCACCACCCAACCACCGCCAAAGTCCACCACCGCCATCGCCCCGCCTTCGCCACCGCCTGTAACATTACCACCACCATCATCGAAGCTACACGACCACCACTCACTCTCTCTCTAAATCATAACACCACCGTCGGATCGGAGCCCTAGATGTTGCTGTTGATTGTTGATGATCGGAGGTGTTTTTCCTCTTTTTTTTCTCCCTCGTTAGATACCCTAGATCATTGAAGTGGACTAAAGTCTCCGGATCTTGTTATCGCCGCCGTCACAACCGGCACCACCGTCATCGTTGTGAGTCTCCGACGATTCATAGTGGATCTGGAAGTAGTCGATTCATAGTGGAAGCATCAGTTTTGGTTTGAAACCTATGAAGTATAAACCCTAGATGGAGCTGATTTGGGGGATTTGGTTTGCAAGATTTGGGGGTTTTGGATTAGGTTAGTGGGTATTGTGGTGAAGAAGATGAAGGGAGAGAGAGCGTGGGAGAGAGAAAGAAAATGGTGGCAGTGGTGAATCGGTGGCGGATCGGTGGTGCTGGCACACATCGGTGAGTGGGGTTTTGATCGGTGGTGCTGGCATACGTCGGTGGTGGTGTTGTGGCTCGATTTGATGGCGGCGGCTGAGATAAGCTGGTGGTGGTGGTGGTGGTGACAGAGGTTGGATGAAGAGGGAGAGGGGGGTTGAAGACAGGAAGAAGATGACCACATAAATCCTGTATACATGTATATGTATAAATTTTTTTAACTGGGTTTAGGGTTACTTAGAGAAGTGTGTAGATTCGGTTGTGGTGGTTGGCTAGATTAGGATGTTGCTGGTGCCTGGTGGTGATGGCAGGTAGATTGTGGAAGATGAATTAGGGATTTTTATCTCTTTCTCTCTAACAGGGGTGTGCATCGATCTATATACAGAGGGTTTTTCTGGGTTTTAAATAGCTCCGATGATGGTGGTGGTGATGTTACAGGCGGTGGCGGTGGCGGTGGTGGACTTAGGTGGTGGTTGAGTAGATACAAGAGAGATTCAGATGTACAGATATAGGGGCTGTTTGGCTAAGCTGTATTATGTATATATACAAGAAATGATTAAATGTATATATGTTATGTTTTAGTTTTATTATTAAATAAAAACATGAAATGACCATAATACCCTCCAGTGACTGGACTTAACTCAAAATTTTAACCTGGTTAGCACTAAAGGACGAAAGCTGTAACATGTTTTCAAAATAAAGGACTGTGGCTGTAAATACTAAAAGTAAAGGTCATCCATTGCAACTAGGTACAAACATAAAGGACGAAAAGTGTAATTTATCCATAAATATAAGATATGAAAAATATACAAATGTCTTATGAGAAAAACCAATATTTTTATTTTCCTTTTAGATCACCTACATATGCCTTTTATTAATTATAAACCTCGTAATAAATAATGTTTATTACCAATATCTATTTTAATTGGTTGGAGAAATCATGCCCACATATTAACTACAAGCATGTCAGAACAAAACCATATACTGGTTTATAAAACCACATATACTTTTCTAAACCACCTTTAGCCTTCTATCATTTTCGAATTCCCAGACACAAATCCTTTCAAAACGAGAGAGAGTGCAAAAGTGAGAAAGAGAGAGATGGGAGATGCAACTGAGAGAGAGGAAGTTAGATCCGACATCCCCACGGCGGAGGCACCGTGTTCCGGCTGGGCCAAATCGCGCAACTAAACCTAACGAAGGTTAAGGTTTTTCCTGAATTTTAGCAACGGCCACCGGTCTGACACCCGAATCTCCGGTTCAATCGCTGGCCACTGATCCGGCCGGCCGGCTACCTTCAAAGAAATAAATTTGGTAAATTAATTTTTTTTATTTAATGGTAACTGAAGAACCAAAGAATCGAATCTAGGCCGGAGCCTGTAAACGAGGGTTTGGATCTTATGAGAGAACTTGAAGAACAGTCCTACAAAACAGAAAACCGTTAGGCTCGCCGCAGAGATGGGAGGGCCCCTCTGCGACCACCCTCCGGCGTGAGGATAAGTATTGGTAGAGAGAGAAAAGAGAGAGAGAAAGTAAGGACGAAGGTTCAGAAAATCGTACTTGGCTTTGTACTTGATGGGGTATTTATAGTAGTCAACTTAGATGTCGTCATCCGTCCAGACGCACTTGAATGGAGATTCGTCTTCGGAGGTTTAGGGGTGCTGGACGGACATTATTTAGATGTACGTTCAAGTGAAGTCTTGTTCGTCTTGAGAGTCACGTCCGGCCTCGGACATGTATCTTCAAGTCCCCCAGTTTGGTGAGTCTTTGCAAAGACTTAGCAAACTATTACTTCGAGTTTTTGTTCTGGTTGGATGACGTGTCGTTACGGGAGTGATCTGAGTCGATGACGTGGTATGATTTGAGTGGTGATGATGTGGCGTGGGTGACCTTTGTGATTTGTCAGTCAGTCACCTTCTTGTGACGGTAGCAAAACCTGCGTTGGGAATTGCAAGAGGTGACGGTTGACGTGACTACCCCGCAACCGCCTTAAACCCCTATAAAATCACTTTTCACCATTTCATTTTTACCCTTCTTTTCTCTCATCTTTTTTCCCTCTCTGCTGTTACCCTCTTCTCTTTGAGTCTCTTCTTCTTCCTTAAGGTGCGTCCATTTCTTTTATTTAAACTTCTTATTTTATGAAATGGCTCCTGGTAAGGAGAACCTTGCAGAGAGTGTGAGTGTGCTTACCCAACGTCAGTTGGATAAGTTCGTTCAGGATTATAGGATTCCCCGGGATCTTCGTCCGATCCTTCCCTCCGATAGGGAAGCCATATATCCGTTCCGTCAAGGGAAGTTTCCCTTTTACACTCGCGTCTGTAATTTCGCGAATTATAGAGTTCCTTTTTCTCGGTTCTTGATTAGGGTTTTACAGTATTTTAGGGTCCATATTTGTCAGGTTAACCCCTTCGGTCTTAGTCGTGTTAACCATTTTGAAATTTCTTGCCGAGCCTTAGATCGGAAACCGGACCTGAATGTTTTTCGTTATTTTTATGAGTTTATAACGGCCGGAGATTGGTATACTTTTGCACACCGAAAGAATGTTCCGTCCCCGTCTTCTGGTGAGCGGTCTAGTCTAAAGAATTGGAAAGATAATTTTTTCTGGTTGGATGACCGCTGCCTACCGGAGGATATGAGGTGGCGTTTCAAGGATCAGACGATGTCCTTTGACGAAGACTTTGTTTATGATGAAAATTTTGTCCGTGCCTTAATTGATCATAAATCTCTCATTCGTCCCCTTCCTGAGCATTTCCTTTGGTTAGGTCGTGTCAGTTTTTCCTGGGCCCGAGGGGATGATGATTGGCCGATTATTCGCCGAAAGAGTGATCGTAAGTTTCGGCCCTTTACGTCCCCTTCGGCACCATTACTTTATTTATTTTGCTGACTTTCTTTTTGTTTTCTGGGGGTGCAGGTACCACAATGTCTCTTCTTGATGCCTTAAAAGTTCCAAACATGGATGTTTTGGATTTTGATTTTGGAGAACAGGACGCGGAGGATGTGCCCTTTATGAAGCAGGTGGCTCCTTCGGCCCAACCAATTCGTCCGGAGGTAACTCAAAATGTGATTGAGCCTTCTGCTGCAGAAGCCACTTCTTCTGTTCCTCAGGATGTATCTGAGCAGGTTGCAGCCGGGGCCACATCCTCCATCTCATTATCTTTAAAGGATGTGGAGGGTTCGTCCGGATCTCGCACTGGCAAAAAACATACCCTTGATGATGTTGATAGTGACACGGAGTTCCGCACTTTGGACGAGGCTTTACAATTTCGACCTTCTTCCTTAAAAAACAAAGGTGTTATATCAGGCACGGATCTGTCAGGCGTTGTTCTAAAGGCTCGTCCTCATAAGAGGAAAAATGAGCCATTTCAAATTCGTGCTACCGACCCACTTCCTTTGCCTCAGTCTAAGAAATCAAGGAAAAGTTCTCATTCCGAAGGTAATGTGATGGCTGAACTGGATGAACATCTTACCGGTGGTAAGTTTTCTAGGGAAGAGGCCGCATTGGCTCGTAACAAACCAACTCCTGTCTATTCAGGTGGCTTTGTACCTGATAGCGAAGTGGAGAGCATGGAAATGGAGAATCCGGTGATTACGGATAAGGGAAAAGCTCACGGTGAGCCAAAGGTGGTGACTTTTTCAGGTACGCACTTAGGCTCATCCTTGGGTCCGGACTGTTTTGCAGATGATGAGGAAGATCAAGTGTCTTCTCTTCCCTCGTCTTGGTTCGGACCTGAGTTGATGTCCTTTTTTCGATATGCAGATTTGTTTTCGGATGACATGGATATCGACCCAGCGACTGCCGAAGAAAAGTTCGTTCCTGACTGGGACATCCGTAACAAAGATTCGGTGATGGATACTTTGGTTGCCAGAACTATGCTTTTCAATATCAACACCCCAATAGATCATGTAAGGAGTCGGAAGATGAAGAACCCGGATTTAGGGGCTGCGGTTTTGACTAATCAAGCCCAATCGAATATTTTCGTGACGGAGCTATATCGTCGGTGGGTGGAAGCGGAGTCAGTAAGGGAGGAATTAGAGAAGGAAGCTCGTTCTTTGAAGCGTAAAGTTCAGAGAAGTCCGGAGGCGGCGAAGAAAATAGCCCAATTGACCCAAGACCTTCAAACTCAGCAAGAAAAGGTTAACTCTTTAATTGCTCAAAATCAATCATCTCAGGCTGCCGCTGCTGCTGCTGCGGAGGACAGGGATAAGATTTCTTCGGAGTTCTCGACTTTTTCTGAATCGACGAGGTTGAAAGACGAAGAGCATAAGGCTGTTTTGTCGAAGATGGAAGATTCTCTTAATAAGGCACGTCTTGCTTATGAGAGCATGATGGCCGGTATGTCTTCTTTCTGTTTTAATTTGTTTCTTGGTTCTCCTGTTTTTCTAACACTTTTTCCAGAACGGGACGCGCTTAAATCAGGCGAAGCTGATTTGAAGGAACGCATAGAGGAGATGAAAAAGCGCGAGGAAGAAATGGGGTCAGAGAATGTTTCTTTGAAAGCCAAAGTGGAAGATCTTCAGGAGACGAAAGCTTGGATGCTTTCAGAAGGAGCTCAGCTCTTGGCTAAGAATATCCACAAGGGTCCGGAAATGACTGCCGCAGTGGCTGGAGTTAATAACGCAATGAGTGCGGTGGGCATCAATTCCGGTGTTCACGCTGGTTACGTACACGCCTTACAGAAGAAGACCGCTTATAAAGATGTTCCGGTTCTGAATCGCAATGCTACGGAGGAGCTGAAGGCGGCCGTTACCTGCTTCGATACTCTTAAATTTCCAGTGATAGAAGACCTTCCGAAGCTTGTTAGTGCGCCACTTTCAGAAATCAAGAAAGCTCTCCGTTTTGCAAGTGAATGATCTTTCTTAAGGAAGTAAGGTGGACATGCCCGGCTTTTTGGGGTATGCACCTTGGACGTTTGAGTTTGATTTAGTTTGTAAGGTGGACATGTCCGGCAACTTGGGGCATGCGCCTTATTTTCAGATGAATGTAATGATGTTTTTACTGGTGTTTGAACAATTATCCTTTGTAAATAACTATGTAACTTCCGGTTTATTTAAATCCGGTTAGTTTTTTGATGTAAACACTTGCTTATTCATGCGTCCATGTTATATGTTTTACATTTCTTATTTTTCTAGAACGTTCATTTTAAAGGTACGGATCCGATTTGTTTTACTTAGGATAATTTTTAAGTGAAGGAGAGCACAAACGAGACCAGTTTATCCTCACCTTTTAGGGTTAGTGTCCCTGATTCGGCCGAATATTTTACTTGTCGCAACGTTGTTAAAGATAGAAAATTTTAGTCTATTTTCTTTTCCGGAGTTTTATGCTTCTCCGATTGACAAAGTAAAAACATTTTATGCAATCCGTGGGTAAGACCCTCCACGGTTTTTGGAATTTAGAATTCATTCGGTGCGGGTATATCCATCCGCGTTACATGGAAATAAAAAGAGTGACGGTGGCCGTAGCTCCGTATTACAGTCTTATTTAAAAATAAGAAACTCTAAAGAAAACATTTCTTCAGGTGAACTCCGTTCCAGGTGCGTGGTATGATGGTTCCGTCCATTTTCTTGAGTGTGTATGCACCGTCTCTTCCCGCAGTGTTAATCAGGTAAGGACCTTCCCACTTTGGTGCCATTTTTCCGGAGCCTTCTACCAAACTTGCTTCGTTACTCCGCATGACGTAGTCCCCCACTTTGAACCGGACCTCCTTCACCTTTGAGTTGTAGTGCTTTTCCAACTCTTGTTTATATTTCGCCTCTCGGATCGCCGCGAGCTCTCTTCTTTCTTCGGCTAAATCCAGGTTCAGAAGGAGTTCCTGTTCATTTTCCTCTTGATTCAGCTGCATGCGGGGAGTGGGTATCCCTACTTCAGCGGGAATAACTGCTTCGGTGCCGTACGTCAAACTGAAAGGAGTTTCTCTGTTGCTTGTTTTCGGCATTGTTCGATGCGCCCATAGAACGTGTGGGAGCTCATCCGCCCACGAAACACCTTCCTTCCCCAAGCGCTTCTTGATGCCTTCCACGATGCTGCGGTTGGCTCTTTCAACTTGACCGTTAGCTTGGGGGTGGGCTACCGAAGTAAAATTCTGCTCGATACACATTCTTTCGCACCATGACTTGAACGGTTTTTCAGCGAACTGTTTCCCGTTATCGCTGACTATGCACATCGGCATTCCGTACCTACATACTATGTTTTCCCACACAAACCTTAGCACCTGCTCCCCAGTGATGGTCCGGAGGGGTTTAGCCTCGACCCATTTTGTAAAATAATCAATGGCAACCAACAAGAATCTCACCCCTCCGGTGGAAACAGGGAAAGGACCCACAATGTCAATCCCCCATTTCTGAAAAGGCCATGCCGATGTTACTGGGACGAGGTTGTTCTTGGCTCGATGGCTAACGGGAGCGTGGCGTTGGCAGTCTTCGCACGATTGTAATTCGTTCACCGCACTTTGGTGCATACCTGGCCAAAAATACCCGGCATTCATTACTTTGGCTATAACCATCCTTGGTCCGGCATGAATACCGCATATCCCCCAGTGGATTTCACGTATGACATAGCTGGCTTCTTCTGGCGTTAGGCATTTTAAGAGTGGACCTAAAAAGGTCTTTCGGTAAAGTTGCCCGTTATGGATTTGATATTGCAGCGCTTTGACCTTTAACTTCCGAGCCTGAGCTTTGTCTTCCGGGAGTTTTCCTTCTTTCAAATAATCCACGATCGGAGTCATCCAAGATTTTTCGCTTACAGAAACTGACATGACCGATTCCGTCTGCTGGATGGCCGGGGCTTGCAAGGTTTCAACTAAGACTTCTTTGGATAGGTGACAGAATGCTACGGATGCGAGTTTACTCAAGGCATCGGCCTTTTTGTTTTTGCTCCGCGGAATGTGTACGATCTTGCAAGAATCAAAAGAGGAGATTAAACTATTCACTTGCTGGAGATACCGAACCATGTTGTCTTCTCGGGCTTCGTATTCTCCACTGACTTGGTTTGCTACCAGCAATGAATCAACATGAGCTAACACAGAGGTTGCTCCAGCTTTGGCTGCGGTTTGGAGGCCTGCAAGGAGGGCCTCGTATTCTGCTTCATTGTTTGAAGTTTTAAATTCGAACCGCAAAGCATAAGTGTACTCTATCCCTTCTGGATCTATAAGGATTAGCCCTGCTCCTGATCCCTCTTTACTGGAAGCTCCATCCGTATATAAATTCCATACCCTTGGTAGGGCGGATTTTTCTTTGGTGCTTTCTCCGGTTGGAACCTCCGTAAGGAAATCTGCCACCGCCTGACCTTTTACCGGTCCTCTGGTGCGATAGGTGATGTCGAAAGCGCTAAGCTCAATTGCCCATTTCGTGAGACGCCCGGAGACTTCTGGCTTTCTGAGAATTTGTTGGATCTGGAGATCAGTTTGTACTTCTATATTGAAAGCTTGGAAGTATCTTCGGAGACGTCTGGATGCGTGTACCAAAGCAAGTGCCAACTTTTCGATCATCGGGTACCGGGTTTCATAATCTTTCAAGATGCGGCTCACATAGTATACCGGGATTTGCGCTTGATTCCGATGCACTACAAGCACTGCACTTATGGCAAAATGAGAGGCAGAAAGATATACAGTGACAGTTTCTCCGGTGATTGGAGCAGTTAAAGTGGGCAAGGATCCAAGACAAACTTTCAGCTCCTGAAATGCCGAATCAGCTTCTGATGTCCACTCTATTTGGCCCTTTCCCGTTCGTTTTTTCAATACATTCATGAAAGGAATGGAACGATCGGCCGCTTTTGAAACAAAGCGATGAAGAGCGACGAGCTTCCCATTTAATGATTGTATTTCTTTGACAGTTTTGGGAGGTTGCATGGAGACTACGGCTTTGATTTTATCCGGATGTGCCTTGATTCCGGACTGGGTTATCCATACACCGAGAAACTTTCCTTCTTCTAAACCGAAAGAGCATTTTTTGGGGTTGAGTTTAAGATTGACACTCCGAAGCCTAGTGAAGGTTTCGAGTATGTCATCAATCATGTTATCCTCGGCCTGACTTTTTATGACCAGATCATCCACATAAATTTCCAGATTCCTTCCGATCTGATCTTTAAATGCTTTATCCATCAATCTCTGATACGTGGCTCCGGCGTTTTTTAATCCAAACGGCATTTTGGTGTAACAATAAAGCCCTTCATTGGTTACGAACGCTGTCTTATCCTCGTCTTCCAAAGCCATTTGAATCTGATGATAGCCTTTGTATGCATCCAAGAAGCATTTAAGGCGGAAGCTGGAGAGGGAATCAATCTTTAGATCGATCTCTGGTAAGGGGTAACAATCCTTCGGACATGCGTTATTTAGATCGGAAAAGTCTACGCACATTCTCCAGGTTTTATCTTTCTTGGTTACCATTACAGGATTAGAAACCCAAGTTTGGTAACGTACTTCTCGGATGATTCCGGCATTTAACAATTTTCGTACGTCTTCGGCGATTGCCTTGTTTCGAGCTGGAGCCATGTTTCTTTTTCTTTGGGCCACTGGTTTTGCCGAATGCGACACTTTTAACTTATGTTCGGCCAGACACCGAGGAACTCCTACCATATCGGAGGTTTGCCAGGCAAACACATCAAGAGAGTTAGACAAAAGGTTCCACAACTTCTTTTTGGTACGTTCGGGTAGCTGAGCTCCGACTGAAATTTTTTGCTCTGGGAAGTGCGGATGGATAGCCCACTCTTCTGTGCAGAGGTTCGGAGGTTTCTCAGTACCCTTGCTTTGTCGTACTTCTGCTACACAAATTGTAGATTCGGAGTGCAAAGTTGCCACCCCTGCTTCGGTGGGGAATTTTAGCGATCCGTGGATGGTAGAGCTGATGATGCCGAAGGCGCACATGCCGGGCCTTCCTAATATGACATTATGCACGGACCTTGCTTCTACCACTAGATACGTCAGATTTACGGTTCGGGCGAAACTCCCTTCTCCCAATGTTGTTGGTAAGGTGATTTGCCCCATAGGCTGTACCACTTCTCCGGAAAAGCTTACCAACGGCATTGATACTCGGACCAATTTTGCTTTGGTCTGCGGAGCTAGTTGTTGAAAACACTGCTTATACATAATTTCGGTGGCACTTCCACTGTCGACATAGATCCTCCGGACCTTGTGACCTGCTATGATCGCAGATACGATGATTGGTCCGTCTTTGACTTCTTCAGGGTTGATAGGGGGAAAAGCAATGGGTTGCTGCATCCAAGCAGCCATATGATGGCTGGATCGCTTAATGCCTTGGCTACCCGTTTTTCTGATCATGCCTATTACTGGTTGGTTGTTCGGATTATCCACCGAATTGCCCGAAGACTTCCCTTCCTTCACTTCTTTTACTAGATGCGACAGTTTTCCGGATCGTACTGCTTTTTCTATTTCTTGTTTCAGGGACCAGCAATCATCAGTGTTGTGACCTCGAGCGTGATGATAATCACAGTATTTCTTGGAGTTCTTATCACCTGGATTTCGGAGCTTCGGTGGAGCGGGGAAGTTTGACCCTTCCGCACTAAGAATTTCACTGGGAGTTTTGGAAAGGTCTGACAAGTTGTAAAATCTTGATCCGGAGCTTCTTCCACGTGGAGGTCTGTCATTCCTGCTGTATGGGTGTGATCGCCCTCTATTACTGGACGGAGTTTTATCGAATACGGATCCACCATTTTTCTTCCAGGAAGACATTTTGTGATCTGACTCCGGAGCTGGATTGCATGCGTTTTTGCCCCGAGCAAAGGCTCTGGCTCGCTCCATGAGTACCTCCATTGTCTTTGGGAGATTTTCATGTAATTTTTCGACCAACTGATTGTTTCGGACTCCATGACAGAATCCGGAGATTCTCAGTTGGTCGACTACTCCGCTGATCTGCATACTCTCCCGGTTAAACCGGTCAATGAAGCTATCCAAAGATTCTCCATCCCTTCTCCGAATGTTGTGAACTTCGGTGATTTCTTTGGAATAGTGTCTTTGCTGGCTAAAATTTTGGAGAAATAACCTTCGGAACTCTTCAAAATCGTTAATCTCACCCTCGTTCAGCGCATCGAACCATACTCGAGCAGCTCCAGTTAGTGTTTGCGCGAACATAAAACACCAAGCTGGCATCGGCCACTGTTCAACTCGTGCGGCTCCGTCGAAATCGAACATATGATCATCTGGATCAGTTGTACCATCGTACTTTTTTACTGTAGTTGGCATTTTGAGCTTCGGAGGAAGCTTAGCATGTGTGATGCGGGCGCTGAATTTTGACTTTGCAGTCATGGAGACTGGGTGATATGGTTTGGTGAGTTCCGGATCGTTACTTATATCCATCTGCGCGTTATTTCGTATTGCCATAGTTTGGTGAATTGAAGGGGGGCCCACCATTGGAGGATCGTCTCCAACGTCAAGACCCCGAAGGAGAGGACGGGGACGGAGCTCGACGGGGTGGGGGCGGGATGGTCTGCCGGCGTCGCCGGAGCTCGACGGGGGTGGGGACGAACCCCATACCCTCTAGCCTAAAGGGTTTAATTTCAGCTTCCTCTAAAATTTATTAAAAGCATTGTGAGTTGGGAGTGCATATCCTTTGGAAACATAAAGAGTGTCAATAACAATTATGAGGAATGTAAAAGGATGTCCTAAGCATCAGTGTTCATCATGAGCACCCTGTTAGTTGATAATATATATATATACAAATTGCATTTGTATAGATTGAAAAGTTCTTTGTTGTTGCATTCAAAGGGTAAGATCTTGGTATAAATGTATGAAGAAAATTATATACCGAATTCAAGTCAAAAGTTAACTGTTAAAGTGTAAAAGTTGTGTAACAAAATATGTACTATTGGATTTATATGTACGAGTTCGATAAGTCAACGCTGCTGACCGAGCTATGACCCGTAAGAGTTACACCTTGGGCAACGAGCATTAAATCCACTTAACTTGGTTAACTGGTGACCACGAACAATTAACGAGACGAAATATATAATTATCTAGAATAATTATATTTTCTCCAGATTTATTATCTATACGGGTTATAAATAATATAACGTTTAATTACTTATTTAATTAAACTTTGGTTTTCGGGCTTCGTATCGTGTTTGGGCTTGTACTAGTCATATTGGGCTTTGTAGGGCCGAAAGATAATTAGTGATGTTTATTAGGGTTTATGAGATACGGCCTAATTACCTATTTATTATATTATATATAATAAACTCATTATCTTTGAAAGAGAACCCAACAGGTTGCCGTCAAAAGGAAAACTAATTCCTTTTGTTTTTGGTATGATACGATTAGAAAAACCAAAAGGGGAGCAGCCGCCACTTCAACAAAAGTGTGCTGCCTCTTTTCTTTTTCGTGATTCTTGTTCCGCGAGGCACACCCGATTACCGTGTTCGTGTTGTAGCATCCGTTCGTTGTACATCGGTGTCTCACACGGTTATTATTAACTAAAAGGGTATAATTTTTCTCATCGGTAGATTAATTATTTTATATACCGTATTTGCATGTTAGTAACCATGATCCCGTTCGGTTCACTTTTAGTGTTGATTATTTATATTTATTCCGCTGCGTTTTTTTATTAATTATATATTTAATTAATAAAATATGTCAAACCCGTTTTGATAAAAGTAAAATTGACACCACTGAATCCCAACAGTGGTATCAGAGCCAGGCTTACAACATGCAAATCGGAACCGGTCCTTTTAATCGGCTATAGATCTCAAACTTTAACTTGTTTAAAGTTTCAGATCTAAATATTTCTTGGGCAAGAAGTTATTTGGTCAGCAGTTTTATTTATTTTTATTTGACCAAAAGATTGCCGACTTTAATATGATTGTGCTGAATATGTAAATCTGGCCGACCTTGTACTTTTGTATTATTGTTCTTGTTTTGTTTTTGTTTTATGGTTTTTGACCCACTTTGTGGCTCAAAGTTGTAATAGATTAGGGTTTCAATTTATAATATTTTATTATAATGTTGAAGACCCGAAGACAAAACTGAAGACATTACAGGAATCAAGAAGGTGCTAAAGATAACTAGATGCACTAGGTCCATCCTTGTGGTTGTTGTTACCCCGTGACCCAGTTTGGTCTTGCTATCTGGCTCTAGCAAGATCAAACAAAATGGCCTAAAGATTTACATATTTATTTTTGCTATTATGGTTGCTTTTATCATATAAGGTGTTATATAACATACCAACCTAATACCAAACTTTTAAAAGGTGTTTTAAAATGTTCACAATCAATTATAACAAGTTCTAAATTGATTTTTACAACTTGTAAATATTTGTTACAAAACAAATAGTTTATTTTAAAATAATTAATAACCATTAGAGTTTTTGAAATTTAACAAATTTTAACTTTCTAAAACTCATAACTTAATAGTTTTAAAACTATTAACTTTTATATGATTATACAAGTCGCGACAAACTTAGTTTTAATAGGTTATTTAAAATTAAGTGTCCTGAGAGATGAAAGGGTTCATCAAGATGTCACGACTAAATATATACTAAAATTGGCTCTCACGACCCTATTTGGTAAATATTAAATTAACCCATAATTAAAATCAATAGTCTATGTCATCCTATCACAAGCTACACTTGGAACATAAAAGCGAACCATCAGTGTTTGGAGCCACAGCACCACACTTAATGTCTAATATATCCTTCCAAGGTGCAAGGGTTTCGTTGACACATCCGGCCCTTCCACACGTACCTCTTTTAGGACGACTATTACTTTTTCTTTTCTCACCACATGCTCCAGCTGTCTCGAAAGTAGAAAGTCGGCATAGATGAGGCTAAACGTATCAATGCATAGACAAGAGTTGTCTTAGCGGCCTCATACTCGAGAGTTGTGCAATTCTCACAATTGACACTCGTTGTCAGTCTGCCTAGTCACTTACTAAAGTGCATGTCACAGCTGCCTTTACTACTGACATAGCCAAATTCTCATTCCTTGTTCTAATTACTGTAATGGGTCATTAATTAAATAAGGAAATATACATCAAAAATACTAATTAAAATCTCTTTGCTTATGTAACAGATGTCTAATGAAAGCAACTCCTTCGTTCTCAAGTCTATACTTGAAAAGGAAAAACTTAATAACACCAACTTTCTCGAATGGCACCGCAATCTGAGAATAGTTCTCAAGATGGCTAAAAAGCTATACATCTTAGATGGCCCAGTCCCTACCGAGCCTAAAAGTAACACTACTGCTGCTCGTAAGGCACTGGAAAAGCATAACGAGGATGCCATTGAGGTAGCCTGCCTTATGCAAGCCACCATGTCTCCTGAACTTCAGAAGAACATGGAAGATAAAGATGTTTATGACATGATCCAGCAACTGAAAGACATGTTTCAGAAATAAGCCCGACAGGAGCGATATGACACCATGAAGCAGCTCATAAGCTATAAAATGCAAGAAGGATCGTGTGTCAGTACTCATGTGCTTAAGATGAAAGGGTACATTGACCAGATGAACAAACTTGGTTATCCCCTGCAAGATGAAATGGCAGCGGACTTCATCTTGAACTCTCTCCCTAGCTCGTATGACCAGTTCATTATGAACTATAATATGAATGCTTGGGTGAAGACTGTGCCTGAGCTACATGGTATGCTTAAAACGGCCTAGATGAACATTCCACATAAAACCAACCAAGTTCTGATGGTCAAGTCTGGTGGTGTTAAGAAGCCCAACAACAAGAAAATGGCTCATAACAGCAAAGGCAAGAAAATGGCTATTGTTGCTCCCAAATCTGCCACCAACAACAAGCAGGTTGCTAAACCACCCCCTCCCTAGGAGCGTTAGAGCTTTGAATGCAACCAAATGGGGCACTGGAAAAGGAACTGCCCACAGTATCTAGCCAAGCTGAAGGCGAACAAGGCCAATAACATTGGCACTTCTTCAGGTATTCTCATTTATGTTATTGAACTTTTTACTGTCTCCAGCAACACATGGGTATTTGATACCGGGTGTGGTTACCACATCACTAATGTTTTGCAGGAGCCTGAAAAGTGGAGGAATCTGAAACAAGGCGACATGGAACTCATCGTTGAAAAGAGTGCACGTTCTTGCAACCGGCACATTTCATTTTTCATGTCCTTCTGGCCTTGTAGTTAATTTAAACAATTGTTTGTTTGCACCTGGTATAACCAGAAACATTATTTCAGTTTCTTCACTGTTTGAACAAGGATTCAAGTACGTTTTAATGGTTTTTCTATTTTAGTCTACTTGAATGATGTCTTTTATTTTGAGGCTAAACCTTGAAATGGTATTTATGAGATTAATGTTCAAACAAGTAATAACATATATCATCTTTCTAAACATGACAAAGCTGGCATAAGTGAAGCACATTTATGGCATTGCAGACTTGGCCACATAAGTAATACACGCATAAAATGGCTCCAGTCCAAGGGGATTCTTGAATCCACTAGACATGACTCCTTTGATGTTGCGAATCTTGCTTAGCTGGCAAACTCACAAAGCACCCCTTCACCGATGTTGGTGAATGGATCAATGGTTTTCTAGAACTCATTCACATGATGTATATGGCCCTTTCAGAACGATGACTAGAAACCATTACTAAAAACCAGCTTAATAGAAAGATAAAAGTACTTCGGCCATATCGAGGTGGCGAATATCTCAGCTTTGAATTTCTCAATCATCTAAAAGAGTGTAGAATAGTTTCACAACCCTCCCCACCTAGCACACCCCAACTTAATGGCGTGAGTGAAAGGTGAAATCGAACTCTACTTGATATGGTTCGATCGATGATGTGTAGAACTAACTTGCCTCACTCCTTTTGGGGTCATGCTCTTATGACTGCCTCCCGCATTGTCAATCTGGCTCTGACTAAAAAGGTAAACAAAACCCCATATGAGATATGGCATGGGCATAAACCCGATTTGGAATACCTAAAAGTATGGGGATGTGATGCATACATCACAAGTGATACTGATGATAAGCTCGATCCTCGAGGCGAAAAGGTTGTTTTCGTCGGATACTATAAAAGAAGCTGATATTATTTCTACCATCCTGATGCAAATGTTATTTCCATCAAAAGGAAGGGGCACTTTCTCGAGGAAGAACATCTGAATCGAGGAACTGGAAATAATGTGGTTGATCTTGAAGAAATTCGAGAACCAACAACAACCGCTGATGAAGTCAGAACGTCTGAACAACAAGAAATTGTTGCTGATGAATCAGACATGAACACAGGCGTTCGCAGAAGTAGCAGGACTCATAAAGAACCTGACAGATACCTTTGGCATCTCGAAGGTGCTGAAGTCTTGGTAGTAGATGAGTCTAATGACGAACCTACTAACTACAAATCTGCTATCTCAGATCCTGAATATGCGAAATGGCTGGAAGATATGAACGCTGAGATGCAATCTATGCGTGGTAATCAAGTCTGGGACTTGGTTGAGCTACCCCCCGAATCTCGGGCAGTAGGGAGCAAATGGGTTTTCAAGAGAAAAACCGATATGCATGGAAATGTACACACCTTTAAAGCACGGCTAGTTGCGAAGGGTTTCACTCAAACTCAGGGTATTGACTATGATGAAACCTTCTCGCCCGTTGTATGATCAAATCGATCAGGATATTGCTTGCTATAGCCGCGTACTATGACTACGAGATATGGCAAATGGATGTCAAAACCGCTTTTCTTAATGGGCATCTCTGTGAAGATGTCTATATGGTTCAGCCAGACGGTTTTGTTGACCCAAAATATCCTAATAGGGTGTGCAAGCTGAATAAATCCATTTATGGACTCAAGCAGGTGTCTCGTAGCTGCAATCTTCGTTTTGACCAAAAGATCAAAGAGTTTGGTTTTGTCAAAAATGAATATGAGCCTTGTGTTTACAGAAAGGCTAGTGAGAGCACTATATCATTCCTCATCCTGTATGTGGATGATATACTGATTATTGGAAACAGCGTCCCTATGCTTAACGAAGTTAAGCACTATTTGGGAACTTGTTTTGCAATGAAAGATCTTGGAGAAGTAGCTTATATTCTAGGAATCAAGATCTATAGGGATAGATCTAAGCGACTTCTTGGGCTAAGTCAAAGTACATACATAGACAAAACGATGACACACTTTAAGATGGAAAACTCCATGAAAGGAGGTGTTCCTATGACTAAAGGGACTGTGTTGAACAAATCGCAATCTCCTTCAAAGGACATTGAAATTAAGCGAATGGAAGCAGTTCCATATGCTTCAACGATTGGTTCTATCATGTATGCTATGTTATGTACTAGACCTGACGTCTCGAATGCTTTAAGCATGACTAGTCGTTATCAGAAAACTCCTGGCATTGCCCATTGGACTATTGTTAAGAACATTCTGAAGTATATGAGAAGAACTAAAGATATGTTCTTAGTCTTTGGAGGAGTAGAAGAAGAGCTCACTGTAAGATGTTATACTGATGCTAGTTTTCAAACTGACCGAGATGACTCTCGCTATCAATCAGGTTTTGTATTCACTCTAAATGGAGGAGCTATCTCATGGAAGAGCTCCAAGCAGAGTGTGGTGGCGGATTCAACCACCGAATCTGAATATATAGCCGGATCAGATGCTGCATAGGAGGCTGCTTGGATGAAGAAATTCATAACCGACCTCTATGTGGTTCCAAGCATTAAGAAACCAATCGAGATATTCTGTGATAACACAGGTGCTATTGCTCAAGCCAAAGAGCCCAGGTCTCATCACAGGGCCAAGCACATTCTAAGAAAGTTCCACTACATATGGGAAATTGTGGAACGTGGAGACATCGTGATAAGCAAAATGAACACAGATCAAAACCTAGCAGACCCGTTTACTAAGCCCATGACTCAGGACAAGCATGATCAGCACATGGGTGCTATCGGGCTTAGATTAGCTAGCAGTATGTTTTGATTTAGTATTTGGATGTACGAACTTTTAACAGTTGTACTTTTTGAATTCATTGTTGATTTACTAGTTAAATGCAATTCTGAATCTTATAATTGTGTTCGATTTTAATACGTTTAATCCGTGAATCTTGCATTCTAAACTATCCGTAGTCGGTCAGACTCGTGGGAACAATTCTGAATTAAGACTATTCTGACTTTGGACTCAAGGAGTCGAGTTCCAAATTCACAGACCTCATTGAGAACGACGTTGGATGTAACTCGCATCAAATCATCTTCATGGATCTTAGTCATAAGATGATTTGATATTGGTATACTCATTTAGTATCCTTTGACCTGAGATACATATTAGAACTTCCGTTTACCAAGGATTATTCTATGATTATTGTCAACCGCTGTCGCGTAACTGCCAGTCATAAAGGCTTTAATGGGAATAGTTCTGAAGTTCAGTGGGAGTTGTATGTAGTCAATATGGGATTCTGTACTCTTACATGATATGTAACAGTTAGACATTGTGGCGCCCTCGTTGATTCAAACTGGTGAAGTGTAAGGCCTTACCCAAACTTACTGTGTGTTTGTTCGGATCACTTTGACTCTTGATCGAGAACAATAATAATTGAACACCATATGAGAATGAACTTAATCCATGTCTCATTGATTCAATTTATGTCTTTTACAGAAAGGATGAATGACAACAATTACCATAAGTCTATTGTCTTGCAATACTAAGTTGTTACTAATAGCAAGGTGTTTTGGTTAATGACTTTAAAGTGTCATACCTTGTTGGGGGCAGCCATGTGCAGGTAGAGCGCCGCTGACTGTCTGCGTTGAGGATTTTATCGAAGGCCGCCCAAGTGGGAGATTATTGGATTTATATGTACGGGTTCGATAAGTCAACGCTGCTGACCGAGCTATGACCCGTAAGAGTTACACATTGGGCAACGAACATTAAATCCACTTAACTTGGTTAACTGGTGACCACGAACAATTAACGGGACGAAATATATAATTATCTAGAATAATTATATATTCACGAGAAACGAGATTTATTATTTATACGGGTTATAAATAATATAACGTTTAATTACTTATTTAATTAAACTTTGGTTTTCGGGCTTCGTATCGTGTTTGGGCTTGTCCTCGTCATATTGGGCTTTGTAGGGCCGAAAGATAATTAGTGATGGTTATTAGGGTTTATGAGATAAGGCCTAATTACCTATTTATTATATTATATATAATAAACTCATTATCTTTGAAAGAGAACACAGCAAGTTGCCGTCAAAAGGAAAACTAATTCCTTTTGCTTTTGGTGTGATACGATTAGAAAAACCAAAAGGGGAGCAGCCGCCACTTCAACAAAAGTGTGCTGCCTCTTTTCATTTTCCTGATTCTTGTTCTGCGAGGCACACCCGATTACCGTGTTCGTGTTCTAGCATCCGTTCGTTGTACCTTGGTGTCTCACACGGTTATTATTAACCAAAAGGGTATAATTTTTCTAATCGGTAGATTAATTATTTTATATACCGTATTTGCATGTTAGTAACCATGATCCTGTTCGGTTCATTTTTGGTGTTGATTATTTATATTTATTCCGCTGCGTTTTTTTTATTAATTATATATTTAATTAATAAAATATGTCAAACCCCTTTTGATAAAAGTAAAATTGACACAACTGAATCACAACATTTACATGACACACGTACCAGTGAGCGCACACAAATGTCAAGTACTTGACACGAAAAAGGTCAAACATTGATACATATTGACAGGAGCCCGAGTCTTGTGATGCAGACTATAATTAGAAACAGTACGTGTAAGAATATTATTTCATTTAATCTACACCATCGATATTATAGGAGATTAAAGTATAAAAGGAATTTTATTGTGATGTAATAAACTTTCAAATAAACTTGCTCCAATGCCTTTAGTAATCCAAACATACCTCATTTTCCTCCTTCATATATTGTTTGCATCTTCTGTCCTTGCTGCCCCTGATATAGTCGGCCTTCTCACTCAAGACCGTGGTGGACTCGCGGATGGCGGATCCGACTATGCAAAGCCAGAGGTCGAGACCCAGTTCATGGGCAATTGGATAATCGATAATCCAAATGCAGGTGTGGCAGCCATGCAACTACAGTTGATGCCTAACGATAAAGTTGTCTGGTTTGATACCACATCGCTTGGGCCGTCTGGGCTAAAACTGCCTGAGGGAGTTCCTTGCCCGGAAAATCCAGATGCAAAGAACCAGCCTGATTGCTACGCACATGCCATCGCTTACGACTGGAAGACCACAAAGTACAGAACGCTTACGGTTTGTTCATATGTTTTAAGTATATTTTCAACTCAACATTGGTTCACTAGCAGAGGCAGACCTGTATAGAACCGTAGGATGTGAACCGAAACCAACGAAAAAAAAGTTTATGTGTCGAATATAGAACCGAAACTCTAGATTTTTAAACTCTAGGTTCTAAGTGACGTTTATCAAAGAATTAGCAGAGAATAAAACCAAGTTCTTTCTAAATATATTTTATTATTTTAATTAACTTACTAATTTCAATAATCAACTTAATTTTCTTTTGCTTATATACTCTTCTTTTATTATAAACATTGGAGATTTCCTCTTAGTACATGATTTGTTACGCATATTATATCCTACAAAAAATAATTTTTGTGTTTTTAAAGATGACATGCTTTTATGTAAAATGCCTCAAAACATATATACGAGACCAAATAAAGAAGTGTTGTCCAAAAACTTATAAAACTATGAATTAAACTTATAGAGCTCAAGCCATAGAACCATTAATTGATTGTAAATGATAGGTTCTTAAGTTTCCAAACTAGTCTGATCGACCTGACCGACCCAAACTAAAATATATTGTAATCAAATTGATATACACCTGTGCACATATGATTAGGGACACCAATAGATAAAATTCTTGGGCCACACTGCCATGCTCCATATCTTCATTGAAAAAAAAAACTAGATCATCATAGTAAAGTACTTGTCAACTAATATATATGTTTACAACAGTTGAAGGGTGATGCATGGTGCTCGTCCGGACACTTGTGGCCAAATGGAAACCTAATGGCTACCGGGGGGACGTTCTCTGGTGATAGAGCTATCCGAGTGCTCGCTAACGATGATCCTAATGCAGACTTTGATACAAGAATAGGTGTTCTTGCTGCTGTTAGATGGTATGGTGGATTCAAAAGAATTATTTTTCGCATATTCTTTTTTTTATTACTTTTCGGCAATGTGATAAACAACACTAGAATATGAGTATCTCCAACGGAACATTACCGACGGACAACATCCGAAGATAGCTATAGAGTGACCTTTGACGGATAGCAAATATACCAAAAAAAATATATGCAAATTAAGTAAAATAGTCGGTAATGTGTTGGTAATCACCGACCAATTACTCACAAAACTTCTGCATGTGGTTTTAAACCGACATTTTCCAACGAAAAAGGGAACTAAACAGCTTTGTCATTCAATGACTTTCAGTGATCTCTCAAGTAATATAAGTAGCTAATCTGTCACAAACGAGATTACCCACTAGCAAGAATACAACAACCATTTCGGTCGGTAATCCGTTGGTAACGACAATCACCTACGGATTAATGAAGGATATTTCTGTTAGTAATACTCCTTTATTTTACAGTGAAATTACTTTCATATCCGTTACAGGTACTCGTCTAACCAGGTTTTGCCCGACGGGAGTGCTGCCGTCGTGGGAGGCAGAGACTCGTACAGCTACGAGATCGTACCTCCCCAAATGGAATTCAAACATCGGAAATTCGATCTCCCTTTCCTCCAACAAACAACAACACCCCCTTTAGGACCAGGAAGGCCTGTTGAAAACAATCTCTATCCGTTTCTTTACCTACTACCCGATGGTAATTTATTCCTCTTCGCCAACAATCGTGCCATCAGCTTCACTCCACAAACGGGCCAAGTTGTTCGTGAGTACCCAGAGTTAAAAGGCGGATCACGCAACTATCCCCCTTCAGGCATGTCCGCGCTTTTCCCCTTAAAACTCACAGCCGATCAGCAACCTCTCAATACCGAGATTGTAATCTGTGGTGGTAATGACCCAAAGGCATACGAGGTCGTGGACGCAAGACATGTTCTCGACAAGCAGTTCATGATTGCACTCCAAGACTGTCATAGAATCCAGCCATTAAATAAAGATGCAACTTGGGTAGAAGAACAAAAGATGCCATCACCAAGGACCATGGGAGACTTGATACACCTTGCCAATGGTGACCTTTTGATGCTTAATGGTGCGAAAGGCGGTACATCGGGTTGGGAAGATGCCAGGGATCCTAATTTTGTTCCACTTTTATATACACCATACAAGCCTATGGGTAAGAGGTTTAAAGAATTAGCTCCATCAACAATAGCCAGAATGTATCATTCCTGCTCAGCATTGTTACCTGACACCAGAGTGTTGGTTGCTGGAAGCAACATGCACCAGTTCTACACATATACTGGCGACTATCCAACCGAATTAAGGGTGGAGAGATTTGCTCCACCGTACTGTGACCCCGCCCTTGATTGCGCAAGACCAGCTATCTGCCCCAAGGCTACTGATAAGGTGTTGAAGTATGGGAAACCATTTAAGGTTACTACTATTCGTCCTCCGTTGGTGTTGGGTGAGATTAAGGTAACTTTGTTGTACCCACCATTCACCACTCATGGTTTCTCCCAGAGCCAGAGGATGCTCATTCCGGCTATAACAAACATTGAGAATAATGTGATCACCGCTGTTACACCTGGAAGCGGAATGCTGGCTCCTCCCGGGTACTACATTTTGTTTGTAAGTCGCCTCGGTGTACCTAGCTCTGGTATTTGGGTCCACATTGAGTAAGAAGCAAATGAATGTTGTTTTGAGAAAATTTTGGTGAATTTAGACGAGGTTATTTGTATGTTATTTGGCGACAATAAAGTAAACGACAATAAATCCATCGCTGCATATGTATGTATATATGGACTTGTAAGAATACTTTACTAGAATGAACTACTTATTACTAATAGTAACTAACTTAGCATAATTTAGTTTGTATAATCAAGTATTAAATAATTTTAGAGGCAGGCTCTATTCAGTATAGTTATAGTTTTAACAGCCTCTATTTGGTTTAAACAATAACAAGTTATGCCATAAACGTGTATGTAAATACATTTCAACCCAATATATGTAACATTAAACCTTTTCATTTTCACACGAGGATTTTAATTACAAAATGAGTTCATGGAGGGAAAGACCTTAGAGAGTACTACCAGAACTAGTAATTATGTTGGAAAGGCTCTTCCTTCAAATCAGGGAAAATATTTAGGGTAAATTACACTTTTATTTTTTTATGTTTGTATCGGATTGCAATATATACCCGTTAATTTTAATAATTACAGTCACAGATTTTTATTTGCTTAAACCATTACACCCTAGGTCCTTTAGCAGTAACCAAGTTAAAAGTCTCAGTAAAGTCTATTCATATAAGGACAGTTTTGTCTTTTTACCAGCCTAATTCAAAAATTTTATAAATAAAACAAAAACAAAATTAAAAACTTATAATATATATAAATATATAATATATATCTCTTTCTCGTACTCGTTCTCGTTCAATATCTCTTTCTCTCATCTAAAGTCTAACACCACAATCCAGCCACCTATTTTGTTCTATAATTATTTCTCTCATCTAAAACCAAACACCACAAATCAAAATCTCCTATTTTTTAAAAGTCAATACCTGATTTGGCTTCGGTGGTGTGAGAGAGAGAGAGAGAGAGAGAGAGAGAGTTGAAGAGGATCATGCTGGACTCTGCCGCTGAGGATCTTGCCGGACTGTCGCCGATTACGACGAGAGTTAGCCATCGACTGGAGATATGTATATATGGACTTGTAAGAATACTTTACTAGAATGAACTACTAATTAGTAATAGTAACTAACTTAATATAATTTAATTTGTATAATTAAATATTAAATAATGTTAAGAGGCAGGCTCTGTTAGGAAATTTTATTTGTAAGTATTGAAGAAAATCAGATTCAACTTGATCTATGAAGAAGATAACAGTCCTGAAGATCACAAGAAGAAGAAGAAGATCGGATAGCACAACTGAAAGGAACAACATCTACTTTAAAGTATCATAAGTTGATCAAGAGTTGAAGAAGATTATCAGAGAAGGCCTTTCTGATGGATCTGTCTGATGAAATATCATCAGTTTCTGACGATTCTGATCATCAGATTTTCTGATAATTTGTTCACCAGAATTTTTGATGAAGTGGTTTATCAGAAATTCTGATGAATATTCCACTTATCTAAAAATCAGCTCTATCCTGCCACAATAACCGAATCAACTTGACATTATTGGATATCATGATTAGAAAGGCAACTTGACTGTTGGATTCAATGAATATGTCAAATAGCTACTTTATGCAGGACTTATACATGAATAAACAAATGTTTATTCATGTATCCAGCCATCTGTAGGTCCCATTTTTCTCGGTGGATCCGATATGAAAACCTATCCTTGTTTATCACAAACACGGTAACGGGTGCGGAATCCCCGTGACGGTGCAAACCAAACACAGTGTAAAACACACGCGTAACCAAAGATTCAATATCTATTTATTAGGGATGAGTACAACCACAAACATATACAAACAATGTTTACAGACTCTCACTAAGTCTCACAGCTCTCTCATACTCATCAGTTTCACACAGAAACTTAAATGAATATATATAGGCAACAGACACAGGTATCGACGAAACATCAAAAGCGACGAAACCAAAGGGGTTTCGTTACTTAATCATGCCCAAATAGAAGGTTTCGTCGATATGTAATTTCGGCCCAATGTGAAGGTCAAAGCCAAGTTGTAAGTTTCGGCCCACATGATGAGTAACGGCCCAATGATCATTCGGTACACATGAAGTCAGATTAGTAAACATTTGTCAAACTTGTGACATCATCATGATGATGTCATAATGATGTGTTAGCGGGAAACGTTCTCGGCTCTCCGTGCTTCGCGTGTCGAACTCTGGGGCGCACGACGGAGGAATGTCGTGACGTCGGGCTTGAGCCGAACCTAACCATGTCGAACCGAAACAAATCGAACCGAGTCGAGTCGCGTCCACATAAAGTGTACCAACAAACTCCCCCTTGGACGCTACTCGTGATGGTTCGTCTTCCATGTCTTTCATGTCAGAGGATCTTCAAATTCTTCACGTGTCGTAAGTAGAAAGTGTATCAACAAACTCCCTTTTCATTTAGGAAGTGTGTTAACAAACTCCCCCTTAAAATAAAATCTCCTTTGAGTTATGCTCGTGAATCTTTTGATCTTCAATTCTTTAGATCCTTGTGGTGTTGATGAGTGATCAACTGCAACCCGATCATCTTGATCTTCTGATTGCATCAACGTCGTGTCTTCACTTTACGGCTTGTCATCTGACATGTTCTCTTCGCCTTTAGCTGATTCTGATGTCGCATCTGCACATACAAGAAAGCTAAACACGTAATGAGAACAACCGCTTGGAATATAGACAAATTAAACAAACGACACATATGAGATCAAATCTCAATCAAACACCGACCGACAACAGTTTGAAGGTTTAGAAAATGATCAATTTTAATCCTTTAACTTTCAAAACTTGTTAACTTCGACAGTTTATGAAGATGCAATTGTTTTCGGCTTAAAATCAGGATTTTGGGTAGGATAGACTCGAGCTCCAACATCGGTCAATCAAAAATAAACTAGAAGCAAAATCTTTTTGGCTTTTATAAAGTTTATATTAAAACACACCTAAAATCTTTTTGGAATTTTTCATTTTTCAAATGTAAAGACGGAAAGCAATAAATAAATATATACAAAGATGCAAAAACTGAAAGAAGTAAATAAATATTTACAGACATTCTTTTTGCGAGTTTCAAGGGTAAGAGAATCATATCAGTGTACGGTCACGCCAAAACGCTCTTGTTGTTCAATTAGTTAACATTTAGATAAGCATCCTATAACAATTATCGGTATTGTTGTCCACATAAACTCAACCTATCAGATGTAATCATGGCGAGGGGATACGATTAGGTATGAATTATACTTACCGACCGGTGTTCATCCACACACGACACATTCCCGTATCAAGGTATGCACGAGAGTTCATCTTACCGGTGAGTATACCATTTATCATCTGTTTGACCGTATAAAAGAATGTGAGAAACTCACTTATTTTGATTGAAAACAAGCCCTATGTGATAGAATCACTTATTGATGAGGAACTTGATTTTCGATGCATGATGGCACAGGAGCAAGTCCGTGAACAGGTCAGTACTTTCGTACAGCAGAGAGACGAACTTGACTCCCGGATAAATGTGATATATTATCACTTATTTGTTTGGACATGTGATTGTTGATCACTTATTGAGGTCGAATGCAATATGTACACGTATGTATAGTCTCATGGAAGATCTAGACTTCGTCTTCGTTATTTTTCGGTAAAAGATACAACCATGATACCCAGATGATAAGCAGCATAAAGACCGAATATCTCAGAACCTCGACAATTTCTCAAACGAAATTTCGGTACTAAGACCATATGCCAATGTGCGGTTCCCACCTGGTCTTCAGTCGATTAAGGTTTATATCACCCTGCACACTTTAAAATGATTGTGAGCCTACCGATATATCTTATATAGAGCTGCTTAACATTTTTCATTTTGCATTTCAGTTCAAAAAGGTTTCGACAGACCACTGATGTACTATCATTTTCTCTTTTTCTCGCCAGGAAACTCATTTTTATTTTTCTATTGTTTTTGCGTTTTGAAATTTTTTGATGTTTTTGGATTTTTTTTAAATGGATTTACTCCCCCTAAAATCAACAAACTAAGATAAATTTAAAAAACACAAAGGTATTTACAAAAACGATTTTCCGATGTCGGTTAACTCATGTTTTACCTCAATGCCGTTTACCAAAATTAATTTTAATCAGAAATGATTTATCGAATTTTGGAAAAATCAGTTGGCACGTCGGTAAGCAGTGCGGACCATGACAACATTGACGAGTTTCAAAGTGAAACAATCACGTGTGAGGTGATATTTGAGTTCAACGTGTCTGGTCAAAGAGTGCTGTACGAGATGATAATAATTCATAAAGCAGCTTAAATATCGACAAGGATAGGAAAGATTAGAAATTCAAAATCGTATTCTGCAACTGGTTCGTGCATTGCAAGGAATTTGAGTGCTCTCCCAAACTGGATATCCACCCGGTGTGGATTTCAAAGTCGATTTTTTTGTTGCTACTTCAATTAATCTGAGAAAATCTTCACAGCAACAAGATCATAAACCTCTGGGTCCGGCTGGTCTTCCATATTGCACCAGCGAAGGTCTTTGTCTTTCTCTTTGAGAAGTAGTGTGCGGTTGTTCAATCCACGCCAAGGCATCCGCACACCCGGTTGGTTTGTTCAACAAACACATTTTCTTCAATCACACCGCGAAGAAATGTACACTGCACGTTCATCTTGTTGATTTTGAACATCAGACGTGCTGCAGGTGCGTACATTTTGATTGAATCTATCCCGGGAACCCGATTAAAGCCTTTAACAATCAAACTTTGGTATGATTTTCATTTTGTCGAAGGTTTTCAATTTCTTTCGACAGACACTTCTGTCTTCTTTTCTTTTTCTCTCCATCAAAGGCAACAATTTCTTTGTCGCCGATCTTGTGCATGGACACTCCACTATGAACAATCTGATGACTATCGATAGTTCCTCCTGGAACATCCTGCACACTCACTCAGAGATTAGTTGGAGAGGGGGACCCAAGCCTTCACAGACTTAGGTCGTCTGTCATCATCGAGGATTGTGACTTCGATTTCGTGATGATTCGGAATTGATTGAACTCCCCCTGAAACAGTTACCGTTTTTGGTTTCCAAATTTGTTTCTGTTTTTCATGTTTAACATCCGATTTAACATATTTTGTTTGGACAACCTCCGTTTTTAACATCTTTTCAACTTCTTTTCGTTGTTTCTTTTTATGTTTCACTTCTCGTTGTTTAACAAGACGAGGGTCCTGTTTTGGTGAAGCAGATCTTTTAAAGTAACTGTTACTATGGGGGGCATCAACTTTTGCCTTTCCTTTTGTGAGATATGGATAGTTTCTAACAATGAGTCCATTCTCACAGCATTCAAAACATGATCTCCGCTCAACAAACCTCAGAGTATCATATCTGTAAGAGCTTGATGATGAACTTCGTGATCTTGAGGTACTTGGTCCTACATCACAACCGTTTGTGTGTTGTGTGTAATTGTTTTGAGTGTTTCTTTTCAAAATTTTAACTTGTTTAACAAAATCCATGTTGGATTTGTTTTCGAAAGTTACAATTTTATCAGTCCCTCTTTATTCCATGAAGTTGATCTTCTGATCCTTTTTCTTGTAACGAGCTCCCTTTGTTTCCACCCTCGGTTGTGAAATTTTGGGCTTTTGAGCTCGTTGTTCCTTTTGTTTACCTTTAGAAGCAATATGTTGTTGCTTTGTCGGTTGTTTTTTATTTCCAAATTGTTTTCTGATTTCATTTTTAGGAATTGGATCACATTGAGTTACAACAACTCCTGGGATCGTTTTTCCTAAAAACTTGCTTGTGTTATCTTCAAAAACTTTATCAATCAAAGATGGATTGACATTTTTAATTGGAAAATCGTTGTCTGAATAAATTTTGACATCTCCGATCAAAGTATACAACAAGTTATTGCTTTTAACAGCAGACACACATTCCTTGTCATCCTTGACAGGATCTATCACTTGCTTGGCAACAGGTTGCACTGCAGGAGTAGGAGGATCACAAAGAATATGATTCTTAATTGGAATTTCTACTCCTTTCGTCTCATCAAGTGATGTATCCTGATCACTCACATCTGATTCATCTTCAGACGAATCATAGTCCTCAATGATCACTACAAAAAAAGTGAGCAGTAGGGACTAAATTATCAGAGGCTGATGTTTCAGTGTAACATCCCGAAAATACGAGTTCGTAAATTTGCAATTTAGTTGCCAATAAACTAGTAAAATAAACTAACTAGCAATGACACTAACTAAGTTAGTTGATTACTTATGAGCAGTTAAAAGTTAAAACAAATAAAGAATGAAAGATGAGGGGCCAAAAGTGTCTAAAAGGAAACTATTTTTAATAAAACAACAAAACTAAACTCAAAACACAATTTTGTCTGTGTTGTTGAGATCGACCAGAACCAGGGGCGACCCCAGGCTCCCCCAAAGCCCTAGTTCATCACAAAATCTCACAATTGAAGGTTCAAATCTGATTCAAAACAAAAATCGAACATAGATTACTGATCCTCATTGCAAGGGGGTTGTAAGGTATGTAAAATTCTATGAAAATTCTCTGTTTGAATTTCTTATGGATTTGGGAGATTCAAAATTTGAAGATGCATGTTTGTGATTTGGTTAGATTAGGGATGATATAGTGTCTAGAAGTAAAACCTAGACAACTACATGTGAAATCATGTCCAAATTCAGGAAATTCCATGAACTCATTGAAAGTGAGTTATGGGTTTTACAAGGTAATGATGAACACTAGGGTTTAGAATGATTATTCTAGTGTAAATTGATCATAGAAAGTGATTTTCAGAAAAAGTGTGATGTTTAGGGATAAACCCTAGATGATTCTTGTCAAAATCTTGCATGATACTTGTAGGGTTCATAATCACCATTGTAGGTGATTAATAAGTTGTAGAAACTTGGTAAACACTAAGATCATGATTCTTGTTCTAGTGTAATCTGAGTTTTTATGGGGTACTTTTTGAAATTGGAAGTTAAAACATGTGTAAATATGACTAGTTGGAGTTGATTTAGATGATTAATACAAGTCATGAACTTGGTTTTGATGATGTAAAAATCTGACCCACTAGGTGTTTGTTAAAATGCCTAAGTGGGGATTAAAATGTTAAAAATCATATGAAAACGCAGATTTGATTATTATAGAGAATTATGCGTTATTGATTATGAAAAGAGTTCTAAGTTGATTGTGAATTGAACTCTTTAGGCAAAGAATCCGGATCGTCAAGCGGACAAGCCGGAGCGGATACGCGTTTGAAGGGTGTGCTCTAAAGGTACGCGACTTGTCGTCTCGTTACATTTACATAGATAAGCCTAGTCGTGAATATGTTTAATGTTGTCATAACGAAAATAGTTACGTTTGGTAAGTCTAAGAAGTGATGTAATTCACTAGATGAAGAATATGTTAAATTAATGGTTGAAATGGTAGTGTTTGGAGTGACTTGAACGTCACCCGTCAAATTGAGTCATAAAAGCAGAAACCAAGGATTGGAAGGGATACACTAAGGTCGACAAGTCCGGGAATGGGTAATTATGATTAGAAAGCAATGTCGACGAATTATGAAGGTATGTAACTTGAAGTGTACATTTAGTAGAATTTGATTTTTGTAAAATGTATAGTAGAAATCTGGAATAAAGGTTGCTATGAATGAAAGCGGTAATGTCGCTATGTTGAATGATTGGTCAAAAGTTGTTTAGAATCCGATGGTTGTCGTCATAAGAAAGGAATTTTGTAGACGAGCCAAACGGTTCGAATAATCAAACAAGATAGGGTAATGTTTCGGATTATAACGGTTTGATCCTTGATATAGGCTATTAATAGAATGATAAAAATACAAGAATTCAATGTATATGTTGTTAGAAAGTGAAAACCGAAGGTTGGGTTTTGGGTTCAACAAACACAACAAAACAAGAGTTGGATTTCCAGCTGCTACCGTAAATTACGGTAGTACCGTAATTTACGGTAGGGATCATATATTTACGGTGAAACTCTCCTGGTTTACGGTGACCAGGAGCCTTCATAATCCACCGTAACTTACGGTCACACCGTAAGTTACGGTGCAACCAGGAAACAAATTATTATTTTATTTTCTTGACTTTGATGTTGGATTTTATTATTATGAACTATATATATAATAGTGTCAAATCTAATATTTTAAAGATTTGAACTTTAGGTATCAAGGTGTTCTTACGGATGATGGTCAAGCGGATGATGAAGAACCGAACACTCAAATCTACGCTTCCGCACTTAAACTTTTGTTTTAATACTTTTGTAAACAAATTGTAATGTTTTCTTGAATATGTTTTCGTAGAAACAAATGGTGAATGTTATGTCTATTTCAAGGACTTTCAGTTCATGTAAGTTCTTTAAAACTACAAATTTTGGCATGATATGCAAAGTATAACGTCATTAAATCTAGCATTTTAACAAGGGTGTTACAAGTTGGTAATCAGAGCTCATGGTTGTCAATAAGTGTTCGGTTCAAGCTTGATCGATCGCCCGGTAAGAACTAACTTATTTTGTTAATAAATTACGTACTACGTAAAGAATAAGAAATGAACAATATGCATGAAAAGAGTGTGTAAGCTCACTCAAAAACAAGAAATGCATGAAACAAGAATGATTAAATCAAGTTATGAACTTGATTGAATTGAAACAAGAATGATTAAATCAAGTTATGAACTTGATTGAATTGAAACAAGAATGATTAAATCAAGTTATGAACTTGATTGAATTGAAACAAGAATGATTAAATCAAGTTATGAACTTGATTGAATCAAAACAAGTAAAGCATGTGTTATAAATGGAATGTTTAACAACCTATGTAAACATTTCAGAAATAGAGATGGCTGACACAAGATCTGATGCCCAGAAATCAAGGACAAAGTTGTTTTATATAACAGCCACGGAGGCTAAAGCTGAACCTGATGTCGTTTCAGGTATACTCTTGTAGATTAAATTTCAGTATGAATTTTTAATTATTACGAGTGCAAGTAAATCGTTTGTTTTATACCGATTTATTTAACATCCTACACTAGTGTTAACGAAATTACCAAGGCTTTGAAAAATAGAAATAGATAATAATAAAAGTTCTATTGGTTATAAGAAGTGCTGAAACTGTACGTTGAGCACCGAGGTAAAAGTAATCTCGATAGATATTGCAATGGGAAGGAGTGCGTGTACACTCGAACCCGGAAATTGCAATAATAATAAATGGCGAAGACAAGGTTATAGACTTGGCTGAACTAAATAAAACGCGTAGGAGCGTCATTTACATCAACAAATGATGTGGATAAATTTCATGCAACGATAAACAATAATAAAATTAAATGAATTAATTTTGTTATTATTGCAATGGGATTAAGGTTAAAGATAAGAAATTAAGACTCGGACCCAGAACATCCGAGCAAAAGAAGATAAATGAATGACACGTATTATTCGCTATTATGAGTAATAAAAGTGTCAATAAATACAAAATTTAGAAACTTGGGTAGGGGTAACCATCCAAGTAATACATTATTAATCAAACCCTCATGAGGAAGAATAGTGATCGCAGTAACGGATGTGATTATATGAAAGCCTAGTAAAATAAACTTTATGAAAGTGTTAGAATAAGAACGGGTAAACCCCAAAAGCCGTAGAACCATGACAGTGGTTTTACCAAATAAGACTTGAGGAATGGGCCTTCGGAACATTAGTAAAAGAAATAGACCTAAGGGTCGCTAACAACAGAAAGGTGGTGTTCGAATCAAATAAGCAAAATGCTTGATAATAAAGGTAAACGGAAGCCGGATAATGAGAGCATATTACATTAAGGTAATAAGCCCAAGGGAAGGGATAAGAATCAAGGTAATTAAAATTATAAACTAACAAACAAGAATGTTAAGGCACAAGGATAAATGTTTGACTATTATAAGTAATAAAGTTCATCAGAACAAGTCAAACAAAATAAATGGAAGGATTAAGGAATCGGTGGAATAAAGGCGACAGGTTACGCTAATACCCCGAATAAATCAGAACGAAATCTTAAGGCTTGTCAGAATGATGACTCTAATAATGACATCGGTAAAATAACCGATAGATGGGTAGGACTACGGATATATGCGTAAACCAAGAGACGGTGACCCAGATTAAAAGTCAAAAGACTCAGATTAAGAGCTATAACTAAGAGACAATGAAATTTCGCGAAACAGAAATTTCGATAGTTAGGTCCAACTATTTTAATATTGGACGGGCCGAATAAAGTATAATACTTGATATTCCAAGTAAGAGCAACCCGAATAATGAAAGTGCGAATTACTACTGAACCTATGTGATAGGTCGTAAAACAATATGGAAGGGAAAACGTAAACCAATAAAACCGGGGTGTTAAAAACATTAAGACAACGAACCCAGTGATGGGTTGAAAGGAAATAGAGGCATGAACCAAATAACGGCATGAGTAAAATAAACCAACGTGAAGGTGACATAAGAAGTCATAGAGTCGGAAAGACAATCCGGAAGAAAATGAGTATGGCTTTAGACTACGGTCAAGGTCAAATGAATTTTTGAAAGCAAAAAAATTTATTAATTCCAAACATAAAAAGGAGGTGCCTTAACGCCACATGTATACTTATACCATTAAATAAAGATATGAAAAGAAAACGATCCATGGGATCACCATAACCTTCAGGTTATAAACAATGTAAAGGTTTACGGGACCAAAATGACCATCGGGTCACAAATACAACGGAACAAACTATAGGGTCTCACCCTAAAAAGGTGAAGACCTAATAAAATAGCCTACGAAGCTAAGTAAAGGAACCTGCGGGTCGATAATGTATAGCATGGGAACCAGTCATGAGTTCCCGCGTAAAATGATAACGGAGAAGAATAATTCTTGTCGTCAATTTCTGATATGATTAACCGACATGGTTAAAGGGAAAAACAGTAAACTAAAAAAAAATTCAGTTTTAGTAAAGAAACGATGTTCTAACACCTATGAATACCGAGAGAGAAGTTAGAAAATAGATAGCACTAAAGAATATAGGTCTAATGCCGAAAGCTGTATGATGATGCATTCGAAGGAAAGATTCTTAAGAATGAAAAGTCGATGTAAAATTAAACATGGCGTGATGTGATCACGGATACAAAAGTAATATAGAATGTAATCACGTTATAGTGTGAATGACTAGATATGAAAGCATAAGCACGCAAAGGGCCGATGACGGCAATATTGCATACCTGAATGACGAGGTATGAGGTAAAACAGTGACCAATTAGTTTAGGCAATAAAACAAGTTGTAGCCTAAATAACACTGCGACCTATGTAGAGCGCTTGTTAATACAAAACTAGCGTCAAGTAAGTATGCTGATGGATTCAGTGACTGAATGGTCAAAAGACAACCCGATCAAAAGGGCGACAGAGAATAGGAAATAAGTGATACAGTTATGCTAAAATTTTTCCCAAAGAAGGGGTGTTATCCGATTCAGGAAAGGAGAGAAACTAAGCCCGAGGTTTATCGGGCCATTCAAAAATCATCGAGCAGATTGGCAAGGTGGCTTATTGCCTCGAGCTACCGGAAGAATTGAGTGGAATACATAGCACGTTTCACGTGTCACAACTGCGAAAATGTTTAGCAGACGAAACTGCTCGTATCCACTATGATGATATCGAGGTGGATAATAGCCTGAATTAGGCAGTGAAACCAGTGGAGATTTTAGATCGAAAGGTCAAACACTTACGAAATAAACAAATCGATCAAGTCAAGATCAAGTGGGAGCACAGGAAAGGCTCGGACACTACGTGGGAGTCCGAAGAGGAGGTGCGACGTCTCTAACCTACTTTATTTGGTACGTACGTTGGTTTCGGGGACGAAACCCTTTTAAGGGGGGTGGACTTGTAACATCCCGAAAATACGAGTTCGTAAATTTGCAATTTAGTTGCCAATAAACTAGTAAAATAAACTAACTAGCAATGACACTAACTAAGTTAGTTGATTACTTATGAGCAGTTAAAAGTTAAAACAAATAAAGAATGAAAGATGAGGGGCCAAAAGTGTCTAAAAGGAAACTATTTTTAATAAAACAACAAAACTAAACTCAAAACACAATTTTGTCTGTGTTGTTGAGATCGACCAGAACCAGGGGCGACCCCAGGCTCCCCCAAAGCCCTAGTTCATCACAAAATCTCACAATTGAAGGTTCAAATCTGATTCAAAACAAAAATCGAACATAGATTACTGATCCTCATTGCAAGGGGGTTGTAAGGTATGTAAAATTCTATGAAAATTCTCTGTTTGAATTTCTTATGGATTTGGGAGATTCAAAATTTGAAGATGCATGTTTGTGATTTGGTTAGATTAGGGATGATATAGTGTCTAGAAGTAAAACCTAGACAACTACATGTGAAATCATGTCCAAATTCAGGAAATTCCATGAACTCATTGAAAGTGAGTTATGGGTTTTACAAGGTAATGATGAACACTAGGGTTTAGAATGATTATTCTAGTGTAAATTGATCATAGAAAGTGATTTTCAGAAAAAGTGTGATGTTTAGGGATAAACCCTAGATGATTCTTGTCAAAATCTTGCATGATACTTGTAGGGTTCATAATCACCATTGTAGGTGATTAATAAGTTGTAGAAACTTGGTAAACACTAAGATCATGATTCTTGTTCTAGTGTAATCTGAGTTTTTATGGGGTACTTTTTGAAATTGGAAGTTAAAACATGTGTAAATGTGACTAGTTGGAGTTGATTTAGATGATTAATACAAGTCATGAACTTGGTTTTGATGATGTAAAAATCTGACCCACTAGGTGTTTGTTAAAATGCCTAAGTGGGGATTAAAATGTTAAAAATCATATGAAAACGCAGATTTGATTATTATAGAGAATTATGCGTTATTGATTATGAAAAGAGTTCTAAGTTGATTGTGAATTGAACTCTTTAGGCAAAGAATCCGGATCGTCAAGCGGACAAGCCGGAGCGGATACGCGTTTGAAGGGTGTGCTCTAAAGGTACGCGACTTGTCGTCTCGTTACATTTACATAGATAAGCCTAGTCGTGAATATGTTTAATGTTGTCATAACGAAAATAGTTACGTTTGGTAAGTCTAAGAAGTGATGTAATTCACTAGATGAAGAATATGTTAAATTAATGGTTGAAATGGTAGTGTTTGGAGTGACTTGAACGTCACCCGTCAAATTGAGTCATAAAAGCAGAAACCAAGGATTGGAAGGGATACACTAAGGTCGACAAGTCCGGGAATGGGTAATTATGATTAGAAAGCAATGTCGACGAATTATGAAGGTATGTAACTTGAAGTGTACATTTAGTAGAATTTGATTTTTGTAAAATGTATAGTAGAAATCTGGAATAAAGGTTGCTATGAATGAAAGCGGTAATGTCGCTATGTTGAATGATTGGTCAAAAGTTGTTTAGAATCCGATGGTTGTCGTCATAAGAAAGGAATTTTGTAGACGAGCCAAACGGTTCGAATAATCAAACAAGATAGGGTAATGTTTCGGATTATAACGGTTTGATCCTTGATATAGGCTATTAATAGAATGATAAAAATACAAGAATTCAATGTATATGTTGTTAGAAAGTGAAAACCAAAGGTTGGGTTTTGGGTTCAACAAACACAACAAAACAAGAGTTGGATTTCCAGCTGCTACCGTAAATTACGGTAGTACCGTAATTTACGGTAGGGATCATATATTTACGGTGAAACTCTCCTGGTTTACGGTGACCAGGAGCCTTCATAATCCACCGTAACTTACGGTCACACCGTAAGTTACGGTGCAACCAGGAAACAAATTATTATTTTATTTTCTTGACTTTGATGTTGGATTTTATTATTATGAACTATATATATAATAGTGTCAAATCTAATATTTTAAAGATTTGAACTTTAGGTATCAAGGTGTTCTTACGGATGATGGTCAAGCGGATGATGAAGAACCGAACACTCAAATCTACGCTTCCGCACTTAAACTTTTGTTTTAATACTTTTGTAAACAAATTGTAATGTTTTCTTGAATATGTTTTCGTAGAAACAAATGGTGAATGTTATGTCTATTTCAAGGACTTTCAGTTCATGTAAGTTCTTTAAAACTACAAATTTTGGCATGATATGCAAAGTATAACGTCATTAAATCTAGCATTTTAACAAGGGTGTTACATTCAGTCTCACATATATCTTATCTGGGACTGATTTTCAGTTGCTGATAACATTGGGGACTAATGTTTACACAACACATTTTAGCGACTAATATTCAGTCGCTGATATATAGGTGCCTTATTTGAGACTAAATTTCAGTCGCAAATATATTTCCTATATAATGAAATATGGTACAGATGTATTTGAAACTATTCTTCAGTCTCTAATATAAAATAAATGTATTTGGGACTGAAAATATTCAGTCTTGAATGCCTTTTGATATAGGAAATGTTCAACGACTAATTTTCACTCTCTAGTTATGAAACCTATCGACCGTTAGTAATTGTCGAAACAAGGAAATTCAAAATAAATTGTTCAAAAGGTATATGCATTATAAGTTTAACATAATACATAATATGTCCAAGTCAAGTCTAACAAAATTGCACAAAAGAAGTTCAAATTTCATAAAATACAAAAAAAAATAACGTTCGCTAGCATCCAAATCAACTTGCACCGGCATCGTATCAACAACTTGTTTACGCCCAAGTAACACAAGCCTCTAAAATAAGTTCCTTCGATATCCCTCCTTATCGCATGTCTGAAAGATATTATCGTCAAATTAGTTAACCCGTTAAGACATAATTGCTTAAAAATTACAAGAAATTTTAAATTTCGAGTATTAAACTATTAATATTCAACAAAAACTTAAAATAGTTTTTTTGAGTTTAATAGGTCGTGCTCATGTGAAACCGCAAAGGACCACTAATTATGAAACCCAAAAAAGCCTACCCAAAAACAAGTGTTAACAAAAAAAAAACAACCAAAAATGAAATATCATACATTTTAAGCCAATTGCTTGACTCAACTTATACATACTTAAATGAGCTAAAATTCACCTTAGATTACAGTAAATTTCCTTAAAAAATACCTGAAATAAGACATATGCCTTTATCAATGAATCCAAACTGAACCAGAACGGATGATATACCAGCCAAATTCGACAAAACTCTATTGAATACTACATGTGTTCCCATCCCTAGTAATTCTACCATTACCTGTAAGCATAATATCAATGGATAATGTTAGAATAAGGTGAAACAATTCTACTTTTACATGTATAAGAATAGTATTTGTAAAACTTAAAAATCAAAACTCTTACGGAATTTATTGGTTGAACATTACAAATCATCATCGTCAGACTCAACATTTTCAATCTCATGATTAGACTTATCAGTGTCTGAATCATCCGGATTTAACTCTGAACCAAAATCTTCCATACTGCAGTCAGAATCATCTATATCTTCATCAATAAAATCATCTGTAGTGTCACTAGGACCCTGTACATCAACATTTTCAACAATTTCTTCTGCAATATCTTCACGAAGAAGGTTGACATCTTCTAACAAATCTTCAGCATTCTTGTCTTCTGGAATATCCCACAAGTGCCTGTGGGAAAATCTTTCAATGATTTTCCATTGTGAATTTCATTTAAGTGGATCATCTATATAAAATACTTGTTTAGCCTGGTATGCAAGAATGAAAGGATCTTCCTTATAAGCATTACGAGACGTGTCTATGCTAATGAAATGAGGTTCAAATATCACGTGCTTTCTTCGACGATCAGTATCAAACCATGTGCATTTGAATAGAATAACACGAAAATCTCTTATGAATGATAATTCAATGACTTCGTCAACATATCCATAGTAATCATCTTCGACATCATTATGAACGCCCGGGACCATAACTCCACAATTTTGCGTTCTCTTGCAGTCATCTCTTGACTTAACTCTAAATTTCACTCCATTCACTACATATCCCTTGTATGACGTAACTCGATGATCAGGAGGGCAAGATAATGCATATAACTCCTCATTAGTTTGGGATGGATTTAGCGAATACATATCTCGAATCTGTTCTCAAATTTTAACGTAATAATCATGTTGTTAGAGTGCATTAGAATATCATAAAGTAAAGTAAGTAAAATAGAGTGTGATTGTTACCCGTTTTGCAAACCAATCCGGGAATGTAGACTGTTGCATCTCTGAAAAGTCTGATGATTCAGGATGTTGCCTTCGTAAAGACTGTAAGTGTTCTCTGCCACGTGTTAATGAACTATAAATCTACTAACATGTCACACTTAATACTAATTCACAACTACAGATTAAAAAAAAACTTACTCGAAGTACGGTTGAAGTTGTTGACAGTTGTTGAAGATAAACCATATTGTTTTCTTCATAAGAATACTAGGAAGGATATGAACTTTTTTCTTCCCAATACCACGACCATTTAATCTAAAAATATCCAATGCAAAGCTTAGAGAATCACTAGAGGTTCTGTCACGTCTCTCAAACTTTGATTCTACACCTCGTAAATAGTGTGAACAAAATGTTATAGCCTCTTCAACAACATAACCTTCTGCAATCGAGCCTTCGGGTTTAGCTTTGTTTCCAACATATCGCTTTAAATGGCCAAGGTATCTTTCGATTGGATACATCCACCTTGATTGCACAGGTCCTCCCAAAATTGCCTCCTCAGGAAGATGCACACACAAGTGCACCATAACTGTAAAAAATGATGGGGGAAATATTCGCTCAAGTTTGCACAAAATATTAACTATCTCTTCTTGCAACACTTTCAACTCCCTCACGTGTAATGTGGCTTCAGTAAGTTTCTTGAAAAACTGAGACAACTCGACTAACGCATCACGAATTTGTTTTGTTAAAAACGGACGAATTGCAATAGGAATTATGCGTTGCATTAAGATGTGACAATCATGTGATTTAAGACCATGTACCTTACCTTGATCAGCAATCACATTTTTAGCTAAGTTTCCGGCATACCCGTCGGGAAAACGCACAGACTGAAGTAAATTACAAAATTGTACTCTTTCCTCTCGAGTTAAAACATACGAAGCATGTGGTTTAACCCAACAATCATCCTTCCTCACCAAGTGAAGCTCCTTACGTATGTTCATATCTTTCAAGTCTAGCCGAGCTTTGTCAGTGTCTTTTGTCTTTCCTTCTATGTTTAACAGGGTTCCTAACACGTTCTCACATACATTCTCTTCAACATGCATCACGTCAATGTTGTGACGAATTAACAACCTAGGCCAATATGGGAGTTCAAAAAAGATGCTTTTCTTTGACCAATTTAAATCAAGTGGGTCTCGTGTTCTTTTTTTTCCGCAATAAGACTGATGTTTTCCATGATGCTGTATAGTGAGATGTTCCAACTGACGTAAGCATTCCTCTCCATTGACTGGTTTAGGTGCATGCCTAGTCTCTTTCTGACCATTAAAATCTCGTGCTTTCCTCCAAGAGTGATCTTGTGGGAGAAATCGCCTATGACCTACATATGCTATTCGGTCTCGTATAAGTATACTGCTCGCATCTTCATTGCATATCGGACATGCCTTGTATCCACTCGTGCTCCACCCAGATAGGTAACCATAAGCAGGAAAATCATTGATAGTCCACAAAAGTGCGGCACGCATGTTGAATCTTTGTTTTGATTCGCAATCATATGTTTCAACACCCTTATCCCACAAAAGTTTCAGCTCATCTATGAGTGGACGCAAAAATACATCAATATCCTTTCCTGGTGAATCTTTTCCTGGAATCAGCAATGTCAACATAAATGAAGCATCGACCATAGACTTCCAAGGAGGCATATTGTATGGTATGAGCACAACAGGCCACATACTATAGGAGAGACTTTTTGCCCCGAAAGGATTAAAACCATCACTGGCAAGCCCTAGGCGAACATTTCTGGGATCATTTGCAAAATCAGGAAAGATTGCATCGAAGTGTTTCCATGCCTTTCCGTCCGCTGGATGCCTAAGAACCCCCTCTTCTTTGGTCCGTCGATCGTGCCATGTCATTTCCTTAGCAGTGTGTCTTGATGCATATAAGCGCTTAAGCCTACTTGTGATGGGAAAGTAACGTAATATTTTTACGGGTTTCTTCTTCCCTGTACCATTTTCTTCATAACGACTAGTACTACACACGGGACAATTTTCTAATTCTGCATTTTCTTTCCAAAATAATGCACAATCATGTTTACAAGCATGGATAGATTCGTATCCCAATCCAAGAGTACGTAAATACTTTTTCGCCTCATAGTGGTTCTTCGGCAAGTTTGCGTCCTTAAAAGCTCGGCTAAATAAATTCAGAATCATATCCATTGAGACATTTGTCATTTTACATGTTACCTTCACATTCATCAACTCCAGTAAAAATCCTAGCACAGAAAACTCATCACACCCTGGGTATAAAGGCTTCACCATATCGGTAAATAACTTATCCACATGTGGGTTATTGCGTGGATCAGCACCGTCCCTTAAGTTTTCAGCTTCGATTTCGCCACCATTAGGAAAAGCATCATCAAGTAATTCATCGACACCGTCATTTGATTCGTTTTCACTTTCTTCACACTCACTGTTTGTTTCGTCTGTTTCATAACCCGGTAGATGTTCGCCGTGATATATCCATACGTTGTATGATGGTTCAAAACCATTATGTATAATGTGAGTGGAAACAACTCTGGGAACATGCCTTCTTGCATTCACACATTTTCTACATGGACAATGTATTTGACCTTCACTATCAACGTATCTTTCACCCCTTTCTGCAAAAGCTATCGCTCCTCTAATGAACGTTGGATCTACTTTATTAGTGATTTTCGTCCAGCTCTTATCCAAAGTCATTGTAAATACCTGGTTAACAATTAATAGCATAAACAAAATTGATCATGAAGTGATGAAATTTCTTATAATGACATAAAAGGTACTGATCATGAAGTCAAAACTTGTAGCAAACTCAAAAGTCAAAACTTGTAAATGCCCTAAATACCCCTGAAATTCATTGTAAAATTTGCAGCAAACTCTAAAGTAAAAAACTCGTAAGTTGACTTTTGGGAATTTTGGGTTGGGACAGGTCATATACCAAAAGAAGTTCTGCCTGCAGACTCCATGCGTTCATGCGTACCGGAACACTGTCAATGTTGTGGGTCTGAGGTACCTGGATCTTGGTTCTCAGATCTACCTATGGGCCAAGAACTGGTTACATCAGCAGATTTCTCTAGTGCCTGCTACCTATGTTCTGTTACTGCTGTATGCTGCTGCTGCTGTTATAAAAGGGAAGACCAAGGCTGCCTCATTATGTGCTTGCTGGCTGCTGTGTTACAAGGCTGAGAGATGGGTTGCTTGGGCGTGTGGGTTTGTGGGTGGGATTAATCATCATACCAGCTACAATAAGGAAATAATGTTGTGGATCCTGATCCACCTGAAGCTTTCGGCCTACATGCTTCTCTCCTTTGAGCAACTGCAGTTAATTTTTACAAAATTCAGGTACGCTACTGTGATGCTGCTGGATCTTGGTCAGTCTACAAGCTTCATGTATAGGGCTGCTAAGAGCTGGCTGCATCAGAGGTCCTTCTGGTCCTGTTTTGATTGGTTTCGCGCTGGGAATGGGTCGGACTCTTCTGCCTGGATGGCTCCTCTCTTGAAAGGCCAGTCCATGGTTCATGTGCAGACGAGGAAAGTCTGGTGCCGCAGGGGTAATTTGGTAAAAAACTCCGCTGGTCTAACTGATCCTGGTCATATGATCATTGCCTCGGGGGTATGCCCCCATGAGGATGTAAGTTTTCTTGTGTATTTTATTTTAGTTTGCCGGGCGTGGCCCTTTATCCAAAAAAAAAAAGTACAAGATGAGATCAGTACCGGTACCAAATATCCCGGTACCGAAAATATCGATACCGAATTTCGCTAAATGTGGGTATCGATACCGGTTCAGTACCGGTACCGGTACCAAATACCATATGCTCATCTCTACTTGAAACTCACTGAGTTGAATTAAGTTTTTGAGATAACTTGATTTGGAAATTTGAACACCGTATTATTCTTCTATTCAGGTTACATATAATAAAACATAACAGAAGTATATATACAATAGAAAAATCACATCCATCCTAATTCACAAATCTGAACTCAAAACACAAATTGAAGTGAT
The DNA here is from genome assembly GCA_030545235.1 of Helianthus tuberosus. NCBI lineage: Eukaryota > Viridiplantae > Streptophyta > Magnoliopsida > Asterales > Asteraceae > Helianthus > Helianthus tuberosus. The sequence continues at coordinate 66,532,651 of CM060441.1, forward strand.
ATGAATAAACATAACAGATGTCTTACATTCCCTTTAAATGGAACAACCTTAATTGAAGTATTGAACAATACCTGAAGAAGCAATAGTGATGGCCGTTAAAATCAGCAAAAGCTTTTGAGAATCGAAATTTAGAATTGTTTGAATGATTACATGTTTTGATGATCGATATTTAACTGCCGTAATTATTAGGTATTGGAGTTTATGATCGATTAAAACGAATTGGATTGGGCCTTTTTACCAACATCCAACATTCGTCTATCATTTTTTATATATAAAACATAAGCCGCATTAATTTCAAACAAATAGAGTGGTCTATTGGTGATCCTTGTTTGTTCTAGAACTTTTAATAGTGTTGACCCGGTGTTCGAATCCCTCTTCCCAATTCATATTTTTTTTTTGGTTTTCTTTATTCGTTTTGTTTTTACTTCTTTTTTTATTTAACTAGTTAATGCCACCGCCCGCGTTGCGGGGCGATGGCCGAATAATTCTCAATCAATTAAGAAAACACTATTATAGTTTTGTTAGGAAAAAAAACTAAGACGACGACAAGACCGTAGTTCTGATCTCAGGGCAAAACTGTAGTTTGTAACGATTAATGAGCAAGTTTTAGGAAGCTTCTTGACATGGAAAAAAAGTAAATCCAGTCAACTAATAAAAAAACACTTTTATAGTTTTGCTAAAAAGACTAAAACGATAGCAATACTGTAATTTGAACTGAGGGCAAAGTTGTATTTGTTGACTTGGGTAAAATCGTAATTTGGCAAAAGTTAACGTGATGGCAATACTATAAATTTGAACCGGAAACAAAATCATAATATAACTTTGCACTTAGGGCAAAATCGTAATTTTAAGCTGGGGACAAAACTATATTTTTAATTTGAACTGGGGCAAAACAAAAATTTGGAACTGAGGGGAAAATCGTAATTTTGAATAGGGGGCAAAAGCATAGTTTTATTTTGAACCGGGCAAAAACATAATTTTAAACTGAATGCGAAATCATAATTTTTGAAACGAGGCGAAAATGCAAAGTCGTCATTTTTAGTTTGGGGCAAAAACAAAAATGTATTTTCAACTGGGGCCAAATATGGGGATAAAATTATAATTTTGAACCGATGGCAAAATCGTAATTTTGAGCGAGTGACAAAAACATAATTTTTTTTAGCGGGGCAAAAACATAAGTTTATTTTAAATAAAGGACGAAACGGTAATTTTAAAACAAATATAAAACAATAAAATTGTTGGTCGAATAGGGGAGTGCCACGCAGCTGCGTGGCACTATTCCCCTAACTTTGTTTTTGTATATGTAGAGAAGAAACAAATTTTGAAATGAATACTTATCATTTTTTATTTTTTTTTTATTTTATCTATGTTCCAATTAACATAACCAAGCCACCTTAACGCAACGGACATACGACCACTACTTTGTATTGTTAATGGTGAGAACGAGGCTAGTTAGACGGATTGGATGGTGAGCTAAGCTTGACGAAAATGAACATTAACCAAACTCATTTTACCAAAATAAACATCTAAAGTGGCTAAGGTAAGGGAACACACAAAAATTTATTCACTTCAGATCTTAACACGTCTGAAGCGTGGGGCCTTGCCCCACCCTTATATCCAATAGTAAATAGCAACGTGTTTAAATAGTCTTGATAGAGCCACATGCTTAGAGAGTCTAGATAGTGTCTATCTAGACTCTTTAAAAACGTGGCTATTTCCTGTTAGATATCAGGGTGTGGCCTACACTATGGTCACTAACAGGCAATTGAGGTTGTTGAAGGTCATATGGAACCATTTATGATCAAATTCCGCATTATTGGTTAATTTCATATAATAATGTTAGATCAAGTCACTAATACTCAGTGGGGTTGGTGGCCCAAAGGGAGAGGTAATACCTTTAGAAACATCTAACTTAAGGAGGTCATGGGTTTAAGTCCTACGAAGAGTAAAAAAAAATGAAATTTGTTGTAAAAAAAGATAAAGTCATGAATAGTCGATAAGGCCACTAGCTAGAGTTCATTTATTGAAGGGGATGGTTAGTAATTGTTGATTAGGGTGACTAATCGTCATTGAGTAAATTAGGCCTAATAAAAGCTATTATGATTGTTAAGACTCAACATTAATAACTAATAGCGTTCTATAAAAACAACGTGACTTAGTGATTGCTCAAATTGACTCGGTTTGTAAACTAGTTGGCCCGAGACAAGTGTCGCTCGCTCATTAGCTCGACTCTAAGTTTGAGTCATGCACGATGTCACTATGGCTCGGCTCATTAATTAGCCTATAGGGTTGTTCACGAGCCCAGCTGAGCTAGGGCACGCTCCGGCACGGTTCAATTACCAAATAAACTTCAAATTTTACCAAAGATATCCAACTCATTTCCTAAATTCGTACGAATAATAACCAAATTTTACATAATATATTAAATAAAAAAACAAATATTCTATCAACACTCGCATTTAGATTTAAAGAGTTAAATGTCATTTTAGTCCCTGTGGTTTGGGCCATTTTGCCAGTTTAGTCCAAATGTTTCATTTTTCGCCTTTGGGTCCAAAAAGGTTTCACCGTTGCCATTTTAGTCAATTGGGTCAACTTCATCCATTTTTTATGTTAACGAAAAGGGTAATTCAGTTATTTTATATGTAATTCTGTTAACTAGAAGGGCAATTCAGCCATATAAAAGGACCGAATTGCCATTCTCGTTAACAGAAATAATGGATGAAGTTGACCCAGTTGACTAAAATGACAACGATGAAACCTTTTTGGACCCACATGCAAAAAATGAAACATTTGTACTAAACTGACAAAATGGCTCAAACCACATGGACTAAATGGCATTTAACTCAAATTTAAATTTGTTAACAATAATAGAAATAGTTATAACTTTAAAATCTTTAAATTGAAATTAGATATTAACATTTTAATTTAATACTGAAATCATATATTAACATTAACATTTTAATTTAATGTATAAACCGATGAATATGACGAGTCATGAGTCATCAAAAAAAGTAAACTAAAGTTTTTGGGTATATATTCAATCAGCTAAGGAATGAAATCTTATTCATAAAGAAATCCTTAAGTTTTTGGGGGTTTTATTCATCAGCGGGAATTCTCAAAAGCAAAGGGCGGGAATTAGCAAAATATTAGGGCTCACGAATCACGAACTCGCGGAAGAATCGGGATGTCATTCCATTAAATCCTCAATTGAAATTTCATAATGAATATCGACGCTTTTGTTGCGGGCGAGTTCTTAACTGCTGCGATTGTGAAGCATCACCCACAAATCACTTTCTATATTATACTACTGTATTACTCGGATTCGCCAAACCAGGTAACAGTGAACCACTTTGTTGAGTTCATATCAAATTGGTATTATAATCTTTTCATTTATGCTTGATAATCTTAGGTTATACACTTATACTTGAAGAAACAATATGAACTGTGTTGATTCGCATAGGGCATTAATCCAAATTTTGTATTTTGTTGCTTGGGTACTAATACCAATTGTTTATATGTTTTGGTTTATATATAAGTTGCTTGATTTTGGTAGCATAATCCCTTACATTTGTACATATAAAGCTATGTTAGTTCAAATGGGAGGATGTTTACTTTATGAGAATTCAGAGTTAAGCAAAAAGGAGATTCATGTGGTTGTTCTTTGCATTTATTCTCGTTTTTGTTCTGAAACTTATTGTTTAGATCATATGGAATTTTGGATTGATTTGATTTATCTAATGAAACGGTGTCGAAATGGTGGCAGTTGAATTTTTTTTATTTCTATTGAAACGGTGCGTTAACATCGAAAGGGTAGCAGTTGATTTTTGTATTGTTATATAATATACATTTTGATCATAAAAAAGTTTCTTTATTTGAATACTATATGTTCATGATGTTTTGCCAAATTTTAGATCTGAGAATTATAATATACAAAAGCATTATGAAAGTTGAAATTGATTTGTTGTGCTTCCTATCAATGATTTAAATGAATTGCACTAGGGATGGGCATAGCACCCATTCGGTACCGAACCCGTGCCGGTATCAAAAAAAGGGGAAAATTGGTAGCGGTACCGAATATACCGGTTCGGTACCGGTATTTAGTGTCTACTTAAATGATTTGGTTTAGCTTTATTCTTGTAATAAATTAGAGAGAATGGAAAACACACATGATTAGTATTATTTTTGTGTTCTAGTTCAAAACAATACTGGTTGTCTAATATATAAATCTTTTGTTAATTGTCTATCAATTTCCTTGTAGCACAATGTGGATGTTTGTGTTAGTCATGATGGTCCTTACAAGAACAAGGTCTGAAGATGATTCTCGAGTAGTTACAACTCAATCAACTGCCGAGGGAAGTGCACCTACTAGAATATCGCGCCCGAACCGTAGACGCAAGCTTAATTCAACCAACACCAGAGCTACCGGTACTTTCAGCTCTTTAAAACTAGATGTTACACTTTAAACCAAAATTATTTGTCAATGACGGGATCTAGAAATCATGTTGTAAACTTTGGTGTTATATGCATTATTTATCAATTATTATTAATCATGGAACTGTAACTGTAACTTTTTTCGTTGTTAAAACTAATATGACTCAGAGTTGACTTTAGGAAGTCAAAGTTATAAGGGCATTTTTGTTCATAAAACTTAATATGGAACTGGTTTGCTTTGTTTGATTCATGCTACTGGTTCGATTAATTTTTTTTTAATTATTAAGAAGTTAGGTTGTTATTCAGGTTAGTTTTTTGGGTTAGATTTTTGGGTTTCAGGTTAATTGAGTTTAAAAAACATTACATTAAAATCGAATACCGAACTTAATATTTATTCGTTAAGTTGGGTTTGGGTTATTTTTCAAACAGGTTTGCATTCATACTCTCCACGTCAATACAAAACCCATTTTGTTTTGTTGAATTCATGCTCTATACTTCATTACCGAATCCAATTGTGTACATAACTATTATTGGCGTTATGCTACTTGATTTTTTGTGGATGGATTGCTAAATTGTTTTTCATAACAGTAGATTATGCATTAATTAAGTATTGTTTTCAGCTCAAGTGTCATGATACTAATGATGATAGTGTTAGAATTGTATTTTTGTCATACATGAACTAGTTACCATTTAAATCATATTTTACATGCAGAACAACCAGCTGATACAGAACAACAATCTGTTGATCCACCAAAGAGGCGCGGTCCGAATTTAAATCTTAGCGTCAATAGGACTCTACAGGATTTGCCTGAGGGTTCTAAAATCCCTTTGAGAATGGATGAGCATACAATATCCTTTCTTGGGACCTCAGCAACAGACTTTGCGACCGAGTGTGGAATCATTATGCGCATTTTTTGTCCGATGAACTATCACAGATGGGAATCAGTACCGGAAGATGCGAAAAACTTGATGTATGAGAAATTAGAAGTAAGTTGTATTATTTTTACTTTTAAATATTTAGAAGCTATTATGATGTTACATTTTCGTTTCTATCATTAACAATGTATTCGATTCGATGTAGGGAAAATTCGAGTTATTGCGAACAAATACCATTTTTATGGAGTATGTGAATGCTCGACTACATGCCCAGTGGAAACGCACACACCCGAGGTAAATGGAGTGAACATTGGAAGAAGAACGGAGGGAAAACCAATCCGCAGTTAGCAAGATCTAAAAGGAAATCTGATTGCCCGATTCAAGAATGGAATCATTTGTGCGACTATTGGGAGTTAGAAAAAACTAAGGTATGCTATTTTTTTTTACAAATCCAATACATATACGTGAATTATTGTCTTACTTTTCGGGTCTAACATGTATGACGTTTTTTTATTATTTATAGAAATATAGTGATAAGATGGAAGCTAATAGAGCAAAACAAGTTAATATAAGCAGAGGGGGCTCTCGGTCGATAGCCAATCATACATTTCAAATGGTAAGATTTCGACTTTCGACTCATAGTGCAATATATTATTGATGTTAACGTAGTAGTAGAATTTCATGAGTTTTTCTTAGGCTTATATCTGTTATAAAAAGATTGATTTTACTCTTTTCAGAATAAATCTAATCTTCATTATTATAATTTTTATAATGTTAGATAAATCCCGAGACTCAGATGCCGCCTAGCCCGTTAGAACTTTATCACAAGCTGCATTTCAATGCCACGAAACAAGGATGGCTAAATGAAAATTCACGTATTGAATATGTAAGCATCTTCTAGTTAAAAACTTTTGATTGTGATTTTTTTGTCAATATATATTCGGCGTTGCTACTAGTTTTAAATACTATTCTCTTACCTTCTATTATGATAGGAAAACATCATTGAACATAAGCAGGCAGCCATGTATGAATTAAATTCTAAAGGAATAACAATTACCACTACTATGGAGCATCAACTTGAGAAAGAAGCCATAAAAAGTGTTTGTGGTAGGAAGAAAACAATACAATCAGCATGGGAGGTTGGTGTTGGGCCCGTGTTGAGGAAAAAAGATAGTTGGATGAAATCGGTAGCTGAATCATCTCAACGAGACTCAAGTGAGAACGAAAGTCTGAGAAATAAGGTTATTGCACTCGAGGCGAAACAGAAACGAGATAAGGAGAAATATGAAAGAATGTTTGAGTTCATTGGCACAAAGTTTCCAGACTTTGAAAGCACAATACCCATAGATGCGAGTGATGACGCTGTTAGTGATAATACAATTTAGGTAGTTAGTTATGATGTTTATTATCTTTTTTTTATCTAGTACTCTTTTAAACTTTAGAACCGATTATTTGGTGTTATTTTGCTTGGTTATTGTTATGATATTAGTGCTTGAATGTATTAGGATTTTGGGAAGCAAAAGGAAAATTTATGAATTATATTACTGTAATTTAGTAATTGTATTTTAATATATAAACTAAAAAAATAGTCATTGCAAAACATATTAGAGACTGATTTAGAAGACTGATTTTCAGACCCCTAAATAAATATTAGAGACTGAACATGAATGTTATCTTAGACTGATTATTAGACTCCACAAGTACATATTGGAGACTAAAATAACATAGTATCGGATACTAATTTTTAGTCACTAAACTTGCCTATTAACGACTGAAATCGAGTCGTATCTGGGACTAATTCTCAGTCTTTAAAACAGTTTATTGCAGACTAATTTGATATGGAATCATGATGTAATGAAACCAATAGGGACTATATATACTTGTTTAGATAACTAATTTTCAGTCCCTAAAGTTACACAGAGGGACTGAAATATCATAGTATCTGAGACTGATTTGCAGTCATTGAAGATATGTTTTAGGGACTAAAATGATGTGGTACCAGGGCCAAATTAAGGACTGAACTTTTATGCATCAGAGACTGACTGTTAGTACCTGATGGTGTCATACAATGGGGACTGATTTTCAGTTACCAAAACCACTATTTAGGACTAGGTATCTGGTACTGACTGGGGACTGGCATATCAGTCCCTGAAAACCATTAGGAACTGATTAGGGAGCATCAAAGACTGATTTTTTAGTCCTGAATGCCAGTCTTTTTTGTAGTGGATTGGAGGACGTTGTTCCGTAACTGATGGCTTTTCTTTCCTATCAGATGAGCCCTCCGAGGAATTGTCCGGTTTGAACCCTAATCCTGTAGTAACTTCCTCATAATCGAGAGGCACACTTGGTTCGAACCGAGGCATATCCTCTTCATCGGGCATTCTGGTATAGTTGTGTCTCAAAGGAGGCGGACACGACTTATACCCAACGCCTTTCACATTACCTTTCAGTTTTTGAACGTCTATGATGTGATCAAGCACATATCGGGAGTTTGAGTAACTCTCCAATTTGAGCTTGATCGCATCATGCTCGCATTTGGCAACGGCTAACTCCTTTTTGGTTTCCTCGATGATATTAATGTAATTGTTAATACCAATTTGTTTGTTAAAAACAGTTTTTGTTAATTCGGAAACGCTTTTCTTGAGTGTTTCAATTACTGATTTAAAATCCTTTTCATTGCGAGCTAAGGCCATATTTGCCTCTTTGCACTTTGACAGTTCAATAACCAAACTCTGATTGTGACTATGAACCTTTTCAGATTCATGTTCCAATTTAGCACATTCATGTTTCATATCAGCACAAACACTACATATGCTAGGAGTTTCAGATTTTACCTGACTTGTAGAAGCTGTGACATTAGTCATAAAGGCAGTCTGAGAAGAGAAAGATCCATCTTCAGTGAGAATCTTCTCCATTTCTTCTGATGTAGCATCAGCTTTCTTGACTAAGACAGATTTTTGACATTTCATCTCCTTGGCATCATTCGACAAACTATCAGCTTCAGAATCCATTCCCTCCTTGACGTCTGATTCTGAACTGTAATCACTCACACCTGAGCTATCTTCATCAGTGCCACTATATCCTGAACTGTCATCTTTTCCTGAAGATTCACCATCATTGACATTCTTGACAATTTCAGCATAAAACGCAGTTCTTGTTTGATCACCGTTTCCCAACTGTATGGCCGGACCACAATTGACACTTGGATCGAATTGAGGTTGTGTTGTGGAAACTTGAGGTTGAGGTTGGGCTTGAGATCGTGAAAGATAAGCACTTTGATTGAACTCTGGTTGAGTAGTGGTAACTTGAGGTGGAGGTTGGGCTTGAGGAATGGAATTCATTAAATATGCGGCCATCGAAGTCTGATTTTGACCTGGTCGTGGGTCCATACTCCAATCCCATGGACTCGTACTTATTGATTGTTGAGGCACGGAAATATACGGCCATCGAAGTCTGACCTTGACCTGGTCGTGGGTCCGTACTCCAATCCCATGGACTCGTACTGCTCATATTTGATGTATGAAATTGAAAACGTGGTCACACACTTAATAACACACTGTTAAATCACTTTTGCAAAGCCTCTGTTAAAAATTTTAACAAGTTTCGACGAAACCCAAATTTTGACGAAACTCTCAATGATGAAACTTTAGCTCGACGAAACTTGTGAATTATGGCGAAACTTGTTTGTTCGACGAAACCTCTAATTGATAAACAATGTATGACGAAACTTGTGAAATTATGTTGATCGACGAAACCCTTATTAAACAATTTACGAAACCTGTTGATTTTTATGGTTCGACGAAACTTTAATTATTTTTGAAATCCTTTGACTAAACTCATGTTGTTTTGACGTAACTTTCTCTTGACGAATCCCTATGCTCGATGAAACCCCTTTTTTTTAACCAATTAAATGTGACGAAATCTTGTGATGGAATCTAGTGGCATAAGTGATAAGATCTTGGAGTTGGTGAGTGGTGAGATATTTTCAAAGCAATCTTATCTCCTTCTGACAACATGACACAAAAATTCAAACCAAACTACTGTTGATCACAATTTTCAAGTAACAGCCATCATTTCGAAGAAGGACTTGATTTTCAAACAGTCATATAATAATAACAACAATAATACAGTAAACTCAATTCAGATTAAACAATATCAATATTCAAGATCAGTTATGAAGACATCAAGAACACGTTGAAGATTATGAAGAACAACTTGAATACCGATGAACAAACTTGATGATTCCGGCCAAATTTATCACCGGATACAATTTTCGAAACCCAAATTTTGCATAAACTTTCAACAAAAACCCACTAGTAACATGTAAACATTCAAACAAACAAGGTTTTTGAACAAACTTTTAGCAAAACAATAGGATAAACACTGATTTTAGTGCCTTTTTCCAGAAAATATATAAATTTTTTTAAGAACGAAATCTGAAAGATCACAATAACACACTTATTTCAAACACGACAACGTTTGGTTTTAAACAAGGAAAAGAGCCAATGCTCCGATACCAATTGTAGGTCCCGTTTTTCTCGGTGGATCCGATACAAAAACCTATCCTTGTTTATCACAAACATGGTAACGGGTGCGGAATCCCCGTGACGGTGCAAACCAAACACAGTGTAAAACACACGCGTAACCAAAGATTCAATATCTATTGATTAGGGATGAGTACAACCACAAACATATACAAACAATGTTTACAAACTCTCACTAAGTCTCACAGCTCTCTCATACTCATCAGTTTCACACAGAAACTTAAATGAATATATATAGGCAACAGACACATGTATACACGAAACACAAAGATGGCACGACGAAACATCAAAAGCGATGAAACCAAAGGGGTTTCGTCACTTAATCATGCCCAAATAGAAGGTTTCGTCGATATGTAATTTCGGCCCAATGTGAAGGTCAAAGCCCAGTTGTAAGTTTCGGCCCACACGATGAGTAACGGCCCAATGATCATTCGGTACACATGAAGTCAGATTAGTAAACATTTGTCAAACTTGTGACATCATCATGATGATGTCATGATGATGTGTCAGCTGGAAACGTTCTCGGCTCTCCGTGCTTCGCGTGTCGAACTCTGGGGCGCACGACGGAGGAATGTCGTGACGTCGGGCTTGAGCCGAACCTAACCATGTCGAACCGAAACAAATCGAACCGAGTCGAGTCGCGTCCACATAAAGTGTACCAACACCATCTATAAATAGAAGGCTTATCAAGCAGAGGACAATGAGTTAAGCTTAGCATTCAATACATACTACAAACTCCATTGTCCTTTCACCCTCAGAATTCAAGTATTCATTTGTAATAGATAATAATCTTACAATCACCTTATAAATCATTTTGTTTCAAAGTGATATAAACTTGAAAATTCTGTAGGTCTTGTTTCTTGAAAGTCTGATTTCTATTTCCGCACACTATTTTCACATCTACTGAAATCACTTGTCGTATTACGTGAAAAGAAGTTTTTAAGTCCAAACTGGGACCAACAATTGGTATCAGAGCAGATTGAATAAATTATTTTCAAACGATCAATCGCTCATCTTCTTTTCTCTAAATATGGCCAGCTTTCAATCATGGAATAATGCTTTTAACATTGGCTCTATGTCTAAACCTCCGACTCTGGTCAGAGAGGAATACCCCCAATGGAAAACCAGGATGGTTAATTTCCTTAATGGTCATGACCGAGCTCTGTTTCAATCCATTGAAAGGGGTCCACATATACCAATGACTGAAATACCAGCTATTCCAGCAACTGACCAATCACCTGCAATCCCTGCCTTCCGAGCTCCCGAAAGTGAAATACTTTGGAGCCCGGAAGAAAAGGAAAAGGTGGCTGAGGATGAAAGGGCAAAGTCACTTTTAATAATGGCTATCCCTAATGAAATATTTTCACAAGTTGATGCATGTGCATCAGCTAAGGAAATATGGGATCAGTTAGAAAATCTTTGTGAATGAGGAGAAAGGATGAAGAGAAACAAAAGAACAAACAACATTTCCTCAAAAAATCCGGCTCGCCCCATTTCCCTAATGAAAGATTAAATGAAACATATCAAAGATTACAAAACTTTTGAACGAGCTAAAGAAATTTGGAATAACAAAATCAAATGATGAAAGAAACATAAAATTTCTGGATGCCTTACCTAGAGAATGGAGAAGTCTAACCATGACTTTGTCCTCAACCGTAGAACTAGGTAATATGAGTCTTCATGACTTGTACAACATTCTGGTCCCCAGAGAGGAAGAAATATTTGAAGAATCCATTCAAAGAGGGGGATCTTTAGCTCTTATCTCAAACTCACAAAGAACACCACCTACCAATGATCCACAACCTTCAAACAGTCAAAATCTTTAAATTTCTGATACATCATCAGATTTTTCAGCTTTTGCTGAAGCAATTGCACTGCTCACCAAAACCTTTGAGCAGAGGTTGAGGGGAGGAGGCCAAAGATACCAGAAAAGTGATAGAGGGAGGATGGATAGTAGATCTAGAGAAGAAGGTAGATCTAAGGATAAGGGAAATGTTGAAGTTGTGTGTTACAAGTGCAAGCAGAAGGGTCACTATGCATCAGAATGCAAGACCAAGAAACTGAAAGATGTTGCTTATTATGAGAAGAAGCTGGAAGAAGCAAAGAAGCAACAACAAGTCAGTTTAATTGCAGGGACAGATACATGGCTATCTGATGATTCTTCTGATGAAGAAGAAGAAGAAATGGCTAATTTCTGCCTTATGGCACTTTCTGATGACCTACCAGAAACTTCAGGACAGAAGGTAAATTTAGATAATCTTGATCTTGAACACAAGCTAAACAAGCTCATGTCAGATTTTCTAAATCTGCAAGATAAGCAGAAATCAGATAGTAAAAAATCTGATAAGTTGCAAAGGACCATGAATAAAATCATACTTGAAAACCAATTACTAATAGAAGAAAATTTAGATCACAGAGCTAAAATTGAGTTCTATGAAAATGAAAGAAAAGATCTTTACAGAAAAATTAATGATAAAGAAATTGATGTAAGAGGTTTTCAACAAGCTAAAGAATTCATAAATTTCATTGAGTCCACACCAAAGAACAAAGGAGAGGGTTTAGGATATGTAAAAACAAGAGAAAGTAAACCCACTGTCTTTGTAAAAGCAACACATCAGATTTCTGATAAATTTTCATCAGAATCTGACTCTGAATCATGCAAATCAACCAGTTCTGAATACTCTTTTGAAAAACCCAACTTTAAAGCAAAAATAAGTGAATGCAAACAAAAATCTTTAAAAATTCCAGAAGCAGTTCACTCATCTTTTCAAAATTATCCACTCATTCCATCACAAGAAAGAATATCAGAAAATTCTGATAAAGAATCTTGTGTGTGTGTTGACATACTGAAACTTGTTCAACACCATCTCCAAAAGAAAAGTGAAAAATCTGTTTATGGCTCAGCATATAACAGATATTCTGATGAAAGGCAATCAAGAGAAAATAATCTGATTAAAATCTCATCAGAAAGAGTACCCAAGCAAGTCTGGTACCAAAAACCCTCTAATTTTTCCATTTCAGGACCATCATGTGTAGCAGATCTGGTACTGCGATTCTGGAAGCTCCAAGCACATGACTTGGGATAGGAGCTTACTCAGTAACTTTGTTAAAAACTAGGTAAAATGGTAAATTTTGGAAATGGAGTAAAAGGGAGGATCAGGGGATATGGATGCATAAGGTATGGATGCTTAACTATAGAGAAAGTAGCCTATGTAGAAGGCTTAAAGTACAATCTGCTAAGTTGTGGTCAATTCTGTGATAATGGTTTTCAGGTAACCTTTTTACCAGAAAAATGCTTGTTAATAGGTATGGATGATAATAAAATTTATTTAAGTGGAAAAAGGATATGACAATCAATTTACTATTTTGATTTCAAAGAAGAAAATGAACATCCAAAATTATGTTTATTTTCAAAAATCAACAAGGGTAGTAGTTGGTTGTGGCACAAGAGGTTAGCCCACTTAAATTTCAAAAACCTAAGCAAATTAGCAAGCAAAGGACTGGTAAAGGGATTACCTTTCATATCCTCAAAGTAGGATAAAATTTGTGAAGCTTGTGAGATGGGAAAATCTAAAAGAAGCTCACACAAATCAGTTTCTGAGTCTTCTATTACACAAAATTTGTAACTTTTACATATGGATTTGTGTGGAACCATAAGTACAGAAAGCTTTTCTGGAAAGAAATACATACTTGTAATTGTAGATGATCTTTCCAGGTACACATGGGTAGAATTTTTAAGGAAGAAAAGTGAAACTCCTGAGCTGATCATTAATTTTATCAGAAAAATTAAAAATCTATTAAAACTAACAGTCAGAAGAATCAGATCAGACAATGGGACATAATTTAAGAATTCAAAGATTGAGAAGTTTCTTGTAAGTAAAGGAATTTCTCATGACTTTTCTGCTCCCAGAACACCTCAACAGAATGGGGTGGTTGAAAGAAATAATAGAACCTTAGTAGAAGCTGCCAAAACAATGCTTGCTTATGCTAAAATGCCCACTCATTTTTGGGCTGAAGCAATAGCAAATGCTTGTTTTACTCAAAACAGATCCATAATCAACAAAAGGCTCAACAAAACACCATACAACATTATCAATGGAAGAATTCCAAGTGTAAATTTTTTACATACATTTGGTTGTAGATGTTTTGTTTTCAATGATTTTGAAAGCCTTGAGAAATTTGACAGAAAAGCAGAAAAGGGTATTTTTCTTGGTTATTCTTTGTCCTCAAAAGCTTATAGAATTTTTATTCTAAACACAAGGACAATCAGAGAAAGTCTATATGTATCTTTTGATGACTCATCAGAAACAGAGGTTTCTGATGAATATATGAAAGAAATAAACTTTTCTGACAAACAAGAAAATTATGAACATCTCTTTGAAATGATAACAGAAGATTTCTTAGAACATTATAAATCTCTTACAAACAAATCAATAGATAATTCATGTACTAACCCTACAGAGCAAATGGGTAGTGCATCAGAACTCTTAAATCAGAACAATGAAAATATATTTGATAATCAAAACTCTAATACACTACATACAACTTAGGCAACTGTTCAGATGGAAACTTCAAATCCATCCGAACCAACAACTTTTCACAACAAGTTGAGATGGATTAAAGGACATGTTCATTCTGACATCATTGGTAATCCAGCAGATGGTGTAAGAACAAGATCAGCAACAGCACATGAGTGTGCATTTGCTGGGTTCTTAAGAAAGATAGAACCCGAGTCTGTCAAAGAAGCTCTAAATGACTCAGACTGGATTCAAGCTATGCAAGAAGAGCTGGATCAGTTTGAAAAGAGCAAGGTATGGGATCTGGTGCCTAAGCCAAATGACAAATCAGTCATAGGCTCAAAATGGGTATTCAGGAATAAATCAGATGAAAATGGCATAATCACCAAGAATAAGGCAAGGTTAGTGGTCAAAGGTTATTGTCAACAAGAAGGTATAGACTATTATGAAACCTTTGCACCAGTAGCTAGATTAGAAGCAGTAAGAATTTTTCTTGCTTATGCTGCATCCAAAGATTTCAAAGTTTATCAAATGGATGTAAAATCTGCATTCCTGAATGGTAGAATTGAGGAAGAAGTTTATGCGCATCAACCAGAAGGCTTTGTTGATCCAAAATTTCAAAATCATGTTTACAGATTAAACAAAGCCTTGTATGGTTTGAAGCAAGCTCCTAGAGCCTGGTTTGAAACACTCTCAAACTTCTTACTCAATTCTGGCTTCACAAAAGGGACTATTGACACAACACTTTTCCTCAAAACACACAAAGGTCATACTTTGTTATTCCAAATATATGTTGATGACATTATATTTGGATCAACAAATGAAAATTTCTGTAAAAATTTTCAAAAGTTAATGACCAGCCACTTTGAAATGAGCATGATGGGTGAGTTAACCTTTTTCTTAGGTTTACAAGTAAAATAAAGAATTGATGGAATATTTTTGAGTCAATCAAAGTATGTGAAAACAATTCTGCAAAAATACTCACTTGAAAACTGCTCAATTTCAAAAACTCCCATGGCAACAGGGAACAAATTAGATTCTGATAAAGATGGAATATGTGTAGATATTAAAACCTATAGGGAATGATAGGATCATTGCTATACTTAACTGCAAGCAGACCAGATATTATGTTTGCAACATGCTTTCTGGCCAGATATCAATGTGATCCTAAAGAATCCATCTAAAAGCTGTAAAAAGGATTTTTAAATATCTAAAAGGCACATCAGAACTTGGTCTCTGGTATCCTAAGGATACAAACCTTGAACTAATTGCATATACAGATGCAGATCATGTAGGGTCCAAGATTGACAGAAAAAGCACATCTAGTGCATGTCAAATCTTGGGAGAAAAATTGGTATGTTGGGCAAGCAAGAAACAAAACTGTGTTGCAACATCAATAGCTGAATCAGAATATGTAGCAGCAGCAAGTTGCTGTTCACAAGTGTTGTGGATGCATACTCAGCTGAAAGATTATGGAGTAAATCTGACAATGATACCAATCCTATGTGATTCAAAGAGTGCAATTGCAATAACATAAAATCTAGTTCATCACTGAAGAACCAAGCACATAGATGTCAGATATCACTTCATAAAGGATCATGTTGAAAAAGGTAACATAGAAATGTACTTTGTTCCAACAGAAAACCAAATTGCTGATATCTTTACAAAACCTCTAGATGAAAAGAGACACAATTTTTTAATCAGCAAACTTGGCATGGTTAACATAAAAGATGAAGATCTTTTAGAAAACAAAAGACCACAAATTGAAAACCAAACTGATAAACATCAAAATTCTGATAAACAAAAGATAATTCAACAGGTCTCTGACAAAGAAATCCATCAAACTGATGGAACATCAGAAGATCTGATAAATCATCAATGAATCTGATGATTTATCAGAAAATCTGAAAGAGTATCAGAAAATCTGAAAGAGTATCAGAAAATATGATGAAATCATCAGAAATTCTGATAAAAGATCAGAAACTTTGTTGAAACATCAGAATGATCACTGATCATCAAAAATTTCGATCTTCATCCATATCTCACATGTGTATAATTAATTCATAACTGTGAATAGTCTGTTTTTGTATTTTTTTTTCTTTTATTTAAATTAAAAAAAACAAAAAGGGGGAAAAGTAACATGCATTAAGATAAAATTCAATGTCACAGCAGAGAAAATCAACCGTCACAAGAAAATTTTTGCAGAAAGTTGAATTTTTCTTATACTACCAATGCATGCAACGTCATTTTTTTCATAAGAAGTTTGAGAGACACGTAGGCACAAAAAATGATTAGGGGCTATAAAAGTAGCCGCCTAGCTATTCAATGCTTACTCACACACGGGGCTTAGTAGACTGTCATATTCTCACTGCAACAGATATCGTCTTAAATGAAGAGATTTAAATGAAAATGAAAATCTTTGGCTGTTAATAACATTTATGGCATAACTATCACTTTCTTCTATAAATATTAACATCCTGAAAAAGACTTTCTTCACACCAAGACAATCTTCTCTTCAAAAGCTCCTCATCAGAAATTTCTTTTTTTAAAATGGCTCACCCAAAAATGATGAGACAAACACACTTCCCTCTCCCTCTTCACAGACATCATAACCTTAGACTAAGGTCTAATCTGAAAGGTCCTGTATGGTAAGATTGCAGATATGTGTACAATATGATCATGCAAAGTCCCATGGGCTTTGCTGTATCTACACATGTCACCATCTATTTAAGAACTTCTTCAAGAATTCTGGTGGAATGCTGAAATCGTCTTCAGTAGCACTTTCATGTGGATAGAAAGCAAGGTTATGGGGGTCATAATCACCCTAAAGGAGGAAACTCTTAGAGATGTCCTCCAACTGGGTGATGATCAAGAAAACACCTTTCTGGATAAGGAAATGGTACAACAAACCTTGACGGACATGGGCTATCATACATATAACGTGTCAAGGCAGATAAGCAAATCTGGTTTCATACCACCTTTCCAGTACTTGGTAACACAGCTTAGTGTCTACTTCTCTAAGAAGATTGGACACTTCAACGAGCTGTCATACAGGATGATGGAAGTGATTCATGTAGTTGTACAGGAAAAACCTTACAACTTTTCTAAGTTTCTCATGAGAGACCTAGAAGCTAACATACACGACCGTCAACCTTTTCTGATCTACCCTCGATTCGTGACCAAGGTGATTACCAGACAGCTGGACTTCGGAGGAGTAAGAATCTGGTATCCAAGGGCCGAGCTGGCACTACAAGAGAACATAAGTGATCCTACCCTTGTCCTATCAACAAATCACAGTGGTCGTATAACCTATCTCTGGTTATATGTGAAGTGTATGTACAACGTGCTCGAGGAGTAGTTGTTGTTGTTTGTTTGTTTTTTTTTTTTTTTGTGTTTGATCATATTTTCTTATCTTTATATATTTAGTTTGTTTATGTTTCTTTAATCTAAAAAAAAAACACAAAAACAATGACAATAGATCTAGGGGGAACTAAAACAACATATCTGATAAAAACAAGAAAAATCTGTTGTAAAATAAAAGAAATCTATTAAGACTAGTGAAACATCAGAAATTCTGATGACACACCACAAAATCTGATAATATATCAGAAAATCAAATTTTTAATCAGAAAAGTCTCTTGACTACCAGGAACTCTGATAAATCAATAGAAAGAATCATTAGGAAACATTGCTTTAAACCAGATTCAAAGAAACTTATAACTAACTAAAATTTTGAAATAAGTTTCTTTCAAAATATTTTTTTCTGAGGATTGGAACAAGCTATATAACAAACACTTCCTGAAAATCAGAACAATGACGTGGAGTTCAGAAATGCTATGTAAGTGAAATCTACAAACTCTACTTATTCCATCTCATCTCAAAAATAAAATGATGATTCAATCACTATATATGAATCAAATACATTCTGATGAAGTATGAAGAAAATCAAACTCTCAGAGTTTTATTCAAAAGATTTTATGATATATATCATCAAAAGGAAAACTTGGGAAGATACACAATCTCAAAAAGGTTTATATTGAACCTTTTTGAAACAAAAGGGGTCTCACATAAATAAAAAGGCGCAAGTTGAACATTAGTGTTTATTTGCTAAATCCTTGGAATCTCTGATTTTCATTAAAAGATTGATATTAAATTAGAGATAAACCAAAGGTGTTCATAAACGGTTGTTTCCTAAATGGATTAAAAACATCATTAAGTTGTCATTAACCACCTTGAATACAAACAACCCACGAAAAACACTCAAAGATCTTTGTCTTAAAACAATATAAATACCTCATTAAAAAACAGAGACTTCCATCTTCAACCTTCAAACTCAAAACCCTAAAAACCCTTTTCCGAATCAAAAACCCCAATTCTCAATTGCTGCTATCAACATCAACATGCCACCAACTGAACACTTTGTTCCTTTCATCACCGAAGCTGAATTTCTTCCATTAAAGAGCAACAATGAAGCGATGAACGACAACATTGAAGAATATGATACAAAGTGTCAAATCCTAATTGAATTTCTGATCAGATGCCCGATAGCTCAAGCTGTCACAAAGATCAGAGAGCTACCAGAAAAACTCATACAACAAGTTGTAAAAACTCTCAAACTCTCAAATCAAATTGAGCTTACAGCACACGTGTGGGGAGATATCTTCATTAAAATCTCACCGGAGAAAATAAGGGAATGTTTGGAACTACCCTTAAGCCAAAGCTATGAAGAAGCACCAGAAAAGGATAATATGTTTTCACTACTTGATGCAGTAATGGGTTACAAGACAAAGATTTCAAAAATCAATGAATTCAAGAGGAATCAGCAACCTGCCTTCTGGCAAGTGTTAATGGAAATTCTGAACAAGTGTTTATCATCAAAAAATGGAGGTACAGATCAGATAAATATGAATGTTCTAACAATCATGTTCAGTCTCATTAGTGGGTTGAATATTGATTTTGGAACAGAAATATTTAATCTGATTAGAAGATCAATTCTGACTAACACTGGAAGGATAGATTCACATCTACCTTTTCCTAGATTTCTGTCAATCATAATTTCTGATGCATTTTCTGAAAGGAACCTAGAAATTCCAGCATCAGAAAATATGTGGAGTACAAAAATCATGAGACCTTGGACTGCTGTAGAGTCTTGGAAGTCAGATTATGATGTGCCTGTTCTGTTAGAAAGAATGATGAATCTGATACCAGAAGATTCACCTTACAGAGCAGAATATCTAAAGATGTTAAGCAAGAAGCCAGAAAAAAAGGAAGTTTTTGATAGTGTGTCCCCCATGGAGCATGATGCACAAGAGTCGAGTACACCAAGAATTAAGCAACAGGGTGAGTCAGAACCTCATCCAGCTGATGAAGATGTGAACATGAGTCATGTGGCAGAAGAACATGATGCAGAAATCTCACATATGGGAAAAACAGGTGCACAACACTCTAAACTTAATATTGTTCATAATTCTGAGAGTGATTCTGATGATTCAATTCAAGGAAATTATGAAATTTCTCAAAGAGGCACTGTTTCTGTAAGACAAAGTGTGAGTGGAACCAAAGACCCATTTTCTGAATTAGATTCTGAGGAGGAAAATGTGATGGCAACAGGTGGAGATCAGTCTACTGATCAAGGAAACCTGGATGACAAAACTAAGAGTTTCTCAACAACTCATGGAGAACCTGAAAAGGTTCAAGGATATAAGGAAAACCAGAACTTGAATGTGTTTCAATTTTCTAGTGAGGGTATAGAGAATATGGAATTTTTCAATCCTCTTAACCTCAGAACAGCAGGGAATGTGTTTTCTGCTGGTGTTAGAGGCGGAACATCTGTTGTTCTTCCTATTATCCAAGGACATCAATCTATGTCAACTGAGCAACTACACAAGGAACTTGAATACACAACTGCTGTTTGTACTGGAAAAACAATCACAGAAGATAAAATTGATCTGATATTGGAAGAGATCAGAAATCAAAGATCAAATATCAAAGTATTATCAGAAACTATCAAAGCTGTGTAGAAAAAAACAGAAGACAACACTGTAGCCCTCAACAAACTATAAGAGTCATCAGAAAACAGAGAGAGTTCATCAGAATTCAAGAAAGCTCTCAAAGAACTGCAAGAAATCAAGAAACAGATGGCTGAGGTTGCAAGTGCAGGGGAAAGCTCAAGTTCAGGAAGAATCCTTGAAGAAATTCAGTTCCTCAGAGCCAACAACAGCAGCATAGCTGAGGCTTTTGAGAAACTGATGGTGGAATTGTTTGCACAAAAAGATCAAAATAAATTGGAATTTTAGAGAATGAAGAAACAAGAAGAATCAAATACTCAAGCTCTTGCTGATGTTCATCTGTTAGTAAAGAGGTTGCAGTACAATGTTGCCAGACTGGCAAAAGTTGATTTTCATGAACTGAAAGCTCCAACTCCACAAGAAAAACAAGCAGGAGTACCAGAAACTTCTCAACAAAAATTCAAACAACCAGAAAGCACTCAACAAGATCAATCCAAACAATCAGAAACTCCAACAACTCAAAAACAGAAGCAGTTGATGGGTCCTCCTCCTAGTAAGCCAAAGTTACTTATGGGTCCTCCACCAAACATCCCAAAGCCAGATGCTTCAAGGGTCCAAAAAAAAAGAACCTGTTCCAGTTCAAACATCTTCCACAGCTCTCACAGGAGAAACAGAATTCAGCATAAAGTTCGATACAAAAGAGAAGAGAAGAATGGAACATTGTTGGTGCATACGTCTGTCGACTTCGTCTTGTATCGAGTCTTGTATTGTATTAGATAGATCAGGGCATGAAAAACGAGAATTGTATGTTTATAGGTATTTCTCATGGAATTATAATTTCGTGTGAATGTTGATTTCGTTTGAGTAATTTTGTGCGAAATCAGATTTCGCTTGGCCAGTTCATGCGAAATTACCTCACCTATAAATACCTGTCGTGCCAATTCATTTGTAACGATTCTGATTCCATTAACGAAGCTCTGCCGAAGTGTCTACAGCATTGTAATCGATCTGATATCAATCAAAAGATAGTTTAAAGTTATTTGCAAGCTGAATCAACTCGATACGTCTGTTTCCGCCTTTCGTATTGAGCAAAAACTCTTCTGAACGACTCGTTTGGTCGTGCAAATGATCCTACAAGTGGTATCAGAGCTCAGGAGGAAGAGTTCATACCAATTCAGCTGCAAAATCTGTTTTCTACACCTTCTTTTGCAAAATTAACAAGTTTTTACGGTCAAAATGGCTTGATTTTCTCACATTATATGCGAAACAGTGTTTTAACAAACCCTAGAAAGAATCAGACTCTAATTCGAAGTAAAACATGATCAATTTTTGAAAAAATTGTCCGAAAGTTTAATTTCGCACGAAATTTGATATCATTTCGCTTGAACATTGCCATATTTCGAACGAAATTTGATCGTATTTCGCTTCAGAGGTTATTTCGCTTGAGAGTGAACATCAGAGTGTTATTCCGTACGAAATAGTAGTTGATTTCGCACGAAATCAGCTATTTCGTTTGAAGCTGATTTCGCATCAAAGATTATTTTGTTTGAAAGTCTATTTCGCGTGAAAAATATACCGATTTCGCTTAGAAAGTTGATTTCTCTTGAAAGAGGATTGATTTCGTTTGAAAATTGATTTCGTGTAAGGAGGGTATTTCGTTTAAAACTGACAGTTTGTGAACTTTTGAAAACTAAATCATGGAGAACGAGTTTTATAATGCCTTTGCAAGTCCGATGACTATAGTTCAAAGTACGATGCTTGAAAATGAATCAGGGACAACTCAAAAAACGCCTAAACTCATGAGTATCGAGGAATACAGCGGATGGGCTGAACGTTTTGAAACTTGGGTTCAAGCATATCATTTAGATGCGTGGGAACACACTGAATCTCAATATACTAGACCAATCGGAAATGGTGGAGTGAAAATTGATATTAGAGATTTAGGAGCTGATGAAAAAAGGAAATACAAAGATGAAAAAATGATGGTTAGTCTTTTGCAGCAAGCAATTAAAGAAGACATTCTGATTCTACTTCAACACAATGGAAGTGCACATTCGATATGGACAGAATTAGAATCAAAGTTTCTTAGTAGTGATGAAATGCTCAAGAACAAAAAGTCGCTTATGAAAAAGGAATTTGATCTTTTCCGTGGATTGAGAACTGAAAATACAAAACAGATCATTGAAAGATATTGCAATTTGTTGAAGTATATGAACAGATTAAACATTAGAAAAGATAATGATGAACTGATTGAAAAGTTGGATGATGCGTTGCCACATGATACTTGGGGTACGTATCTTATGATGTTGAAAAATAAACCAGATTTTGACAAGCTAACATTGAGTGAGTTTATTAAACAACTGGAAGCTCAAGAGATGGAACAAAGAAAGATAGCAAGAATGAAGAACTATGATGGAGAACAAGACATTGGGTTATATTACAAAAGTGGTGTTAGTAAGAAGACCAATATTTCACCAAAGATTGAAACGGCCTTCAATGCACAAAGTTCTTCTGAAAGTTCATCTCAAGGATCAAGTAGCAAAATGAGATTTTCTTCATATCCGTCGTTTGATCCAAATTTCTCAACAACAAAGAGTGGAAAAGTTCTTCAATGCAATATTGCATTAAATCTTGAGAATGATCAGAACTATTCGGAAGAAATTGCAAAAAGTCATATGTCTTTGTTGGTGACTGTGCTAGAATCGTATGGAAGTTTGGTTGCAGGGAGGATCGGAAATCCTATGTTGACTAAAGAGGATTAAGATCAGGTTGATGCCGAGGATATGGAATTGATGGATATAAAATGGTGTTTGGCAAGCGTGTTAAGAAGAGCCGAAAAGTTTAAACAAATTACGGGAAGAGATGATTTCCGTGATGCAAGTGTTTCAACTTTAGGATTTGATAAATCAAAAGTAACATGTTTTCGTTGCAGGGAAAAAAGGGCATTTCAAGAGAGAGTGCACAAACTGTGAAGCTAGTGGAGCTCAAAATCCTTTCGGAAACAATGACTACTATCGGAAAGCGATTTATCACCAAGTTGCTCAACAGCCGTATCAACAAGAACATATACAAACTGCACATGCTAGGAAGGTGATTGAAGATTCAAAGAAAGCATGTCTTGTTAATCAAGATGATGGAAGTACATCAAAAGACTTCAGTTGGGATAAATACATTTCGACTGATAGTAAGGCAAGTCTGATAGATCAAAATGATGAAAGGCTTCCAGAATGTTTCAGTTGGAAAAATTTCAGTTGGGATGATTATGATCCTAACAAAACTTCTGGACATAAAGCTTTTGTTGCTCAAATTGTTAAAGGTGATGGTAATAATTACATGGTTGATGATTATTGGGCAGAGAAAATGAAAAAAATATTTAGCCAGGAAAAGTAAAAAAGTTGAAGAAGAAGTTTGTGTGATAAAGAAGCAGGACAAAGAAATTCCAGTGTTTGAGGTTAAAAAGGAAGTTGTTGCAGAAAAAGTAACCGAGAGCTGTGAAAATTGTGAGACTATGAAGAAGAAAAACAGTGAATTGATTCATAATCTGAACAGGATGAAAGAGTCGTATGATGTCCTGAACAAAGCCATGAATAAATACAACGAGTCGAGCATTGAACAAGCTATAGCAATGAAGACACTCAAAGGAGCGTACATGAGACAGCTTGACAATGTCAACTATTACACTGAAAAGTGTGCTGAGCTTGAGTTAAAACTGGAAACTCAGAGAATAGAAACCGAGAGAGTAAACAGATTATTAAAAAGTTACTCATGTTCTACTTTTGTGGTTGACAGGATTTATCCCATAGTAGAAGAAATGAAAACTGTTGAAGAAAAAAAAATCTGAAGAGAAGAAGTCTGAAACAAAAGAAGATGATGAAGTGAAGATTTCTGGTAAGAAACCAAGTGTTGTCTATAACAAATGTCCACCCCGGTCGAAAATGGATATTCTCCTCGAAATCCAAATTCAGAAAGAGTAAAAAAGGCAACAAATTTACAGTGGGAGTCTGAGTCTTCAGATAATTTGCCAGAAAACATTGATGTCACGTTCACATCGTCTGACACTGATCATGAGTCCGAGTTAATAAAGAAAGTGGTCGATCAGGTGTTAGATAAGGATGAAACGGAGGAGTCCAAATAAGAGACAAAGTCTGAGTCCAACACGTCAAATTCAACAATCAATAAGGACAAACGGGTTTATAATAAAGAATTTGTGTTATCAAAATCTAATTTGAATGACGAACCAATCAAAGTAGCGTATACTTTGAAAGATTCTGACAAATAATATTCTGATGAGGTATTTCCAATAAGAGGTGTAAAAACTGAAATAATCAATAAGGTTTTTAAACTAACAGAAATTAATATTTCTGAAATAAAATATGTAAATCTTTCTGGAAAACCTAAAACTTACACCTCAAGAGTTCAACAAAGATTAAACAAGAAAATGGGTTACAGTTCTGGTTAAGGTTATCAAAAGAAACTAAACCATAACGGTAATTACAAAATGAAGGGATTGGGTTTTATTCCACCAAAAAATCATAAAAATGAGAAAATTTATAAACCAAAAACTGTTTTTGTTTCAGGAAAATCATCTGAAGAAGAAAAAGAGCAAGTGTTTAGAAAGCAATCCAACAAAGAATTACTTGCCAAGAAGCAAGAAGAAATGAAGAAAAGTGTTGCTCAGAAGAAGATAGAGACGAGAACCTGTTTCCAGTGCAAAATGGTTGGTCACATTGCCAGGAATTGTCCAAAGGCAATCAAATCAAAACAGGGAGTCTCTGAAAAATTCAAAGAGAAAATTGTTGAGAAAACCGAACCACCAACGAACAAATTTAAAGTTTTTGAAAATTCAACTTTTGAAGTTGGTGAATGTTCGAAAGATGTTTACAAAAGAAAGGAGAAACTTAACAATCAAAAATGGGTTGTTAAGAATTCAAGTGATATTTCTGGTGATGAATCTGATTCCATAAAATCAGAGGAGCCAAAAGTTGTTATGAAAGAAGAGAAGTCAGTTCCGCCTTTAGATGATGCAAATTTTCCACCATTGCGGGCTGAAAATTTGAAATCTAAAATTGGTAAAGTTGAAATTTCAAATCAATTCTCTACTGAAAAGAAAGAATTTGATGTTGAAAAGGCTTTTAACCCCACAGTGCAAAACATTTTTGGAAAAATGATTGACGGGAAGGTCAAGGGGGTTAAAGAATTTTATGAGAAGAAAACAAAGAAATCGAGTGTTGACAACTCGGAATCTCCCAAGGACCGTCAGGCTTCGGAGAAACTCTCTAACTGAAAAAACCTGACTTGCCAGAGCTCCCAAGTTGGTAATCGCGGAGCATGAATCGGCATCATTCTTGAAATATTGTTTTATTGTTTTTAAAAATTGAAAATTTTTCACTAGTATGACTTGCCGGAACTCCCAGGTTGGTAAGTGTGGAGTAGGAATCGACATTTTGAGTTTTCAACCTACAAGTGGTAATTGTTGGTAAACAAACCAACAAGTGGTTGAAAAAAGAAGTTTTATCTGCAAATGGTTAATCAAGGTCATTAAGTTGAACTTGATTTAACTTTCATTTGAATGACTGGAAAACAAAGTGATGATCATATCCCCAATTTTTACAAGTGGTAAAATTAACAAAACTTATTTTCTGGAAAAACCACTTCGATTAAAACAAACTTAAGTGTTTTGAAATCAAATGGGAAAATAGTTTGTTGTGAGGGGGAGTTCTGATTGTTTATGCCAAATGGATGGCGAATTGAAGTGATTCGATAACAGTTGTCACTTTATTTGTACAGTTTGTTTTCAAATTCTTGTTTAATGATTTTGAATTTTAGGGGGAGTATAATTTTCTGAAAATCCAAAAACATTAGATAATTTGAAAAAGGCAAAAACATGATAAAAGCAAAAATGGGTTTTGTTGTAAAAAAGAGGAAATGATAGTACATCAGTGGACTATCACAGCATGCTAAAGAATTGGAAAGTTAAAATGTGATAAACGGTCTCACTGATGATGTGTCAATAGGTTTTGGCACATTTAGTAGATTGTGACGAGATATAAACCTAAATTTCAAACTTGCTTATATCGTGGGGAACATCTCTTGGATATATGGGTAACCCCCGAAATCTTGTTTGAAAGGTCCCTCTTTCTGAGATACTAGGTCTTTATGCTTAGTGATATCTGGGGTATTATCCCGGGACTTCTGATTTTGCGGAAGCAATGGCCTAGTCCCCGTATAATACTTTCTGCTTGCTTGAAATATAGCACCTCCCTCAGCATAAAAAATGATGAAACATTGCAAAATGTTAATCATGTGCTGTTGAAGAAAAGATTCTCTAAAGGGAACACACCTAAAGTCGAAGCCGTCATCTCTCTGATTTTGCGGAAGCAATAGCCTGAGCTCTCACGGCCCTCGCATTTTAACCCTTTACAGATATCATCTAGGTATACTCACCTGTAAGACTGAATATTGGGATCTGGATACGGGAGTATATTCTGAGGTGGGACACGCGAATAAGTTTAAGTACTTAAAACCATGGTTGTAAAAGTCGCTAGGCGCTCCCTAGTCGGTCGACCGGGGAGTTGAGAGTACTCGGTCTAGACGGAGAGTACACGGGGAGTACTCGGAGATGCCAAATTATAAAGAAATTAGTTTTCGGATTTTAAATATATGTCAAATAACATAAATTTAATAATATTTATAACAAAATACGTGAAATTGATATTCCTTCTTTAATATGATAGGCATAAAAATTATGTTTTATTTTATTTTAAGTCAAACTCGGCCCGAGTTGACCTACTAGATCCAGTTTTGGCCAATGTTGACCGCATTTGATCGATTCCGAGTAATTAGTCGGAGTTGAAGAAAGTCGTCTCGGCAACCTACCTTGTAGCGACTACTCGGGGAGTACTCGGCCTTGGAGACATTGTTTTACAACCATGCTTAAAACACTAAATACGTATCTCGAAACAGTTGAACTTTGTGTGAAAATTTAAGAGGATCAGTATACTGACAATCTACGTGAATCGTTTAGAACTTTAAATGTTAAAGCTTAACGGTGATATGATCCTCTTACACAAACTCACAAAAATATTGTATGTGAATATTTCTTTACTGCATTTCGTTAAAAAAAATTCCAAAAAGATTTTAGTGTGTTTTAGCATAAAATTTTGAAAAATTCAAAAAGATTTTCGACAACTGATGTTGAAGAACTAATTTTCAAAATTCCAAGTGCTAAACATGATGAACAAGTTTGGGAGAGTGTTTTTTAAAAATGAAGAATGTTTTTCTACAAGTGATCATCAAAAGCTTTTAAATGATAAATCATTCTGGAAGACTACCTGCAAATGATATAATTTTATCAAAATCTAAAATTTGTGAAACTTATGTTTGAGGTAGAGATTGTGCAGGAACGAAGTTTGAGAAAAGCCAGGTTTCGATCTTAGAACCTGTGAAAAGTGAATTCCAGAGTGCGATCCCAGCTTATCGAAAGGGGGAGTCTGATGACATAAAGAGGGAGTCTGAAGATGTAAGCTGCTAATGTTGTTGATCTTAAGGAATCAAGAGACCTGATCAAGAGGAGTATAGAGCCAGGTTGAGATTCTAGGAGAAAGAGAAAGAGATTGATTGAGGATGCTTACAGTGGAGAATCTTTGGAGAGATCGAAAAGACTGATAAAGGCTGAAGGATTGACAACCGAAGACTCGAGACCGAAGACTTGTCAACATCCGAGGGGGAGTCTGTTGGTGCATACGTCTGTCGACTTCGTCTTGTATCGAGTCTTGTATTGTATTAGATAGATCAGGGCACGAAAAACGAGAATTGTATGTTTATAGATATTTCGCATGAAATGACACATAGGTCATTTCATACGAAATCAAGGGTATTTCGCACGGAATTATAATTTCGTGTGAATGTTGATTTCGTTTGAGTAATTTCATGCGAAATCAGATTTCGCTTGGCCAATTCATGCGAAATTACCTCACCTATAAATACCTGTCGTGCCAATTCATTTGTAACGATTCTGATTCCGGTAGCGAAGCTCTGCCGAAGTGTCTACAGCATTGTAATCGATCTGATATCAATCAAAAGACAGTTTAAAGTGATTTGCAAGCTGAATCAACTCGATACGTCTGTTTCCGCCTTTCGTATTGAGCAAAAACTCTTCTGAACGACTCATTTGGTCGTGCAAACGATCCTACAAACATGAAGTAACCTCTTCAAAAAGGCCAAGAAAAGTGATTAGAGAAGATTCAGATGGAAACTTCAAAGAATTCGAAGTGCTGAACGGTGATTTACACACAATCATGTATCCTGAAGAACACTTAAAGCATTACTACTGGAAAGGTCTAGAAGACAACCCAGAAAGGCCACTCTCTCCAATAAGCAAAAATATTGTTCAAGTCAGGAATGAGGGAAGCTGGGAAATTCTACACAAACCAATGACCAATCCAATAGTCTCTATTGAAAGAATCATCACTTTAATTACTGGTGAAGGTGTCTTAGGTACTAGTGGGCAGAACAAATACTCCTTAATCTGAAAAGATAATAGTGAAGAAAAGGTTACTGATGGAAATCTGGCTGATGATATTCACCTACTAGGCATAGTAAAAATGAAGAATATCATTGATAAAGAGCAAAGTGGTTCAGTTGTGATCAGAAGAGCTCTTGACAGCATTAAAAGAGTGGGAGCAAAGTTATATAAAAGGGCTGCACTGGCAGACTTTGATTTATGTATCAATTTTGAGTATAGCAACAAGGTGCTAATACCTCCTCCTAACAACACAATTCCAACTGAAATTCTGTAACACCCCGAAAACAGGTTTGGTAATCAAACCACGTTAATATTTATGAACGGGTAAAATACCGTTAGTGGTAAAATTAACCCGGTAAATATTAGGATTTAAATAATTAAACCTAATATTAAATAAAAAGAGAATAAAAGTTTTGAGAAAAACAAAGCTTATGACAGGCCGACTTAGCGGGACTTAAATAAGTGTAACACCACAAAAATATAAAACTAAATATGTATATATATTGAAATTGTGAAGCACTAAATAAACGAGAATGAACTAACTAGGATTAGATAACCCAGTTAGTTGCGGGTCTTGTGATATCAAATAAATGGATGGAAACTCCTAAATTATAAATAAAACAATAATTGAGGGACCTAAGTTGTAAAGTGGGGAAACTTGAAAGATTAAAATAAAAATAAACTCCACCAAACACACACTTAGGTGTGTGTGGTCGATAAAAAACACAGGGAGCGAACAGGAGCTCCTCACAAACCCTAGCTCTCACTAAATTGATCAATTGAAGGCTCTAATCTGGTCTAAATTGATTTTCAAGCACGAATTAGTGATCACCTTGTTGAGGGGATCATAAGGTATGCAAAATCTTGATGTTTTGATTCATCTTGAATTTTAGGTTAATTGTGAAAAACGAAATTTAGCTTGATTATGTGTTGTATATATGAAATTAGAAGTGATATGATGTCCAGGGATAAACCCTAGATGATTTCTTGTAAAAATCTTGCATGATACTTGTGGGATTTATAATCACCATTGTAGGTGATTAATGGGTTTGTAGAAACTTGATAAAAACTAGGATTTTGATAGTTATTCTCGTGTAATTTGAGTTCCATGAAGTAAATTCAGATTTATTGATGCTAAATTCGTGTATGTGATGTTTTTAGGGTTTTGATTGCTAAAAAAATAGTGTTATAATGTTATAAACGTGTTTAAATTGAAAGTTGAATTCAAACAGCTTCTGATCAGAATTTACAGCCGACTTGTATTGACTGTAACGTGGACAAAACTCGGTAAAAACATGTGTTTCTTGAGTCTAAAATGTAATTCCAGGAAATATCTTTAAAACCCCACTTCAATTCCATGAAAATTGAAGGTTCAGGCTGCGTTTTCTGGCAGAATTTGCAGCTCATTACGAATGTTATAACTCAATGTAAGAATTGATTTTTGATCTCAATTTTTTACTGTAGGTAGCTTAAGGTAATTCCAAAAACCTCCAACTAGAATTTCGTCAATCGGATGAACGAGGAATTTTTAATGAATTTTTTATAAGCTGCAGTCAGAAGTGATGAATCTGATTGCAGCTTAGTAAATGAATTTTTACGAATTTTTTGGTAAAGAGTTAGATCTTGAAATTTTAACACAAGGCCTAACCCTCCGAGAGGTACGTCACATAAAAAAATCATAATTTTTGAAGACTTGTAAACAGGTTAAACAGGTCACCAAAACAGCCTATTTTTCGGTGATATGAACTTGCCTAATTGATGTTAATCTTGGCTAAATGACAAGTTATAAACTAGTTGTTGAAAATATGGCATGCTTTGATTGATAAGTGTGTAAAAAAAGGGGTCCATATGGTGATGGCCATTGTATAAAATGACCAATCTAACCATCTTATGGATGTTATGATATAGTTTGACTCTAAACATGCTAGGAGGGGGCTTGGAGAGGAACGAGTCAAACGGATCATGGATGCGAAGAATGTTTGCGCGGACGCGAGGTAAGTAAAAGCTTACACCCTTTTATTAGATATGTATTTATTCATAGATTGTGAATATGACAAAAAGCTATATCCGAAATATGTTTCCAACACAAAAAAAATACGGAACATATAAAATGATGAAAAACCTTGGTTAAGAAACAAAGGGATCTAATGGTAAAATCCGAGATGGGTTGGATGGGCGAAATGGTAGTTAAAAAACCATGTTTTGATATATATGTAAACGTTTGGTCATATAGGCCAAATGGTGATGATAACACCATTTGGCAATATCGACCAACATTTGTTTGTCAAGTGACATGTTCACAGGATTGAACAGAAATAGAATAATTGTGTCGCCTTGGATTAGCGGCTAATAGAAGCAAGGTATAAAAATGAAACGGATCTATATGTGGACCGAGCCAGGTACGCATAAATAAGATATTAGTTGTATGTGCGATTTTTGTTCAAATATTTAGTGGAAGCCCATCATCGTAAATGAGGGGTTAAAGTTGACCAAAACACCCTTGATGGGTAAAACAGGTAAACGACCCTTAGAGGCCGTTTAGAAACTCCCATTATAATTATAAAACCCTTAGATACATGTAAGAGTTGTAGACATAAACTTCGTAGGTTAAATGCCTAAGAACGGGTCATTCGTGCAAAATGACTAAACGAAGGGTAAAATTTGGGATTATGGGGACCACAAAAAAAGTTGTGGCGGAATATAAGTAGCTATTTAAACATGGGAATGCGAGGTGTGAAAAGAGAAGAGCAGATTTGATGCTTTAATGCACAAAAATCATCTAAACGGGTCAAAACAAATCACGTGCGTAACTTAGGTGTTTGCCACGTAATTCACAAAAGTTATGAATCCGAGATAGAGGATTAAGTTAAACACTTGGGTATATGGTTTCTGATTAACTAGAAACAAGTTGGGAGGTCTTAAATTCAAACTGGTCAAAATGTTGATTTTGAGCAATATGCCGAATGCTTAAAAATTTAGAATTTTATTAGTCTGAATGTCGGATTTTTACTCCATGAGATGGAGAATTAAATTACGGTCGCGTAGGAAAAAGAATCACCTAAAACGGACCCGTAGATAAAAAGTTATGGCGTTTTAAAGTTGATTTTTTGATAAATAAACATAGCTGGGCGAAATGCAGGTTTCAAAAGCAAACTTGTTGGAAATTGGACTTCCTCGCGGCATGTGACAGGAGACCAGAATCCGGGCGCGACACGCGACAATCGTCACGACACGCGACAGAACATGGGAATGTCGTCGCGACACGCGACGGCTTGAAATTTTGGAAATTTGTTGCTGAACTTATTGTTGGCATATTTTGACCCACAAACTGGCTCAAACATGTTTATAGACGCCAAATGACTAACTCACTTCATGTCTTATGAAATGTAGGCATATGGTACCGTAACGGAGGACGATCAAGCTTAGCAAGGAACCGAACACGGTCAAGAAAGAAGCTTCCGCACGGCGTGTCGTCGTAACTTTTAAACGACGAATTCAACTACATTATGTTGCATTATTTTTAAATTGTAAAAGTTTCAATTTAACCGTATTTTAAACATTCTTGTAATCATAATTACAAGATCATTTTCGTAATCTATATGAAAACCTTTATAATAATAACAAGGGTGTTACAAATTCCTTCTAAACAAGTGAGAACTGGAGCAATCTTTGACAAACCAGAAATGTGTGTGGTCTTCAAAGATGCTCATAATGAGAAGGCTCTGTTCAGAATCAGTGAAATATGCAGGTATTCAAATCAAACCCTGAAATATATAAAGAACTGCATGAATGAGAAACAAGAGCAGCTCAAGAAGAAGGGGAAGAACAATGAACAACTGAGAAAAGAAATTGAAGATAGCATTGAAAGGTGGATGGGATCCAAAGGATGGTACAAAGAACTTTACAAGGAAACTCAAAAGGCAATTGACCACAAGAAAAGTCTGAAACCAGGAGACAAATTCAGAAGTGGAGTGAAGATCAATTAATGAATTAATGAGATTAAAATTTCTGTTTTTCAGAACAATATTTTAGTTTTGTCTGTTTTGAACAATGGTTGGTTTGATTATGTTTTATGTTTCTGAACTTAGTTGTTTGAACTTTCTTTCCAAGGATTAGTTGAAAGTTGTTTATGTTCGATATAGATAGTCATTTTCTTACAATACTTAGGGGGAAACTGTTAGGAAACTTTATTTGTAAGTATTGAAGAAAATCAGATTCAACTTGATCTATGAAGAAGATAACAGTCCTGAAGATCACAACAAGAAGAAGAAGATCGGATAGGAAAACTGAAAGGAACCACATCTACTTCAAAGTATCATAAGTTGATCAAGAGCTGAAGAAGATTATCAGAGAAGGTCTTTCTGATGGATCTGATGATATTTCTGATGAAATATCATCACTTTCTGACGATTCTGATCATCAGATTTTCTGATGATTTGTTCACCAGAATTTCTGATGAAGTGGTTTATTAGAAATTCTGATGAATACCCCACTTGTCTAAAAATCAGCTCTATCCTGCCACAATAACCGAAGCAACTTGACATTATTAGATATCATGATTACAACGGCAACTTGACTGTTGGATTCAATGAATATGTCAAATAGCTACTTTATGCAGGACTTATACATGAATAAACAAATGTTTATTCATGTATCCAGCCGTCTATAAATAGAAGGCTCATCAAGCAGAGGACAATGAGTTAAGCTTAGCATTCAATACATACTACAAACTCCATTGTCCTTTCACCCTCAGAATTCAAGTATTCATTTGTAATAGATAATAATATTACAATCACATTGTAAACCATTTTGTTTCAAAGTGATATAAAAGTTGAAAATTCTATAGGTCTTGTTTCTTGAAAGTCTGATTTCTATTTCCGCACACTATTTTCACATCTACTGAAATCACTTGCCATATTACGTGAAAAGAAGTTTTTAAGTCTAAACTGGGACCAACAGGCTCTATTCGGTATAGTTTTAGTTTTAACAGCCTCTATTTGGTTCAAACAATAACAACTTATACCATGAACGTGTATATAAATATACTAGGTTATCACCCGTGAATACTCACGGTTTGTGAATCTATTTTTCTAAAAAAATAAATATACATATATATTAATAAATGCAAATTGCATGATGAATAACGTAGATTAATCAATGATAACGTCTGTAAAATTAAACAGTCATAAAATGTAATACTGGCAAAAACAAAGTTGTTTTATATTCGTTCGATATCATAGCTTAAAGAATACTAAATAATTTAAGCAACAAATTATTCATTAACTTCTTCTTTAACACTTGCAAGACGTCGTTCAGGAATACGGACCAAAGCTTCTGTGCCTCTAAAAACCATCATATCAAATTTTGACTCGGAAATCATGTCGAAGATAATAAACTGTTCATCTTGAATTTTCATGTCTTCTTTAATGCGATTCCATCCGGTAGTCATATAAAAATTTTGACCATGTTTTTCCATAACAACCTACCATGTACGGTTAGGAAAAGCGGTTAAAGTAACATGTTTTGTAGGTAGTATATTCTTCAACTTATGATATGATGAACAAAAAATCTATCAATAAGCTGCAAGTACAAAAATAACTATTTTATATTAAATAAATTTTTATAAAATTTGTCAATTACTACTATAGTACAAACTTAAAAAAACAAATAAAATAATTACCAAATGATCTTTATGTTTAGAGAATTGGGAGATTTGGCAACATAAGAAATCACCTTGAGCAAGTACCAAATCTTGATAAAGTATATCAATCGAAAAGTTAGACAACCTTCATACTTGAACAAAAACAATGAATTCCTTGATAATATTAGTAACTGAATCATATTGGACCATCCGTCGTGGAAAAAGTATGAAGAACCTGCTTTCCTAATTTGATAGTAAAAATTCTTCCATCCATCATAACGATTCGAACCATACCATTAGGAGCTAACTTGTCATCAGCTACCCAATTGTGGTAACTCCTCGAAAAAATTTGTATACAAAGTAAAAATTAATTCATACATATAATAAAGAAATAAATTTGATAATAAAATCGACATACCCAAGAATTCATCTTGTTGTTTGATAGATAACGTAAAAAATAATTAAGCATCTTCAATGATATATGAACTTTGAATTGGATGAAGATGATTAGGTATTATGTATATTTATAAGACAAACTTATTTAGGTTATAGTAATAGGCTCAAGTATGGTCCAAGTAATTATTAATAAATTGTTCGCCGCTCATTAACTGCCAATTTGGAGAAATCCTGACCGTATTAATTGTTCAGTTTCTTTTTGAGAATTGATCTCAGCCACTCAAATCTAATTGGCAGTTTCCCAAAATTTGACAGTTACTTTTTCAGACAAGCAGTTTACTTTTTCAGACCAGCAGTTTAGAGATTCCCTTGTTTTTTTTTTTTTGCCTTTTTATTTTTCATTAAAAATAAGTGCACTTTACATCAATATCGCAGGTAAGCGAGCAACAAGCTGCGCTGCTACCCCTTTCTGAATAGCAAACCCTAGCCTATTAAAGACAAACCCCTGCCCCCCTGTTGATGAGCAACTGTTATGGACAACCTTTTGGACCCTAGTCAACAAATGGATAGCTTCTGGAGCTAGGGAGCCAAAGGTGTCGAAGGCGAAGGGGACAAATGCATGTTGGTTATCAGCACATGCTTTAGCGTGTTTATCCACCTTTTTTGATTCTGCTTTCCTTATAGCTTGTCCTGCTACAAACCCGCTTTCCCTTAAACCAGCTAAGGGGGAGACTCCTGTGAGATCCACACAAGCATGTTTCCCTCCTGCCCAGCCAAAGACGAGCAGATCCGCTGGTCTCAGTGTAGATCTCCCTTCCATGGGGTCTGTAAGGAAATTCACAGGGGCCTCCTTCTTCGCAGAAATCCCCGCTCTCCTCAAGATGTCCCCCAAAACATCTTTCACCCAGTCATGCCGATATTTGAAACCAGGGAGCTCCTTACAATGAACAACATGCTCCCCGTATTTATCCATGCAGGCTTTACGGCAGATTGGGCAGGTTTCGTCTTCTGGATACATAGGGATCATCAGCCGGTATTTGAGGATAGCCCTATACTCAACAGCCGACATGCATTGCCCCAGCCCCTCGATCGGGATAACAGTCAAAAAGTCTTGCGCATGGGGGCCTTTCAAGCACTCAATCACCGCCTTCTGGCGGGGAGACAGATCAAATGTTTCTCCCAGACTCTGAGCGATTTTGTCAAATAGAGCATTCGCCAAAGTTTTTTGTGGCTTTGGGGGGGCGGTGTCCATATTAGAGAAACCGCCAATATCAAAGTCTGGAAGAGAGACACTTAAGTACTCAAGGGCCTGTTGGTAGTCTACATCAAGCTTAACAACCCCACTGTTCCGAAGGATATGGTCTTGCAATACATACGACTGAGCTCTAGACGCCACAAAAGCATAAACTCCAACCTCCCGAGCTGAGAGGAGGCCCAAACCACCCAAACGCATAGGCAAAGATGCCAAACGCCACTGAAGGTCACCAAAGTAGGACCCCCCGCAAACAACAATGTCTTCGATAGCCTCTCGGAGACCATCGTCAAAACAGGATACTGCATTTGCCATCAAGTGGGGTTGGCAGGTCCGCAGCCCAAATAGTAACTTAGCTACCCCCATGCAAGACCTTAAAAGAAGAAGCTCGCACTGGGGGTCCTGGAGGCAGGGCAGGAGTTTCATAAGGTCAACCGCTGCCGATGCTCGCCGCCCAGCTAATTCCCCGATAAAAGCAGAATCTCGGCTAACCGCCCCCCCAAGGAGCTTAACCCCCCTCTCAGGTCTACCTATCCCTCTCGGGAAAAGGCCGTCCTGATCCTTGAGACCGTCACACGATGGCCAGTACACTTCCGTTTTCTTAATATTGAGATGGAGCCCTAGGGATGGTCCCTCCGTGTTGATGATGTCCAAGGCTTTAGCAACTTCTATTTTGGCCTTTTTCTCGGTAACCTCCTCCACGTCTGGGAAATAACTGATTATACGCTCCTCTTATGGTGTGTTCCCAAGTTAAAAATCCCTCCCCATCCCTCCCCTCCCCTCCCCTCCATGTCTTTCCAAATTGGAAAAACTATTTTCAAGCAAAAAAAACCCCATTTTTCCTCCCCTCCCCTCCCCCTGTTAAGTGGATCTCTGGAACACAGCCTTAATGGCGGTTTGCAGCAAATGTTGTTTCTCTCTCATACGCTCCCCCTATTTTCTCCCACACCTTTGTGTATAAAACCTCACCATTACTCCATTACAAACCTTCATTTGCTTGAAATTCTCTCTGATCGACTACCACCTTCACCATAATTTCTATCCAGAACCTCATCAATTTGATTATGATCGACTTTTGGTGGTGTAAAATCCGGAGGGCTCATGGCAGAAATTGATGTTTCTACCATTGAAGCAACCGTGATTTGCAGCCACGCCTGATCGTTCATTCAGTGGCTGGGGTTCCACCATGAACCAGTGATGGCGTCGATATCAACAATAGGGTGTGATTCTACCTTTTTTTGTTTGATTATTTCTGCCCTAATTTTTTGTTTGATGATTGTTAGTTATCAATCTAATGGATCTATTGAAACCAGAGATTACAGCCGGAATTTCTGTGAAGACGACCACCGATTGTGAAACGGAGGTATATCTGCTCGATTCGAGTTGGAAATTTCAGTTCCAAATCTATGATTGACAACTATATTCCTTTCCTATTGTTCTTCAATCTTAATTGTAGAATCCAGATTTCCATGTGTTTCTAATTGGTTATGTGTCTATTTCAGTTCTCACAAAGGGGCTTCTCAGTTCTCACTATATTCAAACATTCTGGTATCACATGTATTCTCAAATCTCGCGATATTCAATCGATTATACTTATATCGTTGTTCTTTTAATCTGTGTAGATTGTGGACGAAGGACATCGTCTAAAACAAAGATTACGAATAGGCATTGCACATTATTGACCGGAGCCCCTCTTACAGTTTGTTCTTACGGTACCTTTTTTATAGTTTTGATAAGCCATTGTTGGATAAAAATTTATAGTTTATATTGATGTTTTTTTTTTGTTTTTTTGAGAATTGTAAATGCTTTTCAGAACAGTTTGGACGAGCTTTTCATGCTTATGCACTTTCTTGATGCTGGAAATGTTGATTTTACAGTTTTACTGCAACTTTTTTGCACTAAGTATTATTACATAGTGAGTTGAAAACAACTGTAAGACATCTTATAGTGTATCATATATTTACAGCTTGGAGGAGTTTCAAGAAGAGTGCAAGGATATCAATCAAGAAGAACAGGCTTGAATAAAGATGTGATGAAATTGGTTCTTATTTCGTGCTTTGGAGTATTTGGTTTAAGTGATTTGTGTTGTTTAAACAATTTTGATGGTTTGTTTTTGTGTGAATGTAGGTGTTTGTCGAGTCGAATTGTTCCTGGTGCAATGCTGCGGTTAGCGGGTTTGGGAATTCCGGGAAGGTGAGTGATACGGGTAAATGATCAGTGGTTTAGATGGCAGTGGATGGAGATGTTGTTAGGAATCAGTGGATCCATCAACAGTGGATGAACAACAGAGGTTGTTAATAACAGTGGATTAGCAGCAGAGGTGGTTAGCTAACAGTGGATCAGCAACAGAGGTTGTTAGTTAACAGGGGTTAGCAACAGAGGTTGTTAATAACAGTGGATTAGCAGCAGAGGTGGTTAGCTAACAGTGGATCAGCAACAGAGGTTGTTAGTTAACAGGGGTTAGCAACAGAGGTTGTTAGTTAGTTGGGTGGTTACAAGGGTAGTTAGTTAACAGTTGTAGGGTTGTTGGGAATGGGGTTATAAATAGTAATAGTTGTAATAGTGTAGGGTATCTTGTGAAATAATAATCAGTTTCCCTCCTAAATTCTCTATCAGCCACCATTAACTAACAAAAACTTGGACTGGTTTCTATTTGGTTTGTCATTTTCAATGGTTTTACACAGTATCTTACTTTCAAATTTTATATAATAACATGTAACATATAGTAGTCACCTATCGGCAGATGAAACCAGAAGCTTGATGCTTAACTGGCCTCAACGTTTCAATATAATAGAAGGAAAAATAGTAATGGACATCTCAGCCCCACTGGCTGCATCAGATCTTCGTGTGGACATGTATTATTTGGTTCTATGTTGGTAACAGGTCTGGATTAATTGTCTGGATGGTGTATTTTTTGAAGGCTCAGTCCGAGTTTCATGTGCAGACGCAAAGAAACTGGGATTACAGGGGTAATTTGGGTAAAAATGCTGCTGGCTTATCCGAGTGTGGCCATCTTTATATGGCATGCCGAGTTTGGATTCCCAATGTCTAATAACTTTTCCAATTAATTAAGGTTAGGTATAAACGGGTCAAGTCGGGACAAATTCTTCACATTATCTACAACTACACTATAAGTCTTCAACTCCTGTTTCCCTTGTAGCTGAATTTCTTATTTGACCCGCTTGAGATTAAAACCCTACCAAAACTGATCCATTTTCAAGTCAGTGGGTCGAAATTGTCACCAAGATGTGTGTTTAAGATGTTTTTGGCTATTGACATAAGGTATTGATCCTTAACTGATATTTTACCGTATTGTTCAAGTAGAGATGGTAAAATGGATGGGTCAAATAGGGTCTTTTTATTAATTTGTTTTTATTTACAGGGAGTACACGTGTGGGTAGAGTTGTGATGAGCTGCTGCACAACATTTAACTCCTGTAACTTTGGAATTGGGTGGAAAATCTCCTGCTGTAGTTGATTCCTTTTCAAGTTCTAGGGAAAATAATGTAATTTCCAATTTATTTAATTATTCACTAAATTATATTAGTTTAAAAAAGTTTCTTATTGCTATTTATAATCTCCAATAAATATCTTATTTTCCAATTATAGATTACAACAAAAAGAATAGTTTGGGGTAAATATGGACCATGTGCTGGACAAGCTTGTATTGGAATAGATTATGTTCTAAGAGAGAAAAAGTACCTCCCAAATGCGAAATTTGCCTCCAGGTTTGTCTTCAACCAACAAACGTTTTAGTTATTAATTAAAAAACGGTTTAAAAGATTTTATTCTGTCATTTGAATCAAACTGATTTATCTTTACTGCTATATGATTAATATACTATATTTTTGTTTTTCTTCAAGTTTCAGCTATTCAAGCCCGGATATACATCACCGCCTCCGTTATTCCATTGTGATGGCATTCCAATGAATTTCAGGTGTCGTTTTGACCTTAATGATTTTCATATATGTACATTTTTTGCTAGACTGCAGCTATTAATATATTCACATTTCTTTTCATTTCGCGCTTCAGGGGTAATTAGGAGATTTCCAGTCGGGATCTATACAGTTTGCGGGTTTCATCAATGGGTTATGCTGGTGATGATGAACCTGACTTTGATGAGTATATCACTCTTAGCTCCAAAAGTTTGATTTGTTGCCGTGTAGTTGCTATAATTGTATGTAATCTCAATATTAATTCATCCGCTAAACACTGAAATCCCATCAAAATGTAGTTTTTTTTATATATAATTCAATTGCAGTTTATGACTCTTCTCGTATTGCGCCACACTCTACCGATCATCATCAATGGAGCCTGGAATCGGACCAGACAAAGAGCATAACCTGATGAAATCTGTACTGCAAGTTGCTAAGGTAATTAATCAAACTGTCAACAAAAATTCTTTATCTTTTACGTTTTGTGTAACAAAATGTTTACGAAATAGAAGCATAGGGCCTGATAATAGACCTGGCAAACGGGTCGGGTCGGGTCATGGGTCAAAACGGGTTCGGGTCAAAACGGGTCAATTAAAAACCGGGTTGTTTTGGTTCGGGTCGAAACGGGTTCAGGTCAAAACGGGTCAATTAAAAACCGGGTTGTTTTGGTTCGGGTCGAAACGGGTTCAGGTCAAAACGGGTTCGGGTCAAAACGGGTCAATTAAGAAATGTACAAGACATGGCCTTTCTTTAGAGTCACAATCGATTTAGTCGAAATGGTGTTTGCCAATGGTGACCCTGGTATCGCTACTCTGAACGACAAGCTACTCGTCTCTGAAGACTTGTGGTCGTTTGGCGAATCTTTAAGAGCAAACTATGAGGAAACCAAAAATCTTCTCCTTAAGGTATGAACACCCAAATTATAATGTAAATAGGCAACCTCAAGATTAATATTTATAATATCATTCTTTCTTGTGATAGATTGCAGGCCATAAGGATCTTTTGGAGGGCGATCCTTATTTAAGACAACGACTTCGTCTGCGGTCTGCGTGACTCGTACATCACAACCCTGAACGTATGCCAAGCTTACACGCTGAAACGGATCCGTGATCCAAACTACCACGTGACATTGAGGCCGCATATCCCGAAAGAGTATACTGGAACGGGTTCGGGTAGGGTCGGGTTGGTTAAAAATGTTTTTTTTTCTTTTTTTTTAAAAAGTGAATGTACATCAACTGGGGCTATACTAACAGTCTAACACAAGTTTACTTGATGTTAAACTTCCCTAATGAAGCCTCGATCATTTTGTGGTAGCTGTGGGTCCCACAATAGTCATCACATCAGTTATGTTCCTAATCAGACCCGTTGGCGGCCATAAACAAGCTAGACAATCCGATAACACGAGTTCCTTAGCTCTTTATGGTGTTTTCCCCATTCTAGCTGCTTATCTCCCGCATTTGGTAACTTTTCATTTACATTGGATTTGTAGCATTAACTTTAGCTGATTATTATTGTGATTCATGCACTACCTCTATGATCATTAATCGCCATAACTATAACATGTTGTATGTGTATAACTAATTAACCATATCCAGTTTGCTGAACAGGGTGTTATGAAGAGACCAAGTTTTAATAAACTAACTTCAGTTGGTTTCAAAGTCAAAATCTGGATAGCGGATTGGTTTGATTTCTTAAAAAGACAAAAAGGATGTGGATTTGGAAAAGAGAAAAACCGTTGGGCGTTATCTCATTGAGATATGGAAATCAGCCGGGATGATTGGCAGGTATTAAGCCAATGGTGTGGTTTTTCACCATTCTTTGCATTTAATCTCAAAGATCTCTTGGGTTTGCATAAGTATTTCAATGGATGTAAAAGAAGAAAAAAGTGTTCCATTCCGTTATTTTGACGGCCATTTGGTGCATTTGGAATTTGCGAAATAATTTGTTATTTAACATTTCATAACATTTCATCCTCTCTATTTAGCTTGGGGATTGAAATTTCTAATGCTATAAAAGGGGTAGTTAAAGGTGGGGCTGAGGTGGCTTTCTGGGTGGACGTCTGGGCTGCAACAGAGCCTTTACATGGCCTTTTTCCGCTTCTATTTCAGCTCGAAAAGGACAGATGGTATACAGTGGCTGAAAGGACTACGATTGGGGCTAACGGGCCGACTTGGGTATGGGATTGGAGGCGCCAGTTGAATAGTATAGAAGAATTACTGGGGTGTACGCCTTTACATGACCTCCTGCTTGTCCAGTCACTTCGGGTCCTGATAAGTGGTTTTGGAATCTGGACCAAACGGGTCAGTTCATCGTGGGCAGCATTAAGAGGTCAATAATTGAACATAACCGGGTGCGGCCTGAATATGTGGTCAAATGGAACAACTGGATTCCTAAGAAAGTCGGCTTGGCACTTGGCGTGCATATAAAGAGAGACTTCCAACCAGAGTAGCGCTGTCCAGAAGAGGCGTTTCGGTCCAGTCTGTGGAATGCGTTATATGTGGTGAGTATAACGAAACCAGCGATCACCTTTTAGTTTCGTGTGG
Source organism: Helianthus tuberosus (assembly GCA_030545235.1). Lineage (NCBI taxonomy): Eukaryota > Viridiplantae > Streptophyta > Magnoliopsida > Asterales > Asteraceae > Helianthus > Helianthus tuberosus. The sequence goes on from CM060441.1 coordinate 66,575,317, forward strand.
TTTCTCTCAGATCGTCTGGCATATTGTGTATTAGTTGTGTAAAACGCAGCCATTAATCGCCTTCAGTCTAAAGGATATACTCGAGTCTCACAATCAATTCAACGGTTCAGCGAAGAGAAAGAAAGCGTATCATGCGGTTTGTCTGGTTACACTATGGAGTATTTGGAACTTGCGAAATGACTTATTCTTTTCAGGGAAAGGGAAGTCTCATATAACCACTGTGGAAGAAATCAAGGCCAGAAGATTTTTATGGATTAAATACCGTGCAAAGTCAGCAAACATGACCTGGGAACAATGGCGATGTTTTGATATGTTTTAAGCTGTTTGTTGGACTGGTCTGTTTCTTTTTGGTTGTAATGTATTTGCTGGTGGTTGTTTGTTTGGTGCTAGCCACTGGCTAGAGTCTTAATAAAATTCATTATGTTGGCCTTTCAAAAAAAAATGTTATTTAACAACAAACCCCTGTCGTTGTCTAGAGTCGTGGAAGAGTCCAAGGTGTTGAGCTACACGTGGGTTAAAGACAGGGCAAAAGAAGGCGGGTCTTACATGGGAAGGCTGGAGGAGATTTAATGTTTTTGGGGCTATGTAATTTTCTGTTTTGGTGTCAAGTACCTTCTGTTTGTTTGGAGGTCTTGTATTGTTTGGCAGTGGTTTAGTAGCTTGCTATTCTCCTTTTATTAATAACTAGTGGGAAACCCGCGCGTTGCAGCGGAGTCGACAATACGGGCCGAGAACATTTAAACCTAAAACCATAAAAATAATTTAGTTTTGAACTTCCTGCCGGATCTTATTGAAGAGAAGCAACTCGATGGAGGGAAGCTTAAATAGTGCAGGATTCCACATTAGAACACCTTATTGCTCATAGCAATAAGCAATAATCGGCAAGTGCCAATAACTATAGTGCTTAAATATATAATATTTGAAACTATAAAACATGACAGGTTGATTGAAGCTCTGAATGGGATGTCTTATAGTTTACAAATCATAATTCTTTAATAAATCGTTAGATCAGCCAGTGCTAGTGTGCTACTCATTGTCCTTATTTCAACCAAAAGTGTGATCAGCGGTGCGACTCGTCTCAATTTCAACTAAATGCCAATCAAGCATTCCATACAGGGGTGTTAATTTCTGACACGACCTGAAAACACGACACGAACCTAACATGAAATTCGTGGGTTTAGGTTCAGTCTAAACGGGTTCGGGTCAGTTCCAGGTTCAACCCGCGAACCAGTTTAGGTTAACGGTTCGGGTCAACCTGATCAGGTTGGCGGGTTGACCCGTTTAACACATTTATATTATATTATATTTTTTACAATATGTTTTATGTCATAAATTAAATGGGGTATGTTTTTATTCCATAATTATTACTTAAAAAGAGAATTAATATAAGATTTTATAATTTAAATATAATTGTGTTATATACATTTGTGTTTCTTACTTAATTTTTAATTTTAATATAGTTATTTCAGAAAAAAAAATAAAAAAATTCAGGTTGAACGGATCGTGTTCCGGTACATATGAATGATACGATTTTCGGGTTCGGGTCGGATTCGAGTTCGTGTATAGTTTTCGGGTTCGGGTCGAGTTGAACCCGCGAACCCGACCCGTTTAGCACCCCTATTTCCATAAAATAGATTGTAATCAAAATGTTTTAATTACTGATATCAGCTATCAACGATCTAATCATAAAAGCAAATTAGATCTGCAACAAGCTCAAACCCATATTGCCATCCTGTTAGACATAAAAAAATATCATAGGTTGTGGAGATAAACAAACAGACGATTTTTTCATTTGCAATCATAACTTGGCATATGCAAGTAAGACGACAATCAAGAAAGACAGTTACCTGCCTAAAGCACCAGCAATGAGAGGAGCCGAGTGACCGCCAAGATTCAGATGTGTTTCTCGAATCCACTTTTTGGTAGTTTCTATCACACCAAAGTATGTTGCACCAGTTGCAGAAGATCCAGTGGCCCCAGGTACAGCCTCTCTATAAAAATTCAACAGTGAGGTTGATTAGGAAAAATATAGCAAAGGGATGATAGATACTTCCTGACGATTACAAAAGCACTCCTGACAATTACAAAAGCACTGCTTTAACTTCTATAAGTCACTAATACATACCTTCTTGCACAAGTATTCTATTTGTGCATACACATTGTTGTCCAGTGTTATTGAATTTAGTTGACAACTGAAATAACAGACAGAATGAACAAGAAATTACTAAGTTACTGTTTTTAAATATACGACCCGGGTTTCCAAAACGGGTCAACTGATTGTGTATATAGAGCTCGTATGTAACCCTATTATGTGGACGGACAGGTTTAACAAATAATGGATTCACTTACACCTTCACTGCCAATTCCAGGTCAGCATCATCGAAGATTATGCAAGGCGCGTTACGACCAACTTCAAGAGATACCTACAAGTTCCCTTTTTTGGTAAAACTAATGATTGCAGCATAAAACATTAATTTTACTAAAACTACCTTTTTAACAGTCTCTGATGCACCAGCCATCAGCTTCTTTCCAACACCGGTGGAACCAGTAAATGTTATCTTCCTGACCTAAATTTATTTTATAAAACCAACAACAGATATAAAATAATGAACACCTTGTGAGGTATCACGTATTACAATAAACCGTAACTAATGTAAATTATCTGATAAAAACAAACCTGTGTGCTCTGTAGTTGAGAAACACCAATGCTAGGAGGATCTCCCATGACCACATTCAAGACACCCTTCAGAGGACAAAAATGTAATTAGACATTATGTGATGAGTGATTAAAAAAAAGTTGTGGTTGGCGTGGGTTTACAGGCGGAATTCCCAATTGAAGGGCCAGCTCAGCTGCTGCTAAGGCGATCAATGGTGTGAGCTCAGAGGGCTTTATGACCACAGTACAGCCACAGGCAAGAGCAGGGCCAACCTTGGGAGCAATCATTGCGATGGCGAAATTCCATGGAGTGATTGCACCAACCACACTAACTGGCTGCAAGTTATTGGAATCATGAGGAGCTGATCCAAAAGCATAACGTAAAACAAATAATCACCTCTTTAAGAACAAACAAGCAGTGATTAGGCAGTGGCAATGGAATTATATCGCCATAAACACGTTTTGCTTCCTCTGCAAACAACTCAATGAATCTAGCCGCATATGCCACCTGAAAAACTTACAAATGAAGATGTATTCTTAACATTTCTTTTAAGAATATATGATGTACACAACTCCGCAATAGCTTCTCTTAGAGGTTTTCCTTGCTCCAAAGTTAAGAGTTGTCCAATCTCTTGTTTGTGTGCGATCAGTAAATTATACCTTCAATTATAGGTTGACCAAAAAATACATGAGACATCTTTCAAAATTAATAAAACACCGGTATCATAAACACTGGCGGAACAAGAACTTTTCAACTATTATGAGAAAGCAATCAAGTTGGATACAACTATTTAGTCAATCAGAGGGTTAATGCAATGAACACTTCCGCCCATGATCATAGAAAGTTTAAGTTTAATACCAGTTATGAAGGCGGCTACTCCTGTCAGCAGCAGTGAGTTTGCTCCAGTCTATGTCCATGAAACAAATATATAAAAAAAAAGTTAAGGTTATGTTGATAACATGAAACGCATATGGCATTGATACGAATCAACTTGTGGAACCCAACCCATCATTCCCTCAACAGCCCAACTTTTCCATGCATAAGCGGCCCAAACGAATCATCTAGAAACCCACCAGGTTTGAAACGGAAATCATGGGAGAATAAAGTTTCTTTAGTAAATTTACATGATTCAAGTGAAGGTAAATGTAGTCCTTCATGGGCCCTATTGAAAACAAATCATGGTTAAAAGCATATAAATTTACATATTAATTAATACATTATTAGTAAATACACAGATAGTCTTCTAGTGAAGACCATATTACGAGTTTGGTCCTTTCTTTTCAGAAACTAAAACCATGGTCCTTTCTTTTATTGTTGTTGTAAGTCAACCAGGTCAGAAGTCTTTTTATGTAAAACGGTAACTCGACTGTACATAGAAAAAAAAAAGAATCTCTATTCACCACCAGCAAGAATCATGTCTCCTTCATTGTCCTTATACACTAATCTATGGTAACATACATATAACTGAAGGGCTGCCGCCAAGCTTTCTAGAAAAATATACAGCCTCTGCCTTGCCTGAGAACCGATATCTTGTGGCTGAGTTGACTGCAGGAGACAGTCAGTGTCATCTACATCAAGTAGAACACAAAGGCCGTCTTCAATCATGATTCTAGCTGCGAGCATCTGTTCGCGTTCCAACGGTGTGCATAAGAAGATAGACACGATACCGAACTGCTCTAGTTAATACACCTCCGATTCTCAGGAAGTTTGATTCTGTATTGGTCTTTCACTCAACTAACAATGATTACCTGTAAAGAGGAGGTGAAGCAGCCAAGGGAGAGAGGTGAACGAGCCGGACGTCGCCATCTCCGCCATGTGTCCGCTGTAGCTCTACCTGATTTCAATGACGACTTATTAAGACGGTGGATTGCTATAAACGGACAAGGCCATTGAAGCCGAAACGATTGATTGCATAGATTGTTGATGACATTTACTGAAGAAAGTAATTATCGCATTGAAGAGGACCATTGAGTTGAATAAACTGATGATAACATTCCTTAGGGTTTCATTTCATATCTCATAGGGGCGATACAGGGTGAGCAGGGTAGAATGGGAAGAAAAATGTAAAAAGATAGGGTTTTGTTTGTGACTTTTAATCTCCCGTCTTACAAATTGTGCAGTAAATTACTAATATGGACATGGGAAATGCTTATATATAGTATATAGATATTATTGTTTAGGCCGTTAAAAAAACTTGCATATCAATTTTTATGTTGCATATTTAATTATAACTAGGTTTATCACCCCGCCGCGTTGAGGCTAACTTCTTTTGTTATTTAGTTTGTTTGTACATGTGTTTTGAAATCACTACGAGCACGTTGCGCATGGAACCACTGATAAAAATAAAAAGAAAATGTAGAAAAAACACTAAAAGATAACTGAAAGAAAATCAACCAAAAAAGTTGTATGGTAATGATGTTGTTCGTATGAAACCCGTGGTCAAAGGTGAGCAAATGGTACTGGTACAGAATATCCCGAACCGGAAGATCTAAAGTACCAATTCGGTACCGAATTTTGGCGTTCCTGGTACCGGTTTGCTACCGTTTTTTACCTTCATATACCGGTACCGCAACTGGTATATTTGGAACCAGTGCCGATTCGGTATTGGTTGGCACCGAGCTCATCCCTACCCTTGAAACTAAAAAAAATATTAAAAGTTGAAGAAAATAAAAAATAAAAAGTTGTATGATACCGTTGTTGTTCGTCGGTGCCCGTTATCAGGGTTGAGCAAATGGTACCGGGTAGAAGTACCGAATTCCCGAACTAAAAGATTCTCAATATCAATTCGGTACCGATTTTTGACGTTTTCTTCACCAGGCTGGTGCCGGTTTTTACCTTCATGTACCGCTACCGAACAGGACCGTACCGGTATTTCAAATACCAGTACTGATTCGATACCGGTTGACTCCAAGCTTATCCCAACCCGTGATACAAAAAAAATATTAAAGTTAAGGAAAATATGAAAATGTATTTAACTTAAATAGTTATTATTATAATATTAAAATATTAAAAATGTAAAATGAAATATATATATATATATATATATTATAATATTAAAGTTACTATTCATTAGCTTCTATATATAATATAAAACTAGCGAGATTTTCCCGCGTGATGCGGTGGTTCATTCAGTATCAATCCAGTTTGTGACGGTGTCACTATGGCATCGTCACTCGGTTTGAGGTCATGATATGCACAAAAATGCCTTTTATGTTATAAAAACCTTATAAACGAATGTCGGTACCAGTTCTGATAATAACAATGTTGGTACCGATGTCGATAAAAACACAATAAAGATGAAGAAGGGTATCAATTCCAATAATAACAATACTTGTACCAGTTAATGCATTAGCTAATGTTCGGGATCATCAGAACGTCAACTTACAGTGTCCAGAACTAACTGCAACCAACTATTCGTCTTGGTCGGTTGTAGTCTGAACAATATTGGGAGCATATGGGTTGTCTGACACGATTGACCCGGTGACCGGGGGAGCGGTAGAACCCCGAAAAATCAAACGGCCATGGCGTTGATTTTTCAATCGTTACCCGAAGATATTCTTCTACAGGTGGCAAAGTACACGAGTGCGCGAGATGTGTGGGATGCTAAAAGGGTCCGTTTTCTAGGTGCAGATCGAGTACAAAAGGCTCGGTTACATGTGCTACGATCTGAACTGGAAAAATTAAAGGTGAAGGAGAACGAGTCCATTGATGATTTCGCCGGGAAGATCAGCACGCTTGAGGCCCTCTTTTGTTAGCGTTAGGCGTCTAGCAGCATACATACTTATGGACTATTTTCAAGTGGGAAAGTTTGGGTATGCTTTTCTGTTATTTTTCTTTTGAGAGTTGAGATGTATGCTGGTTGGATATTTTGTGCGTGACTTGGTGAAATTCCCACCGCCACCAACATATTCAACGAGTGATGGAAGGTTTGGCGTGATAAAATCAACGAGTGATGGACTGTGAGTGATAAATGGATGTGAGGGGGTGTGAGGGTTTATTGTTGGGTGTTGTGAGTGATGACCATTGCCACTAAAAATGTTGTGAGTGATGGAATAATGGTTGATGACATGGCGGAATTTGATTGGATGTTGTGAGTGATGGAATTTTGCAAGTGATGACCACCCCTCCCCTAAGAAACACAATTAATAATATGATACTCTTTTTTGATTGTAATGATTTGGTTCATTGGATGTGCTACGTGTTTGATCAAATAATATTCTTTTTTCTATTGTAGCAAAGATAATTAGACTTACTATATGTTTTGTTACAAGTAATTATATGGTTTCTTTAATGCTTTATGATGTGTTTTAGTTTACGGTGTTTAATACACGTGATTATGACTCTTTAGAGCTAAAGATAAACAGATTATAACAATTATGTAAAAATGTGCTACTATAAAACTGAGTTATGTGACCCGTCTTCTAGCTCTAATCATTTTTATTAGAGCTAATTATAATATTAAGAGGTTGAACCCTAATGGCTAGCAATCGGGCTGAAAGTTCAATGATCTGTTACAACCCATATGGTAGAACTGGTCCCAAAAGAGTAGAACAATGGGAGAGGGTGCCATTTGGGTTATAAACCCTACATCAGTTGCCCATAGAACCGATATAGGACAAGTCTCATACCTTGGAATGAATTCAGTCGATAACATAATCCACCCCAATTGTTGCCCGACACAATTTAATCACAAATCCAACCCGTTTACAATTAACAATGTTAATACTAGAGAAAAGGCGAGTGAGACTTATTTCAACAACATGGTGATGATTTGACAAAAGCATTTCGAGTGTTGTACCACGAGAACTCCCACAACGACAATTACCATAGTTGTAGTTGGTATTGTTGGGTTCATGTAACCACAGAAAGCTTGGGAATCCGATGAGGCTGTCGGTATTAGCTGAAAACCGTAGTTATAGTTGGTATAGTTCAGTTTTTCAATATTTGATGGGTTATAAATGCGTAGAGATATGAATCAATGTTAGGAGGTCTCTTTTATGTATGTGTATCTCTTTTTAACGAGTTCTCTAAATGTGTAGAGATATGATATAAACTTGAGGGTATAAAAGGATATTGTGAAGTCACCATTACCGGGAAACAAATTTTTATTCGTTGTTAGCCAAGGGGCATGGGCTTAACGGAACATGACTCCTAAAAGGCAGGGACGTTTCGGTTGATCGATTTTGGCGCTGCGGGCCGTATTCAATTTGATTAGACCGTGTTGTGTTGATTGTTTTGTAATTATTTATCTAAACTACGAATGAGCATTTGGTACCGATACCGGTACTACCAAATTTCTCGTACCGAATCAGTACCCACTTTTTTGGCGTTTCCGGTAACGGTATCGGCTCGGTACCGTACCTGTATTTTACCGAATTTTGCCTTCAAATACCGGTACTATACCTGTCCCGCAATGTACATCACATTTTTGGTATCGGTACCGCTATCCATAGGTGGCAAATTCTGGTACCTATAGGTACCAAAGTACCTGTACCGAGCTCATCCCTAATCTAAACAATAAGAAAAGTTTTATCGAATCGTAATAATAATCACATCACAACGATATATTCGAAATTTTATAAAACATTACATTATATTAATAAAAAATGAAAATGGTAATTGACGTCATTTTTATAAAAACAAACTAAGCATATGTTATTTAGTATCGGCACCATTGTTGTTCGGATGATATCGATAATGTTAAAAAAAGAAAATTATTATAAGTTAAAAACAAAAACCAAAATATGTTAAAGTAAAATGTAAATATAATAATAAACTTTCATAATATTAAAATAACAAAAATATTAAAAAAACTGTATAATATTATAAATAAACTACTATTCATGAAACTTCACCAATTATATTATACAGACATTTGGCATGGCAATTGACTTGTGTTTTAAATTAGTTGAAAACCATAAAATTGAATCCTCTTACTGGGGGTGTGGTAGAATCCCGACTGCGGTGGCCTTAGCAAGTAGGGGGTGGTGGTAGGGGACGGGTCGTGTCCGTCATGTGGTACCACCAACGAAATTACGAAACACCTACTTGTGGATTGCGTCTTCGCTAGGTCGGTTTGGTGGTTGTTGTGTGCATGGATGAAAATACGAGTCCCTGGGGGGGGGGGTCACTACGATCGCCCAAGTGTTGGATCATGTCAATGTTTTGAACATGGAAGAGAAGAAAAAAGAAGTTATTTATGTCATCGCTGTGCTTACTCTCTGGAAGTTATGCTTAAGAAGGAACGGGAAGGTTTTTGGAAGGAGAAACATGTCAATCTCCATGGTGGCATAAAATATTAAAGACACCACGCATTGGTGGGTTAAGAAATAGTCAAGTATTGCTATAACAATTTTGGAGAGCCGGAGCAATTTTGATGTTATGTAATTGTGTTTTTTCTTTTGCTTCTGTTGTATTGGTTTCCTTCTTAGCAGCTTGCTTAGTTGGTTTATGGAAGGATTTCTCTGTTATAGAAAAAAGGTGTATACAAGTATTTGTAGTTTAAATCACTACAAATTTCAACTTTCTTTTTCTATTCGGTTTGTTACAAAATTATTATATGTCTATAGAAAAAAGGTGTATACTCACATTTTGAAGCCAAAAAGAAAAGAAAGTTAAATAAAAATATTAAAGATGAAATTTCGTGTGTATCTTTAATTTCGTGTGTTAAAATTATAGAATTAGAAGTAAAATAATTTCTTTACTGCTTTCCCATAAGAGACGAATTTTATTTTATTTTTTCCTTAAGTTCACTTTAACTACTCTACCAGATGCAAATATAGGGGATTAAAACCACAAGAAATTGAATGTGTTGGGTGCCATTGTTAATAGGAAATTTATAAGAAATTTGGCTATCTAAAGAGTCAATAAACTCCTAACTCTTCTTAGGGTGTTAAACGGGTCATGTTCGTAGGTGGACGAGTTTAACCCGACCTGAACAAGAAAATTTTAGACGAACCCAAAGACGACCCGAACCCGAAAATCATGTCATACATATGAAGCTGTTCAACTCGAACTTTTTCTATTTTTTATTTATTTTTTGTGTAATTAATATATTATAATTAAAATTTACTACAAAGAACACAAATATATATAATACAATTACATTTAAATTATAAAATTTTATGTCAATTAATCTATTAAATTATAACTATGGCATAAAATACACGTCCAATTTAATTTATGACAAAAAGCATATTGTAAAAATATAATATAATATAAATGGGTTAAACAGGTCAACCCACCAACCTGATCGGATTGACATGAACCCGATCTGTTTAGCTAAACATGTTTGCGAGTTCAACCAAAGACTAACCCAAACCCGTTTAGACTAAGCTCGAAACCCGCGAATTTCATGTTTGGTTCGTGTCGTGTTTTCGGGTTGTGTCAGAAGATGATGTTATATTTGGTTTTTCTATACATTGTGTTATAGGTTTTTTTACTATAAATTGTGTTTTTTCAATTGATGGGTTTTCTATATATTGTGTTATAGGTTCTAGTCATTTTGTTTAGTCTGCTATCCATTGTGTTTTTGTTCTATTGTCCATTGTGTTTTAGCCTGTTGTTCATTGTGTTTTTAGTCTGACTCTGTTGTCCATTGTGTTTTTAGTCTGTTGTCCATTGTGTTTTTCAACTGAGTTTTGGTCATTACGTTTTTACTAGGGTTTCTATACATTGTGTTACTATCAGAACCTATAACAAATTGTTATTTTCGGTTTTGCCCATTGTGTTTTTATTATCAGAACCTATAAGAAAATGTATGACACAATGAAGATGGTGTTATATTTGGGTTTTCTATATATTGTGTTATTGTATCTGATTATTGTGTTTTCCAACTAGGTGAGTTTTCTATACAGTAAGTTTTATGTTATGGTCATTGTATTTAGTCTGTTATCCATTGTGTTTTAATTTGTTGTTCATTGTGTTTTAATTTATTGTCCATTGTGTTTTAATCTGTTGTCCACTGTGTTTTAGTTTATTGTTCATTTTGTTTTTAGTCTATTGTATTACAGGTATAAAAAATGCCTAAAATTACTCCCCACATTCTCCACTCTCCCATTTAATTAATTACATATCTGTAATAAAATATAGGCAACATAAAATTCGTTACTAAATCCAGTTATTCATTTTTAATGCATCATCCAGCAACAATAAAAGAAAAGTAAAAGTAATTTACCTCTAAAAATCATTAATTTTAATAAAACATGTAACAAAGTAATATATAATATTTATTTTAAAGGTGTTTTAATATTTGTGTCAGCATGAATTTGAGTTACCGCACGCAAAGGATCAATTTTAGTTGCACCACGTAGCACCTGGAAGAAAAACTTAAATTATATATTAAGAAACAACCATTAATTCTATCTCTTAATAGATATTACCTTTTTAACAAATAAAAATCGGGATGTATCAATTTTGTTGAACAATTATTAATGCATAAAAATGTGTTCGAATGTTATTCCATGAGCTATAAGCTGCAGTATTATAAATCATTGTGTTAGAAAAGTCATAAGTCAATATTTATGTAATTGTTAGTGCATTACTTCTATTGACTTTGTCTTGTATCATGAAATGTAATAGGATAGGTTAGAATAACCAGTGCACGAGGTTCGAGAGTCGAAATTTAGTGGTTATGCAAGAGGTTCCGCTTATATGGACACTGACCATAAAAGCGAAACCTTAAGCAATAGGTTTCGCTTATATGGACATGTCCATATAAGCTAAACCTCCCCAACTATAAATAGTGCACTTGTTGATTCATTTGGCACGGTTCCAGAATTTGTAACGAAGTGCTGCCAAAGTTTGTTCAGGTTGTAATCATTGTCATTATCAATATAAGCAACAGATTAAAGATTTACAAGCTGTTTTCGTGTCCGGTTTACTGATTCCGCCTTTAAACTTGACATAAAGCTCTTCTGATCGAGTCAATCGGGTCAAACAACGATCCTACAAGTGGTATCAGAGCTCAGGAAGAAGAGTTTAGCTTGTTATCATCCTCATTCTGACTTCTACACCTTCTTTCATCATTTCAGAGAATTTTATCGGTCAAAACCGGATCAAAATTTCACAGTGTGTGTAATATTGGACATAGATAAACCCTGGAAAGTTTCATACCGAAATTCGGATTAAAAATGGACTAAAATTGGTTCGGACTAGGTTTCGCTTATACGAACTTTGTATGGTTTCGCTCATAGATCCATATGGTTTTGCTCTTGTGAACACAGGTTTCGCTCATTTGACATAAGGTTCCGCTTTTGTGTCACCTCCAAGAGACATAGTTCCGCTTTTGTGTCAATCCAAGAGATCTGGTTCCGCTTTTGTGACCACTATAACCCTAGTTTCGCTTTTAAGGACATATTAACTCTGGGTTCGCTTATTTGTCACAAAAGGGTTTCGCTTATTTGTCAACCTGTTTCCGCCTTTGTGGCACATTACATGTGATTTCGCTCCAATGGCAGTTTATTTTCGCTCTTGTGTCAAACTTTGATTTTGATTTCGCTTCTGAGTTTAAGACTAATTCTGCTCGAAAAGAAGTTTGTCGGTTTGTACATGTCTTGTGTCAGTCTACACGAGGTGATAAGAACCATGTGTGATTGCATGTGATATAAGTATGTCGGTTCATGTGCATGTGAAGAAATATAACATTGTCGGATATTGATTGAAGTCAAGTGAACACATTTTATAATCTTTAAATAGTGGTGATCGATTTAGTGGATTTTAAGGTCCTATCAAAGTGTATTGTTACTTGAAATTGTCGGCTAAGTGAACGTGTGTCAGTTGGTCAAGTGAATGCTTCATTCAAGAATAGCATGTGAATTAGTATATGTCAGTCTATGAATGTCCTTGATTCAATTCATGAGTTAAAGTGTGTGACCCAATCAATATTCTGATATATACAAAACGGCCCAATCACAAAAAGAATATCAAAGGTTCTATCAGATTCTGTTTACTATCAAAGTCTTCGACCCATTGACAGTTCTTTAGGCCCAATCAGAAAGTGTTCAATATCAAGTTTATTCGGGTCAATTGAATCTATATTTTTTTGGCAAGCCCATTCATTCAGTGATCTCACTTCATCAACTTTGAAACGAGTCTACAAATTTTTGACACGAGTCTTAGATTGTTTTTATCAACATTTTTTCACGTATTCAATCCATTTAAACTGATTGTTTGTTTGTTTGTGTTCAGGTTTACATCATGGCTGAGGAATTCTACAACACGTTTTTCAACGCATTCACATCCGAATCGTCCGAGGTTGCAAATGTTACACCAAAAACCATCACTAAGGCGCTCAATGAGAACATCAAGCATGATAACTTTTACGGAACTCACTCAAAGCCACCAACTCTGGAAAGCATTGAAGATTATACCTGGTGGAAAGAACGTTTCATCAACTGGGCGAAAGCATATGCCCATGAAAGCTGGTTCTGTTTAGAATTTGGATACGAAAAGCCAAAAGATGATAAAGGCGAAGTATTACCATTCAAGAGATTTTCAAGAGAAGATAAATCTGAGTTTGCTGCCGAACAAAGAATGATTGCATTGATCCAATCAGCAATTAGGAATGATATATTTGCACTGCTTACACATGATGGGTCATCAAAATCGGTTTGGGAAGCTTTACGTGTTAAAGCTGAGGGTGGTAAACAGATAAGAAAGAATAAAATTGCCTTACTTAAAAAGGAATTTGATCTGTTTGATAATATAAAAGGAGAGACAGTGAGACAAATGATAGAGAGATTCTGTCACCTTAAAATCGAACTTGAACATTTCAAAATTGATAAAACAAGAGAGGAACTTATTGATAAAGTCATTGAAGCATTACCACGAGCTGATCAGTGGCAAACATTTGTTTTTATCCTAAAAAATGATGCTTCATATGATAATATTGCTCTTGATGCTTTGTTTGAAAAGATTGAAAGTCATGATTTGGAATTGCAGAAACAGAACAAGATGACTAGTTCTTCACATCAACAGAATGTAGGCTTGTACTACAAAGGCAGTGTACCTTCTGATAAAGGCGTTGGTTCACCAAAAACAACATTTAGTGGTGAAAAGATGAAAGAATCACCAACAACGTCAACAAGTCATCATTCTGGATATCATTCATCTTCAAAGTCAAATTCTGATGAAACTGAAGAGATTCTGTGCAACATTGCTCTCAAATTGAAGAATTCTCTTGCAATGAGCATCAATGCAGCGAAGCAGCAAATGAGTTTTCTTGCATCTGTTCTGGAGTCATATGAAGGTCTAGTAGCTGGCAAAATTGGAAACTCTGAATTGACCAAAGAAGACTACGACCAGATTGATCCGGAAGAGATGGAGCTCATTGACATCCGTTGGTGTTTAGCGAGTTGTATTCGCAGAGCTCAGAGGTTTATGGAGATTACCGGGAAACAATCTCTTGGAGGTGCATCAACAAAGCTTGGATTCGACAAATCCAAAGTGACCTGCTTCAAATGCAAGCAAAAGGGTCATTTCAAAAGAGAATGTAGAAACTCTGAAGTTGCTGAAGGAAATGAACGTCCTTTCAACGATGATTATTATCGAAAGGCGATTTACCATCGAAGCAGAGAAGAGCCAAAGTTGATCGAAGATAAGCCGAGAGAAAAATCAAGAGCTTATGCTGTTATTTACGAGGATGAAGGTTATGATTGGTCTGAAGTTTGTCCAGAAGAAGATCGTTTAGAGAATGTTCGTAAAACAGCTCATGGGAGAGCTATGACAAAAGAAAGAAAGTTTGTTTTTGTTGCTGAGATTCAAGATGAAAACAAAGACAAAGACACTGCTGAAACCAGTGAAGAAAAAGCTGAGATCAAGGAGAAAACTCGAGAAGAAATCTTAAGTGAGAAAACTTATAGAGAAAGAAACATCGTTCTGAACAGAATGGATGATATGCAGGAAGAGTATGAGATTGCTGTTAGTAGTAAGAGATGGGATAAAAAGAGAGAGTGTTACTTCAACAGAGAAGGAGAACCAGTTGTTCCAAAGAAAGATATAATCTTTGATGATGTTCTTCTCATAATTCCTTCAAGAGCTGAATATTATAGGAATGTGTTGAAAGATGATAGATATTCAAAAAGGCATGAGAAAGAGATCAGATATGCCATGCTATCGTGTCTAAGAAAAAGGGATGAAGAGAGAATGAAGAAGAGTGTTGAAGAGATGGTGAACAACCTGAAGAAGAATGCTGAAGAGGTTAACACAGAAGCTGTTGAAGTTGAAGAAGCTGTTGAAGTTGAAGAAGCTGTTACTGAAAAACAGCAGATTGAAGAAGAGGTGAAGAAAGAAGAAAAGAATGAGAATTTGGAAGCTGGTAATGCTGGTGATGAAGTCAGTGTTAAGGAAAAGAAGCAAGATGATGCTGATCTGATGCAGACAAAAGTTGCTGAAAACACCGAAGTGCCAATCACTGAGGTAAATTCTGATTCTGATAACTTGGAACTGATTGATCAGTGCAAGAAATGCATGGAACCGTGCAGAGCTTGTAGTGAAAAAGATGAGCAATTCAGAACAAGAAATCTAGAATTCACTAAAATTGAAAACATTTTCAAAGAAAAATGCAAAGAAATGCTAGAAAAAGAAAAAGTTTTTAAAGAAAATGATGAAAAACTTTCAGAAAAATGTAATAAATTAGAAAAGGATAATGAAGTTTTGAAAGAGAATGTTTTGAAAATGACAAATGAATGTGAACAAAAAGAAATTGCTTGTCAAGAAATGAAAAAGGAATATGACTCTATGAAATTAGCATATCATATTACAAAAGAGTCATATGAGAAAGTGAAAGATGAAATGAAATATGCTCAATCAAGAATGGATTATCTATCTGAAACAACCAAAGAGCTTAAACGAATGTATGCTATAAAACAAGATGTTGTTAATTCCTATATTGAAGATGTTGCTAAGTTAAAGCGACAGATTGCCGATTTAGAACAGGAAAACAACAAGTTAAAGAGTTACCACGTGTCGTCATATGTGCTTGAACGGATTTTCAATATAAAACCGGGTGATGGTGAGTCTGAGCAGAACAAGAAAGGTATTGGCTCAGAGTTTCATCAAGTTCCACCACCGGGAAAATTTGCATTTTATGATGAGGAAAAGGTCGAAAAAGCTTTCAACATGGTAGACCAATTGCCAGACAACATTGACATAACCTATTCCAAATCTGATGAGTCTCATGATTCAGAGGTGGTAGGTAAAGTCGTTGAAAGTGTGTTGAAAAAGAGTCAGTTGATACAGGTAAATCTGAATCACATGATGAAGATGAAGGAAATCTTCATGATGAATATCTGAAAAACATAAAATCCGAGAAAAATTTGAATGATGATTCAAAAGGATTGGTTTATACCATGATTGGATCAGACAAATTGTTCTTAGATGTTGTATTCCCGATTCAGAATGTGATTTCACAAAAGGTTGATAAAGTTTTCAAAATGGTTGAGATTGAGAAGTCTGAGATTTCAAAGTTTGTCGGTAAGAGTCATAGAGGTTCGTATAACAAACCTGGTTTCAAGAAGAAAAACATGAAGGCTGGGTTGGGTTATAAGAAGAAACAGAATCGAAACAAAAATGAAACGCCAAATTATCAGGTAAAAATGAGTTTTGTTCAAGGAAACAGTTTAGCTGAAGAAAAAGAACTCAAATTGAGACAGTCTAATGATGAGTTCTTTGCTAAAAAGAAAAAGCAACAACCACAGGTCAAAGATGTGTCCATGAGAACATGTTTCAAATGTGATCAAAAAGGACATCTTGCACGCAAGTGTCCAAATCTAAAACCTGTGGATGTTGACAAAAAGAAGATTGATGCTGAGAAACAAAAATCTGAGAATGTGAGATAAAGGTCAACCAGATTTGACTCAAAACAAACTTGGATGTACAACACAAACAAGTTTGCTTCGAATCAAAATTGGAAATCAAACCTAAACAGGTTCGATTCAAGACAGACATGGAATTCTCACACACCCAGATTAAGAACAACTCAAAGTTGGAAAACAACTGTTGATATAACAAAACCACAACAGTTTTGGAAACCAAAAGTTGTTGTTCAAAATCAAAATGTTCAAAAAGATTCACATTTTTACAAAAGAGGTACACCAAAAGGTCAGACATGGTCTGTTAAGAAACAAGTTGATTTGGTAAAAGATGAGAAAGTTGAAGTTAAAATTGAGAAAGTTTTTGTGAAAAATGATACAGAATTTCCAGCATTGAATGAAAATTATTGTGTTGAAATGCCTAAGGTTCAACAGGCCTGGGCTAAATTGTTCAAGTAATTGAGTAAGTTTGTTTGTGCAGGTGCTCATGGAATTTGAAGATTGTGAGTTTGGAACTCAGAGCAGCCTGGCACAACGAGGAGAGGAGGCTGCTGGATCCTGTGTTGGTTGAAGCAGGAAGTTTATTTTCATTCTGTACATAAATAAACAATATTTTCAAAAATCCTAAAAATTGAAAAATTTGAAAAACCAAAAATATGTTTGTTTTTAATTTTTGTCAAAAATTCAAAAATACAAAAATATATGTTGATTGAATACGCCGAAACCCTCACGGCTGAACAAACATGATTACTTTCATCGGATTGAAAAACGGTTTTCAAACTGTAAAATATCAATGTGTTGTAAATCATGGGGGTACTTTACGTTAGTTTTTCTGCTAACTGTGCTATATAGTATGTTATATTTTCTGTAATTCGGTACACGATAAGCAGAAAATGGATGGCGAGACAAAGCTATCAGTGTTGGTTGTCAAATTTGTTTATATGTTTTTGCATTTTAGGGGGAGTAATATTGTTAGAAAATACAAAAACATTTGAAAATTTGAAAAAGTAAAAAACATGATAAAATTCAAAAATTGAGTTTTTGTGTAAAAAGAGGAAATGATAGTACATCAGTAGACAGTTACAGTATGCTAAAGAAATGTAATGTTTAAATAGCGTTAAACAGTCTCACTGATGATGTGCCGATAGGTTTTCATACATTTAGTAAACTTTTTCGGGATATAAACCTAAATTCAAACTTGCTTATTTCGTGGGGAACACTACTTGGACATATAGGTAACCCCTGAAATCTTGTTTGAAAGGTCCCTCTTTCTGAGATACTAGGTCTTTATGCTTAGTGATATCTGGGGTATTATTCCGGGACTTCTGCTGAATGGAAGTTCTGACCTAGTCCTTGAATAATACTTTCCGCATTGCTTGAAATATAGCGCAGCCCTCAGCAAATTGATGAAACAATAAAATTGATAGTCATTGCTGTTGTAATACAAAAGATCCTCTAAAGGGGACACACCAAAAGTCGAGCCGTCATCTCTCTGCTGAACGGAAGTTCTGACCTGAGCTCTCACGGTTTCGTACTATAATTTATTCCCCTTACAGATATCATCTAGGTATACTCACCTGTAAGACTGAATATTGGGATCTGGATACAGGAGTATATTCAAGAGGTGGGAAACATGAATGAGTTTAAGTTCCTAAAATACCTAATTCGTATCCTGAATCAGTTGAAGTTTGTATGAAAATTTAAGTGGATCAGAATATCGACAATCTAAGTGAATTGTTTAATTCTTATTGTGTAACTAAGCTCAACGGTACTTGTGACTTGTCAAAATCTGATATGATCCTCTAACGCATACTCAAACAAAAATATTGTTTGTAAATATGTTTGTAAATATTTCTTTACTGCTTTATATTTTCAGAAAATACAAAAAGATTTTGATTTCTGTTTTTTTTTTCAACAACCGATATCTGAAATGCTGAGTTTCAAAATCTAAGTAAGCTGTTTGTGTTTCTGAAAATAAAACAAGTTCATTAATTTGAAACTTGAATTAAAATCAAAAATTTCAAAAACAGTTTGTGATATCTCCAAGGTCATTAACTTGAACTTGGATGATTAACTGTGAGGGAGTTGGATTCTTTAATGCTGCTAGATCAATGAAGTTTGTTGATAGGGGGAGTGGATTAGAGAAGATTGATTGATAATATGAAAACATTGTATTTATAAATGTTTGAGTGATTGCAGATATTCCAGACTACGATCCCGAGAGCAGAGTTTAAGGGGGAGTCTGAAGACAAGCTTGAAGCAAAGAGGAGTTTGTAGATGGAAAGCTAGGCATCGATCCCAAAGCACGGAAGCTTGACGAAAGGGGGAGCCTGAAGCTGATAGAAGAAGAGAAAGGTTGTTGGATGCTTTCAATGTTACAATCTGAGTGAAAAGGCAAAATGATCAAGACAGAAGAGGTGTCATTACAAAGATTAGTCACTGAAGACTTCGTCAATATCCGAGGGGGAGTCTGTTAGTGCATTACGTCTATTGACTTTGTCTTGTATCATGAAATGTAATAGGATAGGTTAGAATAACCAGTGCACGAGGTTCGAGAGTCGAAATTTAGTGGTTATGCAAGAGGTTCCGCTTATATGGACACTGACCATAAAAGCGAAACCTTAAGCAACAGGTTTCGCTTATATGGACATGTCCATATAAGCTAAACCTCCCTAACTATAAATAGTGCACTTGTTGATTCATTTGGCACGGTTCCAGAATTTATAACAAAGTGCTGCCAAAGTTTGTTCAGGTTGTAATCATTGTCATTATCAATATAAGCAACAGATTAAAGATTTACAAGCTGTTTTCGTGTCCGGTTTACTGATTCCGCCTTTAAACTGGACATAAAGCTCTTCTGATCGACTCAATCGGGTCAAACAACGATCCTACAGTAATTTAGTTACACATAATATACATACAATTTAACATTGTATGTTTGAAGACATTATGTTTTTAATACGCCCAATCTTTACGGTTATTTATGTATTTTTAGTAACACATAATTAAATACATACAATTTAACATTGTGTTTTTGAAGACAATGTGTTTTTGAATATGTAACAGTTATTTATTAATTGAAGCAATTTTCTCCTAAAGACAGTTTAGGTTGACACTTTGACCTGGTCAGCCTAATAAATTGGAGATAACATTCCACGATCTAACAAAATAACTATAAAATCAAATAAAAACTGCAAATTAGTTAGTTCCCCCTATGATTTTCTGCCCACATTCTCTACCAAAGACACTTCTGACAAAAAAGGAAGCAATTTGAAAAAAAATGCAGTTCCGTGGGTAGTGGGAGTTTCTTTGTATTCCTATATAAAGGTGTGCGATTGATCTTGGCCGTACAAAACTGATAACATCAACGATTGTATTAATGGTTAATAAAACTCTTTTTTTCTTGATAAATAAATAACCTCCCTCAACCCCCACTAACTCCCAATTTTTTCAGAAGGTAGTTAACTTGAGCGGTTATTATTTACATGGGGTATTAGGTAAATATAGGTTAGGAGTTGGCCATAAAGTCTAAATTTCCTAAAAAGTGTAAAAAGTAATAAAGCACCGTAATGTCAACCATAAAAAACCCACAAATAACATAATGAAGAAACTTTGATAGGTCTCATCTATCTTCATTTAATGGTGTTAGCAATTGCTACGTTAATCGATTTACAAATGATTACTTAAATATTTTAAATTGTGCGAATTAGATGTAAGATTTTAAGTTAGTATGTATGACCGTCAAAGATAACCACAAAAACCACCATCTGCGGTTGACCATGTGCTAGCTTCTTTGATGGGAGAGTTGCAAGTTAGGTTTGTAGCGTTTTTTTACTGTAGTTATACTTATTTAAGTTGATTATGAAGAAACAAATGTTGATAATTTTTATTAACACTCAAATTTAAGAATATGTTAATATGTATATTGATTTTATTAAATTAAATATAAAGAAAGATTAAAGACTGAAATATGCATAAAATATTACACGCTACAATTAACACTTCTTAGGATTTCGATAACTCTCGCCTTCTTCCACACGATTTCATTCTTTCTTTTGTTTTGCAGATCGGCTAGCATGTCACAGATTATATGATCCTGTTTCAACAGTTGGGTGATAAACTCTTCTGCGTTGTTCTTGAAATTTGATGGAGGAGAGTGGAGGACTTCATCAAGCAATCCAATGCTACTCCAGGTTTGCTTGTAATTGTTATCACTGATGATGCTGACTTTTCTGTTTAGTTCTTCATCCGCTCTCTTTTCTTCGAGCGACCATCTAGAGAATTGCGTTTTAACAGCACTGGTGTTTGACCAGTGGTAGAAGCATCTGTTTGCCATCTAGAGTATTGTTTGTGTTGCTGGTTTTGGTTTGTTTTTTTTTTGACAAACAGTTTTTTAAAAGACAATGATGTTTTCAATCAAACTAATTTTCAGCCTTTTATAGTGTTTAAAATGGGTCTTATGGTAAATGAAGAGGTTAATCGTAATTATGATAACCTGTTTTTTTGAAGGTTTAAATTTTGTCCTTAAGGTTTCTTGATATTTAATTTTATTAGCTTTGCCATAAAAACTTATTTTTTGAAAGGTTTTGCATTAAAAGCCCGTTGTTTTTAAATATAAAGTTACATGTTTATATCAAATGTACACGTTTTACCCTCCTAGATTATTAAATGTACAGGGAATTTAAATCTGACATTTGGGCTGTTAGATATTTCACTATATAATATTATTGCCAATTTCACCTGTTTTTCATCACATTTTACTACCAAGATACCTTTCTTTCACATCAGTTGAGTAATATATTACATAAAATGGTGTTATACACTTCTGCAGATTCTGATGATTTAAAGCAGCGATTTATCAAGCAAGTTGAGGAGCAAGTATATGCGGATAGGGCTACTCTTCAAGAGATGAAGAGGTGTTTTGATGGACTGCACCTTGATATGTTCACGAGAGACCAGGTTTCCAGAAACCTGATGGCGATGCATTCGACTTCCGTTCGTGACCTTTGTGTTGTCAGTAATATAGAGTGCGGTGATAGAGACGTGGAGTTCATGGCGATGCTCAAGGATATACATCGAGAGGTTCAACACTCGATGGAGTTGAAGCTAAAATTTCTTAATTATTGCTATTTGATTTTTAAATTTCTGACTGTTATTGTTAGACTTGAAAGTTTCTTAGTTCAGTACTCGATGTAGTTGTTACTCTTTTAATGTTATAAATTTTAATCGTATTAATCTTTCTTGTCGCATTTTACTTTTACTTATTTTAGCAAGCATATGTATTATTATATAGTATAGATATAGAATCTGAGGACTGCAGATCGATATCAATGTTGATGTTAAATCGTATCTGAATTTGATTTAGTTTATGTTGATGTTAAATTGTGCCATAATATAGAATTGCAAACATGAAAAAAAGCACTATGTATACCATAAACATCTAACTTTGATAGATCTCATCTATCTTCATTTAATGGTGTTAGCAATTGCTATGTTAATCAATTTACAAATAATTACTTAAATATTTTAAATTGTGCGAATTAGATGTAAGATTTTAAGTTAGTATGTATGATAATACAAGAACAGTTGTAGTTACTAATCACAATCGAATAAAAAGTTATCATTATCTTAAATATATACACAATTATTGATGTTCTTAATAGTTGGATAAGAAGTCATTGTGATATTAAAATATGTAGTGAGTTTGGATGGTGTTATTCATATATACCCGGACCGCGGACGGGTAAACTACTAGTTGTCTATTATTTGCACAAAGATATCATGATTTTATAAAAGAAGATATATTACTAAATTATAATACTTACAAATTTGTAATTACATATTTAAATATATAAATACCGTTATTCTCAAAATTATGTATTATATGTATATTTATAAATTCTATTTTTTTATTGTTTTTTTCGGATTGTTTATTAAAAGAAAAATAATTTACAAATTTGTTACTAAATGTATTTAATACTTTCTATAAATTGATTATATTGTATATTTAGAAACAGTTTTATTAAATAAATAAATATAAATTGAGTATCTATTTAATAGTTTTCATAGTAGTGTTAATAAAAAACAGTTTCCAAAAATACTCATACAAGTTTATAATCAAACATAAATCGTGTTATTTATATTTATGAAGAAATTAAATTGGATTTTAAAAGTATTTAAGAGTAGCCATAAATTGATTAGTTCTTATATTTTGATAACATTTTTATTATTTTATGTATCATGAATCTTTAAAAAAAAATTAATATTGTTTATATGTAGTTTTCCCATGAATAAGCATGGTAATATATATTTAGAATATATATTTTTACTACTATTTTATTAAAAAATCATATACAATATTATAATTAACTTCAGCCAATGCATTTCCATAATTATATGAATCTTTTAAATATGTGAAATATTACTGTAGGATCGGTTTGGGACCCGAACGAGTCGTTCAGAAGAGACTTTATCAGTTTCAGAGGCGGAAACTAAGAAACCGACGTCGAAATAGCTTGAATATCACTTTAAACACTGATTGTATTAATCTGACGTTGTTTACAATCAAATCTCACACCGGCAGCACCTCGGTATGGAATCTCTAAAAACTGTTACAAATGAATATAACACTATCCTATTTATACTAATATGAGTTCGCTTGAAACACACATGTGACTGTTCAAGCGAAACACCTACAAGCGAAACCCACATGAAATTGACTTTCAAGCGAAACCGACTAATATCCACTTTCAAGCGAAACCGACAATAACATATTTCATGTGCAGATTTTGTCTTGTTTCATGTGATCTTGTAATATGTGATGTCATCTCTATGATGTCATCATCAAAGATGATGACATCATGGTTGATCAAATCCACAACGAACCCGAGACTCGATATAAGACGAAGACGACAGATGAATGCACCAACAATTACTTATTAAAATCAGTATTACCAAACTTCTTAATATTTATAAACAACAAAGAAAGTTAGGATAAATACAAAAAACACTACAAATCCTTGAAGTTCAAATGAAATTATAACAAAACAAAATCGCTAATCCAATGAAGGTAATATAAAGAACACTAAAAAACTTTGAAGTTCTAAAAGAACTCAAAATGTTAAACTACAAATTCCCAAAGATTCTTTGTAAACAATGTTTGTAGTTTTATTTGTCGGCCTCCCATCCTTATCAAATATTAAATGCTTGATGCCATCTTTAGTCTTTACTCTCAACAATGCAACATAGAACTGACCAAGTGAAAACACAGGGTCTCTCAAGTATAGACCGACTCTTGATAGAGATTGTCCTTAACTTTTGTTAATAGTCATCGCAAAGCATACGGTTATTGGAAACTGCCTTCGTTGAAACTTGAAGGGTATTTTCTTATCCGACAGTATCATGCTAATTCTTGGAATGTAAGTTCTTGAACCAACATTACCTCCCAATAGTATTTCAGCCTCGATAACACATCTACCAAGACGTGTACTTTGAAGACGCGTACCATTATATAAACAGTTTTGCTGATCAATATTCCTCAAAAGCATCACTAGAACACCCAACTTTAAAACCAGTCTATGATTTGGTAATCCTGAAACCTTGACACTATTTAACACCTAATGATTATATAAATCTTGGTGTAATGGATCATTAATTTCCTCAGTTGGGCACATACTACCGGAGCTAAGATACTCTACTTCTTCACCGGGAAACAATGCAAGCAAGCGATCATTGATACCATGAACAACTTTATTCTTAGGCGCGAGTATGGCTCTCTCAGAAAAGTAGTCACGATCTTTAAAACGGTCAAGAACTGAAGGATATACAAAGTCAATCAAACTTTGAATTGGATCAGTTGAATCAGTTATTAAAAGATCGTTTGGTATCTCTATAGTTGACTCGCCATCGTTACCATCACCAACATTGCCGTCACCAATTTGAAGAAGCCATTTAGCAAATTCGTTTATCTCCTCGATGTTTGCACTACTGGCTCCAACCGATAAGCGCATATTCCTTATTAATTTTAAAACCTTGCAAGTCGACCAAATGAAGGATGAACATAAAGAGGTGTATACGATGTCTTGCATGCTTCCATTTTGTACAACCGGTAGGATTTGTCTAAAGTTACCACCAAAGACAATAGCCTTTCCACCAAATAGAAGTTCACAATTTCGTGAATCACCAACACTCAAAACCTCCTTCAATGTACGGTCAAAAGCCTCAAAACCATGTTTGTGTACCATTGGTGCTTCATCCCAAATAATCAACTTGGCTTCCTTTAGAAGATTAGTGATTTCAGTATTAGGCTTAATATGGCAAATCGAATGTTCATTAAGATTAATCGGAATATGAAATCGTGAATGGGCAGTACGTCCTCGTGACAACAACAATGATGCAATCCCACTTGAAGCCATGTTAATAAAATATGTCCATTACATCTAATGGAAGCAGCTAACGTTTTCCACATAAAGGTCTTACCTGTACCACCGTAACCGTACACAAAAAACAACACCACCTTTCCCACGTCGAACAACATCCATAATCTCGTTATACACTGCTCTTTGATCATCATTTAAAGACCTGTGAAGATTATTGAACTCAGCCCTAACTTCGTCCGTGTCCCAAAAACCTCCTCGTTTATCAGACGGTTGCTCTTGTATATTAGAGACTCATAGTCAGGAATACTCATTGGTGAGAATCTGTGCAAGCTTGAACCATTACGAAGAAGATATATTTCGATTTTAGACAACGTTATATTCTTTAAACGTTCGTCTGAAACAACCAATCCTACAATGAAAAGGAAATATATTTAATATAACGAAACACTTTGTTGATAAAGCTATAAATCATTAACGATAATATGCATTTTATGTCACAAAAACTATTAGAAAATTAAAAAAATACCACTAAAGCTAGTATATTTTCGCATATTGTATAAAATGTCCTCGGACCAAAGCTCCCATGTCTTCTCCTAAACAACTTCCAGTCTTGAAAGCGTATTAGACAACAGTAGTGTACCGAACAAACAATGCAGATAATAACCATTTCCTGTAAAACTGGCTTGTTTAATACACTCTATATATTTACTGTCATCGTCTAACAGCCCACGTGCATAACACGCATCCTTAAAAGTAGGATAAACAACACCGTCATAGGTTCTGATTTCTTCAAAGGATCGTAGTCCTTTAACCTTAGTTAGAAGAATTCTTAGGTAATAAGCCTCACCAAGAGAAGGAGACACAGAAAAAATTCTCCCAACCACAACATAATTTTTACGCGGCTGCCAACACCGATCCTTTAACTTCCAAACATATTTTGAAGGAAACTCAACATAAGTAAGTTCCCTCGCTCCAAGTTAAGAATTGTTCATGTTCATCCATTCTAGAAAAATTGAAGAATTTACCTGAGGTTTGTTTAGGACATCTTCGATATCATCTTCACCACTGAATACAACATTTTGTTGGTCTGGAAGATGAAATGGTAATCTCATAACAGATGGATACCTATAGTGAACCTCATAGGCAAATATTCTCCAGCTGGCTTCACATGCGGAAACATATCTAGCTTCGTAATATTCTTTAATTTCATCTTTTGCGATCTCCTCCTCAAGTCCTTTATCTAAATCTATAACAACAACAGTGGCTCTGTCTGGTCCTTTATTAATGTATTTAAACAAATACTTAATTGAACCAGCCTGATTGCACCACTCCACATTGATGTGCGCGTGATATCTTTTGAAAAAGCCTTTTGCTGTATGGAACGACGCTCTTGTTCTCCAGTGTAACACCCTTCTTCACAACTGTGTGACCAGCATCTCTTCGCCTATAAAGGGAAAATCCATCTGAATCAACGAAGTAGCTTCCAAAAACTTCTTTGGAAAATTCTTAGAAAAACGGTTTCCTACCATGCATGGACATTTCAAGTTAGCGTGTCCACAAGGACCATGAATCATAAAGTCACTCACAAGAGAATACAATTCATGATCTGCATTCTTATCAGGTATTTCAGCTGATATAAAGGGATCGATGTGTTCAATAGTAGGAACCTTATGATCAGCTTTCATAAATACGCATAAATACGCATGTGGCAAACCACGTTTTTGAAACTCGACAGTGTAAACAACTATAGAAGCAAAAAAAAAAAGGATTACCACATACAGAGAAATTGGGTGTAAATAAAAAGGAATCACATACATGCATTAATATCGCGAAGAATTTTTTTTCCTTCATGTCTTTTATTAATGCATCAAGCTTCATCTTAAACAATCGACAAGTATGTTGGGTTTGTCTTTAGGCTTAATTGACGAGTCACCAATAAACCTTACCATTTCGGGCCATTTCGGATTACATGTAATTGTTATAATGAAATCAGGATACCTATACGTCCTATATAAAGCCATAGCATCGAGGTAGTTTTGCATCATATAGCGAGCTCCACCAGTAAACAACGAAGGTAATATCACAGGTTTTCCAGTATGAGACAAATCATTCTGACCACCTTTCTAAATGTTTTTAAGATTGTTAAATGACTCACATCTTAATTATGTTTGCTGAAACCGTATGTAGTTTAGCCTCCAACTTTCGATCATTGTGTATGCGTCGACTAAAAACTGCTGATACAACCTCCTAGCATTAAGGATTAAAGAGAACTTGTTGTCCCTATCCTCGATTTTATAAGCAAAAAACTCTCTCATCGTACAATTTGGTCGTGTCTTCTTTGTGTTTGGACCAAAATCCCTATGAGGAATGTTAATCTTATAACCATTGTCACCATACGGAAAAAGAATTGGATATTGTAGAGCAAGGTAGGAAGGATGTAACTCGCTAATACGTTTAAGCACTCCTGACTGCTCTCCGATAATAATATCACGATGTTCTATTGTCTGATCCATATCGCCAACAATTAAAGCAGCAACTTCGGAAGACGTAGGTAAATTGGAAGTCCTACCATCCCGATCTCTCTGATAAATTATTTGAAGCCTAAGGGAAACGTTAGGATTCTCATGAAGATTGTTTCGTACCATCCTATAAGTTTTTACCAACATATTTTGAGAATCTAGCATGTCGGTAAGATATTTAAAAATTTAACGTCCAGTGCTTTTGCTTTGGTGAGTTGTCGAATCCCTGGTACAAAATTAAAGGGATTTAATAATAATTTGATGCAATGAAAAAAAACTTTATTATGAAGTAATGGAATATTAAGATATGTGCTGGAAGAACAAAACATACCCAAATAACGTCTTTCTATTGGAAAGTTCATTCTCAGTATTGTAAATATAAAGTTGTGAAAATTTTGGTATGTCTCCGGGTTTAGCAAGGAGGCTACCCATACTATGTGCATTCTGACCGTTGATTCTATAAACAAATGGAGCATTACCTTTGTTTAATTTAGTATATACTTTTCCACCCATAGATGTAAAGGAAAACATTAAATTGTAACGTCTTATGTTCTTTAAGAAAAAAACTTGCTTTCTGAATCTATTCCATCTCTTTCTCAAATTCTTCATCAATCTTCTTCTTCAAAATGACAAAATCAAAGTCATCTGTGAAATCCACTTCAAAATCATCTTCTGAAAAGGCCACTCAAATGGCTACCACTCCCACGAAATACCATACAAAGCTCCTCACAATTATCTGGGTCTCCTTACAAAACCCGGCACCACCGATACTTTCGATTCCATCATTGATACTATGTCTGCATCAAAGTACAAAATTTTGTTAACAACAGATGCTTTGATTTATCTGAAAACCCAAAGAGAGTTTTGGAAAAATGTTACTCTTGACAAACAAGGCGAAGATGTCATAGCCATTAACTCTTCTCTAATGGGTAAAGCAGTCAAAATCACATGACAATCCATCTCGGAAGTCTTTGAACTCGATGATCAGCAAGGTAAAACTTCTTTTCCCAAAAACGAGTTAAAAATTGATTTCCTTGAAAGGGGGTATGTAGATACAATAAAAAAGGATACCTAACAAAAAGGTAATTTTCCACCTGCAACAAGATTTTTGTTCCATACCATGTTAATGTGTGTTTCAAACAAAACAACTTCTTTTAATGAGATACCATTAAAGATTCAAAACCTGGGATATGCTATTCTACAAGATGAAAATTTCAATTACTCCTAGGAAATCTTTAATGATTTAGTTTAAAATGTTGATAAAAAGCCATTCTTACTTTTTCCAAGATTTCTAAGCTATTACTTTCAAAAGAAATTTGGTAAGGATGATGCTCATGTAATAAAACAAGGTGATTCTTTTCAAATAAACAGCTTAACTGCTGAAACTTTCACAAGAATGTCAACACCTCGCAAAACACAAGCAGAGGTCCCTGAGCAGAATTTAGCAGCTACCACTGCTCCTCAGGTAACTGCTGCTGAGCCTACTGCTCTAGGTGATCATAGCAGCAAAACAACTACTTTGAAACCCACACCTAAAATCACCAAAAAGCCACGTCAAAAGAAAACTCAAAAGCCTCCCAAACCCAAATCAAAGGCAACTCTGTAGGATGAGATACCAGAGCAACTGCCAATGACAACACAAAAGTCACAACAAACCACTGTTGCTACTTCTTAACAACAGATGGTAGAAATATCTCAACCCATACCTGAACCTCCCCCTGCTTCTTCTAAAAAAGAATAGGTTGTACATATAGGGACACCACAATATGATGCTCTGGAATAACTTGCTTCCATCATCCACAGCCCAATGCCCGGGGCCAATTCTCTTTCTACACCCAACCTCACCTCCACAATTCCCCCACAGATAAAAATATTGTTGGATGCTCTTGATCTGAACCAGGCACAAACCAGTCCTTCTCAATCACCTGTCAATGAGAACATACCTCAACCAGTGACTTGGTCTGTTGTATCAATCATTGCTAACCCACCAACAACACCTGAGGAGGTTACACCCTTGAGTTACAAGTAACTCTTGGTGGTAATCCAAGTGAAGCAACCACTACAAGTGCTGAACCCACTGGTTTGTATTTGGACAGTGGTTACTGTTGTGGCTCATTTTCTGAGCATACATATCCTGACCAATATCCTGCCTTTGTTTGTTTATTTATGACCAGGATGCTGGAAGAGGATATTGCTAACATCTTGGGCGATATCCTGAGGTTTATTGAATTAACCACGTGCAGGTTAAAGGCTGAGACTTGCTAACGGTCAAGTGGAATTCTTCTCCTCAAAACTCGGACGAGTTTGTTGAAGGAGAGACGTTGAACCCGAAAGACCAGGTCTATAACGTTCGATGAAGGAATATTCGGTGGATCCCGGAAGTTTAGGGTAGTTTGTTACATTATCTTTACTATAAATAGATGGGGGCGGATCAGTTTAAGACACACAATTTACACTTACACTCTCGAACACTTTCACTCTCGAGCTCATTGCATACACCACACTTGTATTCAAATTTCGTTGTAACACATAGTCGATCCGCACCACATTCAGCACTATATCCTGACGTTTGAAGTAATAAGAAGAACAAGGCAGCTGCAATTGTCAGCTCCCGAGGTTTTATGCCGGCGATCTAGATTGATCAAGGGCTTTCCTCGTACATCTCGTGTCGTTTACTTTACTTTTGCTCATTGTTTGATCATAGATACAGCTCTATATCCTGAGCCGTATCCTGAATACTGATTTTCTAAATAACTTAACAAGCATATTTTCAACACACTTTCTAGCACACTACCTCACTTTACTAATTTGATCACTAAATTGCTTCGGTAATTTTTGACCAAAACAATTTGGCGCCCACCGTGGGGCAAGTGGTGCTCTCTTTACTAAAAATTTTTGCGAAATCGCTAATTGGCTTTCTATTTTCAAAACTTTTTGCCACATTGTCCATAATGGCCTCAAGATCAAACATGAGTTCCTCTACTGTGTCTGCTATGACTTCTGCTACTACCGGTTCGGTGCTTCCACCACCTCCTCCAAGGATGCCAGCCTCTTCACGACCTCAGGATATTATCCCTACCCATAGTGTTCAGGAATCTGCTCCTGTTTTAGCTTCTAACGACAAAATTTTAACCTTATTTGGAAGTGTGCAGGAACAAATGAGGCAGCAACAGGAAACGAACCAAATGCTTTTAAGGGAAATACAACTCCTGAAGTCTGGCTCGAGCAGATCTGCTGAGGATATTGTCACTCCATTACACCCCAGAACTTTGAACTTCAGTTCAGCTGTGTTTACTGAGGATAATAGGGGGAATATTGTGCCCAGCCTTCCTTAGAATCATACTCCTGAAATACCCTCCTCGGTCAGGATGTCAACCATGAGGAGCTCAGGATATGCTTCAGGACATGGGCAAAATCCTCCAACGGGTAACGTGTCAAATAATAATAATACTCATGCTACTAACAATAATGGATCTTTGCAGGATACAGGTGTAACATCAACACTTACTAGGGAACTTCAGAAGTTGAAGGACATGATATCTAGTGTACCAGGGGTGATCCAGCCGATCCCGGAAGTGTCCCAGGACAGCCACAAGATATCTCGTTTTGCATATCCTATCTGTGATGCTGAGATGCCAAAGAGATTCCAAACCCCCAACATGAAGCTTTATGATGGGAGTACGGATCCCGAAGAGCATATTGCTCAGTATAGGGAAAGAATGGAGATTAACCCTATCCCTCCGGAGCTCAAGGAAGCGTGCTTGTGCAAGGGATTTGGTTCTACTCTAACAGGATCAGCCTTAAAATGGCTGTTAAACGTTCCTCCTCACTCAGTTACTTCGTTTGCTCATTTGGTCAATTTATTTAACAGTCAATTTTCTTGTAGTCGGAGTTTTGAGAAACTAACCAGTGATCTTTACAGGATAACTCAAGGGCCTCAGGAATCCTTGAGGGATTATGTGAACAAATTCAGCCGAGAATCCTTGGACATCCCACATCTTGATGTTGCAACAGTTGTGCAAGCTTTTAAAATGGGATTACAAAAGGATTCTCAGTTTTATCAGGATCTTGTAATGAATCCCTGCAGGAATCTCGACGAAGCTCGTAACAGGGCTTTTAGATATATCCGTCTGGAAGATGACAGGAAGATGCAAGAGAGAATGAACTCATCCAACACCTATGAGTCGACCAACAGGAAGTCTGAATCCTCATTCAAGCCATATCGGCCTAAGCCATATGGTAGAAATGAAAATAAAAGAGTGAATGCTGTTGAAGATGAGGATCCTGAAGAATATCCTGAGTTGTCTGAATATTGCTTTTCTGTTAACATTCCTGAATTGATGTATGCCATGCAGGGTCTAGGAGACAAGGCTAGGTGGCCTCGAAAGAGTCAACAGAAAGCTGACTGGAAAGATAAGTCAAAATGGTGTGCTTTCCATGAAGATTTCAGACATATGACTGAGGATTGCATTGCTCTAAGGAAAGAAATAAGCTATCTTCTAAGCAAGGGATATCTAAAAGATCTCTTGGGGAGAAAGAAGAATAAGGGTCAGGATACTGAGAAGGATCCTGAGCGAGCAGCATCACCTCCCGCGGATGCCAAGATAATCAACTTCATTTCGGGAGGATCCGACATTTGTGGAACTTCGTATTCGGCAGCAAAGAGACATGCAAAGGAAGCTAAGGCCGAAAGGGGAGACAGACCTGTTAGGATGACTACCCTTACAACTGACAAAGTGATCACTTTTGATGCTGATGACAGGGATACTGTCCAGGATCCTCACCATGATGCTCTGGTAATAACGTTATATGTAGCTAACCATTTTGTACGCAGGATATTGGTTGATAATGACAGCTCCGTCAACATAATCCAACTAGAAACTCTGAAGAGAATGAATGTATCTCCAATGGATACCACTCCAAAGTCTACCGTGCTTGTTGGGTTCAGTGGAGAGGCTAGAAACACAGTGGGAGAGATAAAGTTACCAGTATACGTTGAAGGAGTCAACTCGATACAACGTTTCTGTGTGATGGATTCTCTATCCTGCTATAACATCATACTGGGAAGACCGTGGATTCACGATATGAAGGCTGTGCCATCAACATATCACCAATGCATCAAAATACCTACCCCTTGGGGAGTTGTCAAAGTTGATAGTGATCAGCAGGAGGCGAAAGAATGCTAATCATCCTCGATGAAATCCTCAACCAAACCTAGTGCAGCATAGCAATTAAAGACGCGGGCCCAGGATATCGTGGAGGATCCGGAGCAGGATGTGAAGAAAATTATCCTGGACCAGGATAACCCCGATATCTCGGTGCTCGTAGGGACCAATATCCCTCAGGATATTGAAGAACAATTAATTAACTTTTTAAAATGCAGGATGTCAACGTTTGCATGGAAGCATGAGGATATGACAGGCATATCCAAAGATATTATCACTCACAAGCTTGGAATTGATAAATCATTCAAGCCTGTGCAGCAGAAAAGAAGAAAGTTTGCTCCTGAGCGGAACACAATTATCCAGGAGGAAGTTGAGAGATTATTAAAGTCTAGGATGATCAGAGAGGTTAAGTTCCCAAGGTGGCTAGCAAACGTGGTTGTAGTACAGAAGAAAAATGGGAAATGGAGAGTTTGTGTGGACTACACAGACTTGAACAAAGCTTATCCTAAAGACCCATTTCCTCTTCCCCACATTGATGCAATGGTAGATGCCACTGCCGGGCATGAAATGCTGACCTTCATGGACGCATCCTCAGGATTTCAACAGATCCAAATGGAGCCTTCTGACCAGGAGGATACTGCCTTCATGACACCAACAGGTATTTATTGTTACACAGCTATGCCTTTTGGTTTGAAAAATGCAGGTGCAACATACCAAAGATTGGTAAACATGATGTTCAAAGACAAACTGGGGGACACCATGGAGGTATATATCGACGATATGGTGGTGAAATCTAAAAAGGCTGAGGATCATCTCCAGGATATCAAGGGAGCATTTGATATCCTGGATCGATACAACATGAAGCTGAATCCTGCTAAATGCCATTTCGGAGTGGGGGCAGGAAAGTTTCTTGGATATATGGTGACAAAAGGGGGATAGAAGCAAGCCCAGAGCAGATCAAAGCTATCATGGATATAAAATCACCCTCAAATATGAAGGACGTACAAAGATTGACAGGCCGAGTAGCAGCTTTAAACAGGTTTATCTCGAGATCCTCAGAGAAGTGCAAAGATTTTTATGATATCCTGAAGAAGAACAAAAGATTTGAATGGGGGGAGAAGCATGAAGCAACCTTGCAGGATTTGAAACGATATCTCTCAACCGCACCTTTATTGATGAAGCCTGAAAATGGTGAACCACTATCCCTATACCTTGCTGTATCAGGGAATGCTGTAAGTGCCGTTCTTATAAAAGACCATGAAGGTCAGCAATATCCTGTTTATTATGTTAGTAAAAGTTTGTTAGATGCTGAAACTAGGTACTCTCACTTAGAAAAATTAATACTGGCATTAGTCATGGCATCAACGAAGCTTAGACATTATTTCGAGACACATAGGATACATGTTAAAACAAATTATCCTGTTAAAAATGTGCTTAGGAAACCAGAGATGTCAGGCAGGATGGCCAAGTGGTCAGTGAAATTAAGTGCTTATGATCTAGTATATGAACCTAGAAATGCCATAAAATCTCAGGCTTTAGCTGACTTTATGGTTGACTTTAGTAGTGACATTCAGGACGAGGTAGACCTAGAAGTTCAACAGTTAGGAGAATCCTCAGGATCCTGGACATTATATACAGATGGTGCATCTAATGTAAGAGGAGTAGGATTAGGAATACTACTAAAATTGCCACAGGGGGACATATTACCCCAGGCTATTAGGTGTGAATTCCCTGCTACTAATAATGAGGAAGAATATGAAGCTTTAATTGCAGGATTAGAATTGGCTAAGAGTATGAGTATCAAAAATTTGGAAGTATATGTTGACTCTTTGTTAATTACTAACCATTTTAATGGATCCTATGCAGTTAAGGGTGAGAAATTAATCGAATATCTCGATATTCTCAAAAAATTAGCAGGATATTTCGATGTTTTTATACTTCAACAGGTACCAAGGGAGGATAATGCTGAGGCGGATGCCTTAGCAAATTTGGGATCATCAATCAGGATACCTGAAGGGACCCAAATACCAATATTACATGTCTTATATCCTGCAACGAATCCTCAGGATAAAGAACTAGTGGGTATTCAGGATCCTGGAGCAGAGCATCCTGAAGAGGATTCTAAATCCTGGACGGCTCCGATCATGAGATATCTCAAAGAAGGACACATCCCTGGAAATGAAGATCCCAAGGCATTTAGGATGAAGGTATGACGATTCACTATTATAAATAATATTTTATATAGGAAATCTCTTGCAGGACCGTATTTGAGGTGCTTGGAGGATCCTGAAGCCAACGAAGTACTTCAGGATATACATGAAGGGGATTGTGGCAACCATACTGGGGGCAGGTCGTTATTCTCAAAAGTATTAAGGACATGATATTATTGGCCACCAATGAGAAAGGATGCCGCAGAATATGCTCGAAGATGTGACGCATGTCAAAGACATAGTAACATACTGCATCAACCTGCTGAACCATTATACCCTATTGTTTCCCCTTGGCCATTTATGAAATGGGGTATGGATATAGTGGGAAAGCTACCAAAAGCTCCGGGAGGAAAAGTCTTTATGCTAGCAATGACGGATTATTTCTCTAAGTGGGTCGAAGCTGAAGCATTTGTTCAAGTTAGAGACCAAGAAGTAGTATCCTTTATAAAGAGGAATATCCTGACCAGATTCGGAGTACCAGCCGAGATAATCTGTGACAATGGTTCTCAGTTTATAAGCAGGAGAACTACCGACTTTTGCAAGAGTTGGGGAATCAAAATGATAACATCTACTCCAGTACATCCTCAAGCGAATGGACAAGCAGAATCCTCAAACAAGATAATTGTCAATAACTTAAAGAAAAGGCTTGGAGCCAAAAAAGGAAGATGGGCAGAAGAATTACCCTTTGTTTTATGGGCTGATAGGACAACGGTAAAGAATGCAACAGGCCAAACCCCGTTTTCCTTAGTATTTGGAGCAGAAGCAATGATTCCAACGGAAATGACAATACCTACTGCAAGATCTACCCTAAGTGATCCTGAACAGAATCCTGAAGCCTTGAGTCAGGATTTAGACACTATAGATGAGAAAAGAGACACGGCAAGGCTAAGGATGGCAGCATATCAACAGAGAATATCCAGGGCATATAACAAGAACATTAGGACCAGAAGATTTAAGGTTGGAGATTGGGTGTTAAGAAAGGCTTTTCAGAATACTACTAATCCTGCCGATGGCAAGTTAGCTCCAAAATGGGAAGGACCATACGAAGTTGAATCAGAAGCAGGGAAATGAGCATACAGACTCAAGAATATGGAGGGGGATATGCTACCGAGATCTTGGAATGCTATACACCTTAAGCTCTATTTCAAGTGAGTTTAGAATTTAATTTCTAACTCAGGATGGTATGAATTCTACCTTTTTTAAATATGTTTGGTTTAATTTATTCTTTGTAATCCAATACTGACTTAAGCATCGGAGGGGTGTTAGCCAAGCTAACACCCACCTTAGTTTACAATTGTTTTGCAGAATATGTTTCAGGATATAGCTCCAGGATATGTACTCAGGATAACTCGAAAGATTAGAGGATTGGCCCCCTCTCTCACGTTTAAGGGATACTGATCCCTTCACAGGTTTAAAGGTATTCACCTTTCTTCCGAATTGGGTTTAAACACCCCGCCTGGAGCGCAAGTTATTCAGGGATAGTTCAAGGTGGCGGGACCAGTCCATGTAAAAGTGGCTGACAATTTCGTTACTGTTGGCTATATCCTGAATCCTAAAGGTATATGAGGATTGATCACCCTCTCTCACGAAAGGGTATTTTCATACTCTCTAAGGTTTAAAGGTTTTCACCTTTCTAAGTCTTGGAGTTTATACACTCCCGCCTGTAGCGCATGAAAATTTGGGATTTTCCCCAGGATACAAGGGATTTATCTCTAGTACATCCTTGGGTTTTACCCCTGTGACATGAAAAATTGTGACACCTGTGCCTCCACGGCCATCAAACAAATGCCAAACCAATGAAATATTGTATTTCATACTTGGGATTTGTAAAAATATGTGTATCATTTACACATATCAACTCTTGTTCGATTTCAAACTCTAAATCGCTTTCTAGAAGGTTATACGCGCACCGATGCGTAAATATAACCAGTTTAATGCAACGAACACTCCGGAATAGTGAAATAGGCTAAAAATACCTTAAATAACCTTTACATAACTTAGAAATAAGATTTGGAAGGTTTGGTATGCCAAAATCAAGTTAATTCGTCTACAGGGACTAAATATGACAAACTGCGAAAGTATGCCAATCTGAACTGTAACAGACATTCCGGAACATGACCATAAGTTAAACACACCTTAAATATCCTTTACATAGCTTAGAAATAGGATTTGAGGGGTTCGGTGTGCTAAAATATACTTTTGGGTCATTCTGGGACTAAAAGTGTCAAAAAGCGCACAAGTTTGCACTTTTACGCATAACTTACGTTCTGAATACATCCGGACATCCAAAAATTTATGTAAGCATGACTATATTATGCTTTAGTGTTTGGCTTAAGAAAAATCCATTCGTTGCGTCATTTGGATCGTTTCTCGCACTTATGCGCATTCCGTCGTAATTAAGCGAACATCGCGTTCGTACGACCAAACGAACCGACATCTGAGATATTTTTGAGCATGTTTCATGTCCAAAATGTTTAGGCATCATTTTAGGGCCTTAAAGTTGGCTTTACGAGCCTTAGAAGTGTCGGAAATGGCCTTAAACATGTGCAGGGGCTGAAACTGTCATTTTTGAAACTTATTTTCTGATCAGAAGCCCCATGCGGCCCGCATTAGTTTTGGTGTATCCTGAAGCGGGCCGACTCAGCCTCTGCAGACCAGATTCAATGTTTAACAGCCTGTTTGCAGCTGTTTTGCACCCCCAATCCCAATTCCAAGTGTCAATTTCCTATGGTGAGTGGCAAATGAGCTACCATAAGGTTCCGACAAGTGTACGGCTTTGATCGTGCCCCCTTTTCCAAGAAACGATCTTAACGGTTCTCTGAATACTATAAATACCCAACCCACTTCACTTCTAAACTCACAAGAATCTGATCCAAAAGACTCTAAGTTGGAACCATTGTTTCATACCTGAGTTATTTGGATCTAGATTAGCATTCGGGGACCCTTCGTAAGTATTCTTTCGTTCTTTTATTGCTTTTCGAGTCTGAAAGTCAAACTTTGTTTGACTTTCTGCGTTGACCAGTTTATGGTCAATGCGAAGTTCGTTTGAACTTCGCAACGTGAGTGTAATCACGTTGGTTATAGTCCCTTGGGACTATGCCTACTGATTACCACGTTGTCTAGGGTCGTAGGGTAAGCGATCTAATAAATCGCTTATACCTTCGAACCCGACCCATTTGGTCGATCATTAGGATCCGACCAAATACATTAGGTGACCATAGTAGGTAGGGAATAACCTTCCGAGGTTATACCCTATGGTCGCTTCGTTTGAATAGTTGTATGATAGGTAGTTTATATGCCTTAGGTAAATTACCAGAATACCCTTTTCATGTATAATTGGTAATTAAGCATATGTAACCTAAACTTTTGTCACATAACTGATTATGTAACATGTTTAGGCATATAACACTTGTCATAGGACTAGTTAGACGGTCCGAACGCGTTTCATGCGCACGACGCGTTAAAGTAGCATAAGCTACCTTAATGGGTCGCGATGGGTCGAAAGCACTTAGGTTAGTCTCAATGTAGTATGTAGGCCTTGTTAAACCATATCATATGAGTTCCAATACTCATTTGGTTTACCAAGCCTCATCCTATCCGATCTCCCGATTTAAGTCCGGTTTATTTATATAGTTTTAGATTGCCGACTGATTCCGTGCTCCCTCAAGCTTTGTTTGGTTGTTGTTCAAGACCTCTAAGCATTCACAGGCGAGTACATTTTCCCCCTATTTTACTGTTTTCAATTTGTTTTGGGGTGACTCATATGTGCTAAATGTTTTCAAGGTTTTAACGATGGTATCACAAACGATTAAGACGATTTATACAAAACTAATAACGATTTCGATAATGTGAACAAACTTGTTGGTTGTAGTTACATAACCAATGACATTCATTAGCAATGATCAAGCCGACCAGTATTAGGTTATGGTACCATAGGATCTGACAAATCCCGTTATCTTACTACACCCGTGGTTATGTGTGGGGGTGGTGGGTAGCGACTGAATCTGTAATTATTAATTTACCCTTTGGTAAGGGTTTGTTAATGCGAAAACGAGAAGCGACGAGGTAAGCGAGTCACGTAGGTTTGAATGTTATTAGCGAGACGACCATATAAGTAGTTTCACGACCTAAAACAATTGATACGATTTGGGTAAACGATTGGTTTTCACGCGATGTATTAACGAGTTAAACAATTTGGTTAAACGATTGGCTTCAAAGCGATATACGATTGGTTTTTGGTTAAGTGTTTAGATAACGGGACGGGTGTAATGTGATGAAAGCAATGTGGATACGCCGCTGGTACTTCCTATATATAAGTGATTTCATCATATTACATACCGTGGCGTTATTTAGTTCACTTGGGTAAACGATTTTCAAACGATGTCACACAAACGAGGTTTTCGATATGATATAAACTATACGAGTTTTTAACGAGATTTATTAACAAGTTTTATTAACAATTTATTTCTAGATGTTTCACAATTTGCTTTACTAAAACAAATGTTTTTGGGTTAAGAGTCATGGCTACGAGGTTTTATAAACTATAACCCGCTTGATTTGAGTTGGTTAATTAAGTTGCAATAATATACACTTTTCAAAACAAGGTTTTTAATAAAGTATTGCAACATCTAAACTAGCCATGATTTCGACACTCCTACAAAACCAATGTATTCGCCAGCATTTCTTTGCTGACCTCGTTTTCACATGTGTTTCAGGTATTGTTGAAAGATATCGATTGATAGGATGCATGCTCACATAGGACTGGACAAGGCCTTAGTGACTCAATAACAATGATAGACTATGTTTAAATTGTGTATTTAGATTTCCAAACGATGTAATTATTCAAGGTTTAATAAAACGAAACACTTTTTGTATCCATGGTTATGAAACAATGATTCTGGTGCAACACGCCTCGATGTTTCCGCCGCGATTTGTTGTTTTACGCGGTCGGGGTGTGACAGAAAAGTTGGTATCAGAGCCAATGGTTATAGGGAATTAGGTTATTAGTAATGCTTTGACCTAGTCTATAACCTTCTTAGGACCCTAACGCGAGTTTACTTGCGTTTAGTCATAAAACGATACCGTCACCTATCCTTAGGCGACGACCACAACAAGAACATAAATTTCAAAACCGCCTTGAAAACTAATCATCTGTTCTAGGATGATTGATTACTAGGTTTTGAACCCTCTATTATATGGTTTTGAATCCCTTTGGGTTTTCAAAATCTCGTCAAATTTTTGGGTTTTAAATAATGTGAACAAGTGCAAACTGGAAGGGTGAATGCCTGTATTCTGGGTTTTCTGTCTAGGCAAGCACTTCGTATATATCTCATCAGACGCGAGACCAGTTGTGCTTACCTGGGAATTCTTGGGATGAGTGTTCACTTATAGGCGAGCATGTCTTCGCGATACATTATTTGTGACCTATTTACTTTGATTAATCACCAGGGTCGTTTGTTGCTTTGTAGTAACAAACAAATGACCACTATCCTTGCTTTCATCAGATTTGTTCATCTCATTCTTTTTGTCTAATTCTCTCACTCGTTTCATTTCATGTTTCCTCTTTTAGACAATGCCTCCTCGACGCGATGCTCGAACCGATGCTCGGACTTTTACTATTGAAGAACTCGCAGCCCTGATCTCTCAGCAGGTGGCTGCTGTGCTTCCCGGGGTTGTAACCCAAGTCCACGAGATATACAACAACGGAATAATAACAACAACAACGTTCCATGCAAATACAAGGATTTTAACCAGGCTAAACCACTCAAGTTTAGTGGTTCTGAAGGAGCGACTGGGCTTCTTCAATGGTTCGAGAGCATTGAGAATACTTTCCGCCATGTGCAGTGTCCTGACAATCGCAAGGTCGAGTTTTCTTCGAGTGTGTTTCAGAAGAGGGCTCTCACATGGTGGAACGGGGTTATGAGGGATCGTGGTGCAGAAGTTGCTCTAGCACAGACATGGGCTGAACTTAGGGCCCTTATGATGAGGGAATTCTGTCCTCGTCATGAGCAGCGAGCTTTGGAGAAGGAATTTGATGAGTTGAAGCAAGATAGTGGTGAGCACAGGGCGTATACTGATAGCTTTGAGGAGTTGAGTCTGCTTTGCCCGACAATGGTTACCCCACTCGACAAGGCTATCGAAAGGTACATCGACGGCCTACCTGACTCGGTACAAGACATCCTTACTGGTAGTAGCCCTACCACACTCCGTCAGGCGATCAAGTTAGCTGCGACATTGACTGAGTCGCAGATTCGGAAGAATAAGTTACACAGAAAGGGTGACAAGGGTAAGAAGCAGGGGTCTGACAAGGAGGATAGCAAGAAAGGTCAAAACAAGAAGGGTAAGGAAGGTGAGACGTCAAAGAAATCAAAGAAGCGGAAGGGTGCCCAAAATTTTGCTGTTACAGCACAGACTGCTCAGAACTTGCAAAACCCACCGGCACAGCCATCTGCAAAGAAGGCATATGCTGGTACCGCACCACATTGTGCCCGTTGCAACGGTCATCACGTTGCACAACAAGATTGCAAGAAATGCACAACGTGTGGTAGACTTGGGCATTTGGCCAATGTTTGTCGTCTGGGACAAAATCAGGCTGCTCAGGTTCAAGCTCCGGTTCAAGGGAATGCTGTGAGATTCCCACTGGGGTCATGTTTCAACTGCGGAGAGATTGGTCACTTCCGCCACAACTGTCCGAGACTAGTGAATGCAAATGCTAACGCAAACCCAAATGCGAACGTCAACGTCAATGTGAATCCAGCACGTGGTCGAGTGTTTAACATCAATGAGGCACTCAATGATGAAGGAGTGAACAATTAGAATTTTGTTTTTCCTCTGGTTGTTTTCTTGTAACATTTAAAGACAATGCGGTTGTTATATAAATAAAAATTTGTGGTTTTATTTTTTTTTAACTAATGGAATTGTATGAATGTTTGATCCAACCTTATGATGTCAACACAAAGACAAAACTACTCGTGTGGTTCTGCCATTTTTATGATCACTTGTGATCTCTCTAAGAACCTCAAACATTTGTTTCTTTTAAATCTAAAGTATCTTATCGTCTTGCACCGTTCGAGATGCAAGAATTATCAAAACAGCTTCAAGAGTTGTCTGATAAAGGATTCATCCGTCCGAACTTTTCACCTTGGAGAAACTCATGTCCTCTTTGTGAAAAGGAAAAAAATGGATCTTTTCGAATGTATATCGATTAACGTAAGCCTAGTAAGCTTACCATCAAGAATCGATATCCCCTACCTTAAATCAACGATTTCTCCGATCAACTGCATAGCGTTTCATGCTTTTCCAAGATCGATTTGCGTTTTGGGTATCATCAACTTTGTATTCTCAAAGAAGATATTCCCAAAACGGTTTTCTGCACGAAGTATGGCCATTACGAGTTTATAGTCATGCCTTTTGGGTTGACAAATGCTCCAGCCATCTACATGGACTTAATAAATAGAGTCTGTAAGCCTTATTTGGATCAGTTCGTCATTGTTGTTATTGATGACATCTTGATCTATTCATGTCCCGAGCCGATAACGATCAACACCTTCATTGACACTAGAACCCTTAAAGAAGGAACAAACTTTTCGCTAAATCCTCCAAGAGGAAATTTTGGCTTAAAGGAGTTCAGTTTTTGGGTCATGTAGTCAACAAGCAGGGTATTCATGTGGATCTATCCAAATTGCTGCAATTAAGGATTTGATTCCTGGTATGCTTTAAATACCCGTGTCCAAAGATAACAAATTTAAAGGTCAAATTAAACAACTATGCGAGTATGCGATTATGCGATTATGTGATATGTGTTTATGTGTTCTCCTCTATGTTTTTGTGTGATACGATTTTCAAATCCTCATAGAATCTTTCATATCTTCATATGAGGGATTCATAGTAGGATATTCAAAAGGTACTACCTTAAATCCTTATGGGCTTCTACGTGGTAGTTAAGACCCTTGGGTTATATAGTACCGTTCCATGATTCGATGAGAGACCCTTGAGTGGTCTAGTTAAAGATTGATTCAAGATCTGGTTAAGAATGGCATGTGATGATACAGCTGAAAGGACCCTATGGTGGTCCAGTCACACTCATCACAGGTTTGTTCATTTGGTTTTACCCTACACATTATAAAATAGACTGTGTGAATTGTGCAAGGAATTGTCTAATTATGGACGCGTACATAATTATGAAATTTAGTGCACAGAAACCCCGTAGGATTTATTATGTGTAAGAACCGATAGTGACAACAATAACAAGATGAGAACGATGTAATGGAGGTACGGTGGACGCACCAATGACGCTTCATATACTTGTATATAAGTGT
Organism: Helianthus tuberosus; assembly: GCA_030545235.1. Lineage (NCBI taxonomy): Eukaryota > Viridiplantae > Streptophyta > Magnoliopsida > Asterales > Asteraceae > Helianthus > Helianthus tuberosus. Next base: position 66,618,375 of record CM060441.1, read on the forward strand.
CCCTCTTACATTGCAAGCATAATGTTATTAAGGTTACTAGAAGTTCAGAACCCTAACCAATGTTGTTTGATCTTTTCAACTTCATGTTTTCAAGCTCTCACAGGTTTCCTCTAATTAAATTTCGGGACGAAATTTCCTAAAGTAGGGGAGACTGTGACACCTGTGCCTCCACGGCCATCAAACAAATGACAAACCAATGAAATATTGTATTTCATACTTGGGATTTGTAAAAATATGTGTATCATTTACACATATCAACTCTTGTTCGATTTCAAACACTAAATCGCTTTCTGGAAGGTTATACGCGCACCGATGCGTAAATATAACCAGTTTAATGCAACGAACACTCTAGAATAGTGAAATAGGCTAAACATACCTTAAATAACCTTTACATAACTTAGAAATAAGATTTGGAAGGTTTGGTATGCCAAAATCAAGTTAATTCGTCTACAGGGACTAAATATGACAAACTGCGAAAGTATGCCAATTTGAACTGTAACAGACATTCCGGAACATGACCATAAGTTAAACACACCTTAAATATCCTTTACATAGCTTAGAAATAGGCTTTGAGGGGTTCGGTGTGCTAAAATATACTTTTGGGTCATTCAGGGACTAAAAGTGTCAAAAAGCGCACAAGTTTGCACTTTTGCGCATAACTTACGTTCTGAATACATCCGGACATCCAAAAATTTATGTAAGCATGACTATATTATGCTTTAGTGTTTGGCTTAAGAAAAATCCATTCGTTGCGTCATTTGGATCGTTTCTCGCACTTATGCGCATTCCGTCGTAATTAAGCGAACATCGCGTTCGTACGACCAAACGAACCGACATATGAGATATTTTTGAGCATGTTTCATGTCCACAATGTTTAGGCATCATTTTAGGGCCTTAAAGTTGGCTTTACGAGCCTTAGAAGTGTCGGAAATGGCCTTAAACACGTGTAGGGGCTGAAACTGTCATTTTTGAAACTTATTTTCTGATCAGAAGCCCCATGCGGCCCGCATTAGTTTTGGTGTATCCTGAAGCGGGCCGCCTCAGCCTCTGCAGACCAGATTCAATGTTTAACAGCCTGTTTGCAGCTGTTTTGCACCCCCAATCCCAATTCCAAGTGTTAATTTCCTATGGTGAGTGGCAAATGAGCTACCATAAGGTTCCGACAAGTGTACGGCTTTGATCGTGCCCCCTTTTCCAAGAAACGATCTTAACGGTTCTTCGAATACTATAAATACCCAACCCACTTCGCTTCTAAACTCACAAGAATCTGATCCAAAAGACTCTAAGTTGGAACCATTGTTTCATACCTGAGTTATTTGGATCTAGATTAGCATTCGGGGACCCTTCGTAAGTATTCTTTCGTTCTTTTATTGCTTTTCGAGTCTTTTCGAGTCTGAAAGTCAAACTTTGTTTGACTTTCTGCGTTGACCAGTTTATGGTCAATGCGAAGTTCGTTTGAACTTCGCAACGTGAGTGTAATCACGTTGGTTATAGTCCCTTGGGACTATGCCTACTGATTACCACGTTGTCTAGGGTCGTAGGGTAAGCGATCTAATAAATCGCTTATACCTTCGAACCCGACCCATTTGGTCGATCATTAGGATCCGACCAAATACATTAGGTGACCATAGTAGGTAGGGAATAACCTTCCGAGGTTATACCCTATGGTCGCTTCGTTTGAATAGTTGTATGATAGGTAGTTTATATGCCTTAGGTAAATTACCAGAATACCCTTTTCATGTATAATTGGTAATTAAGCATATGTAACCTAAACTTTTGTCACATAACTGATTATGTAACATGTTTAGGCATATAACACTTGTCATAGGACTAGTTAGACGGTCCGAACGCGTTTCATGCGCACGACGCGTTAAAGTAGCATAAGCTACCTTAATGGGTCGCGATGGGTCGAAAGCACTTAGGTTAGTCTCAATGTAGTATGTAGGCCTTGTTAAACCATATCATATGAGTTCCAATACTCAGTTGGTTTACCAAGCCTCATCCTATCCGATCTCCCGATTTAAGTCCGGTTTATTTATATAGTTTTAGATTGCCGACTGATTCCGTGCTCCCTCAAGCTTTGTTTGGTTGTTGTTCAAGACCTCTAAGCATTCACAGGCGAGTACATTTTCCCCCTATTTTACTGTTTTCAATTTGTTTTGGGGTGACTCATATGTGCTAAATGTTTTCAAGGTTTTAACGATGGTATCACAAACGATTAAGACGATTTATACAAAACTAATAACGATTTCGATAATGTGAACAAACTTGTTGGTTGTAGTTACATAACCAATGACATTCATTAGCAATGATCAAGCCGACCAGTATTAGGTTATGGTACCATAGGATCTGACAAATCCCGTTATCTTACTACACCCGTGGTTATGTGTGGGGGTGGTGGGTAGCGACTGAATCTGTAATTATTAATTTACCCTTTGGTAAGGGTTTGTTAATGCGAAAACGAGAAGGGACGAGGTAAGCGAGTCACGAAGGTTTGAATGTTATTAGCGAGACGACTATATAAGTAGTTTCACGACCTAAAACGAATGATACGATTTGGGTAAACGATTGGTTTTCACGCGATGTATTAACGAGTTAAACAATTTGGTTAAACGATTGGCTTCAAAGCGATATACGATTGGTTTTTGGTTAAGTGTTTAGATAACGGTACGGGTGTAATGTGATGAAAGCAATGTGGATACGCCGCTGGTACTTCCTATATATAAGTGATTTCATCATATTACATACCGTGGCGTTATTTAGTTCACTTGGGTAAACGATTTTCAAACGATGTCACACAAACGAGGTTTTCGATATGATATAAACTATACGAGTTTTTAACGAGATTTATTAACAAGTTTTATTAACAATTTATTTCTAGATGTTTCACAATTTGCTTTACTAAAACAAATGTTTTTGGGTTAAGAGTCATGGCTACGAGGTTTTATAAACTATAACCCGCTTGATTTGAGTTGGTTAATTAAGTTGCAATAATATACACTTTTCAAAACAAGGTTTTTAATAAAGTATTGCAACATCTAAACTAGCCATGATTTCGACACTCCTACAAAACCAATGTATTCGCCAGCATTTCTTTGCTGACCTCGTTTTCACATGTGTTTCAGGTATTGTTGAAAGATATCGATTGATAGGATGCATGCTCACATAGGACTGGACAAGGCCTTAGTGACTCAATAACAATGATAGACTATGTTTAAATTGTGTATTTAGATTTCCAGACGATGTAATTATTCAAGGTTTAATAAAACGAAACACTTTTTGTATCCATGGTTATGAAACAATGATTCTGGTGCAACACGCCTCGATGTTTCCGCCACGATTTGTTGTTTTATGCGGTCGGGGTGTGACAAAAATTGCCTATACAATGGAAACTGACATTCGGAAGATTTCTAAGTATTTGAAGACATTGTACACAGGGGACATTCCTATCGAGGCAATGGTGTAAAGCTAAAAGGATAAGGCTCGGAACTAACGTACTAAGTACCTCGCACAGGGGACATCTTCATTGAAAAAGTTGCAAAAGGATTGAGGTTTGATAATGGGGTTGTACCCTATCCCTGGTATGATCTTTCCTTTGTAAAACATAGTTTAATTCTTTGACAATACTGTGCTTGGTAAAAGGTTAAATATCCTGATATATTCTCAAGGTGTATTTTCAGTATACTCTTCAGAATATTTGATTAAGATATTCGAAACTAATAAAAAAGTTTGGAAGTTCTATCTAATAAAAAAGTTTTTGTAACATATTGTTGAACATATTGATCAGGATATTTTCATAAGATGATAATACAAAATTTTTACAAAGTTAAGAGTTATACTAAGTAATGCAAAGCAATAACGAACAAATAAAAAGATGAAATTATTTTTGAAGCAATCAATACTGTTTGATAACCGAGGGTTTCATCCTGAAACCCAGGACCCATCCACCTTCGGCTATCAAATTGTTTCGACACAGAAATAAAAATTGTTCATAAAAACATAAAATTGTTCGAATGATTTAAAGGAAATAAGCTCTAGGGGGTAGTGCCTTCTTGGTCCATAGTGGTTTCAGCAACATCCGTCTTGGGATCCGCCTCAGCATCCTTCTCAGCATCGGTTGCTTTTTCAACTGCTTTGGAAGGCTCTTCGACAGTTGATTTGGAAGAGGTGCCGCCGAGGTTCTTCAGCTTGGTCTCCCAAGCACCAACATCCCAAGAAGGGCATTTGAAACCTAATGTTTTGGCTTCATGGGCCATCTTCAACCTGGCTTGAAGGAGAGAAATGACGACGGAACTTTTGAGGCTTTCCCGGTAGCTGACCATATCCCGTTCGTACTGCACATGGGCGGCTTCCAGATCGGCCTGGGCTTGAAGAGTAGCTTTGTTGAGAGCAACTTGGTGTTCCTGGGTCATAGCTTTGAATTTCTCCTCGTAGTGACGAGATTTGGCGGCTGGAATCATGCCTTGGTCGGAGATTGTGATTTCTGCTTCCTTTAGCTTAGATTCAAGCGTCTTGTTAAGTTTGCAGGATTCTTGATATAATTGAACCAAACGCTCAAGACCCTACAAATGTAAGAAGACAGGGACTAATATTGTTAAATCTTTGAAAATAATGTAAATTGCAGGATATGATATGAGAATACTAACCTGGTTAAGAAAAGAAGTCATAAACCCGCTGGCTTCAATGAACCCGTGCTTCTCATAAGGAAAGGTGTCAGAAATGACAGGGGAATCAGGTTCTTTCCTTTTGCGGGAACTAGAACTCCGGCGCTTGGTAGCCGGTGAAGGTTTGGGAATAATGATGGCTTTGGAACTGCTAGGTTTAGATGTGGCTGTGGTCTTGGGGCTAGGTTCTTTCTTGACCTGAATCTGATCAGAATAACTGTCCAATTCGTCAAGGTCAAAGTCTTCAGGGATCTTGGCTGGTGCTGCATAAAGGAAAAAGTTTTACGCTTTATCTTATCACTATACTGTTTTGACTAATTATTTTGAAAGTAATTCTTACCAGACATCTCGGATGATGAGTATTGACTGGAACTCGGGACGTGTGTGGTGAAAGTCCTGTCTATTGCAGGTAACTGGTAAACAGTATTGATTCTCTCTTCTGACTCAGCGGTAGGGGGAGCAACTTCCTTGAAGTTCACTGCATAAAGATCAAAAAGAAGAATATTAATAGAAGATGACAATCAAATGGTCTATGAGGATATTTATGATCCTACCGGTGGTTAACCACTCCACCGGAAGGCTGGCACCCTCAGCAATGGAGTCTCGTTTGACAACGAAAAATTTGCGTTGCCATCCGTCTTCGTTTTTGGTGGCCTTGAGAATCAGGGGTTTGCTGGAGGTCGAGAAGAGCAAGAACCGGCTAGAGCCGTGGGATCGGAGGCGATAAGCAATAGGCAAATCCTCGATGCGAAGGTCGGAACAATGGAGATTTTTGATTTGGTTAAGTACAATTAGTACTCTCCAAACCATGGGCATAGTTTGAGCAAAAGAGATGCCGGTGGTTCGAAAGAATTGCATCATGAATTCAGGAAAAGGGTATCGAAGACCTAGTAAAAAAGGATATGCTGGAAAACAAACCCATTCAGTGGAAGAAACATCCGATCGGATTGACCGATCGAATGGTCTGAAAACCGTGTTATCAGGGAAAGCGCCGGAGGCTCTTAAAACTGCAATGTCTGCGTTGTCAAAAGCACAGATCTCCTTTTCGGGATTTTTAAGGAGATTCTGCTGGGTGAAGGTCGCGGCGTCCATTGCGAGTAAGGTGATGTAAATTGATAAAAAGTAAATCGGAAATGGAGGATTACCTGAAGGTTCTGTTGAAGATGTCTGCTTTTCAAACAAGAAAAGAGAAGATATAGGGGCATTGTGGATCTCCATTGAGTAAAAAACGCGTTGGAGGTTACGATGTGATCTTGACCGTCGCTTCGTTTTAAATGCCTTGAGTTATGGGATAAGATTTTTGAAATATATCCGTTGGATTGGTATACCAACTGATATATTTGGGGACAATTGTTGTGGCTCATTTTCTGAGCATACATATCCTGACCAATATCCTGCCTTTGTTTGTTTATTTATGACCAGGATGCTGGAAGAGGATATTGCTAACATCTTGGGCGATATCCTGAGGTTTATTGAATTAACCACGTGCAGGTTAAAGGCTGAGACTCGCTAACGGTCAAGTGGAATTCTTCTCCTCAAGACTCGGACGAGTTTGTTGAAGGAGAGACGTTGAACCCGAAAGACTAGGTCTACAACGTTCGATGAAGGAATATTCGGTGGATCCCGGAAGTTTAGGGTAGTTTGTTACATTATCTTTACTATAAATAGATGGGGGCGGATCAGTTTAAGACACCCAATTTACACTTACACTCTCGAACACTTTCACTCTCGAGCTCATTGCATACACCACACTTGTATTCAAATTTCGTTGTAACACATAGTCGATCCGCACCACATTCAGCACTGTATCCTGACGTTTGAAGTAATAAGAAGAACAAGGCAGCTGCGATTGTCAGCTCCCGAGGTTTTATGCCGGCGATCTAGATTGATCAAGGGCTTTCCTCGTACATCTCGTGTCGTTTACTTTACTTTTGCTCATTGTTTGATCATAGATACAGCTCTATATCCTGAGCCGTATCCTGAATACTGATTTTCTAAATAACTTAACAAGCATATTTTCAACACACTTTCTAGCACACTACCTCACTTTACTAATTTGATCACTAAATTGCTTCGGTAATTTTTGACCAAAACAATTACATCAACAAGACTTCCTTGGAGGCAATTTCTTCTCTGAAAACACTTGTGTATCCAGTTTTCACTGGGTCACTAAAAAGTGTCTTTCAATTTGAAGGAAGAAGTCCCCAGTTCCAAGACAAAGGGGCATGAGTGGATGATTTCTGGAGTACACTCCCTGAATCAACCACTGTTGCAACCACTGTAAGTGGGAAATCAGATGATCCCATTAAGTTGGGTGATGGTTTAATGTACCGAGAATTGACGGACAGAATTGACAAACTGGATACTTCTGTTGCAGAAATTAAAGATATGCTGCAATAGTTGTTGAAAGTTCATAAGGTACCAACCACAGCTGCTCTAGCTCAAGCACCTGCACAACCTGCACTTGCTGCAAATGAGTTATGGAACTTATTTCAACCACTGCTCCAACAACATAGACAATTGGCTGATCAGCAGCATGAGATGCATGTCCAAAAGCTAAGAAACATGATGGAATCCAGGTTTAAAGATACCCAAGCTGAGATCAAGGCTATAAAGTCCCACATCCTGAACACCACTGGCACTGCTCCTCCCACTATTCTCTTTATGGGTAACCCACCACCAGATAATGCCAAAAAGGGGGAGAAAATCAAGCAGTGGAAGAAGAAGGGAATAGAAGATGGTCTTTATATTGAACCAGAAAAAGATAGCATGACTAAAGACATTCCCTTGCCAGATGGTAGTAAAAAGATTGATGTTACCACAAATGCACTTGCTGAAGCAAAAGCAAGTGTAAAAAGGGATAGAGAGGCTAAGGATAAAGCCAGGTGGGAACAGGAGAAAAGAGCTTTTTTGGAGCTGAATGTGCAGGGTCCTTCTGAACCTATGGATGATGAAAATCCTAAGGATGAAAAGAAGAAGCCCATGAGACAAGTGAGGCAACCCAAACACACACCATCCAGACCCACAAAGCATGCTTCCAAACCACCTTCCAAAGGCTCCAAACATCAAACTTCCACCCAAACAACTGTTGATACTTCAGTAGTTTCAACAACTGCTGATATTTCAGTAGTTTCAACAACTGCTAGCCAAACACCTGCCATCACTTCAACACACACCACAACCACTGCCTTACCACCACTACCAAAAATCACCTCACCACCTAAAACAACTTCACCACCATCATCACCTCCTGCTAAAAAGCAGAAGACAACAGATGTTACAACATCTGTTGTAATGAAAACAGTGGTTGAAACATTAGTTGTTTCAACAACCGTTAGTCAGCCACCTTCCACCACTCAAATCACCACTTCACAACCATCCAACACACCACCAGCCTCTCCTAAACAAAAAAAGGAGAAGGATAATTTTGCCTGATAATGAGTCTCCATCACCACCACCACCAACATCTTCACAACCTCTTTCACTTGTCAATATTCCAAACCCTGTTCCTCTCTCTTCAGCCCAAGTTCAACAACCAATCACTGCCATCACTCCAGCAGGTTTCCAATATCCTCTTGAACTTATAGCAGTCAGAGAAGAGATCAAATCTTTCTACTTTGAGGATGATCCTGCTAAAAGGAGTTTGCCATCAGTTGAAGGATACCCTAGGCCTAACAACATTGAAGAATATTTGAAAGTTAAGGCTCAACAGGCAGATGATATCTCTAAAAGAAACTCACAAGGAAAAACTGACAAAGAAATTCAAAGGCATTATCAATTTCTACTCACACAAGTCAGATCCTTGGAGCAGTTTGCTAAGAATGTTTGTCAACAGATATTAGAAAGAGCAGATGAGTCATTGAGAAAAGACTACCTTGACAACATTATGGCATACAAGAAATACAAGGGGGAAAATACATGTATAAAGATTGGACCATTCCTGAGCTTGAAATTGAAGCAGCCAGGATTCAAGACATGATTAAAAACAAGGTCAAACACACTCCTCCTGATTAGGCAAAGTACAAAAAGAATGTACCTGAAAAGACATTGGAGCTGAAGAGAATGAAAGAGGAATTGATCACTGCTGAATTTGGGTCAAAGAATCAAGTGATGAAGTGGAAAGAAGACAAAGTCAGGGTCACTTATAAAAAGTTGGAGGAATTAAGGAAGAAAAATCCAAAAATTCCACAAAAACCTGAATATCCTGAAGCAGATGTTTCAACAAGACCACCAAAGCTGCAAATCAAAAGATCCACTGCTCTAGCTGGTGCTGCCATCTATAAAAGAAGACAACAAAAATAGTTGGATGCTGAAACAGTGGAAGAATTAATGGCAGGAGATGACCTTGTAAAAGAGGGTATTAAGAAGATGATAGTAGAAACTCATGGATTTAATCAACCTGCAAGCACTGCTCAGTCAGTCATCACAAGGCCAGCATTACCAAACTCCTCATCTAATAAAAATCTCCCAAGAAACCCACCAGACTCAAAAGTACTAAAGTGGAAAACTGACAAACAGACCCATGTACTGGCTGTGATCAAGTCTAGTGGCTAAGTGAATAAAATAACAAAGGAATAATCACTTGGCCTAAGTATTGAAGATTTGCAGGATCTCCTTGATCTTCCACTTTGCAGGGATGAAGATGACTTAGACTTTGAGTTACAACTCAAAGGGCAAATAAGGGAACTGTTGATGAGACAATAAAGATCTACAAATAATGAAGGGTTTTGGAATTATCTGTTCCAGGGGGAGACTGTTGGGATTGAACCCTATCAGAGGAACAGATAATTAAAGCCAAAACTGGATCAGAGCAGTGGATCCAGAATAAGCAGATGTTATGTACACAAGTCTCTCCCCTTGAAAGTGGTTTCAACATCTGATGACCTCCAATCCACTGATCGTCACAACTGCTGATTAAGTCAAAGACTGATGAGGACTAAAGCCCTGCTGTTCAATCTACTGCTATAGGTCAAGCACTGCTGGATATATCAAGTACTGTTGGGGTCACATCAGTGGAAGGATTCAGCAGTAGTTTAGCTTGTTTTATGTAATGTAATGTAATCAGTACTTAGCATAGCAGTGTTTGTATTATATCAGTTGTTAGAGTTTGTTAGGAGGTTAGATGTCACTTTCATGGTGACGTCAGCAAAGATGACACACTGGTTTGTCCGTGCCTATAAATAGAACAGTACCCTTTATTGTTCTATTAGCTCTTCACCATCTTTCTTCCTGTACGAACAAATCACTGTGAGCTCAGGCTGAGGGGGATTTTGTTACATGCATGCATTGTAATCGTTGATGAAATAAATTCAATCATTCCGTTCTTTGTTGAAAATGTATGCTTAAAGCAATTCTCCTGTTTGATTGTGTGCAAAGTTTGTTTCCATTTACATTCCGCTGCATTACTTGTTCATCTTTCATTTTAATTCAAACGTAAAACACAATCAATCCAAACTCAGATCCTAACAACTCTCTTATCGAGGTTCTCTGCATTGAAAAATCTTCGTAAACTAAATCACACGTGTATATGTTGACCTTTGAGAGATATACAGTCAAGAAAATCAAGAGCAATGGTGATATATATGGGGAAAAGACACCAAAAAATAAACACTCAAAAATGGCTACAATTTAAGGAAAGTATTTAGTGACGGCATCAGATTCCTAATTGACGGGGAAAGGTCTGGTGGAAAGAAAAGCCGCTTCCAGGAGGTTATCAATTGTTTTCGATCGACGATTCCATTCTTGAGTGGTTGGTTTGGCCCTTGTTCCTGTAACTCGAATCCTAGCCTGGTATATCTCATTTTAGTTTTACACCATTGTGAACCTTACGCATTTTTTACTCTCGGAACGAGGATCTAGGCATTGAAAAATATTCGTAAACTAAATCACACGTGTATATGTTGACATTTAAGAGATATACAGTAAAGAAAATCAAGAGCAATGGTGATATATATGCGGATTAGACACCAAAAAATAAACACACAAAAAATGGCTACAATTTAAGGAATGTGTTTAGTGACGGCATCAGATTCCTAATTGATGGAGAAAGGTTTGGTGGCAAGAAAAGCTGCTTCCAGGAGGTTGTCAAGTGTTTTCTCTCGACGATTCCCTTCTTGGGTGGTTGGTTTGGCCCTTGTTCCTGTAACTCGAATCCTAGCCCAGTATATCCCATTTTAGTTTAACACCATTGTGAACCTTACGCCTTTTTTACTCTCTGATCGAGGTTCTCGGCATTAAAAAATCTTCGTAAACTAAATCACACTTGTATATGTTGACATTTAAGAGATATACAGTCATGAAAATCAAGGGCAATGTTGATATATATACGGATTAGACATCAAAAAATAAACACTCAAAAAATGGCCACAATTTAAGGAATGTCTTTAGTGACGGCATCAGATTCCTTATTGATGGAGAAAGGTCTGGTGTTAAGAAAAGCCGCTTCCAGGAGGTTGTCAAGTGTTTTCGCTTGACGATTCCATTCTTGGGTGGTTGGTTTGACCCTTGATCCTGTAACTCGAATCCTAGTCCAGTATATCCCATTTTAGTTTTACACCATTGTGAACCTTACGCCTTTTTTACTCTCTGATCGAGGTTCTCTGCATTGAAAAATCTTCATAAACTAAATCACACGCGTATATGTTTACATTTAAGAGATATACAGTCAAGAAAATCAAGAGCAATGGTGATATATATGCGGTTAAGACACCAAAAAATAAACACTCAAAAATGGCTACAATTTAAGGAAAGTGTTTAGTGACGGCATCAGATTCCTAATTGATGGAGAAAGGTCTGGTGGCAAGAAAAGCCGCTTCCAGGAGGTTATCAATTGTTTTCGATCGACGATTCCATTCTTGAGTGGTTGGTTTGGCCCTTGTTCCTGTAACTCGAATCCTAGCCTGGTATATCTCATTTTAGTTTTACACCGTTGTGAACCTTACGCATTTTTTACTCTCGGATCGAGGATCTCGGCATTGAAAAATCTTTGTAAACTAAATCACACGTGTATATGTTGACATTTAAGAGATATACAGTAAAGAAAATCAAGAGCAATGGTGATATATATGCGGATTATACATCAAAAAATAAACACTCAAAAAATGGCCACAATTTGAGGAATGTGTTTAGTGACGGCATCAGATTCCTTATTGATGGAGAAAGATCTGGTGTTAAGAAAAGCTGCTTCCAGGAGGTTGTGAAGTGTTTTCGCTCGACGATTCCATTCTAGGGTGGTTGGTTTGGCCCTTGTTCCAGTAACTCGAATCCTAGCCCAATATATCCCATTTTAGTTTTACACCATTGTGAACCTTACGCCTTTTTTACGCTCTGATCGAGGTTCTCGGCATTGAAAAATCTTCCTAAACTAAATCACACGTGTATATGTTGACATTTAAGATATATACAGTAAAGAAAATCAAGAGCAATAGTGATATATATGCGGATTAGACACCAAAAAATAAAACTCAAAAAATGGCTACAATTTAAGGAATGTGTTTAGTGACGGCATCAGATTCCTAATTAATGGAGAAAGGTTTGGTGGCAAGAAAAGCTGCTTCCAGGAGGTTGTCAAGTGTTTTCGCTCGACGATTCCCTTCTTGTGTGGTTGGTTTGGCCCTTGTTCCTGTAACTCGAATCCTTGCCCAGTATATCCCATTTTAGTTTTACACCATTGTGAACCTTACGCCTTTTTTACTCTCTGATCGAGGTTCTCGGCATTAAAAAATCTTCGTAAACTAAATCACACTTGTATATGTTGACATTTAAGAGATATACAGTCATGAAAATCAAGGGCAATGTTGATATATATACGGATTAGACATCAAAAAATAAACACTCAAAAAATGGCCACAATTTAAGGAATGTCTTTAGTGACGGCATCAGATTCCTTATTGATGGAGAGAGGTCTGGTGTTAAGAAAAGCCGCTTCCAGGAGGTTGTCAAGTGTTTTCGCTTGACGATTCCATTCTTGGGTGGTTGGTTTGACCCTTGTTCCTGTAACTCGAATCCTAGCCCAGTATATCCCATTTTAGTTTTACACCATTGTGAACCTTACGCCTTTTTTACTCTCTGATCGAGGTTCTCTGCATTGAAAAATATTCGTAAACTAAATCACACGTGTATATGTTGACATTTAAGAGATATACAGTCAAGAAAATCAAGAGCAATGGTGATATATATGCGGTTAAGACACCAAAAAATAAACACTAAAAAATGGCTACAATTTAAGGAAAGTGTTTAGTGACGGCATCAGATTCCTAATTGATGGAGAAAGGTCTGGTGGCAAGAAAAGCCGCTTCCAGGAGGTTATCAATTGTTTTCGATCGACGATTCAATTTTTGAGTGGTTGGTTTGACCCTTGTTCCTGTAACTCGAATCCTAGCCTGGTATATCTCATTTTAGTTTTACACCGTTGTGAACCTTACGCATTTTTTACTCTCGGATCGAGGATCTCGGCATTGAAAAATCTTCGTAAACTAAATCACACGTGTATATTTTGACATTTAAGAGATATACAGTAAATAAAATTAAGAGCAATGGTGACATATATGCGGATTAGACATCAAAAAATAAACACTCAAAAAATGGCCACAATTTAAGGAATGTGTTTAGTGACGGCATCAGATTCCTTATTGATGGAGAAAGGTCTGGTGTTAAGAAAAGCTGCTTCCAGGAGGTTGTGAAGTGTTTTCGCTCGACGATTCCATTCTTGGGTAGTTGGTTTGGCCCTTGTTCCTGTAACTCGAATCTTAGCCCAGTATATCCCATTTTAGTTTTACACCATTGTGAACCTTACGCCTTTTTTACTCTCTGATCGAGGTTCTCGGCATTGAAAAATCTTCGTAAACTAAATCACACGTGTATAGGTTGACATTTATGAGATATACAGTCAAGAAAATCAAGAACAATGGTGAAATATATGCGGATTAGAAACCAAAAAATAAACACTCAAAAAATGGCTACAATTTAAGGAATGTGTTTCGTGATGGCATCAGATTCCTAATTAATGGAGAAAGGTCTGGTGGCAAGAAAAGCTGCTTCCAAGAGGCTGTCAAGTGTTTTCGCTCGACGATTCCCTTCTTGGGTGGCTGGTTTGGCCCTTGTTCCTGTAACTCGAATCCTAGCCCAGTATATCCCATTTTAGTTTTACACCATTGTGAACCTTACGCCTTTTTTACTCTCTGATCGAGGTTCTCGGCATTAAAAAATCTTCGTAAAATAAATCACACTTGTATATGTTGACATTTAAGAGATATACAGTCAGGAAAATCAAGGGCAATGTTGATATATATACGGATTAGACATCAAAAAATAAACACTCAAAAAATGGCCACAATTTAAGGAATGTCTTTAGTGACGGCATCAGATTCCTTATTGATGGAGAAAGGTCTGGTGTTAAGAAAAGCCGCTTCCAGGAGGTTGTCAAGTGTTTTCGCTTGACGATTCCATTCTTGGGTGGTTGGTTTGACCCTTGTTCCTGTAACTCGAATCCTAGCCCAGTATATCCCATTTTAGTTTTACACCATTGTGAACCTTACGCCTTTTTTACTCTCTGATCGAGGTTCTCTGCATTGAAAAATCTTCGTAAACTAAATCACACGTGTATATGTTGACATTTAAGAGATATACAGTCAAGAAAATCAAGAGCAATGGTGATATATATGCGGTTAAGACACCAAAAAATAAACACTAAAAAATGGCCACAATTTAAGGAAAGTGTTTAGTAACGGCATCAGATTCCTAATTGATGGAGAAAGGTCTGGTGGCAAGAAAAGCCGCTTCCAGGAGGTTATCAATTGTTTTCGATCGACGATTCCATTCTTGAGTGGTTGGTTTGGCCCTTGTTCCTGTAACTCGAATCCTAGCCTGGAATATCTCATTTTAGTTTTACACCGTTGTGAACCTTACGCATTTTTTACTCTCGGATCGAGGATCTCGGCATTGAAAAATCTTCGTAAACTAAATCACACGTGTATATTTTGACATTTAAGAGATATACAGTAAAGAAAATCAAGAGCAATGGTGACATATATGCGGATTAGACATCAAAAAATAAAGACTCAAAAAATGACCACAATTTAAGGAATGTTTTAGTGACGGCATCAGATTCCTTATTGATGGAGAAAGGTCTGGTGTTAAGAAAAGCTGCTTCCAGGAGGTTGTGAAGTGTTTTCGCTCGACGATTCCATTCTTGGGTGGTTGGTTTGGCTCTGGTTCCTGTAACTCGAATCCTAGCCCAGTATATCCCATTTTAGTTTTACACCATTGTGAACCTTACGCCTTTTTTACTCTCTGATCGAGGTTCTCGGCATTGAAAAATCTTCGTAAACTAAATCACACGTGTATACGTTGACATTTATGAGATATACAGTCAAGAAAATCAAGAACAATGGTGATATATATGCGGATTAGAAACCAAAAAATAAACACTCAAAAAATGGCGACAATTTAAGGAATGTGTTTAGTGATGGTATCAGATTCCTAATTAATGGAGAAAGGTCTGGTGGCAAGAAAAGCTGCTTCCAGGAGGTTGTCAAGTGTTTTCGCTCGACGATTCCCTTTTTGGGTTGTTGGTTTGGCCCTTGTTCCTGTAACTCGAATCCTAGCCCAGTATATCCCATTCGAGAAAGATCCATTTTAGTTGTGCGAAAATACTTGACAACCTCCTGGAAGCAGCTTTTCTTGCCATCAGACCTTTCTCCATCAATTAGGAATCTGATGCCGTCACTAAACACATTCCTTAAATTGTATCCATTTTTTTAGTGTTTATTTTTTGGTGCCTAATCCGCATATATGTCACCATTTCTCTTGATTTTCTTGACTGTATATCTAATAAATGTTAGCATATACACATGTGATTTAGTTTACGAAGATTTTTCAATGCCGAGAACCTCGATCAGAGAGTAAAAAACGAGTAAGGTTCACAATGGTGTAAAACTAAAATGGGATATAGCGGACTAGGATTCGAGTTACAAGAACGAGGGCCAAACTAACCACCCAAGAATGGAATCGTCGAACGAAAACACTTAACAACCTTCTGGAAGCAGCTTTTATAGCCACCAGACTCTTCTCCATCAATTAGGAATCTGATGTCGTCAGTAACCACATTCCTTAAATTGTAGCCATTTTTTGAGTGTTTATTTTTTGGTTTCTAATCCGCATATATATCACCATTGCTCTTGATTTTCTTGACTGTAGATCTCTTAAATGTCAACATATACACGTGTGATTTAGTTTACAAAGATTTTTCAATGCCGAGAACATCGATTAGAGAGTAAAAAAGGCGTAAGATTCACAATGGTGTAAAACTAAAATGAGATATACCGGGCTAGTATTCAAGTTACAGGAACAAGGGCCAAACCAACCACCCAAGAATGGAATCGTCGAGCGAAAACACTTGACAACCTCCTGGAAGCAGCTTTTCTTGCCACCAGACCTTTCTCCATCAATTACGAATCTGATGTCGTTACTAAATACATTCCTTAAGTTGGAACAATTTTTTAGTGTTTTTTTTTGTCTAAGCCGCATATATATATCACCATTGCTCTTGATTTTCTTGACTGTATATCTCTTAAATTTCAACATATACACGTGTGATTTAGTTTACGAAGATTTTTCAACGCCGAGAACCTCGATCAGAGAGTAAAAAAAGGCGTAAGGTTCACAATAGTGTAAAACTAAAATGGGATATACCGGGCTAGGATTCGTGTTACAAGAACATGGGCCAAACCAACCACCCAAGAATGGAATCGTCGTGCAAAAACACTTAACAACCTCTTGGAAGCAGTTTTTCTTGCCACCAAACCTTTCTCCATCAATTAGGAATCTGATGTCGTCACTAAACACATTCCTTAAATTGTAGCCATTTTTTGAGTGTCTATTTTTTTGTGTCTAATCCGCATATATATATCACCATTGCTCTAGATTTTCTTGATTGTATATCTCTTAAGTGTCAACATATACATGTGTGATTTAGTTTATGAAGATTTTTCAATGTCGAGAACCTCGATCAGGGAGTAAAAAAGGCGTAAGGTTCACCATGATATAAAACTAAATTGGGATATACCGGACTAGGATTCGTGTTACAAGAACGAGGGCCAAACTAACCACCCAAGAATGGAATCGTCGAGAGAAAACACTTGACTTTTCTCCATCAATTAGGAATCTGATGTCGTCACTAACCACATTCCTTAAATTGAAGCCATTTTTTGAGTGATTATTTTATGGTTTCTAATCCGCATATATATCACCATTGCTCCTGATTTTCTTGACTGTATATCTCTTTAATGTCAACATATACACGTGTGATTTAGTTTACGAAGATTTTTCAATGTCGAGAACCTCGATCAGAGAATAGAAAAGGCGTAAGGTTCACAATGGTGTAAAACTAAAATGAGATATACCGAGCTAGTATTCAAGTTACAGGAACAAAGGCCAAACCAACCACCCAAGAATGGAATCTTCGAGCGAAAACACTTGACAACCTCCTGTAAGCAGCTTTTCTTGCCACCAGACCTTTCTCCATCAATTAGGAATCTGATGTCGACACTAAATATATTCCTTAAATTGTAATGATTTTTTTAGTGTTTTTTTTGTGTCTAATCCGCATATATATCAACATTGCTCTTGATTTTCTTGACTGTATTTCTCTTAAATTTCAACATATACACGTGAGATTTAGTTTATGAAGATTTTTTAATGCTGAGAACCTCGATCAGAGAGTAAAAAAGGCGTAAGGTTCACAATCGTGTAAAACTAAAATGGGATATACCGGGCTAGGATTCGAGTTACAGGAACAAGAGCCAAACCAACCTCCCAAGAATGGAATCGACGAGCAAAAACACTTAACAACCTCTTGGAAGCAGCTTTTCTTGCCACCAGACCTTTCTCCATCAATTAGGAATCTGATGTCGTCACTAAACACATTTCTTAAATTGTAGCCATTTTTTGAGTGTTTATTTTTTTGTGTCTAATCCGCATATATATCACCACTGCTCTTGATTTTCTTGATTGTATATCTCTTAAATGTCAACATATACACGTGTGATTTAGTTTACGAAGTTTTTTCAATGCCGAGAACCTCGATCAGGGAATAAAAAAGGCGTAAGGTTCACAATGGTGTAAAACTAAAATGGGAAATACTGGGCTAGGATTCGAGTTAAAGGAACAAGGGCCAAACCAACCACCCAAGGATGGAATCGTCGAGCGAAAACTCTTGACAATCTCCTGGAAGCATCTTTTCTTGCCACCAGACCTTTCTCCATCAATTAGGAATCTGATGGCGTCACTAAACAAATTCCTTAAATTGTAGCCATTCTTTTAGTGTTTTTTTTGTGTCAAATCCGCGTATATGTCACAATTGCTCTTGATTTTCTTGACTGTATATCTCTTAAATGTCAGCATAACACGTGTGATTTAGCTTACAAAGATTTCTCTATTCCGAGAACCTCGAGCAGAGAGTAAAAAAGGTGTAAGGTTCACAATGGTGTAAAACTAAAATGGGATATACCGGGCTAGGATTCGAGTTACAGGAACAAGGGCCAAACCAACCACCCAAGAATGCAATCGTTGAGCGAAAACACTTGAAAACCTCCTGTAAACAGCTTTTCTTGCCACCAGACCTTTCTCCATCAATTAGGAATCTGATGCCGTCATTAAACACATTCCTTAAATTGTAGCCATTTTTTGAGTGTTTATTTTTTGGTGTCTAATCCGCATATACATCACCATTGCTCTTGATTTTCTTGACTGTATATCTCTTAAATGTCAACATATACACGTGTGATTTAGTTTACGAAGATTTTTCAGTACCGAGAACCTCGATTAGAGAGTAAAGAAGGCGTAAGCTTTACAATGGTGTAAAACTAAAATGGGATATACCGGGCTTGGATTCGGGTTACAGGAACAAGGGCCAAAGCAACCACCCAAGAATGTAATCGTTGAGCAAAAACACTTGACAGCCTCCTGGAAGCAGCTTTTCTTGCCACCAGAAATTTCTCCATCAATTAGGAATATGATGCAGTTACTAAATACATTCCTTAAATTGTAGCCATTTTTTGAGTGTTTATTTTTTTGTGTCTAATCCGCATACATATCACCATTGCTCTGGATTTTCTTAACTGTATATCTCTTAAATTTCAACATACACACGTGTGATTTAGTTTACGAAGATATTTCAATGTTGAGAACCTCGATCAGAGAGTAAAAAAGGCGTAAGGTTCACATTGGTGTAAAACTAAAATGGGATATACCGGGCTAGGAGTCGAGTTACAGGAACAAGGGCCAAACCAACCACCCAAGAATGGAATCGTCGAGCGAAAACACTTGACAACCTCCTGGAAGCAGCTTTTCTTGCCACCAGACCTTTCTCCATCAATTAGGAATCTGATGCCGTCATTAAACACATTCCTTAAATTGTAGCCATTTTTTGAGTGTTTATTTTTTCCTATCTAATCCGCATATATGTCAACATTGCTCTTGATTTTCTTGATTGTATATCTCTTAAATGTCAGCATATACACGTGTGATTTAGTTTACGAAGTTTTTTCAATGCCGAGAACCTCGATCAGAGAATAAAAAAGGCGTGAGGTTCACAATGGTGTAAAACTAAAATGGGATATACCGGGCTAAGATTCGAGTTACAGGAAAAGGGGCCAAACCAACCACCCAAGAATGGAATTGTTGAGCAAAAACACTTGACAACCTCCTGGAAGCAGCTTTTCTTGCCACCAGACCTTTCTCTATCAATTAGGAATCTGATGCCATCACTAAACACATTCCTTAAATTGTAGCCATTTTTTGAGTGTTTATTTTTTGGTATCTAATCCGCATATATATCAACATTGCTCTTGATTTTCTTGACTGTATATCTCTTAAATGTCAACATATACACGTGTGATTTAGTTTACAAAGATTTTTCAATGCCGAGAACCTCGATCAGAGAGTAAAAAAGGCGTAAGGTTCACAATGGTGTAAAACTAAAATGGGATATACCGGGCTAGGATTTTAGTTACAGGAACAAGGGCCAAACCAACTAACAAAGAATGGAATTGTCGAGCAAAAACACTTGACAACCTCCTGGAAGCAGCTTTTCTTACCACCAGACCTTTCTGCATCAATTTTGAATCTGATGCCGTTACTAAACACATTCCTTAAGTTGTAGCCATTTTTTGAGTGTTTATTTTTTGGTGTCTAATCCGCATATATATCACCATTGCTCATGATTTTCTTAACTGTATATATCTTAAATGTCAACATATACACATGTGATTTAGTTTACAAAGATTTTTCAATGCTGAGAACCTCGATCAGAGAGTAAAAAAGGCGTAAGGTTCACAATGGTGTAAAACTTAAATGCGATATACCAGGCTAGGATTCGAGTTACAGGAACAAGGGCCAAACCAACCACCCAAGAATGGAATCGTCGAGCGAAAACACTTGACCACCTCCTGGAAGCATCTTTTCTTGCCACCAGACCTTTCTCCATCAACTAGGAATCTGATGTCGTCATTAAACACATTCCATAAATTGTAACCATTTTTTAAGTGTTTATTTTTTGGTGTCTAATCCTCATATTTATCACCATTGCTCTTGATTTTCTAGACTGTATATCTCTTAAATGTCAACATATACACGTGTGATTTAGTTTACGAAGATTTTTCAATGCCGAGAACCTCGATCAGAGAGTAAAAAAGGCGTAAGGTTCACAATGGTGTAAAACTAAAATGGGATATACCGGGCTAGGATTTGAGTTACAGGAACAAGGGCCAAACCAATCACCCAATAATGGAATCGTCGAGCGAAAATACTTGACAACCTCCTGGAAGCAGCTTTTCTTGCCACCAGACCTTTCTCCATCAAATAGGAATCTGATGCCGTTACTAAACACATTCCTTAAGTTGTAGCCATTTTTTGAGTGTTTATTTTTTGGTGTCTAATCCACATATATATCACCATTGCTCATGATTTTCTTAACTGTATATCTCTTAAATGTTAACGTGTACATGTGTGATTTAGTTTACGAAGATTTTTCAATGCTGTGAACCTCGATCAGAGAGTAAAAAAGGCGTAAGGTTCACAATGGTGTAAAACTAAAACGCGATATACCGGGCTAGGATTCGAGTTACAGGAACAAGGGCCAAACCAACCACCCAAGAATGGAATCGACGAGCGAAAACACTTGACCACCTCCTGGAAGCAGCTTTTCTTGCCACCAGACCTTTCTACATCAATTAGGAATCTGATGCCGTCACTAAACAAATTCCTTAAATTGTAGCCATTTTTTGAGTGTTTATTTTTTTTGTCTAATCTGCATATATATCACCATTGCTCTTGATTTTATTGACTGTATATCTCTTAAATGTCAACATATACACGTGTGATTTAGTTTACGAAGATTTTTCAATGCCGAGAACCTCGATTAGAGAGTAAAAAAGGTGTAAGGTTCACAATGGTGTAAAACTAAAATGGGATATACTAGGCTAGGATTCGAGTTACCGGAACAAGGGCCAAACTAACCACCCATGAATGGAATCGTCGAGCGAAAACACTTGACAACCTCCTGGAAGCAGCTTTTCTTGCCACCAGACCTTTCTCCATCAATTAGGAATCTGATGCCGTTACTAAACACATTCCTTAAGTTGTAGCCATTTTTTGAGTGTTTATTTTTTGGTGTCTAATCCACATCTATATCACCATTGCTCATGATTTTCTTAACTGTATATCTCTTAAATGTCAACATAAACACGTGTGATTTAGAATACGAAGATTTTTCAATGCTGAGAACCTCGATAAGAGAGTAAAAAAGGCGTAAGGTTCACAATGGTGTAAAACTAAAATGCGATATACCGGGCTAGGATTCGAGTTACAGGAACAAGGGCCAAACCAACCACCCAAGAATGGAATCGACGAGCGAAAACACTTGACCACCTCCTGGAAGCAGCTTTTCTTGCCACCAGACCTTTCTCCATCAATTAGGAATCTGATGCCGTCACTAAACATATTCCTTAAATTGTAGCCATTTTTTGAGTGTTTATTTTTTTTGTCTAATCTGCATATATATCACCATTGCTCTTGATTTTATTGACTGTATATCTGTTAAATGTCAACATATACATGTGTGATTTAGTTTACGAAGATTTGTCAATGCCAAGAACCTTGATTAGAGAGTAAAAAAGGTGTAAGGTTCACAATGGTGTAAAATTAAAATGGGATATACTAGGCTAGGATTTGAGTTACCGGAACAAGGGCCAAACTAACCACCCATGAATGGAATCGTCGAGCGAAAACACTTGACAACCTCCTGGAAGCAGCTTTTCTTGCCACCAGACCTTTCTCCATCAATTAGGAATCTGATGCCGTTACTAAAAACATTCCTTAAGTTGTAGCCATTTTTTGAGTGTTTATTTTTTGGTGTCTAATCCACATATATATCACCATTGCTCATGATTTTCTTAATTGTATATCTCTTAAATGTCAACATATACACGTGTGATTTAGTTTACCAAGATTTTTCAATGCTGAGAACCTCGATCAGAGAGTAAAAAAGGAGTAAGGTTCACAATGGTGTAAAACTAAAATGCGATATACCAGGCTAGGATTCGAGTTACAGGAACAAGGGCCAAACCAACCACCCAAGAATGGAATCGACGAGCGAAAACACTTGACCACCTCCTGGAAGCATCTTTTCTTGCCACCAGACCTTTCTCCATCAATTAGGAATCTGATGTCGTCATTAAACACATTCCTTAAATTGTAACCATTTTTTGAGTGTTTATTTTTTTTGTCTAATCCTCATATTTATCACCATTGCTCTTGATTTTCTAGACTGTATATCTCTTAAATGTCAACATATACACGCGTGATTTTGTTTACGAAGATTTTTCAATGCCGAGAACCTCGATCAGAGAGTAAAAAAGGCGTAGGGTTCACAATGGTGTAAAACTAAAATAGGATATACCGGGCTAGGATTTGATTTACAGGAAAAAGGGCCAAACCAACCACCCAATAATGGAATCGTCGAGCGAAAACACTTGACAACTACCTGGAAGCAGCTTTTCTTGCCACTAGACCTTTGTCCGTCAATTAGGAATCTGATGCCGTCACTAAACACACTCCATAAATTGTAGCTATTTTTTAGTGTTTATTTTTTGGTGTCTAATCCGCATATATATCACCATTGCTTTTGATTTTCTTGACTGTATATCTCTTAAACGTCAACATATACACGTGTGATTTAGTTTACGAAGAATTTTCAATGCCGAGAACCTCGATCAGAGAGTAAAAAAGGCGTATGGTTTACAATGGTGTAAAACTAAAATGGGATATATCGGGCTAGGATTTAAGTTACAGTAACAAGGGCCAAACCAACCACCCAAGAATGGAATCGTCGAGCGAAAACACTTGACAACCTCCTGGAAGCAGCTTTTCTTGCCAACAGTCGTTTCTCCATCAATTAGGAATCTGATGTCGTCACTAAACACATTCCTTAAATTGTAGCCATTTTTTTAGTGTTTATTTTTTGGTGTCTAATCCGCATATATATCACCATTGCTCTTGATTTCTTGACAGTATATCTCTTAAGCGTCAACACGTACACGTGTGATTTAGTTTACGAAGATTTTTCAATGCTGAGAAACTCGATCAAAGAGTAAAAAACGTGAAAGGTTCACAATGGTGTAAAACCAAAATGGGATATTATGGGCTAGTTTTCGAGTTACAAGAACAAGGGCCAAACCAACCACCCAAGAATGGAATCGTCGAGCGAAAACACTTGACAACCTCCTGGAAGCAGCTTTTCTTGCCACCAGACCTTTCTCCATCAATTAGGAATCTGACGCCGTCACTAAACACAATCCTTAAATTGTAGCCATTTTTTGAGTCTTTATTTTTTGGTGTCTAATCCGCATATATATCACCATCGCTCTTGATTTTATTGACTATATATCTCTTAAGTGTCAACATATACACGTGTAATTTAGTTTACGAAGATTTTTCAATGCCTAGAAACTCGATCAGAGAGTAAAAAAGGCGTATGTTTCACAATGATGTAAAACTAAAATGGGATATACCGGGATAGGATTCGAGTTACAGGAACATGTGCCAAACTAACCACCCAAGAATGGAATAGTCGAGCGAAAACACTTGACAACTACCTGGAAGCAGCTTTTCTTGCCACTAGACCTTTGTCCGTCAATTAGGAATCTGATGCCGTCACTGAACACACTCCTTAAATTGTAGCTATTTTTTAGTGTTTATTTTCTGTTGTCTAATCCGCATATATATCACCATTGCTTTTGATTTTCTTGACTGTATATCTCTTAAACGTCAACATATATACGTGTGATTTAGTTTACGAAGATTTTTCAATGCCGAGAACCTCGATCAGAGAGTAAAAAAGGCGTATGGTTCACAATGGTGTAAAACTAAAATGGGATATACCATGCTAGGATATAAGTTACAGTAACAAGGGCCAAACCAACCACCCAAGAATGGAATCGTCGAGCGAAAACACTTGACAACCTCCTGGAAGCAGCTTTTCTTGCCAACAGTCGTTTCTCCATCAATTAAGAATCTGATGTCGTCACTAAACACATTCCTTAAATTGTAGCCATTTTTTGAGTGTTTATTTTTTGGTGTCAAATCCGCATATATATTACCATTGCTCTTGATTTCTTGACTGTATATCTCTTAAGCGTCAACATGTACACGTGTGATTTAGTTTACGAAGATTTTTAATGCTGAGAAATTCGATCAAAGAGTAAAAAACGTAAAAGGTTCACAATGGTGTAAAACTAAAATGGGATATTATGGGCTAGGATTCGAGTTACAAGAACAAGGGCCAAACCAACCACCCAAGAATCGAATCGTCGAGCGAAAACACTTGACAACCTCCTGGAAGCAGCTTTTCTTGCCACCAGACCTTTCTCCATCAATTCGGAATCTGACGCCGTCACTAAACACAATCCTAAAATTGTAGCCATTTTTTGAGTGTTTATTTTTTGGTGTCTAATCCGCATATATATCACCATCGCTCTTGATTTTATTGACTATATATCTCTTAAGTGTCAACATATACACCTGTAATTTAGTTTACGAAGATTTTTCAATGCCTAGAAACTCGATCAGAGAGTAAAAAAGGCGTATGGTTCACAATGGTGTAAAACTAAAATCGGATATACCGGGATAGGATTCGAGCTACAGGAACATGTGCCAAACCAACCACCCAAGAATGAAATCGTCGAGCGAAAACACTTGACAACTACCTGGAAGCAGCTTTTCTTGCCACTAGACCTTTGTCCGTCAATTAGGAATCTGATGCCGTCACTAAACACACTCCTTAAATTGTAGCTATTTTTTAGTGTTTATTTTTTGGTGTCTAATCCGCATATATATCACCATTGCTTTTGATTTTCTTGACTGTATATCTCTTAAACGTCAACATATACACGTGTGATTTAGTTTACCAAGATTTTTCAATGCCGAGAACCTCGATCAGAGAGTAAAAAAGGCGTATGGTTCACAATGGTGTAAAACTAAAATGGGATATACCGGGCTAGGATTTAAGTTACAGTAACAAGGGCCAAACCAACCACCCAAGAATGAAATCGTCGAGCGAAAACACTTGATAACCTCCTAGAAGCAGCTTTTCATGCCACCAGACCTTTTCCATCAATTAGGAATCTGATGCCGTCACTAAACATATTCCTTAAATTGTATCCATTTTTTGAGTGTTTATTTTTTGGTGTCTAATCCGCATATATATCACCATTGCTCTTGATTTCTTGAGTGTATATCTCTTAAGTGTCAACATATACACGTGTGATTTAGTTTACGAAGATTTTTCAATGCCTAGAAACTCGATCAGTGTGTAAAAAAGGCGTAAGGTTCACAATGGTGTAAAACTAAAATGTGATATACCGGGCTAAGATTCGAGTTACAGGAAAAAGGGCCAAACCAACCACCCAAGAATGGAATCGTCGAGCGAAAACACTTGACAACCTCCTGGAAGCAGCTTTTCTTGCCACCAGACCTTTCTCCATCAATTAGGAATCTGATGCCGTCACTAAACACATTCCTTAAATTGTAGCCATTTTTGAGTGTTTATTTTTTGGTGTCTAATCTGCATATATATCACCATTGCTCTTCATTTTCTTGACGGTATATCTCTTAAATGTCAACATATACACGTGTGATTTAGTTTACAAAGATTTTTCAATGCCGAGAACCACGATCAGAGACTAAAAAAGGCATAAGGTTCACAATGGTGTAAAACTAAAATGGGATATACAGGGCTAAGATTCGAGTTACAGGAAAAAGGGCCAAACCAACCACCCAAGAATGAATCGTCGAGCGAAAACACTTGACAACCTCCTGGAAGCAGCTTTTCTTGTCACCGGACCTTTCTCAATCAATTAGGAATCTGATGCCGTCACGAAACACATTCCTTAAATTATAGCCATTTTTTGAGTGTTTATTTTTTGGTGACTAATCCGCATATATATCACCATTGCTCTTGATTTCTTGCCTGTATATCTCTTATGTATCAACATATACACGTGTGATTTAGTTTACGAAGATTTTTCAATGATGAGAAAATCGATCAGAGAGTAAAAAACGCGTAAGGTTCACAATGGTGTAAAACTAAAATGGGATATACCGGGATAGGATTCGAGTTACAAGAACAAGGGCCAAGCCAACCACCCAAGAATGGAATCATCGAGCGAAAACACTTGACAACCTCCTGGAAGCAGCTTTTCTTGCCACCAAACCTTTCTCCATCAATTAGGAATCTGATGACGTCACTAAACACATTCCTTAAATTGTAGCTATTTTTGAGTGTTTATTTTTTGGTGTCTAATCCGCATATATATCACCATTGCTCTTGATTTTCTTTACTGTATATCACTTAAATGTCAACATATACACCTGTGACTTAGTTTACGAAGATTTTTCAATGCCGAGAACCTCGATCAGAGAGTAAAAAAAGACGTAGGCTTCACAATGGTGTAAAACTAAAATGGGATATATCGGGCTAGGATTCGAGCTACAGGAAAAAGGGCAAAACCAACCACCCAATAATGGAATCGTCGAGCGAAAATAATTGACAACCTCCTGGAAGCCGTTTTTCTTGCCACCAGACCTTTCTCCATCAATAAGGAATCTGATGTTGTCACTAAACACATTCCTTAAATTGTAGCCATTTTTTTAGTGTTTATTTTTTGGTGTCTAATCCGCACATATATCACCATTGCTCATGATTTTCTCGACGTTATATCTCTTAAGTGTCAACATATACACGTGTGATTTAGTTTACGAAGATTTTTCAATGCCGAGAACCTTGATCAGAGAGTAAAAAAGGCGTAAGGTTCACCATGGTGTAAAACTAAAATGGGATATACCGGGCAAGGATTTGAGTTACAGGAACAAGGGCCAAACAAACCACCCAAAAATGGAATCGTCGAGCGAAAACACTTGACAACCTCCTGGAAGCAGCTTTTCTTGCCACCGGACCTTTCTTCATCAATTAGGAATCAGATGCAGTTACTAAACACATTCCTTATATTGTAGCCGTTTATTGAGTGTTTATTTTTTGGTGTCTAATACGCATATATATCACCATTGCTCATGATTTTCTTGACGTTATATCTCTTAAGTGTCAACATATACACATGTGATTTAGTTTACGAAGATTTTTCAATGCCGAGAACCTTGATCAGAGAGTAAAAAAGGCGTAAGGTTCACAATGGTGTAAAACTAAAATGGGATATACCGGGCTAGGATTCGAGTTACAAGAATAAGGGCGAAACCAACCACCCAAGAATGGAATCGTCGAGCGAAAACACTTGACAACCTCCTGGAAGCAGCTTTTCTTGCCACCAGACCTTTCTCCATCAATTAGGAATCTGACGCCGTCACTAAACACAATCCTTAAATTGTAGCCATTTTTTGAGTGTTTATTTTTTGGTGTCTAATCCGCATATATATCACCATCGCTCTTGATTTTATTGACTATATATCTCTTAAGTGTCAACATATACACGTGTAATTTAGTTTACGAAGATTTTTCAATGCCTAGAAACTCGATCAGAGAGTAAAAAAGGCGTATGTTTCACAATGGTGTAAAACTAAAATGGGATATACCGGGATAGGATTCGAGTTACAGGAACATGTGCCAAACTAACCACCCAAGAATGGAATAGTCGAGCGAAAACACTTGACAACTACCTGGAAGCAGCTTTTCTTGCCACTAGACCTTTGTCCGTCAATTAGGAATCTGATGCCGTCACTGAACACACTCCTTAAATTGTAGCTATTTTTTAGTGTTTATTTTCTGTTGTCTAATCCGCATATATATCACCATTGCTTTTGATTTTCTTGACTGTATATCTCTTAAACGTCAACATATATACGTGTGATTTAGTTTACGAAGATTTTTCAATGCCGAGAACCTCGATCAGAGAGTAAAAAAGGCGTATGGTTCACAATGGTGTAAAACTAAAATGGGATATACCATGCTAGGATATAAGTTACAGTAACAAGGGCCAAACCAACCACCCAAGAATGGAATCGTCGAGCGAAAACACTTGACAACCTCCTGGAAGCAGCTTTTCTTGCCAACAGTCGTTTCTCCATCAATTAAGAATCTGATGTCGTCACTAAACACATTCCTTAAATTGTAGCCATTTTTTGAGTGTTTATTTTTTGGTGTCTAATCCGCATATATATCACCATTGCTCTTGATTTCTTGACTGTATATCTCTTAAGCGTCAACATGTACACGTGTGATTTAGTTTACGAAGATTTTTCAATGCTGAGAAATTCGATCAAAGAGTAAAAAACGTAAAAGGTTCACAATGGTGTAAAACTAAAATGGGATATTATGGGCTAGGATTCGAGTTACAAGAACAAGGGCCAAACCAACCACCCAAGAATCGAATCGTCGAGCGAAAACACTTGACAACCTCCTGGAAGCAGCTTTTCTTGCCACCAGACCTTTCTCCATCAATTAGGAATCTGACGCCGTCACTAAACACAATCCTAAAATTGTAGCCATTTTTTGAGTGTTTATTTTTTGGTGTCTAATCCGCATATATATCACCATCGCTCTTGATTTTATTGACTATATATCTCTTAAGTGTCAACATATACACGTGTAATTTAGTTTACGAAGATTTTTCAATGCCTAGAAAGTCGATCAGAGAGTAAAAAAGGCGTATGGTTCACAATGGTGTAAAACTAAAATCGGATATACCGGGATAGGATTCGAGCTACAGGAACATGTGCCAAACCAACCACCCAAGAATGAAATCGTCGAGCGAAAACACTTGACAACTACCTGGAAGCAGCTTTTCTTGCCACTAGACCTTTGTCCGTCAATTAGGAATCTGATGCCGTCACTAAACACACTCCTTAAATTGTAGCTATTTTTTAGTGTTTATTTTTTGGTGTCTAATCCGCATATATATCACCATTGCTTTTGATTTTCTTGACTGTATATCTCTTAAACGTCAACATATACACGTGTGATTTAGTTTACCAAGATTTTTCAATGCCGAGAACCTCGATCAGAGAGTAAAAAAGGCGTATGGTTCACAATGGTGTAAAACTAAAATGGGATATACCGGGCTAGGATTTAAGTTACAGTAACAAGGGCCAAACCAACCACCCAAGAATGGAATCGTCGAGCGAAAACACTTGATAACCTCCTAGAAGCAGCTTTTCTTGCCACCAGACCTTTCTCCATCAATTAGGAATCTGATGCCGTCACTAAACATATTCCTTAAATTGTAGCCATTTTTTGAGTGTTTATTTTTTGGTGTCTAATCCGCATATATATCACCATTGCTCTTGATTTCTTGAGTGTATATCTCTTAAGTGTCAACATATACACGTGTGATTTTGTTTACGAAGATTTTTCAATGCCTAGAAACTCGATCAGTGTGTAAAAAAGGCGTAAGGTTCACAATGGTGTAAAACTAAAATGTGATATACTGGGCTAAGTTTCGAGTTACAGGAAAAGGGCCAGACCAACCACCAAAGAATGGAATCGTCGAGCGAAAACACTTGACAACCTCCTGGAAGCAGCTTTTCTTGCCACCAGACCTTTCTCCATCAATTAGGAATCTGATGCCGTCACTAAACACATTCCTTAAATTGTAGCCATTTTTGAGTGTTTATTTTTTGGTGTCTAATCTGCATATATATCACCATTGCTCTTGATTTTCTTGACGGTATATCTCTTAAATGTCAACATATACACGTGTGATTTAGTTTACAAAGATTTTTCAATGCCGAGAAGCACGATCAGAGACTAAAAAAAGGCATAAGGTTCACAATGGTGTAAAACTAAAATGGGATATACAGGGCTAAGATTCGAGTTACAGGAAAAAGGGCCAAACCAACCACCCAAGAATGAATCGTCGAGCGAAAACACTTGACAACCTCCTGGAAGCAGCTTTTCTTGTCACCGGACCTTT
Organism: Helianthus tuberosus; assembly: GCA_030545235.1. Lineage (NCBI taxonomy): Eukaryota > Viridiplantae > Streptophyta > Magnoliopsida > Asterales > Asteraceae > Helianthus > Helianthus tuberosus. Next base: position 66,648,514 of record CM060441.1, read on the forward strand.
CTCAATCAATTAGGAATCTGATGCCGTCACGAAACACATTCCTTAAATTATAGCCATTTTTTGAGTGTTTATTTTTTGGTGACTAATCCGCATATATATCACCATTGCTCTTGATTTCTTGCCTGTATATCTCTTATGTATCAACATATACACGTGTGATTTAGTTTACGAAGATTTTTCAATGCTGAGAAAATCGATCAGAGAGTAAAAAACGCGTAAGGTTCACAATGGTGTAAAACTAAAATGGGATATACCGGGATAGGATTCGAGTTACAAGAACAAGGGCCAAACCAACCACCCAAGAATGGAATCATCGAGCGAAAACACTTGACAACCTCCTGGAAGCAGCTTTTCTTGCCACCAAACCTTTCTCCATCAATTAGGAATCTGATGACGTCACTAAACACATTCCTTAAATTGTAGCTATTTTTGAGTGTTTATTTTTTGGTGTCTAATCCGCATATATATCACCATTGCTCTTGATTTTCTTTACTGTATATCTCTTAAATGTCAACATATACACCTGTGACTTAGTTTACGAAGATTTTTCAATGCCGAGAACCTCGATCAGAGAGTAAAAAAAGTCGTAGGGTTCACAATGGTGTAAAACTAAAATGGGATATATCGGGCTAGGATTCGAGTTACAGGAAAAAGGGCAAAACCAACCACCCAATAATGGAATCGTCGAGCGAAAATAATTGACAACCTCCTGGAAGCCGTTTTTCTTGCCACCAGACCTTTCTCCATCAATAAGGAATCTGATGTTGTCACTAAACACATTCCTTAAATTGTAGCCATTTTTTTAGTGTTTATTTTTTGGTGTCTAATCCGCATATATATCACCATTGCTCATGATTTTCTCGACGTTATATCTCTTAAGTGTCAACATATACACGTGTGATTTAGTTTACGAAGATTTTTCAATGCCGAGAACCTTGATCAGAGAGTAAAAAAGGCGTAAGGTTCACAATGGTGTAAAACTAAAATGGGATATATCGGGCAAGGATTTGAGTTACAGGAACAAGGGCCAAACAAACCACCCAAAAATGGAATCGTCGAGCGGAAACACTTGACAACCTCCTGGAAGCAGCTTTTCTTGCCACCGGACCTTTCTGCATCAATTAGGAATCAGATGCAGTTACTAAACACATTCCTTATATTGTAGCCGTTTATTGAGTGTTTATTTTTTGGTGTCTAATACGCATATATATCACAATTGCTCATGATTTTCTTGACGTTATATCTCTTAAGTGTCAACATATACACATGTGATTTAGTTTACGAAGATTTTTCAATGCCGAGAACCTTGATCAGAGAGTAAAAAAGGCGTAAGGTTCACAATGGTGTAAAATTAAAATGGGATATACCGGGCTAGGATTCGAGTTACAAGAATAAGGTGTTGATGCACTTTGTGTGGACGCGACTCGGCTCGGTTCGACTCGGCCTTGAAGACTTGAAGACACGAAGATCAAGACAAAGCTACAGCCAAGGGGGAGTTTGTTGGTGCACTTGTGTCTGTACTTTGTCTGTATTTCGTCATGATACAAAACGATGTCTTATGTTAGTCTGGGCTACGTCTTAGTTTGTTACAATGTGCGTTCGATGTAAGTTTGACCAAGTCAACCATCCTCCTGGTTTGACTTGGCCAAACAGTTAGCACATTGGTTGAAAGATGGTTGAGTCGAAGGATGGTCATCGAAGGATAGCTTTTATCCTTCGATGATGATAAGCTCGAAAGATAGCTTTCGATAGATGGACCTCGAAGGATATCATCCTTCGAGGTACATATGGATCTTTCGATGGGCTTTCTGGTCGACAGATGATCTGTCGATCAGTATGTCTGATCCTTCGACCAGACCTGCTGTGTCGGGTATAAATACCCGTGTGTTGTGTTCACCTCAGTAAGCATTCGATAGAGAGAGACAGGAGAGCACACACACACTGTGAGAGTTTATAGAACATATCTGTAAACATTGAGCTTGTAACCGGACCTTTCATACGCATTAATACAAGTGGTGTTAATCGTTGAATGTTGTGTGTTGTGTTTGTGCTTGTTCTCGCATTCTAACTCGGTTTGCATGCTAGCTTGGATTCCGCACTCGCTAGTGTGTTAATACAACAAGGATAAGGTTTTATCTCATCCTCGAGAAATAGGGACCTACAAGTGGTATCAGAGCCTTGGCTCTTTTCCTTGTTAAAACCGAGTGTTTTAGAGTGTTTCGGGTTTTTGAAGTTCATAATTTTCTGGATATTTTCTGTTTAAACTTCGAAAATCTGCATGTGTTGTTGGAAGTTGTTATAAAAACCGGTTTATTCTTCATTTTCACATATTAAAAGTTGGTTTTTATTGAAGTTTCGAGCAAAACTCGTGTTCGGCAGTGTCGGTTTTCTGGAAAATTCAAATTTTCTGGGTTTGTTCTTGGTATCTTCATCAAACATTCAAGTGTTTCTTCAAAACGTGTATGTATTTTGATCTTGTTTTCGAAAGTTGTTTGCATTGGGAAGGTATCCAGATCTGATTTTGGCAGAAAGGAAGGTCTGAACATACCTTCTGCCGAAAGTTGTTCACCAACCCGTCACCTTTCTCACCAACCTGTCAACTTTGTGTCAGTTGTGTCAGTTGCAATCGAAGGATATCTTTCGACATCGAAAGATCATCTTACGATCAAGAAGGGCTCGATAGATAATCATCTTTCGACCCATCATTCGAAGTCCGAGACATATCTTTCGATCAAGGGAATCTTTTCGAAAGATACTTATTCGAAAGATAAGGATATATATTCGAAAGATAAGGATCTGTCAAACTGTGAATCTTTCGAGTTAGTGAATCTTTCGAAACTATTGTTCGAGACTCAACAGTGATCCTTCGAACACTGTTGATCCTTCGAACAAGTGTCAGTCTTTCGAACCTGTGTGCATCTTTCGATCCTAATCTGTTTAAGTTTAACAGTTTGTGTTTTTCAGGACTTTCGATCAAGGATCTTTCGGCTGTTTGCTTATCATTCGAAATTGTAATATAGTTTGTGAAAATTAATTTTTTTTTTAAAAATCAATTTTCACTTAATATATTAATTCTTATAAAATGGGAACAAACGGTGAATGGTGGACTCAATTGACCTCGACTTCACAATCATCTGTTAAACAACCTGAGCCAGAGTTCGACAAAACTGCATGGATGCGAGCTTGTGCCCCACCTCAAGCTGCAATGATAACTGCCAATCAATGGGCATTGGTCACAAATCAAAACAGCAGCATTCAATCTATGATGCAGAACGACAGTGAAACTGGTACAAGCACAAAACCGCCAAAGTTAAATCACATCAATGATTGGGGATGGTGGAAAGAGAGGCTGAAAACTTATGTTCAGGGGCATTGATTGTAGATCTGTCTAAAGCAGCTGAAGCTAACGTATTTCTAACCAGAAATGAAAAGGAGTTTAAGGCAACAATTGCGTCTCTAAAACATGATGTTTCTGAATTACAAAGGGCTGTCTTGAGAAAACAACATGTTAACAATGATTTAATTGACACAATTGAAAAGCAAATGGTTGAGTTAGCAACAGCTAGATGTGAATGTGAGACAATCAAGCAGAAATTGGAAAGCTATTCCAATTCCCGCTATGTTTTGGATCACATTATTGATGTTCAGAAGAAAAAGGGGGATAGGAAGTGTAATGGATTTAAATCATGTCCTCCCCCAATGAATCACAATTACTCCAAATCGCCTGATGTTGAGGATATGCCCCGTTTTGAACCTACTGTGCCACTCGATCTAGATGAGTTTGCAGCAGGCCTCGGGTTCACAACTGGTACATCATCCTCGGGTCAATCTGAATCTGATTCAGAATCTGAGAATGTGACAGATTCATCGTCTGTTAAGGAACAGAGTCCTCCCATTGTTGAGGATGCTGATTCTTCGGATGATGAATCTGAAGAAATTGAGAAACAACAGTCTAACTCGGTTACACCAGATATTCCAATCGAGAATCACATCCTGTGTGATCCATCAGTGAAACCGAGCAAGACTGAAATTTCAAAACCAATGGAGTCCCTTGTCTCAAGCAGTGAAGGGAATAACTTGTTGTACACGCTCAAAGGAGATGACAAAATTTACTCTAACAAAGATTTTCCAATTAAAAATGTAAATCAAGATTTAATTGAGCAAGTTTTTGAAGGATGTACCGACAAGTTTTTGGGAAACAAAAGTGGTGAAGTTACGGTCACTCAATGTGATCCAATTCCGTGCGAACAAATTAGAAAACAATACGGAAACCAAAAACCACAAGTTGAGCGAAAACAACAAGTCAACTCCGGAAAAGGTAAGGGACAGGGAAAGAAGGCTCAGAACAAGAATGTTCAAGCACCTAAGGTTCAACAACAATGGGTGCAAAACAAAAGAGCTCCTGTTAAGAAACGAGAACCGAAAATGAACTTTGTTGGATCCACGGGTTCAGACAAACTTGAAACATTTCAGGATAAATCTAACCTTGATTTTATAAAACAAGTTAGAATTTTAAAACGAAATGAACAGAACCATTACACCCAACACACCAACGGATGTGATTTAGGTCCAAGCACGTCTAGATCACAAAGTTCATGGTCTGGTTCTTCGTCTGGTAATCAACAGGTTTCTCCGAAGTTTGTAGAGCGGAGAATGTGCTTTGAGTGTGGCACAATTGGGCATATTGTAAGATACTGCCCATACCTGCAAAAGTTGAAGCCAAAAACAAGTGCTCCCCAAGAAGCCAATTACCAAAAACGACCAGTTTCCCCGAAACAAGACCCACGTGTCTTGAAAGAAAGGGAAAAGAAGTTAAAACAAAAGAATCAAAAGGTAATTGAGAAGGCCTTAAAATCGGAGGTCAAAGAAGAAAAACCTGTTCAAGCAAAACCTAAAACTGTAAAACCAGTAAATGCTAAAGCAATTAATGCTAATACTGGTAAAGAACAAACAACTTGGAAACAAAAACAGGTAATTCAGTCAGGGGGAGCACCACAGGTCCTTTTTCCTAATCATCGAGTGATTGAAATCACTTACCTTGATGATCAAGGAAGACCCAAGTCCACAAAGGCTTGGGTCCCTCTCTCCAACTAATTTTTGAGTAAGTGTGAAGGATATTCCAGGAGGAACTTTCGATAGTCGTAAGATTGTTGATAGTGGAGCATCCTTGCACAAGATAGGCGACAGAAGAAATTGTTGCCTTTGATGGAGAGAAAAAGGAAAGGGAAACAGAAATGTCTGTTGAAAAAGATTGACAAGCTTCGACAAAAATGAAAATCATTTCAAAATGAGAATGTTCAAGGCTTTGATCGGGTCCCCGGGATAGATTCAAATCAAAATGTACGCACCTGCAGCACGCTTGAAGTTCACAATCGACAAAGTAAACGTGCAGTGTACTTTTCTTCGCGGTGTGATTGAAGAAAATGTGTTTGTTGAACAAACCAACTAGGTGTGCGGACGCCTTGGCATGGGTTGAACAACCGCACACTACTTCTGAAAGAGAAAGACTAAAACCTTCGCTGGTAAAATGTGGAAGACCAGCCGGACCCAAAGGTTTATGATCTTGTTGCTGTTCAGAGACTTCTCAGTAGCTACAAAGAATCGACTTTGAAATCCACACCGGGTGGATATCCAGTTTGGGAGAGCACTCAGATTCCTTGCAATGCACGAAGCAGTTGCAGGATACGGTTTTAAAATTCTAATCTCTCCTATACTTGTCGATATTTAAGCTGCTTTGTGAATTATTATCTCGTTAAGCACTCTTTGGCCAGACAATGTTGTCATGGTCCGCACCGCAAACCGACATGCCAACTGATTTTTCCAAAATTCGCTAAATCATTTCTGATTAAAACTTATTTTTGGTAAACGGCATTGAGGTAAAACATGAGTTAACCAACATCGGAAAATCATTTTTGTAAATATCTTTGTGTTTTAAATTTATTTTAGTTTGTTGATTTTAGGGGGAGTAAATACATATTTGAAAATCCAAAAACATTGAAAAATTTCAAAAAAACACAAAAACAATAGAAAAGCAAAAATGAGTTTCCTGGCGAGAAAAAGAGAAAATGATAGTACATCAGTGGTCTATTCAAACCTCTTTAAACCTTAAATGCAAAAGCGATAAGCAGCTCTATATAAGATGTATCGGTAGGCTCACAATCATTTTAAAGTGTGCAGGGTGATATAAACTTAAATCCGACTGAAGACTGGGTGGGAACCATTCATTGGCATATGGTCTTAGTACCGAAATTTCGTTTGAGAGATTGCCGAGGTTCTGAGATATTCGGTCTTTATGCTGCTTATCATCTGGGTATCATGGTTGTATCTTTTACCGAAAAATAACGGGGACGCAAGTCTAGATCTTCCATGATACTATACATACGTGTACATACTGCATACGACCTCAATAAGTGATCAACAATCACATGTCCAAACAAATAAGTGATAAAATATCACAAATTCTTTCCGGGAGTCAAGTTCGTCTCTCTGCTGTACGAAAGTACTGACCTGTTCACGGACTTGCTCCTGTGCCCTCATGCATCGAAAATCAAGTTCCTCATCAATAAGTGATTATATCACATAGGGCTTGTTTTCAAATCAAAATAAGTGAGAATCTCACATCATATACGGTCAAACAGATGATAATCGGTATACTCACCGGTAAGATGAACCCTCGTGCATACCTTGATACGGGAATGTGTCGTGATGTGGATGAACACCGGTCGGTAAGTATAAATTATACCTTAACGTATCCCCTTGCCATGATTACAAATGATAAGTTGAGCTTATGTGGACAACAATACCGATAATTGTTATAGGATGCTTATCTTAATGTTATCTAATTGAACAACAAGAGCGTTTTGGCATGACCGTACACTGATATGATTCTCTTACCCTCGAAACTCGCAAAAAGAATGTCTGTAAATATTTATTTAATGTTTCCTGTTTATGCATCTTTGTATATATTTATTTATTGTTTTCCGTCGTTACATTGAAAAATGAAAATTCAAAAAAAAAAGATTTTAGGTGTGTTTTAATTTAAACTTTATAAAATCCAAAAAGATTTTTCTTCAAGTTTATTTTTGATTGACCGATGTTGGAACTCGAGTCTATCCTACCCAAAATCATGATCGTAAGCTGGAAAACAATTGCATCTTCATAAACAGTCGAAGTTAACGAGTTTCGAAAGTTAAAGAATTAAAATGAATATATTTCTAAACTTTCAAACCGCTGTCGGTTGGTGTTTGATTGAGATTTGATCTCATATGTGTCGTTAGTTTAAATGTTAACTATATTCCAAGCGGTTGTTCTCATTATGCGTTTAGCTTTCTTGCATGTGCAGATGCTAAAGGCGAGGAGAACATGTTCGATGATGAAAAAGCTTTGGAATGAAGACACGAAGTGGAGGCACTCAAAGGATAAAATGATCGAGTTGCCGCTGTCCCTTCATCAACACCACAAGGATCTGAAGAATTGTCAAGTCAAGAGTTTCACAAGCATGACTCAATGGAGAGTTCAATCTAAGGGGGAGTTTATTGACACACTGCCTAGGTTAAATGGGGAGTTTGTTGATACACTTTCTACTTACGACGCGTGAAGACTTTGAAGATCCTCCGACATGAAAGACATAGAAGACGAACCATCACGAGTAGCGTCCAAGGGGGAGTTTGTTGATGCACTTTGTGTGGACGCGACTCGGCTCGGTTCGACTCGGCCTTGAAGACTTGAAGACACGAAGATCAAGACAAAGCTACAGCCAAGGGGGAGTTTGTTGGTGCACTTGTGTCTGTACTTTGTCTGTATTTCGTCATGATACAAAACGATGTCTTATGTTAGTCTGGGCTACGTCTTAGTTTGTTACAATGTGCGTTCGATGTAAGTTTGACCAAGTCAACCATCCTCCTGGTTTGACTTGGCCAAACAGTTAGCACATTGGTTGAAAGATGGTTGAGTCGAAGGATGGTCATCGAAGGATAGCTTTTATCCTTCGATGATGATAAGCTCGAAAGATAGCTTTCGATAGATGGACCTCGAAGGATATCATCCTTCGAGGTACATATGGATCTTTCGATGGGCTTTCTGGTCGACAGATGATCTGTCGATCAGTATGTCTGATCCTTCGACCAGACCTGCTGTGTCGGGTATAAATACCCGTGTGTTGTGTTCACCTCAGTAAGCATTCGATAGAGAGAGACAGGAGAGCACACACACACTGTGAGAGTTTATAGAACATATCTGTAAACATTGAGCTTGTAACCGGACCTTTCATACGCATTAATACAAGTGGTGTTAATCGTTGAATGTTGTGTGTTGTGTTTGTGCTTGTTCTCGCATTCTAACTCGGTTTGCATGCTAGCTTGGATTCCGCACTCGCTAGTGTGTTAATACAACAAGGATAAGGTTTTATCTCATCCTCGAGAAATAGGGACCTACATAAGGGCCAAACCAACCACCCAAGAATGGAATCGTCGAGCGAAAACACTTGACAACCTCCTGGAAGCAGCTTTTCTTGCCACCAGACCTTTCTCCATCAATTAGGAATCTGACGCCGTCACTAAACACAATCCTTAAATTGTAGCCATTTTTTGAGTGTTTATTTTTTGGTGTCTAATACGCATATATATCACCATCGCTCTTGATTTTATTGACTATATATCTCTTAAGTGTCAACTTATACACGTGTAATTTAGTTTATGAAGATTTTTCAATGCCTAGAAACTCGATCAGAGAGTAAAAAAGGCGGAAGGTTCACAATGGAGTAAAACTAAAATGGAATATACCGGGCTTGGATTCGAGTTACAGGAACAAGTGCAAAACCAACCACCCAAGAAAGGAATCGTCGAGCGAAAACACTTGACAACCTCCTGGAAGCAGCTTTTCTTGCCACCAGACCTTTCTCCATCAATTAGGAATCTGATACCGTCACTAAACACATTCCTTAAATTGTAGCCATTTTTTGAGTGTTTATTTTTTGGTGTTTAATCCGCATATATATGATCATTGCTCTTGATTTTCTTGACGGTATATCTCTTAAATGTCAACATATACACGTGTGATTTAGTTTACAGAGATTTTTCAATGCCGAGAACCTCGATCAGAGAGTAAAAAAGGCGTAAGGTTCACAATGGTGTAAAACTAGAATGGGATATATCGGGCTAGGATTCGAGTTACAGGAAAAAGGGCCAAACCAACCACCCAAGAATGGAATCGTCGAGCGAAAACACTTAACAACATCTTGGAAGTAGTTTTTCTTGCCACCAGACCTTTCTCCATCAATAAGGAATCTGATGCCGTCACTAAACACATTCCTTAAATTGTAGCCATTTTTTGAGTGTTTAATTTTTGGTGTCTAATCTGCATATATATGACCATTGCTCTTGATTTTCTTGAGGGAATATCTCTTAAATATCAACATATACACGTGTGATTTAGTTTACGGAGATTTTTCAATGCCGAGAACCTCGATCAGAGAGTAAAAAAGGCGTATGGTTCACAATGGTGTAAAACTAAAATGGGATATACCGGGCTAGGATTTAAGTTACAGTAACAAGGGCCAAACCAGCCACCCAAGAATGGAATCGTCGAGCGAAAACACTTGACAACCTCCTAGAAGCAGCTTTTCTTGCCACCAGACCTTTCTCCATCGATTAAGAATCAGATGCCGTCACTAAAAACATTCCTTAAATTGTAGCCATTTTTTAGTGTTTATTTTTTGGTGTCTAATCCGCATATATATGACCATTGCTCTTGATTTTCTTGACGGTATATCACTTAAATGTCAACATATACACGTGTGATTTAGTTTACGGATATTTATCAATGCCGAGAACCTCGATCAGAGAGTAAAAAAGGCGTTAGGTTCACAATGGTGTAAAACTAAAATGGGATATATCGGGCTAGAATTCGAGTTACAGGAACAAGTGCCAAACCAACCACCCAAGAATGGAATCGTCGAGCGAAAACACTTAACAACCTCCTGGAAGCAGTTTTTCTTACCACCAGACCTTTCTCCATCAATAAGGAATCTGATGCCGTCACTAAACACATTCCTTAAATTGTAGCCATTTTTTGAGTGTTTATTTTTTGGTGTCTAATCCGCATATATATCACCATTGCTCTTCATTTTCTTTTCTGTATATCTCTTAAATGTCAACATATACACGTGTGATTCAGTTTACGAAGATTTTTCAATGCCGAGAACCTCGATCAGAGAGTAAAAAAGGCGTATGGTTCACAATAGTGTAAAACTAAAATGGGATATACCAGGCTAGGATTCGAGTTACAGGAACAAGGGCCAAACCAACCACCCAAGAATGGAATCGTCGAGCGAAAACACTTGACAACCTCCAGGAAGCAGCTTTTCTTGCCACCAGTCCTTTCTCCATCAATAAGGAATCTGATGCCGTCACTAAACACATTCCTTAAATTGTAGCCATTTTTTAGTGTTTAATTTTTGGTGTCTAATCTGCATATATATGACCACTGCTCTTGATTTTCTTGACGGAATATCTCTTAAATGTCAACATATACACGTGTGATTTAGTTTACGGAGATTTTTCAATGCCGAGAACCTCGATCAGAGAGTAAAAAAGGCGTAAGGTTCACTATGGAGTAAAACTAAAATGGGATATACCGGGCTAAGATTCGAGTTACAGGAAAAAGGGCCAAACCAACCACCCAAGAATGGAATCGTCGAGCGAAAACACTTGACAACCTCCTAGAAGCAGCTTTTCTTGCCACCAGACCTTTCTCCATCGATTAAGAATCAGATGCCGTCACTAAAAACATTCCTTAAATTGTAGCCATTTTTTAGTGTTTATTTTTTGGTGTCTAATCCGCATATAAATGACCATTGCTCTTGATTTTCTTGACGGGATATCACTTAAATGTCAACATATACACGTGTGATTTAGTTTACGGAGATTTTTCAATGCCGAGAACCTCGACCAGAGAGTAAAAAAGGCGTAAGGTTCACAATGGTGTAAAACTAAAATGGGATATATCGGGCTAGAATTCGAGTTGCAGGAAAAAGTGCCAAACCAACAACCCAAGAATGGAATCGTCGAGCGAAAACACTTAACAACCTCCTGGAAGCAGTTTTTCTTGCCACCAGACCTTTCTCCATCAATAAGGAATCTGATGCCGTCACTAAACACATTCCTTAAATTGTAGCCATTTTTTGAGTGTTTATTTTTTGGTGTCTAATCCGCATATATATCACCATTGCTCTTCATTTTCTTCTCCGTATATCTCTTAAATGTCAACATATACACGTGTGATTCAGTTTACGAAGATTTTTCAATGCCGAGAACCTCGATCAGAGAGTAAAAAAGGCGTATGGTTCACAATAGTGTAAAACTAAAATGGGATATAACAGGCTAGGATTCGAGTTACAGGAACAAGGGCCAAACCAACCACCCAAGAATGGAATCGTCGAGCGAAAACACTTGACAACCTCCTGGAAGTAGCTTTTCTTGCCACCAGTCCTTTTTCCATCAATTAGGAATCTGATGCAGTCACTAAACACATTCCTTAAGTTGTAGCCATTTTTTGAGTGTTTATTTTTTGGTGTCTAATCCGCATATATATCACCATTGCTCTGGATTTTCTTGACTGTATATCTCTTAAATGTCAACATATACACGTGTGATTTAGTTTACAAAGATTTTTCAATGCTGAGAACCTCGATCAGAGAGTAAAAAAGGCGTAACGTTCACAATGGTGTAAAACTAAAATGCGATATACCGGGCTAGGATTCGAGTTACAGGAACAAGGGCCAAACCAACCACCCAAGAATGGAATCGTCGAGCGAAAACACTTGACCACCTCCTGGAAGCAGCTTTTCTTGCCACCAGACCTTTCTCCATCAATTAGGAATCTGATGCCGTCACTAAACATATTCCTTAAATTGTATCCATTTTTTTAGTGTTTATTTTTTGTTCTCTAATCTGCATATATATCACCATTGCTCTTGATTTTCTTGACTGTATATCTCTTAAATGTCAACATATACACGTGTAATTTAGTTTAAAAAGATTTTTCAATGCCGAGAACCTCGATCAGAGAGTAAAAAAGGCGTAAGGTTCACAATGGTGTAAAACTAAATGGGATATACCGGGCTAGGATTCGAGTTACAGGAACAAGGGCCAATCCAACCATCCAAGAATGGAATCGTCGAGCAAAAACACTTGACAAGCTCCTGGAAGCAGCTTTTCTTGCCACTAGACCTTTCTCCATCAATTAGGAATATGTTGTCGTTACTAAACACATTCCTTAAGTTGTAGCCATTTTTTGAGTGTTTATTTTTTGGTGTCTAATCCGCATATATATCACCATTGCTCATGATTTTCTTAACTGTATATCTCTTAAATGTCAAGATATACACGTGTGATTTAGTTTACGAAGATTTTTTAATGCTGAGAACCTCGATCAGAGAGTAAAAAAGGCGTAAGGTTCACAATGGTGTAAAACTAAAATGCGATACACCGGGCTAGGATTCGAGTTACAGGAACAAGGGCCAAACCAACCACCCAAGAATGGAATCGTCGAGCGAAAACACTTGACCACCTCCTGGAAGCAGCTTTTCTTAATACCAGACCTTTCTCCATCAATTAGGAATCTAATGTCGTCATTAAACACATTCCTTAAATTGTAACCATTTTTTGAGTGTTTATTTTTTGGTGTCTAATCCTCATATATATCACCATTGCTCTTGATTTTCTAGACTGTATATCTCTTAAATGTCAACATATACACGTGTGATTTAGTTTAAAAAGATTTTTCAATGCCGAGAACCTCGATCAGAGAGTAAAAAAGGCATTAGGTTCACAATGGTGTAAAACTAAAATGGGATATACCGGGCTAGGATTTGAATTACAGGAACAAGGGCCAAACCAACCACCCAATAATGGAATCGTCGAGCGAAAACACTTGACAACCTCCTGGAAGCAGCTTTTCTTGCCACCAGACCTTTCTCCATCAATTAGGAATCTGATGCCGTTACTAAACACGTTCCATAAGTTGTAGCCATTTTTTGAGTGTTTATTTTTTGGTGTCTAATCCGCATATATATCACCATTGCTCTTGATTTTCTTAGCTGTATATCTCTTAAATGTCAACATATACACGTGTGATTTAGTTTACAAAGATTTTTCAATGCTGAGAACCTCGATCAGAGAGTAAAAAAGGCGTAAGGTTCACAATGGTGTAAAACTAAAATGGGATATACCGGGCTAGGATTCGAGTTACAGGAACAAGGGCCAAACCAACCACCCAAGAATGGAATCATCGAGCGAAAACACTTGACCACCTCCTGGAAGCAGCTTTTCTTGCCACCAGACCTTTCTCCATCAATTAGGAATCTGATGCCGTCACTAAACATATTCCTTAAATTGTAGCCATTTTTTGAGTGTTTATTTTTTGTTCTCTAATCTGCATATATATCACCATTGCTCTTGATTTTCTTGACTGTATATCTCTTAAATGTCAACATATACACGTGTGATTTAGTTTACAAAGATTTTACAATGCCGAGAACCTCGATCAGAGAGTAAAAAAGGCGTAAGGTTCACAATGGTGTAAAACTAAAATGGGATATACCGGGCTAGGAGTCGAGTTACAGGAACAAGGGCCAAACCAACCATCCAAGAATGGAATCGTCGAGCAAAAACACTTGACAAGCTCCAGGAAGCAGCTTTTCTTGCCACCAGACCTTTCTCCATCAATTAGGAATCTGTTGTCGTTACTAAACACATTCCTTAAGTTGTAGCCATTTTTTGAGTGTTTATTTTTTGGTGTCGAATCCGCATATATATCACCATTGCTCAAGATTTTCTTAACTGTATATCTCTTAAATGTCAACATATACACGTGTGATTTAGTTTACGAAGATTTTTCAATGCCGAGAACCTCAATCAGAGAGTAAAAAAGGCGTAAGGTTCACAATGGTGTAAAACTAAATTGGGATATACCGGGCAAGGATTCGAGTTACAGGAACAAGGGCCAAACCAACCACCCAAGAATGGAATCGTCGAGCGAAAACACTTGACCACCTCCTGGAAGCAGCTTTTCTTGCCACCAGACCTTTCTCCATCAATTAGGAATCTGATGCCGTCACTAAACATATTCCTTAAATTGTAGCCATTTTCTGAGTGTTTATTTTTTGTTGTCTAATCTGCATATATATCACCATTGCTCTTGATTTTCTTGGCTGTATATCTCTTAAATGTCAACATATACACGTGTGATTTAGTTTACGAAGATTTTTCAATGCCGAGAACCTCGATTAGAGAGTAAAAAAGGTGTAAGGTTCACAATGGTGTAAAACTAAAATGGGATATACTAGGCTAGGATTTGAGTTACCGGAACAAGGGCCAAACCAACCACCCATGAATGGAATCGTCGAGCGAAAACACTTGACAACCTCCTGGAAGCAGCTTTTCTTGCTACCAGACCTTTCTCCATCAATTAAGAATCTGATGCCGCCACTAAACAGTAAACACATTCCTTAAATTGTTGCCATTTTTTGAGTGTTTATTCTTTGGTGTCTACTCCGCATATATATCACCATTGCTCTTGATTTTCTTGACTTATATCTCTCAAATGTCAACAGATATACGTGTGATTTAGTTAACGAAGATTTTTCAATGCCTAGAAACTTTATCAGGGAGTAAAAAATGCATTAGGTTCACAATGGTGTAAAACTAAAATGGGATATACCGGGCTGGGATTCGAGTTACAGGAACAAGGACCAAACCAACCACCCAAGAATGGAATCGTCGAGCGAAAACACTTGACTACCTCCTGGAAGCAGCTTTTCTCGCCACCAGGCCATTTTCCGTCAATTAGGAATCTGATGCCGTCACTAAACATATTCCCTAAATTGTAGCCATTTTTTGAGTGTTTATTTTTTGTTGTCTAATCTGCATATATATCACCATTGCTCTTGATTTTCTTGATTGTATATCTCTTAAATGTCAAAATATACACGTGTGATTTAGTTTACGAAGATTTTTCAATGCCGAGAACCTCGATCAGAGAGTAAAAAAGGCGTAAGGTTCACAACTGTGTAAAACTAAAATGGGATATACCGGGATAGGATTCGAGTTACAGGAACAAAGGCCAAACTAACCACCCAAGAATGGAATCGTCGAGCGAAAACACTTGACAACCTCCTGGAAGTAGTTTTTCTTGCCACCAGACCTTTCTCCATCAATTAGGAATCTGACGTCGTCATTAAACACAATCCTTAAATTGTAGCCATTTTTTTAGTGTTTATTTTTTGGTGTCGAATCCGCATATATATCACCATTGCTCATGATTTTCTTGACTATATATCTCTTAGGTGTCAACATATACACGTGTGATTTCGTTTACGAAGATTTTCAATGCCGAGAACCTTGATCAGAGAGTAAAAAAGGCGTAAGGTTCACAATAGTGTAAAACTAAAATGGGATATACAGGGCAAGGATTCGAGTTACAGGAACAAGGGCTAAACCAACCACCCAAGAATGGAATCGTCGAGCGAAAACACTTGACAACCTCCTGGAAGCAGCATTTCTTTCCACCGGACCTTTCTCCATCAATTAGGAATCAGATGCCGTTACTAAACACATTCCTTATATTGTAGCCGTTTATTGAGTGTTTATTTTTTGGTTTCTAATCCGCATATATATCACCATTGCTCTTTATATTCTTGAATGTATATCTCTTAAATCTCAACATATACACGTGTGATTTAGTTTATGAAGATTTTTCAATGCCAAGGAACTCAATCAGAGATTAAAAAAGGCGTAAGGTTCACAATGGTGTAAAACTAAAATGGGATATACCGGGCTAGGATTCGAGTTACAGGAATAAGGGCCAAACCAACCACCCAAGAATGGAATCGTCGAGCGAAAACACTTGACAAACTTCTGGAAGCAGCGTTTCTTGCCACCAGACCTTTCTTCATCGATTAGGAATCTGATGCCGTCACTAAACACATTCCTTAAATTGTATCCATGTTTTGAGTGTTTATCTTTTGGTGTCTAATCCGCATATATATCTCCATTGCCCTTGATTTCTTGACTGTATATCTCTTAAGTGTCAACATATACACGTGTGATTTAGTTTACGAAGATTTTTCAATCCAGAGAAACTCGCTCAGAGAGTAAAAAAGGCGTAAGATTTACAATGGTGTAAAACTAAAATGGTATATACCGGGCTAGGATTCAAGTTACAGGAACAAGGGCCAAACCAAACGCCCAAGAATGGAATCGTCGAGCGAAAACACTTGACAAACTCCTGGAAGCAGCTTTTCTTGCCACCAGACATTTCTCCATCAATTAGGAATTTGGTGCCGTCACTAAACACATTCCTTCAATTGTAGCCATTTTTTAGTGTTTATTTTTTTGGTGTCTAATCCGCATATATATGACCATTGCTCTTGATTTTCTTGACTGCCTATCTCTTAAATGTCAACATATAAATGTGTGATTTAGTTTACGAAGATTTTTCAATGCCGAGAACCTCGATTAGAGAGTAAAAAAGGCATAAGGTTCACAATGGTGTAAAACTAAAATGGGATATATCGGCTAGAATTCGAGTTACAGGAAAAAGGACCAAACCAACCACCCAAGAATGGAATCGTCGAGCGAAAACACTTGACAACCTCTTGGAAGCAGCTTTTCTTGCCACCAGACCTTTCTCCATCAATTAGGAATCTGATGCCGTCACTAAACACATTCCTTAAATTGTAGCCATTTTTTAGTGTTTATTTTTTTGTGTCTAATCCGCATATATATCACCATTGCTCTTGATTTTCTTGACGGTATATCTCTTAAATGTCAACATATACACGTATGATTTAGTTTACGAAGATTTTTCAATGCCGATTACCTCGATCAGAGAGTTAAAAAGGCGTAAGGTTCACAATGGAATCGTCGAGCGAAATCACTTGACAACCTCCTGGAAGCAGTTTTTCTTGCCACCAGACCTTTCTCCATCAATAAGGAATCTGATGCCGTCACTAAACACATTTCTTAAAGGGTCAATTGCATATATCCCCCTATAAAACTCATCAATTGCGTATTTACCCAACTAAAAATCAAAATTGCATATATCCCCTCTCTTATTGAACAATATTGCAAATTTACCCGTTTTGGTTTATTTTAATAAAATATATAATATAAAATGACTATTTTGCCCTTATTTCACAAAATCTTTAAGATTTCCCATTTTTTTATCTAACCATTTTGAAAACAAGTTAGACGCCATCTATGAGCATTGAGTAGGTATTACAGGAATTTAAATAAATTCATTCATTCATATAAGAACTCAAAAGTTAATCATCTAAATTCAATAATCCACTGTATCTCAAATTGAAAGAATATAATAACAATAATCTTAGAAAATGAAGTTTGCATAACAATAGATGGAATCGTTCCATTTCTCCGACTAGGCAACATAGGCCAAAATTTCCAAAATATAAAATATCCATCTTCAACATTGATAATCATTCTTTTTCAAATACATGATTGGAGAACGAACACCTTTCACAGCAATTGTTTTCAAAACTAATTCATATTATATAATCTTGTTTCTTCTATTACAACCTATATTTCTCATCCATTCCAAACAACAGATAAGATATCAACACCATAACAAAACCCAAACCTGAAAAAAAGAGATATGGCGCACCTGGAATAGCTGACTGGTAAGGTGGTCGCAGGAATTGCATTTCACCTGGAATCGCCGACTGATGAAACTGGATTGCCGGAATCGTGTGTGTAGCATATCTTTGAACCTAGAAGATTAGCTCTGTTCCGTTGCTCATTTTTGATAGGGTCTTTTGAAATTCTAAGGGTATCATTATCATTAAATGGAATTTTAATAAGGGAGGGGGTATATGCTATTTTAATTTTAAATTGGGTAAATATGCAATTAAGGAGGTTTATAAGGGGATATATGCAATTATCTCTTCCTTAAATTCTAGCCATTTTTTGAGTGTTTATTTTTTGGTGTCTAATCCGCATATATATCACCATTACTCTTGATTTTCTTGTCTGTATATCTCTTAAATGTTAACATATACACGTGTGATTCAGTTTACGAAGATTTTTCAATGCCGAGAACCTCGATCAGAGAGTAAAAAAGGTGTATGGTTCACAATGGTGTAAAACTAAAATGGGATATACCGGGCTAGGATTCGAGTTACAGTAACAAGGGCCAAACCAACCACCCAAGAATGGAATCGTTGAGCGAAAACACTTGACAACCTCCTGGAACAGCTTTTCTTGCCAACAGACCTTTCTCCATCAATTAGGAATCTGATGTCGTCACTAAACACATTCCATAAATTGTAGCCATTTTTTGAGTGTTTATTTTTTGGTGTCTAATCCACATATATATCACCATTGCTCTTGATTTCTTGACTTTATATCTCTTAAGTGTCAACATATACACGTGTGATTTAGTTTACGAAGATTTTTCAACGCTGAGAAACTCGATCAGAGAGTAAAAAACGCGTAAGGTTCACAATGGTGTAAAACTAAAATGGGATATACCGGGCTAGGATTCGAGTTACAAGAACAAGGGCCAAACCAACCGCCCATGAATGGACTCATCGAGCGAAAACACTTGACAACCTCCTGGAAGCAACTTTTCTTGCCACCAGACCTTTCTCCATCAATTAGGAATCTGACGCCGTCACTAAACACAATCCTTAAATTGTAGCCATTTTTTGAGTGTTTTTTTGTGTCTAATCCGCATATATATCACCATCGCTCTTGATTTTCTTTACTATATATCTCTTAAGTGTCAACATATACACGTGTAATTTAGTTTACGAAGATTTTTCAATGCCTAGAAACTCGATCAGAGAGTAAAAAAGGTGGAAGGTTCACAATTGAGTAAAACAAAAATGGAATATACCGGGCTAGGATTCGAGTTACAGAAACAAGGGCCAAACCAACCACCCAAGAATGGAATCGTCGAGCGAAAAAATTTGACAACCAACTGGAAGCAGCTTTTCTTGCCACCAGACCTTTGTCCATCAATTAGGAATCGGATGCCGTCACGAAACAAATTCCTTAAATTGTAGCCATTTTTTCAGTGTTTATTTTTTGGTGTCTAATCTGCATATATATCACCATTGCTCTTGATTTTCTTGTCTGTATATCTCTTAAATGTCAACAAATACACGTGTGATTTAGTTTATGAAGATTTTTCAATGCAGAGAACCTTGATCTGAGAGTAAAAAAGGCGTATGGTTCACAATGGTGTAAAACTAAAATGGGATATACCGGGCTAGTATTTGAGTTACAGGAACAAGGGCCAAACCAACCACCCAAGAATGAAATTGTCTAGCGAAAACACTTGACAACCTCCTGGAAGCAGCTTTTCTTGCCACCAGACCTTTCTCCATCAAATAGGAATCTGATGCCGTTACTAAACACATCCCTTAAATTGTAGCCATTTTTTGAGTGTTTATTTTTTGGTGTCTAATCCGCATATATATCACCATTGCTCTTGATTTCTTGATTGTATATCTCTTAAGTGTCAACATATACACATGTGATTTAGTTTACGAAGATTTTTCAAAGCTGAGAAACTCGATCAGAGAGTAAAAAACGCGTAAGGTTCAAAATGGTGTAAAACTAAAATGGGATATACCGGGCTAAGATTCGAGTTACAGGAACAAGGGCCAAACCAACCACCCGAGAATGGAATCGTCGAGCGAAAACACTTGACAACCTCCTGGAAGCAGCTTTTCTTGCCACCAGACCGTTCTCCATCAATTAGTAATCTGATGCCGTCACTAAACACATTCCTTATTTTTTGGTGTCTAATCCGCATATATATCACCATTGCTCTTGATTTTCTTGACTGTATATCTCTTAAGTGTCAACATATACACGTGTAATTTAGTTTACGAAGATTTTTCAATGCCGAGAACCTCGATCAGAGAGTAAAAAAGACGTAAGGTTCACAATGGGGTAAAACTAAAATGGGATATATCGGGCTAGGATTCGAGTTACAGGAAAAAGGGCTAAACCAACCACCTAAGAATAGAATCGTCGAGCGAAAACACTTGACAACCTCCTGGAAGCAGTTTTTCTTGCCACCAGAACTTTCTCCATCAATAAAGAATCTGATGCACTCACTAAATACATTCCTTAAATTGTAGCCATTTTTGAGTGTTTATTTTTAGTGTCTAATCCGCATATATATCACCATTGCTCATGATTTTCTTGACGTTATATCTCTTAAGTGTCAACATATACACGTGTGATTTAGTTTACGAAGATTTTTCAATGCCGAGAAACTCGCTCAGAGAATAAAAAACGGCGTAAGATTCACAATGGTGTAAAACTAAAATGGGATATACCGGGCTAGGATTCAAGTTACAGGAACAAGGGCCAAACCAACCACCCAAGAATGGAATTATTGAGCGAAAACACTTGACAACCTCCTAGAAGCAGCTTTTCTTGCCAACAGACATTTCTCCATCAATTAGGAATCTGAAGCCGTCACTAAACACATTCCTTATATTGTAGCCGTTTTTTGAGTGTTTATTTTTTGGTGTCTAATCCGCATATATATCACCATTGCTCTTGATATTCTTGATTGTATATCTCTAGAATGTCAACATATACATGTGTGATTTAGTTTGCGAAGATTTTTCAATGCCAAAAACCTCGATCAGAGAGTAAAAAAGGCGTAAGATTCACAATGGTGTAAAACAAAAATGGGATATATCGGGCTAGGATTCGAGTTATAGGAAAAAGGGCCAAACCAACCACCCAAGAATGGAATCGTCGAGCGAAAACACTTGACAACCTCCTGGAAGTAGTTTTTCTTGCCACCAGACCTTTCTCCATCAATAAGGAACTTATGCCGTCACTAAACACATTCCTTAAATTGTAGCCATTTTTTGAGTGTTTGTTTTTTGGTGTCTAATCCGCATATATATACATATATATATATATACATATATATATACATATATATATACATATATATATATCACCATTGCTCATGATTTTCTTGACGTTATATCTCTTAAGTGTCAACATATACACGTGTGATTTAGTTTACGAACATTTTTCAATGCCGAGAACCTTGATCAGAGAGTAAAAAAGGCTTAAGTTTCACGATGGTGTAAAACTAAAATGGGGTATACTTGGCAAGGATTCGAGTTACAGGAACAAGGGCCAGACCAACCACCCAAGAGTGGAATCGTCGAGCGAAAACACTTGACAACCTTTTGGAAGCAGCTTTCTTGCCACCGGACCTTTCTCCATCAATTAGTAATCTAATGCCATCACTAAACACATTCCTTAAATTGTATCCATGTTTTGAGTGTTTATTTTTTGGTGTCTAATCCGCATATATATCACCATTGCTCTTGATATTCTTGACTGTATATCTCTTAAATGTCAACATATACACGTGTGATTTAGTTTACGAAGATTTTTCAATGCCAAGAAACTCGATCAGAGAGTAAAAAAGGCGTAAGGTTCACAATGGTGTAAAACTAAAATGGGATATACCGGGCTAGAATTCGAGTTACAAGAACAAGGGCCAAACCAACCACCCAAGAATGGAATCGTCGAGCGAAAACACTTGACAACCTCCTGGAACAGCTTTTCTTGCCAACAGACCTTTCTCCATCAATTAGGAATCTGATGTCGTCACTAAACACATTCCTTAAATTGTAGCCATTTTTTGAGTGTTTATTTTTTGGTGTCTAATCCACATATATATCTCCATTGCACTTGATTTCTTGACTGTATATCTCTTAAGTGTCAACATATACACGTGTGATTTAGTTTACGAAGATTTTTCAACGCTGAGAAACTCGATAAGAGAGTAAAAAACGCGTAAGGTTCACAATGGTGTAAAACTAAAATGGGATATACCGGGCTAGGATTCGAGTTACAAGAACAAGGGCCAAACCAACCCCCCATGAATGGAATCGTCGAGCGAAAACACTTGACAACCTCCTGGAAGCAACTTTTCTTGCCACCAGACCTTTCTCCATCAATTAGGAATCTGACGCCGTCACTAAACACAATCCTTAAATTGTAGCCATTTTTTGAGTGTTTTTTTTGTGTCTAATCCGCATATATATCACCATCGCTCTTGATTTTCTTTACTATATATCTCTTAAGTGTCAACATATACACGTGTAATTTAGTCTACGAAGATTTTTCAATGCCTAGAAACTCGATCAGAGAGTAAAAAAGGTGGAAGGTTCACAATTGAGTAAAAAAAATGGAATATACCGGGCTAGGATTCGAGTTACAGAAACAAGGGCCAAACCAACCACCCAAGAATGGAATCGTCGAGCGAAAACATTTGACAACCACCTGGAAGCAGCTTTTCTTGCCACCAGACCTTTGTCCATCAATTAGGAATCGGATGCCGTCACTAAACAAATTCCTTAAATTGTAGCCATTTTTTCAGTGTTTATTTTTTGTTGTCTAATCCGCATATATATCACCATTGCTCTTGATTTTCTTGTCTGTATATCTCTTAAATGTCAATAAATACACGTGGGATTTAGTTTACGAAGATTTTTCAATGCAGAGAACCTTGATCTGAGAGTAAAAAAGGCGTATGGTTCACAATGGTGTAAAACTAAAATGGGATATAGCGGGCTAGTATTTGAGTTACAGGAACAAGGGCCAAACCAACCACCCAAGAATGAAATTGTCTAGCGAAAACACTTGACAACCTCCTGGAAGCAGCTTTTCTTGCCACCAGACCTTTCTCCATCAAATAGGAATCTGATGCCGTCACTAAACACATTCCTTAAATTGTAGCCATTTTTTGAGTGTTTATTTTTTGGTGTCTAATCCGCATATATATCACCATTGCTCTTGATTTCTTGATTGTATATCTCTTAAGTGTCAACATATACACATGTGATTTAGTTTACGAAGATTTTTCAAAGCTGAGAAACTCGATCAGAGAGTAAAAAACGCGTAAGGTTCAAAATGGTGTAAAACTAAAACGGGATATACCGGGCTAAGATTCGAGTTACAGGAACAAGGGCCAAACCAACCACCCAAGAATGGAATCGTCGAGCGAAAACACTTGACAACCTCCGGGAAGCAGCTTTTCTTTCCACCAGACCGTTCTCCATCAATTAGTAATCTGATGCCGTCACTAAACACATTCCTTAAATTGTAGCCATTTGAGTGTTTATTTTTTGGTGTCTAATCCGCATATATATCACCATTGCTCTTGATTTTCTTGACTGTATATCTCTTAAGTGTCAACATATACACGTGTAATTTAGTTTACGAAGATTTTTCAATGCCGAGAACCTCGATCAGAGAGTAAAAAAGACGTAAGGTTCACAATGGGGTAAAACTAAAATGGGATATATCGGGCTAGGATTCGAGTTACAGGAAAAAGGGCTAAACCAACCACCTAAGAATGGAATCATCGAGCGAAAACACTTGACAACCTCCTGGAAGCAGTTTTTCTTGCCACCAGAACTTTCTCCATCAATAAAGAATCTGATGCTGTCACTAAATACATTCCTTAAATTGTAGCCATTTTTGAGTGTTTATTTTTAGTGTCTAATCCGCATATATATCACCATTGCTCATGATTTTCTTGACGTTATATCTCTTAAGTGTCAACATATACACGTGTGATTTAGTTTACGATGATTTTTCAATGCCGAGAAACTCGCTCAGAGAATAAAAAAAGGCGTAAGATTCGCAATGGTGTAAAACTAAAATGGGATATACCGGGCTAGGATTCGAGTTACAGGAACAAGGGCCAAACCAACCACCCAAGAATGGAATCGTCGAGCGAAAACACTTGACAACCATCTGGAAGCAGCTTTTCTTGCCACCAGACCTTTCTCCATCAATTAGGAATCTAATGCCGTCACTAAACACATTCCTTAAATTGTATCCATGTTTTGAGTGTTTATTTTTTGGTGTCTAATCCGCATATATATCTCCATTTCCCTTGATTTCTTGACTGTATATCTCTTAAGTGTCAAGATATACACGTGTGATTTAGTTTATGAAGATTTTTCAATGCCGAGAAACTCGCTCAGAGAGTAAAAAAGGCGTAAGATTCACAATGGTGTAAAACTAAAATGGGATATACCGGGCTAGGATTCAAGTTACAGGAACAAGGGCCAAACCAACCACCCAAGAATGGAATCGTCGAGCGAAAACACTTGATAACCTCCTGGAAGCATCTTTTCTTGCCACCAGACCTTTCTCCATCAATTAGGAATCTGGTGCCGTCACTAAACACATTCCTTAAATGGTAGCCATTTTTCAGTGTTTATTTTTTGGTGTCTAATCCGCATATATATCACCATTGCTCTTGATTTTCTTGACAGAATATCTCTTAAATGTCAACATATATACGTGTGATTTACTTTACGAAGATTTTTCAATGCCGAGAACCTCGATCAGAAAGTAAAAAGGCGTAAGATTCACAATGGTGTAAAACAAAAATGGGATATATCGGGCTAGGATTCGAGTTATAGGAAAAAGGGCCAAACCAACCACCCAAGAATGGAATCGTCGAGCGAAAACACTTGACAACCTCCTAGAAGTAGTTTTTCTTGCCACCAGACCTTTCTCCATCAATAAGGAACTTATGCCGTCACTAAACACATTCCTTAAATTGTAGCCATTTTTTGAGTGTTTGTTTTTTGGTGTCTAATCCGCATATATATACATATATATATATATATCACCATTGCTCATGATTTTCTTGACGTTATATATCTTAAGTGTCAACATATACACGTGTGATTTAGTTTACGAATATTTTTCAATGCCGAGAACCTTGATCAGAGAGTAAAAAAGGCTTAAGTTTTACGATGGTGTAAAACTAAAATGGGGTATACTTGGCAAGGATTCGAGTTACAGGAACAAGGGCCAAACCAACCACCCAAGAATGGAATCGTCGAGCGAAAACACTTGACAACCTTTTGGAAGCAGCTTTCTTGCCACCGGACCTTTCTCCATCAATTAGGAATCTAATGCCGTCACTAAACACATTCCTTAAATTGTATCCATGTTTTGAGTGTTTATTTTTTGGTGTCTAATCCGCATATATATCACCATTGCTCTTGATATTCTTGACTGTATATCTCTTAAATGTCAACATATACACGTGTGATTTAGTTTACGAAGATTTTTCAATGCCAAGAAACTCAATCAGAGAGTAAAAAAGGCGTAAGGTTCACAATGGTGTAAAACTAAAATGGGATATACCGGGCTAGAATTCGAGTTACAAGAACAAGGGCCAAACCAACCACCCAAGAATGGAATCGTCGAGCGAAAACACTTGACAACCTTCTGGAAGCAGCTATTCTTGCCACCAGACCTTTCTCCATCAATTAGAAATCTGATGCCGTCACTAAACACATTCCTTAAATTGTATCCATGTTTTGAGTGTTTATTTTTTAGCGTCTAAACCGCATATATATCTCCATTGCACTTGATTTCTTGACTGTATATCTCTTAAGTGTCGAAATATACACGTGTGATTTAGTTTACGAAGATTTTTCAATGCCGAGAAACTCGCTCAGAGAGTAAAAAAGGCGTAAGATTCACAACGGTGTAAAACTAAAATGAGATATACCGGGCTAGGATTCAAGTTACAGGAACAAGGGCCAAACCAACCACCCAAGAATGGAATCGTCGAGCGAAAACACTTGACAACCTCCTGAAAGCAGCTTTTCTTGCCACCAGACCTTTCTTCATCAATTAGGAATCTGGTGCCGTCACTAAACACATTACTAAAATTGTAGCCATTTTTGAGTGTTTATTTTTTGGTGTCTAATCCGCATATATATCACCATTGCTCATGATTTTCTTGACTGCATATCTCTTAAATGTCAACATATACACGTGTGATTTAGGTTACGAAGATTTTTCAATGCTGAGAACCTCGATTAAAGAGTAAAAAAGGCGTAAGGTTCACAATGGTGTAAAACTAAAATGGGATATATCGGGCTAGGATTCGAGTTACAAGAAAAAGGGCCAAACCAACCCCCAAGAAAGGAATCGTCGAGCGAAAATACTTGACAACCTCCTGGAAGTAGTTTTTCTTGTCACCAGACCTTTCTCCATCAATAAGGAATCTGATGCCGTCACTAAACACATTCCTTAAATTGTAGCCATTTTTTGAGTGTTTATTTTTTGGTGTCTAATCCGCATATATATCACCATTGCTCATGATTTTCTTGAAGGTATATCTCTTAAGTGTCAACATATACACGTGTGATTTAGTTTACGAAAATTATTCAATGCCGAGAACCTCGATCAGAGAGTAAAAAAGGAGTAACGTTCACAATGGTGTAAAACTAAAATGGGATATATCGGGCAAGGATTCGAGTTACAGGAACATGGGCCAAACCAACCACCCAATAATGGAATCGTCGAGCGAAAACACTTGACAACCTCCTGGAAGCAGCTTTCTTGCCACCGGACCTTTCTCCATCAATTAGGATTCTGATGCCGTCACTAAATACATTCATTATATTGTAGCCATTTTTTGAGTGTTTATTTTTTGGTGTTTAATCCGCATATATATCACCATTGCTCTTGATATTCTTGACTGTATATCTCTTAAATGTCAACATATACACGTGTGATTTAGTTTACAAAGATTTTTCAATGCCGAGAACCTCGATCAGAGAGAAAAAAAGGCGTAAGGTTCACAATGGTGTAAAACTAAAATGGGATATAACAGGCTAGAATTCGAGTTACCGGAATAAGGGCCAAACCAACCACCCAAGAATGGAATCGTCGAGCGAAAACACCTGACAACCTCCTGGAAGGAGCTTTTCTTGCCACCAGACATTTCTACATCAATTAGGAATCTGATGCCATCACTAAACACATTCCTTAAATTGTATCTATTTTTTGAGTGTTTATTTTTTGGTGTCTAATCCGCATATATATCACCATTGCTTTTGATTTTCTTGACTGTATATCTCTTAAATGTCAACATATACACGTGTGATTTAGTTTACGAAAATTTTTCAATGCCGAGAACCGCGATCAAAGAGTAAAAAAACCGTAAGTTTCACAATGGTGTAAAATTAAATGGGATATATCGGGCTAGGATTTGAGTTATAGGAACAAGGGCCTAACCAACCACCCAAGAGTGGAATCGTCGAGCGAAAACACTTGAAAATCTCCTGGAAGCAGTTTTTCTTGCCACCAGACCCTTTTTCCATCAATTAGAAATCTGATGCCGTCACTAAACACATACCTTAAATGGTAGCCATTTTTTGAATGTTTATTTTTTACTGTCTAATCCGCATATATATCACCATTGCTCTTGATTTTCTTGACTGTTTATCACTTAAATGTCAACATATACACGTGTGATTTAGTTTTCGAAGATTTTTCAATGCCGAGAACCTCGATTAGAGAGTAAAAAAGGCGTAAGGTTCACAATGGTGTAAAACTAAAATGGGATATACCGGGCTAGGATTCGAGTTACAGGAACAAAGGCCAAACCAACCACCCAAGAATGGAATCGTCGAGCGAAAACACTTGACAACCTCCTGGAAACAGCTTTTCTTGCCACCAGACCTTTCTCTATCAATTAAGAATCTGATGTCGTCACTAAACATAGTCCTTAAATTGTAGCCATTTTTTGAGTGTTTATTTTTTGGTGTCTATTCCGCATATATATCATCATTGCTCTTGATTTTCTTGACCGTATATCTCTTAAAGATACCTACAAAAAATAATTGATAGTTAGACAAATGATTTGCATAACCGACCACAATAGTTCAAGTTAAAGTTACAATACAAATTTGGAGACGTGGAGTACATGCTCGTATAAAACTTGACTGAATTCAACTTTAATCAAACAATTATAATAGATCCATTAATCCTTGATATATAAATATTTATAAAATCAAAGTTTAATAACCATATCTTGTACATTACAGACGTTCAAATCTGATTTAACTTCAATCAAACAGTTATAACAGATCAATTAATCCTATTTAGATGACTCAGCATTTACTAATCTTATATATTTTTAGTAAATAAAAAAACTAAAACATATACAAAATTGACAACTGCAAGTCACTTAACACATCAAATATGAATTAATTCAAATAAACAACAGACTATGTCTACAATAAGGATACTTGCGACCACACCATGCCCCCTTCCACCTCCTGGTATAAAACCACGACCTCTGCCGACATCAGCTGTACTACGTGCCATGATACTACAGAAAATAAAGCTAATTATGCTTTGCATCAGCTACATCAAGTCATAGTAACCAATTCCAACTTTAATACAACACATAGCAGAAGTACACTTCAAATCCATAATCAAATTAACAATAATAACCTTCAAATACCTCTGATCCGTGAAACGACGTGAAATCGAGAACAACTTCGACGGACCAGCAAAAGTGTGACGGAAATTGGTTAGAGGAACGATTAAGGAGTCGCCGATCTAGGAACAATTGGTGAATCTTCGGTGATGTGGAGAAACGATTGGGGAATCGCACATTCGCCTATCTAGGGTTTTGCCATCGTGAATTGACGGCGTCTTGTCTTATACTTTATATGGTGAGGATATAAACGGGAAAAAATGAAATGCATTAATAGGGCATCTAGGAAAATAATAAAAGTTAATCTTTACAAGGAACAAAGTAATTAATAGTTGTTTCGAAGTCGGTATAAATATATGGAATAATCAAGCTCAAGTATTTTGACCCTAATTAATTAAATAAAGGGCAAAAGAATGTCAAAAGAGATGAAAGGGGGAATCGTGTGGCGGCTGCTGATTGGGTGGGAGTGTGTTGACGTGTACGCATGGGAACCTGCTGGGGATTTTGGCGCGACAAAATGTCCGCTTGTGCCATGTCGTCACTAGGATGTGCCGTGCTACCCTCTGTTGTTTTGTAGTCATGGTGCCAAGTCATATCTTTGACAATTTTTTGTGGATATAAATAACCTTTTAAGTCTAGGAACAAGTGGCATGTACCACATCACCAAATTAGGTACCTTATTCAAGACACTTTTGTAACGAGATTCCTTACAATATTTACAATGTATCAATTTCTTGTCTTGCTTATAGAATATCTTGCAATGGTTTTTGAAAACATCAATTCTCTCGTAAGGAAGACTCAACGGTTCTAAACTCTTCTTCATATCATAAAAGTTTTTAGAAGTTTATTATTTTCAGGCAACAATGCATTAATCATGGAAATGTTAAAGTTCTAAGCTGCAGTTGACACATTGAAAAGTGATTTCCATGTCAAAAAACTCGTAGCCACATGTAACTTTGAAAAACTTGTAGCCTTTTCACTCTCCCACAAAGGTTCATCAGTAGCTTCTAACATGTCATAGAATCTTTTTTCTTCTGGATTAGGTACACGTCCTTCCAATGTACTTTAAGTATAATCGCATGAACAAAAGTTATCTAACACCATATGTTTGCAACCATCATCATCATCAACCTCCATTGTAGTAGAAGATTGTCCAACATCGTGGTTGGACTTTTCACCATGTTTACTCCACATTTCATAACGAAGCATGAAACCATCCTTAAACAAGTGTTTTTGTACAGTGGCTCTGTCTCTATAACTTATATTTTGGCATTTATAACAAGGACATTTTATGACACGTGTTGTCTCACCATGCATATTCACCCTCGTATCAACCACTTATTCTTTAGAAAAATGCGAATTCCAAAAATAATTCGACATCCACCCTCGATTAGTATACCACGCCATTACTATTCGAATTAATCCTATCATATTATAAAGCACGATTAATGACAGAATTTGAAAAGGGTAAAAGGGTCATTTTTAAAAATGTAACACTAGGTGTTTTAGTACTTAAAAAAATTCAAACATTAACATATTAGTTCAAAAACATTAAAAATCAAATAGTTCTACTAAAGCAATAACTTATAAATTATAAATAACTAAACTTCATATTTCTAATAAGCTATATTAGTTCAGATTTGAAAAGCACAAACCAGTCACATACATGATTCATTTTACACTGAGAGTTGTCAGATGAGAAATCAATTCAAATTTAAGAATTTAGAGTGTAATGTAACCTGAATTGATGGTTGATGTGTCGTTGACTAACTGGAGAAAGACGCATCACCGATTCGCCGGATAAAGAAGCTGTCGGAGAGGGTGAACGACTGATGTTGGTAATTAGATGTGAAACATACGACCAAACTAGGATTTAGGGCTTTAAGGGAAATGGGCTCAAATTTAAATTTGGGCCAGTTTCTTAATTTTTTTTGGGCTAACAAGAAACGACTAGCCTCACTTATTGGTTTTATACTATTAAATGATTTTTATCTACTAATTTATTGGTTTTTAGTTAACTAGTAAATAATTTTTTTCCGTACAGAAAGTTGTTCATAAATAAAGTTAAATAATTTATTGCAAACAATGTAAAACATGGTTTCTCTTGTACCAAATAAATAAAGTTATGATATCGTTTGATGTTTTGTTATGATTATATGACTTTACCATAATCTGAAGGTTTAATTTGTTAAATAATTTGTTGATAAATTGTTAAAAAATACATAGAGTAATTATATTTTTTCTATCAATAACCGTAAAGCCAAACATTCCAACAGTTTTTTTAATGTTTTGTATACAATTATGTATATTTAGAATTCTCGTATTTGCGACTACTTCGGACGGTCTTAACTTTTTCTTTTTTTTATTTATCTCGTATTTAGTGGTCGCAACTTTAGTTTTTTTCATTTCTTGTATTTGCGACCGTTTTCCGACACTATTCAACTAATTTGCAACTGCAAATATGCGATCATAAAATTTGCGACCGTTTTGTGACCGAATCTAGGTTGGTCTGTAGTTGTGCGATTGTTTTGAATTTGGTCACAAACCGGTTGCTAATTTTGCGACCATCTTATGTTGGTCGCAAATTTTGGTCGCAATTGCTTAGTTTTCTTGTAGAGATGAACCCTAAACACTAACCTTGAATATAGTCGAACAAGACATACTTAAGTTTATAATTGACCAGCCATATATATTGCTGATGAACAATCACGTGAATTTGGTGTACACCCTATGACGTATTATATTAGTTTTCAACTTTATGAATTGACACCATCACCCTAAAATTTTCACATGGCTAACAACTTTTCAAACTTCTACAAAACAATTAAGGCTGACATGGCTAACAACTATTGCTAACAAATTACTCCACTTCGTGCTTCTGACCCGTTATGTAGAACCATTCCTTTTGTTTGAATTAATCTCAAAAGGGTGTACAAAATGCTGACGTATTATAAAGAGTAAATTACAATAATCGTCTTTATGTATCTCACTTATT
This sequence comes from Helianthus tuberosus, assembly GCA_030545235.1. Lineage (NCBI taxonomy): Eukaryota > Viridiplantae > Streptophyta > Magnoliopsida > Asterales > Asteraceae > Helianthus > Helianthus tuberosus. The sequence continues at coordinate 66,679,850 of CM060441.1, forward strand.
GCAATCTGTATCCTTAATTTTCAATAATTACAGAAAACGTACTCGATGTTTGCAAACCCTTGCAAGTTATGTCATTTAAGACTAACTTAGTTATTTTTTTGTGGTTAAATCTAACCAAATGGACCCCACATGAGGGTATTTTGGTCATTTTACTCTCATGTGGGGTCAATTTGTTCAGATTTAACCACAAAAATACTGTCATATGGGGTCTATTTGGTCAAATTTAACCACAAAAATTAAATGAGTAAGGGCTAAAGGACATAATTTGCAAGGGTTTGCAAACATCGAGTACGTTTTCTGTAATTATTAAAGACAAAAGACACAATTTGCAATAAGTGACATGCATAAAGGATGATTTTTGTAATTTACTCTATTATAAAAGAAAAAAAGTTGTGATTGTGATGTAGGGGCTATTTGGCAACATCTGAATGGTTAAGTGCTGAACCAGTAAGAGGATTGAACCATTAAGTGCTGAACCAGTAGGAAGTCTGAACCATTAAGAGCCTGTATGATGCTTAACCGTTCAGAGGCAAATGTCTGACCAATTCAGATTAGAGGTCTTAACCATTCAGACTCTGTATAAATATTAATTATTCAGAGGCAAATGTCTGAACCATTCAGACATGTGCTCGTGAAACAAACAGTCTGAACCATTAAGTGCTGAACTAGTAAGAGGTCTAAACCATTAAGAGTCTTATTAAGTTAAGAGGTAAACAAACAACCCCATACACATTGAAAAAAATTAACCGCACTTTTCACTATGGCCCAAAAACATTTAGTTTAAGATAAACAAATAATTTGTGTCCTTAATTAGAATGCAATATTGAAATCTAAAACATATATTTTCGATTGTGTATGGTTAATAATGACCTTAAACTATTGTTAGAATATATTCTCCTCTAGATTTTCGCTTGTGTTTTATCCACAAACTTTTTAGCTCATACGTTATAAAGGGTATTGTATGATGATATTGTAAACAGCTAAATGATTCAATGGATTCTTTGTTCAAAACGTATGTCACCCTCCTCATCCTCCTCCCTCGATTCTTTGTGTTTTCTGCGGGCCGGAATATAGATCCTAATCTTACCAATCATATTGGTGGAGTCGATTACACAAAACCGGAGATTACGACAAATTCTAAAGGACATTGGGTTATCGATCATAAGAATGTGGGTGTGGGTGCGATGCAACTCCAATTGATGCCGAACGATAGGGTGGTCTGGTTTGATGCAACAACACTTGGACCTTCTGCCTTAAAATTGAGTCCCAAGGGAAACTGTCCGGTTAATATAGATGTAAACGACCAGCCAGATTGTTTCGCTCATGCGGTTTCTTACGACTGGATAAACAGAAAAGTTAAACCCATTGTGGTATGTTTCTGATGAACCATTGCCTAAATATGAAGATAGCTAATATTTATTGTTGGAAAATCAATTTATTTACTGGGGGTTTAACATAATTTGAAACGAAATTACATTCCTTTGAAACATGTAAGGCATGTAGTTATCTCAAAACTTAAAATATCAAATAATGACCTAATCGAAAAATAATATATTTCACAATCATTGATCGATATGCCTGTTTTTATTCCGGTGTTTTCGGAATTGGACGGGACCAGCCGGTCCACACTGATTGGACAGGGAAGCAGACCAGTGGTCTATTGTTGAGCCGCTTTCATTTAAACAGGCTGGCTATCAGTTGGACCGGATTTCCGACATTTAATTTCTTTCCAATATCATTTATTGATTTGTTACAAATTTCTTCTGGACCATCATAAATATAAATGTTAACGTCACCTTGTGTTTCTGGCAGTTGTCAGGTGAACCATGGTGCTCATCAGGAAACTTGTGGCCTAATGGTAACCTTATGGCTACCGGAGGTACCTTCACTGGTGTCAAAACCGTTAGAATGCTGCCTAAAGATAATCTGAATGCCAACTTTATTGACAGAAAAGGTGCTCTTGGTGACAACAGATGGTATGTAAAAAAAAGCTACCAATTGTGCATACGTTATAAAGCCACTATATAGCTAAATACATTGTATTATCGTATGATCACTAAAATATAACCGATCACAGGTATGCAACTAATCAGGTTTTGGAAGATGGGAGAGCAATAGTGGTAGGCGGTCGGGACGCCTTCAGCGTCGAGGTGGTGCCACCATCACTAGACTTCAAACCCATGAGATTCGACTTGCCTTTCCTCAAAGAAACATGTACCCCTCCTAAGGGACTTTACCGATTCATCGAAAACAATCTCTACCCGTTTGTTTACCTACTTCCTGATGGAAATGTATTCATTTTCGCCAACGATCGCTCCATCCACTTAAACCCTTTAACAGGAAAGATTATATTAGAATATCCTAGGTTACCAGGGGGATCGCGAAACTACCCGGCCTCCGGTGTGTCTGCTATTCTTCCCCTCAAAATGTCCGAAGACAATTCGCATCCCCTTAACGTTGAAGTCGTTGTTTGTGGTGGTAACACACCGGACGCATTTGAAATGGTTGATGCAAAGCCTGCCCAGCAAAAGGTTTTTGTTCCAGCTTTAAGAGATTGTCATAGAATCCATCCAATGCTGATGAATGCTGCAAAATGGGAACCTGAAGAAGATATGCCAACACCAAGAGTGATGGGTGATATGTTACACCTTCCAACAGGAGATCTCATCATCCTAAATGGCGCTAAAAAGGGTGTTGCTGCCTGGGAGAATGCTATAGATCCTAACTTTACCCCACTCATATATTCTCCTTTTAAGCCTATGGGTCAAAGGTTTAAAGAAATGCATCCTACAACTATTGCTAGGATGTACCATTCCAGTGCAGCATTGCTACCTGACACAAAGATCTTGGTCGTTGGCAGCAACCCTCACCAGTTCTACACTTTCAATGTCCCGTACCCGACAGAGTTGCGAGCCGAGAAATTCCACCCTCCGTACTTGGACAAAGCACTCAACAAAGACAGGCTTGAAATCAATGCCGGTTGTACTGATAAGGTGTTGAAGTATGGAGCACCTTTTAAGGTAACAGTCACATTCAAATCTAAAATACAGTTGAAGCTCGGTGAGGCTAAGGTAACCATACTTTACCCACCATTTACAACTCATGGTTTCTCCCAAAATCAAAGACTTATTGTTCCTCCGATTAAGAAGATTGAAAATAATGTTATCACCGCACTCGCACCACCATCAGGAAAGATTGCGCCACCTGGTTACTATGTGTTGTTTGTGAATCGCCTTGGGGTTCCTGGACAGGGTGTTTGGGTCCATATTGACTAGTAAAGGTCTTTGTGTTGTTGCAAGCATATAAAGTTTTTGAGCTTTTCCTATGTATCTTATTCGAAATGTAGTTTACAGTGATGAATCAAGGGACACACTTGGCTTTCATGACCTTGTTAAGGGGAAATGTATAACTAGTTTCGGTCGTAATGCTAGTTGTAAAATAGTATGTAAAGTTTACTTACATAATTACATTTATAAAAATACTGAACACAAATTACTTGCTCTTAATTTGCACATTTTATTTTGTTGGTGTCATTTTTTTTGGGTGTCATACTAATTTTTACCTAAAGCTTCAACAGATTTAATTAAAAAAAAACTTAATATCAGGAATAATCGATATAATATGAAATACGGAAACCAATGCTGACCACATGATTTTGTCTGACCGAGTTTAAAAGAAAGTTGAATTGTCTTATTGTAATTTTTATACATTAATGTTTTTTATATATTTAGATTGTATACACTACAAGAAAGCATAGTTTTAGCGGCGATGTAAATCGCCAAGCCTTGAAAATCGTTGCTATAGGCATTAGCGGCGACATGTCGCTGGTAAAGAGGTCATCGCTAATAGTTAGCCGTTAATGAATAAAATGTCGTCGCTAATACGTATATCGCCGCTATTGGTTATGCCGGTGAGTTTGCCTGAACGTTCATCGGAGATGGATTTCCAGATTATACGACTTGCCAGAACTATTAAATTTCTTATGAACTGATGAATAACTTAAACAAAGTTGCACAAAGTTGCCATTTTCAACATATACATTCAACTCATACATCTCAAAACTTAAACAAAGTTGCTTATAAATACCTACTATTAGCGTCATCGCTAATAGTTGATCCCTGTGAAGCTGAAAAAGTTTTGATCTTGGCCATTTATGAGTAGATGATCCAATGGCTTGTGTTGTTTCCTGACTCAAACAAACACAATCTTCATTTATACCCATCTTCTTCAACACACTCTAAATTTCAACCACACACCAACAACCTCAGCCACCACCACTGGACCACCACCATCGTGAAGATGCCACGACCACCGTGACGCTACCGCCACCGGAACGCCACTGCCGTGAAGCTTCACGACCACCACTTGACCGCCATCGTCAAGCTCCACCACCACCATTGGACCACCACCATCAAGCTCCGTCACTTCACCCCCACTGTCAAGCTACAACACCACCACCACCACCACCGTCAAGCTCCGTCTCCCAGCAAATGTTTACATTTTATGTCTTGTAAATCATGTAAATCATGTAGAATCATGTTACGTAAATCTGATTTTAATGAGAAAAAAGTAGTGTTTTGCTTCACTTTCAAGTTCAAACATGTTTACTAACATAGTAATGGTGTTTTGTTGGTTTTAATGAGAAAAAAACGTAGTGTTTTGCCATCTCCGGTGAAGTTTCAGGTGAAGCTCCGGCCAAAGCATTAGGGGCGACACAATAGCGGCGATTACCAAGCATTAGCGGCCGAGTATTAGCAGTGTTATCAGTAGCGGCGACATATCTCCGCTAAAATTATTAGCAGCGACAAAAGGGTCTTTAGCGGCGACATATGCCGCCCCCTATTGCTCCAATTTCTTGTAGTGTTATATGTAATGATGAACAACTAATATTTCTCAGACGATCCCACAAACACTATACATTTTCTACAAATATAATTAAATGGAAAGATTGGCTGGAACTTAAGCTTATCGCCAGTACGTTGGTGGTTGAAAGAGGCAAAGCTGGTGTTTGACGGTGGGCAATAACGGTGGTGGTTGATGGAGCTTGTGCTTGTCGCCATAGTTTTAGCTTCTCGCTGGTCTGGAGCTGCCATCTAAGAAGATGAGATGTTTGTTTGAGGATGATGAAGAAGGTGATTTTATATGAAGAATGTGTTCGTTTGAGGGAGACAAACCAGGATAGAACATACATCGTTGGATCATCTTCTTATCAAAGGCCAAGGTCAGGCCATTTTCAACAGCACATGGATCAACTATTAGCAACGACACTAATAGCAGTGACATGCAACGAAGTCGGAGCTATTGGCCGACGTCGCCATTATTAGCGTCGTCGCTAATAGTAGGTATCTCTTGTAGTGTATGTAAATCTCTAAGTGTGACAAAACGGAAAATAGCCTCTAAATTGAAGTGTAAATCATTGGGTGATTAGGAATCGACACTAGGCAAGAGCCATGACCCTCTTACACATGTATAAATAGGTTAAGGGTTTCAATCTTTGTAACATACAATATTTAAGTGTAATTGAAGTTCTATTTATTTAGTTTGTGATTTTATACACGATTCTGGGCTATAGTGGTATGAGAGCCATTGTAGCTCTTGAAGGAATTGTTTGGGTGGTAAAGGAATTGTTTTCTACAGCTTCCTGTTGATATTTCCTGATTATTTTTCTTGAATATCTATTAAAACATACAATGCACGCGTGTTAGTAAAATAACTCAAATTACATTAGCAATACATCACGAGACAGAACCCCAACGGACTTAGTCAGTCAGAGCCTTGACATGCATTGTTGGGTCTTAGATCAATCAGGTAGGGTAACGAATTAGTGATCGGGGGTTAAAATATTTACAAAGAGGCAGAGCTTTGTGTTTTAGGGGGTATTTTGCCTGATAATTTTGGAATTATAAAGAAAGAGAGAAAGAAGAGTTTGAACGAATTGAGAATGCAGACTGAAGCTCAATTTATAGCTGATTGGGGGTCTCTCGCACCCTGCGACCCGTTTCCTTGATCCTTTCGCGCCCCGTGAGGGCAACCTAGCTACGGCTAGGGTTGCCTGGTCACGAACCTAGATTTGTCACGTGTCGTGCACGTGGTGCAAAAGGTGTCTGGCAAATCAACACTCCGTTGCGCCCCACGACCGACACCCCTTTTCGTGTCGTGGCCTGCGAGAAGCTAAAATTTAATATTTTAATTGATTCTTAATAAAATTACGATTCATAACATATAAACCGTTAAAATAAATAAAAAAAAGAAAATCGGTAAGGAAAAATGGGGAAAGGAAAAACTGAAAAAGAAAAAGGGACTAGAATGAGATTCAATAAGATGGCTAAACTCCAAACGCGGAGGGGGTTTGAGGAATATCAGAACATCGCCTTAACCACTTCTTCTAGCTTCGTTTTGTTTAGTTTATATTCTCGTTATTGTAATAAAAAAGTGGGACGATTACTTTTTCAACCGACCACAAAATAAGATATAACATTATTGCAAAAGCACATACATTGTTAGTCGTGTTTATTAATTTCATAACTTAGTTGTCAGATATAATTTCAAGAAATTGAGTATATTTGCTAAGTTTAGAAATTTCTTATGATCTGTTGTACTTTTCCCAGAAACATGTGTAGAAGCAAAAATCGAATCAATAGAACTTCAGTTACACTTGAGAATTATAGGTTACAAAGATTGAAACCATAAACCTATTTATACATGTGAAACATTGCCATGGAGGGTCGTGACTCTTGCCTGGTATGGATACCTAATCACCCAAAGATTGACACCTCAAATTAAAGGTTATAAATTTCTAGTTTGTCACAACTAACCCTTAGAGTTTTACATACCATATAAATATACATAAAACACAGTTTAGTTAATTACAATAAGACCCTTAAACTTTCTTTCAAACTCAGTCAAGCAATTGTCAAGCCAACATTCACCCCTTAGGTTCATTAAGAATCAAACTTTCACATAGCATAAAAGTATCACAAGTATCTTGTTTTCATGTTTAATGTGGATAAAGTATGTTTCAAATAAGTTTCAAGTGTCAAGTATCAAGTGTCTTGATATAGAATACATGTTGCATCCCAAAAGTATTTAAAACAAAAAGGGATCGAGTATACTCACAGTGGGTGCTTAAAACCAAACACTGCTAAATTGGATCGAAGTAAGCGCTGGATCAGCCTGCGTGCGGGAAACAAAGCATAAGTCCTCTAAGTGCTGACCCGGTCGGGAACAAAGTGTTGAATAGTGCGAAAATCGAGTTAAAGTGCCTGACAGACTACTTGAGTGGATGGTCATCCGGGCGGATGGCCATTCGAACGGATGGGCTCCATCCGATCGGATGGTCATCCGGGCGGATGACCATTCGAACGGATTGCCATTCGAACAGTGGATGTTTGTGAACTGTTAAAGTTTTCTATGTTTTGATCATAGTGTCCTGTAAAACAAACAAAAAGTGTTATCATAATCAGATCATCTGGACGAATGGTCATCCGATCGGATGGCCATTCGAACAGATGGTCAGTGAGTGAAGTTTCGTGAAATTTTCTAAGTTTTGAGTTAACGGAGACGGTGCGATGACGTGGCAAAAAAACGGAAAATACCAAACCCAGCTCGTTCGATCGGATGGGTATCACCCCTTTTCGAACCGACGAGCTGTTTCTGATGAAATTTCAGGTTTGGACTCGTCAGTCGGCCCGTTTTCCAGTGGAATTCAGTTTTCAAGCCGACTCTTGACTAAGGATCGAGTCGAGAGTCTGTTTGAGCCTGATTTCACCAAGGTTTTGCATAAATCAGAAGCAAAGTTCAGAAAATCATTTGTAAAACGTGAAGTTTTTTAGATCCGAGCCGGAAACATGTGAAATTCCATCTAATCTGATACAAAAGTGTGATAATCCTTTAGATTTTGTATAAAAGTTGTGAAAATCCACTAGATCTAGCACCAATCTTGGTTAAACGGTGCTCCACCACAGTTTGCAAAAGCAACTGAGTGAAAACCACCTTTAAGAGGTCCAAATCAGTTGGCACTACAAAAAAATGCCATGTAGTGGAACACATTTTTTGTGGCATTTATGTTTTATGCCACTAATTTAAGTTTTAGTGGCACTTTGTGTATGCCATAATTGGTTGCGGCATACTTTTAGTGACATTTAACTTTTGTGACACTAATTTAAGTGTTTAGTGGCACTTTGTGTATGCCATAATTGCTTGACAAACACTTTTAGCGGCATTTAACTTTTATGACACAAATTTAAATTCTTAATAGTATTTTATGTATGCCATATTTTCTTGATACACATTTTCACGTACCTCATGGGAGATCACACAACACTTGGCCGAAGATGTATTTTTTGTGAAACACTCGAGATCGGCATGGAACTTACTTCTACCATCTGCTTGCCAAGCAATCAAACCTACTCCTTTTTAACTATAAACCTTTGTAAATATCAAGAGGACTTTGGGAATAGGTTAGGCTTGGGCTAAGGGTAGGTGGTTTTGGTTAGTGGTTAGTAAAAATGGCTAAAAGCGTAAAAAGCGTCGGTCGTCGTAAAACTTTTTGTTTTCGTGACTTTTATTCCAACAAAGCATATTCAAACAAAGTTTCTTTGAGGACCTTGTTTGTTCATTGCTAGACTTTCATTTTTTTTTAGAGAAACGTCACAAGATAACCGAGCTTTTTACTAAAACAAGGCGTTCAAAAAGAAAAATGGTTTTGGTGGGTAAAGGGTGTTTGTTTTGTGGGTTTTGACATGAAAAGGTTTAGGCTCAAAGGTGTTAACTAGGGGGATTTTGATTAGGTGGTAAAAAAAATGAAAAATAATGGTGTTGAAAGGAAAATGGGTTAGTCCTAATGACACCATCATTTGCTTACTTGGGTTTAAGTTGGTAAGGACCGGGAATGTATTGTCGAGGCAAGTTATAGAGTCGTAAGAAACAAACGGCTATTCACACAAGAAACGAAAATAAGCATTTAGTTTATAGATATGCTTGTATGCTCAATAAAGACTCAAAACTCACTTGTTATGTGAATGGGTTTATAATGTGATCAAGTATATATAATCAAATTTTAATTAGATTTGTCATGCCTTTTTATAATTTTCTTATATTGATTCTTTTTATCACGACGCTATCGGTTGAAAATTTGTAAAAATATAACCTTTTTAGAACTTGTTATTCCTAACTTAAACCAAGACAAGTAAAAAAAATGAAACTTTTTAAAAAAAATTGGGGTAATTAGCGGTTTCAATAGAGTTTTGTGTCAGGCTTGTTATTAGGACTTGCAAAATTCAAGGTATTAGCATCCACCCCCCACACTTAAATTACACATTGTCCTCAATGTGTCCCAAAAATAAGTTTTTAGGTTGATTGAATGTGTAAAAAGGTGTTGAAAAACAAGGTTTGGTGTTACTGGGCACCTAGCCACGGCCTCGTGCTGACTGAGCACAGCCCCGTGGCCAGAGTGCCAGTAATAGAAACTTACAGAAATGTGGCCAAGGGGCGCGCCTGGTGGACACGACCCCATGGTCGGTAGGGTTCAGACAAACAGCAGGTTAGGGTTGTGGGCACGGGGCGTGGTCGCTGAGCACGGCCCCTTGGTGACAGTCTGCAAACAATGATTACAGGTTTTTTTAAGAAATGTTCTAAATAAATCATAACAAATAGGATTGTAAATAAAATAAAAATAAAACCCAATAAAGATCTTGGATTCCCGACACTCAAGACAAGAACCACATCAACAGAAAATAAGAAATTAGGTAAGAACCATATCACCGACATCATCAGCATAAATGAAAAAAAAAGGATAACAATGGTTTCACCGTAATAGCCAAAAACAAAACAAAGATGTCACAACAAAAGAAACCATCTGCCCATAACCCAAAAAAGGAACCAAAAATAAGCCAGAAGGTCCTTACTAAAAAAACAACAACATGCAACCACAAATCCGTGGATCTAATGGTAAAAGTAAACCAAAGACCCAAAGGAAGCAAACTGTCGCAACCCCCGGCACCACCCCGGGAGCGGGAGTCGCGAACATGAACTAGTGGTATCGGTGTTTATTAATTTGGCAGCGGAAATGAGACATCAGAATCGTAGTTAGGAAATAAATTTCAGAGTTTCAAAACACCAAATTTTGCATTTAAACAAATGGGATAAAACCCATGTTTCATTTATAATATCGTTATAGGGATAAACCCTAGTTGCTGAAAATATAAACTTTTATTTAGGTAACTTTATAGCCACTTTCTTTAAGCCTTTAGTGCTCCATAGCTGGCTTTTATTATCTTCACATCAAGTTACCTGAAATGCATTTTAAAAAGAATTTTATCAGCAAGAAATATTGTCGAGTAAATTCCATTTAATAAAATGACACATTGTTATATTTCACAGCATCAAGAGATTTTACATTTGTTTATATCTACCAATTTCTAAACACAGTATTGCTACTAGGGCAGCCTTTGTCCCCCGTGCTTGTGGTCATGCAAATATTGGCTAACCCGTTGTCCAATATTAACGAGTGTCAAGTAATGTATACAAAACCCACATACTGATGATAATTGTAGAATAACAAAAACTTAATCATTGTAAATACAACTGATAAACATTTAGGGTTTTGTAAAACATCTGAAATAATGGCTCATCAATTGTGTAAAAAGAGAATGACTCGCATTGAAACTTATGTTTTCTACAGCTTCCTGTTGATATTTCTTGATTATTTTTCTTGAGTTTCTATTAAAACATACAATGCACGCGTGTTAGTAAAATAACTCAAATCACATTAGCCATACATCACGAGACAGAACCCCAACGGACTTAGTCAGGTAGAGCCTTGACATGCGTTGCTGGGTCTTAGATCAATCGGGTAGGGTAACGAATTAGTGATCGGGGTTTAAAATACTTACAACGAGGCAGAGCTTCGTGTTTTAGGGGGGTATTTTTCCTGATAATTTCGGAATTATAAAGAAAGAGAGAAAGAAGAGATTGAACGAATTGAGAATGCAGAATGAAGCTCAATTTATAGCTTATTCGGGGATCTCTCGCACCCTGCGACCCGTTTCCTTGATCCTTTCCCGCCCCGTGAGGGCACCCTAGCTACGGCTAGGGTTGCCTGGTCACGAACTTAGACTTGCCACGTGTCGGGCACATGGTGCAAAAGGTGTCCGGCAAATCAACACTCCGTCGCGCCCCGCGACCGACATTCCTTTTCCGTGTCGCGGCCTGTGAGAAGCTAAAATTTAATATTTTATTTTATTTTTAATAAAATTAGGATTATACGGGTTCGTTTTCGGGCATACGGGTTAATTTTCAGCGTTTTCGAGGGTTGTTATACAAACAATCATCAAGTACGATCAACACAAAATTTAAAAATCCTAAACGGATGATGGTTTATCGAAAATAAAGTCTGTGTTTTACCTCTCGCAGATAAAAGATACACTAAAGAAGATAAAGAAGGAAAAGCGACTGGACGGCGACAATGATATGCGGTGGCACCCCAAAAGTCAAACAGCTCTTACATACCTAAACGTTGATCAACCCACAAAAGCAAATGTGTAACTCACAAAATCTCAGAACAAATCAAAGCCAGAACCACCACCACCTAAAGCAACAACATGTTACTAATTGATAATATATAAACAGTTAAAAGAAAAAAAAGAAAATCGGTAAGGAAAAATGGGGAAAGGAAAAACTGAAAAAGAAAAAGGGAATAGAATGTGATGCAATAAGATGGCTAAAATCCAAACGTGGAGGGGGTTTGAGGAATATCAGAACATCACCTTAACCACTTGTTCTAGCTTTTGTTTTGTTTAGTTTATATTCTCGTTATTGTAATAAAAAAGTGGGGACGATTACTTTTTCAACCGGCCACAAAATAAGATATAACATTATTGCAAAAGCACATACATCATTAGTCGTGTATATTAATTTCATAAATAAGTTGTCAGATATAATTTCAAGAAACTAACTATATTTGCTAAGTTTAGAAATTTCTTATGATTTGTTGTACTTTTCCCAAAAACATGTGTAGAAGCAAAAATCAAATCAATAAAACTTCAGTTACACTTGAGAATTGTATGTTACAAAGATTGTAACCCTAAACCTATTTATACATGTGAAACATTGCCATGGAGGGTCGTGACTCTTGCCTGGTATGGATACCTAATCACCCAAAGATTGACACCTCAAATTAAAGGTTATAAATTTCTAGTTTGTCACAACTAACCCTTAGAGTTTTACATACCATATAAATATACATAAAACACAGTTTAGTTAATTACAATAAGACCCTTAAACTTTCTTTCAAACTTAGTCAAACAATTGTCAAGCCAACATTCACCCCTTAGTTTTTAACCCGAGTAATAGCGATATAGGTGAATGATTACTCATATACAATCAGACGTTCACATAGCGATATATGATTTCATCAGTGTAAATTCGGTCAAGTTTCTCCACTTTGAAATCTTCATGAATAGGAAGAAAGTGGCCTGATTTGGTCAAACGGTCAATGATTACCCATATACTATCATGACCGGCAGGTGTACGAGAGAGTTTGGTTATAAAGTCCATAGCGATGCTATCCCATTTCCAAACAGAGATTTCAGGTTGTTCAAGTAGACCTGAAGGACGTTGATGTTTGGCTTTAACCTTTGAGCAAGTGAGACATTTCGAGACGTAAGCGGCGATGTCCTTTTTCATACCAGGCCACCAGTATGACTTACGCAAGTCATGGTACATCTTATCAGCACCCGGATGGATAGAGTATCGGGATTTGTGAGCCTCATTCCTAATGAGTTCATGAAGATTATCGCGATCTGGCACCCAGATGTGATTGAGATAGTATTGATGTCCATCAGACTTTGTTTCAAGTTGGTCGATAGAAGCACCTCGTATTTCAACTATTAGACTACCTTCGTTGGCGGACGAGTACTGAGCTTCGCGGATACAAGCATGAAGGTTACTAGAGATCTGAAAACAGTGGATTCTACTAACATGATTCTTATGACTAAGAGGATCGACCACGACATTCTCCTTGCCAGGATGGTAGCGAATCTCAAAGTCGTAGTCATTAAGCAACTCTACCCATCGTCGCTTACGCATATTCAGTTCTTTCTGGTTAAAGATGTGTTGCAGGCTCTTATGGTCAGCAAAAACCGCACACTTAGTACCATATAGGTAGTGTCGCCAGATCTTTAACGCAAAAACAACTACGCCAAGCTCTAAATCATGGGTAGTATAGTTTTTCTCATGTATTTTGAACTGTCAGGAGGCATAAGCGATGACCTTGTCCAGTTGCATGAGCACACAGCCAAGACCACGTTCGAGTCATCGAAGTAGACCACGAAATCATCATTCCCATCAGGGAGAGCAAGTACAGGAGCGTTACAGAGCAGGTTCTTAAGTGTTTGAAAAGATTCCTCTTGCTCAGGACCCAAGCAAAAGGTTTCTCTTTCTGAGTTAACGAAGTAAGAGGGACGACGATCTTTGAAAAGTCCGAGATGAATCGACAGTAATAACCCACCAATCCTAAGAAGGGACGAATCTCAGATGCAAATTTAGGCATACTCCAATTCTTCACTGCTTCGATTTTGGATGGGTTAACATGAATTCCTTGTTTACTAACGACGTGCCCGAGAAATTGTACTTCGTTAATCCAAAATTTGCACTTAGAAAACTTTACGTATAAGCGTTCACCACGTAAAAGTTCTAACATGAGGCGTAAATGTCGTTCGTGATCATCTTGGGTTTTCGAATAAATAAGAATATTATCAATAAAGACTATCACAAAACGATCCAGATAAGGTTTGCAAACACGATTCATAAGGTCCATGAACACGGCAGGTGCGTTGGTCAAGCCAAAAGGCATAACCATGAACTCATAGTGTCCATAACGAGTGCGAAATGCAGTTTTGGGGGTATCTTCTTCGAGCACACGGAGCTGATGATAACCAGATCGAAGGTCGATTTTTGAGAAACAGCTTGCGCCTTGTAGATGGTCAAATAGATCATCGATACGAGGAAGAGGATAACGATTCTTGATGGTGAGTTTGTTAAGTTCACGGTAGTCGATGCACATGAGAAACGAACTGATGTGCAAAAAATGCAACATATAAATTACATCAATTGTGGCATAAAACTAACCCTTTTTTTAGTACTAATGTTGGAAAAAGTGTGTTTTTGTCTTCCTTTTGTATTTTCAGGATTAAATGAGCTCAAATTAACAAAAGAAGCAAAAAGGCAGCTAAATCTAACATAAATACAAGAAAAGGAACACACGTGGCATGCCCGACCTCCCCGACAGCATCTTCCCAAGCAAAACAAGAGAACAGAAGGCTGAAGACGCCCCGTGCTCAGTGAACACAGGGGCGTGCCCAAGTGCCAGCATAAAAGACAAAGCTATAGAAGCTTCTATCACCCACCACGGGGCCGTGCTCAGCGGACACGGGGCCGTGGTCAACTATAAGATTCGCAGAATCCAGGCAAATCTTGATAGTACAGATACGCTTCTGCACACGGGGGCGTGGTCAACTAATCCAGACAAACTGCAATTAATGAAGACAGAGAAGAGGATGGACACGGGGTCGTGCCCACTAGATACGGGGCCGTGCCCGAGCTACTGTTCAGGCTATAAATAGGGGTGCTTGGCTCATTTCCAAACCATCCCTTGGCACACCACCTCTCTCACACTTCACCCACCACCCACCACCACCATAACACCATCATCCACCACCATCATCCATTGTCCATCATAGAGTGTGTGAGTCGTCTCGGGATCCAAGATTGATCGTAAGAGTTCTTGACAATCAAAGGCCATGTTTGCCTAAGTCTCTTACATCACTTGGTGAAGACAAGTGTCTAGTGTAATACTTTTTATTTTTAATCTTTTCGCACTTTTTACTTGGTTATGTATTAATAACTTTAATAACTAGTTTCTTATGTTGAAGGTGATTCTTCCTTATCGTTTGTCCGTGGTGTCTTGGCATTATTTTACTGTCTATATAAAATAAAAGATTTTCACCATTCATATCTCCACGGTCTATATGGAGGTATGTTGGCTACCTGGTCGGGGGTTAAGGGAACGGTTTGGTAAGAGTCTTGCCTTGTTCAGTGTATAGATCCTGCAAGGACCTGGGTCCATTTTAGTAGGACCTCCTTCAATACCCACTGGTATTGGATGGCGGGGGTCCAAACTCTTTGATCCCCTCATATGTAAGCTACTATTAATACTTTAACCCGGCTACTTAGGATTGTATCCCTACTGACTCAGACTACTTAGCCGAGGGTAACGTCACCTTCAAAAGAGGGTCCTACCATAATATGCATTAATAACTTAATTAATTATCTTTCAATAATCCGACCCTTTAGGATTGTATCCTTGCTGACTCAAACTACTGGGTTGAGGGTAACGTCACCTTTAAAAGAGGGGCCTACTACAATAACTAAGATAATCTTTTAAAAAGTGCAAAAGTGCGGAAATAATCAAAGGTTACACTAAACACGAGTCGGAGCCAAGTGATTCATCTTGTCTATCTGTTTTTATTTTTATTTTATTTTTCAGCATTTTAGTTAGTTTTATTTTTCTAGTTTAAAACCTTTTTTCTAAACTTTTGATTTGATTAGACGTTGAGGATAAACCGGTACTAAAAGCTCTTGTGTCCTTGGATGACCTCGGTATCTTACCAACACTATACTACACTCACGATGGGTGCACTTACCCTTATGTGTGTTTAGTGTTAGTAAATATCATGTTTTATAAATTTAAAACTTGACTAAAAAGTGTAAAAAGGGCTTAAAATATACATTAGAAACCATACACACTTCACACGCATCACGAACCATCTTTCTTCTTGACGAATAACACAGGAGCACCCCACGGTGAGGTACTTGGACGTATAAAACCTTTGTCGAGTAGTTCTTGCCGTTGACTAGATAACTGTTGCATCTCAGAGGGTGCAAGTCGGTATGGAGCTTTAGCAACAGGAGTCGAACCAGATATCACTACAAAAAAGATGACTTTTGGGGACTGAAAAATCAGTATGTGATGCATAAGAATCAATCTCTAATGGTTATCAAGGACAGATTTGCCAGTCCCCAGCCAGTCCCGGATACCTAGTACTAGATACTGGTTTTCACAACTAAGAATCAGTCCCTTTTGTACGACACCAAACAGGACTAATAGTCAGTCTCAGATACATAAAAATTCAGTCCTAAACTTACCTCCCGGTACCACATCATTTCAGTCCCTGATGCATTTCTTCCATGACTAAAAAATTAGTCTCGGATACTACGATAGTTTAGTCCTAGGTGTATTACTTTAAGGACTGAAAATCGGTCCTATGCACGTGTCTATATTGTCCCTAATAAGTTTTGTTAAGTTCGTGATTCCATGTCAAATCAGTATCCAATAAGATGTTTTAAAGACTAAAAATTAGTCTCAAGTACCGCATGATTTCGGTCCTTAATATGCTTCTTTTAAGTACTAAAAATTAGTCTCACATACTATGTTATTTTAGTACTTAATATGTACTTTTAGGGACTGATAATCAGTTTAAGATAACAAATATTTTTAGTCTCCAATATGTTTATTTAGGGTCTGAAAATTAGTCGCTTAAGTTAGTCCCTAATATCTTTTTAATGACTATCTTTTAGTCTCTAATACTATGTGTCACTTTCAATATGGTTTTTTACATACTGAAAAATAGTTACAAATACAATTTTAGTTGAGTCCCTAACATGCATTTACAATTCCTAACAAATATATTCTAGGACTAAAAAGTAGTCCCGATAGATTTATAGTTTTATGTATTAAACCATTCTTATTAACACAACATTAATATTATTCGTCAAAATGATTCTTGCTTTCTTAAATTCACAATAAACTCAAACATTAATGTCATACCAATAGCCAATGAAAATCAAAATAACACCAGTTCATCAATTCTGAAATTTAGAAGAGTATTAGAGAAAAAAAGAATAAACGTCTTAAATAACTGCCTAGATAGTGTTGTCACTTTCATTGTGTAGTCCATTCAAACCATCATCTTCACCAACATAATTTGTAGATATTGTGCTCTCGAAATCTGGATATTTTTGGCTCAAGAACTCTGTCACTCTTTTGTATTTTTCGTTACTATGTTTCAATTCCTGCTTGAGTTCAGTAACCTCATTTCTCAAATTTTCGTTCTTAATTGAATCTCGTTGAGATGATTCGACTGCCGATTTCATCCAGTTATCTTTTTTCCTTAACACATGACCAACACCTACCTCCCATGCTGATTGTATTGTTTTAGCCCTTCCACATACACTTTTGATGGCTTCTCTCTCCACGTCGTGTTCCATAGCAGTAGTAACGATGGTTCCTTCGGTATTCAATCTAGCCATGGTCGTCTCTTTATGTTTACAAATATTATCCTAACATAATAAAAGGTAGAAGAATAACATTTAAAACTTTTTGAGACCCAAAATAAATATTTGACAAAAAAATCTAAATCAAAAGCTTTTAACTGGGAGATGCTTACATATACAATATGTGAATCTTCATTTAGCCATCCTTTTTTCTTGGCATTATAGTGCAGCTTGTAGTAAACTTCTAATGGGCTAGGTGGCAACTGAGTCTCGGGATTTCTCTGCCATCATAAAACTTATATAATGAAGAATAAATATATTCTAAAAAGAGTGAAACTTTTTATACCATATATAAACCTACTAGTTGCTTATTCAAACAAGTAAAAATTTCTATAACATTCTACTACTACATAACAATAACTTATTAAATTATGGGTCGAAAAGCGTAAACTTACAATTTTGAAAGCATGATTGGCTATTGACCGAGAGCCCCCCCCCCCCCCCCCGACTTATATTTACTTTTTTTTCTTTTGTTAAGTTCCATTTGGTCACTATATTTCTACAAAATTAAAACTCGGCATACATGTCAGAGGGTGCAAGTTGGTATGGAGATTTAGCAACAGGAGTCGAACCAGGTATATAAGATCGATTCGAAAATCAACAGATCGAGGAGGAGGAAGACCAGGGAGATCTTCAGGAAAGACATCAGGGAATTCACACACTACTGGAACATCACTTACGCTCTTTCCCTTGCCCTTTTGTTCCACTATATGGGCCAAGAAGGCAAAGTACTGTTTGCGTAAGCATTTATTCGCCTGAGTGCATGATATCAACTTCAGTCCTCTAGAAAGTCGGTCTCCATAGACGTGCAAAGTATCTCCGGATGGGAGAGGTAAATGAATGTACTTCTCGTGACAAGCGATTTCAGCATGGTTCTTACGCAACCAATCCATGCCGACTATGATATCGAAGCTACCCAATTGCATGGGTATGAGATCAATAGTAAAAACGTGATCGTTAAGAGTCAGGGAACAATCACGGAGGATAGAATCAAGTAGAATAGACTTACCATCGGCAATCTCAACAGAGAACAAACTTAGGTAGTTTAGAGTGTGCACAGTTTAACAAAGATTCAAATTCTACGGACACAAAGCTTCTATCGGCACCAGTATCAAATAGTTTCGAAGCGTAAAGATTATTAACGAGAAACGTACCATTAACGACATCATTGTCGTTACGCACCTGATTTGCGTTGATGTTGAACGCTCGCACTCGAGCGGCTTGTTGTTGCTTCTGATTCAGCTGGGGACATTGGGGACGGAGATGAGTGGTGTCCCCACATTTGTAGCATGCTCGCATGTTGTTTGCTAGTTTGGGGTTCTGCTGAGCTGGCGGTGCTTGCTGAACCTAATTGGCTTGACGGCAGTAAGGGGCTATGTGACCATAGCGATTGCAGGTGGTACACATGAGACAAGTCGCGTTGACAGTGTGATGATATTTGCAAGTGGCACACTTGGGATGAACCCCAGTGTACGACCTCTTGGTGTTTTCTAGAGCATGAGGGTTTGGAGTAGCAGTAGGCACAATAGCATTGCAAGCAGGGTTTGGATTTGCAGCATGGAGAATTGCATTGCAGCCAGAATTTTGAGACTTTCGTTTTTTATTCTTGCTACCACTTGGTTGCTGCGTGATTTGGATAGCTGGTTTCGAGGGAGTAGAGTTTTCGAACTGTTTATCACGAACGCGGTTGTTGTTCAAACTTTCTGCAAGACGGTAACTTCTTCAATAGAGTCGAGTTGAGCTGCTTCAATGGCATCACGCATAGCAGGAGGTAACCCATGGATGTACTTCATGATCATGCGCTTGGGAGTAGACACCAAATGTGGCACGATGATGCTAAGTTGCTTGAAACGGGTAGTGTAAGCCAAGTTGTCATCACCAACTTGTTTCAGATGCCAGAATTCGTCCTCAAGTTTCTGCGAAGTTGTCATCACCTTGGCCCATGGTAAAGCATAAGGTTCATCATTGGAGCAGATATTTCTCTCATTGGTCCACCATTCTAGGGCTCTGCCTTGAAACACGCCAGTTGCACTCCTAGTCTTGAGATGTTCATGGCACTCGCTGTTAATGAAAGTTAACTCAATGCTGTCGAACCATTCCAACATCACAGTCACCCCATCACTGCCCGTGAAAGGCTTAGGGCTGCAAGAGACAAAGTGTTTGTAGTTGAAGCTCACAGGCTTAGGCTCGACCGCTTTAGAGTCAACAGATGAGGGAGGAGTGTTTGATCCCTGGATTTCAGTGATAATCTTGGGAACAATACGGGCTATCTGTTTGGCCATGAAAGACATCATCTTCTTCTAGGTGGTGTTGGCCTTTGACCTCTTGTGTGGGTCCTAGGCTTAGGCTCGACCGCTTTAGAGTCAACAGATGAGGGAGGAGTGTTTGATCCCTGGATTTCAGTGATAATCTTGGGAACAATACGGGCTATCTGTTTGGCCATGAAAGACATCATCTTCTTCTAGGTGGTGTTGGCCTTTGACCTCTTGTGTGGGTTGGAAAGACTTCTTGATGACATCTAAAGAGTCAGATTAAGGATCGGGTGAGACTCGATCATAATGTTTTGTTTAATAATATAGTCTTACGAACACGTAGCATAGCATAATGTTTCACATGATTGCATAAAAGACCCAAGTTGTTTCACACATCACAAAAGGTTCAACATGTTTCACATTGTTTAATCAAGTTGTTTCACACAGCATAAAACGTTCAACATGTTTCTCATAGTTTAATCTAGGCTTCCACGTAGTGTAACCATGAATGGATAAAGCATCATAAATTTAGTTCGTTCCAAAGAGATTATTATTACTGTTTTAGATTGCGGAGATAGTGCGATTTGTGTAAAAGTTTTGAAAAGAACAAAGTATCAAGTATAAAACCACATGTAAATCGAGACAAAATAAAAGATAGGCTCATAAAACATAGGATTGTTTCGGGTAGAGAAACGTCGACTAACCAAAGTAAATCGAGCCCTTTCAAATTAAGGTAATGTGCTTTGGCTTACTTAGACAAATACGTTCATCGATGTTAGGCCTACGATATTTGTCCTTTCGGTCACTACACGTCCTTAATCGATTGGGAAATTTCGAGACTTTGGCGAGACTGAAAATCAAAGAGTGGGACTAGTTATCAAGATGCGAGTTTCACCTCTAAATTGGTAACATCGTACCCTAATGGTGTCGGTACTTATCAAAAGATAAGACCTACTAGATTATGAAATGGAAATTTCCCTTCAAGGTTTGGATGTCACTCCTAACTTGAGGGTAAATTTCGTGAAAAAATATAAACACTGCTAACCGAAAGTCGTCATCAAAGGCGGGAACCACCCCTGTTTCGATGAGTCGTTTCGATTTTGTTTCAAGAGTGTTTTCAAAGCATCCAAGTGTGTATTGTGTTAGCCTTAGGAAAGGCATGTAAGTTTAACAAGGAAGTATTGCTAGGAAGCATGCAAGGTAGAATGCATAAGTTTTAAACAACAAATAAGAGTAAAAGTTCCTAGAACTATAGACTAGGGCAAAGCATTCCTACTTTTCCTAATTCCCTATAGTTATGGCACTGATACCAATCTGTCACACCCCAATCGATGGCGGAAACATCGGGGCGCGACACTAAGCGAATCAGATTGCTCAAGAGAATCCACAACACTACTTGTTTCGATATAGATTAATCAAATTTCATAAATATGTCTAAAAACGTCAACCACATTTCACAACCAACATAATGTATCAAAATAACATAATGATTCAAATATTGTTCAAAATTGTCTAATTATCTAAGATGAGTTTCTAAGCATCATCCTAGCTTGCTTTCTTGATTCCCAGCTACTATCAACCTGCAACATGTATTAAAATAAAATCAACAAAAATGTTGGCGAGTATACAAGTTTGAGTACATAGCATAGTAGTTTACGAATAAAACTCATATCCAACATGAACAACATATCACAAGTTTCAACATGCTAGTTAACGTGGTTCATATGATAACCCAAGTCTCCAACGCGTTAACGTGTCTTTCCTACTTCGACACATCGAAGAGGAGGTAAAAGAATCAAAACTTAACAATACTCCCCAAGACTCATGGAGAGGTGTGTTACCCCTATAGCGCTATAATTGTTAAGGCGAGCTACACATAAGAATCAAACGTTCACATAGCATAAAAGTATCAAGTATCACAAGTATCATGTTTTCATGTTTAATGCGGATAGAGTATGTTTCAAATATGTTTCAAGTGTCAAGTGTCAAGTGCCAAGTGTCTTGATATAGAATACATGTTGAATCCCAAAAGTGTGTAAATAAAAAAGGGATCGAGTATACTCACAGTGGGTGCTTAGAACCAAACACTGCTAAATCGGATAGAAGGGAGCGCTGGATCAGCCAGCATGCGGGGAACAGAGCATACGTCCTCTAAGTGTTAACCCGGTCAGGAACAGAGTGTCAAATAGTGCGAAAATCGAGTTAAAGTGTCTGACAGACTACTTGAGAGGTTGGTCATCTGGACGGATAGCCATTCGAACGGATGGGCTCCATCCGATCGGATGGTCATCCGGGCAGATGACCATTCGAACGGATGGCCATTCGAAAGTGGGTGTTTGTGAACTATTAAAGTTTTCTATGTTTTGATCATAGTGTCCTGTAAAACAAACAACAAGTGTTATCATAATCAGATCATATGGACGAATGGTCATCCGATCGGATGGCCATTCGAATAGATGGTCAGTGAGTGAAGTTTCGTGGAATTTTCTAAGTTTTGAGTTAACGGATACGGTGCGATGACGTGTCAAACAATGGAAACATACTAAACCCAACTCATTCGATCGGATGGGTATCACCCCTTTTCGAACTGACGAGCTGTTTCTGATGAAATTTCATGTTTGGACCCGTTAATCGGCCCGTTTTCTGGTGGAATTCAGTTTTCAAGCCGACTCTTGACTAAGGATCGAGTCCAGAGTCTGTTTGAGCCTGATTTCACCAAGGTTTTGCATAAATCAGAGGGAATGTTCAGAAAATCATTTGTAAAACGTGAAGTTTTTCAAATCCGAGCGGGAAACATGTGAAATTCCGTAAGATCTGGTATAAAAGTGTGATAATCCTTTAAATTTTGTATAAAAGTTGTGAAAATCCACTAGATCTAGCACTAATCTTGGTTAAACGGTGCTCCACCACAGTTTGCATAAGCAACCGAGTGGAAACCACCTTCAAGAGGTCCAAATCAGTTGGATTACGGGAAAAAGTTGAAGTGTTCATGTGATTTTGATGAAGAATGAGGTGTCGAAGTGATTAAAGATGAAAGTTGTACAAGATTTGAGGTGAAATACTTACGAGAAGGCCTTGAATCGTGATTGAAAGGGTCTGGGAGCTTCAGAGCAAATGAGCCGAATGAAAGGTGAAAATGGAGGTTAAGTGCTGTATTTATAGGTGACAGTGACAACTCCAATCGAATGGCATCGATCAGATGGGGTTAAGTCGGTGGAAGTGTGCAGGCAATCGGATGGCTTTCCAGTCGAATGGTGTTGATGCAGATTTTGTGTCCGATGCTTATCGAATAGATTAGTTTTATTTTACGCTGAATTTGTAATAGTTAGTGAAACGGTCTATCGAACGTGTATAGACCCGCTCGTTTAAAGTGGTCAAACGAGAGGGTTATTCGGTTGACCGTGTGTGTTTGCAAGACAAGGGGTGCGACTATAAATAGAAAACCCTTGCCATTTGAAACACTTGGAGATTTTAGGAGGTTTGAGACCTCACCGGGAGAGATCACCACTTGGTCTCTCCCCGGATGTATACTCCTTTGGTATGGTTCGGTTAGCTTGTTAATCGGGCCGATTTGTAATGTTTTACTACCGGATTAATACAAAGTTGTTTGTTTACCATCTCTAATCTCTCCCGTCTTGAACCGATCTCACACGAATCACGGTTTCGGTCATGAAACTCGGTCCTACAATTGGTATCAGAGCCATGGTGCCCGATTTAGTAAATCTAACAGTTTGCTAAGTCACATGTGCTCTAGATCTGTGATTTTCGTGATTTTTGTTCAAGATCTAAAAATGGTGAAATGAAGAAAAACCCAGATTCGAGACCGAATATACGGATCTGAGCTGAGTCGGACCGTACAAAGTTTTGGGTTTTATGTTTCACACCGAAATCAACAAGTTTTCATCATCAAATATCATGTTTTTTTAAGGATTTTCGTCAGATCTGGGAATAAACAGTGGCTCTGTTCTTGATGTTCTTGGCGGCTGTTAAAGAAATTTTAGGGTTTCCGACGAAACCCCACTTCCCATGACGAAACGAAACCCTTCGGTGAAACAGATCCTGTTTCGTCGACTTCAGACATCATTCTGTTTCGTCGACAAGAATTCAAGATCCGTTTCGTCGTTCAACACACTTCAAATTTGTTTCGTCGACCAGAGATCTGTTTCGTCGGGTCCTTCCTTTCGTCGGCTGAAGTCTGTTTGCTGGGTATCGCAGAAATGTTTGTGCTGGATATCGAAGAAAGGAGACTTGTTGTCGGCTGCTACTTATTGGGTATCGAAGAGGAAGATGATGTCTGGTAGATGTCGGCTGCACTTGGAAAAGGGCAGTGTTTGTATGGTTTTGGAGGCTGCACACAAGTTTCTTTGAAACAGGGAAGAGGATGCCTGTTTCTTTGAAGGTGGAATCGATTTGATGTGTGTATCGAGGAAGAAGAGTTGAAAGTCTGATGTTGGCTGATGTTGATGTCTGCGTACAAGGTGGATGTCGACACCTCATTTGTTTGGCTGATAGGGTTTCTATTGGGCCCACCTTGAGTGAGTTTAATGGACGAAGATGGGCCTGGTATAAATGCTGGAAGATGATGATGTTTTAGTGGCTGGTGTTTTCTTTTGGGCCCATTTTTGCAAGATAAAAGTGTGCATTAGTTTGGAAGAATTGGAACGATCAAAAAGCCCACAAATGTTGGATCTAAGTAATTGATTGGCTAAATTAATGTTGGGGCTTTGTTTTTTATAACTTTCATTGATTGGGCCAACATCATGGTGTACAAGAATCTGTTGAGTACGAGTTCGGGTGTTCGCGAAGATTATTAGAACCGGGCTTCCAAATTTCAACATCAAATTCTTACGAATTTGGGAGCGCGCGGGATGATGCGGAATGATGAAAACAGATGATGATACTTTAAAAAAAATGTGGGGTAGTCACGGTTACCGATGCAAATGTCAAAAATGGTGACGCGACTACAATGGGCCAAAAACAAGAACGGTATGTTCACTTCCGCACGTCAATATTTATGATTGTTATCGGTTATTCGTAAATGTTCGAAAGCATTTTGTTTATTGTCATATTATCGCATTTGAAAACGAACGTATGAACCTGGAACGTCAATACCGGTCCTAACGAGTTCACAAAGTCTTTGGAGGGATACAAGTCGGATCCTACGGGGTACTAGGCGAAATTTCTTTATCAACTAGAATATGCAACGGAAAAATCTTTTTGTTTATTGTCATATTCTCGCATTTGGTAACGAATGAATGAACCTAGAATGTCAATACCGGTCCTAACGAGTTCACAAAGTCTTTGGAGGGATACAAGTCGGATCCTACGGGGTACTAGGGGACGTTCTTATTCAACTAGAATATGCAAAGAAGAAAGTCGTTTTGGTGATTTTTCGGAACCGAGAACATTCAGTGAATATTGACGACAGTTCCGCTAAGTGAAGGGAATTGGTGAACATTTGAAAGTTGACGACAGTTCCTTTGAAGTGGAGGGAATCTGTTAAGGTTTAGAGATCTTACCAAAGAAATGGGGGAATAAAACGTATGATGAATTTCTTCGGTAAATTTCTAAACGCAATCACAGGTGGTAGAGTTTGTGATTTTCTGGTGATACTAAAGGTTCGGCGTGGAATGTTTTGCACAGACACATATTTGAGGATTTTAATTAATTCTCCAGCCAGCGTGAAGGGTTTTGCACGGAAACATACAGGTATCTAAAGTCGACAGTTGTTTCAAAGCGCTGTTTACTGAAGACCTGGGGGAATCCTTATGAAAGCTGATAGTTCAAGGCTGAAGACCTGCAGGATTCGGTTTTGGGTTTTGCTGTTTCTTTGGGATTTTACAGGGATCTGGGGGTAACTCAATTCATTGAGTTTGCAAACGATGTACTTGGTCTAGCTGACTTCCTGAGTACTGATGCTGAAGATCCGTAGTGCATTACGTGGTCAACTTCACAAAGGCGAGACAATGAGATCTGGATGTAGTTAAACTAAGCGTGCCATTTGGTTGAGCTGGCAAGGGATACACTTGGTCTAGCTGACTTTCCTGAGTGTTGATGCTGAAGATTAAAGTGCATTACTTGGTCGATTCCACAAAGACGGTTTACAGAAGACAGTTCACCAGAAATCTCTATCAATGTAGTATGCTTGTATGAAATAGAGTTCTTATGACAAGATCAAGACTTGATGCAGTTCCTAAAGATTGGAACCCTTATCAAATGCCGGTTGGAGTATTGGAAGATCAGCGGAAGATCGGTCAATTGAGGAAATTGCACAACACCCAACACGGATACGCGTATTTTAAGGGAGAAATATTTTACAAGGAGCGTCAAGATACTACTTACCTGGATCATCGGTCAAGGGGGAATTTGTTAATACAGAGAA
Organism: Helianthus tuberosus; assembly: GCA_030545235.1. NCBI lineage: Eukaryota > Viridiplantae > Streptophyta > Magnoliopsida > Asterales > Asteraceae > Helianthus > Helianthus tuberosus. The sequence goes on from CM060441.1 coordinate 66,705,875, forward strand.
GATGAATACTTGACTGAAGATCGATTGCAGTTGCATTTTCAGCATTCGACAGCAACGGACAAGGGGGAATTTGTTGATGCAGATTTTGTGTCCGATGCTTGTCGAATAGATTAGTTTTATTTTACGCTGAATTTGTAATAGTTAGTGAAACGGTCTATCGAACGTGTATAGACCCGCTCGTTTGAAGTGGTCAAATGAGAGGGTTATTCGGTTGACCGTGTGTGTTTGCAAGACAAGGGGTGTGACTATAAATAGAAAACCCTTGCCATTTGAAACACTTGGAGATTTTAGGAGGTTTGAGACCTCACCGGGAGAGATAACCAATTGGTCTCTCCCCGGATGTGTACTCCTTTGGTATGGTTTGGTTAGCTTGTTAATCGGGCCGATTTGTAATGTTTTACTACCGGATTAATACAAAGTTGTTTGTTTACCATCTCTAATCTCTCCCGTCTTGAACCGATCTCACACGAATCACGGTTTCGGTCACGAAACTCGGTCCTACAAATGGCCATCCGGTCGGATGGTCATCTGATCGGATGTCCATTCGGACATCCGATTCCCGTTTGCTAGTTTCCCGACTTTGGCTCGTTTTGCGAGTTAGATTAAGCGTTGCGCTGCGTATTATTGTGAATAACCATTACGTGGTATTATTATATAAATAACACAAAAGTTTCCGTATTTCCAGTTCGCATCCAAGTGTCAAGTTTCTAGAATATACATACCGTTCACATATAAAGCATCACAAGAGTTAAGTATCACAAGAGTCAAGTATCACAAGAGTCAAGATTCACAAGAATCAAGAGTCAAGATTCACATCGTTCATATAAAGCATCACAAGAGTCAAGATCTACATAGGTAAAAGTTTCACATAGTTTAACACAATAAAGATTCAAATAGTTCATTCCTCATTATGATCGATCGTCTCGAGTGTAAAAATATGACAAAACAAGAAGTACGACAAGACTTGCCTAGAATTATAGAAGCATCAAAACGCAGAGCGTTACATTTTGCTTCTACTTTTCTTGTTTGTCCATCTCAATTGGGACATGAGGAATTACCAATATAGACCGAAATTAAACATAGTAAAATTTGACTACGAAATACGATAATTAGTGTATGATATAAATTATGTGTAGTGAATACCGTAACAGTTTCAGAATTCTTTGAAGCACTATATGCATTAATAAATGCCAAATATGAACGACGAGTGAAACATCCTACAACTTAACCAAGAAGAGTTAAGGATATGCGTTACTGTGTATTTTCTTAAAGTAGGGAATAAACTAATTAGTCATAGCAGGTTGTTTCATCAAGCAATGCGTTTTCTGATGAAGATTCTGTAGATGACAGAACATAATTTTGTTTGTACGGTCTACCAATGCCCAACAACTATTGTTTGCTAACCTTGTTTAACATTTTCCCTTATATTATAACCACAAATCGTTTAGCTAATTATTAGAAACTATATGTCTGATGGTGGTCTAAACATCAAACTTGCTCCAATGGCTTCAATATTAACAATCTGCATGCTCCTCCTTCAACTTTTGGCATTTTCGGTGTTTACCAGCCGGGACCATTGCGGTTGTGTTGCCGCTGTGAGTGTTGGTTGTGGTAATTCTGTCCATAACAAGCTTCTTGATGGAGGAGATGATTATTCAAAGCCACAGGTGGAGACTGATTACAAGGGTGCATGGGTCATTGATAACTTAGATGTTGGCGTGTGTGCCATGCATCTACAGTTGATGCCTAACGATCAGGTTATATGGTATGATGCCACATCACTTGGCCCATCAGCCCGAAAATTGGAACCTGAGGGAAACTGTCCGATTAATCCAGACGACAACCAGCCAGATTGTTGGGCTCATGCTCTCGCTTATGACTGGAAAACCTCACAAAGTAGAACGGTTGAGGTATGTTTCTATTTAATTTAACCATGAATGGACATTTAGTTAATTAGTGAGTTTATGTGCATGATTATGGCAGGTGTGGGGTGAAACATGGTGTTCATCCGGAAACTTGTGGCCTAACGGTAACATGGTTTCTACGGGTGGTACCTACAATGGTGTTAAAGCGGTTAGAATGATGCCTTTGGATGACCCAAAACCAGACTTTATCGAAGTAAGAGATGCTCTTGGGGATGTCCGATGGTATGTGAAAAAAGTATAACCCATTATAGAAATAACAATTATGCTCTTGGTGTTTCTTTTTCAAATGTTTTAGGTTATCTATATACCTAACATTTCTCTTAAGCCCCTAAGAAACTTAACAAAACAATTATCGAAATAAACTATTAATGTTGGTAAGTATATAGTGGATAATCAAGGCTCAAAGCTTGTTTTTATTCAATTCATTATAATGTGTACATCATGCCATCATATATGTGTATCCATGCACAACTAGTATATACGGTAATCACAATATGAAAATAATTACATTTTCTAGTTATTATATTTTACTCGTTAATTAACTAGTCATGGCCTAAGTAAATCGGCTAACTGGCCTCGCAACGTACCACCGATATTACAACCTATCAACTCGATTAAAATTTTACTGCACTCAGTTTTGATCTCGGATTTAATGCAATAATTACAGATTTTAATAAGGTTTCTGTTTTAAATTCAACAAAACACACTGTTTTAAATTCAATGTCAAACTTTTTTATAAAATGTCCGAAACATTTGAACTATTCTTCTTTTTCGCTTTCAGGGAAATAATAAAATTAATAAATCATATCAATTAAAATTGAAATTTAATATAACAAAATGACGTGATTCTATCACATTAAAACCTATAGAATAAGCTTGAGCAAAATAAAGTTTCTAATGGGCGTACGAGACTAGGCTTTTAATGATTTCAGGCTCATATCTTTTTTTGTTTTTGTTTTTCAATATAAGTAATAGATGAATATTTGTAGAGGAACCTGAACCGGGCCACGCTTTTTCAGATGGCTCGATCAGGCTAGAACTCATCCTAGTTTTACTTTTGTTCTTTCAAATACATGTTTATTCTATTGAATCATCCGCAGGTATTCATCCAACCAGGTGTTACAAGATGGGAGTGCGATAGTTGTCGGCGGTCGAAATGCTTTCAGCTACGAGATTGTGCCACCATCGCTTGAGTTCAAGCCGAATAAAATCGACCTACCTTTCCTTAACGATACATGCACACCCTCAAAGGGAGAGGGACCAAACAAATACATTGAGAACAACCTCTACCCATTCCTTTTCCTCCTTACAGACGGAAACGTGTTCATTTTCGCTAATGATCGAGCCGTCACAATAAACCCAACATCAGGACAAATCATTCAACAACACCCTGTGTGCCCAGGAGGATCTAGAAACTACCCTCCTTCTGGCAGTTCCGCGATCCTCCCATTAAAGATGTCCAAATATAACACCCAAGCCCTTAATGTAGAGGTTGTCATTTGTGGCGGTAACAGCCCCGATGCATTTGAATTGGTCGATGCAAAGCATGTAAAGGTACAACAGTTCATGCCCGCGCTAAAAGATTGTCATAGAATACATCCCATGGAAAAAGGTGCACAATGGGAGGATGAACAAGACATGCCATTTCCAAGAACCATGGGGGATCTTCTACACCTGCCAACAGGAGATCTTGTTATGCTTAATGGTGCCCAAAAAGGTACTTCTGGTTGGGAGAATGCTAAAGATCCCAACTTAACACCTCTACTATATCAACCATTTAAGCCCATTGGTCAAAGGTTTACAGAAATGAACCCAACCAACATAACAAGAATGTATCATTCCTCATCCGCATTGTTACCCGACACAAAGGTTTTGGTTGCAGGTAGTAACCCACATCAGTTCTACACATTCAACGTCGAGTTTCCAACAGAACTACGAGTCGAAAAGTTCTCCCCTCATTACTTAGACCCTAAACTCGACAAACAAAGACCCGTAATCGATGAACAAGGTACGGATAAGGTGTTGAAGTATGGAAAACCATTCAAGATTGCAGCTAGTATCCAGTCGCAAGAATTTTTGGAGTTGGGTGAGATTAAGGTAACTATGTTGTACCCACCTTTCACCACTCATGGTTTCTCACAAAACCAAAGGATGATTGTTCCTACGTTGACAAAGGTTGTTGATAACGTGATCACCGCCTTGGCGCCACCGTCTGGAAACTTTGCTCCTCCGGGGTACTATATTCTGTTTGTGAATTATCTTGGTGTTCCAGGAACCGGTGTTTGGGTCCATATTGACTAGAAAGACCGTATCTAAATAAATGATTTGAGTTCTACGTTAGTTGTGTTAATAATGGTTCTTTCCATATGGATTGCTTGTGGTGGTGATGAATAATCAATTGGTCGAAGAGGTTTATGAAATATTGGAGGTGTATTTATTATAACTAAAAATTTATAGTACTAGATAAAGGGTGTGATTATATGCAAGTGTTCGATATATTATTCTGTATCAAGAATTCAAATAAAATACAATCCATGCTGAAATGTTGGCTATTTTAGTGTTATTATTTGTAAAACGAGAGAGAAACTAGGAGAATTTTCTGATTCTCATTTATAACTTGAAATAATGATACATTTAAATACATAACAAAGAAAATACATAACAAAGAAACATAAAGCTAAACTAGCTAAGCGAAAGTCAACACGAAAGTTTGACTTTTGTTTGAATCAAAAACGTCATAAATAACACAGCCCGTCAAGTTAGAGGTGTATACAACCCTAACCTGGAAATTAAATCCATGTGTAGGTTACCAGAAAGAATTTTGGTAAACAAATCCGCAAGCTGATTCAAAGTGCGAGCTCGACAGTAAAATAAACCATCTTGAAGCTTCTCAAGCACAAAATGACAATCCAATTAAATGTGCTTAGTACGTTCATGAAAAGCTTGTTTTTGGCTATATGAATAGCAGCTTGACTATGGTAGTTGAGTGGAATAGGAGTGAGACCATGAACTTAAAACTCGGAAAACCAGTGAGTTAACCAAGCAAGTTCCTATGTCAAATGGTGAAAAGAAGGATCACGAAAAACTTATTTCTTGGACTTCCATGAATTGGGCGAACATGAACATAAACTTATGTTCGGTATGCGTTCGTTAACAGCTCGCGAACATGATAATTTCCTTTATGTTCGAACACGAACATAGCCTTGTTCATATTGGTTCGGTTCGATTACAGCCCTAATAAGCATATGATGACGGTATATTCAGATTTTTATAAAATGTTATATTATATTAATAAAAAATGGTAACGACATTTGACGTCATTTTATATAACAATGTAAGATGATGTTATACGATACTACCGATATTGTTCAGAGGGTAGCTATAATATGAAAAGTTGAAAATCAATAAATTAAAATTAAAATTAAGGTAAAAAGTAAATATGAAAATATGTGTGAAGTTAAAAATAAATATAATAATAATCTAATATAATACTTAAATAATAATTATATTAAAAAAATATATAGTATTATAAAAAAGAAACTACTATTCATGGAGCATTTCCAATTATATATATAGTTGATTTGACCGCACGTTGCGGCGGTACATTACCGCGGGCATTGGATTGGTATCGGTTTGGTTCGTTACAATATCAGTATGATACATGTACTTCGTATAGAAATTAATCAACTAAAAACAACAAAAATGAACACGGGTAACGAGACCAATTTTCAAACGATATTGATTGATTTAGATCGTCACAGTATTTATATCATTATTCATATATCATTGCAGACAAAGTTGTATGAACCGGTACCAATTTTGTTCGTTTGGTTTGTTATGGTATAATAACAATATGGTACGCCAGTTTATCAAAAGTAAAAAACAATAAAAAATTAATAGTGGTATCGATACAGATGTTGTTCAATCGATTCGATACGTTTTGGTACGTTAGTGGCACATTATCTATTTTAAAAAAAAAAACTTTCTCATAATATTGGAAAAACTAAGCACAGATTATTAGAAAAAAAAATCAAAATAAATGATAATTAATAATTAAAAATAAATAAATAAATACTTCAAAATAATAATTACCATTTATTGTCACTTTTGGTTCAATTTGGTACACCTCCAGCATCCATTTACAATAAAACCTATACTGCAATGTTAAAAAAATATTGTTGTGCATTTTTTTCTAAACTAACAAACGCAAGTTATTAAAAGAAAATTAAACAAAATTATTGAGTAAAATAGTATTTAAAAATAAATAAATACTTGAACATAGAATTAAGAAATAAATCAACACTTTAAAATAAAATATTGAAACACTATTCATGAACACTTTCAATTGATATGTATAATAATAATAATGATACGTATAACAACAACAACAACAACAACAAGAATAATAATAATAATAATAATAATAATAATAATAATAATAATAACAATAACAATAACAATAATGACAACTATGGGATTCTCACGCACTTCGCTGCGGGCCTTTGTTTATTATTGGTCTGCTTCATTACGATACCAATATGATAGTACGATACTGTAACATCCGTCAAAATGAATTCCTGAAATCCGACCCGTTTTGAAATTCGAATCCTAACCTTGAATCACGCAAATCTTTCGCGAATTAAATAATCGTCGAAATATTTTATATGGTTAATTATCTGTGTAATTAAGTATTTAATTTGTTAAAAAAAATCAATATAGTAATTAATTAATTTAAAGGTTATATAGATAACCTAGTTAGTTATAGGAAATCAAACTTAAACCAAGTTAATTTAGCTATTTAATTAGCTTATTAAAGTTGAGAGACTAATCGTGTATTTACTTGAAAGTGTAAAATGGTACCCGAAACCCTAACTATAAGTACACACCTCACATACACACAAAACACGCACACACCCCCTACTCCCCCTTCTCTCCCGATCACGGTGATCGGAGCAGTTTTCCGGCGCCATTTTTCCGGCACCGTTTTTCCGGTGACACAACACATGGACACAAGCAGCCCTTCTGCCCCTCTCTGAGCTCCGGTAACCGGAGCTGCGTCTCCGATTGACGCCGCCTTACTCCCTCCGACATTTGGCGCACCACAGCGACGGTAGACGGAGAGAGAGAGAGAGAACGACGAGAGAGAGAAAGCGACGGCGACGGTTCAGGATGTAACACCTCGAAAAATCACGTCCAATGAAGTATTGACACGTGTAATAAACCCTAATGAAGTCAAACGTTGAATTTAAGAGACTAATTTTTCGAAAAATCGAAAACTTTGATTATTAAAGAACTGGAAGTATTATCATACCTAAAATAAGTTTCTAAATAACCTCTTACGATGTTTATATTCACAAATGAGCCACTCGATGATTAAGTGTAGCCGTTTGTGTAATTAATTGAAGTTTGCGCAATAAAGGGTTAAAAGCGTTAACATGTAAATTCTTACCTCTGAGTGACCTTTTAACAAACCGGGAGCTTCATGATATTCGATCATACTCTCGGGAGTGCCAATTATTGGCCGACTAAGGTTTTTATGCCTATAAGTAAAGTTACGCGCAACTTTGCAAGTTAGAGGGACTAAAAGTGTCAATATGTTTAATTATACCTCTGAATGACCTTTTAGCAGACCCGAAGCATCGTAATGTTTAATAATACTTTCAAGAATGCCTAATATAGATTAGATGAGGCTTCAATGCTATTAAATGACGAGATGCGCAAGTTTGCGCAATAGAGGGACCTAAAGCGTCAACTTTTGAATCTACGCCTTTCGGTGACCATCTAAGCGAACGTGAGCGTAGTAATATTTAAGTATATGCTTGGGAATGATCAATATGGGCCATGGAAGGCTTGGATATCATTAAACGGCATTTCGCGCTACTTTGCGCAATTAAAGGACTATTTGCGTCAAACTGCAAATGTATGTCGATTCGTAGGGTAACGGACCTTCCGGAAGATGACCCTAAGTTAAAAATGCCCTAAATATCCTTTGTATAGCTTAGATATAGGCTTAGAGGTGTTCGGTGCGCAAAAATAAACTTTTATGTCAAGCAGGGACTAAAAGTGTCAAAAAGTGCACAAGTTTGCATTTTCGCGCATATCTCACATTCTGAATATCTCCGGACACCCAAAAATTTATGTAAGCATTAAAATATTTTATTTTAGTGATCTCCATGATAAAATTCCATTCGTCGCGTAATTTGGATCGATTTTAGCGTCCGTTCGTGTTTCGTCGTAATTAGTCAAACAACGTGACCGTACGACCAAACGAACCGACATCCGACATGTTCTTGAGCATGTTTCATGTACCTCATGTTTAGGCATCATTGTAGAGGCTTAAAAATGGTTTAACGGGCCTCAAACACATCAGAAAGGGGCTAGAAGCATGCAGGGACCAAAACTGCCATTTCAGAAACTTGATTTCCAGCTGTTACCAGCTGTTCCAGCTGTTTTAATCAATTGAAAATGGTATTCCTTCCATCTAGGGGCTGCCCATAGGATTATAAAACCACCTTACACTTGTAATGATCTGCATATAGCTCCCCGACACTTGTCGCGATCCTACGAGGTCCCGAAAAGTATATAAGGAGGTGGGTTTTCACTTTCACCTCACACCTTCATTCCATTCTGCTTATTCTCTGATTTCTGTGAGGATCTCGAGCTTCTTGAGAACCTCCTTCAGTCCATTGGACCCTTGTAAGTGTCCCCTTTCGTGCTTAGTTAAATATTTAGCGGTTATAGCCGAAAAGTCAAGTGTTTCGATAAACGCTTTGACTTTTAAACGGTTAAGCCATTGTTCGTAACGAACATGGCTACGTGACCGTAATTAGGTAGGTGTTTAACCCTCAAAAGGGCACCTCCTAATTACCACGTTTGCTTAGTTAATTGTCGGGTCGAAATAATCAGTTTTTAATTAAAATTTATAACTAATGATATAAAGGCAATAAAATCAGTTTTATCACTTTAATAACTTGCTAAATATTAGTTGAACATGTCTAAACATGTTCAACCCGACAATTCTAAGTATAGGCTCGGTTCGGAGCCGAAAGTCGCAAAAAGTTGACTTTTGCTTTGACTTTCAGTTCTGACCCGATTTAGCTTAGTTTAGATATGCCTTAGGATTCCATTAGGACCATATTACAAGTTAGTATAACCCTCCGAGGTTATACAACTTGGTTCCATAGAAATCCTAGTTCATGCATGTTTCCGTTAAATGCCTAAATGTTGACCGTTATGCCCTTTTGACCCTAAAACGAGAATTTTGAAAATGTGAGAGGACAATAATCTTTATTACTGATTTATAGACTTGTCCCTGAAATTTGACATCAGTTTGAGGTGTAGAATAGAAGTTATGCTCATTAGCGTAATTGAAAAGCTTTTTATTAATTAAACGGCGTAATTAGCGTATATCCTATCTAAACCCAATTTTTGATACCAAACTTCTTACCTACTGATATAAAATAATATTTTGGGATTTTTGAAGATTTTTATTTATTTTTAGGTTGAGCATAACTTAGGGTTATAGCATTAATTCGGTAATTACCGGTTTTGCCCTTTTGGGCTATAAAATGAGTTTTACAAATCCTTTTGATGCCAAACCTTTTCCTACTGATCTAATATGATAAATAAATTATTTTGAGCCTTCTGGAATAATAAAAACATCAGCTTTCCTTTGAAAACCCGAAAATGGCTCCAAATCGCCTTTTTAAGCGTTCTTAACGCATAATATGTATCAAAACTATTTTAAACATATAAGGGTTGATGCTTACTAATATATTCAGTAAATTTTTATATTTTAACAGTAAGGAAATGTTTTAAACTCAGGTTTTCAGTTTTGACCTTTTAAGCCTATGTGAAATTACCAAAATGCCCCTACGGTGCATAGTATGGTTATGATTAATAAATTTCACATATATATGATACCCTACTGATATAACTTAGTAAATTAAGTATTTTACTGATTAATCAGACCTGTAACTCAAAATGATATTTAATCTCTTTTATAACCTCTAAAATGACCAAAATACCCCTGCGAGGCATAAATTGGTTTTAAATTCGTTTTGTGCATAACGGAAGGATCCTACTGATATCACAACATGTTTAGGGCATATTAACTTAGGAAACCTGTTCATGACTCATTTGGTTACCCGTTACGCATATTTCACGTTCGGATCAGTTTATGTAACTAGTTTGCATAAATTAGTCGAAACGGGTCAAACGTTATCGTTTTTATCTCAAAATCCAGAATGTGTTTAGTTTACCCATATTATACAAGTCTCCAAACTTTTCGGGTCTAAATCACATCCTATTCCGGTCTTCGCTTAATCATGCGTTTTGAACCGTAAACATTTCCTTAAAACTAACCGGTCTAAGTTACGACTTAAATAAGACCCGTTAGGAATCTAATAGGTTAATAAAACCTTCGTTCCAGATTGAGAGCCCAGTAGAAGTACTTGTGCTTGCTGATTAGAATATACGGCTGAGTATAAATTGCTTTGCTAGCTCAGGTAAATACTTTTAACTTATTTTCCCTTATACGGGCTTGGGATACGGTATTATAAAAATACCGCTTGGTCGGGTGTAGAAACCTTTTAATCAGAGATGATTAAATTGCATAATCCCGTTTTAATCTGTATTGATTGATAACAAATAACATTAGGGGTTAATGAACGTGTCCTGGATATCCTTGGCTCGTTTAAAAAGTGAATGGCCATAACTTAAGCACAAGGTGTAGGCATAACACCTCCTGTTGCGTATGTAAAAGATATACTCACTCGTAAGGCTGTCTTCTTGTGAGTTATATTTATGGTGTGTCGATTAATCTTGACCGGCTTGTATTGTATAATCACCGGCCCAAAATGTTGGACAAGCATGTAAATCGGATACAAGATTTTTATTAATAAGATTTTCCCAAGTTATAAAAGATATTTTTGTGCCTCGTGCATTCAAATCAATTTTCAAACTCTTTTCCAAAATGAGTCAGTTAATTGTATTTACCAGTGTAAACTGACGTATTTTCCAAAAAGGTTAAGTGACAGGTACTGAACGTAATTGGCTGGAAGCTCAGGGCGTTAATAAGGAATCTTGCAAGTTCTAGATGCCTGAAGTCTGTTGAACATTTTTTCTTTTATTTGATCCGCCTGTGGATCCTTTACTTTCCGTTGTAATACTTTGATATTACTTTATATTCGGATTGTAATATATTTATCTTTTGCTTCCGCTGTGCATTTATATATTGTGTTGTTTGACTATGACGATATCAACTACGTCACGATACTCCCCACCGGGCCCACCGGTAATACGTGGAAATATCGGGGTGTGACAGGTTGGTATCAGAGCCAACATTGAGTGAATTAAACATTAGCCTTTTGTGTTTAATCTCAATGACACATTAGCACATTCCTTGACCTTCTGAGTCTAGACTTAACATAGGAATACTCTTAATCCTAATCTGTAAATTTTGCTTCCAATTTTTATATATTGGATATGTCGCCAAGCAAAGAAGCTGTATTAGAAATTCTCCACATCCGGAGCCTTGAATTGCTGAGCTTCGTACCGCGGCTAGAATGAAACGAGCATCCGGGGAGGGAACATTCGAAATTAAAGTGAAGAAGAAAACTCCTTTTGCTAAGGATCGTTTTTTTAATAGTCCTTACAAGGACATATTTATCTCTCAGTCCCTTCGAGGACAACATTATTCCTTTCAAGTCCCGTCTAGGGCACATCTGTACTTTTAAATTTTTAATGGAATGATTAAATTTAAACTTTCATTCTAAGCATGAAAAATGAAATAAATGAAAAATAACATTCCTTTTATAAGATCTACCATTATAATAAAATGGCAAAATATGAAAAAAGACAAGACCTAGCCACGTGTTATTTTAAGACATGGCCAAGATGGTAAGACCTATTCAAGAGATATAGATCATTGTTAACACCTAAGAACGTGTTAGCACTCTTGACAAATGTGATTCGAGAAAATCACAATAGTCATCCTTATATTGGATTCTTCCAATTTTATTATCTAGCCTAGTGATTTAGAAATCATGGCTTAAATCATCGAATAAGATGATCATATTGCTAAACACCTAAGAATGTGTTAGCACTCTTGACAAAAGTGATCTGAGAAAATCACAATAGTCATCCCTATATCGGAAATTTTCAAATTTCCTGATTTGGCCTAATGATCTAGAAATCATGGCTTATGTCATCCTATAAGATGATCATATTATAAACATCCGTTAGTGATGAAGTGCCTACGGGCTAACTTGTTGTCCGATAAGACAACGACAGTGGTGGTCTTTGACCTCCTGTCTAAAAATATTGGACCATGTCCAAGCATAATAGTCGGTATGATCCAAACGATCTTGACTAATAGCATCTGAAAAGATGATCATATCATAAACATCCCTCAGAAGGGAAATGCCCACGGGCTATATATAATGTCCTAAAAGACAAAAGGCAGTTGTAGTCTTCGACTCTCTGTCAAGAAAAGTAACCGACTATGCTCAAACCTTAAATGCCTCGATCCCAAACGATCATGGCTTATAAATTCAAATCTGTCCTTGTGACTAGGCCTGTTGTACCGCTACTAAAACTGTTATTGTTTTTATAATTAGGATAAATTATAATAAAAATCCTAAATAAATATGATTAACAAATTAACCAAATCTGGTCTCTGTTTACCGTGGTTAATGAATTGCCATAGAAGACAATTCTATGATAAACTCCCAAATAAACTATTGTCATTGTCTTATGTAACAGTTAAATTAAAATGGCTGACTCGGATGAAATTAATAGTCACCCAAGGGAGAACAATGATAACGCCCGAATTAATATAACGGGTGCTGAACTGAAAGCGTTAGTAGACGACGCTGTTACAAAGGCCTTAGAGCGGCAGTACGAAGAATATAGTGGGACTCGAAGTAGGACCCTATCTACACCGCATTCAAAGCCACCTCCCAAGAAGGATGAACCCAAGAAAGAAGATGACGATCGTCACTCTTCAAATCATCATAGTGATCCGTCTCAAAAGATAATGCTGAATCAAGGACCCCGTGATAAGGGTTGCTCCTACAAATACTTTGTTTCGTGTAAGCCCAGGGATTTCACTGGGGAAAAAGAAGCCATCGACTGCATGACATGGCTCGATGAGATGGACACTGTTGTTGATATTAGTGGGTGTGCAGAGCAAGACATTGTGAAGTTTGTTTCACAATCTTTTAAAGGAGAAGCTCTAGCTTGGTGGAGGTCACTAATCCAAGCTACGGGGAAGATCCCGTTATATAATCTGACATGGGATCAGTTTGCTGCCCTTATCAAAGAAAATTATTGTCCTCAACATGAAGTTGAGAAAATCGAGACTGAATTCTTGACATTGGTCATGAAGAACCTAGATTGTCAGACATATCTTACAAGTTTCAATACCATGTCTCGGTTGGTTCCTTACTTGATCACACCGGAACAAAAGCGAATAGCTCGCTTTATTGGGGGTCTAGCCCCAGAAATAAAGGCAAGTGTGAAAGCATCAAGACCTACTACTTTCAGGTCAGCGGCAGATCTGTCGCTAACTCTCACACTCGATGTGGTCAGAAACAAGGCTGCCAAAGCCTCTGAAGATGGAAAGCGTGAAAGAGAGGAGGGGAACACTCATCGATCTGACAAGAAGAAGAAGGGAAGTTCTGAGCATAAGAAAGATTCCGAGTTTAGGAAAAACTCGAGTCAGTTCAATAACAAGCCCAAATGCAGTAACTGCAGAAAACAACATTCTGGAAAATGTACGATTGACCCAAGTGCTAAATTGTGTGGAATTTGCAAGACCAAGGGTCACAAAACTTTAGATTGCAAGGAGTTGAAGAACGCGACATGTTACAATTGTAACGAGGAAGGGCACATCAAAACCAACTGCCCAAAACTTATAAGGAAGCCTGGAGAGGCCAAGGGAACAAATGCATGAGACTTCCAGAGGAACAACCAGGAGATGATGCAGAATGATGACGATATAGCAGGTACCTTCCTTTATCAAGAAGTTTATGCATAAATTTATTTGATACTGGCACATATGATTCTATAATGAATGATAAATGTTGAGAACTGTTGTCTCCGCCTGATTGGGACTCCGGTCATTTAAATGCGAGATAGAAATTGGCCGATGATACTTTAGAGAATGCTTCCACAAACCTTAGATCGATATCTTATATCTATTAGGAATCACTCTTTTCTGATATCCTTATGGCAAGCTTTCAAGCTATACAAATTCATCAATATAATAAAGACAGATGTGACATTTCGATCCCCTGTCAAAAAGATGATGGATTAGGTCCAAACCTTAACTGCCATTGATGGTCTTTTGTGACCTAGGCTAAATATAATGGATATATATATATATTAAATGACATTCATTAAGGATGTTAGTACTATATTAGCCTGTATGGTCTATTGATACCATGGTTAGTATATGTTAAGGCCATCAGGATGAAGAATAGCAGTTATTGGATTGCAACTATGAAATTGTTTTGTTGGTATTAGGAACCATTATCGAGTATAACAAACTCTCAAAGTCTTCCATGAGAACCCTATATATTAAGTGTAAGGTAAAACTTACAGGTGGAAAAATTCACAGGAACTATTTCTTCTATTCCTGTCAGAAATCTTAAATCATAAAATTCTAATGTACTCCCTCTCCAGATAAATGCATTCGAATGAAATTGATATCTCTTTGATCTCCATTGATTACGAATGCCAGATGGTATGACAAAAGCGCCATATGAGGATTGGTGTATCTTAATATGTTCCATAGATTGCTTCCATGCCTGATCAGTATGGAGGTTTAATGCATGGAACCACAAAGATATTCCAATGGTCATAGGGTATTAAAGTCAACTAATGGTATTCAAAGATGATATCCAGAATGGAATTGTCTAAGTAAGTGTCACTGATTAAGAAATCCGTGGACTCGTAACATAAATGTGTCACTCATTTGACACCAGCAAGGATGGATGAGCCGGTGCCTGAGATTTGGAAAATCTCTGTAACCTCCTTGTATCTTGATTATCTTCTCCTTAGACTACCATGTTTACCTCCCGAAAGACAAGTAGAGTTAAGATTAACATCCCGCTCAGGGTAGGAGTGTTGTAAGAACTCCGTGTTGATCATGGAATAATCGAAACCCTGATTAAGTAAACTTTAAGATAAGAGATTCATATAGCCTAACTCGATATTCCGAGAGTTTGGTAAGAAAGACGGTTCATTTTGCTTATGCACTCATTACCGCAACCCTATTTTAACAACGATTAAGAATCACCATCAACTACCCAGGATCGTTGAGTTATTCAACTAGCTATGAGGATTAGCTACTCCTTAAGATTAGTTTTAAGCAATGGTTGGGATAACCATCCCACCTTAAGATAAGCTTTTCTATAATAATTGATATGTAAGTATAAAGGCTGCTCCTTTGGAGACCTGGTATAGATGGAATGTTAAACATCTATTGTTAGATAGAGAATTGGTAAGTCCAATTATCAGGATATGAAAGTTGCCTAGGAAACAGCAAATAAGATCATACAAATCCATAATCGATTGTAAGTTGCCAGTATACGGCAGGAAATCAAGGATTTATGAAAATAGCAACCCTCCTAAGTTCTGGTTAAAAGATAAGGTTCAACAAAAGATAACACCATAGAAGGGTGTGCCGAGTTGTAATTTTCAGGATAGTTAAGCTCGGAATATATAAAGACATTCGAAGGATTCGAATGTATCAAGACTAAATAGCTTACGAGCTAAGACCTAATTTAGGAAGCTTGGTGGAACACGCAAAGTGACCCACACTAATGATTTAGCGTCGTGTCACCAATAAGTCGAAAAGCGCTATCACATAATGATATGCAGATCTATGATAGTATGAGCAACCTATGTCGACCGAGAATCGACAGGTTAAGGAGCTCCAAAAGAAAGTATGCACCTATTGTATAGGTCAACTGGGATACCCTTGGAGGCCCAAATATACTATGGAAGTTAAATCCATGATACGACAGAAAGTACTTCCTTTACTTTAAGAAAATCTCGAGGTCAAGATTTCTTTTAAGGGGGTGAGGATGTAACACCTCGAAAATCACGTCCAATGAAGTATTGACACGTGTAATAAACCCTAATGAAGTCAAACGTTGAATTTAAGGGACTAATTTTTCGAAAAATCGAAAACTTTGATTATGAAAGAACTGGAAGTATTATCATACCTAAAATAAGTTTCTAAATAACCTCTTACGATGTTTATATTCACAAATGAGCCACTTGATGATTAAGTGTAGCCGTTTGTGTAATTAATTGAAGTTTGCGCAATAAAGGGTTAAAAGCGTCAACATGTAAATTCTTACCTCTGAGTGACCTTTTAACAAACCGGGAGCTTCATGATATTCGATCATACTCTCGGGAGTGCCAATTATTGGCCGACTAAGGTTTTTATGCCTATAAGTAAAGTTACGCGCAACTTTGCAAGTTAGAGGGACTAAAAGTGTCAATATGTTTAATTATACCTCTGAATGACCTTTTAGCAGTCCGAAGCATCGTAATGTTTAATAATACTTTCAAGAATGCCTAATATAGATTAGATGAGGCTTCAATGCTATTAAATGATGAGATGCGCAAGTTTGCGCAATAGAGGGACCTAAAGCGTCAACTTTTGAATCTACGCCTTTCGGTGACCATCTAAGTGAACGTGAGCGTAGTAATATTTAAGTATATGCTTGGGAATGATCAATATGGGCCATGGAAGGCTTGGATATCATTAAACGGCATTTCGCGCTACTTTGCGCAATTAAAGGACTATTTGCGTCAAACTGCAAAAGTATGTCGATTCGTAGGGTAACGGACCTTCCGGAAGATCACCCTAAGTTAAACATGCCCTAAATATCCTTTGTATAGCTTAGATATAGGCTTAGAGGTGTTCGGTGCGCAAAAATAAACTTTTATGTCAAGCAGGGACTAAAAGTGTCAAAAAGTGCACAAGTTTGCATTTTCGCGCATATCTCACATTCTGAATATCTCCGGACACCCAAAAATTTATGTAAGCATTAAAATATTTTATTTTAGTGATCGCCATGATAAAATTCCATTCGTCGCGTAATTTGGATCGATTTTAGCGTCCGTTCGTGTTTCGTCGTAATTAGTCAAACAACGTGACCGTACGACCAAACGAACCGACATCCGACATGTTCTTGAGCATGTTTCATGTCCCTCATGTTTAGGCATCATTGTAGAGGCTTAAAAATGGTTTAACGGGCCTCAAACGCATCAGAAAGGGGCTAGAAGCATGCAAGGACCAAAACTGCCATTTCAGAAACTTGATTTCCAGCTGTTACCAGCTGTTCCAGCTGTTTTAATCAATTGCAAATGGTATTCCTTCAATCTAGGGGCTGCCCATAGGATTATAAAACCACCTTACACTTGTAATGATCTGAATATAGCTCCCCGACACTTGTCGCGATCCTACGAGGTCCCGAAAAGTATATAAGGAGGTGGGTTTTCACTTTCACCTCACACCTTCATTCCATTCTGCTTATTCTCTGATTTCTGTGAGGATCTCGAGCTTCTTGAGAACCTCCTTCAGTCCATTGGACCCTTGTAAGTGTCCCCTTTCGTGCTTAGTTAAATATTTAGCGGTTATAGCCGAAAAGTCAAGCGTTTCGATAAACGCTTTGACTTTTAAACGGTTAAGCCATTGTTCGTAACGAACATGGCTACGTGACCGTAATTAGGTAGGTGTTTAACCCTCAAAAGGGCACCTCCTAATTACCACGTTTGCTTAGTTAATTGTCGGGTCGAAATAATCATTTTTTAATTAAAATTTATAACTAATGATATAAAGGCAATAAAATCAGTTTTATCACTTTAATAACTTGGTAAATATTAGTTGAACATGTCTAAACATGTTCAACCCGACAATTCTAAGTATAGGCTCGGTTCGGAGCCGAAAGTCGCAAAAAGTTGACTTTTGCTTTGACTTTCAGTTCTGACCCGATTTAGCTTAGTTTAGATATGCCTTAGGATTCCATTAGGACCATATTATAAGTTAGTATAACCCTCCGAGGTTATACAACTTGGTTCCATAGAAATCCTAGTTCATGCATGTTTCCGTTAAATGCCTAAATGTTGACCGTTATGCCCTTTTGACCCTAAAACAAGAATTTTGAAAATGTGAGAGGACAATAATCTTTATTACTGATTTATAGACTTGTCCCTGAAATTTGACATCAGTTTGAGGTCTAGAATAGAAGTTATGCTCATTAGCGTAATTGAAAAGCTTTTTATTAATTAAACGGCGTAATTAGCGTATATCCTATCTAAACCCAATTTTTGATACCAAACTTTTTACCTAATGATATAAAATAATATTTTGGGATTTTTGAAGATTTTTATTTATTTTTAGGTAGAGCATAACTTAGGGTTATAGCATTAATTCGGTAATTACCGGTTTTGCCCTTTTGGGCTATAAAATGAGTTTTACAAATCCTTTTGATGCCAAACCTTTTCCTACTGATCTAATATGATAAATAAATTATTTTGAGCCTTCTGGAATAATAAAAACATCAGCTTTCCTTTGAAAACCCGAAAATGGCTCCAAATCGCCTTTTTAAGCGTTCTTAACGCATAATATGTATCAAAACTATTTTAAACATATAAGGGTTGATGCCTACTAATATATTCAGTAAATTTTTATATTTTAACAGTAAGGAAAATTTTAAACTCAGGTTTTCAGTTTTGACCTTTTAAGCCTATGTGAAATTACCAAAATGCCCCTACGGTGCATAGTATGGTTATGATTAATAAATTTCACATATATATGATACCCTACTGATATAACTAAGTAAATTAAGTATTTTATTGATTAATCAGACCTGTAACTAAAAATGATATTTAATCTCTTTTATAACCTCTAAAATGACCAAAATACCCCTGCGAGGCATAAATTGGTTTTAAATTCGTTTTGGGCATAACGGAAGGATCCTACTGATATCACAACATGTTTAGGTCATATTAACTTAGGAAACCTGTTCATGACTCATTTGGTTACCCGTTACGCATATTTCACGTTCGGATCAGTTTATGTAACTAGTTTGCATAAATTAGTCGAAACGGGTCAAACGTTATCGTTTTTATCTCAAAATCCAGAATGTGTTTAGTTTACCCATATTATACAAGTCTCCAAACTTGTCGGGTCTAAATCACATCCTATTCCGGTCTTCGCTTAATCATGCGTTTTGAACCGTAAACCTTTCCTTAAAACTAACCGGTCTAAGTTACGACTTAAATAAGACCCGTTAGGAATCTAATAGGTTAATAAAACCTTCGTTCCAGATTGAGAGCCCAGTAGAAGTACTTGAACTTGCTGATTAGAATATACGGCTCAGTATAAATTGCTTTGTTAGCTCAGGTAAATACTTTTAACTTATTTTCCCTTATACGGGCTTGGGATACGGTATTATAAAAATACCGCTTGGTCGGGTGTAGAAACCTTTTAATCGGAGATGATTAAATTGCATAATCCCGTTTTAATCTGTATTGATTGATAACAAATAACATTAGGGGTTAATGACCGTGTCCTGGATATCCTTGGCTCATTTAAAAAGTGAATGGCCATAACTTAAGCACAAGGTGTAGGCATAACACCTCCTGTTGCGTATGTAAAAGATATACTCACTCGTAAGGCTGTCTTCTTGTGAGTTATATTTATGGTGTGTCGATTAATCTTGACCGGCTTGTATTGTATAATCACCGGCCCTAAATGTTGGACAAGCATGTAAATCGGATACAAGATTTTTATTAATAAGATTTTCCCAAGTTATAAAAGATATTTTTGTGCCTCGTGCATTCAAATCAATTTTCAAACTCTTTTCCAAAATGAGTCAGTTAATTGTATTTACCAGTGTAAACTGACGTATTTTCCAAAAAGGTTAAGTGACAGGTACTGAACGTAATTGGCTGGAAGCTCAGGGCGTTAATAAGGAATCTTGCAAGTTCTAGATGCCTGAAGTCTGTTGAACAGTTTTTCTTTTATTTGATCCGCCTGTGGATCCTTTACTTTCCGTTGTAATACTTTGATATTACTTTATATTCGGATTGTAATATATTTATCTTTTATTTCCGCTATGCATTTATATATTGTGTTGTTTGACTATGACGATATCAACTACGTCACGATACTCCCCACCGGGCCCACCGGTAATACGTGGAAATATCGGGGTGTGACAGGTTGGTATCAGAGCCAACATTGAGTGAATTAAACATTAGCCTTTTGTGTTTAATCTCAATGACACATTAGCACATTCCTTGACCTTCTGAGTCTAGACTTAACATAGGAATACTCTCAATCCTAATCTGTAAATTTTGCTTCCAATTTTTATATATTGGATATGTCGCCAAGCAAAGAAGCTGTATTAGAAATTCTCCACATCCGGAGCCTTGAATTGCTGAGCTTCGTACCGCGGCTAGAATGAAACGAGCATCCAGGGAGGGAACATTCGAAATTAAAGTGAAGAAGAAAACTCCTTTTGCTAAGGATCGTTTTTTTAATAGTCCTTACAAGGACATATTTATCTCTCAGTCCCTTCGAGGACAACATTATTCCTTTCAAGTCCCGTCTAGGGCACATCTGTACTTTTAAATTTTTAATGGAATGATTAAATTTAAACTTTCATTCTAAGCATGAAAAATGAAATAAATGAAAAATAACATTCCTTTTATAAGATCTACCATTATAATAAAATGGCAAAATATGAAAAAAGACAAGACCTAGCCACGTGTTATTTTAAGACATGGCCAAGATGGTAAGACCTATTCAAGAGATATAGATCATTGTTAACACCTAAGAACGTGTTAGCACTCTTGACAAATGTGATTCGAGAAAATCACAACAGTCATCCTTATATTGGATTCTTCCAATTTTCTTATCTAGCCTAGTGATTTGAGTCAGCTTAGGCCTCGGCTCAAGTGCGGGTCTCAGTGCCGCTCGGTTCAACCCGATTCGACTCGGTAGAACGCGTATACTAACTTCATTATTCGTATTTTTTTTGTATCGTTTTAAATCGCGGAACCGAACCTTAAATAAATTGTAAACATAATAGAAGTGTATATATATATATATATATATATATATAAATATCTATAATGTTTGGATACTTTTTATTGAATTTTGAACATATAAATCGACAACTTGTGTTGTCGGGATTGTCCAAAAACAGAGGAAACTCTGTCCGATTTTCGTTAAAACGTAAACATATACTTTATAGTCAAACTGCTAATGAGAGCGTATCGGATCCAAATAATTTTTATAATCATAAGTATAAATGTATATTTATCTTTGAGAAAACTTCTATAATATTCTTTACGGGTTTAATTTAGAACTATTACATAAACTATACAAAATATATACACAAATATATACTTATATATCAACTAGATATACTTTACATTCCAATTCAAATTCGTCGTCATAATTCCGAATAGTCATACACCTCCGTTTGCCCATATAGGGTTACCTCGGTGTTCCATCCTCCCACTCTCATACACTCGTCAACACTTGGATAATCGGAAGACTTAGCAATTATGTGAGTATACTTGACCCATTTTACCGTTTTCACACTTTTGGGTGTAACATGTTTTTATATACAAAACACACTTATTATACATATTCTTATGCAAATACATAAACAAACAATCCAATACATGCTTACTATCTGTTATGCTTGATATGTGTTTTCTGGACCATACTTAAGTGATGAACTTGTCATTAGCTTCGTACGAGCCTCTATTTAACATGTATAGCGCTATAGGTGTAACGCACCGCCCGTAGACTAGTAGTCATGTTAAATTTTCATTCATACTTGCATAAACAGAGGGTTGACTTGTAAATCGCATGCCAGTTTATACGTTAATCTTGATAACTAGGTTTGCCATGTGGATTGTTCCTTATCATTTTTATACTTATATAGGGTTGACTTGTAAATCGCATGCAAATACTTTTTGTATTGAACTACACTTTTAAAACATGTGCAGGTTTAGCGATGATGTTGGTGATGCATGGAATCTAGTAGGATGCTTAGATACACACTTTAAATTTGTATTCTTATTGTATTATATTTCGTTACTCATGTTGTATTTATTTCAAATCTTTGTAATTGACTCTTTAGAAACGAAATGGAAATTTATTATTTAAATACTTGTCACAAATAGTGTTATCAAGTCTCTTGCAATCTATTTCGTCTCACTCCGATGTTTCTGCCATTGGTTGGGGTGTAACAGATACCGATACTCGGCATAGGAATTCCTGCCAAATCGACACGTTTTTTACATCGACTGAAAACCAATAAAAATAAATACTCGTACCGATACCAGTGTTGTTTGGTCAGTATTGGTCCGTTACGATACTGGTATCGTACTGACACTCGATATAGCTTACGATAACAAAAAAAGACTTTATTGTGAATATTACTTTTTGTGCAATAAATTTTATACTGCCACGTCGAGAATTCTATGAAAACGAATACGGTACAGTTACCGACGTTGTTTCGGAGGTATATGTTCGATTTGTGATGATAAAAAAATCAACTACATATGACATGTTCGAATACCGATGTTGTTTGGTCATATATGTTCAGTTTGTGATGATAAATAAAATCAACTATATATGACCCGTTTGAATACCGATGTTGTTTGGTCGGTACATGTTGGGTTTGTAGTTATAAAAAATAACTATAAATGACCGTTCGAGTAGAACTTTTATATATATTGTTTTTACTTCCCTTTATAATTTTATGTTTTAAAAGTACATATATAATATATCAAATTATCACACATAACATATATATAACATCATCACCATAATAATATTTGATATATTTAAAAATGTAAATATATTATAATATTATTCTCAAAAAATAATTTTATATTTCATAGCATATAAATATGAATAATGCCATTAAAATATATATTTAAAATAAAAAGTTTATTTTTCACATAATAAAACTACAAGAATGAAACATTACTAAACTATAGTTAAATAAGAAAAAATAAAAAACTTAAAAGTTTTCGGGTATATATTCATGTTAAATGAGTATATAGTTTTCAGTAATCGGGTTGGGTGTCATCTAATCCCAGAACGTGTGAAATATTTTTTTCCATACCTATACCTGGCCCAATATTCGTCGGGTATCGGATATACTTGTCCCAAATGCTTCGGATTTCGGGTAATTTCAGGTATACCGGTAGGATTCGAGTATTTTTGCCATAGGCACAAAAGAAGAACTAATTTAGATTGGGCTAAAGGATTAAACCAGTTTAAAGTGTATCTATGACCAGGCTTGTTTAAGCCCTTCATGATTCGCTTGGGCCCCCATGTCATGAACACTGTATTCTACATCAAATATAATACCTATTATTCCATTAAACTGTGTTAATACATCATAATACGCTGTTGTATATGGGGGACTCAATAAAAAAAAAGAATGAACGCATACAAACGACACAGAACAGTTCAATACGCATCCAAGAATTCAAGAGGCGATTTCTAAGAGTTGGAGAAGGATGGATACGAGAAACAACCATGAACGAAGAATGAAGACTCGACACGCATCAGTTTTTTTATCTTTGGGTTCTTTCTCATTTAAACTCGTTTGATTATGATTCTTGCTACCGTTTGTTTGTGTTTTGATTATCCGAACATGATTGTCAGCTAGTTTCATAGACTACCTAAGTTGTGATGAACTAAGAACGCTTGTTTTGACTTTTATATTTTGACTTTTCGACTATGACCCGTTTTGATTTAAAATAACTTTGATTTGTTGCTGAATATGATCATGTGTGCTACTTTTTTGCTAGGATTATTTGATTAGTTCTCATTATTGATGTGTTTATAAAGAAGAGATTCACCATAGGTACGTTAAGATAAATCAATTGTTAGTTCGTTAATTGGGTCAGTTTTTGTCCTAACCCTATTATTAGAAATGATATAGGTTTACAAATTAACTAAAATCAGTAGAAATTAGTGTGCATCCAATTCCATTGAATAGATATATGATTTGGGATTGTTAGGTCTGTTGTAGGCATTGTCTGATAGTTTGAACCGATGGTAACGTGGGGTTTGGCTATTTATTCGCTTTAAGTTCTTCATAGGTATTCGGTGTATCAAGTTGGGGTTAGCGTAACAATTAGAGGGTCGTTAATACCGGTGGTGTTACATACCCTAATAGTTGTGGGATTCGGTGGTGATAGGTCGAGTCGGTCCATCTTACCACTTCATTACGTGTTCTAATTGTTCTTCATAGTTTGGTTTCTAGGAACTAGAGAGTGGAGGTCCCACTCTGAGCTGACTAGTTACTATAGGACTTAATCATCCTTAGTGGGAGGTTAGTCGGGTTAGATATCAGATCTTTAGTCACTTGTCAACTCATAAGTCATTATATGTTTTAAGGGATTCATTGCATAGGTTGTTTCTCCTTCTATTGATTAAACCTTGTGTTCCCAGTCGTTTAGTTGCCTAGTTCATCTTAGATAGTATCAGGTTATTAGTTAATTTAGTTAGTTAATAAGTTAGAAATCCTCAAAACAATTAAAACCAATTAACTAATTAGTTAAATTAGAGTCTAGTTAGCGTCGTTAGTGTCTCGTGGGTTCAAAATCCGGACTTAGTTAGGCTTTACTACTGCCGATAGATACACTTGTGTATCTTGTGGTCTAGCATTAGGAAGAGTCTATGGTTAACTAGAGTGTCTAAATTAGGTTACTTTTTAGTAGACTATATTTTGCACATAAAAATAACTTGCAATTTATTGCTTTTTTTTTTTCATTTTTGCTTAAAAAATGTGTGAACTTCTAATGGTGACCATTGTCACATCGCCAAATCGGCGACCCTAGCCAAGATCTGCACAGATAGCAGGGCCAGAGCTGTGTAGTCAGACTTGGTTACGGCGTTCCCCAGGAAACCATACTGTATCCACACGAGTTTCCTCGCTGAAGTAACAGCCGGATGAAAACCGGGGTGACGCTCAGGATCAAATCCTCCTCGGTGGATTTTTCACCATCATTGCGCATAAATGTCCCACCCTCGCCACTGCCGGGGATCGAACCGGGGTCTCACAAGGAGACACCCGGCCCAATAACCAACTGAGCTGCAGGTGAAGGACACAATTCTCATATTTCTTAATTAGCCTAGTATTTCTTACAGAATCCTATATATTGGCAAAATGCATTGACCAGGAGATATTACAAAGTCTATTAAATCATTTGTTTTTTCTTTGTGTTAAACACAAAGCTAAATGCATATGTTATAGTGGAATTCTTGGATTAACTTCTTTTTTCTATTATGTACTCGTTAGTCCCTTGCTAATCTTTATTTTTAATAAATTGATTGGCTTTCGCACTTGTTGGAGCTATTAAACATCTTGGACTATGGCATTTCATTTTTCAGCTGGATACAAAAGTGGAAACTTTCTCCGGGATGTTCTTTTGTGCTAAGATGTGCTATTTTTAATAAATTAATGTTCTTTTGTGCTAAGATGTGCTATTTCTAATAAATTTATGGTTGTTAAAAAATGTAAAAACAAAATTTATTATATTATAATTTATTTGATTATGCTAATGAATTATTATGTAGGCCAATCCAGCGGTCCACTTTATAATTAACCTATTACCAAGCTTTGACCAAGACTAAAATAACAAATGATTAGTTTAGTAATCAACATGCGATGTCAAAATAAAAAAAATAAAAACAATAGAACATTAAACCTATGTATTTACAAAAAATAATAATTTAAAAGACAGAAATAAATTGCAAGTTAAAAATTATTGTCATAATTAAAAAGGTTCACACATCGGAAGTCAACATAGCTGAATAGAAAAATGTAATCCCGTGCCCACTAATTAATTGATAACAATTTATGCTTAACTTTGTTCTCATTCAAATTAGAATAAACGTTTTTTTTTTTTGGAATATTGAATTTTAATAATCTCAACTATTTGTCGTTGGCCGTCAACAGTCCCAACTTTAACAAAATAACCACCCAACTATTGACATATTGGCCACCAATGGACCCTGACTAACAGAACCCCAACGGCGTTAGTCTGCGGTCGCCGGAAAACCGTTTTTGTGTAGAAAAAGGTTTCTAATGGTCCAATCTAAGGTTACAAAGAGGTTTAGGACGAAAATGTTGAGTTTTCCGGCCAAAAAGTTGAGTTTTCCGGCGAAAAATAAGTTTGCCGGCGAAAAAGGAGTTTTCCGGTGACTTTAATAATTAGGGCTTTTACTTTAAAAAGGTTCCCAGAGGTCCATAATAAGGTTACAAAGAGGTTCAGGACGAAAATGTTTAGTTTGCCGGCCAAAAATGAGTTTTCCGGCCAAAAAACGTTTTTCCTGCGACCGGAGACTAACGACGTTAGAGTTCTGTTAGTCAGGGTTCATTGGAGGTCAATGTGTTAAAAGTTAGGATTGCTCGTGGTTATTTTTAAAGTTGAGACTGTTAGCGGCCAACGACGAATAGTTGAGATTATTAAAATGGAATATTTTTTTTTTAATTTCAGGACATACATAACTTAGACAAAAAGGGCTCAAAAATTATAATCTATGCTTAACTTTGTTCTCATTATATATATTATACATATTATAGCAAAGTTCCCATGAACAGTACACAAAATATATTTTTATAATATTATTTATGCTTTTAATTATTTCATAATTTTATTACTTAATTGATTTCATTAACTCTATAACATTTAACCAATGAGGTGGAGGTCCATTGGCAAATGCAAAGTCTTTGAAAACACCTAGGTAGGGAAGGGGATGGTCTTGGTTCAAGTCCCACAAACGACAAGTGATTAAAGAAATTAGCCGTTCAAAAAAAAAAACTCTATAACATTTTTGAAATTTGGTGAAGAGTAGTTCACCTGCTTTAGGCCAAATCAAATTACGATTTTGTCCCCGCTTTAAAATTACGATTTTGCTATCAGTTTAAAATTACGTTTTTACCTCCAGTTCAAAATAAAATTATGTTTTTGCCCCAGTTAAAGTTTATAATTTTGCCCTCGATTCAAAATTACGATTTTGCCCCGTTTAAATTTACAGTTTTCCCATTAGGTTTGTTTTGTTCCTCCTAGCTAAATTACCATTTTGCCCTCAATTTAAATTTACATTTTTGTAATCGTTTTTGTTTGCTTTCCCAGTAAAATTACGATTTTGCCCCCAGTGTATAACTACAGACACAAGATGGGGGAATAGTGTCAGGAAGCTGCCTGGCACTCCCTCATTGGCCCAATCAATTTACCATTTTATCCCCTCTTTAAAGTTACGATTTTGCCATCAGTTCAAAATTACGTTTTTACCCCCAGTTCAAAATAAAATTATGCTTTCGCCCCCAACTAAAAATTACCATTTTGCGCTCGATTCAAAATTACGATTTTGACCCGTTTAAATTTATAGTTTTGGCATTAGTTTTGTTTTTCCCCACTCAGCCAAATTACAATTTTGCCCTCAATTTAATTTACATTTTTGCCATCGTTTTCCTTTGTTTTCCCAGTCAAATTATGATTTTGACCCCAATGTAAAATTACAGTCATGCCATCGTTTTAGTTTAGTTTTTTTTTTTACAAAACTATAGTAGTGCTTTGTTTTAATTGTTTGAGTCGGTGTAATTTATATTTTTCCCCCAGTTTAAAATTATTGTTTTTCTATCGTTTTTGTTTTTCTTAAGCAAAAGTATGATAGTGTTTTAATTTAATTGGTTTACTCAATGTAATTTTTTTATATCATGTTATAAGTAGTATGTACAAGTAATCGAAACACAGACGGACATATTATGAGAGAGAAATATTCGATTTAGTGCCCCGCAACGCGAGCGGGGCAAAATCTAGTATATATCAATTTAAAGTCCTCATGAACAGTGATGAGGATTTTAAATATATATAAATTAAATACATATCAATTTAAAGTCTTCCTGAACAATGGTGAGCATTTTAAATATATTAAGATTATGATGAGCATTTTAAATATATTAAGATTATATAGTCTGGTCATGACCCTCATTACTATCAATATAAAGTCCTTATAAACAGTTATGAGGATTTTAAATATATTAAATTAAATACATTTCAAAAAGTTCTCACGGTTCTTACAACTCGAGATGGTTCTCATTTTAGCGGTCACTTAAATATATATATATATATATATATATATTATATTGGCCAAAGCTACTATTCAGCCTCCTCCTGAGATAGAAAATTATAAAATAAAACCTGAAGAAGAGCTTAAGTCGATGGATGACTTAATTGGAATTATAAAAGAAAAGTTTTCAACTGTCCAACTTTATGTTTTAAGTGATACGGAAAACATGGATAATGAAACATATGAAGCTTATGTTACTGATTCCATAAATAAATTTGGAAAAGGCAGAAAACATAAGAGTTATGATAATTATAATAATAAATATTCTGATAGACCTAGACAAAGATTGTATTATTATCCTAGGCCTACTCCTCCGGATGTTCTTCATGATGAACAAGAATTAGAAATAAATAATTCTTATAATGGAAAAACCATTTATGAATGGAATTTAGATGGTTATACTGATAGGCAAGTTTATACTATGACACATAGAATGTTAATGTATGCCACCATAGCTAAAAATAATCAAAATAGTGATGAAGTAGTCTGTAAAATGATAACTGCAGGCTTTACAGGTTAGTTAAAAGGATGGTGGGATAATTATATAAGTGATAAACAAGAACAAATTTATAAGCATTTCAGGCAAGAAAGTGATACAAAAATTGTTGATGCTGTTTACACTTTAATTATAACTATTATAGAACATTTTACAGGTAGATGGTCTGATAATTCTGAAACCATTAGAACTTTGTTAAATGGTCTTAAATGCCATACTTTAACCTCATTTAGATGGTATAAAGATGTATTTTTAAGCAGAGTTTATGAACTCCCAGAGAATAATAGTTCTCATTGGAAGTCCAAGTTCATTGATGGTCTTCCGTCCTTATTTGCTGAAAGAGTTAGGAAAGTCCTTAGGGGTAATAATATTCAAATCCCTTATGATAGTTTTACTTATGGCAGACTTATAGGAGTCTGTGTTCAAGAAGGTTTATCTCTTTGTAATGAGTTAAAATTAAATCAACAAATTAAAAAACAAAGCTTAACTGAAAAAAGACAGTTAGGATAATTTTGTGTGCAATTTGGTATGGATTGTACCAAAGAAAAAAAATTTGATAATGAAAAATATTATAAGAAATACAGAAAGGAAAAAAGGGAAAAATATTTTCAAAAACGTAGAGAAAAAAGAGAAAGGAGAAAAACCCAAAGAAAAGAAAAATGGTTTCCTACTTGCTATATATGCAAGAAAAAGGGTCATAAGGCGAATGAATGTCGCCAAAGAAAAATTGTGAAAAATAAAATAAATAGCCTAGACATAGAAGAGAATGTCAAAAATGAATTGTATAAAATTTTTGATTCTGAAGAATCCTCAGATTATAGTACTGAGGAAAGTTCTTGTTCTGATAATTGTCAAGAAAATTGTTGTAATAAAATAGTTTCTGATAATTAAATGTTATATAAAGTCATGTCTCAATTCCAGGATAATAATCTTGACGATAACGAGATAAATGTTATAGATAGTGATATTCTAGGAAATGTGTTAAACAAAATTAGAAGTCCAGAAGAAAAATTAAAAATTCTTCAGATGTTATATCAAAATGAAGAACTGCATAATAAAGAAGTTCAAAAAGAAATGAAGGAACCTAAAGGTCCCTATTCTATGAAACATGTTCATAGTATATTAAATAATAGAAAGAATAATTCTTCTACGTCGGAAGACTTAAAAATTGAAATTAGTAATTTAAAACAAGAAATTGTTTATTTAAAAAATAAAAATTCTAGTTTTGAAAAAAGAATCATAAAACTTGAAGGAAAAATTATAGAAGAAACAGAAACTTTTTATAAGCCTTCTGATTTTGAAACTTTTTATAAGCCTTCCAATTTTGAAATAGGAGAAACATCTTATAAACCTTCGTCTCCTACTAACAGTCCGGATGCTAAAATTAATTATGATCTTGAATATCCTCCTTTAGTTGTTAATAAAAATAAGGGAGAAGAGTTTATTAATAAAATAGAAAAATTTGTTTCTCAAAAATGGCTAGTAAAAGTAACCCTTTTAATACAAAATACTTTTAAAAAGAATTTTGTTGCTCATATAGATTCCGGAGCAGATTTAAATTGTTTAAGAGAAGGATTAATTCTGACAAAATATTTTGAGAAAACAACTCATATTCTTAAGGCAGCCAATAGAGAAGATATGGGAGTTAAATATAAAATTCCTAATGCAAAGGTTTGTAATAATGGAGAATGTATTCCTTTATTATTTGTTCTTGTTAAAAATATAACAAATGAAGTCATATTAGGAACTCCATTTCTTTCAAAAATATTTCCTTTGAAAGAAGTTAATAAAAGAGGATTTAAAGCTTTTTATAATAACAAGGAATTATATTTTGAATTTATAACTCAACCGCTTGAAAAAATTTTAAATGAATTTCTTATACAAGCTAAAACAAATCAAATTAATTTTCTTAAAGAAGAGATTAATATTAATACAATTGAGGAAAAATTAAAAAATCCTAAATTGATATTAAAGATTGAAACTTTAAAAAATCAATTTAATATAGAGATTTGTAATGATCATCCAAATGCGTTTTGGAATAGAAAACAACATATTGTTTCTTTACCTTATGAAGGAGATTTTATAGAAAGCAATATTCCAACCAAGGCAAGACCTTGTCAGATGAATTCGGAATATTTAGAGTTATGCAAAAAGGAGATTGAGTCTTTACAACAAAAGGGATTAATATGTCCTTCAAAGTCTCCTTGGTCCTGTACTGCGTTTTATGTTAATAAACATTCTGAGATTGAAAGAGGTGTTCCTAGATTAGTTATAAACTATAAACCTCTGAATAAAGTTTTGAAATGGATTAGATATCCAATTCCTAATAAGAAGGATTTACTAGATAGGTTATATGATGCTTTAATATTCTCTATAACTAGGAGGATCATATATGGCAGTTTTTACAAAACATTAAACCGTCAAAATAAGGTGACAAATTTTATGAAATTTAAACCGTCAAATTAACTTAAGGTGGATTATAACCAGTCCTACAAACTCCCTATCAATTCATAAAAACGGGATAACCCGGACTAAGGTTCCCTTAGGCCATAAGACCATTAATTGCCAGTTTAAAATTCCAACCCTCCTAGTTATATATATTAATAGAAACCCTCCATGAACAGTGTTTTTTATTTTTTTTAATATTGTTTTTTTCTAGGTTTTTATTATTATATTATTTTATTAGTTTAATTGATTTAAACATAGATTTTTTTTATAAGATACGATCATAGTACCAGTTATCAAACAAGAAATTATAAAAATGAATATATACTGGTACCGATTTTGTTCAGTACGGTGTGGTAGCGATATGATATTAATTCATCGAAAGCAAAAACACTAAAAATAAATATTGATACGGATACAGATGTTATTCAATCGGTTTTGATTGAATTTGGTACGATAGCGACACAATATCCGTTTAAAAAATATATATCGTAATGTTGAAATAAAAAGAGGGGAACAATTGTTTTTGATTTTTTTCAATATTATTTTTTAAGGTTTTATTATTTTATTGGTTTATTACTTTAATTGAGTTAAGTATATTTTGTTCTCTCATATAACTTTTAAGATACGATCAAAGTACCCGTTATCAAACAGGAAACAATAAAACGGAATGTATACCGGTACTGATGATGTTCGGTACAATATGGTAGCGATACAGTATCAGTTTATTGAAAGCAAATTAAAAAAAAAACTAAAAATAAAAAAATATTGGTACCGATACAAATGTTGTTCAATTGGTTTCAATTGGGCTTGGTACGATAGTGGTAGAATATCCGTTATAAAAAAAATATCGTATGTTGAAATAAAATAAACATAAAATGCAAGCGAACCGAACCGATATCAACTGAACAACATATATAAGTATCATATCAATATGTGTTTTTTTTTTGTTTTCGATCGATGTAATGCTTTCTCTTTCAATTACTATATCGAGTGCAGGTACTGTAAAGAACTAAATTGATACCAACTTAATCCCCGCCGCGAAGCGCGTGGAAATATCACTAGTTCAAATTAGAATAAACTTTTTTTTTTTTTTTTGGTATTTCAGGATTTGACAAAACTAGTTCTTCGTAGTAAAATTAAAATAATCAAAATAATATGTACTTGTATCATAATGGATATGTATAATATATATAAATATATACGTGGCCGGTCCTAAGAATTCAGATGTCATATCCGAGCCCTCAAAAAAATGTGCCTCTTAAACCTTAACGTTTTCTGCTCATTGTTGATATTATTTTAAACTAAAATGGGTATTGATATCTAATGAGTTTAAGTTATAAAATTTGAGATTTATAGTTTTAAATGAGTCTAAGATATAGTTTTAAGTTTTATATGGGTTTTCTATTAAAAAATATATATCCATAACACACATATATTAGATTATTTTTTTAAATGTACCCCTACTCTAGTGTGTGTATATATGAAGGGGCAGGATTCGGAGAAAACGACTAAAAGTATGTAAATGTTGAGAACGGTTTTAGTATTGACATGTGGCCTTGGTGCTAACTTAAACTAAGGGTAATATTGTTAAAAAGCCTATGCACATACCAAAGAGCATGCACATACAAGTCACATGCATATTCCACTATCTTTTTTAAACTCCCATAACTTTTTTATACGTGATTATTTTTTTTTTAAATTTCACCATAAAATCGAATGTTTTATCATTTTTTCAAGAATTATACTATTGCTATACTTTTGACATAAAAAAAACATGAACTGGGCTTTCATATAAAGATGTCATAGAAGCACACAGTTCAGAAAAACACTATGAAAATAGTAAGTTGAAAATGCCATAAAACACCCATTTTAGAAAAACATAATGAAAAACCTAGTTGAAAACGCCATAAAAACTCCTAATTCAGAAAAATGCCATAAAAAACCTAGTTGAAAACGCCATAAAAACACCATAAAAACCTAGTTGAAAACGCCATAAAAATGCAAAGTTGAAAACGCGATTAAAAACCCAGTTCATTTTCTTTCCGAAAAGTATAGCAATAGTATACTCAACGGAAAGATAAGAAAACACTGGATTTTATGGTGTAATTTTTTTTTTAAATAATCACGTATAAAAAAGTTATGCATGTTTAAATATTGTGGGGAAATGGCGTGTGATTAGCATATGCTCACATGTTAGGATATTCCTATTTTACCCGTCCAAGGCCCCTAGTATTTATAAAAATGTCACAGCATCAATCTCAGGCACAAACCAAAAAGATCTTGTGGCTGAGAATCGTTCTCACCGTTTTCACACTTTAAGACGTTTTCTCCTGATCCATTTTCTATATATATATATATATATAGGGTGAGGTTCCTGTAAAAAGGATATATAGTCTTAGGATCCTGTAAAAAGGACATGTTTCGTGAGAAGCGTGAGAAGACATAAAAATTCATATGTAGACATAATGTTTTGGACTTAGACATAATGTTTTGCGTTGTTTTGGCAAGAAAAACACTAAACATAACAATTTAAGACACAATGCAATGAATTCTAGGCTTAAAACTTAAAACACCATGTCAAGAACGTTAAGTAGTGTGTTTTAAGTGTTAAATAGTGTCTTTTAAATTCACGTCCATAATATGTTGCATTGTGTTTTAAATTGTTATGTTTGGTGTTTTTCTTGCCAAAACAACAAAAAAACATCATGCCTAAGTTCAAAACATGATGCCTACATGTTAATTTCTATACCTTCTCACGAAAAGAGTCCTTTTTACAGGAACCTCACCCTATATATAGAAAGTATAATGTACAAAACTGCTTAACGTACGTTAACGTACGCGACAAGAACATAACGTGCGTGATTAACATGGATAACTTGCGTGATTATCTTTTGTTCAAGGTTCCATGCGTGATTATCTTCCTATGCGTGATAATTCAGGTCCCATGCGTGATTATCCAGGTCCATGCATGATTATGTGTTCTATGCGTGATAATACACGGCCTCGATTGTCGCGTACGTGAAGTAGGATAAGCCGTGAAGTATGTTAACCGCTTTCTCTCTCTCTCTCTCTCTATATACATATATATATATATATAGAGTAGGAGTTGGGTGGAAAGTCTATTTTTCCTAGAAAGTCAAGGAAGCAATGAGAATTAGACATGTGGCATTGAGTTATTTTAACTAAAAGGGCAACTATGTAATTTCACATTTTAATTTTATTTTTGGAATTTATTTTTCGTTAACTAACATTCCATGATTTTCGGAATTTTTGTTGTTTTCGAATTCAAATCTGGAGGTCAATGTGTTTATCTGGAAAACTATCAGCAGATCTTGGTGATGTGTTTTACCAGTCAGAGAGGTTAAAGTCAGTGTGTTTTAACACTCTGAAGTCAATATATAATCAGGTTGTGTTTTAACAGTTCTTTTGCATTTTTAACACTCTGAATGTGTTTTATGTTGTTGTCTATGTCACATTACATCACATTGTGTTTTTTGATGATTAAATTACATCATAATGTGTTTTACAACAGGTTGTTTTATACTGAAGTTTAACAAATCTGATTGTGTTTTAAGTCAGCAGATTTGCTGGAGGATTCTTGATATTGTGTTTTAAAACAAGCAAATTTCTTGACATTGTGTTTTAACAGCAAGCAGATTTCTTGACGCTGTGTTTTAACAGCAAGCAGATTGCTGGCCATTGTGTTTTAACAGCAAGCATATTTCTTGACGCTGTGTTTTAACAGCAAGCAGATTTCTTGACGTTGTGTTTTCACAGCAAGCAGATTGCTGGAGGATTCTTGACATTGTGTTTTAACAGCAAGCAGATTTCTTGACATTGTGTTTTAACAGCAAGCAGATTTCCTTGACGCTGTGTTTTAACAACAAGCAGATTGCTGGACATTGTGTTTTAACAGCAAGCAGATTTCTTGACGCCGTGTTTTACCATCCATGTTGGTAATCCTTCCATTTATCAAGAACGACTCAGAAACCACGGTACAAGCCTCTCTACAATCATCAATTAAAACAACAAAAACGCAGCCAAGTTACAAGCAGATTACGACCGAAAACGTATATGCACTTCAAGAACTTTAATCACAACACAAGATATGAATACCTTGTGACAACCCTCAAAATCCCATGTATTCCGTACAATTCATTAATAATAATTAATGTGCTTGACGACTGTGTGGAATTACGTAACTGCTTTCTGATATCTGTGTTATATTTACATGCGCCTGTTAACACACTAGTAATGTACAAAAAAGTCATTAGATAGTTCGTTGGGATTTCCTAAGTATTAGAAAATTAAAGACGTTACAAAAATATATACATAGGACACGTTACGAATTAATTAAGCACTTTAACGGAGCTTTTTCGAACCGAACAACCGGACTTTACCCGGAACACAAAAATATTTACATAACATTGTTTTTCTTTTCTGAGCCAGTTAGGGTCCCCGAATACCCTAACACCCGTTATAAAACACTACATACTAGTAAAAGGTTTAACCTTCTAATTAATCAAACTAGTACTTAACTATATGATTAAAATTTAACCATGTGACCCCCCCTCCCCAACGATTTCGGTCCCATGAGGGGACATACCCTCACACTTTATGATTGTTATATTGCTTATGTTCTATATCTAGAAGACATAAAGTCCCATGGATAATTAGGTTAAGTGGGTTATAAATAATACCAAAGGTTCACCACTTCACTTAACACTTAAGCAAATCACACCACACTCTCATCCCTCTCTCTAGATATCTCGGCCGAACACCAAGCCCCACTCACCACCATTTTTCAATTTCAACCTTACCATTCCAAGTGCACTCAAGTGTGAAGGATCGCATACGAGGGAGCCCGGTGCTTGCGGATTGCCAAGGACCTCACTACGTTGCTATTAACCACTCGTTTTTCATCTATTTTCTTCCCTAGCCTCGAGCTAGTAGTAAGTGACTCTAAACATCTTCTTGATCTATTCTAAAGTGGTTAATAAGAGTTTCGTCGGTTGAAAATCACTAACATATAAGATCACCAACTAAAAGTCTACTAAAGTGATGAACAAGGTGGTTAATGGATGAATATTAGTGTAAATCATGTAGATCTTGTGTGATTATGATTATTGGTTGATTATCTGATGTTTTGCTGATTAATATTAATATGTGATGTTGTTGTGGTCACTAAACATGATTAACGGAATCAATCGAACACAAGTTAGTAAGTTAGAAAGTGAAAACAGAATCTGTCCCGGTTTTACAGCCAACTTCAGTTGGCTGTAAACAGGTCATAAACTCAACGAAAAACCGATATTTTGAATCTAAAATATGTTATTATGAAATACGGTTCTAATGGCACCGGAATCATAATTTTTGGACTTCGTTTACTATTTTTAAAGTGTCGATTTGTAACAACAACTTAAGCTGAATTCTGACAGCAATAAATGGGTGTTATACTTTCAGTCATAACCTGAGTTTTGTGATGAATCGGACAATGAAATTTGTACAGTAGATGAAAACCGATACATTTGTAATTACCCCACTGGAATTTCGTAAATCGTACACTCGATGAATTTTAAATAAATTATCTCGTGGACTGTGGTCAGAAAAATATAAATCTGAGTTCAGTCCGGAAAATGAATTTTTATAAAATATTGGTAATGAACCGGACCCCTATATTTTTACACAATAAAATTTGGAAAGTTTAAGACATTCTGTAAAAATTTGGGAATTTTTGGAATAATTTAACTATTTTATTAAAATGTCAGAAAACAGCCGGTTTTGAATATTAATGCTGAAATGACATAAGTTGTGACTTGCGTGTCTAAATGTCGAGTATGCTATCTGTGAATGATCTAACATGTTATATGTGTTATGTGCATTATCGTATGTTTGATTTTGAGTGGGGAATGGATGGGAAACTTGGATGGGCATAAACCGTTAAAGTGATGCATGTTGTGTGATAGATACGTGTAGGAACTTTGTGCTCTATTTGAAAAACCACTAAATGACTAACTGGTAAATCATACTAGGACGTGATTGACCGACCTTGACCGTTAGCTATATTTGAGAATCTAACCGAGCAAACCGAGGTGAGTTCACACACTTTCTAAGGCATGGGATTTCCGGTGGTTTGAGAATGGGTTAAAGAAATTAAAACTAAATCTACATATCCTCCTTGGGTAGGATATGTACGGCCATCCTCCATAGATTGGATGCCATTATTAATCCTACGAATTCTCCTGGTGCAGAATACGTACGTTCGTCCTCCTTGGGTAGGACAACAACCTTAAAACTAAGCTAGACAAAACTCTATCATGAAGTCCCTCAATTTATATCGACTTAATCGCCGAGGCCAATGGCGAGCGGGTCATTAGTTAATAGCGCTATTAGGTTTAACAAACCTCACACCGTGCCGTTCAGACGGGCGTGTACTAATGGACTATGGCAAACTGTCAGTGATGATAGACACTGATGTAGGGCACAACTATTGTTCGTCAGTTGTCGATATGTATGGTCTAGTAGTTCACACGGGGAAAGCCCCCACTGATTATGGTTATGGTTTGGGTAATGAAAAAGGAACTGGTTAAACATACTTTCAACTACGGGGTAACCCCCACGGCAATTAAGCCAACGAAAGTCAAACCACGTTTTTCAGAAACAACTTAAAATCTAAACAACCAAACGTGAACTCACTCAACTTTGTTGTTGACTCGTTGTTACATGCCTTACAGGTCGCTAGATGCTTTTGGAGCTTGCATGGGGAGAAGGTTGTTGTGGAATATGGGTTGTTACACCCCATACCTAATAATTGAACTTTATAAACCTATGGAACTTATGTTTGAGACTTTAAACTTATGAACTGTGAACTTATGTTTTGAACCTACGTTTTATGCTTCCGCTGTTATCTTAAAATCGGTTACCTTCTTTAGGTCACCTATCGTATTGTAGTGGGTTTCATTTACTTAATTGTGTTGTTCAATATGATTGGTGGCTCGATCCTGGTCATGTCACGCCTCCAAGCGGTGATACTC
Source organism: Helianthus tuberosus (assembly GCA_030545235.1). NCBI lineage: Eukaryota > Viridiplantae > Streptophyta > Magnoliopsida > Asterales > Asteraceae > Helianthus > Helianthus tuberosus. The sequence continues at coordinate 66,743,981 of CM060441.1, forward strand.
CGCATGGTGGATTTTGGGGGTGTGACAGATTGGTATCAGAGCCATTGGTTATAGTGAACTTGGTTTTAAAAGGGAAAAGCTTTTTGATAAAACCAGACTATAACCTGTACAGTGCTCAATGATCCACAACGACGCTTCGCTCCACGTGCAAGACTCGACACCATAAGTGGTATGATTTATGTTATATTGTCGGTTAGGTAGTTCTCACTGTGGATTAGATAATGTGATAATTCCTATTTGAACCTTGTGTGCTTACTCTCTAATGTCGTCCCACACTTACGCACTTTCGCGACACTTTCCTCACTTACGTTGCTTCGTTATGAAGATCATGAGCGGACGCGGAGGACGTATCAACCTCACTCAAGCCCAGTTGACGGCTTTGATCAACGAACGAGTCGCTGAGGCACTCGCGGCTAACCCAGGAGGAGGTATAACCTGCTATACCAACTCACCTTAGGGCGTTTACATCCTACCTTCGCAAACCAACCCTCGTGCTTAACCTCCTGTGTGCACGTTCATGGACTGCCGACCTACTACTTTCAGTGGCACCGAAGGAGCAGTGGGCCTTCTTCACTGGTTTGAAAAGCTTGAGTCAGTTTTCGAGATGTGCGAATGCCCCGAAGACCGTAGGGTGAAATATGCTACCGGAACACTTGAAGGAGCTGCGTTAACCTGGTGGAAGGCACAGGTTCAACTACTAGGACTGGCAGTTGCTAATGCCACACCCTGGAATGGTTTCAAAGAGCTGATCAAGGAGGAGTACTGTAGTCGGGATGACATCCACAAGCTAGAGGTGGAATTTTACAACCAGAAGATGACGGGGTCTGAGATTGAGGCGTATACTAAGAGGTCAAACGAGCTGGCCATCCTGTGTGCAACTATGGTGGACCCTCCCATCAAACGTATTGAGTTGTACCTCAAGGGCCTTGTACCAGAGATTCAAAGTCACGTAACTTCAGCCAACCTGGGTACCATTCAGCAAATTATCAAGTTGGCTCATCGTCTCACTGACCAGGCGGTGGAGCAAAACAGGCTACCCAAACGTATCAATGCCACAGCTACTTCTGATGCACCTACCAACAACAAGCGAAAATGGGATGGGAACTCCGGAAAGGGTTCTACTTCAGTTCAGTCTCAGCAGCGAAAGACTGATGACTACCAGAGTCCTGATCAGCAATCTTCTGGTAACCAAGGACAGGGTGGATACCGAGGGAACCACCCCAAGTGCAACCGGTGCAACAAACATCACAGCGGGCAGTGCAACAAAGGTCGTTGCCTGAGGTGTAACAAGTTTGGTCATGAAGCAAAGGATTGTAGGAGCGCCCGACCAGCAAATCAGAATCGCCAACAACAACAACAAGCCCCACAGAACCACCAGCAGCAGCATCAGCAGGTAAATAAAGGATGCTTTCAGTGTGGCGCTGAAGGCCACTTTAAGAGGAACTGCCCCCAGCTGAACCAAAACCAGAACAATAACCAAGGAAATGGGAACCACAATGGGAATAACAATGGAGGCAACAATGGAGGCGGCAATGGGGGAAACAACAATGGCAATGGAGCAAGGGGTCGTGTGTTCGTGATTGGTCAGGGAGAAGCAAGGAACGATCCAAACGTTGTGATGGGTAAGTTTCTTCTGGATGACTTCTTTGTTACTGTTTTATTCGATTCGGGTGCCGATACTAGTTATGTGTCCTTAAAAGTTAGCCAAATGCTTAAGCGCACTCCAAAACTTTTGAACACCAAACACGCGGTAGAGCTAGCAAATGGTAAAAGTCTTGAAGCCACACACGTAGTTAAAGGTTGTAACCTCGTCTTAGCTGGTCAGACTTTCCCTATCGATCTTGTTCCTATCACACTTGGTAGTTTCGACATCGTTATTGGGATGGATTGGCTATCTCATCATCAAGCGGAGATTGTTTGCAAGGAGAAAATCGTCCGCATTCCTCGTTCTGGTGAAGAACCCCTCGTGATTCGTGATGACAGGAGTGGTGCTGTCGAAGGCATCATCTCTTTCCTTAAGGCCCAGAAATGTTTGCGAAAGGGCCACACTGCCATTCTGGCACTCGTTACTGACACATCCACGGAAGAGAAGAGAATTGAAGACATTCCTATAGTGCGCGACTTTCCTGAGGTATTTCCTGAGGAATTACCTGGTCTTCCGCCTCATCGCCAAGTTGAATTTCAAATCGAGCTAGCTCCTGGAGCAGCGCCAGTAGCTCGAGCACCATATCGCCTAGCTCCATCAGAACTCGAAGAACTGTCCACCCAACTACAAGAACTCTTGGAAAAGGGTTTTATACGTCCTAGCTCTTCGCCCTGGGGAGCTCCAGTCTTGTTCGTGAAGAAGAAAGATGGTACTTTCAGAATGTGTATTGACTATCGCGAGCTTAACAAGGTGACTGTGAAGAAACGTTATCCTCTTCCACGTATTGACGACTTATTCGACCAGCTGCAAGGGTCGAGCTATTACTCCAAGATTGACTTGAGATCGGGATACCATCAGCTGAGGGTCCGAGATAAGGACGTCTCCAAAACAGCATTCAGAACTCGTTACGGCCATTACGAGTTTCTGGTTATGCCATTCGGGCTGACGAATGCACCAGCGGTCTTCATGGATCTCATGAACCGAGTGTGCAAGCCTTACCTGGATAAGTTCGTTATTGTGTTCATCGACGATATCCTGATCTATTCTAAGAGTCAGGAGGAACACGAGCAGCATCTACGACTTATGTTGGAACTTCTTCGAAAAGAGCAGTTGTATGCCAAGTTTTCAAAATGTGACTTCTGGCTTCGCGAAGTCCACATTCTAGGCCATGTGGTAAACAAGGATGGAATTCATGTGGATCCATCTAAGGTTGAATCGATCAAGAACTGGCCTGCACCCCGCACACCAACAGAGATCCGCCAATTCTTGGGTTTGGCCAGATATTACAGAAGGTTTATAAAAGATTTCTCCAAGATCGCGCAACCTCTCACTTCACTGACTCAGAAGGGTGTCCCCTACCGCTGGGGCGATGCACAGGAATCTGTGTTTCAGCACTTGAAAGATAGACTTTGTAGCGCGCCTATCCTCTCATTGCCTGAAGGCACAGATGATTTTGTAGTTTATTGCGACGCTTCCATCCAAGGACTTGGTTGCGTGTTGATGCAACGTGACAAGGTCATTGCCTACGCATCACGCCAACTCAAAGTTCACGAAAGAAATTACACTACTCACGATCTGGAGCTGGGAGCAGTTGTTTTCGCACTTAAGATATGGAGACATTACCTGTACGGTACCAAGTGCACCATTTACACCGATCACATGAGTCTCGAGCATATCTTCAGGCAAAAGGAGTTAAACATGCGTCAACGCTGATGGGTCAAACTCTTGAACGATTATGAATGCGCTATCAAATATCATCCGGGCAAGGCCAATGTTGTGGCTGACGCCCTCAGTCGAAAGGATACTATACCTAAGCGTGTACGTGCTTTACAGCTTACCATCCAATCTAACCTTCCCGCTCAGATTCGCGATGCTCAGGTTGAAGCATTGAAAGCAGGGAATATCAGGGCTGAATCCCTACGAGGATCGAGGCAGCGGCTAGAACAAAAGGAAGACGGTGCCTACTATGTAAATGGACGCATCTGGGTCCCACTTTATGGCAACTTACGCGAGCTTGTGATGGATGAAGCACATAAGTCTCATTATTCGGTACATCCTGGTTCGGATAAAATGTACCACGACCTCAAGACTACGTATTGGTGGCCTGGCATGAAAGCCCACATAGCAACCTACGTCGGTAAGTGCTTGACTTGTGCGAGAGTCAAGACTGAATATCAGAAACCGTCAGGCCTACTCCAACAACCAGAGATACCGAAATGGAAATGGGAACAAATTTCCATGGATTTCGTTACTGGCCTGCCCAGATCTCAACGCGGAAACGATACCATTTGGGTGATCGTAGATCGACTGACCAAGTCTGCACATTTTCTGGCCATCAAGGAAACAGATAAGTTTTCTACTCTTGCAGACATTTACCTAAAGGAAGTGGTATCAAGGCACGGAGTGCCAACCTCTATTATATCTGATCGTGACGCGCGTTTTACTTCTAAACTGTGGCAAGCTATGCACAAGTCTTTTGGCTCACGTTTAGATATGAGCACCGCTTATCACCCACAGACGGATGGGCAATCTGAACGCACCATCCAAACCCTTGAAGACATGCTCAGGGCATGTGTAATCGATTTTGGTAATGGCTGGGATAAGCAACTCCCGCTAGTGAAGTTTTCATACAACAACAGCTACCACACCAGCATACAAGCCGCTCCGTTTGAGGCATTGTACGGACGCAAATGCCGATCACCTCTCTGTTGGGCAGAAGTTGGTGACAGCCAAATCACTGGCCCAGAACTTGTGGTAGATACCACCGAGAGAATTGCTCAGATACGACAGCGAATGGCGGCAGCTCGTGACCGTCAGAAAAGCTATGCTGATAAGGGAAGAAAACCACTCGAGCTCCAGGTTGGGGATCGAGTGCTACTCAAAGTCTCACCTTGGAAAGGTGTAGTCCGCTTTGGCAAACGAGGAAAGCTCAATCCGCGTTATGTCGGACCATTCGAAGTCACCGAGAAAATTGGCAAAGTCGCCTACAGGTTGAACCTACCTGAAGAACTCAGCGGAGTTCACAACGTTTTCCATATGTCGAATCTGAAGAAGTGTCTGTCAGATGAGACCCTCATAGTTCCTCTTAAGGAACTCACAATCGATGACCAGCTGCGATTCGTCGAGGAACCAGTAGAGATTACGGATCGAGACGTTAAGATCCTCAAGCATACCAGGATACCTCTGGTCCGAGTTCGTTGGAATGCTCGTCGTGGCCCAGAATATACCTGGGAACGAGAAGACCAAATGAAACTCAAGTATCCCCAACTGTTTAAGAAAAACGCAACCACTACTGAGGCTGAAGCTACTGCAGAATTTCGGGATGAAATTCCAAATCAACGGGGGGATGATGTGACACCCCAGGAAAACCAGGAAAACAACGCAACTTAACTAGCTTCCTCAGTAACCACGCGCTAAATTTCGGGACGAAATTCTCTTAACAGGGGGAGAATGTGACAACCCTCAAAATCCCATGTATTCCGTACAATTCATTAATAATAATTAATGTGCTTGACGACTGTGTGGAATAACGTAACTGCTTTCTGATATCTGTGTTATATTTACATGCGCCTGTTAACACACTAGTAATGTACAGAAAAGTCATTAGATAGTCCGTTGGGATTTCCTAAGTATTAGAAAAATTAAGGACGTTACAAAAATATATACATAGGACACGTTACGAATTAATTAAGCACTTTAACGGAACATTTTCGAACCGAACAACCGGACTTTACCCGGAACACAAAAATATTTACATAACATTGTTTTTCTTTTCTGAGCCAGTTAGGGTCCCCGAATACCCTAACACCCGTTATAAAACACTACATACTAGTAAAAGGTTTAACCTTCTAATTAATCAAACTAGTACTTAACTATATGATTAAAATTTAACCATGTGACCCCCCCCTCCCCAACGATTTCGGTCCCATGAGGGGACATACCCTCACACTTTATGATTATTATATTGCTTAAGTTCTATATCTAGAAGACATAAAGTCCCATGGATAATTAGGTTAAGTGGGTTATAAATAATACCAAAGGTTCACCACTTCACTTAACACTTAAGCAAATCACACCACACTCTCATCCCTCTCTCTAGATATCTCGGCCGAACACCAAGCCCCACTCACCACCATTTTTCAATTTCAACCTTACCATTCCAAGTGCACTCAAGTGTGAAGGATCGCATACGAGGGAGCCCGGTGCTTGCGGATTGCCAAGGACCTCACTACGTTGCTATTAACCACTCGTTTTTCGTCTATTTTCTTCCCTAGCCTCGAGCTAGTAGTAAGTGACTCTAAACATCTTCTTGATCTATTCTTAAGTGGTTAATAAGAGTTTCGTCGGTTGAAAATCACTAACATATAAGATCACCAACTAAAAGTCTACTAAAGTGATGAACAAGGTGGTTAATGGATGAATATTAGTGTAAATCATGTAGATCTTGTGTGATTATGATTATTGGTTGATTATCTGATGTTTTGCTGATTAATATTAATATGTGATGTTTTTGTGATCACTAAACATGATTAACGGAATCAATCGAACACAAGTTAGTAAGTTAGAAAGTGAAAACAGAATCTGTCCCGGTTTTACAGCCAACTTCAGTTGGCTGTAAACAGGTCATAAACTCAACGAAAAACCGATATTTTGAATCTAAAATATGTTATTATGAAATACGGTTCTAATGGCACTGGAATCATAATTTTTGGACTTCGTTTACTATTTTTAAAGTGTCGATTTGTAACAACAACTTAAGCTGAATTCTGACAGCAATAAATGGGTGTTATACTTTCAGTCAAAACCTGAGTTTTGTGATGAATCGGACCATGAAATTTGTACAGTAGATGACAACCGATGTATTTGTAATTACCCCACTGGAATTTCGTAAATCGGACACTCGATGAATTTTAAATAAATTATCTCGTGGACTGTGGTCAGAAAAATATAAATCTGAGTTCAGTCCGGAAAATGAATTTTTATAAAATATTAATAATGAACCGGACCCCGATATTTTTACACAATAAAATTTGGAATTTTTAAGACATTCTGTAAAAATTTGGGAATTTTTGGAATAATTTAACTATTTTATTAAAATGTCAGAAAACAGCCGGTTTTGAATATTAATGCTGAAATGACATAAGTTGTGACTTGCGTGTCTAAATGTCGAGTATGCTATCTGTGAATGATCTAACATGTTATATGTGTTATGTGCATTATCGTATGTTTGATTTTGAGTGGGGAATGGATGGGAAACTTGGATGGGCATAAACCGTTAAAGTGATGCATGTTGTGTGATAGATACGTGTAGGAACTTTGTGCTCTATTTGAAAAACCACTAAATGACTAACTGGTAAATCATACTAGGACGTGATTGACCGACCTTGACCGTTAGCTATATTTGAGAATCTAACCGAGCAAACCGAGGTGAGTTCACACACTTTCTAAGGCATGGGATTCCCGGTGGTTTGGGAATGGGTTAAAGAAATTAAAACTAAATCTACATATCCTCCTTGGGTAGGATATGTACGGCCATCCTCCATAGATTGGATTCCATTATTAATCCTACGAATTCTCCTGGTGCAGAATACGTATGTTCTTCCTCCTTGGGTAGGACAACAACCTTAAAACTAAGCTAGACAAAACTCTATCATGAAGTCCCTCAATTTATATCGACTTAATCGCCGAGGCCAATGGCGAGCGGGTCATTAGTTAATAGCGCTATTAGGTTTAACAAACCTCACACCGTGCCGTTCGGACGGGCGTGTACTAATGGACTATGGCAAACTGTCAGTGGTGATAGACACTGATGTTGGGCACAACTATTGTTCGTCAGTTGTCGATATGTATGGTCTAGTAGTTCACACGGGGAAAGCCCCCACTGATTATGGTTATGGTTTGGGTAATGAAAAAGGAACTGGTTAAACATATTTTCAACTACGGGGTAACCCCCACGGCAATTAAGCCAACGAAAGTCAAACCACGTTTTTCAGAAACAACTTAAAATCTAAACAACCAAACGTGAACTCACTCAACTTTGTTGTTGACTCGTTGTTACATGCCTTACAGGTCGCTAGATGCTTTTGGAGCTTGCATGGGGAGAAGGTTGTTGTGGAATATGGGTTGTTACACCCCATACCTAATAATTGAACTTTATAAACCTATGGAACTTATGTTTGAGACTTTAAATTTATGAACTGTGAACTTATGTTTTGAACCTACGTTTTATGCTTCCGCTGTTATCTTAAAATCGGTTACCTTCTTTAGGTCACCAATCGTATTGTAGTGGTTTTCATTTACTTAATTGTGTTGTTCAATATGATTGGTGGCTCGATCCTGGTCATGTCACGCCTCCAAGCGGTGATACTCCGCATGGTGGATTTTAGGGGTGTGACATACCTAGTGAAGAAAAGGGGTATGAACAAGCTTTGGAACCGAAATCTGAATGCTTTTTGGGGTCCTGTTTTGCGTCGCCAGCAGCAAGGGGAAAGAGATCGGTTTAGAGAGGGAGAGAAACAAGGGGAAATCACATGATTTTAGGGATTTGGTTATTGATATGGCAGTTTCTTGACTTATTTAAAACACTTCCAATTACCAAAATACCCTCACTATATTAAAAGTCTATAATATATTACGAAAATGCCATCCATTTGATCTAAGTCATTAAACACACCAATCGGATGGCCCAGATCGCTTCCTAGACTTTCTAGGAAAAACACACTTTCCGCAGGAACCCTACTATATATATATATATATATATATAGGGTAGTGTTATTGTAAAAATGGTGTGTTTTGTGAGAAGTGTAGGAAGGAATTTGCACCTTTTGATCTATGATCTAATGGTTGAGATTATAATGGCAGAGCTGTAAATAGTGTTTACCATTAAAATAATTAATTTTCTATATTAAGAATATAAAGGTAAATTTAACATTTTTAAATTTAAAAACCCACATGGAATGTGCAAGTTCCTCCGTCTTTTTTAAACGTCAATAACTTTTTATACGTAACTTTTTTTTTCAAAATAAAATACACTATAATAATGAGTGTTTTTTTATCTTTAATATGGGTATCATATTTCTATACTTGTATAGAGAAAAAAATTACGTTTTGAACGTATGTTTTAGTCCATGGTGTTTTGTTTATGTTCTTTTAATTGTATAGTGATTCAACGCATTGTGTTTTAAAGTAAAATACCATAAACGTATATAAAACACCATAACATTGCAAATACCATTTACATTCAATCTTGTTTTCTATGGTGTTTTATTTTACAAGGTACCATAATCTGTTTTGAACTCCTAAAATAAAACACCATAGCAAACAAGACTGAAAGATTGAATGTAAATGGTATTTGCAATGTTATGGTGTCTTATATACATTCATGGTGTTTTACTGTAAAACACAACGCCTTGAATCACTATACAATTAAAACAACCTAGAAAAAACACCATTGACTAAAACATCTGATTGAAAAGTAAATTTTTTTCTCTATATAAGTAGAGCAATATGGTGCTTATATTAAAGATTAAAAAAACACTTGTTATTGTGGTTTAATTTTTCTTTTAAAAGTTACATATAAAAAGTTATTGAATTAAAACAATCTAGAAAAAACACCATTGACTAAAACATCTGATTGAAAAGTAAATTTTTTTCTCTATATAAGTAGAGCAATATGGTGCTTATATTAAAGATTAAAAAAACACTCGTTATTATGGTTTAATTTTTCTTTTAAAAGTTACATATAAAAAGTTATTGACGTTTAAAAAAAGATGGGGGAACTTGCATGTGCATTGCATGTGGGTTTTTGAATTTTATCTTTAATTAGGTTTTTTTTATTAAATTACTTAATTGCCCTTATCCTAATAAATTAAATAATGGCATGTGTCCTCATTATGTTCTTTCTTATCCTTCTCACAAATTTTATCTTTTTTACAGGATCCTAAACCTATATATATATATATATATATATATATATATATATATATATATATATATATATATATATATATATATTTCGTACTTCGCACATTCAGTATATCATATTATATATATGGGGAAAAGATCTTGTACAAATAGCCTTATCGTACAAAATGTACTAAAGGCATGAAAAAGTAAAAAAACAAAAAAAAGCAGTGACATTTTTATGATTATTTTACTCTTAATTACCCTACAAGATCAAAATTACACTCGAAGATCATTTGTAGAGTAATTATAATACTCTACAAAATTACCCTATAATATCAAAATTACCCTACATGATCAGTTATAGACTAATTATACTACTCTACAAAATTACGTTACAAGATCAAAATTACCCTACAAGTAACATAATTACGAAAATGTTACCACATTTTTTCACCTTTTCATGCCTTTGGTACATTTTGTACAATGAGGCTATTTGTATTTGAACTTTTGCCTATATATATGTGCAACATATAATTTAGACAAAATTACACAAAACAACCTTTACTTTTATCTAAACCGTAGACTATATCTTTCACTATAAAATCTACCAAAAACAACCTTTAACTTGACTTTTTGTTACGCCGTTCAACCTTTTGCGCAAACCTATTAAATTTCTTGGTTAACTCATCTCACATGTAAAACATGTGAAGGTTTTTTGGTCTCTTTACTTATTCTTTTAAAATTAGTTTTTTAAATAAACTATAAAACAATATCCTTATCTCTTTCTCAGCCACCACACCTCTAGACTTTCGAAAACCCACTTCTAATTTCAACATACACACTCATCTTCTTAAAGTCCCTTCTTCCCCAACATCCACACAAACCCATCACACACAGACCATCTTCATTTAACCTTAAATGTCAAGCTGCCAGAGCCAATAGTTTATTAGAACCACCAATTGGTGGAATGTTGCAGTGGTGATGACACCATTTTTGCGTCGGCGGTGGATGATGGTGAACAGTGGTGCGGAATGTTAATTACAACATTGGCACATTGTCTACAGTTCTGATGGCCTGTGCTCGTTCAGGTGCTCTACAAATTAGAAAATGAATACGTGATCAGGTAATTTGTAATGAAATTGTTAACTAAGAAAGATATACTTTGTATTTAATAAAACACACGCATGTTAAGCAATATTATATGCTTTTTCATTGCCTGAGTTATAAAGATGGGTCTAGAGGATGATGTAGTTATAAAAATGGGTCTAGAGGATGATGTATTTGTGGGTACTATTGAAATATATAATTATAATTCATATTGCAAACATATGTTACCAATGGTTTATTGTTATTGTTGTTACGTGTTATAAAGTTGTTATAATAATGTGTGACAAGGGGTTAAGGTGTGCAGGTTGGAAGAAACAAGACTAATGTGCAAGGATGAAAAGTTCTCAAGGACTGAAGTGAAAGGTTGTAGGGGCCGAAGTGTAAGTATCTTTAATAGTGATATATAAGGAGCAGTGTTGTTCAAATCTGCTAAGAGTGTGTGATATTTTCTAGGGTTTTCTCTGGTTGTTCTTGTTCATTCGTTGTTGTGATCTTGTGATCCAGAGATCTTATGATCTCAGTATTTCTGTATTTCTGTATTGTTGTATTTGTTATCGATCATACAACAGATTATGCTAAGTTGTTGAAGTTGATCTTTGTATTGCATAGATCTCATTATTCTGAAATCTAGGGTTTGGTTGGGTGTTTGCTGGGTTAGTTAACTCAATAGAGATTTTGGTCACCATTTTGTTGCTACATCTTTCGTTCTATGTTGATTTACATTTTTCTACATGGTATCAGAGCCATTAGGCTCTTGATCGGTGTTTTCCGCTATCATAATATATGTTCGTTGTTAGATTCTGGGTTATCAAGGGGTTTCTGTGCTCGGAAACCCTTGTCGAGTTAATCGGACGAGTTCTTGGGATTTGTGGAAGATCTGGAAAAGAAACCCTAACATAGGGTTTGGAGAATCGCCTGGTGTTTGATGTTGTGTGTGAGATTTGTGTTGGTCTCTGTAACTCTAGAAAGTTATAGGGCAAACTAACCATATCTTGTTACTGGTTCTTCTTATCTGCAAATGTAGCCCTAAGTAAAGGCTATAGTCCTGGTCTGGTTGGAGTTATACGCTTCATTATGAGATTGTTCCTTCTCTATTCTTTTATTGTTTATCACTTATATTGTTAAGTTGTGTCTAGACATATCTATTGTCGGGGTAGTTTGGTCCGGTGGTTGATCGAGTCTTGGTGCTACCTGTTGCATTTTACTTGTTGCATTTTGTTTGTGGTTATTTTGATTGTTGTCTTGTGCTTCCTTATAGTGTATTGTGTTTCATATCACATGTGTAAAGACTTGTCCAGGCACCATTAGGCTTGCTATAGGATTGTTGATTGTATTTGTTGCTTTTTGTTGGTTCTTTGTTTTCTTTGTGTGTTCTTGTTGTGATTGTCATCATGGTAGATGGTGAAGGTAGTACTTCATAAATTTTTATTAGTAAACTTGACATTGGGGATCCTTTGTACTTACACCCCAGTGATTCAAGTACTTTAACCAAAGTTAACATAAAATTAAAAGGAAAAGAGAACTATAAAGTGTGGTCTAGTGCTATAAAATTGACTTTAGAGGCTAAAAATAAGTTTGGATTCACAGATGGTAAATGTGTAAAATCTGAAGATGGTGATGTGTTAAGTAATCAGTAGGATAGATGTAACTCTGTTGTGTTAACTCGGTTGTTGAATTATGTGTCGGAAGACTTGTATTTGGGTCAAGTTTTTTTCAAAACTTGCTTCAAAAGTGTGGATGGATTTGAAAGAAACCTATGAGAAGGTGGATGGGTCAGTTGTTTATGAATTGTATAAAAAAATAATTGTATATCTCAACATGGTAGTTCAGTTTCGGAGTATTATCACAAATTAAACACTATGTGGAAGTAGTTTGATGCTATGCTTCAACTACCTTCATGTTCTTGTAAAGCTGCAAAAGATTATAGTGATTTTACTACACTGATAAGGTTGATGCAGTTTCTCATGGGTCCTGATGATATATATCAATCTATGAGAACTAATTTGGTGACAAGAGAACCATTCCCTTCTATTAAGGCTGCTTTTCTATAATTTCTAGGGAAGAGTCACGTAGTAATGCTAGTAATGGTCATGGAGGTTTAACTGTGTCTTTTTTTAACAAAAAACTAATCAGGTTTTTGATCAAAAGAAAAAAAAATTAGAGGTCCTAATCCTAATCTGAAATGCACACATTGTAACATGATTGGTCATACTGTGGATAGGTGTTTTGAGTTGATTGGTTATCCATAGGGTTTTAAAAGCAAGTTTGGTGTTCAAATGGGTAAGTGCATTAGTAATAGTAATGTGAATGTGAATAAGTCTAATATGGTGTCTAGTTCTTCTTCTTCTTCTTCTATGCCTTTTACTAATGAGCAGATATCTAGGTTGTTGATTCTTGTGAGTGAAAAAAACTGGTTTGGTTCAACCAAACTCTAATATGGGAGGCCAGTCTCTTGGATTAGATAATAATTATAATGTTTCTAGTGTTTGTGGGAGTTTTGTTAGTTGTTCTAGTGCTTTAAGTTATGGAGTTGAATATAACTTGGTGATTCGAGCTAATTAATATATGGTCATGAATGATAAAAATATGTATAATTGTGTAGATGTGTCTGAATGTGATTTAAAAGTTTGTCACCCAAATGGTACTAATGCTAAAGTAACGAAAATTGGTGGTATAAAGTTGGCTTCTTGTCACACCCCCAAAATACCACCTGCGGAAACACCGCGGGACGTGTGACATACCAGGATCCAGCCACCAATCACATTGAACTATAATAAGATATTAAATAAAGGTTTCCATTTATTTCATAAAGTAATCACAACTTAAAACAATTACGTTCAGCGGAAGCATAATGTAAATCATTATTCAAGTGTTTCAAAATAAATGTGCAATGCCAATGAACATGTATCCAAGAGCCACGACCCATGACCACTCCAGCACTCCCAGATAGCAAGTTCATAACCATGAATCTAACGACCTACAAGCATGCAGAGAAGTGTATCAGAAAACGCTGGTGAGTTCAAAGTTTGTTATCACCTTTAGTTACAAGATATGAGTTTAAAACAATTCAGAGATTCAATGTTTTTAATAACTCGATTACCACAAGATGGCTCCAGATTATTTGCCCTTCCCCAATGCTCTATCAAACATTGGTCGAGTGGTTAAGGTAATTAGTTCACGCCCGTCCTCCCCGGTACGATGTGAGGGTGCCAAACCTAATAGCGCTATCAACTAATAACCCTGTTGCCTCCCCGACAACTAATTCGGTATATGATGGGACTTAAATGATAGATATGAGTGTATTAACCAACATCCCAGGTTTAACATTCCAGTCAAACCCATTTACCTGACATTCCACCCCGGAATATTTACCAGATGTCCCTCCCCGGGACGCATGCTTGGAAAAAGAGCAGTGAACTCACCTTAGATTTGCTCGGTATATTAAGTTACCCGTTCCAGTAGTCAACCAACCCTACTGTGGTTACCAATGAAATCAGTTTCGTAATAAATTACATCACGTATTTACACAGTTTACATTCGTCACAAAGATCACTGTATAACACTTAGCAATTGCGCAGTTCGCAAACAAGTTCACATCCCATGTGCATGTCACATAATAACACATAACAGGTGGGTTTGCTACTTTCACAAGTCAAACTACGTTTCTTATTCTAAGCAACAAATAAATCTTATAAACACAGACATCCCTCATCACATACATCATAACTTTACTGTTGGTTTACACACATGCAGCATCTCAACGAAGAATCCATTCTTCGTGGAATGCCCCTTTGGTGAAGAGTCCTCCGGCTAAGGTCTAACCTTCATCGGAGTTAAGTACGGCGAAGAGTCCCTCGGCGAAGGATTAACCTTCGTCGGGGTTAAGTATGGCGAAGAGTCCCTCGGCGAAGGATTAACCTTCGTCGACCACTGATTCTTCGTCGGGGGTGTACTTCGTTGCACCACTCATCAGACAGTTACAATTTCTTTGTTTCAGCCTTAACATATGCTAACACGCTTTACAGTTTTCGAATCAGATCAAACAACACTTTCAACCATGAACATGTACCATAAACATGAACAATCATTAACCATTCAAACATAAAGTTCTCAATCATCATACAAACCATACTAGCAATCATTGACCCTACTCATCCTATGACCGCACACAATCAGAATATCAGTTCATCAGGTTATGAATTCTTAAATCAGAATCATCAAACCTCAAATCTCATCACGAGTGAGAATGTATACAAACCCTCAAACCCTCATCATGCAAACTCTAGATTACGATATTATTGATGAAACCCTAATTTTACGCAAGATCACATCATCAGAACTTTATCAATTAACAAGGACGAACAATAACCGTTATGCCGAACTGATCAGTTTGTTTGATTGAAATGAAGGGCGTCGAAACCCACAGTTGTCGTTGCTCAGAGAGGGGAGAAAGAGAGGACTTAGGGTTTGATAAAAGTCCGTGTTTGCAAAAAAAAAAAATAAGAACCACGCACAAACCTATAGGCCGTGTTCACAGATTTGGGCCAAGGGCCCGTTCGGCGAAGGGTCTGCTCGACGAAGAATACTCTTCGTCGAGACTGGTGGCGACGAAGAATCAATCTTTGTCTAGTAAGGTTGTGGCGAAGAGTTGATGGCGAAAAATCATTCTTCTTCATCTTGAGATTCCCATACACATTAAACCTTAAACTTAAACATTACACACATAACAACCAAGCATCAGAATACTTTAACATCAAATAAACTATACATGACACTACGTAAAACAAATTGTAAAACCGGATTGCGAAACAAGTGATGCGTAGAGGAAAGACCTTGAAATCTTAGGTTGTCACATCATCCCCAACTTGAAAGAAATTTCGTCCCGAAATTTGATAAGTAATCCAAAGCAGCACAGTGTTAGATCAGAATGACTGTGGATTTTTCGCAGGTGCCACATCATCCCCAACTTGAAAGGGAATTTCATCCCGAAATTCACCTAGTTGCATCAGGATTAGATTGGTCAGTTGGGAATAGTTGAGGATACTTGAGCTTCATCTGATCTTCGCGTTCCCACGTGAACTCCGGTCCACATCTTGAGTTCCAAGGAACTCTCACGATTGGAATTCGACTGTGCTTACGGACCTTGACTTCCCGAGCCATAATTTCGATGGTTTCTTCCACAAACTACAATTTGTCATCGATTTTCTGCTCTTGAAATGGTACCACAAGTGTTTCATCGGACTCTACGTAAAACAAATTGTAAAACCGGATTGCGAAACAAGTGATGCGTAGAGGAAAGACCTTGAAATCTCAGGTTGTCACATCATCCCCAACTTGAAAGAAATTTCGTCCCGAAATTTGATAAGTAATCCAAAGCAGCACAGTGTTAGATCAGAATGACTGTGGATTTTCCGCAGGTGCCACATCATCCCCAACTTGAAAGGGAATTTCATCCCGAAATTCACCTAGTTGCATCAGGATTAGATTGGTCAGTTGGGAATAGTTGAGGATACTTGAGCTTCATCTGATCTTCGCGTTCCCACGTGAACTCCGGTCCACGTCTTGAGTTCCAAGGAACTCTCACGATTGGAATTCGACTGTGCTTACGGACCTTGACTTCCCGAGCCATAATTTCGATGGGTTCTTCCACAAACTGCAATTTGTCGTCGATTTTCTGCTCTTGAAATGGTACCACAAGTGTTTCATCGGACAAACACTTCTTTAGTTGTGAGACGTAGAAGACATCATGAACGTTACCCAACTCAGCAGGTAACTCGAGCTTGTAGGCCACTTTACCGATTCGTTCCAGAATTTTGAAAGGCCCTACATAACGCAGATTTAGCTTGCGCATGTTTCCCAAACCGCACCACACCCTTCCATGGTGAGACTTTCAACATGAAACGATCGCCTACAGCGAACTCCAAAGGTTTCCTACGCTTATCAGAGTAGCCTTTCTGACGGTCGCGCGCTGCCGCCATATGATTCCTGATCTGAACAATCTTCTCTGAAGTTTCAAGTACAAGCTCTGGACCTGTGATCTGGCTGTCACCCACCTTAGCCCAACAGAGAGGAGAACGGCATTTCCGTTCATACAATGCTTTGAAACGAGCTTCCTGGATGCTGGTATGGTAGCTATTTTTATAAGAGAACTCTATCAACGGCAAGAGAATCTCCCAACCTTTACCAAAATCAATCACACATGCTCGCATCATGTCTTTAAGTGTTTGGATGGTTCGTTCACTTTGATCATCCGTCTGTGGGTGATAAGAAGTACTCATGTCGAGGCGTGAGCCGAATGATTTGTGCATTGACTGCCACAAATCTGAAAGGAAACGCGGGTCACTATCAGAAATAATAGAGGTTGGCACCCCGTGCCTAGAAACCACCTCCTTCAGATAGACAACAGCAAGTTGTGAGAACTTATCCGTTTCCTTGATCGCTAGGAAATGTGCTGATTTCGTAAGACGGTCGACGATCACCCCGATGGTATCGTTTCCGTTTTGAGTTCTTGGCAAACCGGTGCCGAAATCCATAGCAATCTGCTCCCATTTCCACATGGGTATTTCTGGTTGCTGAAGCAGGCCTGAGGGTTTCTGGTACTCTACCTTGACTTTCGCACAAGTCAAACATTTACTCACATACGTCGCGATGTGAGCCTTCATCTTCAGCCACCAGTAAAAGACTTTGAGGTCCTGATACATCTTATCCGAACCCGGATGAACAGAGTATCGAGACTTGTGCGCTTCGTCCATCACAAGCTCTCTAAGATTACCAAACAAAGGGACCCATATTCGCTCCATGAAGTAATAAATGCCGTTAGATCTCTCCACGAGTCGTTTCTCCATGCCCCGCAAATATTCAGCTTCAATGTTTTCTTCTTTCAAAGCTTCAGTTTATGCAGAACGGATCTGGTCAGGTAGATTAATATGGATGGTGAGTTGCAAAGAGCGGATACGTTTGGTTTTCGGTTCCTTTCGACTAAGGGCATCAGCTACAATGTTAGCCTTACCTGGATGATACTTGATTGCACAGTCGTAGTCGTTTAAGAGTTCTACCCAGCGACGGTGTCGCATATTTAATTCCATCTGGTCAAAGATATGCTGAAGGCTCTTGTGGTCGGTATAAATAGTGCATTTAGTACCGTACAAGTAATGCCTCCAGATTTGGAGCGCAAACACCATGGCCCCGAACTCTAACTCGTGAGTCGTGTAATTCTTCTCATGAACCTTCAACTACCGAGAAGCTTAAGCTATCACCTTTTCGCGTTGAATTAGCAGACAACCGAGACCTTGAATAGAAGCATCACAATACACCACAAAATCCTCGCTACCTTCGGGTAAAGACAAGATCCGTGCACTACAGAGTTTTTGTTTCAACAATTGGAAAGCATCTTCCTGTTTCCTTCCCCATGTGTATACAACGCCTTTCTCTGTTAGTGCGGTGAGAGGTTGAGCGATCTTTGAGAAGTCTTTAATAAATCTGCGATAGTACCCAGCGAGACCAAGAAATTGTCGCACCTCTGAAGGATTCTTCGGTGCCGCCCAATTTTTGATAGCATCAATCTTAGCAGGATCTACATGTATCCCTGTTTCATTAACAATGTGGCCAAGGAAGTGTACCTCTCGAATCCAGAATTCACACTTAAAGAATTTCGCGTAGAGTTGCTCCTTCCTCAGAAGCTCCAAGATAAGACGCAAGTATCGCTCGTGATCTTCCTTGCTCTTTGAATAGATCAAAATGTCATTGATAAACACAATGACGAAGTCATCGAGATACGATTTGCATACATGGTTCATGAGGTCCATGAAAACCGCTGGTGCGTTCGTCAACCCAAATGGCATAACTAGAAACTTATAATGGCCATACCACATTCGAAAAGCTGTTTTAGGAATATCCTCCTCTCGGACTCTCATCTGATGATAGCTCGATCTTAAATCGATATTCGAGTAAAAACTTGACCCTTGCAACTGGTCAAACAGGTCGTCGATCCGTGGTAAAGGATAGCGGTTCTTGACAGTCACCTTGTTGAGTTCTCGATAATCTATACACATGCGAAAGGACCCGTCTTTCTTCTTTACGAATAGAACTGGGGCTCCCCAAGGTGAAGAACTGGGTCGGATAAAGCCCCTATCCAACAGTTCTTGAAGTTGATTGGACAACTCTTGAAACTCTCCAAGTGCAAAACGATAAGGAGCACGAGCGATTGGGGCCGCTCCTGGTGTAAGATCAATCTGAAATTCCACTTGACGGTGTGGAGGTAAACCAGGAAGTTCCTCAGGAAACACATCGGTAAATTCATGAACAACTGGCAGGTCTTCGATCTTTCTTTCTCCATACTGAGTATCAGTAACTAGTGCTAAAATAGCAGGATACCCCTTTCGTAGACTCTTCTGGGCTTTCATAGCTGAGATAATACCAACCATTGCACCACTACAATAACCTTGAACCGATAGAGATTCTCCACTGGGGAGAGGAATACGCCCGATTTTCTCTTTACAAAGTATGTCAGCACGGTGCTTGGGCAACCAGTCCATACCAACCACTACGTCAAAACTACCGAGGGTAACAGGAAGGAGGTCAATATCAAACACTTGACCCACAAGATCGCGTTTACATCCCATAATAATGTGTGAGGCTTCAATTGTCTTACCATCAGCTAATTCTACTACATGCTTAGCTTCTAGAGGTGTCAGAGTTAACCCTAATCGTTGACTGAACTCTAAGGACACATAACTCCAATCGGCACCGGAATCAAATAACACAGAAGCAAAGAGGTTGTTCACAGAAAACGCACCAGTAATGACATTGCCGTCGTTCCAAGCATCACCAGCACCACTCGTAAATACCCTTCCACGAGCACCATTGCCCCCATTGTTGCCGTTATTGTTGTTCCCAGCATTGTTATTCTGACGGTTGTTGTTATCATTGGCATTTTGATTCAGCTGAGGGCAATCCCGTTTAATGTGACCCTCGTCCCCACACTGGAAACACCCCTTCCTATTGCCTTGGTTCTGACGGGGCTGCTGCCTTTGCTGTTGCTGATGCTGCTATTGTTGCTGTTGATTCTGCTGCTGCTGTTGCTTTGGGAATGGAGCTCTATAGTCCTTTGCCATATGGCCCACCTTATCACACCTATGGCACGCTCGGACACACGGTCCACGATGATGATAACCACACTTGTTGCACTTTGGCTGCCTTCCAGCATAGGAGCCTTGGTTCGGGTTGCTGCTCTGACCTTGGTTAACAGAGGAGGACTGATTGAGGCTACGATTATTGCTGTTTTCTGGCCTTTTCTGCAACTTATTCTAGTTGGACGCCGTGTCCGTATCGTTCAACTTGCGCTTGTTATCACTAGCAGGGGTAGTAGTAGCAGTAGGAGTAGCAGAAACACGAGGCGGTAGCGAACCACGCTCGACCTCTTGGTCGGTAATCTTGTGTGCTAAACGAATGATCTGAGGCAGGTTGTTAAGATTTGCAGCAGTGACCAAACTCTTAACTTGCGGTGCTAAGCCCTTGATGTACAATTCGATTCTTCAAGGTAGTGGTCGTGATAAGTTAGGGCTCATGTTTGTCAGCTCATGAGATCGTTTCGTGTAAGCCTTGATCTCAGACCCCTCCATCTTCAGATTGTAGTATTCGTTCTCGAGTTTCTGAGTCTCGTCACGAGGACAGTACTCATCCCGCATCAACTCCTTGAAATCATCCCAAGTAGTTGCATTAGCCATTTCGATGCCTAACATCTGCACTTGGGCATTCCACCAAGTTAACGCGCCATCCTCCAATGTGGCTGTAGCATACTTCACCCGGTCCCCCGCGGGACAGTTACACATGGCGAACACTGACTTAGCTTTCTCGAACCAACGGAGTAGCCCCACAGCTCCTTCAGTCCCACTGAATGTCTGTGGCTTACAATCCATGAATGTCTTAAACGTACAAACAGGCGGATTGTTTTGATTCTGATTCACTTGTTGACCTAAAGACGAAAGAAAATACAACACACGAGTAAGAGTCGAGTATGCGACACAAGAATAAAGAGTATTTGGCACACATCCTACCAGCCTGGTGAGCCGCTAGGGCTTCAGCCACACGAGTGTTGATCAGGTCAGTTAATTCGGCCTGAGTCATAGCAATGTTGCCACGTCCACCACCGCGGCCACCACTGCGTCCACCATTACGTCCACCACGTCCACTCATGATTCTATATATATAAGAAAAAGGGAAAAAGGTTAAGGGTCAGAATTGAGTAGGAGTAAAACATCACAATGACTTCTACAGACTACTATGTTTACATCAGATAACAGAGCGGAACCCCTTTCACACGCTTTAAGCCTCACTGGAACTCACATGCACCCTACATTATTATTATGTGTGCACCCATAATAACATTGTAATTTGCATGTTTATCTCAGCTCCTCCCAACTCGTGCTAAAAGGTTCCTCAAATTCGAGTAGCAAGACAAAAGGCATCACAAAACATGAATCAAGAAAGTCTAGAGGAATGCCGCATTGTGACTCTATCAACCACATAACTAGGCAAGTAACACATGAATTCAGTCTGTAGTGCTAAGTGTGCAATCACATGCAACGTCATACGTAAGTGTACACTAGATATGCTATGAAATAAGTAAACGAGAAATGAACCTTGCAATCTGGAGCTAAGTAATATGGTCGATTTCGAAACTGTACGGTTATAGTCTGGTTTTATAAAAACGTTTTAAAACCTAGTTCACTATAGCCAGTGGCTCTGATACCAAACTGTCACACCCCCAAAATACCACCTGCGGAAACACCGCGGGACGTGTAACGTACCAGGATCCAGCCACCAATCACATTGAACTATAACAAGATATTAAATAAAAGATTCCATTTATTTCATAAAGTAATCACAACTTAAAAAAATTACGTTCAGCGGAAGCATAATGTAAATCATTATTCAAGTGTTTCAAAATAAATGTGCAAAGCCAATGAACATGTATCCAAGAGCCACGACCCATGACCACTCCAGCACTCCCAGATAGCAATTTCCATAACCATGAATTTAACAACCTGCAAGCATGCAGACAAGTGTATCAGACAACACTGGTGAGTTCAAAGTTTGTTATCACGTTTAGTTACCAGATATGAGTTTAAAACAATTCAGAGATTCAATGTTGTTAATAGCACGATTACCGTAAGATGGATCCAGATTATTTGCCCTTCCCCAATGCTCTATCAAACATTGGTCGAGTGGTTAAGGTAATCAGTTCACGCTCGTCCTCCCCGGTACGGTGTGAGGGTGCCAAACCTAATAGCGCTATCAACTAATAACCCCGTTGCCTCCCCGACAACTAATTCGGTATATGATGGGACTTAAATGATAGATATGAGTGTATTAACCAACATCCCAGTTTTAACATTCCAGTCAAACCCATTTACCCGACATTCCTCCCCGGAATATTTACCAGATGTCCCTCCCCGGGACGCATGCTTGGAAAAAGAGTAGTGAACTCACCTTAGATTTGCTTGGTATATTAAGTTACCCTTTCCAGTTAGTCAACCAACCCTACCGTGGTTACCAATGAAATCAGTTTCGTAATAAATTAAATCACGTATTTACACAGTTTACATTCATCACAAAGATCACTGTATAACACATAGCAATTGCGCAGTTCGCATACAAGTTCACATCCCATGTGCATGTCACATAATAACACATAACAGGTGGGTTTGCTACTTTCACAAGTCAAACCAGATTTCTTATTCTAAGCAACAAATAAATCTTATAAACACAGACATCCCTCATCACATACATCATAACTTTACTGTTGGTTTACACACATGCAGCATCTCCACGAAGAATCCATTCTTCATGGAATGCTCCTTTGGCGAAGAGTCCTCCGGCGAAGGTCTAACCTTCGTCGGAGTTAAGTACGGCGAAGAGTCCGTCGGCGAAGGATTAACCTTCGTCGGGGTTAAGTATGGCGAAGAGTCCCTCGGTGAAGGATTAACCTTCGTCGACCACTGATTCTTCGTCGGGGGTGTCCTTCGTCACACCACTCATCAGACAGTTACAGTTTCTTTATTTCAGCCTTAACAGATGCTAACATGCTTTACAGTTTTCGAATCGGATCAAACAACACTTTCAACCATGAACATATACCATAAACGTGAACAATCATTAACCATTCAAACATAAAGTTCTCAATCATCAAACAAACCATACTAGCAATCATTGACCCTACTCATCCTATAACCGCACACAATCAGAATATCAGTTCATCAGGTTATGAATTCTTAAATCAGAATCATCAAACCTCAAATCCCATCACGAGTGAGAATGTATACAAACCCTCAAACCCTCATCATGCAAACTCTACATTACGATATTATTGATGAAACCCTAATTTTACGCAAGATCACATCATCAGAACTTTATCAATTAACAAGGACGGACACTAACCGTTATGCCGAAGTGATCAGTTTGTTTGATTGAAATGAAGGGCGTCGAAACCCACAGTTGCCGTCGCTCAAAGAGGAGAGAAAGAGAGGACTTGGGGTTTTATAAAAGTTCATGTTTGCAAAAAAATAAGAACCACGCACAAACCTATAGGCCGTGTTCACAAATCTGGGCCGAGGGCCCGTTCGGCGAAGGGTCTGCTCGACGAAGAATACTCTTCGTCGAGACTGGTGGCGACGAAGAATCAGTCTTCGTCTAGTAAGGTTGTGGCGAAGAGTTAATGGCGAAGAATCATTCTTCGTCATCTTGAGATTCCCATACACATTAAACCTTAAACTTATACATTACACACATAACAACCAAGCATCAGAATACTTTAACATCAAATAACTATACATGACACTACGTAAAACAAATTGTAAAACCGGATTGCGAAACAAGTGATGCGTAGAGGAAAGACCTTGAAATCTCGGGTTGTCACACTTCTGGAGTTATGTTGTGTGATGTATTTTTTTATCCCTGGTTATAGTATGAATCTTGTGTCAGCACATAAGTTAGCAAAAATAACAAATTATCAGTTGTTTTTTATGAAACTATGTGTTCTATTCAGGATTTGAAGTCAAGGAAAGTCATGGTGACTGGTAGACAAGATAATGGTCTTTATTTTGTTAGTAAAACTGGTAATAATTTGTGTTTTAATAGTGTTTTAAATTCTAATATGTGGCATAGTAGGCTTGGCCATCCCTCTGATCAGGTTCTAGTAGCATTAAAGGGAAGTCTGAATATTAAGTTTGTTGAAAAACATCCATTTGAAGTATGTGATAGGGCTAAAAAAGTTACGGCCCCTTTTCCACATAGTGGACATAAAACAAAGAGTGTAGGTGAGTTAGGGTCCCTTTTACACTTATGGGGTCCTTATAGAATCACTAGTAGAGAAGGGTACAAATATTTTCTAACTGTTGTAGATGATTTTTCTACAACTGTTTGTGTTATCTTTTAAAAGGAAAGTATGAAGTATTTGAAAATCTTGTATGTTTTTATGAACTAATACAAACTCAGTATGAAAAAAGTTAAAAGTATTTAGAAGTAATAATGGTACTGAGTTTGTTAAGAATCAAATGAATAGTTCTTGTAAACAAAAGGGTATTTTACATCAGACTCCATGCTCCTATACACCACAACAAAATTGTGTGGGGGAAAGGAAGCATAGATACCTTTTAAACATGGCTAGAACTTTGTTGTATCAAGGAGGGTTACCTTAAAATTTTTGGGCTGGTTGTGTTCTAACTGTTGTATATTTGATTAACAGGATTCCCTCTTCTATGTTATTAGGTAAGAGTCCTTATGAGTTTGTATATGGATTTAAACCCTCTCTTAGTCATTTAAGGAATTTTAGATGTTTGTGTTTTAGTACTGATTTAAATGAAACTGATAAGCTTTCTAGTAGGGTTGAGAAATGTGGCTTAATAGGTTATTCCAATGTTAAAAAAGGGTATAAACTTTGGAGTTTGGATAGTAAAAAGGAATTATATTCTAGAGATGTAAATTTTTTTGAATATGTTTATGCTTTTAAGTCACAAGCATGGAATAATTAAGAGGTTTTGCTAGATGAAAATTTAACACATTTATTTTTTTATTTGTTTGATACACCCACATCCATTGATTCTAAAAATGATTTGTTAATAACTCCCAATGATGAAGAGAGGGAACATGGTTCTTATGGGAGTTCTTATGAGGATCGGCAGCTAAGTGTCCCTACCACGGCTGCTCCTACTAGTAGAGTTGATGTGTACAAATTGCAACATAAAAATTACATCAATAGAGGCATAAAAACAACCCTTATTAGTACTAATGTTGGAAAAAGCGTGTTTCTTTCTTTATTTTGAATTTCCAGGACCAAATGAGCTTAAAAGAACAAAAGGAACAAATAAGCAGCCAAAAACCAACATAAATACAAGAAGAAGGAATAACGTGACATGCCCGACCCTCGGCAGCATCTCCCAAGACAAAAACAAGAAAACAGAAGCAGACCACGGGGCCGTGCCCAGCCAGGCATGGGCCGTGGTCAGACCTCACACATAAACACAAGACCAGCAGAAGCTTCTACCCCGACCACGGGGCTGTGCCCAACTCACCATGGGGCGTGGTCAACTCTCAGATTTACAGAATCTTGATAGTACTGCGAAGAGTTAACCACGGGGTCGTGTCCAGAAGCCACGGGGTCGTGTGGGCCCCTCTGCTGACAGCTGCAATTAATGACGGAAGAGAAGGAGCTGGCCACGGGCCATGCCCAATGGACACGGGGTCGTGGCCGGGGTACAGTTCTGACTATAAATAGAGGTACTTGGTTCACTTCAAAGGCATCCCTTGGCAAACCACTTATCTCTCTCTTTGCCACCACTCCACCACGACTACAACACCAACACCCACCACCATCATCCATCTTTCATCTTTAGAGTGTGTAGTAGTCTCGGGATCCAAGATTGATAGTAAGAGTTCTTGTCAATCAAAGACCATGCTTGGCTAATCTCTTACATCATTTGGTGAAGATAAGTCTTTAATGTATTACTTTTGATTTTCAATCTTTCGTCACTTTTTAATTGGTTATGTATTAGCGACTTTAATAACTAGTTTCTTATGTTGAAAGTGAATTTTCTTTACCATTTCTTCATGATGTCATTGATTTGCTCATTCGTGTCTTTACGGTCTATATAAAGCACGTTAACTACTTGGAAGGGGGTTAGAAGGGTGGTTTGGTAAAGTTCTTTTCTCGTTCAGTGTATAGATCCTACGAGGAGTTGGTTCAAGCTTACTAGGACCTCCTTCAATGCCCCAAAGGTATTGGATGGCACGGGTGTGAATAGCTTAAACCCCTCATATGTAAACTACTATTAAAACATTAAACCGGCTTCTTGTGATTGTATCCTTGCTGACTCAAAGCACTTAGCCGAGGGTAACGTCACCTTCAAATGAGGGGCCTACCACTTTTCGCATTAATAACCTATTTAATTATCTTTTAGTATTACGACCCTTTGTGATTGTATCCTTGCTGACTCAAACCACTGGGTTGAGGGTAACGTCACCTTCAAAAGAGGGGCCTACTACTATAACTAAGATAATCTCTTAAAAAGTCCGAAAGTGCGAAAATTATCAAAGGGTACATTAAAGAGGAATTGGATCCAAGTGATTCTATCTTGTCTATTTGTCTTAAATTTTATTTATCTTTTAATTTTTAGATTTACTTTCATGTTTAAAAACTTTTATAAAAAATCAGATCGATTAGACGTTTACAATAAACCGCTATTAAAAGCTCTTGTGTCCTTGGATAACCTCGCTATCTTACCACCAGTATACTACCCTCGCGATGGATGCTGATGCATGTCGAGTGTAATATGTTTTTATTAATAATTTAAGCCCATTTTACACATTAATCAAGTTTTAAGTTTATAAAACATGATATTCTACTAACACTAAACACACATATAGGCAAGTGCACCCATCGTGAGCGCAGTATAGCGTTGGTAAGATACCGAGGTTGTCCAAGGACACAAGAGCTTTTAGTACCGGTTTATCCTCAACGTCTAATCAAATCAAAATTTTTAGAAAATGTTTTAAACATGAAAAATAAAACTAAAATGCTGATAATAAAAATAAAATAAAAACAGATAGACAAGATGAATCAGTTGGATCCGACTCGCCTTTAATGTAACCTTTGATGATTTCTGCTCTTTTGCACTTTTTAAGAGATTATTTTAGTTATAGTAGTAGGCCCCTCTTTTGAAGGTGACGTTACCCTTAACCCAGTGGTTTGAGTCAACAAGGATACAATCCCAAAGGGTCGGAATATTGAAAGATAATTAATTAAGTTATTAATGCCTAAAGTGGTAGGCCCCTCTTTTAAAGGCGACGTTACCCTCGACTAAGTGGTTTGAGTCAGCAGGGATACAATCCCAAGTATCCGAGTTAATGTATTAATAGTAGTTTACATATGATGGGATCAAGCCATTCGCACCCCTGCCATCCAATACCAGTGGGTATTGAAGGAGGTCCTAGTAAGCTTAACCCAGGTCCTTGCAGGATCTATACACTGAACAAGGCAAGAACCTTACCAAATCATTCCCTTAACCCCCGACTAGGTAGCCAACATATATCTATATAGACCGCAGAGATATGAATGGTGAAAATCTGTTACTTTATATAGACTGTAAAGTAATGCCAAGACACCATGGACAAATGATAAAGAAGTTTCACCTTCAACATAAGAAACTAGTTATTAAAGTCATTAATACAAAACCAAATAAAAAGTGCGAAAAGATTAAAAATCAAAAGTATTACATTAAATGTTTGTCTTCACCAAGTGATGTAAGAGACTTAGCCAAACATGGCCTTTGATTGACAAGAACTCTTACTATCAATCTTGGATCTCGAGACTACTACACACACTCTAAGGTGGATGATGGATGATGGTGGTGGATGTGGGTGTTGTAGTGGTGGTGGAGTGGTGGTGAAGTGGGAGAGAGGTGGTTTGCTAAGGGATGCCTTTGAAGTGAACCAAGCACCCCTATTTATAGCCTGAATAGAAGCCCGGCCACGGCCAGGTATCCGCTGGACACGCCCCCATGGTCATCATCTTTCTCTTTCTTCATTAATTGCAATTGTCTGCATTAGGCTCCACACGACTCCGTGTTCGCTGGGCACGGCCCCGTGTGCAGAAGCGTATCTGTACTACCAAGATTTGCAAAATTTTGCGAATCTTAGCGTTGACCACGCCCCGTGCTGAGCTGGGCACGCCCCTGTGCTAGGAATAGAAGCTTCTACAACTTTGTCATTTTCTATAGACACCTAACCACGCCCCCGTGTCCGCTGGGCACGGGCCGTGGTCAGCCTTCTATTTCTTGTTTTTGCTTAGGGAGATGCTGTCGACGGGTCGGACATGCCACGTTTATTCCTTTTCTTTGTATTTATGTTAGTTTTTGCTGCATATTTGTTCCTTTTGTTCATTTAAGCTCGTTTGGTCCTGAAAATACAAAAGGAAGACAAAAGCACACTTTTTCCAACATTAGTACTAAAAAAGGGTTAGTTTTATGCCTCATTTGATGTAATTTATATGTTGCATTTTACACACATCAAATACCTCCACACTTGAATCTTTGCTTGTCCTCAAGCAAAACTCTTTATTTTGTGGCTTACACACCCAAATGGAATGGGTAAAAGAGAAATTTTTGGCTTGTCTTGAGTGTCGGGAATCCAAGACTTTTATTGGGTTTTATTTTTATACTATTTATAAAGAACGTCACGAGAAAACCGAGATTTTTTTCTAAAATAAAGGGTTTAAAAGAAAAAAGATTTTGGTGGGTAAAGCGTGTTTGTTTTGTAGGTTTAGAAATGAAAAGGTTTAGGCTCAAAATCTAGGTGGATTTTGGGTAGATGATAAAAAAATTGAAAAATAATGGTGTTGAAAGGAAAATGGGTTAGTCCTTCATGCCTCCATCATTTACTTACTTGGGTTTAAGTTGGTAAGGACCGGGAATGTATCGTCTTGGCAAGTTCTAGAGTCGTAAGAACCAAGCGGCTATTCACACAAGAAACGAAAAATGAGCATTTAATTTACGGATGTATGCTTGTATGCTCAATAAAGGCTCAAAACTCACTTTTTGTGGGAATGGGTTTATAATGTGATCAAATATATATAGAAACGGGATCAGGAGAAAACACTCAAAAGTGTGAGAACAGTGAGAACGCATCCTGGCCCAACACGTGTCCCGCGGTATATAGAAGGGCGGAGGGGCTTTTTTGTCTTTTCATTCTTCTTTTATTTTCCCAACGCGGTATAATATTTTATGGCGTCTAAGTTTTTTTGGCGTTAATTGTATTCAGAGAACTTTTAGGCGTTTAATTAATTATTTTTGTGTCCCATATATAATTTTTTGGCGTTATAGCGTTTTCTGGTTAATTTTTTGGCCTTTTTGGCGTTTTGTATAATAATTCACTACGAGTCATTAAAATTTGAATAAGATTACGATAAGACCAATTTTTTTTGGCGTTTAGTGAATTTTTTGGCGTTTAATACCCTTTTTACAAGGTGCTTTGCCAGCAGCTGTTCTCCCAGTTTTCATACTTCTAGCGGTTTGGTGTTTGTAGTTTTTTGGCGTTTTATATAATAATGTATTTTATTTATAGAGAATTGGATAACAAAAGAACATTTAACTTGATATCAAAGCAATATAAAATGAAAACAAAAATAATACAAAATGGTAATCTAATTTTTCTTCCGAATCTTCAATGTCATCAGCCTCTTCCTTCTTGAATTTGTGTTTGGCGTTTTGAACCTTTTTTGAATACTTTAGCTAGATGCCAACTTTCCTTCATAAACCCCGTTTTTTTAGAAGAAGCTGCTTAGTGGCAACCTGTTTTTGGTGTGATATTCTTGTTTGGTGGCATGTCATTAAATATCAACTCTTGCTTGATGCTATTTGTAATAATGGAGTCCAAAATGCCATTTTATACTTGTGTTGATCCCTTTATTCCATTCAAATAATCATCAAGAACAAAGCTCACCTGATGGCATATCACTGTCATCAGTCTCTTTTTCTTCAATATTTATCCATCTCATTCAGCAAAATATTATTGAATTAACCCCCTCAGAAAAAGGATCCATTTCAGTGAAAGCTTTGAAATCTGGGTGTGATTAATTTTATTGTGTATAGACCCTTCTCTTATAGGAGTTTTTTGGCGCGTAATTTAGGCGGGACTTTTTATTGTAATAAATGATAATAATAATAAAGTAACTGTCTTTTCAGTTACTGTTTTTTGTATTTACTGTGTTGATCAGCTTTTATCAGTTTTATAGGTTATAGACGTCCCATCTTCTAAGTTTAGTGTTTTTTTAAATGGCCTTATGCAGACCAACATGTCAAAATACAATAACGGAGTAAATAAAATATTAAGCAAGAAAAATATTTTTTGTTATTTTTGGCGTTTTGTTAGGGTTAACCATTTTTAGTATTATTTTGGCGTTTTGCTAATAAAGATATAAATATATCATTTAATTATTATCTTAAAAAAAAGATTACATAGAAGAAAAAAAATTTAAAATCCTTCGTCAGAAGGAACTTTATCTGAATAGTATCCATCACTTGTGTCATCTTCTTCCTCCTTGCAGTCTTCTTCTTGATCTTCATCCATGTCATCCCATTCACCTTCATCAGCTTCTTGTTCCTGAAGATTCTGAAGCCTCCACCTGAACATGTCTAGTATTAACTCCAATTTTGAGTCTATTTCTGTGTTAGTACAAGTGTCGTTATGCAATTCTTCCATGAAACCCAGTCGCTGCTTTGTCATGATGTTCTCTAGCCAGTAGACTTCCTCCTCTCCGCTGTCGTATGTAACTGTCACCATGTCTGTTTCATCATCAAAACGCCATGATGTCATGACAGGGTCTAGCTTCACATTTCCTTTGATTGGTCCAAATTTGCTGGTTAATGCTTTCATAAGCATATGCGTTTCATGGCATTCGTTGTCCAGAGCGATGCCAATGGATAAGATTTGCCTCTGTATCTCTTCTTCCATTTTTAGAATTGCCTTGACCGTCTTAACAAACACCCTCCTTCTGTTGTCAAAATGGAGGACGTATCGCCTGATTCCCAGAGTGTATCTCCACGAAACGATTGTTGCCATTTTTGGCGTTTTGTTTAAGTTGGCGTTTTTGGTTAAAGTTGTTTTTTTTTTTGCAGAAAATGGATAGATTGAAGTGATTATGGAAGCTATGTTTTTACTTTTGTTTATATAATGATGTTTTTGGCGCGTAATTTAGGAGAGAATTTCTTCTAATAAATGTTATTAACTGAAATTCAGTTATTTGTGTTGTTTCATCTTCCTGTAATATTCAACGCGTTTAATTTTATTTTTTGGCGTTTTGTTTTTAATAGCGTTTTATTTTTTTGTTTGGCGTTTTATCATTTTGATGGCGTTTTGAATATGAGGTGTAAAAGACTCTTTTACCCTTAATGAAGCGCGTCCCACCTAATAATATTGATGTTATTTACGAAAACTCCACCGCGCAATCTAGTCCATGGATTGTTTTGATCGGACGATCCATAATAGTTCTCACCGTTCTCACACTTTTCACCGTTTTCTCTAAATCCTGACCCAGTATATATAATCAAATTTTAACTAGATTTGTAATGCCATTTCATAATTTTCTTATGTTAGTTCTTTTTATCACGAAGCTATCGGTTGTAAATTTGTAAAACTATAATCTTTTTAGAACTTGTTATTGTGACAACTGTCAAATTTGCATGCATCCGTACCATTATTAAATAATGATTAGTGCTTAATGACTGTGCTGAATTTCAATTAATTACTTGAACCGCTTTCTGATTATTGCCATATACATACATGTGCATCATATATTGCAAATGATATATCATTATTACATGGGAACTTTGTTGATTCAAATGATGCATGAAACACCGACAGCACAGTTATCAGACAAATCAGAAAAATGCTGATGGAGTTCAGTAGATAGACAGACATTGTATTGAGACACAGAATGAGCCAGAAACCAATTATTACACTAGTATAGTGTGTAGGAAAGTAAGGATCACAAAACTGCCTTCCTAGAGATAATTTAAGTGCTGGAAAGTGCCTAAAACTCACATAAACTGCATAATTCTATAGAAAATCAGCAAATTCAGCATTTAGACACACTTATATCATGCAGAAATATGGTTAAATGGTCCTGAATGCTTTCCTAAGTGTCGGGAACCAAAACTGTCACAAAAGGTAACATAAAGCACACTAAACTGCATAGTTTAGCACCTTAACGAACCGGTAACCAACTGAACAACCGGACACTACCCGAAACACCAAATTTTCACTAGAAGCACTGTTTTAACATTTCCAAGCTAGTTATGGTCCCCGAACATCATAACACACCATATAAATATCTAATAACTAAATCCCTAACTATACACTTGAAATCTAACTAATAACTAACCATCTAGTTACAACCTACACCTATACCCCCCCCCCCCACCTAGTGGACGGCCAACATATGGCCCACATAAAGATTTTATTTAAATTTTCTGTTAGATCTTGTTTCTACTTTCCTAAACATTTAGACCAATGGAAAATGAGTTTTTGGTGGATTATAAGTTGAACTTGAAGACATAAGCCTATCATTCCTTCATACACTTCACACCTTCATCTTCTTCTTTCTCTCCTTCTTGTTTACGTCCACTCATCACCACCACACCATCTCCATTTTCACTCCATTATCTAGCATTCTAAGGTGTTCACAAGGTGTCTCTAGCATAATAAGGAAGCTTGGTGCCATTGGAAGTTGAAGGGCCTTCACCATTTGCTTTTATCCACTTCATTTCTACTTTTGATCATCCCTAGCCTTAAGCTAGTAGTAAGAACACTAAACTCTTCATTTTACATCTTATTTAAGTGGTTAAAGAATGATACATGATGTTAATTTTGAAGAACACTAAGAATCAAGAGAATGGAACATGAACATAAGCTTAAATCATGAAGAAATCGTGTTGTTTATGTGTTGATTTACTTGTTGATTGTTGTTTACTTATGTTAATGATGTAGATCATCATATGATCTTGCTAGATCATGATTAAAAACATAATCTATCAAGATGAGAGGATGAAAATACTAGAGATTAATAGATCATCCGCATGGAAGACATGAACTTGAAAGAATATATTGTTTTCTTGTAAAATGATGATTAAAATGAGATGTAAGTCTTGTAGATCTAAGATTTCAAGGATGATTTTTTCTAGAAACCAAGTTAAAAATCCAAAGTTTACTTAATTTTGGTTCTTAAAGAAATCAACCATGTTTTTACAAGTTAAGCAAGTGTAGAAACATATGTGTAACAAGAAAAATCCATGAAGAAACATTTTTAGAAAATGTGATTATAAGTTGTGAAGAACTAACTTCCTTAAAAATGATGTTTTAAAGAAACAACCACACTTTAAAGGGTAACAAGACTTACTAATTACACTAGTAAGTTACTACAAATTTTTGTAAATTTTCAAGTTCATGAAGTGGTAGTTTATGTTTGTTTTTGGCAAAACTGGTAAGTGTAGATTGTTTATTCTTGATTATTGATTGATTGTGTTGATTTACAAAAGAAAATGATATGCCGTCAAGGTATGGAAACCATTTTAGGGGAAACTATGGCAAAAATTTTCTAAAAATCTAACACTTAGAAAAATATTTTTGAACAAATATTTACAAGTATATTTCAAACCATGGATTTTCTTATAAAGTTTGCCATAATTTTTGTTACAAAATTACAAATATTGGAGGTTGGTTTTTATAAATAAAAGTGACTAAATATGTATTTAGGAAAATATATATTTAGATGTCACCATGTGTGTGATTATTTGTATATTATGTGTATTAGTTATATTATTTTAGGACTTGAAATAATATAACTCATCAAAATACCAAAAATTACAATCCAAAATATTACCAAAATTCCAAGGAATAAATATACAAAGAATACCCACATTATTGATGAAACCGAACAAAGGAATATAACTTACAAAATATTCCGGGAAATTTATTCATAAGTATATTTTGGACACCAAGTGAAGGAAAATGTGATTTTCACAATTATTACAAGTATATATCATATTTTTGACAAGAAGAAAATGTATTATTTTTGGTGAATAAAAATATATTTTCTTGGAATTAATAGAAGATATATTATTTTTGGAAGAAATATATATTTTCTCAAACAAACATCAAATATATTATTTTTGGGAGAAAAATAAGTTTATATATACTTTCCAAGTTAGACTTGAAAATATATTATTTTTGGAACTTATATGGAAATACAAATATTTTTGCCAAAGGTAAATTATAAATAATCTTTCTAAGTAATATTTCTTATAATATATATTTTGGAAATATATATTAATGTATTCTTACTAAAGATATTATTCCGAAAAAGTTAATACAAAGTTGAGTATAAAATACTTAATAATTACAAGAAAATACGTATTCTCGTACGTATAGATACACACCGGAATACAACATCAATACATGGCAAAAATATACAAGTTTAAGAATGCAAATACAAATACACCCATCCTTGGGAAGGATATACATGTATAGATACTTAGAAAGTTACAAGATAAAATATATTATTTTAACTAATATTCCAAAATGTAATAAATATAATTTAAGTTAAAATATTTGTTATTTTGACAAATAATTATATACTTGGAATAATATTAATGACACAAAGAAACGTAACTCAAAAATACTAAATAAGACCGAGGTCAAGGCACGACCCACCCGTCTAATGAACCGTAGTACGCATGTAGGTAGTCGTGTGTTCTAGAGGAAGCTTTGAGTTACATTGGATACGAAGAACGCAAAACTGTGAGTTCATGTCCCCCTTTTCTTTTAACTGTTTTCAGTTTTATAACTTCGGGGGTGAAGTACATGTTACAAACTGTTTACAAACGTTTATATGTGGTATGGTTAGCTAAGGAAGGGTACTGCTAGATCATGTGAGTGGTGGGTACAACGCTTAAGACCATTAATCCTCATTGTAGGACCGAGGGACATGAGTAATAGATCTATTTGGGTGTAGCAAGCCCCACCCATGCGCCCGCCGAGTGGGCCATGAGGTGACTATGTCTTATTGCCAGAGACAAAATCTGCTAGGTTTGAGCTTTCCTGCATCACGTCACAAATATTAATGTATTAGCTACACATTAATTGATTTGTTTCCTTGTTGCTTTCATACCAGTTTTCAAGTACATACATACATACTTACAAATGTTTTCAAGGTTTATTCGTGCACACATACTAAACACATGAACTCGCTCAACTTTTATTGATGTTTTCAAAATACATGTATTTCAGGAAATTAAGTATGGATCTGGCGGGTGTTGAAGTTTACAAGTCATATCTTTAATAAAAGTTGTCATCTGAAGTCGAAGGGTTTGGGTTATGTATTTTATCTTGGATAAGATACATGGCTCGGAACCTAGTTTGTTTGTGTCTTTTGTGAAGTCCTTATGGATCTAAAACTTGTTGGTATTGTATTTTGAACATGAAGTCTGTGTTTTGGGATTTAAAACAATGTTGCTTGTAACGTTTTAAAACTATCTATGGATGAACATCTTGGTTTTATCATATAGTCGTTTGTTATGGTTGAGTGCAATGATATTAAGCAAGTCACACATAATCACGTTTCCGCAAAAGTCAGGGTGTGACAGTTTGGTATCAGAGCTTCGATTGTAGCGAATTAGGATTCCTTCTCTAGTCTAGACTACAATCACTAGGGCTCTCTCACGAAAATATTTTTACAACATGTTTTCATTGCATGTACACGCAACGCCCAAATCCAGAAAACAAACATTTTTACAAAAGGAAAGACAAGAAACATGATTGCAAGGTTTACATGTGTGGTTTAGTCTGGGAGACTAGTTGGTTTAGTCTGGGAGACAAGTTGGTTTAGTCTGGGAGATTAGTTGGTTTAGTCTGGGAGACTAGTTGGTTTAGTCTGGGAGACTAGTTGGTTTAGTCTGGGAGACTAGGTGGTTTAGTCTGGGAGACTAGGAAGGATAGAAAGGTTTCATGAGGAATAACAAGGATACATGACTTCATGATACATTGTATTTGATTGCATGCTAAGTAGTATTGGATAATATATGTGCATATGTTATGATTGTTCTGTTACAGACATTATGTCTTCATCCGAGAGCGGATTGTCCGATACTGATGACCCTATGGCTATTGTTTCCGATGACGAGATCGCACTGGAGCCAGAGATCTTTACATCCGATACTGAGAGCGACCCAGATATGCTATCAGACGACGACGACGACTTCCAGCTGTTTGCGTTGCCTGATTTTGGAGATGACTTACCGCTTGCTGATGGTATTCCAGACGAGGATCCTTTTGTTGTTCCCATTCCAGTCCATGATCATCTTATCATCGGGCATCCCAATGGTGAGCATATTTGTCACGGCCCCAGCCCCGGTTTGACTCGGTCAGGAGCCGCGGGACAGGAACTCGTGGTAGTTATTATTTGATGCGACAACGGAAGATTTATCAGGATCTTTTAAAACTTGAAAATGCCCGATTATTTTATTTCATAATTCGGGATAAACCCCGTAAATTACAATAGAGGAATTTTACTAGAAAATTCCCTGATTTATAAAACATGTTTATTCATTTTAACTGAGCCACCTCTTCAAGCTTGTTAGTGCTCCGTAGCACGTTTTCCTTGATTTACAGCAGGTCACCTGAAACATGTTTTAAAAATATTTTGTCAGCGGGGAAACACTGGTGAATCATTCATTTTGATAAAACGACGCATAGTTATAAATTACAGCATAAGAGCGATTACAATGGCTTCTATCTTATTTTTATCTGGCGCCATGTCACCTGGTGACGATGGTCATACCACTATTGGGTCCTTCCCCAAGTAGTGATGATTATCACTGTTAGGATTTATTAGCCTAACTGTGAGAAATTAGTAATGTGCACAATACCCCACTAGCCAGTGATTCAAGATAACCATGACTTAATCCCTATAATTATAACATTTGAAAATGCTTGGAGTATTGTAAAATAAAGTTGATAAAAAGAGAATGACTCACTTTGCAGATTTATACGGGTAGAGTTTAGCCTACTGATTAGCCTTGTAACCTAATTTAAATAACAATGCACACGAACTAGGTCAGTAACTAATACAGCATTTACGAGAACTCACGAGACAAAAACCTTCACAACGAATGACAAAGTGCAATACTTAAACATCCATTGAATTTATGACGAATGACAAAGTATAACCCTAATTTGAGCAGCACTTAAACATTCATCAGATAGTTTCAATCGATCGGACATTGAATCGTAGCATCGATCGAGTTAATACCATGTATCGTAGCAGCGCCTCGCTATTGTAAAAGTGAATTTCGAATTTGTGCAGTGTGCTTTCATTTTTGTGAAATGGTTTCGACACCATTGAACTGCTCCTGATCAAATCTATTTATAGGTGAAATTTGGGTCTGTCGCGGCCCGCGTGAACCTCCAGCCGATCCTTACGCGGCCCGCGTGGCCACCTAGTCTACGTGTAGGTTTGCTGGGTCACGCGTAGGGTTGCCAGGTGGATGCCACGTGGATCGGAAACGCTTATCCGGTCAACACCACATTGACGCGGCCCGCGTGAGGTTATGATTAACCCTTACGCGGCCCGCCTGAAGACCAATTTTCTAGATTTCTTGGTTTTTGATATGGATTAGGGTTTCAGGGGTTCGGGTTTTCGCTTATGGGTTGGTTTGGGACAAGTTTGAAGGTCCTTACATTCTCTCCACCTTATTTAAAATCTCGTCCTCGAGATTTACTGAAATAAGTGAGGATACTTTCGTTTCATCTCTGATTCCAGCTCCCAAGTGTACTCGGGTCCTCTCTTTAAATCCCATTTAACTTTGACTAGTACCAATCTTTTGTTCTTGAGAAATTTGATCTTTTTGTCTTCTATTTGCAGTGGCTTCTCGACAAACTTTAGCTTTTCATTTACCTCTATGTCTTGAAGAGGTACTACCAGAGATTCGTCTGATAGACATTTCTTGAGATTGGATACATGAAATATGTCATGTACTCCAGCTAATTCCTCTAGTAGTTGAAAGCGATAGGCAACTGGTCCTATTCGCTGTATTACTAGGAATGGTCCTATGAACCTTGGACTTAGCTTTCCTTTCTTACCGAACCGAACTTCTCCTTTCCAAGGAGAAACTTTCAAGAGTACTCTGTCTCCCACTTGGAATTCTAGTGGCTTGCGTCGATTGTCGGCATAACTCTTCTGACGATCTCGAGCCGTTTTCAGTCTTTCCTTGATCTGAGTGATCTTGTCGGTAGTCTCTTGCACAATTTCAGGACCTGATAATTGTCTTTCTCCTATTTCTGCCCAACAAACTGGAGTTCTACACTTACATCCGTACAGTGCTTCGAACGGGGCAGCTTCGATACTTGCATGATAACTATTATCATAGGAGAATTCGATTAAGGGTAGGTGGTCATCCCAGTTTCCACCAAAATCTATCACACATGCTCGGAGCATGTCTTCCAGAGTTTGTATCGTCCTTTCACTTTGCCCGTCTGTTTGAGGATGATATGCAGTACTTAAATTTAGTCGAGTTCCCATAGCTTCTTGGAAACTTGTCCAGAAATGGGAAGTAAAACGACTATCCCTATCCGACACAATGGAGAGTGGAACTCCATGTAAGGATACGACTTCATCTACATACAACTTTGCCAACTTTTCCATGCTAAAGGTTACTTTCATGGGTAGAAAGTGAGCTGATTTGCTTAAGCGATCCACAATTACCCAAATCGCATCATTACCCTTTCTGGTTTTGGGTAACTTAGTAACAAAATCCATAGTTATAAGTTCCCATTTCCATACAGGCATTTCTAATTGTTGAATTAAACCTGAGGGTTTCTGGTGTTCTGCCTTAACCTGTGAACAAGTAAGACATTTAGAAACATATCTAGCTATGTCCTTTTTCATTCCTATCCACCAGAAATTATTCCTTAAATCTTGGTACATCTTATTATTACCAGGATGCATAGTATACCTAGATTTATGGGCTTTCTCTAAGATCTTATGTCTTAAATCTCCTTGCTTAGGTACCCAAATCCTTTTCTTATGGAATCTCCAAATTCCATGACTGCCTTGCTCTAATTCCTTTACTCGTCCTTTCATACCTTCAGCATCATCCTTGATTGCTGTTTCTTGAATGCTTTTTAGTTGTTCCATTAAGTCTAATTGTAAATTTAATCTAAGAGCACAAACTCGCTTTTGGTTTTCATGATATTTACGAGTTAAGGCATCTGCAACTACATTGGCCTTTCCTTCGTGATATTGAATATCATAGTCGTAATCACTTAGAATTTCCATCCACCTTCTTTGCCTCATGTTTAATTCTTTTTGCCCAAATATGTATCTTAAACTCATATGATCTGTATAAACAGTAAACTTACTTCCATACAGATAGTGTCTCCAAATTTTAAGGGCAAAAATTATGGCTCCTAATTCTAAGTCATGAGTCGTATAGTTTTCTTCATGCTTTTTCAATTGCCTTGAGGCATACGCAATTACCTTCTTGCCTTGCATCAACACACATCCTAATCCTAGTTTTGAAGCATCACAGTATACTTCAAAATCTTATGTTCCTTCCGGTAAAGCTAGAATTGGGGCATTTGTTAACTTTTGCTTTAAAATCTTAAAAGCCTCTTCTTGCCTTGGTCCCCATTCAAACTTAACTGCTTTACAGGTTAGCTTAGTTAATGGTACAGCTATCTTGGAAAAATCCTTAATGAAACGCCTATAATAACCAGCTAAACCTAAAAAGCTTCTAGTTTCCATAGCTGTTTGTGGGACCTTCCATTTGGTGATCGCTTCTATCTTGGAGGGATCTACATGAATACCTTCGTGATTCACCATGTGTCCTAAAAATTGCACTTCTTGTAGCCAAAATTCACACTTCGAGAATTTGGCGTAAAGCTTTTCCTTTCTTAACAAAGTTAAGAGTGCATGCAGGTGCTCACAATGTTCCTCCTGACTTTTGGAATAAATAAGTATATCGTTGATGAAGACAATTACAAATTTATCCAAATACGATTTACAGATTCTATTCATCATGTCCATGAATGCTGCAGGTGCATTCGTTAGTCCGAAGGGCATGACTGTAAACTCGTAATGACCATACCTAGTTCTGAAAGCAGTTTTAGGTATTTCTTCTTCTTGTACCTTTAATTGATGATAACCGGAGCGTAAATCTATCTTAGAAAAATATCTA
The DNA here is from genome assembly GCA_030545235.1 of Helianthus tuberosus. NCBI lineage: Eukaryota > Viridiplantae > Streptophyta > Magnoliopsida > Asterales > Asteraceae > Helianthus > Helianthus tuberosus. The sequence continues at coordinate 66,783,920 of CM060441.1, forward strand.
GCTCCCTGAAGTTGATCAAAAAGATCATCAATCCTAGGTAATGGGTATCGATTCTTAATTGTAACCTTATTAAGTTCCCTATAATCGATACACATTCGCATCGAACCATCTTTCTTCTTTAAAAACAACACTGGAGCTCCCCACGGGGATGAACTAGGTTTTATGAATCCTTTGCTTAGTAATTCATCTCACTGCTTTTTCAATTCTAGCATTTCTGTGGGTGCTAACCAATAAGGTGCCTTGGCTATCGGTGTAGTTCCAGGGATTAGATGAATTCAAAATTCTACTTCCCTATCAGGTGGTAATCCAGGTAGTTCTTCTGGGAATACTTCTGGGTATTCTGATACTACTGGAATTTCCTTAAGTTCTTTACCTTTCGTGTTAATGATTACCGAAACCATATACACTATTTCTTGTTTTCTTGAATAACTGGCCAATTCATGACTGAAATGAATTTCAGTGGCTTTCGTGGCTTATCTCCATCACTACTAATTCTCCTGTGGGTGTATGTATTTCTATGGAATTCTTATCACAAAGAATTCGAGCATGGTTGGCTACTAACCAATCCATTCCTAACATAACATCAAATCCGGCTAAATTCATAGGTAATAGGTTTGCCGAAAATTTATGACCTACAAGTTCTATCTTTCCTTCCCGCAAAATCTTATCTATGTTAACAGAATTCCCATCTGCCGTTTCGACTATAAAAATCTGCCAAAGGTTGGTTAAGGGTAAGTTAAGAGCTTGGCAGAATGAAGTATTTATAAAACTTTGGTTTTCACCAGAGTCAAATAATACTTTTGCATAGACGTCATGAACGAGGAACGTTCCAGCTATTACGTCAGGAATTAGTTCTGCTTCCTGAGTAGTCAACTGGAAGGCTCTTGCGTTCTTCTTGGTAGCTCCTTCTGTAGGTTTGGCTTTGTTATCAGCTGGTTTGGCCAATTTCGGGGAGTCTGGCCTGAAATGTCCAGCTTCTCCGCAGTTAAAGCAGATTGTGGATTTCTTTTTCCTGCAATCTTCTTCTTGATGCCCTGGAATTTTACAGAAATTGCAATACCCTTTGCATCTACCAAGATGCTTTCTTTTGCAGGCATTGCAGAATGGAACAGTGGAAGATTGCCCGGTTCCTTTTCTCTTGAAATTACTACGATTACCCACACGAAATCCTTGGGTAACTTTTTGGGCCACTTCCTTCTTTCTATTTTCTTCTCTTGTGCGTATCAGTCCGTCAGTTAGGGTGTTAGCTAATTCCACTGCATCGTCAATTGTGCGAGGTCTCGCAGCTTTAACGATATCACAGATTTCGCCAATCAATCCCCAAATATAGCGGGAAATAAGTACCGGTTCTGGCGAAGCCAGGGTTAGTACCACTCTCGCATACTCGAAGAATGTCGAAGTATACCCTCGACAATCTACATCCACCATCCGGTGGTTCAGGAACTTATTCGCCATTTGTTCTTTTTCATATTCGGGACATAATTTTCTTTCCACTAGCTGTTTAAATTCTTCCCAACTCATGGCATAGGCCATATTTCTTCCTTTGGTTTGAAGTACCGTATTCCACCATTCTAGCGCCCCTTCTTTAAAAAGATGCGACGCATACATGACGTTGTCTTCCTCGACACATTTTCTTATCATAATTACTGCTTCGGTTTTCTCCAACCAACGCAGTGCAGCAGTTGCCCCTTCGTTGCCTGCAAATTCAACTGGTTTACAGGCAAGAAACTCCTTGTAAGTGCAACCAGGCGTTGTAGCTTTCATTTTCTTAAGGAGTGGAGCTTGCGAATCCTTTACCACAAGCAATCATCAAGAGGTCAAAGATCATCAACACAACAGAAAACACAGCCACGATACTCACAATAATGTATACACTTAAACAACCAAAATCATAGTAACGATAAAACGCATCCATATAACAAGGAGTTTCGACCCGTGAACGACACATAGACCCCTATACGATCACATCACCAATGAACACGCTTTCTATCATACCTAGTTTGCAAATTATCATCATAAGAACACCTAGAGTTCATGCAGGACAGAAAACGCAGCCATGTTCCATGAAAGATTAACACCAGAACTCATGCATGATTCATAAAACTATAAACAAAATTCAAGGTGTGATACCTAGTGATGATGGAAGTTCGATTAAGCCTTGAAACCGAAGTGTGGAAGCCCTTGGAGTCCTGTTCTTGTGTCGCCAGCAGCAAGAGAAGGAGAGATCGCTGAATTGATTTACGCAAGTTAGGTTTAGGGTTTGGAATTTTCTCATAAATGCAATTATGCAAAGCACGTACACATAAGAGGCCATAAAGTGGCGGTTTGAGTAAAAATAGGATTTGCACCGTAGACTAAGGAAGTTGGGCTACATCACCCTTGGCCGCCAGTAAATTAAAAAAAAAAGGAGGAGGTGAAGTTTTGTCGTGCACAAGGGGAAGGAGTGAAGCAGCCACATGTTGCTTTGATATTGCTATTCTTATTGTTATTATTATTATTATTTATTTTTTTTACATGCCTAAGAATTATAAGTCAAGAAGGTTAGGTGGTTCGGACTCCATGCGTTTCAGGTTACGCGAGTTGGTTGGGTCGACAAGCGTGACATGTGCTTCGGTTCAAACGGTTCGGGTTGGTTAAACGCGATGTGGAATAATTAGTTAATTAATAAAAGCGTATGATTCGTTTAATAAAAGCGAAATAAACAATTTTAACCTCGAAGTTACGGGTTGTCACATCATCCCCAAGTTGAAAGAAATTTCGTCGCGAAATTTAGCACGTAGTTACTAAGGAAGCTAGTTAGGTTGCGTGGTTTCGTAGTTTTCCTGGGGTGTCACACGATACCTGACCCTGACCTTGTACCTTTTGGATTACCTGACATTGCACCCCTTATACCTGACCTAGTTCATGCACCTGTTGACCCTCCTTTTGTTGAGCCATTCATTCCTCCACCCGCACCTGCTAATGTTGCTCCTTTTCCCCCTATGGAGTCCGATGTCCATCGCATTGATTTACCTATCGTTTTCCTATAGGATATTCCTGCACCCCGTCCAGGGGAAGGTACTTCAGGCCAGCAGCCTAGTCATGACCCTCATGTTTCGGCAACTTTTCCATACATTCCCCAGTCTGCACCTTTTGCTCCATTTACTTCTTCACCACTTGATGAGCCATTCTGATGGTCCCCATCGTATTCCATGCCAACCTCAGATCCCTACAATCCCTCGCATTTTGTTAGTTATACACGGGATAAGTTACTTTATTCACTTCAGCTTCGATTTGAGGTTATGAGTCACAGAGTCTTGGAGCTTGAGTCGACACCGCGTCCTGTACCATGTCCTTGTCAGCCTGCTTTTGCTCCCCCACATTCATCACCATCCCCTTTTGCATGTCCACCTGCTCCTCTTACTCCTTTCCCAGAATTTGACGCCCGATTCCTCACCGTCGAGCAGCAGGTCCGTTACTTTCTTCGTCATGTGAGCAAGCTTGAGGAGGAGCTCGCACATGTTGTTAGTTTGATTTTCCTCCCTACTCCTCCTCCACCATCAGTACAGTAGGTTTTTGGTCTTATGCAGATGCATTACCTTTGGTGAGAGCACCACTTTGGAGCTGAGCCTGTGAAGCCTTTTGGAGACCACCTTTTTATTGTAAGACTTTTTATAGATTGGTAGACTTTTTGGACAAGGGAAGTGTGACCCTGTGTTCCTTTTGATACGATACACTTTGAAAAACATGTAACAATACTTTGTGGTCGATGATTAATGAAAGCCCAATCGTCATGTTCTCATTAAACATGTAAATCAATAATGTGCTTGCTTGTTATGTTCTCATTAAACATGTTCCCATTTACATGTTTGTGCTATAATTGTGATGTTATATGATTGCTTGCTATGACGATTACTTATATACATATGTATACACACCTCCTAGGTCTTATTCGTTAGGTAGATGCTTATATGCTTGTGTCCTTAATAAGACCTGGCCTATCCGATCTTCTTCTTAGAAGATGTCGCCTCGAAGAAGCACCGATACCAACAACCCTCTGCTGACGACGGAGGCGGAATTACAAGAGCGCATCTCACAGGCCATCGCACAGCACGAGGCCCTTCGCTCCGAACGCAGCGGAGGTACCTCAGGAAATAACCCACCCAACGATAATGTTTAGTCACTTAGGACACATTACAAAATGTTTGGACATTTCCAAGTGTGCTTTGCTAATGCCTTATGTGAATGATGTTGCTTATGTAGCAGGCTGCACCTACAAGCAGTTCTTGGGCTGCTAGCCCCTGGAATTCGACGACACTAGGGGTGCCATAGCTTTTGTGCGTTGGGTTGAGAAGACGGATTATGTTTTGCATTTGAGCAAATGTGCACCAGAAGCATTGTTCGAGGGCGGAAATCCAGAAGTTGGAAACTGAATTCTGGAACTTGAAGATGGAAGGTTCAAAGATAGCTGAGTATGTGCAGAGATTTCATGATTTATCGCGAGTTGTTCCATATCTGGTGGAACCAGAGTTTAAGAGGATCGAGCGTTTCATCTGGGGATTGGCACCTCAGATTCTGAGCATGGTGAAAGCATTAAAGCCTCCAACAATTACCGAGGCTATCGACATAAGTGTGGCACTCATTGAAGAAGCGGTTAGACTTGGAAAATTCTCAATCTAGGAGGAGAAAAAGGAGACTCATGTGGAGCCATCTAGAGACAACAAGAGGAACTTCACAAATTTCAAGAAGGGTACTCGGGCGAATAACAAGAACAAGGCCAAAAAGGGAAAAGAGTACATGGGTATCCTACCTAAGTGCGACAATTGTCGACGTTATCATGTCAGGCGATGTAGTTATGGACAGTGTGAAAACTGTGGCAAGGTGGGGCATGTCAAGGAGACGTGTAGGCAAGGTACTGAACGTGGAAATGGAGGCCAAGATGGTAGCGTAAATCACGGAAGAAACAACGACAACAACGACTATCAAGGCAGAAATGGTGACGATCAAAGACGTGGTCAAGGTTGTTTTAACTGTGGAGACAAAAAGCATTTCAGAAAATACTGCCCTAAAAACAATCAGGCACGTGGATGAAATCTCAACAGCGGAGCTAGGGAAGCACACCAGGATCCAAACGAGGTTATCGGTACGTCCCATATTAGTCAACGTTATGCATCTGTGCTACTTGATACTGTTTCCAATTTTAGCTTCGTATCTCTAGAATTTAAGAGTATACTTGGTTTAGTAGCAAGTAAGTTAGAAATCCACTACTCGATAGAACTAGCTAATGGGAAGCTAGTGGAAGCCAACAAATTAATTAGAGACTGTGTGATAGAACTTAGAGAGCGTGAGTTCTCGATAGATCTTCTGCCAGTTGAGTTTGGAAGCTTCGACGTTGTAGTTGAGATGGATTGGTTGTTGAGTAATCGTGCGGAAATTGTTTGCCATGAGAAGATTTTCCACAACCCGATGGTGAGTGAAGAAACGATCGTGATTCATGGAGAGAAGCAGGATACGCCTCTACATATTATTAGTTGTTTGAAGGCACGGAAGCTTGTGCGTAAAAGGTATATTGCCTTCTTAGCTCATGTCGTGGACAAAGAAGCCGAAGAACCTAAGCTCGAAGATATCCCTGTGGTAAGGGAATATCCCGAAGTCTTCCCCAAAGACTTGGCAGGATTACCTCCTCAACGACAAGTCGAATTCCGCATTAACTTGGTCCCAGGCGCCGCGCCTGTAGCTAAGACACCTTATCGAATTGCGCCTCCAGAGATGCAAGTGTTGTCAACACACCTTCAGGAACTGTTAGATAAGGGATTTATAAGACCAAGCTTCTCGCTTTGGGGAGCTCCATTGTTGCACGACGAAAAGATGGGTGGTAACTTTCAAATGAGTATCGACTACCAAGAGCTGAACAAGTCAACCATCAAGAACCTGTATCCCATGCCGAGGATTAACGATTTATTTAACTAACTGCAAGGATCCAACTACTATTCTAAGGTTGATCGTTGATCGAGTATCATTAGCTGTTAATTTAGGAAGAAAGTATACCAAGGTACAGTGAGTCAACAAGTGGTTTTAAACATACGCTAATACTGTGTTTTATACACGATACACACAAAATAGTTACACACAGAATACAGAACTTTGAGGGTTTAGGAATCATGCACTTAAGACCTTCGGGAACTTATGTCGAGGTCCATTAAAGGTCACCACGTAAGAACCACGTCTATTAACTCGGGCAAACACCATTATTCCGCCATGCATGCTATTTCAGTTAACCGAATAGATAAAGTACTCAAAATTCTTATATTGAAATTTCCATTTTTGCTTCTAGCGGGTAAGATTTTTGCATCTCTACTCCTCTTAATAGTAGTTGCGTCACGACAATTTTCTTCATTTGAGCGAACACTTATTTGGTTCGGTACTTGGTCATTTCATATGATACACATGCAATCATTTGTCACGCATGTAGCTTCCCTTCTAATGATCGTTTGCATCAAGGTTACAAATATTATTTCGTTATATCCGATTATTGCCTTGTGACTCGGATATTCTGCATTATTGTAAGTATCAACTCCTTGATATTGAGACAACAAAACCTTCTTGAAATTCCATTTCTTTTCAGTCACATACATGGTTTATCATTGTAACCATGCTGAAATCCCCTTGTCGATACATATGGTTATTGTCAGATTGCGCTGAGGCCAAGTTCAATTGTTTGAACTTGTCCATTTCGCATATTCAATTCAAGACACCATATGATGTATTATGAGCATCATATTCAAATTCATTTTTGCAAACGTTTCATTTGTTCCGAGTCACAATAGACTTGTTTGGGCTACAGCTCCATTAAATCGTTTGTTGGTTTCGACACCTTGTGGTGATGTTTTCACTAAATTGAAGCTTGCGCTAATCTCGTTTACGCATCTCATACACGGATTTAATTGTTTATTTATTGATTTGCTCTAAATCTGTTCTGTTTTATCATAATTAAAGCAGTCTTAACACAGTCGTGTGCTAAGACAATGGTACATAAATTCATTTTACATTCCAATGTACCTCCTAACGGTTCTTTCATTATCGATCGAATGCCTTGCAGTATTTATTGCTTTTTTTCATCTTTGATCTGAAATGGTAGTTCTTTGGTATTCTATATTCAATTGAAAAAAATCCTACGATGCCGTTTGAACCAAATTTTCGGGTTTGACTTGCAATTTAAACATTCTTAATGCAACTACGAATTAAGACAATGATACACCAGATTCGATTGTATTTCATTTCAGTGTATTATCACAATTCAAAGGTGTCAACCCGCTATTTTATCCATGTATTTGTTCGAAGGTTGACAAATCATTTTCATGTTACTACCATATTTGAGTTGTTGATTTTGATTTCATCTAGCGGATGCTATTGTTTCTGAAAACTCATTTGCATATTGTGAACGATCGTTTGAAATTCTGTCGGTCGAAACTCCTCTTTTTGTCAAACCCCTGTTAACTAAGTTACACTAGATTATACATCTATATGTCTCGTATCCTTTGACATCAAATTCTGAAAACACATATCTTTTAACCACTGGGTTCCTAATGTTGTAACATGCCCTTAGATTCACCTAATTCGAATAAGTTTTGATTTGGTTTCGTGGTTAAGCACTTTTGTATTATTCATATCCACGCACGTATAACGTAACCCTAAGGAGTTAATGTAGTTTAAATTTCGAGGACGAAATTTTCTTAACATGGGGAGAATGTGACAACTGTCAAATTTGCATGCATCCGTACCATTATTAAATAATGATTAGTGCTTAATGAATGTGCTGAATTTCAATTAATTACTTGAACTGCTTTCTGATTATTTCCATATGCATACATGTGCATCATATATTGCAAATGATATATCATTATTACATGGGAACTTTGTTGATTCAAATGATGCACGAAACACCGGCAGCACAGTTATCAGACAAATCAGAAAAATGCTGACGAAGTTCAGTAGATAGACAGACATTGTATTGAGACATAGAATGAGCCAGAAACCAATTATTACACTAGTATAGTGTGTAGGAAAGTAAGGATCACAAAACTGCCTTCCTAGAGATAGTTTAAGTGCCGGAAAGTGCCTAAAACTCACATAAACTGCAGAATTCTGAAGAAAATCAACAAATTCAGCATTTAGACACACACTTATATCATACAGAAATATGGTTGAATGGTCCTGAATGCTTTCCTAAGTGTCGGGAATCGAAACTGTCACAAAAGGTAACATAAAGCACACTAAACTGCATAGTTTAGCACCTTAACGAACCGGTAACCAACCGAGCAACCGGACACTACCCGAAACACCAAATTTTCACTAGAAGCACTGTTTTAACATTTCCAAGCTAGTTATGGTCCCCGAACATCATAACACACCATATAAATATCTAATAACTAAATAACTAAATCCCTAACTATACACTTGAAATCTAACTAATAACTAACCATCTAGTTACAACCTACACCTATACCCCCCCCCCCCCCAACCTAGTGGACGGCCAACATATGGCCCAAATGAAGATTTTATTTAAATTTTCTATTAGATCTTGTTTCTACTTTCCTAAACATTTAGACGAATGGAAAATGAGTTTTTGGTGGATTATAAGTTGAACTTGAAGACATAAGCCTATCATTCCTTCACACACTTCACACCTTCATCTTCTTCTTTCTCTCCTTCTTGTTTACGGCCACTCATCACCACCACACCATCTCCATTTTCACTCCATTATCTAGCATTCTAAGGTGTTCACAAGGTGTCTCTAGCATAATTAGGAAGCTTGGTGCCATTGGAAGTAGAAGGACCTTCACCATTTGCTTTTATCCACTTCATTTCTTCTGTTGATCATCCCTAGCCTTGAGCTACTAGCAAGAACACTAAACTCTTCATTTTACATCTTATTTAAGTGGTTAAAGAATGATACATGATGTTAATCTTGAAGAACACTAAGAATCAAGAGAATGGAACATGAACATAAACTTAAATCATGAAGAAATCGTGTTGTTTATGTGTTGATTTACTTGTTGATTGTTGTTTACTTATGTAAATGATGTAGATCATAATATGATCTTGCTAGATCATGATTAAAAACATAATCTAGCAAGATGAGAGGATGAAAATACTAGAGATTAATAGATCTTCCTCATGGAAGACATGAACTTTAAAGAATATATTGTTTTCTTGTAAAATGATGATTAATATGAGATGTAAGTCTTGTAGATCTAAGATTTCAAGGATGATTTTTCGAGAAACCAAGTTAAAATTCCAAAGTTTACTTAATGTTGGTTCTTAAAGAAATCAACCATGTTTTTAGAAGTTAAACAAGTGTAGAAACATATGTGTAACAAGAAAAATCCATGAAGAAACATTTTTAGAAAATGCGATTATAAGTTGTGAAGAAATAACTTCTTTAAAATTGATGTTTGTAAAGAAACAACCACACTTTAAAGGGGTAACAAGACTTACTAAATACACTAGTAAGTTACTACAAATTTTTGTAAATTTTCAAGTTCATGAAGTGGTAGTTTATGCTTGTTTTTGGCAAAATTGGTAAGTGTAGATTGTTTATTGTTGATTATTGATTGATTGTGTTGATTTACAAAAGAAAATGATATGCCTTCAAGGTATGGAAACCAACATTTTTAGGGGAAACTATGGCAAAAAATTTCTAAAAATCTAACACTTAGAAAAATATTTTTGAACAAATATTTACAAGTATATTTCAAACCATGGATTTTCATATAAAGTTTGCCATAATTTTTGTTACAAAAATTTCAAATATTGGAGGTTGGTTTTTATAAATAAAAGTGACTAAATATGTATTTAGGGAAATATATATTTAGATGTCACCATGTGTGTGATTATTTGTATATTATGTGTATTAGTTATATTATTTTAGCACTTGAAATAATATAACTCATCAAAATACCAAAAATTACAATCCAAAATAATACCAAAATTCCAGGGAATAAATATACAAAGAATACGCACATTATTGATGAAACCGAACAAAGGAATATAACTTACAAAATATTCCGGGAAATTTATTCATAAGTATATTTTGGAAACTAATATTTTGGACACCAAGTGAAGGAAAATGTGATTTTCACAATTATTACAAGTTTATATCATATTTTTTACAAGAAGAAAATGTATTATTTTTGGTGAATTAAAATATATTTTCTTGGAATTAATAGAAGATATATTATTTTTGGAAGAAATATATATTTTCTCAAACAAACATCAAATAAATTATTTTTGGGGGGAAAATAAGTTTATATATACTTTCCAAGTTAGACTTGAAAATATATTATTTTTGGAACTTATATGGAAATACAAATATTTTTGCCGAAGGTAAATTATAAATAATCTTTCTAAGTAATATTTCTTAAAATATATATATTTTGGAAATATATATTAATGTATTCTTACTAAATATATTATTCCGGAAAAGTTAATACAAAGTTAAGAATAAAATACTTAATAATTACAAGAAAATACGTATTCTCGTACGTATAGATACACACCGGAATACGACATCAATACATGACAAAAATATACAAGTTTAAGAATGCAAATACAAATACACCCATCCTTGGGAAGGATATACATGTATAGATACTTAGAAAGTAACAAGATAAAATATATTATTTTAACTAATATTCCAAAATGTAATAAATATAATTTAAGTCAAATATTTATTATTTTGTCAAATAATTATATACTTGGAATAATATTAATGACACAAAGAAACGTAACTCAAAAATACTAAATAAGACCGAGGTCAAGGCACAACCCACCCGTCTAATGAACCGTAGTACGCATGTAGGTAGTCGTGCGTTCTAGAGGAAGCTTTGAGTTACATTGGATACGAAGAACGCAAAACTGTGAGTTCATGTCCCCCTTTCTTTTAACTGTTTTCATTTTATAACTTCGGGGGTGAAGTACATGTTACAAACTGTTTACAAACGTTTATATGTGGTATGATTAGCTAAGGAAGGGTACTGCTAGATCATGTGAGTGGTGGGTACAACGCTTAAGACCATTAATCCTCATTGTACGACCGACGGACATGAGTGATAGATCTATTTGGGTATAGCGAGCCCCACCCATGCGCCGCCGAGTGGGCCATAAGGTGACTATGTCTTATTGCCGGAGACAAAATCTGCTAGGTTTGGGCCTTCCTGCATCACGTCACAAATATTAATGTATTAGCTACACCTTAGTTGATCTGTTTCCTTGTTGCTTTCATACCGGTTTTCAAGTACATACATACATACTTACAAATGTTTTCAAGGTTTATTCGTACACACATACTAAACACATGAAGTCGCTCAACTTTTGTTGATGTTTTCAAAATACATGAATTTCAGGAAATTAAGTATGGATCTGGCGGGCGATGAAGTTTACAAGTCATGTCTCTAATAAAAGGTTTCATCCGAAGTCGAAGGGTTTCAGTTATGTATTTTATCTTGGATAAGATACTTGGCTCGGAACCTAGTTTGTTTGTGTCTTTTGTGAAGTCCTTATGGATCTAAAACTTGCTGGTATTGTATTTTGAACATGAAGTGTTTGTTTTGGGATTTAAAACAATGTTGCTTGTAATGTTTTAAAACTATCTGTGGATGAACATCTTGGTTTTATCATATCGTCGTTTGTTATGGTTGAATGTAATGATATTAAGCAAGGCACGCATAATCACGCTTCCACAAACGTCAGGGTGTGACAGTTATTCCCAAATTAAACCAAGACAAGTAAAAAAAATGAAAAGTTTTTGAAAAAATTTGGGATGATTAGCGGTTCCAATAGAGTTTTATGTAAGGCTTGTTATTAGGACTTGCAAATTTCAAGGTTTAGCATCCCCCCCACACTTAAATTACACATTGTCCTCATTGTGTCCCAAAAATAAGTTTTTAGGTTGATTGAATGTGTAAAAAGGTGTTTAAAAATAAAATTCTATGTTACTGGGCGTCTGGGCACGGGCCCATGTTGGTCCGGGCACGACCCCATGCTCAGATCGCCAGTATCATATTAAACAGAAGGCTGGGCATGGGGGTGTGTTCAGTGAACACGGCCCCATGTCCAGTTACCTGAACTGGGCGTTTTCTGTAGAACCTCGGACACGGGGGCGTGTTGGGCTGAGCATGGCCCCGTGCTGAACTTGCTGTAATGAAGAAAAATTGTCAAGAGGCTCTGTTTTTGTGCATGGGGTGTGGGTTCAAGGTTCCCTTAGTAACCTCCACCATTTCGAGTATGTTTTAACCATTACAACATCATCCAAACACCATTTAATACTTAGAAACCATCATTCATTAAAAATAACAATTACAAAGGATCCTAGAAAATGAAAATAAAGTTAAAAATGAAAAACTAAAAGTTCCTAGGATAGATAGGACAAGTAATGCAGGAAATCATCTTAAGGAGTTCTACCCTTATTGTAGGAATTTCAAAAACCCGGAAATAGCTTTCCGGTACTTAAGGGTGCTGTAGAACTCGGAACCGAGGGATGTCCCTTAAATGTCATTGAGCCATTCCTCTATCTCCCTAGGGAGGAAGAAGGCGGGCTCATTCTCCACGATGTCTTGTAGAGGAGGTGCGACAGCTACCGGGACCCCGTGTAATATGTCTAGAGGGGGTTCCGGGGGTACGACATACCACTTGGCATGAATAATGACTTCCGGCATAACATTCCACTCCCTTTGTGCAATGATTGGCACCATAGGATGAGAAGCAAAAATATTCAACCTTTGGTGCAAAAGGTTGACTTCTCGAAGGCACCCCTCTAATCCCACCGTCAAGTGATTAATATGGTCAACCAAGGCTTCCTTTACTCCTGTCATTTCTTCGATGGCTTCCCTCAAGGCATAAACGTAGTTGACTAGGGAGTCTTTCACGGATGATCTTCTTCCTCGTCGGTCGTTCCTTGAATGAGCTGAGGATGTTCCGCTATTCCTGCTCGACATTCTAAGAAAACAAGCCCAAAAATTTCAAATTAATGAAAAAGTAACTCCGGCCACGGCCCCGTGCTCGCTGAGCACGGCCCCGTGGCCACCACTCTGCGGATTTTTGAAATAAGGATTCTTGGAGCTTTAAATTATTTTTCTGACTTTTGAAGCATTTCGAAGCAGTGATAACTTAAAATAGTGTTGTAAAACTTATTTTTGATAAGATTTCTTGAATAAAAACCTAACAAATATCACAATAAAGCTTGAAAACATGGAGATTTCAAGCTTTAATGGAGGTTTTGAGGAGAAAATGAAGAAGAAGGCAATAGAAAAAAGTTGTAAAGACAAGATGGTTGTTGAGAACCTTCTTTAGAATATACCTTATAGGGTATATGTGAAGATCCCACCAGATCTTTGTCTTTGGAATGGGTCCAAGAGTGCATGAATCTTGCTGCATTAATAGAAAACGACAGCACGCTGACCACGGCCCCGTGTCGGCTGGACACGGCCCCATGGTCTGACAAGAATCTGACACTTTTTGTCCGTATTCTGACTTAAAGTCAGACACAAGTCTTCAGGTGGGCACGGGGGCGTGTTGAGCTGGACACGGCCCCGTGGCTAGAGGTTTTTATGAAGTTTTGTCTTATTTTAAGGAATTTATCCAGATCGGGTGGTTCCTTACTGGACGAAACAACACCGAAATGCCTGAGGTACCTTAATTGCCCTAGTTTTAGACAAGAATGCAAGAGGTTATCGTAAAGGGTGAATTATAAGCTAAATACCGGTGGGCGAGACCAACCTTTATTTCCCTTATCCGGGCTCTCGTTAAAGAAGGTATATGTCGAATCACTCAGGTCTATGTATGCATCGGCGGAGACCGATGGAGAGTCCTTCATGGCACAATCGACATAGGGATGACTATCGCTCAAGTCCTCACAAGAGTTGGAGGTGCTTTCGGGAGCAACGATGTTGTTAAAATCCAAATGTGATCTCAATAATTCTCCTTGATCGTTGTCTTGAGATGAATTAGTTATTTCCATCTCAAGTTCTCTTATCAATTGGAAAATTACTTCTTCCATTTGAAATAATTCTTCGAGAATCATATCATCTAGAAGAGATGATTGAGAGCATTCGAGGGAGAGATAGGGATTGTTTTTACTTTCGCCCATCTTAAGGTTATATGAAAACGATAGGTCTATATAGTGGGGAATATAATTTAAAAAGTAACATTTTAAATCTTCATGAGATCTGCCAGATATTTGACACCACGCACATAAGAGGAGCGAAATTAAAAATGATCAGTATCACTCATGTTTGTGTCAGAAATTACCAACCGTTGGGATCTTACGGTTCTGTTTTCAGTATCTGAAGCTTGGGCACGGGGGCGTGTTTAGTGGGCACGGCCCCGTGTTCAGCTACTGTCTGACTTAAAACAGGATTGCGAGTACCAAAGATTGGGCACGGGGGCGTCTTCAGCGGGCACAACCCCGTGCTGAGCTTAGCAGAAGCTGAAAAACCTAGAGAAATCCTAAAAAAAATAGAAAAACAATAAAAAAATGATTAGGCCGTTGATTCCTAGCTTTCTTAAAATCCTTGTGTCCTCGGCAACGGCACCAAAAACTTGATGTGTGTCTAGTGTAATATGTTTTTATTAATAATTTAAGCCCATTTTACACATTAGTCAAGTTTTAAATTTATAAAACACGATTTTCTACTAACACTAAACACACATATGGGCAAGTGCACCCATCATGAGCATAGTATAGCGTTGATAAGATACCGAGGTCGTCCAAGGACACAAGAGCTTTTAGTACCAGTTTATCCTCTGTAAGGCCCTATAATTGGGTAGGTTTACGCTTATCTTTATCAAACACAATTATAGGCTATTAGGCTTAGCCTTGTAGTGGGTTAGATAATATTGGGATAAGCCATGTGGGTTATTTAAGTGATTTGGGCTTGTTTGTTAGTAATATTGTGCATGTGGGCCTGGCCCAGTCTGTAACTAGGTCACCCTATGTAACTATAAATAGGGTGAACCTAGTTCATTATTAGGTTAGACTTTTAGAGGTTGGCTGTTCTGTTTTTGTTCTTCCTAGTCACTTTTTGAATTCATTGTTGGTGTACCAGACGGTTCTCTAGAAACCGTGTGCACTTTGGTTATTCAATCATTCAAGTTCTTGTTTTTCATCACTTTCATCAGTATTCCGCACTCGTGATTGTGATTGTGATTTTGATATCCGATTGATAGTTTTTGGGACATACAATTTGTATCAGAGCCTAAGTAGTCTTGCGAAGGCTCGGTTTTAATCGGATATTATTTGAAGATTCGAAGAACGCGAAGAACACACTTGAAGATACGAAGAACAGTTGAAAATTGGTGGTTGATCTAGTTTTGGGGAAGAATTAATTTGTTTACGTGTTTTTAGGAGATTATTGGTGGAAATAATCTCTTAAAAATTGAATTTCGAAATCAACTCCTTGATTGTCAGGATTTTGGCTGTTGACTTGTTAGCAAAGAATTTGAAGTGTAAGAGATTTATACGACTGAAACAATTGTTCTTGTGCGATCGAAGGTTCTTGTGCGATCGGAGATCCTTGTGCGATCAGAATCATCCTCCTTGTGCGATCAATTCAACAACTGTGCAACAAAGTCAATTTATCTTGTGCGATTATTAATCTTGTGCGACTATATTCAAACATCATCATTCTATATTGTGCGATTACAACATTCAATCTTGTGCGACTGAATTTCCGTCTTGTGCGACTACGGAATTGTTGTGCGATCGGGTTAATCATTAAATCAAGACTTGTGCGATTACTTCAAAATTGTGCGATCCAACATTCTTGTGCGACTACGGGATTATTGTGCGATCAAGATATCATCTATCATCATTCTTCATCTTCTTCTTCGGCAGACAACCAGAAAAAGGTTCATCATCATCATTGTCCTTCGTCGACCACCATAATCATTATCACACACCGATCCAGCACACCGACACCGTACTCCGATCCCGCACACCAAGCCACCTCCATCATTCAACAGTTCAGCATCATCACACTACAACCGCGCACCTGCAACTTGATCGTCATTCTGTTCATCTCCGTCGTTCATCACCACCGTTTTACTCCGACGGCCACCACTTCGAACCACCTCAATCCGATCATCATCATCATCATCGTTCCTATTCACCATCAACACCATTGGCGGCTAAAGTTTGCTTATCATATTAAGGTTTTGGTTAGACGTTTTGTTTAAGCGCAGAAGAAGAAACAGAACTTTTAGCGGTTGAAGTTTATTGGGGTGTTTGAAATGAAGAAGAAGAAGCAAAGAGTTCTTTTGTGACAGTTTTGCCGTCGGGAAACATTAGTGGATCCAACCTGTTTTGACGTTTTCAATTTAGGGTTTTTAATTAATTATAACATTTAATAATAATAATAATCATTTGCTAATAATTTTTTTTAATATAAATCATAAAAAAGGGGTTTTTATATATATAAAAAAAAGGTTTATCAATTATTCTATTAAAAAAAGGGGGAATTTGTTTTGTTTGGTAATAAGTTTTGACAGGTTTGGAGGCACGGTACAATAATTTGGTTCGTGCGTGTGATAAAGAGCTTGAGTTAGCGAGTACACGTGTTCTCGCTTTGGGCTTGTGTTGAAGAAATAGTTAAAGCGCACATTTTAGGGGATCACATATTCGGGGGATCACATTTTTGGGGGATCACATCTTAAAAATGTCATCTAAGAGAGAGGTGCTTGAGCAGGAACTCCAAGAATTCAGATATTCATATGGTGAATCAATAGAAGCACTTACAAGCTGATTTGCTGAACTGCTCTCTGAAATGGAGAAGGCAGAGATGGTGGTGTCTACTCACACGAGCAACAGAAAGCTTATGGATGCTATAAAAAGGATTCCAGATCAGGCAAACTGTAGTTGGTTCAGAAATGTTAATCAGATAATTGTGACAACCGACTGCTACTGTTACAAAATGAAGTCAGATGAGCTGATCTCACTCATCAAATCATATGCCAATGCTGATAAGCAGTCTACTCAAGGCAACACATCTGATGCAGTTTGCTCACCCACTTCTACTCCTACTGCTCCATTGCCTGTTGCAGTTTGCTCATCCACTTCTGATGCAGGTATTCAAATTCATAATTTCACTCCCACAATCAACGAGGTATGTGTAGACGATATCTGCTGTACTCTTAAATGTAGGGAAAAGGTTAAGGGGTTCAAAGAGCAGGCAGACTCGCTCGTTATGCAACTTCAATATACCAGATCTAGTAGTTATGAAATTAAAAAGAAACTGGGCGGGTATAAGGATATGGTGGAGGCGCAAAAGCGTGATATCCGAAAGTTGCATAACGATCTGAGTGAAGCAAACTGTCGATATCTCCACTTCAAGGAGCTATCTGAAAAGTTAACTGTTGAATTAAATGACTTAAAATCAACTTTTGAAAATACTGAATTTAATTTTAAAAAGTTTGATGTTTCAAGTGAAAAGGTCGAAAAGATGATAAATCAACAGTTAAAGTATGGCAAAAAGGAAGTGAGGAATAAGGGATTGGGATTTGTATGTATACCTCCACCATACAATCACAATTACACCTCTATTCCTATGACTGAGGAGGAGATAGCCGACTTGCTTGAAATGGAATATGGGAAGCCCGGGGATAGGAAGGCTGAGCCTGTTAAGCCAAAGAAAGTTAAAATCACAAGGCCAGATAAAACCGAAATTATTCTAGAAAAACAGGAATTTGATAAAACTTTTGTGAAACCTGCTGCTGTTTCAGACCAGACCGAGACTCTAAATTTTGTGAATAATGCTAATATTGACAAACATTTTCAAGTATTAGACAACACTAAGTCAAGTCTTTCTCAAAATTCACCCAAAGTACAACAACAAGAGAAAGAGTCTGAAA
The DNA here is from genome assembly GCA_030545235.1 of Helianthus tuberosus. NCBI lineage: Eukaryota > Viridiplantae > Streptophyta > Magnoliopsida > Asterales > Asteraceae > Helianthus > Helianthus tuberosus. Next base: position 66,801,803 of record CM060441.1, read on the forward strand.
CAAAATCTCTCAACTTCGAGTTTGCTATGTTGACTGAGTTTGCTAAGTGGTGTAGCAAACAAAATGAATCGACTTTTTCATCTGATTCGTCATGTGACTCATCGGAGACAGCTAACTGTTAAAAGTCAGAGTTAGTTGATTCAGCCGAGTCTAGTAATGAATCACCTGAAATAGTTAAATCAGAACAGAAAATAGTAGAATCTGAGCCACCTAAGAAATTGGAATCACTTGAATCCAGTGAATCCAGATGTGAGTCTTCTGAAGCAGCTGACTCAGCAGCACAGGATTCAGCAAAGCCACTACAAAAGGAAAGTAACTCAGGTAGTTCAGCTGAATCAAGCAGTGAAACAGTGACTGAGCCTACAATGTCTGAGATTGAAACAACAAGGCCAGTCCCTGATTTTAAATGTGTGAATGTTACTGATGCCTCTACTTCATGTGCAGATGAGGTAATAGTAGAGGATTGGGTTGAGGAGGATGATATTGTTTGTCAAAAAGCTGACGATGTTTGTTTAAAAACATCAAATTTGTCTGCTGATGCTCCTCCTTATGTGAGAAAGAGTGTTTCTGAGCCAGCTTTGAGAGGCCCGTCCACTAAATATGTGCCTCCAAAGCCAACAGTTAAAAATGAAAATGCTAAATCTAGTGAATGTGCTAATTGTTGCAAACAGGGACATAGGAAGCAGAGCACAAAGTTTGAAAAGACTTCAAACGAATCATCCAACAAGTTTTATAACTCAAATCCTTCATCAGTTGGATCGAATAGATCGGGATATGCTCCTTATGTAAAGAAGCAAACATGCTACAACTGCGGCATACCCGGTCATATTGCAAGAAATTGCACATATCGTCCCTATGTGCCGTACTATATACAACATCAGAAGGTTACACCAAGGGAAAAATCTTATTCTAAGGCGATGAAGGTTGAAAAACCTAAGGCAATGATGAATAAGCATCCCCAGGTTAAACCATCTGATGGGGATTGAAATGCTGCCAAAGCTAAAAGAAAACAAGCTTTGAAACCTAAACAAGTTCTGAAAAATAAAAAGGTTGAAAAGTAAACTGTTTTGCCAAAGGCACCTAAGAAACTAGAGAAGCCTAAACAAGTTTGGAGGGCAAAACACAAAGCAGCGACATCACCAATCCTTGAATCAAAAGGGGACATGTGCTTTCGAGAAGTGTCTTACATTGATGCTTCAGGAATAACCAGGACCACGATGGCCTGGGTACCAATGTCTTACTAATCTCCTAACTTTTCAGGGACAACCAAGGAGGAGCTGTTGACAATCCTTGGATTTTGATAGCGGTTGTTCCAGATACATAACGGGTAACATTTCACTGTTCAAAATATATATTTCTTTACAGTTGATGTGTTTCGTTTAAAGGAGATAAGAAAAGTAAGACTAGATCAGCAAAAAGGTACAATTTTGAATTTCGTATTCTAATTTCGATATTGATTAGTCTTAAATCTTATGATGGAACGATTAGGTAAAAACAACAAAAATATTTTCATTTTCTTTGTGTTTCTCTTTGTACATACGTTTTCGTTGTTAGGTAAATTTGTGCATAAGATTTACGCACAAATTTAGGGGGATATCTAGATATCTGTATGTAAATAGAGAAAATGAGAAAATACAAAAACATTCGAAAAACAGAAAATTAAAATCAAAAATATTTTGTTGCACATATGGGAAATGAAATAATTTCATTATGTGGATTAAGGCTGACGCATGTAAGACCAATATTGAAACGGTCTGACTCTAGAGCGATATTTTGGTAGGCTTTATCCTGATGGCTAGATTCTTTGACTGGTTCTGTGCAGAACAATAATATTATTCTATGATCTCAGGAAAGAACATCACTTGGAATTAGGACATGGCTATTTGAATGCGTGTGTGACGTCCCGATACACACAATTTCGTTCTAGTTCTGAAATCTTTTATGTCCAACTCGTGTATCTCCTCTGTTTTGCGTGAGCAGAGACCTGGAGGTGCTAGGCAACGTCGGCTTCTGTTTTGCGTGAGCAAAGACCTAGCTGTACGTTGTCGCTCTGTGGATCAAATACACCCGAAAGAGGCCCTCTAGTGCCCAAAAGAAACCCGAAAAACCTATATCAAACTGAGAAAATCTCATTTGATCTGTATATTATATCCATCTCTGTTGCTGATCTATTCTGTTCTCTTCTCAATCCAGTCCCAGTCAAGGTTTCAGAATCCTAGAACGGGCTTGTGAAATATGTGGTAGGGAAACTACTCGTATGATAGCGTGTTTTGATTAAAATTCCAGGATTTGATTGTGATTGAATTGAGTGTTCATATTAATCAAAATGGAAAACATGATAAATCAGTTGCAGACCGTTACTTGAAAAAGGCCTAGGGAGATAAGCTTAAGTGGACAAATATACTGGCAATCGCTCGGATCATCCAAAGTAAATTAGTGTCTGAAACACTGTGATTTGATCCCATTGCAAATTGTAATTGTATATTAATTTCTTTGTTTATTTGTGTTTTAGTTTAGATCGTTAAATTTAGAAATAAAAATCAAAAATCCAAAAATAGAGTGCTTATATGTTTTATTAAAAATTTTAACCGTTCTTGAAGATTTGATTGATCGTCATAAATTGAATGAAGTTTGAATTGTAAAATCCGAGTACAAATACTTGGATGTACCTTGTGTTCATGTGGTACTTTCCTCTGTTGCACATAAATATTTGCTTATGAATTTATGAGCATGTGCAGAATTTAGAATTTAAATCAAGAAACAGGGGTTATTGAAGAGTGAGATGCTGTTTGGCTGCTGACAAAGCTTGAAGTATCACAACAGCAAGATGTGCCTGAGTCAGAAGAACCAGATATGAGTCATCATCTGACAGTGATAGTACATTTGAAGTACCTGTGAACCTGCTTGAAAGAGAACACATTGACAAAGAAAAGAGTTGATAAGAATCCTCCTCTTGCATTCTTTTCAACAAGATTTCAAGCAAAGTTGATCGTAATTGAAAAGAACAAAGAGCCCAAGCTTCAGGATGAAGACATGAAGTATCTTCCCACATGATGAAGACTACAGTTTGATAAAGACAACATAAACCTAGGGGGATATTGTAAGGCCCTATAATTGGGTAGGTTTACGCTTATCTTTATCAAACATAATTATAGGCTATTGGGCTTAGCCTTGTAGTGGGTTAGATAATATTGGGATAAGCCATGTGGGCTATTTTAGTGATTTGGGCTTGTTTGTTAGTAATATTGTGCATGTGGGCCTGGCCCAGTCTGTAACTAGGTCACCCTATGTAACTATAAATAGGGTGAACCTAGTTCATTATTAGGTTAGACTTTTAGAGGTTGGCTGTTCATTTTATTGTTCTTCTAGTATTTTTGATTTCATTGTTTGTGTACCAGACGGTTCTCTAGAAACCATGTGCACTTTGGTTATTCAATCGATCCAAGTTCTTGTTTTTCATCACTTTTCTCAACATTCCGCGCTTTGATTATTGATTTTGATATCCGATTGGTAGTTTTGGGACTTACATCCTCAACGTCTAATCAAATCAAAATTTTTAGAAAAGGTTTTAAACATGAAAAATAAAACTAAAATGCTGAAAATAAAAATAAAATTAAAACAGATAGACAAGATGAATCACTTGGATCCGACTCGCCTTTAATGTAACCTTTGATGATTTCTGCACTTTTGCACTTTTTAAGAGATTATCTTAGTTCTAGTAGTAGGCCCCTCTTTTGAAGGTGACGTTACCCTCAACCTAGTGGTTTGAGTTACTAGGATACAATCCCAAAGAGTCGGAATATTGAAAGATAATTAATTAAGTTATTAATGCGTAAAGTGGTAGGCCCCTCTTTTGAAGCCGACTTTACCCTCGGCTAAGTGGTTTGAGTCAGCGGGGATACAATCCCAAGTAGTCGGGTTAATGTATTAATAGTAGTTTACATATGAGGGGATCAAGCCATCCGCACCCCCTCCATCCAATACCAGTGGGTATTGAAGGAGGTCCTAATAAGCTTGACCCAGGTCCTTGCAGGATCTATACACTGAACAAGGCAATAACCTTACCAAACCATTCCCTTAACCCCCGACCAGGTAGCCAACATATCTCTATATAGACCGTAGAGATATGAATGGTGAAAATCTTTTACTTTATATAGACAGTAAAGTAATGCCAAGACACCACGGATAAATGATAAAGAAGTTTCACCTTCAACATAAGAAACTAGTTATTAAAGTCACTAATATAAAACCAAATAAAAAGTGCGAAAAGATTAAAAAGAAAAAGTATTACATTAAATGCTTGTCTTCACCAAGTGATGTAAGAGACTTAGCCAAACATGGCCTTTGATTGACAAGAACTCTTACTATCAATCTTGGATCCCAAGACTACTTCACACACTCTAAGGTGGATGATGGATGATGGTGGTGGATGTAGGTGTTGTAGTGGTGGTGGAGTGGTGGTGAAGTGGGAGAGAGGTGGTTTGCCAAGGGATGCCTTTGAAGTGAACCAAGCACCCCTATTTATAGCCTGAACAGAATCCCGGCCACGGCCTCGTGTCCGCTGGACACGCACCCGTGGTCATCATCTTTCTCTTTCTTCACTAATTGCAATTGTCTGCATTAGGCTCCACACGGCCACGTGTTCGCTGGGCACGGCCCCGTGTGCAGAAGCGCATCTGTACTATCAAGATTTGCAAGATTCTGCGAATCTTCGCATTGACCACGCCCCGTGCTGAGCTGGGCACGCCCCCGTGCTGGGAATAGAAGCTTCTACAACTTTGTCATTTTCTGCAGACACCTGACCACGCCCCCGTGTCCGTTGGGAACGGTCCGTGGTCAGTCTTCTGTTTTTTGTTTTTGCTTGGGGAGATGCTGTCGAGGGGTCGGGCATGCCACGTTTATTCCTTTTCTTTGTATTTATGTTAGTTTTTGCTGCATATTTGTTCCTTTTGTTCATTTAAGCTCGTTTGGTCCTGAAAATACAAAAGGAAGACAAAAGCACACTTTTTCCAACATTAGTACTAAAAAAGGGTTAGTTTTATGCCTCATTTGATGTAATTTATATGTTGCATTTTACACACATCAATTCACTTGCCCTAGTGTGTGTTTAGTGTTAGTACAATATCGTGTTTTATAAATTTAAAACTTGACTAATGCGTAAAACGAACTTAAAATATTAATTAAATCATATCACGCTCGACACACACCAAGTTTTTGGCGCCGTTGCCGGTGACACAAGGATTTTAAGAAAGTTTAAAACCAACAGCCTAATTAATTTTAGCATTTTTTTTCTCTTTTTAGGATTTTTCTCAGTTTTTAGCAAATTATGCGCTTTCTGCAGGCTGCAGCACGGGGCCGTGTCCATCCAGCATGCCCCCGTGTCTGATAAACAGCAGCAACAATTCTGTTTTAAGTCAGACAGTAGCTGAGCATGTGGCCGTGGCCTCCCAACACGACCCCGTGACCAATTACCAGTTACTAAAAACAGGACCGTAGGATCTCGACGGTTGGTAAAGTCTGACAAAAGCATGGATGATATTGATTATTTTTTCTTTCGCCACTCTTACGGTGAGTGGTGTCAACTATGTGGTGAATTTCATCGTGATTTAGAATGCTATATTCTAAATTTTGATCCCCACTATTTAGAACCATCGTTTTCCTGTGATCACCTTAAGACGGGCGAAAGTAAAAACGATCACTATTAGCCGCCCGAATACCCTCAACCATCTCTTCCAACTGACATAACCTCCAACAAATTATGTCAAATGGAAGAAAGGATTCTCCGAAAATTAGAAGAAATAGAGCTTATGGTGAAAAGGTGGTATTAATGACAAGACAAAAAGCAAGGAGAAATGTTGGGATCACATTCGGATATAACTAAAATCGATGCCATCACAAGTACCTCAACCTCATGTTAAAGCAATAATGATAGTCATCCCTGTGTCGATTGTGCCGTGAAGGACTCTCCATCGGCACCTGCCGATGCGTTCATAGACCTAAGAGATTCGACATACACCTTCTTTAACAAGAGCCCGGGTAAGGGGAATAAAGGTTGGTTTCGCCCACCGGTAAGTAGTTTAGGTTTTACCCTTTCCGATAACCTTTTGCGTTGTTGCATAAAATAGAGGCAACTAAGATACATTCGGCACTTCGGTGTTGTTCCCCCCAGTAAGGAACCTCCCGATCACGAGAAATCCTTAAGATAAGCAAGACAACACTTCATAAAAACTCCAACCACGGGGCCGTACTTAGTTGACACGCCCCGTGCCCACCGGAAAACTCTCCACGGGGTCGTGTTCAGGCCACCACGCCCCGTGTCTCTAATACGGACAAATGTGTCAGAACCTTGTCTGACCATGGGGCCGTGCTCAACTAGCATGGGGCCGTGGTCAGTGTGCTGTCATTTTCTATAAAGTCAGCCTTGGTGCTGCATGTTTGGACCCATTCCAAAGACAGAGATCTCCTAGGATTTTTCACTTATACCTTAAAAGGTATGTTCTCAAAAAGGTTCCCTCAGACCATCCTGTCTTTGCCACTTTTGTCACTTTCCCTTCTTCTAAAAAGAACTCAAAACCTCCATTAAAGCTTGAAGCTCCATAACTTCAAGCTTTATTCATGCAAAATAAATGTTTTTAACCAAAAACTCTCAATAAACAAATGTTTTATCATGTTGCTTTAAGTTATTTCTGTTCAAAAATGTTCAAAACCAAAGAAAAAAATAAGTTAAAACTATGAATTCTTGAGTTCAAAACTGTTGCAGAGGAATGGGCACGGCCCGTGTTCAATGGACACGGGGCCCCGGTGAAATTAAAGTTTCTTTCTCCAGAAATTTCGCTCTTGTTTTCTTAGAATGTCGAGCCAAAACAGTGGAACGTCATCGATATGCTTAAGAAACAACCGGAGAGGAAGAAGACCATCGATTGAAGCCACCCTAGTCCGCTATGTGTTTGCTTTAAGGGAAGCCATCGATGAAATGACATTAGTGGAGGATGCCCTCCTCGACCGTATCAATTATTTGACGGTGGGATTGGAGAATTGCCTCCAAGAAATCAACCTTTTGCACCAAAGGTTGAACATTCTTGCGATGCCTCCCATGGAACCGATCTTCCCGCAGGAAGATTGGAACCTCGCACAAGAAATCATTATCCCAACCGGATTGGATGACCTCCCTCCGGAACCTCCTCTAAACGCATTGCATGAGGTTCCGGTGGTCTTTGCATCTCCCCCGTATGAGAATACGGAAGATGAGCCCTTCCTCTTCCTCCCTAGGGAGATCGAGGAAATGCTCAATGACTTTTGAGGGGTACCCCCTCCGGATTGATGTTCTAAGAGCCCTTATTCACCGGAAAATCATTTTCGGGTTTTTGTTGTTTTTAACATGTAAACATCTAGTGTAGAACTTCATTATGGTTTAAATTTCTTGCATCTATCTTATTCTAGGACTTTTGTAATTTTTTATTTTTAGGGCCGTTTGCATCTCGCACTATAATATATGATGGTTTAAGTTATTGTGTGGTGTTTGGATCTTATATAATGGCTTAACAAACGAGAAAAGATGGAAACTGCCAAAGGGACATTAAAACCGCACTCCATGCACATAAACAGTACCTTCCGACAACTTTTTTTCAGCTTCCCAGCATGTGCAGCATGGGGCCGTGCCCAACCCAACACGCCCCGTGCCCAGAATCTGCAGAAAACAGGAACTGGTCAGGTAAATGACCACGGGCCGTGTGTCACACCCTGGCTTTGCGGAAGCGTGGTTAATTTTGGTGTGACTTCTTAATACCATAGCTTAATCATACCAAAGCTATATGAGTTAAAAACATGCAAGATCATCCATTAAGTTTTGAAAACCAAATACAGTACCATTGTTTTAACTAACAACCATAACCTTGTTCAACAGACATTACAACTCAAACATAACATAAACATGATTTAAGGGCTGTGTCTTGTCCAGGAAAGAGACACATCCCCTAAACCCCGGACGACCTTGGAAACTAGTGCAGCGGAAAACATGCCATACCGTGCCAGATCTCGTTAATTTCCTGAAATACATGTAAGTTGAAAAATCAACAATAATGTTGAGCGAGTTCATGTGCAAGTGAGTAAGTAAAACACTTGTAAGTATAAAAGTTTCCTGGTATGTAGCAGTGTAAGAGGACTTGTGATCACCAATGGTTTGCAAGGCCATTAGCATGTTGTGAAATGCAATAGGAAGACTCAACCCTAGCCGATTTTTGCATTGGGCAACCAAGTCACTCCAGGTCCGTTCTGTTGGTCCTCGGAGAGGTCCGTTCTGTTGGGCCTAGAGCTGGGCTCGCTACACCCAGATAGATCTACCGCTTAAGTCCCTCGGTGTTCTACCTACCCATTCACATGATCTAAAACCTCCTTACGTTAATCATACCGTGTATAAAAGTACTTGTAAACAAAGTAACATGTATTTCACCCCCGCAGTTAAGAAAACTGAAAACAGTTAGAGAAAAGGGGGACATGAACTCACAGTGAAGCGTCTCTACCAAGTATCCCTGAATCAGAAAGCTGCGCGACGACCTACAAGTGCTAATTCTATTAGACGGACGGCCGTGCCTTAGCTTTATAATTTATGTTTTTGGGAAATAGTTAGACAACTATTTCGTGTTTACATTTTGTAAATACTTGGTAGTTATATTACTTCCCAAGGATGGGGGATACAATACATGTGCGTAGGTTACGTTTTAACAATCGTGTGGTAATGTAATTACCGGTGTAACTTATATATTCATAGTGAAAGCGTTCGCAAAGTTTTGGAATCATTAACGCTTGTAAATATTATTTTCACTCTAAAATAATATTTATGTATTTTCACAAAATAATCATAAACAGTGTGAAAAATATATTTATCACGTAGCATTTTATGAAAATCCCACCTCCGAAAATTTAATAATTAAAGTCGTGGCGAAATTTTATATTTCGAGAATGTGTCAAAAATAGTTCTAACACTTGTTGTGTAAATAATTCCAAGTGTTAGGTTTTTAGGAAAATTTCGCCAGAGTTTCCTCTGTAACTGGAGGTGGCCACGCTTTCAAGCGTATCATTTTCTTTTAACAAATCAATTCAACAACTTCTTTAATCAATCAAACAATTTCCGACACATCAAACTAGTCGACAAGTATGTAAGTCGCATAAACGCATGAACTTGTAGTTTTCCGTATCTATAATGTAAATCCCATTATATTTTGTAGATCTTTATATAAAGTAACTTTAATCTTATAAAAACCTCGTGTTTAGAGAAATCCGTCTTTACAACTTCTAGTAACAAGTGACAAAGCTAGTCCTTTGTCGGATCTTTTTGTTTCACAAGTGTTTACACACTTGTGGTTTATAAAAATATCATATTTGTTAGTGTAAGATCCTTTCTTTAAAATACATGGTTTCTTAAATGTGTGGTTCTTTGAAAATACCACTTGCAGATACGTAGATCCGCTAGTTTTAAACACTATTGTACAAGTCAAATCACTTTTACACAAATAAACATTTTTACACAAGTTCATGTCTCTTGTGTGGTAGAGTTTCACCTTTTAACCCTTGTGTTAACCAAAATAAGCTTATGTTAAGATCAACGATCTCACCAAACCGGGTTAAATGGTGATCCGAGCTACCACAATCATAGATCGGGTCTAGATAAACACATCTTTCAAGTACTACAACTTTTACACAAGTTGTAAGCAATTAACCACCATTTTTAGAGTTTTTACTAGACTTTTAAGCACCAAGTTGTGTGTTGACGATATTTAACCGACACGAACCCATTTAACCACTTTAGATAAGTTCAAACAAGAGTTTTAAACAATATACCTCTAGCTCAAGGCTAGGGAAGATTCTTGATGAAAAATGGGTGGATAAAAGCTAACGGAAGTGGTTCTTCGTGTTCCGCTTGCTCCAAGGCCCCTAATACGTAACCTCTAGCACTTGTGTGATGTTGGAATGTAGTGATCAAGAGCCGAAGGTGGGTGTATGGGGGGTGGGGTGTTCGGCCGAGACTTAGAGAAGAGAGGGAGAGAATATTGTAAGTTGGTGAAATGTGATGGTGATTATGTTTGGTGTAGACAAGAACTTATAGGCAAAAGTGTGGTGATTAACCATTGGGTTTAATGTCACCAAGATATTAGGCAATAATCAATAAAATAATCAAGTTTGTACTAGAGGTGTCCCCTCTAGTTACATGGTGGCCGATCGGCCTAAAAGGGGGGGGGGGGTATCCAGTTCGTTTTCAATTGTTTAGTTAGGATGGAGTTTAGGTTAAATAGGTTAGTTAAGTATTAAACTCCGTTAGTAATATATAGCGTGTTATGACGGGTGTTAGGGTAATCAGGGACCCTAACTGGCTCAAAAAAAGAGTAATATTAAAAATAACAAAGTTTTCATGTTCCGGGTATAGTCCGGTTGTTCGGTTGGATAGTAATCCGTTAAAGCGTTACAAAAGCTTTAAAGTGTCGTTATTGTTATTTTTAGTGACACATCTTGTTTCCAACACTTTAGAAAGTGTCTAGTAGTATTTTCCCCATATTTTGGCACTTTACTAGTCAGCTAGAAGCTGGATTATTTATTAAAGTGCTGTGTTTTGTACTTAAAGTACGTTTTTAGGCACATCCAATCAGTGTATCTTATTCCTAGAGACGCAGTTCCACAACCCTTATAACCCTACACTCACTACCAGTGTAGTCAGATATCTCAGGCTCTTATAGGCCTTGGAGGCAGTGTTTGCCTGATGCTGGCTTTATCAGCATGTTCAATAGGTTATCCGTGTATTGTGCTACTGTGCTTTTTGTGCATCATGTTTGTCACTAAGGTTCAGCATATAAATATTGTAGTGACAGCAAGCAGGTATGATGCAAGTAAGTTCATGTATCAGTATTCAAGTAGCAGTTCATCAGCTAGTTCAAACAAGCACAGTAATTAAGCAGTAATTAATCATTAATTAAGTCGTACGGATACCTGGTTTAGTGCGGGTTGTCACATTCTCCCCCCGTTAAATAAATTTCGTCCCGAAATTTAAGTTCTGCTTGTAGAAGCAGGGTTCTTAGGAAATAAGTGGGGATATTTCTCTTTCATCCGGTCCTCACGTTCCCAGGTGAATTCAGGACCATGTCTGGCATTCCAACGAACTTTGACGAGTTTGACACTGCTCCGGCGGGTCTTGTTAACTTTCCAATCCGTGACCTCAACAGGTTCTTCAACGAAGTGGAGCGTGTCGTCAATATGAATCTCGTCGATGGGAATGGCAACGTCAATTTGAGTTGGACTTTTCTTTAGATTGGATACATGAAATGTATCGTGAACACCATTTAGTTCAGCGGGTAGGTCCAACTTGTATGCTACTGTCCCAATTCTTTCCAGAATTCTGAAGGGACCAATGTAGCGCGGATTTAACTTCCCACGCTTTCCAAAGCGTGCCACCCCCTTCCACGGTGAAACCTTCAATAACACCATTTCTCCAACTTGGAAATCCACATGCTTCCGGTTTGGATCCGCATAGGCCTTTTGTCTGTGGCGAGCTGCTTCGATGCGTTTAAGTATTTGCGCAATCTTGTCTGTCGTCTCTTGGACGATCTCGGGACCAGCAAGCTGCCTATCACCTGCGTCAGACCAACATAGGGGTGATCGGCACTTGCGTCCGTATAGGGCTTCAAATGGCGCGACACCAATACTGGTGTGGTAGCTGTTGTTGTATGAAAATTCGACCAAAGGCAAATGTTTGTCCCAGCTACCGCCCAAATCCATAACACATGCCCTCAGCATGTCTTCCAAAGTTTGTATCGTTCGCTCGCTCTGGCCGTCAGTTTGCGGATGGAACGCAGTGCTCAGATTCAACTGTGAGCCAAAGGCTTCTTGGAAGGATTGCCATATCTTTGACACAAACCTTCCGTCTCTATCAGAGATGATCGAGAGAGGTACTCCATGGCGTGCGACAATCTCTCTCATGTAAATTTCCGCAAGTTTACTAGTACTGTCTTTCTCCTTGATTGGCAGAAAGTGTGCGGACTTTGTTAGGCGGTCAACAATCACCCAAATCATATCATGGCCTCTTGGCGTTCTTGGCAATTTCGTAATAAAGTCCATTGAGATTTGTTCCCATTTCCACTTGGGAATCTCAGGTTGTTGCAGAAGTCCCGAAGGCTTCTGGTATTCCGCCTTAACCTTAGCGCACGTTAAACATTTGCTCACGTAGATAGCAACATCGCCTTTCATCCTAGGCCACCAATAATATTCTTTGAGATCCTGGTACATCTTATCCGATCCAGGGTGGATAGAGTACCGTGACTTGTGCGCTTCGTCGAAAATAACTTTCCTTAATCCACCAAACAGAGGAACCCAAATCCTTTTCTCAAAACATAACGTTCCTTCCTCGTTTGGTACCAAAAGCTTTTCCATCCCGCGAAGATATTCTTCTTCCCGGTTTCCTTCCTTAAGGGCTTCTTTCTGTGCAGCACGAATGCGCAAGGAAAGATCGGTTCGTATGATCATTTCCAAAGCCCTGACCCTTATGGGCTTGATTCTCTCTTTACGACTTAGGGCATCGGCGACCACATTCGCCTTCCCCGGATGATACTTTATCTCGCAGTCGTAATCGTTCAACAATTCAACCCAACGTCTTTGCCTCATATTCAATTCCTTCTGGTTGAATATATGCTGTAGGCTCTTGTGATCTGTAAAGATTGTACACTTCGTACCATAAAGGTAGTGTCTCCAGATCTTTAAAGCAAAAACCACTGCGCCAAGTTCCAAATCGTGTGTGGTATAGTTCTTTTCGTGCACTTTCAGTTGGCGCGATGCATAAGCAATAACCTTGTGGCGTTGCATCAACACACAACCCAATCCTTGACGCGATGCGTCGCAGTATACCACAAAATCGTCAGTACCTTCTGGTAGAGCTAAGATTGGCGCATTGCAGAGCTTATCCTTCAGTATCTGGAATGATTCTTCCAGCTTGATTCCCCAATTAAACGTCTTATCCTTCTGGGTGAGGAGCGTCAAAGGTTGAGCGATTTTTGAAAAATCCTCAATGAACCTTCGGTAATAGCCAGCCAAACCCAAGAATTGCCGAATCTCGGTTGGCGTCTTTGGCGTCTCCCAATCCTTGATCGCTTCGATCTTGGTGGGATCCACGTGGATTCCATCTCCATTTACCACGTGCCCAAGGAATTGGACTTCACGTAGCCAAAATTTGCACTTAGAGAATTTGGCGTACAGTTGCTCCTTCTTTAGCAGCTCCAAAATGGTTCTAAGATGCTGCTCGTGTTCAGCCTTCGTCTTTGAATAAATCAAAATGTCGTCGATGAATACAATCACGAACTTGTCCAAGTATGGCTTGCAAACCCTATTCATCAAGTCCATAAAGACTGCAGGTGCGTTTGTCAGGCCAAACGGCATAACAAGGAACTCGTAGTGTCCATAACGAGTTCGGAAGGCTGTTTTCGGGATACTTTCCTCTTGAATCCTTAACTGATGGTATCCAGATCGAAGATCGATCTTAGAGTAAAAGCTAGAGCCTTGTAGTTGATCAAACAGATCGTCGATTCTTGGCAGAGGGTACCTATTCTTGATTGTTAGCTTGTTCAATTCTCGGTAGTCGATACACATGCGGAAGCTACCGTCCTTTTTCTTGACAAACAGGACCGGAGCTCCCCAAGGCGAGAAGCTTGGTCGGATAAAACCCTTGTCTAACAACTCTTGAAGTTGTGTCGACAATTCCTGCATCTCAGATGGAGCAAGTCTATAAGGTGCCTTAGCTACAGGCGCGGCGCCTGGAACTAAGTCGATGTGAAACTCTACTTGCCTCTGAGGTGGCAGTCCAGGTAAGTCTTCTGGGAAGACTTCTGGATATTCCCTCACGACAGGGATGTCTTCGATTCTTGGCTCAGCGGCCTTCTTATCCACGATGTGTGCCAGAAAAGCAACACATCCATTCTGTAAACACTTCCTTGCTTTCAAACAGCTGATAAATCTTAGCGGTGTGTCACGCTTCTCTCCGTGAACCACAATTGTCTCACCATCATCGGTTGGGATACGAACAACTTTCTCGTGACATACTATCTCAGCCTTGTTGCCTGATAACCAATCCATTCCTACCACCACGTCGAAGCTTCCCAATTGGACTGGTAGTAGATCCAAAGTAAACTCACATTCTCCCAATTCTATCACACAGCCTCTGATTACTTCGTTGGCTTCAACTAACTTTCCATTAGCTAATTCGATCGAGTAGGGAATATCTAACTTATTGGCGGCTAACCCAAGCATATTCTTAAATTCTAACGATACGAAGCTATAATCGGCACCAGTATCAAATAAAACGGATGCATAGCGTTGATTCACAGGGAACGTACCAGTAACAACATTGGGATCCTGGCGCGCCTCCCTCGCTTCGAGTTGGAACACTCTACCACGGGCTTGGTTCAACGTTGGGCAGTTCTTCTTAAAATGCCCGATTTCCCCGCAGTTATAGCATCCGAGTCTCTGCCCGTTTCCACCTCCATTTCCAGCTGGGTTGTTGTTCTGGTTGGCATTTCCTGCCTGATTCACATTGTTGCCTCGATTTCTGTTTCCTCCAAAATTTCCTTGTGGGCGATTCCCATTCCCACCACGGTCATCATTCCTATTTCCATATCCTCCCTGGCCTCCGCGACCGGCAGGGACCCAACAAGTATCCTTCGAGTGACCACGTTTCCCACATGCTTCGCATACTTTTAGCCCACATTGACCAGAATGGTGACGCTGGCAGGCATTACACTTGGGCTGGGTGCCCATATATCCCCTTCCTTTCCTGCCACTGCCAGCTGTAACCTGAGCTGGTGTGTTTGGTGCTCCTCTCTTACCATCACCACTAATGCCTTGCTTGAAGTTCGTGAACTTTCTTTTGTTAACCCCTGACGACTCAACATGAGTCTCCTTCTCCTTCGTCTTGTTATCACCAAACTTGTTCAGGCGAATCGCCTCTTCAGTGAGAGCCACGCTCAAATCGATGGCTTCGGTAATAGTCGCAGGTTTGGAGGAGGTCACCATGCTAATGATTTGAGGAGCTAATCCCCAAATGAAGCGCTCGATTCGCTTGTATTCTGGTGTGACCATGTAAGGAACCACTTGAGACAAGTCATGAAACCTTTGGACGTATTCTGCAACCTTTGGTCCATCCATCTTTAAGTGCCAAAATTCAGTCTCCAACTTTTGAATTTCCGCGCGAGAACAGTACTTCTTGCGCATAAGTCCTTTCAATTCGGTCTATGACAGCGCGTAGGCGGCAGCTTCGCCTAGGGTTTGTACTTGCAAGTTCCACCAAGAGAGGGCTCCATCCAAGAATAGCCCTGAGATATAAGTGACTTGCTGATCTAACGCGCATTTGCTCATGCGTAAGACAGAATCGGTTTTCTCAGCCCAGCGGGTGAAGGCAACTGCACCTCCTGTGCCATCGAAGTTGACCGGTTTGCAGTCTAGAAACTGCTTGTAGGTGCATCCTGCACGTATGTTAAAACATGTGTTTGGCATTAGCATCATCGCTAAAATTTTCCAAGTAGATCATGGTAGGTCCAAATGGCTTGGTATTACCGTGAGGTGGATTGTTATTGCCTTGGTTAACACTCCCGCTCGCTCCTGGCTGAGAAGCTGCGTACTGCGCTATGGCAGCAGCAATGATTTGTTGTAGCTCTTCCTGAGTGGTAGGCATAGGCTGTTGTTGACGTCGTGGCGGCATCTTCTAAAATATGGTTTTCGTTGGTCAGGCCATAGTGAAATGTACGTATATAGTAATAGTAATAGCACGTAATATCTCATGTCATCAATACATCACAAATACCAATCATCCACATTTCATGTCATAAAAATGCAAATAAGTAATCAAGCGAAACAGTTGTGATGAGAATACTGCGATTGTCATATATCAAGACCACATGGTAAGTGTATCAGTAAATCATAGTGTCATACAATCATCCATCAACTAGGGGCTACATCACCCCTGTCCAAAAATCATAACAAATCAATGTCAAATACAACATCAGATACATAGTCAACAAAAGTCAAAATCAAAAAGTGGTCTCCAAAATGCTGTGCAATCCGACAATCGCCGTCTTCTCATCCTCGTCTACCCAAATAGTAACTGGTGAGCTCTACGCAGATGGTGGTGGAGGAGGGGGAAAGTGAGTATAAAACAACCGACGCAACTGGAGCCAGTCCTCCTCCTGGGCTCGCTGAGTACGGATAATGGAAGCAATCTGCTGCTTTAACGTAAAAAGACGGGCAGCAATATCTGGAGGTAATGGTCGAAACGGCTGTAGAGGGGAGGGTGCCTGACCATGGTACTGACATGGCAGCCGAGCTCTCTCGAGCTCCTGAATACGCTGTGTATGTGACTCGAGCTGTGCGACAAAGGACATCAAGACGTCCTCGATAGTGTGTCCCCTATGAAAAGCATGGTAGGGGTCAGTAGGTGGCATACCAGAGTCTGGTGCCCATAGAAACGGCTCACTAGTGGGGTCAAAAGGTGCCATGTGAAGTGGAGTAAAAGTGGGTGGAACGGATGACGTCTGAGGCATGAAAGGGATAGGCATCGGTACATGCCCATCAGGGTGGGCTGAAGAACCCTCTCCAGGCCCTGCTGGAGGTATAAACATAGGAACCTGAAATGAAAAGTCAACATGTGGTGCAACGGGAATCTGTGGAGGAAAAGGTGGAACGTCCTCGTCAGCCGGTATCCATCCGTGCTGTGCAGACTCATCCGGTGGATCCATACGTGCCGTGAACAGAGCATGTCCGGGCTCTAGTGGAACAGGATCAAGTAAGGGAGCAACAACAGGGTGAACGGGTGCAAGGTGCTCTATAGGATGGTCAGCAGGTATATCACCAACGGGTAAAGGAACGACAGGATCAATAGCAACATGATCGCCCTCAATCAAGGGAACATCTACAGGGAGATCATCAATAACCGGCTCGAAAGGGATATCAGCATGCACTGGGTCATGCTCAGGTATAGGGTCTAGAGCGGCTGCCTGCTCAGGAGCAACGGCAGGCTCGAAGTCATCAAAAGCCATGTCAAAATCAAAATCTGGGTCAACAGGATCCACTGGGTCAAAGGGGTCTACTGGATCCTCCATAAACTGATCCATGGGAACAAACTCTAAGTCACGATCTGGGTCGAATCCTGGGGGAAACATAGGATCGGAATCCCCCTCATCATCATCATCGTCGAACACAAGACTGGGGATAGGGGCAACAGAAGATGCCTGATCAGGATCTGATCCAGGAGAGAAGTGCTGCGCACTCTGGACATGTGAGGGTACAGAGGCCACAGACTCAAAAGAGTCCGCGACTGGGGAGTGAGCAGGTGACTCCGCGGCAGGAGCATCTGCGATCAACAAGGGATCGGCGGCAGGAAGGGCCTCGCCCTGAGCATCCTCCTCGAAAGGCTCCTCATCAAACATATCGACATCATCCTCCTCGTCGTCGATGGGTAAATCATAAGCTGGGTATGCAGCAAGCGGTATAGGGGCAGGGATCAATGCAAGTGGTAGATCCCCGGTTAAAGGACCATCTGCGAGCTCGCCAGCACCGTCAGGTAGTGCAAAGGGCTGGAAATCGTCCTCATCTGTGCTGGTGAAGTCGGACGTATAAACCTCGTGCTCCGATGACTCAATGTCGTCTGAAACGATAGGCCTCGGGCCTGTGGTGCCTGAACCACCAGTGTCTGCAGAATCCATGTGTCTGTAACATATACACAAACATGCACAAATAGTCAACCATAAATCAAGTAATCACATAGGTCACCAAGTAAGGTATCACGTAATTCTCCTAGTCTTACTAGCCAATTTCATCCAGTCTACAAGACTACTCTATCCTCCACCTTGACCACTTAGATCGCTCCTCGGTCTCCTTGACCGAACCTCAGTCGTCATGACTGAGCCTACTCTTCCTAGCCTTGCTAGCCCACTACCTCGGTCACCTAGACCGAGCCTCGATCCTCCAGATCGATCCTATAACAAACCAACGTGCTCAACTACTTCGATCACCTCGGTCCTCCAGACCGATCCTCAGCCCTCCAAGCTGAGCCTATAATTAATAAAATGTGCTCAACATTTGTTTGTAAAAAGTTTTGGATCTGGACTTAAGTGGTATGCAGAAAAATGTTTTCGTGAGAGCCCTAGTGATCATAGTCTAGACTCGAGAAAGAATCCTAGTTCGCTATGATCAGAGCTCTGATACCAAGCTGTCACACCCGGGCTTTGCGGAAGCGTGGTTAATTTTGGTGTGACTTCTTAATACCATAGCTTAATCATACCAAAGCTATATGAGTTAAAAACATGCAAGATCATCCATTAAGTTTTGAAAACCAAATACAGTACCATTGTTTTAACTAACAACCATAACCTTGTTCAACAGACATTACAACTCAAACATAACATAAACATGATTTAAGGGCTGTGTCTTGTCCAGGAAAGAGACACATCCCCTAAACCCCGGACGACCTTGGAAACTAGTGCAGCGGAAAACATGCCATACCGTGCCAGATCTCGTTAATTTCCTGAAATACATGTAAGTTGAAAAATCAACAATAATGTTGAGCGAGTTCATGTGCAAGTGAGTAAGTAAAACACTTGTAAGTATAAAAGTTTCCTGGTATGTAGCAGTGTAAGAGGACTTGTGATCACCAATGGTTTGCAAGGCCATTAGCATGTTGTGAAATGCAATAGGAAGACTCAACCCTAGCCGATTTTTGCGTTGGGCAACCAAGTCACTCCAGGTCCGTTCTGTTGGTCCTCGGAGAGGTCCGTTCTGTTGGGCCTAGAGCTGGGCTCGCTACACCCAGATAGATCTACCGCTTAAGTCCCTCGGTGTTCTACCTACCCATTCACATGATCTAAAACCTCCTTACGTTAATCATACCGTGTATAAAAGTACTTGTAAACAAAGTAACATGTATTTCACCCCCGCAGTTAAGAAAACTGAAAACAGTTAGAGAAAAGGGGGACATGAACTCACAGTGAAGCGTCTCTACCAAGTATCCCTGAATCAGAAAGCTGCGCGACGACCTACAAGTGCTAATTCTATTAGACGGACGGCCGTGCCTTAGCTTTATAATTTATGTTTTTGGGAAATAGTTAGAAAACTATTTCGTGTTTACATTTTGTAAATACTTGGTAGTTATATTCCTTCCCAAGGATGGGGGATACAATACATGTGCGTAGGTTACGTTTTAACAATCGTGTGGTAATCTAATTACCGGTGTAACTTATATATTCATAGTGAAAGCGTTCGCAAAGTTTTGGAATCATTAACGCTTGTAAATATTATTTTCACTCTAAAATAATATTTATGTATTTTCACAAAATAATCATAAACAGTGTGAAAAATATATTTATCACGTAGCATTTTATGAAAATCCCACCTCCGAAAATTTAATAATTAAAGTCGTGGCGAAATTTTATATTTCGAGAATGTGTCAAAAATAGTTCTAACACTTGTTGTGTAAATAATTCCAAGTGTTAGGTTTTTAGGAAAATTTCGCCAGAGTTTCCTCTGTAACTGGAGGTGGCCACGCTTTCAAGCGTATCATTTTCTTTTAACAAATCAATTCAACAACTTCTTTAATCAATCAAACAATTTCCGACACATCAAACTAGTCGACAAGTATGTAAGTCGCATAAACGCATGAACTTGTAGTTTTCCGTATCTATAATGTAAATCCCATTATATTTTGTAGATCTTTATATAAAGTAACTTTAATCTTATAAAAACCTCGTGTTTAGAGAAATCCGTCTTTACAACTTCTAGTAACAAGTGACAAAGCTAGTCCTTTGTCGGATCTTTTTGTTTCACAAGTGTTTACACACTTGTGGTTTATAAAAATATCATATTTGTTAGTGTAAGATCCTTTCTTTAAAATACATGGTTTCTTAAATGTGTGGTTCTTTGAAAATACCACTTGCAGATACGTAGATCCGCTAGTTTTACACACTATTGTACAAGTCAAATCACTTTTACACAAATAAACATTTTTACACAAGTTCATGTCTCTTGTGTGGTAGAGTTTCACCTTTTAACCCTTGTGTTAACCAAAATAAGCTTATGTTAAGATCAACGATCTCACCAAACCGGGTTAAATGGTGATCCGAGCTACCACAATCATAGATCGGGTCTAGATAAACACATCTTTCAAGTACTACAACTTTTACACAAGTTGTAAGCAATTAACCACCATTTTTAGAGTTTTTACTAGACTTTTAAGCACCAAGTTGTGTGTTGACGATATTTAACCGACACGAACCCTTTTAACCACTTTAGATAAGTTCAAACAAGAGTTTTAAACAATATACCTCTAGCTCAAGGCGAGGGAAGATTCTTGATGAAAAATGGGTGGATAAAAGCTAACGGAAGTGGTTCTTCGTGTTCCGCTTGCTCCAAGGATCCTAATACGTAACCTCTAGCACTTGTGTGATGTTGGAATGTAGTGATCAAGAGCCGAAGGTGGGTGTATGGGGGGTGGGGTGTTCGGCCGAGACTTAGAGAAGAGAGGGAGAGAATATTGTAAGTTGGTGAAATGTGATGGTGATTATGTTTGGTGTAGACAAGAACTTATAGGCAAAAGTGTGGTGATTAACCATTGGGTTTAATGTCACCAAGATATTAGGCAATAATCAATAAAATAATCAAGTTTGTACTAGAGGTGTCCCCTCTAGTTACATGGTGGCCGATCGGCCTAAAAGGGGGGGGGGGGGTATCCAGTTCGTTTTCAATTGTTTAGTTAGGATGGAGTTTAGGTTAAATAGGTTAGTTAAGTATTAAACTCCGTTAGTAATATATAGCGTGTTATGACGGGTGTTAGGGTAATCAGGGACCCTAACTGGCTCAGAAAAAGAGTAATATTAAAAATAACAAAGTTTTCATGTTCCGGGTATAGTCCGGTTGTTCGGTTGGATAGTAATCCGTTAAAGCGTTACAAAAGCTTTAAAGTGTCGTTATTGTTATTTTTAGTGACACATCTTGTTTCCAACACTTTAGAAAGTGTCTAGTAGTATTTTCCCCATATTTTGGCCCTTTACTAGTCAGCTAGAAGCTGGATTATTTATTAAAGTGCTGTGTTTTGTACTTAAAGTACGTTTTTAGGCACATCCAATCAGTGTATCTTATTCCTAGAGACGCAGTTCCACAACCCTTATAACCCTACACTCACTACCAGTGTAGTCAGATATCTCAGGCTCTTATAGGCCTTGGAGGCAGTGTTTGCCTGATGCTGGCTTTATCAGCATGTTCAATAGGTTATCCGTGTATTGTGCTACTGTGCTTTTTGTGCATCATGTTTGTCACTAAGGTTCAGCATATAAATATTGTAGTGACAGCAAGCAGGTATGATGCAAGTAAGTTCATGTATCAGTATTCAAGTAGCAGTTCATCAGCTAGTTCAAACAAGCACAGTAATTAAGCAGTAATTAATCATTAATTAAGTCGTACGGATACCTGGTTTAGTGCGGGTTGTCACACCGTGCCCAGTGGACACGCCCCGTGGTCAGCCTTCTGTATATTTTGTTACTGGCACTCTGACCATGTGGTCGTGCCCGGACCACATGGGCCCGTGGCCAGGTTCCCAGTAGCATAAAATCTTGTTTTTAACACGCTTTTACACATTCAAATCAACCTAAAAACTTATTTTTGGACACATTGAGGACAATGTGTAATTTAAGTGTGGGGGGGAGCAAAAACCTTGAATCTTGCAAGTACTAATAACAAGCCTTACACAAAACTCGTATTGGAACCGCTAATCACCCGAAATATTTAAAAAAATCATTTTTTTTACTTGTCTTGGTTTAATTTGGGAATAACAAGTTCTAAAAAGGTTATGTTTTTTTTACAAATTTACAACCGATAGCGTCGTGATAAAAAGAACCAAACAAGAAAAATTATAAAAAAGGCATGACAAATCTTTTTAAAATTTTGATTATATATACTTGTTCAAACTATAAACCCATTCCCACAATAAGTAAGTTTTGAGCCTTTATTGAGCATACATGCATACATCTTTAAACTAAATGCTCATTTCCGTTTCTTGTGTGAATAGCCGCTTGGTTCTTACGACTCTAGAACTTGGCAAGACGATACATTCCCGGTCCTTACCAACTTGAACCCAAGTAAGTAAATGATGGAGGCATTATGACTAATTTTTCTTTCAAAACCATTGTTTTCTTTCTTTTTTCTCCCCTAGTTACCCCCTTTGAGCCTAAACCTTTTCGTTTCAAAAACCCGTAAAACAAACACCCATTAACCACCAAAACCTTTTTCCTTTCAAACCCATTTGTTTTAGTAAAAAGCTCGGTTTTCTTGTGACATGAAATATATATATATATATACATATATGTATGTATGTATGTATAATTCTGCAATAACCAAACAAGTTCCTCAAAAACCATGTTTGAATATGCTTAGTTTGAATAAATGTCACAAAAAATAAAGAGTTTTACGACAACCGACGCTTTTACGCTTTTCGCCATTTTACTAACTACTAACCCAAAAACCACCTACCCTTAGCCCAAGCCTAACCTTTTCCAAAGTCCTCTTGATAATTACAAAGGTTTATAGTTAAAAAGGAGGAGGTTTGATCGCTTGGCAAGCATATGGTAGAAGTAAGTCCCATGCCGAAATCGAGTGTTTCACAAAAATACACATTCGGCCGAGTGTTGAGTGATCTCCCGTGAGGTATATGAACTTGTATATAAATAAATAGAATTTTAAAGGGGCATGTTATTCCCAAATAAATAATTTTTCTTAACAAGTTGTTCTAAATAAATCATGACGAATAGGATTGTAAATAAAATAAAAACAAAATTAAATAAAGATATTGGATTCCTGACACTCAAGATAAGCCACAAAACTTCTTCTCTACCTATTCCATTTGGGCGTGTAAGCCACATTTAAAGAGTTTTGCTTAAGGACAAGCAAAGATTCAAGTGTGGGGGTATTTGATGTGTACAAAAGGCAACATATAAATTACATCAATAGAGGCATAAAACCAACCCTTTTTTAGTACTAATGTTGGAATAAGTGCGGTTCTTTCTTCCTTTCGAATTTACAGGACCAAATGAGCTTAAAAAATAAAAGGAACAAATAAGCAGCCAAAAACCAACATAAATACAAGAAGAAGGAATAACGTGACATGCCCGACCCCTCGACAGCATCTCCCAAGACAAAAACAAGAAAACAGAAGCTGACCACGGGGCCATGCCTAGCCAGGCATGGGCCGCGGTCAGACCTCACACATAAAGACAAGACCAGCAGAAGCTTCTACGCCCACCACAGGGCCGTGCCCAACTCACCATGGGGCATGGTCAACTCTCAGATTTGAAGAATCTTGATAGTACAGCGAAGAGTTGACCACGGGGTCGTGTCCAGAAGCCACGGGGTCGTGTGGGGCCCTCTGCTGACAGCTGCAATTAATGAAGGAAGAGAAGGAGCTGGCCATGGGCCGTGCCCAATGGACACGGGGCCGTGGCCGGGGTACTGTTCTGACTATAAATAGGGGTGCTTGGTTAACTTCAAAGGAATCCCTTGGCAAACCACTTCTCTCTCACTTTGCCACCACTACAACACCAACACCCACCACCATCATCCATCTTTCATTATTAGAGTGTGTAGTAGTCTCGGGATCCAAGATTGATAGTAAGAGTTTTTGTCAATCAAAGGCCATGCTTGGATAATCTCTTACATCACTTGGTGAAGGCAAGTCTTTAATGTATTACTTTTGATTTTTAATCTTTCGCCACATTTTAATTGGGTATGTATTAATGACTTTAATAACCAGTTTCTTATGTTGAAAGTGAATTTTCCTAACCATTTCTTCATGATGTCATTGATTTGCTCATTCGTGTCTTTACGGTCTATATAAAGCGCGTTAACTACTTGGAAGGGGGTTAGAAGGGTGGTTTGGTAAAGTTCTTGTCTCGTTCAGTGTATAGATCCTACGAGGACTTGGTTCAAGCTTACTAGGACCTCCTTCAATGCCCCAAAGGTATTGGATGACGGGGGTATGAATAGCTTGAACCCCTCATATGTAAACTACTATTAAAACATTAAACCGGCTTCTTGGGATTGTATCCTTGCTGACTCAAATCACTTAGCCGAGGGTAATGTCACCTTCAAAAGAGGGGCCTACCACTTTTCGCATTAATAACTTATTTAATTATCTTTCAATATTCAGACCCTTTGGGATTGTATCCCTGCTGACTCAAACCACTGGGTTGAGGGTAACGTCACCTTCAAAGAAGGGGCCTACTACTATAACTAAGATAATCTGTTAAAAAGTCCGAAAGTGCGAAAATCATCAAAGGGTATATTAAAGAGGAGTTGGATCCAAGTGATTCTATCTTGTCTATTTGTCTTTCATTCTATTTATCTTATAATTTTTAGATTTACTTTCATGTTTAAAATTTTTTATCAAAAATTAGATCGATTAGACGTTTACAATAAACCGGTATTAAAAGCTTTTGTGTCCTTGGACGACCTCAGTATCTTACCAACACTATACTACGCTCGCGATGGGTGAATGTCACACCCCGATATTTCCACATATCACCGGTGGGCCCGGTGGGGAGTATTGTGACGTAAGATTGATATTGTCATAGTCAAACATACACAGAATAGCATAGCGGAAGTCTTGGAATATAAAACATTATTACAAACTTAAATGTCAGAAAATACCGAAAATGATAATTACATACGAGCTTGCAATATTAAATCCACAGGCTGATCTTTATAAAATCTACAAAATGAAGTTTAGCAGACTTTAGGGCATCCTAAGGACTTGCAAGATCCTTTATTAGCACCAAGAAGCTCCCAGCCAATTACGAGTAGTACCTGTCACTTAGCCTTTTGAAATTACGTCAGTTTACACTGGTAAATACAATTAACTGACTCTTTTGAAAACATTATAAAATTTGTTTGGATGCACAAGGCATAAAATATTTTATAACTTGGGATAATTATATAAAATAATCTTGTATACAGATTTACATGTTTGTCGTACATTTAGGGCCCGGGATAGAAGCTGAGACAAGATTAATAGACACATCACTAATATAAACCCACAAGAAGTTATCCTCACGAGTGGGTATATCAGTTTACATACGCAACTGTCAGGTGTATGCCTACACCCCGTGCTTAAGTCGTGGCCATTTTCAAATTAAATGAGCCAAGGATATCCAGGACACGGTCATATTAACCCCCAAATGTTTATATATCAAACAAAACAGATTAAAACGGGTTATCTCAATGATTTAACCACTAATCGATTAAATATTCAATACCCGACCAAGCGGTAATAATTTACCGTATCCCAAGCCCGTATAAGGAAAAATAAGTTAAAAGTATTTACCTGAGCTTAAAATGTAAATTTTTGTATAGTCAGCCGTGTATTCTACTCAAACAAGTGTAGGTAGCTTTTACCGGGCTCCTAATCTGGAACGAAGGTTTTAATAACCTATTAGATTACTAACGGGTCTTATTTAAGTTCTAAACTTAGACCGGTTAGTTTAAAGAAAGGTTTACGGTACGAAACGCAAGATTAAGCGGTGACCAGAAAGGAATGTAGTTTAGATCCGACAAGTATGGAGACTTGTATAAAATGGGTAAACTAACTACATTATGGATTTTGAAGTAAAAATGATAAGGTTTGACCCGTTTCGGTTGATTTATGCAAACTAGTTACATAATCCGTACCGAACGCGTATATGCATAACGGGCAGCCGGATGAGTCATGTACAAGTTCCATAAGTTATTATGCTTTAAATATGTTACGATATCAGTATGATATCAACAATTATGCCCAAAAAGATTTTAAAACCAAATTAAGTCCCGTAAGAACATTTTGGTCATTTTAGGATTTATAAAAGAGGTTTAAACATAAACTGATGTTCTGGTCTAAAACAATCTGTAAAAATATTTATTTTATAAGGTTATATTAGTAGGATATCATACATATGTGTGGTTTACCATTTATGGCCAAACTATGCACCGTAGGGGCATTTCGGTCATTTCACATATGCTTTTAAGGGCAAATTTGGAAGTCTGGGTTCATGACTTGTACTTACTGTAAAAGTATTAAAATTTATTTATAAATTCAGTAGTTATCAAGTCTTGGATGCTAAATATGGTTTTAAACCATACTATGCACCTAACTAGCGTAAAAGTCGACAATTGACGATATTTACGATGTGTATGAAATTCTGAGATTTTGATCAGTCTTAAGTGTTTAAAATATTTTATTTTTCATATAAAATCAGTAGGAAAAGGTATGGCATGTTAATCATATGTAAATCTGATTTTATTAACAAAAAGGGCATTATCGTCATTTATCGAATTTATACAAGAACTCAATGATATGGTCAGTTTATAATCTGACCAAATATTCCAAAAATCCCTAAAAATAATATCATAATAGTAGGTAATGAGTTTGGTGCCAAAATTTGGGTCTAAACATGATTTATGCGCAAAAGCGTAGTTTAATTAATAAAAAGTTCAATTTTACGATATCTTGTATAACTTTAGTTTGAGACCAGAAAATGATGTCAAAATAATTTGGCATGCTTATATATCAGTAACAAAGCTATTTTTATACTCATATATCCAAAAATCTCGTTTTTACACTATAAGGGCATAATAGTCAAAATTAAGCATAATAACGGAAATAAGCAAATAACTCAGATTTCTAGTATAATCGTGTAATATAACCTTATAGGGTTATGCTACATTAAATTACGATCATAACGGGACCTTAAATCAGTAGCAAACTAATCTAATTCGGTTCATAATCGAAAGTCAATGTAGAAGTCAAACTTCACGACTTTCGGTTGCGAACTGACCCTAAAATTGGAATTGACGAGCCGAACATGTTTGCACATGTTCTAATAATTATTAACAAGTTGTTTAAGTGATAAAACGTATTTTAGAACATTTCTAAACTCATATCGCAATTATTTCGAAAACTGACCCGTTGACTTTTTAAAACAATTTTACGTTGACTCGTCAATTGACCAAGCAAACGTGATTCTTAGGAGGTGCCCTTTTGAGGGTTTAACACCTACCTAATTACGATCACGTAGCCATGTTCGTTGCGAACAATGGCTTGACCATTTATGGTCTAGCTAAAAGTCAAAGCGTTTATCATAAACGCTTGACTTTTCGGCTTTAAAAGCCAAACAAAATAACTAGTCACGAAAGGACACTTACTACAAATGGTCCTATGGACTGAATAGAACTCAAAAGAGGTTCCAAAATGTTCAGGATCCTCTAGGATTGAGAGAGAGAGCAAGAAAGGAATGAGATGCAAGATGATCAAATGAATTCTATGGCCTATTTATAGTTTTTGTGATTAAATAGGATCTTGCCATGTGTTTAGGGAGTTGATGAGATCATTCCATGTGTCTCTACAGCTGTTATATCCAGTATACCAGCCCAAGGTTTGCTAAAAATGGTTTTTAGAATACAATAATAGCTGAAACCATCAAATAATAACAATATGCTGCTGTCTTGCTCGCTGGCGGCCCGCGAAGACCGCAGATCCAGCGGTCGCAGCCAGCGACCTAGGTCCGGCCCAGTTTCAAAGTTTGGCAGATTTGCATGTTTGGTCCCTGTCTTGATCCATGTGCTTATTTAACTTATATAAACGACATAAACAGTCCCTCTAACTTCTAAGTCAGATGTATTCATGTTAGAAACAACTTTTGAAGGTTGACAAGAACAGTCCTTTACACCTTTATTTAACTTTCAAACTTTACATTATTGACACAATATTTTCTA
Source organism: Helianthus tuberosus (assembly GCA_030545235.1). Taxonomy (NCBI): domain Eukaryota; kingdom Viridiplantae; phylum Streptophyta; class Magnoliopsida; order Asterales; family Asteraceae; genus Helianthus; species Helianthus tuberosus. The sequence goes on from CM060441.1 coordinate 66,829,610, forward strand.
GTTTATTATGTCATGTTAATACAAGGTATAAAGACCTCTAGTGATCATTCTTATGCATCCTGGGAGCTCGACCAAGCATTGTGAAGTTCTCGGTTTGTTTAAAAAGATCCTCCAAGGCCTAGTTTCGCTTATTGTCGCTTTTAGTCCTTTAATCGCACAAAGTGGCGCGTAATATAGTTTAACGATATCTAAGCCTTTCGTGGCCCATATTGAGTATTCCCGAGAATATGCTTAAATATTACGACGCTCCCGTTCGCTTAAATGGTCACCCAAAGGCGTAGATTTAAAGTTGACGCTTTTGGTCCCTCTAACGCGCAAATTTGCGTGCATTATCATTCTATTGCATCAAAGCCCTATGTTATCCATATTAGGCATTCTCGAGAGTATTATCAAACATCAGGATGCTTCGGGTTCGTTAAAAGGTCACTCAGAGGTATAATTAAACATGTTGACGCTTTTAACCCCTTTAACTTGTAAACTTGCGCGTAATTTTACTTATTGGCGTAAAAGCCCTTAATGGCCAATATTAGGCATTCCCGAGAGTGTAATCAATTATCATGAAGCTATTGGTTTGTTAAAATGTCACCCAGAGGTAAGAATTAACATGTTGACGCTTTTAACCCTTCGACGCGCAAACTTTCAAATAATTACGCAAACGGCTCATCTCGACCAACAAGTGGCTCATTTGTGAATATGAATACCATGTAATGTTATTCAGAGGCTTAGTTTAAGCATGTTAACACTTTTAGTACTTCTATATTTAAATTTTTTGATTTTTTGCAAAATTAGTCCATCATAGTCAACGTTTGACCTCATTAGGCTTTAGTACACGTGTCAACAAATCATTGGTCGAGATTTTACGAGGTGTTATAGTGAAGTTTCCCTAGAGTGTCTTTAGTGTTAGTACAATATCGTGTTTTATAAATTTAAAACTTGACTAATGCGTAAAATGAACTTAAAATATTAATAAAATCATATCACGCTCGACACGAAACAAGAGTTTATAGTAATCAACCCATAGGTAGTGATATATCATTTACTCGTAGAGTTGAAGGTAGTGGAGGTGAGAGTCATGGCAGGGCAGAGGACGCAGAGCTCATGTTTGATGAGATCAACCTGTTCGAGGGAAATAGGGTTGAGATTAGAAGGTCATCTAGGACTAATGTGATACCTAAAAAAATAATGATTTTATTATTGAAGGAAAAGTAAAGTATGGGATTAAAGGGTCTGTTAATTATTCTAATCTGTCTATTGAAAACATGTGTTTTGTTTCAAGTTTGAATAAAACTATTGAACCAACCAGTTATCATGATGCTATCAAAGACCTTAGGTGGATAGATGTAATGAACAAAGAAATGGAAGCACTATATAGAAATGAAACTCGGGTCCTTGTTGATTTACCTAAAGACAGAAAACCAACAGGATGCATGTGGATATATAAAATTAAATATAAATACAATGATGCGGTTGAGAGATTTAAAACTAGGTTGGTTGCTAAGGGTTATAATCAAATATAAGGGGTTGGTTTTCGTGAGACCTACTCTCCTGTGGTAAAAATGGTTACTGTAAGGTGTGTCATAAGTGTAGCTGTTAAAAATAACTAGCAAATGTACAGTTAGATATTAACAATGCTTTTCTTTATGGATCTATATCTGAAGATGTTTATATGACATTACCACCAGGATATTCTGATAATGAAACGAAGGTGTGTAAGTTGGTTAAATCCTTGTATAGTCTAAAACAGGCACGTAGAAAATGGAATGAAAAATTAACACATGTGTTGGTTAATATGGGTTTTGTACCAAGTTTATGTGATCATTCCATGTATATTTTGTCTGATAAGTCTATGATCATCATACATCTAGTATATGTAGATGGCAATGTCATCGCTGGGAATTCTGAGTATAAAATTGTGAAGAAAAAACATATTTTAAGTGGTAAATTTCAAATTAAGGACTTAGGAATTCTAAAGTATTTTCTTCGTACTGAAGTTCTATATTTTAAAGGTGGTGTTTGTTTAAATCAAAGAAGGTATTGTCTTGAGTTACTTAGTGAGTTAGGATATTCGGGGGTTAAACATGTTAATACAACCATTGAACAGAGTTATGTGTTAGTTAATAAAGTAAATCAAAATCAAGGTACTTTTAAAGATGTTACCAATTTTCAAAAACTCATTGGTAAGCTTGTTTACTTGTCTATTACTAGACCTGATATAAGCTATGCAGTTCAATTTTTAAGTCAGTTTATGCATGCTCATCATATGTGTCACCTGCAAATTGCTTTAAGGTTGCTCAAGTGCTTAAAGCAATCCCAGGAAAAAAGGTATCATGTTTAAAAGGGAAATGGTTTTGAATTGGTAGGCTATGTAGATTTTGACTAGGCTAAGTGTTTGGCTACTAGGAAATTTGTCACTAGCTTCGGTATCTTTCTAGGAGATTCTCTTGTTTCTTGGAAAAGCAAGAAACAAAGTGTTGTTTCTAGGTTAATTGCAGAAGCAGTTAGGCTATGTGCTCTGCTTCTTGTGAAGTTATGTGGATCTTAAATATTTTAAGAAAGTTAAAGATTGATTATAAATTACCTATTAAACTGTATTGTGACAGTCAATCTACAATTTCTATAGCTTTTAATCCAGTCTTCCATGAAAGAACTAAACATTTTGAAATTGATTTACATTTCTTTAGAGAAAAAATTGCAGATTGTATTGTTTGTCGAGAAAAAACTACAACTGAAGATCTGTTAACTAATCTGTTTACCAAAGGGTTAAGTTTGCAACATTAAAACTTGTGTAGAAAATTGGGGTTAGTTAATATGTTTTCTGTATGAATTATGGGGGATGTTGAAATATATAATTATTAACATATGTTACCAACGGTTTATTGTTATTATTGTTACGTGTTATGAAGTTGTTATAACTTGTTGATTAACTACAGTGTGACAAGGGGTTAAGGTGTACATGTTGTAAACAACATGACTAATGTGCAAGGATGAAAGGTTCTCATGGACTAAAGTGAAAGGTTGCAGGGGTTGAAGTGTAAGTATGTTTGATGGCAATATATAAAGAACAATGTTGTTCAGATCTGGTAAGAGTGTGTTATATTTTCTAGGATATTCTCTAATTCTTCTTGTTCATTCATTGTTGTGATCTTGTGATCCAAAGATCTTTTGATCTCAGTATTTTTGTATTGTTGTATTTGTTATCGAATTCAATATATTATGCTAATTTGTTGAAGTTGATCTTTGTATTACTGACGTGTGCGCGTATATGCATGTTTTTACAATGAATTTTACACACGATTCGGTTTTAAACTTATAAAAATGAATTATACTTCAACATTAAAACACACACGAAAGGGCAAGTGTACCCCGTCATATATGTAGTAAAGTATCGGTAAGAACCAAGTGTCGATCCAAGGATGTGGGCGGAGAAATAATACTAAACCTTTGTCATTAAATCACCGGTAGAAAGACAAGTATGTGATTTTCTAAAAGCTAAAATAAGCATAAGAAAATATTTAAAAAAACATAATAGACTCCAAATAAGAAAATAAATATATAGCCTTGCTTTATTCACAACCAAAGCATGTGAACTAAGTCGGTTTTGTCACTTGAAACACTTGGTCAATTCTCCATTTTCGAGACAATTAGTATCCCTTTCGAGAATCCTAACATGACAATTCTTTGGAAAGCTAAAACAATAAACACACTTTAACCACCTAAAATTGTTCTTTAATGCTCAAATGACAAATGTCTATGAAAATCCCCTAAAGATAAGTTAGTCATCCGTTAAGAGTTTTCTAACCTCACTTAATCAAGGAAAGTGACACCGATAAACACAATGCAACCACCGAGACAAGCATAAACTAAATTAAATCACAACCGAGTTCATTTTACAAATCTTGAACACAAATTCACCAAGCAAGCAACTTTGGCCTAAACTGCTAACTAAGCTAACAATTTATGTCAAGAATTCATAACAACACCATTTAACCCGTTAAGGTCCTTCCGTGAGGGAAAGCCTTCTTGATTAACAATAATTATCCCTTATTAAACCACTAACCATTTCTAGTATCATGGTGTAAACATATTAAACAAGTTAAATAAGTTCAAAGTCTACTAATACATGATTAATTAAGCGTCTTTTTGCAAATATCTCAACTAACCATATGCTAATCATCCAAGATAATTAACTATAATCAAGAATTCAACATCAATAAACAAGGTTGCAAACTAATCATCAAGGATTAACTTAAATAATGCTTCAAAGTGTCATTACAAACAAAATTAGCATACTAATGGTTGTTATTAAGCAAGGGATACTAGTGTTTTTGCCCTTAGGCTTACAATAACACATAATCATCAATCTAAATGCTAGAAACATGAACAAAAACATGGAAAGATTGAAGAATTAAACCATAAACAAGCACAAGATTAAGTATCCGGATAGTAACGGAGCTAATCGGCACAATGGGGCTTGAATCCGGATGAAAGCAAGAGCCTCCGGAGCCTGATAATTCGCCTGATGAGCTCCCAAAAGTCCAGAATGTCGAATATAATGCAGTCTTCTATTTTTTATAACTTTTTCAGATCGCACGGTCTTGCGATTAAAGTGCACGACCGTTCACTTTAAGTTACTGTTCACCATACCGTGTGATAACAGCAAGTCTTGACCGGTCTTCGAATTGGCACGGGCGTGCCATGGGTCGCACGAGCGTGCATCACCGAGTAGTAGCTGGCACGACCATCTGCACTGGTGGTGCATCTCTGGGCTGGGGCTTGGTTTCGGATCGGCACGGGTGTTCCTCCAGACGCACGGTCGTGCGTCCCTGAGATAGCTTGCACTCCTGATCACACTGGCTGTGCAATGCTGAGGTGAGCCTGATTGTCGGATCCACACGGGGGTGCCATGAGTCGCACGACCGTGCAACTCGCCCAGATCAGAATTCTTAACAGAAACTTCGCAGCTCTGCCGTTTCTCCCGGAAAATCCTCGTTTTCATTATCTTCTTGTTTGGCACGCTGTTTTAGGCCTGTAAAAAAAGTAAACCCGATTAAGTATCCGATTCTCGGTTTTACGGCCGAAAATGCGTAAAATGGGTGTAAAATAGGGGAATAAAACATAGGTAATTTGGTGAAAATCAAACCTCCCCACACTTGAACCTTGCTTGTCCTCAAGCAAGCTAAAATTAAAATGCAATAAGAAATAGTTTCTAACGAGAACAAGAATTTACAAAACTACCTACTAATACATCTACAAACGGTTAGTCGGTTTTTCGAAAGACAACATCAATTGATTCAAACCAAACAAGCACATCTAAATATATGTATAGATAACCAAAAATCCGTGATTTTACTTTCGATTGACTTAACACGCTAATCTTCACACACCTCACAATGTTCACACACACTCGGTTTTATTTGTGAAACATACATAAAATGTGTATGTGTAAACACTCAATGCCTCGACAATGAAACGTGTAATATCATAACCTTGTCACAAGATCTCATCTCCACCAACTAACATGTGAAAAAGTGTAAATCAAATGGTCTTTACGGGTTGTAACGAAAGGCTTGGGTGAAGGGTATGGAATGGGAATTTTAAAGTGACTAAATTGTCAAAACTCGGTAATCACGTTTAACAAGCGGAAAACAACTAAACTATATATACTAATGCCTTAAAAAGGCGACTATTGTGATATCGAGCTCATCAATGAGATTTCATCATTTTAGCATTTAAAATTGCTCGAATTTTGTCGACTTCACCCTATTTTAGGGTGTTTTATTTTCTGATTTTCTATTTTTTATATATATAATCTAATTGCTTTGTACAATGAACAACTAACTACAAGGAACGCTAGTCAAACGATTTTTAACCGAGTTTTAACACAAAAGGTTTAAAAATAAAAAAAGGCTAAATTTGGCTAAGTGGGTTAATTTGTTGGGTAAACGAAGGAAAAACACGAGAAAGGCTCAACATGGTTAATCCTAATGGGTAATGTAGGGTTTAGGGAAACATAACACAAAGGAAAAGGCTAACAAAAAAGGGTTTTCTAGGTGCCTCTATCATTTCTACACAATTTCACACATTTATGGTCTTAACAAGCATGCTAGTGACAAGTTCTAAACTACACGTGACATCCGGCTGACTCCTACTCCGAAATGAACAAACATATAACAAATTTAAGGCTCAAATATGCTCACATAACGGAAGGAATGGGTAAAAGTGTGAAAATTATCATGCAAATCATTCTTTGTTTATCACGTTTTCTAGTTATCTTTTTCAAAATTTATTTGGCTTGCCGGGTTTTTATCATATCTGAAGCTTTCTAAAGCAACAACTAACCGGTTTATTTACTAAAAATATATACAATTTACTGATTTGATTTTTTTTATTTTTGATTTTTTTAGGACAAACAAAGTCAAAATGTTAAACCCCCTCCCCACACTTGAACTTCGCATTGTCCCCAATGCGAAACCCAGAATATAGAGAAAACGGAGAATAACACTCCCCTGAAGATGATTGTAGATGAAATGAGGCTCCAAAGCTGATTCTGTTGTGTCTTCCGGTCTAAGATGTGCTTCCAAGATCTGTAAGGATGTCACAAGGCAAGGCAAAGCAAAACAAAACAGCAAACAAGACAATCTTATTGCAATACAAACCATAATCTAAATAAATAAAAAGAGTACTAAATATCCATACATAAACAAAGCAAATAAACCATAATGTCTGAAAAACAAAATACATAACCGCGGGTGTTTGCAACGAAAACCAAAATGAACACCCAAAAACATACTACTGAAATACCATAACCACCAGCTCAGACCTCCGCCACTATTCGTCATCTGTACCTCCACCTGTGCCGGATGGGCCTGCCCCGCCATAATCGCTTGTGTTCCCGAATGGGAACTGTGGGGGCTCGCCAAAGTAGTTGGGGTAGGCGTTCTGAAGACCCCCAAATATGTACGAAAACCCAGTATGCACCTCTTGGCGCATGAAATCTTGGTTCGCCCGCATCGCATCCTGGTTGGCTCTTAACTGTTCTTGATTAACTCTCAGCTACTCTATATTGACCCGCTGCTACTCTTGGCTAATCTGCATCTGCTGGAATTGACCATAAAACTCAGGATATGAAGGGATTCCAGGAGGCCAATGGTGGTACTGCGGGGAGTGTGGTGGTGTGTGTGGTGGCTGCTCATGCTGCTCCTCCTCGTCATCTTCCTGCATAACCTAATCCTCATCATTAACTGGGAGTGGAGGCAACGGGTCCCAGACCTCGTTATCCAACCCCTTCAACCTATATTCGTGGTCGGTCTCCGCGATAATCCCCATGGCCTTCAAAGAACGAATATCCACGTACGTACCTTCAGTAACCAAAGTAATACCTTCAACCACTTCGTCAGTCATAATACCCATGGTGTAGGCGATTTGGGTAACGTACTGACCACCATGTATCTGACTGCTAGCGGTCCTGCCCGAACTCTGCACGAAGTATTCAGCCATTCGCGCGGCGAGGTTGATATGGACCCCCTCCGCGAGCGCATACAAAAATATGATCTCCGGTGTGGGACATTTCCCAAACTGTCCATGCGCCCTATGATGGTGTGGCTTAAGATGTGGTGCATAACCCTATGCAAAGGGTCTCGCAATCTCGATGCTTTGGATACCCGAGGATCATATGGTGCGCCAACAGCAATCCGCGCCTAAAAATCACCTCGCTCGTCTTCGCTGGGGAAGGTGGATTGATTGGTGAAGAACTCGGAGTTCATTTCTTCATCAGTGTAAATACCGAGTCTTCGACCCAACCTCCCGACGGTCCAGTTGTGCCAACGACCGCCTAACCTGAAATTTAGCGTTTCTTATAGCGGAAGTTCGGATCTCTGCTCGCTTTTGGCTTGTCATATGAGTAGGTAGCAAAGAACTCCAATGTGAGCTCCAGATAAATTGGCCGGTCAGTGTTGACCAAACGCGAAAACGGAAGTGTTAACATATTTTCAAGCCGTTCGCGTTGGTTGAACTCCGTCATCACATCCCAATCCAATCTTCAAGGGATACCGAATTGGTCCCGTCTTTGCCATAGCGCATTGAGTTTTGCAATGCAAAGTTCATCCCGCGCGTTGTTTGGGTTGAATTGGAGAAAAGGATGGTCCATCTGCATGCGGATTTACTGTTAGAACAAGAGGAGCAGGAAAAATATCATTCAGAAAAGCCTAATACACTGTTATGAAGGTTCTGTCCAACTGATCTGGGCATATTGCACGGGCGTGCGACCGGACGTACGATCGTGCGTCTCCGAGACCAGTGTTTGTGATCGAAATCTGTCGGCGATGCACGGACCGTGCCAACTTGGAACGACCGTTCGACTCCGACATAACAGCAAACTTCGTAAACAACCGCAACTGAACGACTGTGCGACGCGGTTTTCTGCAGATTTTCAACCCTCAGATCAGAACAGCAAATTTTTTCCAAAAATCAACGAATTTCTAGCAACCGGGGGTTAGGAAATCGACTGGTTGTTCACGAATCGCTTCAATCTTACAAGGGTTAGGGTTTCAATTGTGTTTATGAAGGGAACCCTAAAAAACCTTGAAGAAATCTGAAAAATCTACCCTAGAACAAGATTAAAACTGAAAATCAACAAGAAATACATACCGTGCGTGAAGGATCTGAGAAACCGTGCGAAAAGTGGTGGGATTTTGGGTCAGAAGTCGGCCAGGAACGAGAGTGCAACTAGGGTTTCGCGAATGTGAAAATGGGCTGCAGATGAGGGCTTTATATAGTGCAAGGACAAACCTGCCCCTGTCCAGTCACACGGTCGTGCGACCCGATGCACGGTCGTGCGTCTCCGACGTTGGCTGACCCTGGCACGCTGATCTCGGCAATTCACTGGGGGTGCGACTCGAGGTGCCGGCTTGCATTGGCACGGGCGTGCGACAGATGGCACGATCGTGCCAAATCTGCAGAGCAGCCTGTTTGCTACAGAATTCATTTTTAGCAGCCGTTCCGACCTTTTTCGGCCATTTTTTGCACTACACTAACTGATTGAATAATATTCTAACATAGATTCTTCGCCCGGCATGATTAAAAACTGTACACGACTAAGAAATCTACCAAACACGCCAAAAATACGTAAAAACAACAAAAACAAAAGAATGGACAATTTTACCCCTAAAGCGCACAAAACGCTCTTGCTACATTTTTTATCCTCGAGTCAGTAGCGTAGACTCTCCTCCCCACACATATTATGTGTGCGGGGCGTGGAGTTCGATAACCTCCACCGCCGACTCGATCGGCCTGGCAACATAGAGCTTTAAGCGATGCCCATTTACCTTGAAAATTACGCCGTCCGCGTTTTCAATCGCGACAGTCCCATACGGAAATACCTCCTTTACCGTGTACGGACCCGTCCAACGCGAATGCAATTTTCCCGAAAATAAACGCAACCTCGAGTTTTAGAGTAGGACAAGATCTCCCGCTTGGAATTGTTTATGGTCCTTTAAGCGTTTGTCATGCAATCTATTGGTGCGCTCTTTGTATAACACTGAGCTTTCATAGACGTGTTGTTGTAGCTCATCTAATTCGTGAATCTGAAGGAACCGGGCTTCACCTCCGGTTTTTAGGTCCAGATTGGCAGTTTTTAGAGCCCACATCGCCTTGTGCTCCAACTCCACAAGTAAATGGCATGCCTTTCCGTAAACAAGCCTAAAGGGAGTAGTCCCAATAGGCGTCTTGTAAGCCGTACAGAAAGCCCACAGTGCTCCATCCAGTTTGTCCGACCAATCCTAGCGGTTTGCACCCACCGACCGCTCAAGGATCCTTTTCAACCCCCGGTTCGTCACCTCCACTTGCCCGCTTGTTTGTGGATGATAGGGCGTGGTTAAACGGTGATGCACACCATAACGGGACAGAGCTCTCTCCAGCTGAGTATTGCAAAAGTGGGTCCCTCTGTCACTGATAAGCTCCTTTGGTGCACCAAACCGGGCAAACAAACTCTTCAGAAATCTCACGACTACCCTGGCATCATTGGTGGGTAAGGCCTGTGCCTCCGCCCACTTCGATACATAATCAATAGCAACCAGGATATATTTGTTTCCTCATGATGGGGGAAATGGTCCCATGAAGTCTATCCCCCAGATATCAAAGACTTCACATACTTGTATCTAATTTTGAGGCATTTTGTTTTGTGCCGATATGTTTTTTTGCCCCCTGGCAGGCATCGCACGCTCTGACCCAATTATGCGCATTATGAAATATTATGGGCCAATAAAACCCTGAATCAAGCACCTTCTTAGCGGTGAAATTGGCTCCATGGTAGCCTCCAGTAGGTCCCTCGTGACAGTGGCGCAGAATGTCAGTCGCCTCATTTCCCGAAACGCATCTCCTAATCACCTGATCAGCACCAACCCTAAACAAGAAAGGGTCATCCCAAATGTAGTGCTTGACATCCGCAAAGAATTTCCTCTTTTGTTGGTGAGTCAATCCCTTAATCAGAATCCCGCAAGCAAGATAGTTCGCAAAGTCGGCGAACCAAGGTGACTCATCGCATACCTCAACGCTCATCAACGACTCGTGTGGGAAATTGTCATTGATTGAATCCCAACGCGTGTCCTTGATGTCTCCATACTCCAACCGAGATAGATAGTCAGCCGCTACATTCAACGCACCCTTTTTGTCCTGAATTTCGATATCAAACTCCTGTAGCAATAAGATCCATCTGATGAGATGCGGTTTAGCGTCCTGTTTGTTGAACAGGTATCTGATGGCTGCGTGATCAGTATACACAATTGTTTTCGAAAGCACCAAATACGATCTAAATTTGTCAAATGCGAAAACAACCGCCAAGAGCTCTTTTTCTGCCGTGGTATAGTTCTCCTGAGCCTCGTGAAGAGTCTTGCTCGCATAATAGATCGGGTGAAAGTGCTTTTCTTTCTTTTGACCCAGAACGACCCCTATAGCGAAATCGCTCGCGTCGCACATAATTTCAAATGGCAGACTCCAGTCAGGCGCGACTAAAATAGGGGCCTCAATCAACTTTTTCTTGAGAAGGTCAAAAGCCTTCAAGCAATCATCCCCAAAGATAAACGGAGCGTCTTTCTCCAACAGACGGGTCATGGGCCTAGCGATTTTTGAAAAATCCTTGATGAATCGCCTGTAGAACCCCGCATGACCAAGAAAGCTCTGAATCGCTCTCACAGAGATGGGAGGTGGAAGTCGTGAAATTATGTCAACTTTAGCTGGATCGACCTCCATACCAGCACGCGAAATATTATGTCACAGAACTATGCCCTCTCTTACCATGAAGTGGCACTTTTCCCAGTTTAGGACAAGATTCGTTTCTTCGCACCTCTTCAGCATTTTCTTCAAATTTTCCAAAAAATGATAAAAGAATCCCCAAATAACGAAAAGTCATCCATGAAAACCTCCATAGAGTCCTCGATCATGTCATGAAAAATCGCAACCATGCATCTCTGGAAGGTCGCCGGTGCATTACACAACCCAGAAGGCATACGCCGGTAGGCGAATGTGCCAAAAGGGCAGGTAAAGGTAGTCTTCTCCTGATCCTCCGGAGCAATAGGAATTTGAAAGTACCCAGAAAACCCGTCCAGAAAATAGTAGTACGACTTCCCCGACAGACGTTCTAACATCTGGTCGATGAATGGAAGCGGGAAGTGATCCTTACGAGTAGCATCGTTGAGTTTGCGGTAGTCGATGCAAACTCGCCACCCAGTGACGGTACGGGTAGGAATAAGTTCATTCATATCATTTGGCACTACAGTAATACCACCTTTCTTGGGTACTACTTGCACTGGACTCACCCACACAGAATCAGATATAGGATAAATCAACCCAGCATCTAACAACTTAATCACTTCTTTCTTTACCACATCTTGCATATTCGGATTCAACCGCCTCTGAGGCTGTGCACAGGGCTTGTACTCGTCTTCCATTAGAATCTTGTGAGTACAAAAAGAAGGATTGATGCCTTTGATATCCATAATCTTCCACGCCATGGCTTTCTTATGAAGTCTTAGAACCTCGAGAAGCTGTTTCTTCTCCTCTTTCGCCAATGATGCTGAAATGATGACCGGTAAGCGACACTCCTCGTTTAGAAATGCATACTCGAGATGTGGTGGGAGTTCTTTTAACTCCAAAGACGGTGGATCTTCAATCGAAGGTTTTGATTTCTCATCATCTACATGGCCGATTTCCACAAATTGATCTGGACTTTGGGAACCATCATCACCGACTTGGAAAGTCGGCTGCTCAACTCCGTGGCCCTCCTGCGTAATGCCAATCAGGTCCCTACATGACAGACGTGTGCCCGTATCAATTTCTTTAATAGTTCCTTGGAAATGAGAGCACACACATGCGTCGACAATGTCGATATAATAAAGCATGTCATCGTGACTTTGCGGATGTTGCATTGATCTTTTAATATCAAATGTCACGTGCTCTTCATTTACTCGGAGCGTGATTTGGACAGCTGCCACATCAACAATCATCCTCGCAGTATTGAGAAAAGGGCACCCAAGTATCAATGGAACTTTTGAATCTTCTTCCATGTCAAGAATAACAAAATCCACGGGGAAAACAAATTTATCGATTTTAACAAGCATGTTTTCAACAAATCCACAGGGATATTTGATTGAATGGTCTGCAAGTCGAATGCTCATTCTAGTGGGTGAAGGCTCACCCAGATCCAGTTTAGTAAAAACCTTATAAGGCATAAGGTTGATACTCGCTCCCGAATCAGCCAATGCATGGCTAACAGACATATTTCCAACCAAGCAAGGGAGCGTGAAACTGCCCGGATCTCCCATCTTCGTGGGCAGACAGTTTTGCAGAATGGCGGAACAACTTTCATTCATCACCACACATGATATATCCTCGAGCTTCTGCTTATTCGAGAGGATGTCCTTTAAGAATTTCGCATACTTCGGCATCTGGGCTAGGGCTTCAACAAACGGTATGTTTATGTGCAGTTGTTTAAACAATTCAAGAAACTTACCGTACTATTCTTCATTTTTCTGTTTCTTCAGCCTGCCCGGATATGGAACTGGAGGAGTGTATTCTTTGACTGGCTCATGGACTTGTGCTGTACTTGCTGGGCCACGCCTGGCTTGCACCTCGTCCGGTGTATCAGTCGGGACCACTTCCGTGATCGGTGGTGAGTCCGATATGTTGGGTCCGGTAGTCTTGCCACTCCTGGTCATAACATAATTTACATGCCCGCGCGGATTTGGCTCCGTGTTGCCTGGAAGACCACCTGGGGGTCTCTCAGACATCGTCCTCGCCAGCTGACCAACCTGGTTCTCGATATTCTGAATCGAGGCTTTCTGACTCCTCATTTCTCCCTCATGGGCTAGAAAACGATCTTTGCTTTGTTGATATCATTTTTCAGCCAGCTGATTATGAAACTCCGAATACAGGCCTAGATCGTTTGTACAGACATAATTTTTGGGTGCTTGCACTCGTGGAGCTACTAAGAAGCTGAGCCATCATATCCTCCAGCTTGGAACTTGATTGAGGGGCTTGCTGCTGGGAACTACTCCTGGCGCCCTGATTCTGGTACGAGTATGGACGCGGCTGGAAAGATTGGTTGTAAGGATGGAATTGCTGACCGTGAGCCTGCGGAGGCGCTGGAGCCCGCTGGGCAAATCCTAATGGGTTCTGATTACCCACATTCGCTCACCACCCAAAATTTTGGTGATTCCTCCATCCCGAGTTGTATGTATTGGTGTAAGGATTGTTCTACGGCCTCACCTGATTACTCACAAAATCCACTTCTTCTTGGCCCTCATACATCACCCCCTGAAAGCATGCACCAAGCTCGTGTGACAGTCTGCACTGGTCACACCCTGAGCTAGCTTGCGCAGCTGTCTGGGATCTATCAAACTTTGCTGAAAGAGCCGAGATTTGTGCAGTAATGGTTGTGTAGTCATCCACAGCGTGAACTCCTAGGCGGTATGATGATGATGATGTCCGGCCTCTCTCTCCTTCTCGACGTGAGCTAGACTTTAATGCAGCTTTTTCTATGATAGCATAAGCCTCATTTGGCGTCTTCGTTCCTAGATCGCCTCCTGCATTCACATCTAATCTCTCCTGCGTGTCATAGTTAAGCCCTTGGTAAAACGTCAAGACTAACTGTCTTTTGGAGAAACCATGGTGTGGAACATCAAGTAACAAATCCTTAAACCGCTCCCAGACCACATGCAACGACTCTCCCTCGTCTTAGCGAAAGGTCACAATCCGATTTCGTAACTTGGTTGTTTTCTCAGGCGGAAAGTATTTCTGCATGAATAATTCCGCCAGCTCATTACAGGTCCTGATGGACCCAGCTGGAAGTGACATCAGCCAAGCTCTAGCTTTATCACGCAACGAGAATGGAAACAACCTCAACCGAACAGCGTCCTCCGAAACATCCCTAATCTTGATCGTCGAACATACTTCGAGAATAGCAGCGATATGTCGTCCGGGATCCTCATGCTCGCGCCCGTCAAACTGCACCGAATTCTGCACCATATTTATAATACTAGATTTAATTTCAAAAGTAGGTGCATCTAAAGTAGGTCGAACAATAGTCGGCTCCAGGCCTATTCCTCCGGGCTGATTCGACTCATTCAATGGTCGCTCGTCGTCCGCCATGATTATGTTTCCTACTGCCCCTGAGCCCTCGGCTTCAGCGGGTACCACCTGCTCGTCACCAGCTACGAGTTGCAGCGCAACCGCACGAGATCTCTCACGAAGACGTCTCCTCATATCACGCTCGGGTTCGTCTGAGGCTCAACAGCGTCGGGAGCGGGGGTTGAGGACATCAACCTGCAAACGAAAAATTGACACAATGAATATTATATTATTATAATAAAGCAGTTTTTTTTACTGCAGTAATAAAACAGAATTTATATTTAAAAGGGCTGAAAATTTATAAAAATTCAAAAATGGGCCCGGAATTTTATAAAAATCAAAACAATAAAAATAATCAAATTGGCTAATATAAAAATGATTTTTGTGGAGCCGAAAACTCAAAGAATAAATGAATAATGAGTTCGAATTCGAACAAATAAATGAAATGAAAATTTAGAAGTGTTTGAAATAAGCTTGAAAACGAATAAATTAAATTGAAAACAAGAAATATTAACAAATAAATAAATGAATAAATAATCAAGAAAGTATTCACAAATAGGGTAGGAGTTGGCTACAAAGTTCATTTTTCCTATAATGTGTACAAAGTCATAAAACACCACAATTTTAGCTATAAAACACACTCAAAACCCACAAATAACAAAGTGGAGATTACTAAAACGCCATATTTGTGGGTTTTGTGTGTTGGTGCATACGTCTGTCGACTTCGTCTTGTATCGAGTCTTGTACTAGATAGATAGATCAAGGCACGATATACGATAAAATGTAAAAAATGTGTGTGAAGGCTATTCCGCATGAGATAGAACTGTGTCTATTTCGCATGAAATGACTTTGTCATTTCGTACGAAATAGCAATGTTGATTTCGCACGAGCTATTTCGTGCGGAATACCCTGCCTATATATAGTTGCCTTGTGATCTTCATTTGTAACATTCTGGTTTCAGAGTCGAACTACTGCCGAAGTGTCTACTCGCTGTAAAACGTTGTTATATCAATCAAAAGACAGTTTAAAGTGAATTGCAAGCTGAATCACCTCGATACGTTTGTTTTCGCCTCTCGTATTGAGCAAAAACTCTTCTGAACGACTCGTTTGGTTGTGAAAACGATCCTACAAGTGGTATCAGAGCTTAGGAGGAGGAGTTCTTACCGAATTCAGTTTGATTTCATCATAAATCTAATATCTACACCTTCTTTTCAAAATTAAACAAAATTTCACGGTTAAAATGGCTTGATTTTCACACATTATATGCGAAACTGTATTTTAACAAGGCCTTGAAAGTTTCAGACTTAAAATTGGACTAAAACCCGGTTAATTGGACAAAAATCTGTTCGAGATGATGACGTCAGCAGTATTTCGCACGGAATAGTTTCTTCATTTCGCACGAAATCAGCTTATCGTGTTAGCTATTTCGTACGAAATCACTATTTCGTACCAAAGTGTCTTTATTTTGTGTGAAAGTTTGTTATTTCGCACGAAATCAGCTGAAAGTTGGTTCATTTCGCACGAAAACACCTTATTTCGTGTTAAAGTATTTCATTTCATACGAAATCACCTATTTCGTACGAAAGCATCTTATTTCGTGTGAATTCATTTCGTTTGAAGTTGTCTTGCAGGTCATTTCGTTTGAACAGGGTATTTCGCTTGAAAAGATCATTTCGTGTGAAAGCTGATTTCGTTTGAAAGTGTCTGATTTTGAGAAACTTGTTACCGAATCATGGAAGAGGAATTCTATAACGCATTTGCTACTGCCCCAACTACTCCTACTGCCATTGCTCAAAGCATGAACATGGAATATGAAACAGGAACTTTTCAAAAACCCCCGAAGCTAATGGGCATTGAAGAATACTATGGTTAGAAAGACCGGTTTGAAAATTGGGTCCAAGCTAATCATTTGAGGTCTTGGGAGTGTGTTGAGAAAAAATATGTACCACCACGTACAGATTTAGGAGTTGAAAAAAAGATTTTTGAATTTACGGATAAAGAACGTGACATGTACAAAGCAGAAAAGATGATGATTAGTTTACTCAAGCAAGCTATTAAAGAAGACATATTCATATTGCTTCAACATGATAAGACTTCACGTTCAATTTGGGAAGCAGTTCGAATTAAGTTTGAGGGAAGTGAGAAGATGATTAAGAGTAAAAAATCATTGTTAAAGAAAGAATTTGATTTATTTACAAGTTTGCCGGGAGAAGATACAAAGAAATTGATTGAAAGATATTGTCACTTAGTACGGTCAATGTCATTGTTAGATATCAACAAAGATCGTGAGGAATGGGTTGACAAATTAGCTGATGCTTTACCTCAGAAAGAATGGGGTACATTTTTTATGATATTAAAGAATACTGGAGAATATGATGGCTTGACAATTTCTCAGTTCATCGAAAAGATTGAAGGACAAGATCTTGAGCAACAAAAGATTGCTAGAATGAGCATTCCAAGTGCACAACAAGATGTTAAGATGTACTTCAAAGGGAGTGTTCAGGATGTCGAAGCAAGTCCGAAAATCCAAACTGCTTTCAGTGCAGAAAACTCATCTGGATCAATCAATCAAAGTCCAAACAGCAGCAGTGGATTTTCCTCATACCCAAGTGTTAATCCGACGGGATCAACCTCAAGTCATCAGTTCCAAAGTTCAAACGACGGTAATGGTTAAATTTTACACTGCAACATTGCGTTGCATCTTCAGAACGATCAAAATTTCTCTGAAGAGGTTGCTAAAAGTCATATGGCATTACTTGCTACAGTGTTGGAATCATATGAAGGGTTGGTTGCAGGAAGGATCGGAAATCCTATGTTAACAAAAGAGGATTACGATCAGATCGATGCTATGGAAATGGAGTTAATGATATCAAATGGTGCTTAGCAAGTGTTTTGAGAAGAGCTGAAAAATTCAAGATGATTACAGGGAGCGATGATTTCCTGGATGCAAATGTTTCTACTTTGGGTTTTGATAAATCTAAAGTTACTTGTTTTCGATGCAGGGACAAAGGAAATTTCAAGAGGGAATGTACCAATCGAGAAGCAAGTGGAGCCAAGAATCCGTTCGGTAGTAATGATTATTATCGAAAATCTATATATCAACAAGTTGCTCAACAACCATATCAATCACAAGATTCAAAGACTGCACATGCTAGGAAGGCAATCAAAGAATCAAATAAGAAAGTTTATTTTGGTGTAATTGATCAAGATGATGAAAAAGTGGCAGAAGGTTTTAGTTGGGACAAATATATTCCACCTGATTCAAAAATAGTTGCATTAATTGCACAGATAGTTCAAGAACCAGATTTGATGAAAGAATGGATGAAAGTGTTTGCTGATGATTAAAAGAATCAAGATTATGAATCTAGTTCTTCAGATAATAGGTCAGAACAGACACAAGTGTTTGATCAATCATTAACTGATGACAGTGATGATGAGGAAGAAATGCATATTAATATTGCAAAAACTCATTTATCTCCTGAAAGTTTTCAATTTTATTTTGCAGATCGTTTGGAAAAGCTAAAGGAGAAACGAGCATCAAAGAATCAGAAATAGGTAAAAAGCGAGATTGTTGCACAGAAAGTTGAACAGAGTAAAAGAGTTGAGTTTGCTGAAAAGGAAGTTGAAGTTGATGAAAAGGTAGTTGAAGTTGAGAAAGTAGTTGAAGTTGAAAAGATAATCGAAGTGGAAAAGATTGTTGAAGTCACAAAACCTTGCTTAAAGTGTTTGGAATCATGCAAGAAGTGTGAAGAGAAAGATGAGAAATTGAGTGAGCAACTTAAGATGAAAGAAAAATTACTGTTCGACCTCAATTATGTGAAAGAATCGTATGATGTGTTGAATAGAACAGTGAATGGTCTACAAAAGACGAATTCTGAAAGAGAAGATGCCTTAACCATGATGAATGCAGTAATGATGTCAAAGCAAAAGGCTATAAATTACTACATTGAAGAATGTCCAAAGCTGAAGCAGGAGTTGGAGACAGAAAGGATAGAGAATGAAAGAATTTGATGATTATTGCAAAGTTATTCTAGTTCTGATTATTTGATTGACAGAATTTATCCAACTGTTGCAGGTTTTGAAGCCTTTCAAGACAAGGAATCGGAAGAGAAGGATACTGGTAAGAAACAAAGTGCAAATTATAACAAGTGTCCGCCTCCGATCTGGGAAGGTTTTTCTCCCAGAAAACCAAATGAGGAGCAGGTCAAAAAGGCAGTCAATATAAAATTGAAGTCTGAAACAACTGATGAGTTACCAGAAAACATTGATGTCACGTTCACATCGTCTAACACTGATCATGAGTCCGAGTTAATAAAGAAAGTGGTCGATCAGGTGTTGGATAAAGATGAGGAGTCAGAGTCAAAGTCCGAATCTAAGAGTTCGAGTTCATCAGTTGACAGTCCAAAGTCGTCGGTCAAAAGGGTTTACAATAAAGAATTCCTGTTATCAAAATCTAATTTGAATGACGAACTAATCGAAGTGGCATATACTTTGAATGATTCAGACAAATTATATTCTGATGAGAAATTTCCAATAAGAGGTGTTAAACCAGAAATGATAAAAAAGGTTTTCAAATTAACAGAAATTAATATTTCTGAAATAAAAGATGTAAAACTTGCTGAAAAACCAAGACCTTACACCTCAAGAGTTCAACAAAGATTAAACAAGAAAAATGGTTAGAGTTCTGGTTCAGGTTATCGAAAGAAACCAAACCAAACCATAACGGTAATTACAAAAAGAAGGGTTTGGGCTTTATTCCACCGAAAAATCATAAAAATGAGAAAACTTATAAATCAAAAACTGTATTTGTTTCAGGAGCAAGTTCGGAGGAAGAAGAAAAGTGCTCCTTCTGGAAGCAATCAAACAAAGAGTTCTTTGCAGAAAAACAAAAGTTTAAGAAAAATGGAGCTTATCAGAGAAAGGAGACAAGAACCTGTTACCGATGTAAAGAAGTTGGTCACATCGCCTGGAATTGTCCAAAGGCAACCAACACAAAACAGGAAGTTGTTTCTAAACTCAAAGAAAAGATTGTTGATAAAACCGAACCACCAACTGAAAAGTTCAAAGTGTTTAAGAACTCAACATATGAAGTTGGTGAATGTTCGAAAAAGTTTTACAAAAGAAGGGTGAATCTTGACAACCAAAAGTGGGTTGTTAAGAAATCAGATGTGAAATCTGGCAATGAATCTGATTCCACAAAGTCTGAGGAGCCACATGTTGATAAAAAGGAAGAAAATTCAGTTCCTCCATTGGATGATGTCAATTTTCCACCATTGAGGACTGAAAATTTTAAACAAAAGGTTGGTAAGGTTGAGATTTCAAATCAATTCTATTCTGAAAAGAAAGAATTTGATGTTGAAAAAGTTTTTAATGGAAATGTGAAAAAGATTTTTGGAAAGGTGATTGATGGAAAAGTGAAAGGGGTAAAAGATTTTTATGAAACGAAGAAGGAAACTTACACCCCGAGTGAAACTGAACAGGTCACATCCAAGTTTGGCCAGGCTTGGATGTCTGTTTTTCATATGTAAAATTCTGACCTGCCGGAACTCCCAGGTTGGTAATTGTGGAGTAGGAATCGGCATTTTTCTTGATAAATTCACTTCGGTGATATTTCGACCAACAAGATTAATCAGGGACATTAAGTTGTACTTGATTTATCTTTCCTACAAGTGGTGTTGTTGATAGAACCTAAAAATGTTAAATTTTAAATTGGTATTTTGAAAAAACAAGGTAATGAATCGATCCCCTAACCTACAATTGGTTTTATGAAATCAGCAAAATTTATTTTCCGGAAAAACCATTTTAATTAAAACAAACTTAAGTGTTTTGAAATCTTAATGGGAAAATAGTTTGTTATCAGGGGGAGTTCTGATTGTTTATGCCAAGTGGATGGCGATTTGAAACAATTCACAACAGTTGTCACTTTATTTGTACAGTTTGTTTTCAAATTTCCTTTAAATGATTTTGAATTTTAGGGGGAGTAAGAAATTTTCAGAAAATCCAAAAACATTAGAAAATTTGAAAAAAAGTCAAAAAACATGATAAAATCAAAAATGAGTTTTGTTGTGAAAAAGAGGAAATGATAGTACATCAGTGGACTATCACAGCATGCTAAAGAATTGGAAAGTCTAAAAGTGATAAACGGTCTCACTGATCATATGCCAGTAGGTTTTTACACGCTTAGTAGATTGTGTCGAGATATAAACCTAAATTTCAAACTTACTTAATTCGTGGGGAACATCTCTCGGATATATGGGTAACCCCCGAAATCTTGTTTGAAAGACCCATCTTTCTAAGATACTAGGTCTTTATGCTTAGTGATATCTGGGGTATTATCCCGGGACTTCTGATTTTGCGGAAGCAATGGCCTAGTCCCCGTATAATACTTTTCGCTTGCTTGAAATATAGCACTACCCTCAGCATAAAAAATGATGAAACATTGCAAAATGCTAATCATGTGGTGTTGAAGAAAAGATTCTCTAAAGGGAACACACCTAAAGTCGAAGCCATCATCTCTCTGATTTTGTGGAAGCAATAGCCTGAGCTCTCATGGCCCTCGCAAACCCTTTACAGATATCATCTAGGTATACTCACCTGTAAGACTGAATATTGGGATCTGGATACGGGAGTATATTCTGAGGTGGGACACGCGAATAAGTTTAAGTCTCTAAAACATTAATCTCGTATCTCGAAACAGTTGAACTTTGTGTGAAAATTTAAGTGGATCAGTATACTGACAATCTAAGTGAATCGTTTAGAATTTAAAATGTTTAAAGATTAACGGTGTTGGTGATTTGTCTCAAAAACTGATATGATCCTCTTACACAAACTCACAAAAATATTGTCTGTAAAAATCCAAAAAGATTTTCAGTGTGTTTTAGCATAAATTTTGAAAATTCAAAAAGATTTTCGTCAACTGATGTTGGAAAACTGATTTTCAAAATTACGAGTGCTAAACATGATGAACAACATTGGGTTGGGAGAGTTTGTTTAAAATGAAAAATGATTTGAATGTGTGCCAACAAGTGGTCATCAGAAACTTTTAAATGATAAATCATTCTATTCATGTTAGTGATTTATAAATTTGTCAAATGTTAAATTTGTGAAATTTATGTTGAGGTAGAGAATGTGCAGGTTACAGGTTTCTGACTCTGAGTGTTATAGAGAGGCAGGTTTTGATTCTAGAACTTGTGAAAGACAGCACAATTTAAGGGGGAGTCTGTTGAAGAAGAAGAGATAAGATTGAGGATGTTTTACACTGTTAGATACTTCAGAAAGAGCAGAAAGACTGATAAAGACTGAAGACATTGAAGACTCGACACTGAAGACTTCGTCAACATCCGAGGGGGAGTCTGTTGGTGCATACGTCTGTCGACTTCGTCTTGTATCGAGTCTTGTACTAGATAGATAGATCAGGGCACGATATACGATAAAATGTCAAAAATGTGTGTGAAGGCTATTTCGCACGAAATAGAACAGTGTCTATTTCGCACGAGCTATTTCGTGCGGAATACCCTGCCTATATATAGTTGCCTTGTGATCTTCATTTGTAACATTCCGGTTTCAGAGTCGAACTGCTGCCAAAGTGTCTACTCGCTGTAAAACGTTGTTATATCAATCAAAAGACAGTTTAAAGTGAATTGAAAGCTGTAAAACGTTTGTTTCTGCCTCTCGTATTGAGAAAAAAACTCTTCTGGACGACTCGTTTGGTCGTGAAAACGATCCTACATTGTGTTATGTTTTGGATGATAAGGCTTTGATTATCGAATGACTGACATTAGTGTGTTTTATATTGATTATCTTGTTGTGTTTTATATTCATAGTTCTACGATTGTGTGTTTGAAGTTTTTTATGAACTGATAAGGTTTGGATATTGTGTTTTAGTGATCTTCACTTTGTTATTCGTGGGTTTGAGTGTGTTTTATGGCTGAAATTGTGGTATTTTATGACTTTGTACACTTTGTAGGAAAAATAGACTTTGTAGCCGAACCCCACCCTTCACAAATATTACAAGTATGTACACCGATAAAATAATGACTCGGGTCATTCCTAAAGCTCGCCACATCCCTGGCAACGGCGCCAAAAACTTGACGTGTGCGCGTATATGCATGTTTTTACAATGAATTTACACACAATTCGGTTTTAAATTTATAAAAATGATTTATACTCCAATATTAAAACACACACGAAAGCGCAAGTGTACCCCGTCATATATGTAGTAAAGTATCGGTAAGAACCAAGTGTCGATCCAATGATGTGGGCGGAGAAATAATACTAAACCTTTGTCATTAAATCACCGGTAGAAAGATAAGTGTGTGATTTTCTAAAAGCTAAAATAAGCATAAGCAAATATTTATAAAAAACATAATAGACTCCAAATAAGAAAATAAATATATAGCCTTGCTTTATGCATAACCAAAGCATGTGAACTAGGTCGGTTTTGTCACTTGAAACACTTGGTCAATTCTCCATTTTCGAGACAATTAGTATCCCTTTCGGGAATCCTAACATGTCAATTCTTTGGAAAGCTAAAACGATAAACACACTTTAACCACCTAAAATTGTTCTTTAATACTCAAATGACAAATGTATATGAAAATCCCCTAAAGATAAGTTAGTCATCCGTTAAGAGTTTTCTAACATCACTTAATCAAGGAAAGTGACACCGATAAACACAACGCAACCACCGAGACAAGCATAAACTAGATTAAATCACAACCGAGTTCATTTTACAAATCTTGAACACAAATTCACCAAGCAAGCAACTTTGGCCTAAACTGCTAACTAAGCTAACAATTTATGTCAAGAATTCATAACAACACCATTTAACCCGTTAAGGTCCTTCCGTGAGGGAAAGCCTTCTTGATTAACAATAATTATCCCTTATCAAACCACTAACCATTTCTAGTATCATGGTGTAAACAAGTTAAACAAGTTCAAAGTCTACTAATACATGATTAATTAAGCTTCTTTTTGCAAATATCTCAAGTGACCATATACTAGTCATCCAAGATAATTAACTATAATCAAGAATTCAACATCAATAAACAAGGTTGCAAACTAATCATCAAGGATTAACATAGAAAATGCTTCAAAGTGTCATTACAAACATAATTAACATACTAATTGTAACGCCTCGTAATTTAATATTTTATTATTATTTTTTTTTAGAAAAATTCATATATGTACCATAATGCGAGGCGTTAATCATAATCAATATATATTTACGTATTTGTTATTCCTATAATCGACCATTTAAATAAATAGTTTATGTGCAAACCCTACTCGACATATTTTTGGATCCTAAATTAATATTTCACAACACATTACGAAGCTCGGGTGTGAAAACAGACCTCGTATACGCTTACGGGCCTTGGGCCTAACCCATTTAATATAACCCTATGTATATATATGTAGAGCAAAAACCCTAGCCCCCATCCTCTTTTTCTTTTCTCTGCAAGAATTATCAAACACACAAAAGCCATGTCTCATTGCTCTCTCTACTCTCACGCTACACTCTCAAGATAACCGGCTAGTCACCACAACCGTGTAGGAATAAATATTACGGGACATATCAATATATGTATTATAAGTATATATTTATTCTATTTTGTGTGGCCATTATAATCATTTATCTAATTATGATCAATTATCAAAATACCCTATGTTAACTAACTGGTATTTCCTTGATGGACGGAATTACCCTAAATGACTAAATGGGTTTCCCCTGGGTGTAATATGTAAATAACATTAATGGAGGGATTGATATGGAAAGTTATTGGATATATAACACCACAAGATCATGTTTGTAAAAATCTAATCATTCATCCACATTTTCATATCTCCTCATCAATTCTCTGGTTCTCCTAAGAACTCTTAATTCACCATCATAACCATTACACCCAAAGGGAACCGATCAACACTCGGAAGATGGCGATCAACACCCTCTCTGCTTCAGTTGCTGGTCTCCATAACATATCAGGTACACAAATCCTAACTCTAATTGGTTTCTCCCTCACTATGTGAAGATTTAATCAACATCTGGTATCAGAGCTGTGTTGAGAACTTGAATCTTCACGTTTTTCCATTAATCTGGAAGAAAAACTGGAAAAACCTTGTTCTTTTGTTTAAAATCCTGATGATCAGATCTGAATTTCGTCTCCATTACTCACGAAATTCATTTTGAAATGTCTTAAGTATACTATGATTGAGTGTCAAGGTATTTAATTTTCTAAATCATTCCATATGCACACTGAGTGTTATCACCATATTTTATATATACCTAAATTATATATATATTTAAATGTATAACAAGTCTCTGATGGTTGGATAATGTTAGTTAATATATATATATAAAGTATACAAGCACTAGTCATATATTTGTATGTAATAATGCACAAGGATCAAGATGACCAATAAAAGAAATCGTGGTGGGCCCATAACCCCATGTGAGATCCATACAAAAAAAAAAAAAAAAAAAAAAAAAACAACCTTGCTTAACTTGAATAACCTTTCATGTTTCACATCTGCCCAAAGGTGATGTGTTACACTTATACATGTTATTTAAATCAAGTTAAACATTGTAACTTAATTCACCTCATTATCATACATGTTTCACATCTGCCCAAAGGTGATGTGTTACATACATGGCATGTGAACTAAGTGAAAAAATTGTCTTAAAAGTTGAATGTATCATTTCTGCCCAAAGGTGATGTGCTACATTCAATTTTGCATACTTATACTTAAATGAATAACACATAGCCAACGCGAAAGTTATTTACTTAAGTAAACTAATATTGGTGTTATAATTATTTATCACAGCTTCATTACTATAATGGTCATTAATGTAACTTCTACCTGCCTTAGATTTTACTTACCCCTAGATCACTATAAGTTCTTCTCTAGCTATAGTATTTTATTATTCTCATTCTTAACCTTCTCATTCCAAATTATCAGCTCCCAATTGTGGGATTGAAACCTTGACTGGTGATAATTTTCATGCATGGAAAGACTCTCTCAATTTGACTCTTGCTTTGCTGGACTTTGATCATGCCCTTAGACACCCAGCACCTCCATCTCTCACTGATAAGAGTACTCCTGCCGAAACTTTGGCACATGATAAATGGGAGAGATGCAATAGAATGTCACTCATGTTAATGAAAAACTCCATTAGCAGAGAGATTCGAGGGTCCATTCCTGATTCTGCAATTGCTTCCAACTATCTGGCTTCTGTAGAGGAGCAATTCAAAGGAACCTCAAAGGCACACGCTAGTACTCTCATCCTGAAGTTGGTGACTGCAAAGTATGATGGGAAAAGCGGCATTCGTGCACATATCATGATGATGAACGACACGAGTCTGAAGCTTAAGGGTTTGGACATGGAGATCAGTGATAACTTTCTGGTGCACTTCATCATGACTTCTCTTCCTGCTGCTTACGACACCTTCAAAGTCAACTACAACACACAAAAAGATAAGTGGACTATGAGTGAGTTGATTGCTCAGTGCGTGCAAGAAGAAGAGCGACAAAAGCTAGAGAAACCTGAAGTTGCTTATCTCACCACTATCACTGCTGCTCCAAAGAAACGTAAAGGAAACTTCAAGAAGAATCCAGCTCCTAAGATCCAGAAAAGTGATGCTGGTACTTCCTCTGGCCCTAAGAACAAGAACTCCAAAGGTAAGTCTTACTGCAAGTTCTGCCGTAAGGAAGGACATAGGCAGAAAGAATGCCCTGATTTTAAGGAATGGCTAGCGAAGCGAGGTAATAATCTTTTTATGATACTTGAATCCTTTAATTTAAATGTTCCAACTAATACTTGGTGGTTCGATTCTGGTTCTATGGTTCATGTGACCAATTCACTACAGGGATTCCGTACGATCCGGAAGCTGGAAAGAAACCAAAGAACACTTAAGCTTGGGGATGGAAAGCTACTAGTAGTCGAGGCTGTGGGAACCTTAGATCTAATTATGAAAACTGGTTTATGTATTTCACTTTATGATACCTTATATATTCCTGAGATTACTCGGAATCTTGTATCAGGACCAAAGTTAGACGTAGATGGTTTTGATTGTTCCCATGGTCATGGCAAACTCACTATTACTTATGATTCTCAAGTGTTTGGTTGTGGTTTTCTGGATGGTGGTCTCTATAGATTAGAACTTGATGATGATTTTGCCAAATCTTTGTTATCATATAATATTAATGAATCATTAACAAAGAAGAAACGAAAGCGAGACTTAGAAACTTCATCCATGTTGTGGCATCAACGTTTAGGCCACATTTCACGAGAAAGGTTATCCAGACTCGTGAAGGATGGAGTTTTACCACCTCTCGATTTCAATGATTTTGGAACATGTGTCAAATGCCTTAAAGGTAAAATGACTTCAGCAAATAAGAAAGGTGCCACTAGAAGTTCTAATTTATTAGAATTAATTCACACTGACATAAGTGGTCCTTATAATGTTGCTGGAATAACTGGACATACTTCATTTATCACTTTTATTGATGATTATTCTCGTTATATGTACTTGTATCTCATTAAAGAAAAATCTGAATCACTAACAACTTTTAAAGATTATAAAACTGAAGTTGAAAAACAATTAGATCGTCAAATAAAAGTTGTGAGATCAGATAGAGGCGGAGAATATTATGGTAGACATACTGATGTGGGTCAAGCCCCTGGCCCGTTTTATGAGTTTTGTAAAAGCCAGGGGATTGTGAACCACTACACAATGCCCGGTACTCCTCAGCAGAATGGTGTCGCTGAAAGGAGAAACAGAACCCTAATGGACATGGTACGAAGTATGTTAGCCAATTCTCAACTACCTCTTTTTCTCTGGACTGAAGCCTTAAAAGCAGCTGTTCATATACTCAATAGAGTTCCTTCCAAATCTGTCCCTAAAACTCCTTATGAACTTTGGACAGGAAAGAAACCGAGTCTTAGATATATGAAAGTATGGGGTTGTATTGCTGAAGCTAAACTTTATAATCCTTTCTTAAAGAAACTTGACATGAAAACCGTTAGTTGTTTCTTCATAGGTTATCCCGAACACTCAAAGGGTTATAGATTTTATTGTCCTTCCCATGTTACTCGTATTGTTGAAACCAAACGTGCTGCGTTCCTAGAAGATTTCAAACTCAGTGGGAGTACTGAAAATCCTTACGAAGATTTGCAGGAAGTATAAGACGCGGGGGGGGGAGAGATTCGTCGCTTATTAAAACTCCGGTCACTCCTCTTGTCCACGGTGTCACACCTCCATACACTGCACCATCTTCCTCCTCACAACCAGATATTAACACACCAGTAAATGAAAACACATCAAACGATCAACCTCAAGAAAATGCTCAACCCGATATCCAACCCAGGAGGTCATCGAGGCCCAAAAAGCCTACAAACTATGATGATTATATTACCTACCTGGCTGAAGCTGAAGATACAGGAAAGCTCACGGATCCTAACTCTTATAATGAAGCCATGAAAAGTGATCAGTCTTCTGAATGGAATAACGCTATGATTGATGAGCTTGATTCCATGAAGAAAAATGACGTTTGGGATTTGGTTGAATTACCCAACGGTGCAAAGGCTGTAGGATGTAAATGGGTCTTCAAAACTAAACTGGATCCGAATGGGAACGTTGAGCGCTACAAAGCGCGATTGGTTGCAAAAGGCTACACTCAAAAAGAGGGAATTGATTATCAAGAGACCTTCTCACCTGTCTCTCGAAAAGATTCCTTACGGATCGTTATGGCCCTCGTAGCTCATTTTGATTTGGAGCTACATCAGATGGATGTTAAAACCGCTTTCCTCAATGGTAACTTGGATGAAGAAGTGTACATGAAACAACCTGAAGGCTTTAAACCAGAAGGTCAAGAGCACTTAGTCTGCAAGTTAAAGAAATCTATATATGGGTTGAAACAAGCCTCACGTCAATGGTACTTAAAGTTTGATGAAGTTATGAAGAAACATGGATTCCTAAAGAACCAAGTGGATCAATGCACCTACCTCAAAATGAGTGGGAGTAACTTTACTATACTTGTCCTTTACGTTGATGACATTTTATTGGCAAGTAATAGTTTAGATATGCTACATGAGTCGAAGCGCTTACTCTCGTGTAATTTCGACATGAAGGATCTCGGCGAGGCTTCTTATGTTATTGGCATCGAAATACACCGAGATAGAGCTAATGGGATTTTGGGATTATCTCAGAAAGCCTACATTGACCGTGTTCTCACACGTTACAACATGCAGAACTGTAACCCTACTCCAGCTCCTGTAGTGAAAGGTGATGTTTTTGGCTTATTCCAATGTCCGAAAACAGAAGTTGAGAAGGAACAAATGAGAATGATACCTTATGCATCAGTAGTCGGTAGTCTTGCATACGCTCAAGTCTGTACTCGTCCAGATATCGCTTTTGTCACTGGAATGTTAGGCCGTTATCAAACTAATCCTGGCCCTGATCATTGGAAAGCAGCTAAGAAGGTTCTGCGATATCTGCAAGGGACGAAAGACGATAAACTGACTTATAAGAAAAGTGATAATTTGGAAGTGGTAGGATTTTCTGACTCTGACTTTGCGAAATGCAAAGATGACAAAAAATCCACTTCGGGGTATATCTTTATGTTAGCAGGTGGACCTATCTTTATGCATGGAGAAGTCACAAGCAACGTTTGACTGCAACATCCACAATGATGGCTGAATACATTGCGGTGTACAACGCAACCTGTCATGGAATGTTGATTAGGAATCTTATTACTGGACTTAAAGTAGTCAATTCTATTTCTAGACCATTGAAGCTTTACTGTGATAATTCAGCTGCCGTTAGTTTCTCGAACAACAATAGTTCGACTGGAGCTGGTTTGTTTCTCGATACAAAGTATTTGTTCGTACGTGAACGAATTGAGGAAAACAATCTTTGTATTGAGCATATAAGTACTAATAATATGCTTGCGGATCCGATGACTAAAGGTCTTCCACCTAAAGTTTTCGAAGAACATGTTTCGAAGATGGGTTTTTCTAAAGACCTTATTTAGTGGCATATTGTACTTACTTACGTTTATTATTTAATGAAATTTCCTCAGTTGATTTTGTTTTGTCTCTTAATATGTTTTGCTAGTATAATGACATATAGACTACTATATAAAACAAATCAACAATTAAAGGGCATAATTTAAATTGATCCTTAAGTTTTATATTTGGATTGTAATATGATTAATGGGGGTCCTGAGTTGTATAATTGACTCAACGGCTGTATTTCTCTGCTACAATTTGGATTTAAAACTAAAATGAGTATTAACTTTTGCGCAAACTAAACTAATGCTCATAATAAATGATTACTCGGCCAAGTGGGAGAATGTAGGAATAAATATTACGGGACATATCAATATATGTATTATAAGTATATATTTATTCTATTTTGTGTGGCCATTATAATCATTTATCTAATTATGATCAATTATCAAAATACCCTATGTTAACTAACTGGTATTTCCTTGATGGACGGAATTACCCTAAATGACTAAATGGGTTTCCCCTGGGTGTAATATGTAAATAACATTAATGGAGGGATTGATATGGAAAGTTATTGGATATATAACACCACAAGATCATGTTTGTAAAAATCTAATCATTCATCCACATTTTCATATCTCCTCATCAATTCTCTGGTTCTCCTAAGAACTCTTAATTCACCATCATAACCATTACACCCAAAGGGAACCGATCAACACTCGGAAGATGGCGATCAACACCCTCTCTGCTTCAGTTGCTGGTCTCCATAACATATCAGGTACACAAATCCTAACTCTAATTGGTTTCTCCCTCACTATGTGAAGATTTAATCAACATCGTGACGGCGCACGGCAGCGATGGCAGAACCTAGATCGGCCGGAGGTGCAAGGCAGACCACCACCACCACAGACGGCGGCACTGTGGTGGGTGACATCGGGTGGTTGAGTTCGAGCAAGAGAGAGAGAGAGGTAGCGACAGAGAGAGAGAGAGAGGCAGAAAGGAGAGGACGGTCGGAAGAGGAAGGGCCGACCACCACTCGTAGCGGCGGCGCCCAACGAAACAACGGTGGTGGCCGGTGACGACGGTGGTTCCGGTGACGACAGGGATTCATGATGTTGCTGCGTGATTTTTTGTTCGAGTATTCTTGTGGTGATTTGTCTCGGGTAGCGGTTCACATGGTTTGGGTTCGGTCAACAATGGTTGACGTGGTCAATCGTGGTCAACGGTTCAGAGCATGGGCCGGATTGTAGCTCGGGTCAACGTGGCCAGGTTCCGGTAAGGGTTTCGAGCACTTTTTCGCTTAAACTTTAGTTTCAGTTCAAATCGGTTCTGTTTTGTATTACATTTTGATTTATTCGGTTCTCATTCGGTTCATAATTAGTTCAGGTTTCGTGTTCTTGTTCGGTTCGGGTTAAAACGTGGTAGATGATTACCGCGAGTCGTTTTGGTATCTCATTGCATTACCTTGTCGAGTCTATTTAATTTTATACATAAAACCAAGCTGAGGTTCATGTCTTTTGAAAGCAAGAACGGAACTCAAAAGGAAAAAGAAAGAGGGAAACAGTTTCTATCATTTGCTTATGTTTAAAAAACGATGACTGTTAAGAAGTGTATAAGTAAAATAAAAAGCCTTTCAATTGAATCCATATATACACATAACATAATAGTAGGTTTTTGGCTATTTTCTTTTTGGTAAGTATTGTTTAAATCCAACGTTTTTAGTAAGTATAATTTGAATTTGTTTTCTAAATTTATTACTAATAACAAACCCTTACTTCAATTTAAGGAAACATGTTTATTAAAACTAAAATTTGTTTTCTAAATTATTAGTAAGTATAATTTAAATCCATCGGTTATTTAAACGAAATTTATATAATTAAATTGTATCCTAAGAACAACCTATTTAAAATAAATTATTAACCTAAACGAACCGGATACTTGTTTCGATAAATCAGAATTTATATTTTAATCAGTTATAATCAAATAAAACGAAATAAATACAATTAGGTTTATTACCAACTCCTTTTATTTAGTACTTTTAAAATTCTTGTTTTAGGATAATCCTCATCGATCCAAGTTCCCAATTTCTTACTCGTGCGTTATTTACAAGAAATCGCAACGCAACCAAGGTGAGCATACTCGACCCTTTTTTTAGGCTTTAAAGCATTTTTGGGTGCAACATGTATACAAATCCACTTTACGCAATCGATTATAATTAAATACTCAAACCATCGAATACGTTCATTGTTATGCTTTGGTTGTTTATGCTTGTGAGTTTCAACTTGTAATTCATGATATTGTTATGCTTAGGTTGTTATGCATGCTAGTTAAGGACTTTAATTATATACTATTTGGTATGCTTAAGTTGTTTATGTATGCTCGTTCAACTTGAATATAGAATGCCATGTGGAATTGAGACAAACTTTTAGAGTTATAATTATATTCAAACTTGTATGCTCGCCAGTGCTTTTGTACTGATCCATGCTTTTAATACATGTTGCAGGATTGTGACAGATGAATCCAGTAGGATTGCCTAGAAACGCATTTAAACTTTGTTGCTCGTCGTATTGGAATTTACTTTCAATCCTGTTGTATTCTGATTCCAATACTTGTAATAATTCATTATTAATGAAATGAATTATAATTATTTGAATACTTATTGTGCATTATTTATTTTAAATTTGTTATGTGCTAGATCAATCCATGTAAAATGTAAACATTAAATACTTGACACACATAAGCGTTATGAAGTCTCGAGTAATCTACACACTTCGTCTCATCCTGATGTTTCCGCCATCGGTTGGGGTGTGACACTAATGGTTGTTATTAAGCAAGGGATACTAGTGTTTTTGCCCTTAGGCTTACAATAATACATAATCATCAATCTAAATGCTTGAAACATGAACAAAAACATGGAATGATTGAAGAATCAAACCATAAACAAGCACAAGATTGAGTATCCGGATAGTAACGGAGCTAATCATCACAATGGGGCTTGAATCCGGGTGAAAGCAAGAGCCTCCGGAGCCGGATAATTCGCTTGATGAGCTCCCAAAAGTCCAAAATGTCGAATAGAATGCAGTCTTCTGTTTTTTATAACTTTTTCAGATCGCACGGTTGTGCGATTAAAGTGCACGACCGTTCACTTTAAGTTACTGTTCACCATACCGTGTGACATCAGCAAGTCTTGACCAGTCTTCGAATTGGCACGGGCGTGCCATGGGTCGCACGAGCGTGCATCACCGAGTAGTAGCTGGCACGAGCATCTGCACTGGTGGTGCATCTCCGGGCTGGGGCTTGGTGTTGGATCGGCACGGGTGTTCCTCCAGACGCACGGTCTTGCGTCCCCGAGATAGCTTGCATTCCTGATCGCACTGGCTGTGCAATGCCGAGGTGAGCCTCATTGTCGGATCCGCACGGGGGTGCCATGAGTCGCACGACCGTGCAACTCGCCCAGATCAGCATTCTTCACAGAAACTTCGCAGCTCTGCCGTTTCACCCGGAAAATCCTTGTTTTCATCATTTTCTTGTTTGGCACGCTGTTTTAGGCCTGTAAACAAAAGTAAACCCGATTAAGTATCCGATTCTCGGTTTTACGGCCGAAAACGCGTAAAATGGGGGTAAAATGAGGGAATAAAACATAGGTAATTTGGTGAATATCAATTACATAGATCTCATTATTATGATATCTAGGGTTTGGTTGGGTGTTTTCTGGGTTGGTTAACTCAATAAAGATTTTGGTCGTCTTTTGTCGCTGCATCTTTCGTTTTGTGTTAATTTACATTTTTCTACAGATACATCAGTTTTAGGCATGTATTGCAAACGTGGAAGAGTTGTTTGTAGACACGTGTTGCTCGTTATGTCATGCATGATTATACATAAGAGGCTCTAGATATCTTCTATGAGATGATTGGGTTAAAATGGTGCCAAATCACATAACATTTCTATTAGTTCTAGACTGTTGGTCTAGTTGGGGTTCTCTTCTTGCTGCTTGTAGTATGCACGTGAATGTGAATCTTGCTCTAGTTGGCGTCTAGTATGGGAGACCTATGAGAGAGAAAGATGGGTTAGGGCAGAAGGATCAATGACACCACCACCTATAAATGCCGCCCCCCGGCTCCCTATTTCCAGTGACCCGAACTCCACATTTTCTTTGATTTCTTCACCTGAAAATGTGGTTTAACAAACAGAGATCAAAACGCATGCACCTTCTTCAAATAATCCTTTTTTACTAGCTTTTGGCAAACATTTCTCAAACTGACGCTAATATTATTTAATCAAAGCACTTTAGAACAGAACAATCTAGTGGTAAGTAAGGACGTTAACAGAACAATCTGGTTGTAAGTGTGTATGTGTGTGTGGTGGGGGGTTAGTGAAAACCACCGAGACGTAGTCGTATAGGTTGCTTATCTTTTTCCTAGTTTTATTTTTTCAGGTTTATATGGTAGTGGTTGTGGTGGTTGTTGCAAAAGTAATAAAAAAAGACTAAATTTAAAAGGTGTACTAAAATAGACCAAAACACTCTCACATTCTTTGCATGTGAAGTGTGTTAACAAAGAGATTTAACAAAGTTTAGACAAAAGGTTAAACCACGTAACAAAAAGTCAAGTTAAATGTTGATTTTGGTGAATTTTAAAGTGAAAGATATAGTCTGCAGTTTAGATGAAATATAAACATTGTTTTGTGTAATTTTGTCTATAATTTATATACTTAGTATATCATATTCTACACATATGATGTATATATAGTACTTCGTATATAGCATATACCTCACATGTCCATTACGGAGATTTTTAGTCTTCTAATGAAATACAACAACAACAACAACCATACCCAGTAAATCCCACAAATAGCAAAGCTACTTATAGGGTCTGGGGAGGGTGGGATGTAGACAGACCTTGCCTCTATCCCTAGGGATAGAGAGGCTGCTTCCAGAGAGACCCTCGGCTCCAAAACGAACAACATGCCAACACACCAAGTCAAACAATATAGAAATAGCATACGACATCATTTGGACATAATATAATGTAAATAGGAAGCCACCAATACCAAGAAAGTGATCAGAGTGACACAATATAATGTAAATCATGTATAATAGCATACAACATCATTTGGACATAAACACCAGAAGGCAATTACCGGTAAAGTAAATTTAAGAATAAGAAAGACCTACACCCCTAAAAAACACCTAAGTCCTTACTGCAATATCCTCTAGAAGTCCTTAACCCTAATCCTACGCCTCCACGAAGTCCTATCTTGGACCATGTCCACAGAAAGATACAACTCTAGTAAATCATGCCTAATCTGCTCATCCCAAGTCAGTTTGGGTCTGCCTCTTCCTCTCCTCCCCTCCACAGTAAGAGTTTCCACTACTCTAACTGGTGCCGTCGTTTGCCTCCGCTTCACATGCCCAAACCATCTCAATCTCCCCTCCTTAATCTTGTCCGATATACTAGCCACTCCTAATATTTCCCTAAAGACCTCATTTCTTATCCGATCTAACCTCGTGTGTCCACACATCCACCTCAGCATTCTCATCTCTGCTACCTCCATCTTGCGCGCTTGTGACTTCTTGATAGCCCAACATTCTGTTCCATATAGCATAGCGGGTCTAACTGCTACCCTGTAAAATTTCCCCTTTAGTTTCGTTGGGAACCTCCTATCGCACAATACCCCACTGGCTGCCCTCCATCTACACCATCCAGCTTGTATTCGGTAGGTTACATCACTATCTATGTCCCCATCTCTTTGTACAAACGACCCTAAATACTTAAATTTAGTTGTCTGCGGGACCAATTGATCCTCAATGGTGATTTGGGTGTCATCGTCATCGGCTACACCACTGAAATCACAATGTAGATACTCAGTCTTAGATCGACTTATCCTTAGGCCCTTGCCCTCTAAAGCTACACGCCACTCCTCTACCCTCGCGTTCAGGCACTGTTTAGTCTCTGCAGTCAACACAATATCGTCTGCAAAAAGCATGCACCAGGGAACTGTCTCCTGAATCAACTTGGACAACTCATCCAGGACAACCGCAAAAAGAAAAGGGCTCAACGCTGACCCTTGGTGGAGTCCTACCTCCACAGGAAAAAAGTTTGTATCCCCTACAGGCGCGCGGACCCTAGTTTCCGTTCTGTCGTATGTATCCTCAATTATGTCTATATACTTCCCAGGTATACCTCGAACCTCCAAACTGTCCCAAATCAGTTGCCGTGGGACAGTGTCATATGCCTTTTCAAGGTCGATAAACACCATATGTAAATCTTTCTTCTTCGCTCTATATTTTTCCATCAATCTCCTTAGAATATGTATCGCTTCTGTAGTTGACCTCCCTTTCATGAATCCAACTTGGTTTACTGAAACTTGAGTTTCTCTTCTAATTCTAGTTTCAATTACCCTCTCCCAGAGCTTCATAGTGTGACTTAGCAGTTTGATTCCTCTGTAGTTCCCACAACACTGAGCGTCTCCTTTATTCTTGTATAAAGGCACCACGACACTACTCCTCCACTGATCTGGCATTTTTCCAGTCTTGAAAATACGATTGAATAAAAGTGTTAACCATCGGACTCCTTCTTCCCCCAAACACTTCCACACCTCAATCGGTATGTTGTCCAAACCCACTGCCTTGCCTCTTCCCATCTTCCTAAGTGCCATCCTTACCTCTTCATGTGTGATCCTCTTGCAGTAGCAATTATTCTGTTGTCGCATTTGAGTCATGGGATTGCTGCTAACTTGTTGGTACGCCCTACCATCGTTGAAAAGATTATGGAAGTAGGTTTGCCATCTCAACTTAATGTCATGTTCCTTGACTAAAACACGTCCATCCTCTCCTTTGATAAATTTTACTACTCCTAGATCTTGTCTTCTTCGCTCCCTAGCTTTGGAAATCTTAAACATGTCATGCTCCCCCTCTTTTGTTTCCAAACGTTCATACATTTGTTTGTAGGCTGTGTTTTTGCCTCAGTCACCGCCTTTTTCGCTTCCCTTTTTGCCTTCTTGTAAATCTCCTTCACCCTCAGTCGTTCCTCCTCATCTTTGCACCTCAAAAGATCTCTAAAACTCTGTTGCTTATCCTTTATTTTGGTATGCACGTCTTCGTTCCACCACCAGGACTCCTTATGCCCACTAGTCCTTCCTGTTGTGACCCCTAGCGTCTCATTCGCCACTGTAGTGATCGTAGTCGCCATAGCCTCCCACATCCGGTTTGCGTCGTCACATAGTCGCATCGGTGTCATCGAGTTTACTTTATCTCTAAATAACATAATTTTTTCTCCCTTCAAGTTTCCCCAACGGATCCTAGGTCGGGTTTTCCTCATCCCGTCAGTAAGCCTTACTTTGAAGGCTAAATCCGCTACCAGCAAATGGTGTTGAGCCGCTGCAGTCTCCCTTGGTATAACCTTGCAGTCCATCCACATCCTTCGATCTTCCTGCCTCATCAAAAGATAGTCGATTTGCGTGTTACGTCCTCCGCTACTAAAAGTGATCAAATGAGAATCCCTCTTCCTAAAGAACGAGTTTATAATACCTAGGCCGTGAGCTGCCGCAAAGTCTAGAAAGTCTCTACCGGGTTCATTCCTACCGCCAAAACCAAAACCCCCATGTACCAACTCAAAGCCATCATTATCCTTACCAATGTGCCCATTAAAATCTCCTCCTATAAAAATTTTCTCCTCCCTAGGTATGGCCCTTATTACTAAATCTAGACAATCCCAGAACTCTCTTGTCTCTTGATCTCCTAGTCCCACTTGTGGTGCATAGGCGCATACCACTGTCACTACTTGCTCACCTAATACTAACCTTAACACCATAATTCTATCGTTGTGTCTTATCACCTCAATTACATTCTTATGCAATTCTGTAGACACCAAAAAACCTACTCCGTTCTTGGCCCCATCAGACCCGGAATACAACAACTTATACCCATTGAGCTCTTCTGCTCTTTGTCCTTTCCACCTAGTCTCCTGAAGGCACGCTATCTGTACCCTACGTCTTTTAAGTGCGTCTATCACTTCCAACAATTTACTACTAAGAGTTCCTACGTTCCAAGACGCCACCCGTAAACTACACACTCTAACCTTACCCTTACCTGTACCTCTCGTCCTTGGACATGATCTCAAGTAAAAGTCATGGCTTCTGTTGTCTATGATTACAACTAACAACTAACCACAAGGTATCAAACAATATGCAACACAAAGTACGCAAAGGACAAAACTATACAATACGTAGCAACAAGCATACAATGACAATAAATAACACGTGGTGCACAATGTCAATACGTCGTCTCACGTAGTACGCAATACTAAATAGCAACACGTATCGCACAATGAGTACCGGGAAGCCTGAAAGAACCCACCAAATGTATTCTAAATTATGTTATTATTATTATTATTATTATTATTATTATTATTATTATTATTATTATTATTATTATTATTATTATTATTATATTACTGATATTATATTAGTATTATTATTATTAGTATTGTTATTATTATTATTAGTATTGTTAAGGACCAATAGCATATAATGTTTATTTTAGTAAGACCCACGTAAAACTAAAAAAATATCTTATTATGTTGAGGAATGAGTGCACCTGGACCGGAAATACGAGAATGAAGCCTCTGCAGATGTCTAGCCGCCTCACAGGAAGAAGAACAACCCAAAAAAAAGTGGTGGTCGGAGTGGTCGTAGGTGGTCACTCTTCTCCGGCAAGCAGGAAGAACAACGACACGTGTCCGCCGTGGTCGTAGGTGGTCACTCTTCTCCGGCGAGCAGGAGAAGATGGTGGTTGCTGGTCGTGTAGATCGGTGGACCGATGGGTGGAAGGAAGCGGTGATGGTGGTGGTTGAAAGCGAGATACGGAGTAGGCGAGGTGGTGGAGAGGGGGGGAGAGAGAGAGAGATAGAGGGAGAAGATATACTTACACTTTGCCGGTGAGCGGTTCTCTGGCGGTGGGATGGCCGGCTGGTGGCTGGAGGAGATGATTTGTTTCCGGCCGGTGAAAATTACTACCGTTGGAGGTTGCGTGTACGGAGAGAAAACGTGTACGGAGAGAAACCACAGAATATATAAAAGTCATAAAGAAGATGAAGAGAAAGTCCAGTCTTCTAATGAAATAGAGTTTTCTAATTGTGTTTACCCTATATGTATATATGGGAAATTCAAATAAATCATTTAACATCTTATATATTCTATTGGTGTATGTAACCACATAATTACATAAAAGGAAATAAATAATCACGTAACATATAAGTATTATAAGAAAAAGCGTATGACATAATCACGCAATGGTATACAATTACATAATCACGTAATGGTATATGCAATTACGTAATCACATAATATGTTAAATTTATTAAAAAAAAAAACCTATAGCAATACTATTTTCAAACAAAACATAATCACGTAATGGTATGCAATTACGTAATCACACAATATATTAAATTTCTTTAAAAACTCTATAGCAATACCATCTTCAAACTAGAGATAATAAGATGATCGTTTTTATTATGGTGTATATTTTGTAAAAAAAAAAAAAAAATTTAACATGTTAAAGAGTTATAATGTTTAAAGAAAGCAGAAGAACCTGATTCAAAAGCCAATAATTGTGGCTATTACTTTTTTTCTCTTTTGACGCTTATTTTTATTTTATTACAAGATTATAAGATATTGAGACCATTTAATCTTAACAATTGAATTGTTAGATCAATATTTCAAATTGATTCCAATCTTTCCCACAATTTTTACACACTGCATTTGCTTTAGCCCCGTAAAGTGTTTTTAACCTACAATGTCTAGGAAGGATTATTGAACCCTAATATCTCTATATCACTGGTTGAGATCATAGAGGCTCCCACTTCACCAACTCATAAAAAGTGTGAAAAAACTATCTAGGTGAGTTGCTTGGGGAACCACAAAAGGTTTAAAGGTAAAAAACGATAGGCAAAAACATGCAAAAACCCTTAAAAATATATGTTTTACATGTAATTATTTTACCTAATATTTATATATACAAATGTAGAAGTAGTTTCAATTAAAAAATAAAAAATAATTCAAAAAAAATAAAAAAAATAATTTTTATTTGAACGGCTTGTACATTGTTTATACAAAAAAACTTCGAAAAAATATGTATATCACTACAAGAAAAAAACCTTATAGGGACGATATTTTTTCAGCTAATAAAGATGATATGTTGTCTCTAGAGGCCTTTTTAAATAAAGAAAATTCAAAAAAAAATTACATCTATCATTATTATTCGAATACAATATTAGAAATTTAATTTACACATTTAAATTTACGTGAATTCATAAATAAAGAAAATTTACACGTGTGTAAGTTTGTCATTTACACATTTGTAAATTTGTTACATTTACACATTTGTAAAAAAATCAAATAAGAGTGATTTTGAGAGTAAAAATGAATTATTTGATATTGTAATTTTGTTTTTTTTTATTTTGTATTTTAATTACAATGACAATTGTATTAAAAAATGGTTTTGATTGATTTTTTCATTCGTTCACACGGTTCCCGTAATATTTACCATTTTCAAGATAACTATCCCTATATATAGGGTTAGGATCATGTGAGAAACACTAGGCTAATTGAGAAACTTAAGAAGCATTCTGGACAACACATGTTCTCTAAGCTTTTCGTAATATACATATATGTATAGCTTAAAATTAACTATATACATATGTGTATAGGATAAGGATCGGTTAGGAACCACCCTTTATTGCGAGAACCGCGAGAACCAATGTGAACACAACCAAAAAATACCTAAAAATACATGAAAAACACACAAATTCTTTTTATTATTTTTATATAAAAATCGCTACTTTTAGTTTCTAAAAAAAATTCGAGTAACAATTATGGATGAACATGTGCATATTTATTATTTTTTTGACAAATTCTGTATTTAGACAATTACACTTTCATTTACTATCATTAATACAATACTTTTTACATTACAAATATTAGAAATGCACATGTGCATATATATGTATGAACAAGATATGATGTGTTTTTGGTACAATACTTTGAATACATTTTCCTTTTCATCTATCATACAATCCATAATACACAATCATTGCCTTCTACTATCCATAATACACTACTATTACCTCCTACTATCCATAATTTACTACCATTACCAATATGTATAGTATTTTTCACTTTATGCACATGTGCATCAACACCCTTCATACCATACCAAACAACATATTACATTATAAAGTAACAAATATAACCAAACCATCAACTACTAGATATAACTAACAAAAAACATGCATATTGGCCTACTTCGTCATTCAAAATCATAAACTTTTTGTAACAAAACACATTATATCACGTTCATACATATAGATGCACATGTGCATTTTATATATTGCTAATGTAAAAGGTAATGTATTACGGATGGTAGTATAAATGAAAGTGAAATTGTCTAATACTAGTGATGTATTACGTAATTTGTCAAATAAATGATACATATACACACATGCATTGATAATTGTTACTAATAAAATATTTGTTTATTTATTTATTTATTTTTGGTAACGAAAAATAGCGATTTTTAATAAAAAAAAATAAAAAAATTGTGTCTTTTTTAGGTATTTTTAAGGTTTTTTTTGTGTTCATATTGGTTTTCATGGTTCTTGCAATAAGAGTGGTTCTCAAATGAACCATACTATATATATATATATAGAGAGAGAGAGAGAGAGAAAGTGTATTGTACAAAATGGCTTAACATACACTACGTACGCGATGTGAAATCGCATGTTATAAAATAGCATGGATGAAATCGCATGTGATAATTTTGTTGAAATCGCATTTTGGTTTTTTGTAATAATTTCGAGTGTGATAATTTTGATAAAATCGCATGTTGGTTTTTTTTTTAAATTTCGCATGTGTTAATTTTGATGAAATCGCATGTTAAAAAACCAACATGCGAAATTGTTACAAAAAACTAACATGCGATTTTAATGTGAGATGAAGATCTGACGGCTGAGATGATCGCGTACGTAATGTAGGATAAGGGCTCTTGTACGTTAACTTAACACACTCTCTCTCTCTCTATATATAGGGAGAAGATCATGCGAGAACCACCTCTTATTGCGAGAACCGCGAGAACCAATGTGAACACAACCAAAAATGCCTAAAAATAGCTAAAAATCACACAAATTTTTTTTTTGAATTTTTTATTAAAAAATCGCTACTTTTCGAAGCAAAAAAAAAAAATTTTTTTGATTCGAAAAGTAGCGATTTTAACATAAAAATATTAAAAAATTCAAAAAAAAATTTTTAGATTTTTTTTAGATTTTTTTAGGTTTTTTGGGGGTTTAGTTTTTAGCATTTTAGCTTGGGGGGGGGGGGGGGTGGGGGAGGGGGGTTTAGGTTTTGGGGGGGGGGGGGTTAGGTTTTTTTTAGGTTTTAGTTTTTAGCATTTAGCTTGGGGGGGGGGGGTTAGGTTTTTTTGGGGGGGGGGGGTGGGGGGTTTAGGTTTTTTTTTAGGGGGGGGGGGGGGTGGGGGTTAGGTTTTTTTAGGTTTTTTTAGCTATTTTAGGTTGTGTTCACATTGGTTCTCGCGGTTCTCACAATAAAGGTGGTTCTCGCATGAGCTCCTCCCTATATATATATTCTATAAAAGGAGAAATCCCAATGACATAAGAAAAACTGATGTGGCAGCCATAGAGGCTTTCCAACAATTCTTTTCTTATGTCATCAACAATGAGGTGGCAGCCATAAAAAGAGCATAGTGACATCATAAACCTTAACTTAAAATCACTTTAAAATCCAAACCACTGCCATATCTTCACACTTTAAAGGTCTGGCCCACATTCAAAATCCAAACAACTGCCCACCTCTAAAATTCAACCTATATGTTGTATCCTCAACAATCAAAACCCTTGATGTTCATATACAAAAGGGCAAAGGTCTGCTCCACATTCAAAATTCAAAATCTCTGACACATTCAAAATTCTGGCTCCACGTATATAATCATTCTCCACATTCAAAATTCAATCCACACCTCTCCTGCAAATCTAGAGCTCCCAATCGTAATTCTA
Source organism: Helianthus tuberosus (assembly GCA_030545235.1). Taxonomy (NCBI): domain Eukaryota; kingdom Viridiplantae; phylum Streptophyta; class Magnoliopsida; order Asterales; family Asteraceae; genus Helianthus; species Helianthus tuberosus. Next base: position 66,872,300 of record CM060441.1, read on the forward strand.
CACTCATCGTATGTCTCCATGTCTTCCAGCAGCACATGTATCGGATTCAACACTCAATTGCAACTGCATCATAATGTAAGTAATGCTACATGTAACCCTAATTTCCTCATATATAAACCATCTTCTTCAATCAATTACTCAATCTCTATTCATTCACAAGTTTAACTGTGTGTGTTCACACTTGCCACCACCTGTCACCGCTTCACTCACGGCGGCCGGAGTCCACTCGGCCCCTATCGTCGCCCCTATCGTAGGTCTTCTATAAATACTCACATCTCACTTCATTCTTCAACTTTTCTCCTCCTCACGCCGCCCCTATCGCAGGTAAACTACTGTTGACTTCATCAATTTCATGATTCTGTTGACCTCTTCTTCTTTAATTATTGTTTCATCTGCTTGATTTCGTCTTATTGGTGTAAATTTTGAGTGTGTGTGTGTGTTTTGAGGTATTAATTGATTGATTTTGTGAATATGAAGAGTTGGATTGAGCCTGTAGAAGCTTATTCTTTGCAAAAAAAATGTTAATGAATGTGATTTTGCTTCTAATTTTGAAGCTTTATTCAATGAATTTAACAGTTTTAGTGATTTTTAGATGTATATTTTGAAGCTTGATATTTTTGATGCTTTATTCTATTTTTTAGCTGTATATTTTGAAGCTTTATTCTAATTTTGAAGCTGTATATTTTGAAGCTTGATATTTTTGAAGCTTTATTTCTGATTTTTAGCTGTATATTTTGAAGCTTTATTCTAATTTTGAAGCTTGATATTTTTATATATTTGTTGTTCACAGGCTCTTGTAAAGAAAGATCCTGTGAGACGTCAGGTTCTACGGGTCAAAGGTTGTTTAGTAGGATCTAAAGCTAAAAATCTACAGGAACAAGGTGATATGGTTCTTGCAATTAATAGGAAGCCAGTTACATGTTTTAATGATGTTGATTAATTTTGTGGATATTTAAAGTTAGATTGAGCCTGTAGAGGCTTATTCTTTGCAAAAAAATGTTAATGAATGTGATTTTGCTTCAAATTTTGAAGCTTTATTCTATGAATTTAACAGTTTCAGTGAATCATATGTATATGGCTTCGTTTGGATACTATGTTACTGGTCATCTACATATTCAGGAGGTAATGTTGGGAGATATTAATGAATCGTGTTTTGTGGTTTGCTCTTAGGGACGTGAAATGGAGGTTGAAGTGGGAACAGATATAAGAATGGAGGTTGAAGTAATGGATCCTTCAACTGTAAGTGACGGTACCACCTGCAAATCCACATCAATGTTTTCGATTCAAGTAACAAAGGTATTCAAATTGTTTATTTTTCATATTCAGCGCTATTGGGATGTAGAATTCAGTGCTATAGTTATAGAGGTCGAGTTTTATTGTACTTTACGCCGCCAAGGCTAGAAAACCAACTCCTGACTTGGATGCTTTTGTCAGAAGTTTTGCTTATGGTCAGTCGGTTTGTGAGTCCTGTGCATAGATACGGTTTATATTCTCAACAGTGGATTGTGAAAGTTAATGGAAAACCAACTCCTGACTTGGATGCTTTTGTCAATTCCACAAAGGTACAAATGTCTGATACTCTAAACCGGTTTCTACTTTTGTTTAAGATTCTTTAATGTTTTGTTGTGTGCTTTGTTTGTGTTTTACTTCAAATGGCAAAGTCGTTTATTCAAGTAATGTGTGTGCATATAGGAGATTGAACACGGAGAATTTGTTCGTGTAAGGACAGTCCACTTGAATGGGAAGCCAAGGGTGCTGACACTGAAGCAGGACCTGCACTAATGGCCTACATGGGAGCTCAGGTTTGATCCTGAAACTGCTACATGGCATAGAAGGATAATTAAATCATTGGAAACGAGAGATAGCCTATGAACATCAGATTCGTATTGCATTGATGATTTGATCCATACAAATAATAAAATTATAGTTGGATAGTCAAAGTCAAACATGGTCAAAGACACTGCAAATATTTGGAAGTTTCTTTATGATTATACTAACGTTTGATTTGTTGACAGGTGCATTAACATTCTCTGATTATCTGACTTCAGGAATATGTCATGGTCAGTCGGTTTGTGAGTCCTGTGCATAGATACGGTTTATATTCTCAACAGTGGATTTTGGAAGTTAATGGAAAACCAACTCCTGACTTGGATGCTTTTGTCAATGCCACAAAGGTACAAATGTCTGATACTCTAAACCGGTTTCTACTTTTGTTTAAGATTCTTTAATGTTTTGTTGTGTGCTTTGTTTGTGTTTTACTTCAAATGGTAAAGTCGTTTATTCAAGTAATGTGTGTGCATACAGGAGATTGAACACGAAGAATTTGTTCGTGTAAGGACAGTCCACTTGAATGGGAAGCCAAGGGTGCTGACACTGAAGCAGGACCTGCACTACTTGCCTACATGGAAGCTCAGGTTTAATCCTGAAACTGCTACATGGCACAGAAGGATAATTAAATCATTGGAAACGAGAGATAGCCTATGAACATCAGATTCGTATTGCATTGATGATTTGATTCATACAAAGAATAAAATTATTGTTGGATGGTTAAAGTCAAACATGGTCAAAGACACTGCAAATATTTGGAATTTTCTTTATGATTAGACTAACGTTTCATTTTTTGACAGGTGCATTAACATTCTCCGATTGTCTGACTTCAGGAATACGTCATGGTCAGTCGGTTTGTGAGAAAACTCATAGTTTAACTTTGTGATTATGATTTATGAATCTTTTGAGTGTGACATGATGTAGTTTATCTATATAGCAACTCACACGGACTGATCAGAAAGTACAGAAAGTACGGAGTCCATATGTCGCAGCCCCCGATCCCTGGTTCCCGGTAACGGGCGGCCGCGAGCCAGTTTTGGTGGTATCGTGTGTTGTCTAAATTGGCAGTGGAATTTTTCATCAGGACCGTAGTTAGGAAATATTTTATCAGAGTAAACACCGCCATTTATATATAAATAAACATATTGGGATGAAACCCAAGTTCATAGTACACACGTTTTCATAGGAATAAATACTATTTTATTTAATAAAAACATCTATTTTATTATTAGGTAACTTTATTGCCACTTTTTCAAGCCTTCAGTGCTGTCCAGCTGGCTTCTATTTGGCTTTCACAGTTTGTTACCTGAAACGCGTTTTAAAAACATTTGTCAGTGGGAAATACTGGTGAGTGAATCCCAATTTAATCAAGTTTAAATAAAAATCCCATTGTACAGTATTGAGGGCGATCCCGCAATTATATTTGTTTCCAAGACATATCAATTAACATCCATGGTACTGTCGAACCCGACTTGTGGACATGTTACTCCTTGACCAGGTGGTAACAAATTTTGTATACAAAACCCCAACATACTCATCATAATTGTATTCTTACGAATAATCAATAACTGTTATTCGCATGGAAAAGTATTTAAGGTTTTGTAAAAACAGTTAACAAAAGGTTTACAAAAAGTGGATCAACTCACATTGCTGTCTTAGATTTTTCGTAAGGGTTTCCTGGTGACAATCTATAATTCACACAAAAGCACACGTGTTAGTATAATAACCCATTTTAACATTAGTAATACCCTCCCGGAGACGGCATTCCAACGACTACGTCGGGCAGAACCACGACAGCCGTTACGGAACCCTAGATCAATCGGGCAGCGTATCTAATACGTATCCAGGGGTTATAATACTTACAACGGAGCAGAACTTCGCTATTTAGGGGGCTATAATACCCGCTTTATAAAGCCTATAATTCAAAAATATAGATTGAGAAACGTTTGTGAGCGATCGGAACTGAAAGCTGATGCCCTTCTTATATAGTTGTGAACCTGGTCCTCTCGCGGCCCGCGTAAAACAAAGACAAGGGTTACGCGGCCCGCGTCAACCCTGGTCAAATGTGTAGCTTGTCCCGGTCATCATCTAGCCTCGCCACGATGATGACACGTGTCATCACCGGGCTGCGCCACAACTTTCGATCTCACGCGGCCCGCGTAAACTATTCAGGGATCTTACGCGGCCCGCCTGAACTTAAAAATCAATGAAATCTGGTTCTAACCTTTATACCGCCCGCGTAAGAGTTGAGGTGGGTCTACGCGGCCCGCCTCAGCTTAAGTTTCAGATTTTTAATTTTTTTAATACTATTTAATATATTTGAGGCCCGTTTTCGCGTATGGGGTGTATTTTGGAACAGTTTGGGATATTTTAAAATATATTAGGGTGTCGGAAAATAATCGAGAGTGTCGGTTTATTTAGGATTGTTATATCCTCCCCACCTTGTTTTAGAGTTCGTCCTCGAGATCTACTGAACAAGTGTGGATATTTCCTTTGCATTTTAGATTCAAGCTCCCATGTATACTCAGGTCCTCTTTTGGAGTCCCACTTCACTTTGACCAGAACTAATCTCTTATGCTTGAGATTTTTTACTTTCCTGTCTTCGATCTGTAGAGGCCTTTCTACAAATTTGAGTTGTTCATTTACCTCTATATCCTTAAGAGGTACCATTAGCGATTCATCAGCTAGGCATTTCTTGAGATTAGATACATGAAACACATCATGTATTCCTACCATTTCCTCTGGCAGTTGTAGCTGATAGGCTACAGGTCCTATTCTTCTAATAATCTCAAATGGTCTAATATACCTGGGACTTAGTTTCCCTCGTTTGATGAATCTTACCACTCCTTTCCAAGGAGAGACTTTCAACAATACTTTATCTCCTACTTGAAATTCTAATGGCTTGCGTCGGTTATCGGCATAGCTCTTCTGTCGATCACGTGCTGCTTTCAGTCGTTCCTTGACTTGAATAATCTTGTCGGTTGTTTCTTGTACTATCTCAGGTCCAGATAGTTGTTTCTCCCCAATTTCTGCCCAACAGACTGGGGTTCGGCACTTTCGTCCATAAAGTGCTTCGAATGGTGCAGCATTGATACTTGTGTGATAACTATTATTATAAGAAAAATCTATTAAAGGTAAGTGATCGTCCCAATTACCTCCGAAATCAATTACACAAGCTCTAAGCATGTCCTCCATCGTCTGAATTGTTCTTTCGCTTTGTCCGTCCGTTTGAGGATGATAAGCTATGCTCAGATTTAACTTGGTTCCCATGGCTTTTTGGAAACTTGACAAAAAATGAGAGGTAAATCGGCTATCCATATTAGAAATAATTGATAAAGGAATTCCATGTAATGAAACAATTTCATTTACATATAATTTAGCTAGCTGTTCCATACTGAAAATTTCCTTCATTGGTAGGAAATGAGCTGACTTAGTTAGCCTATCTACAATCACCCAGATTGTATCATTACCTTTCCTTGTTTTGGGTAATTTAGTAACAAAATCCATTGTTATTAATTCCCATTTCCACACTGGAATTTCTAGCTGTTGTAACAAACCTGAGGGTTTCTGGTGTTCAGCTTTAACTTGTGAACAAGTTAAACATTTAGAAACATAGGCTGCTATGTCCTTTTTCATTCCTATCCACTAGAAATTTTTCCTTAAATCCTGGTACATCTTATCATTTCCTGGGTGCATCGTATACTTAGAATTATGGGCTTCTTCTAATATACGATGACGTAGGTTTCCTAATTTAGGTATCCACATTCTCTTTTTATGGAATCTTCAAATTCCATCTGTTCCTTGTTCTAATTCCTTAATCATACCTTTTAATTTTTTAGCATCATCCTTTATTACTGATTCTTGTGCTTTTCTGATTTGATCATTTAAATCTACTTACAGATTTAATTTAAGAGAACGTACCCTTTATGGCTTTTCATGATACTTTCGACTTAAAGCATCTGCCACTACATTAGCTTTTCCTTCATGATACTGAATATCACAATCATAGTCACTAAGCATCTCCATCCAGCGTCTTTGTCTCATATTCAACTCCTTTTGCCCGAAAACATATCTTAAACTCTTATGATCAGTAAATATGGTAAACTTACTACCATAAAGGTAATGTCTCCAAATCTTAAGGGCAAAAATTATAGCTCCTAGTTCTAGATCATGGGTTGAATAATTTTTTTCATGATTCTTAAGTTGTCTAGATGCATAGGCTATAACCTTTTGACGTTGCATTAATACACATCCATAACCTAACTTAGAAGCGTCACAATAGACTACAAAGTCTTCAGTTCCTTCTAGTAACGCTAGTATGGGTGTATTAGTTAATCTTTGCTTAAGAATTCTAAATCCTTCTTCTTGTCTTGGTCCCCATTCAAACTTAATAGATTTACAGGTTAACTTAGTTAAAGGAATGGTTATTCTAGAAAAATCTTGAATAAATCTACTATAATAACCGGCCAATCCTAAGAAACTTCTAACCTCGGTTGGTGATTCGGGGGGTTTCCATTTAGTAATCGCCTCGATTTTTGTTGGATCCACATGAATTCCTTCATGGTTTACTAAATGTCCAAGGAATTGTACCTGTTCTAACCAAAATTCGCACTTTGAAAATTTAGCGTAAAGCTTTTCTTTTCTTAATAGACTTAAAAGTGCGTGCAAATGCTTTGCATGATCCTCTTTACTCTTAGAGTAAATTAGAATATCATCTATGATGACAATTATGAATTTATCCAAATATGGCTTACATATTCGGTTCATCATGTCCAAAATTGCGGCTGGAGCATTGGTTAAACCAAATGGCATGACAGTAAATTCATAATGGCCATACCTTGTTCTGAAGGCAGTCTTCCTGTACCTTTAATTGATGATATCCTGATCTTAAATCGATTTTATAGAAAAATCGAGCTCCTTGCAGTTGATCGAACAGATCATCGATTCTCGGTAATGGGTACCGATTCTTAATCGTGACTTTGTTCAATTCACGGTAGTCAATGCACATACGCATTGATCCGTCCTTCTTTTTAACGAACAGTATCGACGCTCCCCATGGCGACGAACTTGGCTGTATGAATCCCTTTTCCAGTAATTCATCTAATTGTTTCTTCAATTCCTGCATTTCGGCTGGTGCCAAACGATAAGGTGCTTTGGCAATTGGTGTTGTTCCTGGTAGCAGGTGAATTCTAAATTCAACTTCTCTGTCTGGCGGTAGTCCTGGTAATTCTTCTGGAAATACATCTGAAAACTGAGACACTACTGGAATGTCTTTTAGTTCTTTTACTTTAGTGTTAGTGATTATGGAAATCAAATACACTATAGAACCTTTTCTTATATAACTTGCAGTTTTCATCACAGAGATGAATTTTGTGGACCTAGAGGGCTTATCTCCTTTAATTGTGATCGTTTTACCTTTTGGTGAATTTACTTGGATTGACTTTTGATCACATAAAATACTGGCTTTATTGGCTATTAACCAATCCATTCCTAATACAACATCAAATCCCGTCAGATTCATTGGATAAAGGTTTGCCATAAACTTTTTATTTAAAATTTCTATTCTTGCTCCCTGCAAGATTTCAGAAATCCTAATAGTTTCTCCATTAGTTGTCTCTACTAGACATTCTTGTGGTAGTTTAGTTAATGACTGATTTAGCAGTTTGCAAAACGAAGTATTAATAAAACTTTGGTTTGCACCAGAGTCAAATAATACTTTAGCAAAAACATCATTAACTAAAAACGTACCAGCTATCACGTCTGGAATCATCTTGGCTTCATCTGCAGTCAGAACAAATGCTCTAGCATTTTTAGTGTTCCTGTTGTTCACAGCTGGAGCCAATTTCGGACAGTTGGTCTTAATGTGGCCTTTTTCTCCACAGTTGTAGCATAGTCCATTACTGGATTTTCTCCTACAATCTTCTTCCTTGTGTCCTGGCATCTTGCAGAAATTGCAAAGAGTATAGCATTTTCCCGAATGCTTTTTCTTGCAGACCTTGCAGAATGGTGCAGAGGTAGAACCCATATTCCTACGGTTGTAATTCCCAGAATGGAATTCTTGAGTAAGCCTTTGGGTTAGGTTTTTCCTCTGTTCTTCTTCTCTAGTACGGATTAATTCATCTGTCAAGGTATTTGCTAGTTCTACAACTTCTTCTATAGTTTGAGGTCTAGCTGCCTTGAATACATGTCTAATCTCTCCGATTAATCCCCAGATGTAACGGGAGATTAATACTGGTTCAGATGATGCAAGGGTTGGCATTATTCTAGCATTTTCAAAGAATGTGGTAGTATAACCTTTACTATCTACCCCGGTCATTCCTAAGTTTAGGAACTTATTGGCTATATGTTCCTTTTCATTGGGAGGGCAGAATTTCCTTTCTACCATATTCTTAAATTCTTCCCATTCTATGTTGTAAACCCTATCACTTCCTCTTGATTGGAGGATAGTGTTCCACCATTCTAAGGCTGAGTTTTTAAACAGATTAGAAGCAAACATTATTTTGTCTTCTTCAGCACACTTGCTTATTTTTAAAACAGGCTCAGTCTTTCTATCCAGCGTAGAGCTGCAATGGGTCCTTCATTGCCCGAGAATTCTATTGGTTTGCAGGACCAGAATTCTTTGTAAGAACAACCGTAAGACACGGTTCTTCTTCTTTTGGGAATGGGCACTTGAAGTACGGGTCCATTGTTCACGCCGTGTTCTGGTTCAACTGGTCGCTTACTGCTATGTTTACTTTTATTATTCGCTTCTTGAATCGTTTGAATAATAAATGGCATTGCATCTATGATTCCTTGTGCCACTATGTGTTGAACGGCACTATTATCCATTTGGTTTCCATTGTTATTGATGCTCGGATTCTCATTAACCACGTTAATGTTACTATGGTTATCGTTATTCAGATTTCCTTGATTTCCTTCGTCGGCCATCTGAATTTTAAACATTTACCCCGTATTAATATCACAAAATAATATTAATATAGTCAATCACATGACACGCAATTTAGCCAAAAGCGTCGTTCATTGCGACTATACTCTATTTCCATATACTAGGCATCTATTACACACCAGTACTGAATAAAGATTACAATACCAACAGAAAGAAAATTACACTAATAGTAATAGGCATCCGTACACACATATTTTATTTTATTTTTATAATATTATTATTATTACTATTACCGTCTCCACCATCACATTACGGATATGGATTCATCCAGAAATCCATATTGCGCTCGTCGTATTTCCAGACGAGTCGCTCTCCCACCTGTCGCATTCGCTCACTACTCTCTAGAATTTCCTCACCAAATATCCTAAGTTCTTGGACGTTTTCTGCACTCATTGGGGGTGCAGGTTCTAGGACTGGGTTCGGAATCTGGGGTGCGGGTTCCTGATATGGGGGTGAAAGTGCCTGAAATCGGTAGGGATCTTCTAAGATCTCCCTAACGTATTCATCGTGGTAATAGGGATCTAAAGGGTCCATACCTGGGTATGCTCCTATGTTCTGCATGGGTGTGTCTTCATAAATAGGGTAACGTTGCACAAAGTCCCTATTGTCGTCCCACCAGGGGTCGTAATTTGGGTCTAGGGGGTTTGGTGCTGGTACCCTAGGGATTTCTTCTGGATTGAAGTCATGCATCTCTACTTGGTTTTCAGGGTTTTCTATCTCCATGGGTTGGTCAGGGATTAGCAGTTGTGGTTGGGGTGCTATTATTTGCTCCAGATTTGGGTCAGCTGCAGTGGTGGCTAGGATATGAATATTGGCTATACCCCTATTTATCATATCCTGTGCATAGGCATCTGTCTCTCTCTTGGCTGCTGCTAGTACCCTCTGATCTTGTAACTTTTTCATACCTTTCCTACGCTCTTGTGCCCCTCTACTGAACCATCCCCTCTTTTTCTTAGGAAATGACTCTTCTGACTGAGCCTTAAACACAAAGATTCCTTCTTTCGTATCAGCAGAGTACCCTGAGAGGGCAGGCTGAGAAGAGGAGGTGCCTTCGCTTCTAGGCGAACCAGACAATTGACGGTACGCGTCAGATGGTCCTTGGTCGCTCATACTGTAAACTAACAGATAGTCAAATAACACATAACAATAATTACAGTTATGCACGTATTTCCGTAAATTATTTCCTAACATTTTATATTTTGATGTCAGCAGAACACCTCTGTGGCTGAATCGGTGGCTTAGCTCTGATACCACCTCCTGTCGCAACCCCCGATCCCTGGTTCCCGGGAACGGGCGACCGCGAGCCAGTTTCGGTGGTATCGTGTGTTGTCTAAATTGGCAGTGGAATTTTTCATCAGGACCGTAGTTAGGAAATATTTTATCAGAGTAAACACCGCCATTTATATATAAATAAACATATTGGGATGAAACCCAAGTTCATAGTACATACGTTTTCATAGGAATAAATCCTATTTTATTTAATAAAAACATCTATTTTATTATTAGGTAACTTTATTGCTACTTTTTCAAGCCTTCAGTGATGTCCAGCTGGCTTCTATTTGGCTTTCACAGTTTGTTACCTGAAACGCGTTTTAAAAACATTTGTCAGTGGTAAATACTGGTGAGTGAATCCCAATTTAATCAAGTTTAAATAAAAATCCCATTGTACAGTATTGAGGGCGATCCCGCAATTATATTTGTTTCCAAGACATATCAATTAACATCCATGGTACTGCCGAACCCGACTTGTGGACATGTTACTCCTTGACCAGGTGGTAACAAATTTTGTATACAAAACCCCAACATACTCATCATAATTGTATTCTTACAAATAATCAATAACTGTTATTCGCATGGAAAAGTATTTAAGGTTTTGTAAAAACAGTTAACAAAAGGTTTACAAAAAGTGGATCAACTCACATTGCTGTCTTAGATTTTTCGTAAGGGTTTCCTGGTGACAATCTATAATTCACACAAAAGCACACGTGTTAGTATAATAACCCATTTTAACATTAGTAATACCCTCCCGGAGACGGCATTCCAACGACTACGTCGGGCAGAACCACGACAGCCGTTACGGAACCCTAGATCAATCGGGCAGCGTATCTAATACGTATCCAGGGGTTATAATACTTACAACGGAGCAGAACTTCGCTATTTAGGGGGCTATAATACCCGCTTTATAAAGCCTATAATTCAAAAATTGAGATTGAGAAACGTTTGTGAGCGATCGGAACTGAAAGCTGATGCCCTTCTTATATAGTTGCTGAACCTGGTCCTCTCGCGGCCCGCGTAAAACAAAGACAAGGGTTACGCGGCCCGCGTCAACCCTGGTCAAATTTGTAGCTTGTCCCGGTCATCATCTAGCCTCGCCACGATGATGACACGTGTCATCACCGGGCTGCGCCACAACTTTCGATCTCACGCGGCCCGCGTAAACTATTCAGGGATCTTACGCGGCCCGCCTGAACTTAAAAATCAATGAAATCTGGTTCTAACCTTTATACCGCCCGCGTAAGAGTTGAGGTGGGTCTACGCGGCCCGCCTCAGCTTAAGTTTCAGATTTTTAATTTTTTTTAATACTATTTAATATATTTGAGGCCCGTTTTCGCGTATGGGGTGTATTTTGGAACAATTTGGGATATTTTAAAATATATTAGGGTGTCGGAAAATAATCGAGAGTGTCGGTTTATTTAGGATTGTTATATCCTCCCCACCTTGTTTTAGAGCTCGTCCTCGAGATCTACTGAACAAGTGTGGATATTTCCTTTGCATTTTAGATTCAAGCTCCCATGTATACTCAGGTCCTCTTTTGGAGTCCCACTTCACTTTGACCAGAACTAATCTCTTATGCTTGAGATTTTTTACTTTCCTGTCTTCGATCTGTAGAGGCCTTTCTACAAATTTGAGTTGTTCATTTACCTCTATATCCTTAAGAGGTACCATTAGCGATTCATCAGCTAGGCATTTCTTGAGATTAGATACATGAAACACATCATGTATTCCTACCATTTCCTCTGGCAGTTGTAGCTGATAGGCTACAGGTCCTATTCTTCTAATAATCTCAAATGGTCTAATATACCTGGGACTTAGTTTCCCTCGTTTGATGAATCTTACCACTCCTTTCCAAGGAGAGACTTTCAACAATACTTTATCTCCTACTTGAAATTCTAATGGCTTGCGTCGGTTATCGGCATAGCTCTTCTGTTGATCACGTGCTGCTTTCAATCGTTCCTTGACTTGAATAATCTTGTCGGTTGTTTCTTGTACTATCTCAGGTCCAGATAGTTGTTTCTCCCCAATTTCTGCCCAACAGACTGGGGTTCGGCACTTTCGTCCATAAAGTGCTTCAAATGGTGCAGCATTGATACTTGTGTGATAACTATTATTATAAGAAAAATCAATTAAAGGTAAGTGATCGTCCCAATTACCTCCGAAATCAATTACACAAGCTCTAAGCATGTCCTCCATCGTCTGAATTGTTCTTTCGCTTTGTCCGTCCGTTTGAGGATGATAAGCTATGCTCAGATTTAACTTGGTTCCCATGGCTTTTTGGAAACTTGACAAAAAATGAGAGGTAAATCGGCTATCCCTATCAGAAATAATTGATAAAGGAATTCCATGTAATGAAACAATTTCATTTACATATAATTTAGCTAGCTGTTCCATACTGAAAATTTCCTTCATTGGTAGGTAATGAGCTGACTTAGTTAGCCTATCTACAATCACCCAGATTGTATCATTACCTTTCCTTGTTTTGGGTAATTTAGTAACAAAATCCATTGTTATTAATTCCCATTTCCACACTGGCATTTCTAGCTGTTGTAACAAACCTGAGGGTTTCTGGTGTTCAGCTTTAACTTGTGAACAAGTTAAACATTTAGAAACATAGGCTGCTATGTCCTTTTTCATTCCTATCCACTAGAAATTTTTCCTTAAATCCTGGTACATCTTATCATTTCCTGGGTGCATCGTATACTTAGAATTATGGGCTTCTTCTAATATACGATGACGTAGGTTTCCTAATTTAGGTATCCACATTCTCTTTTTATGGAATCTTCGAATTCCATCTGTTCCTTGTTCTAATTCCTTAATCATACCTTTTAATTTTTTAGCATCATCCTTTATTACTGATTCTTGTGCTTTTCTGATTTGATCATTTAAATCTACTTACAGATTTAATTTAAGAGAACGTACCCTTTTTGGCTTTTCATGATACTTTCGACTTAAAGCATCTGCCACTACATTAGCTTTTCCTTCATGATACTGAATATCACAATCATAGTCACTAAGCATCTCCATCCAGCGTCTTTGTCTCATATTCAACTCCTTTTGCCCGAAAACATATCTTAAACTCTTATGATCAGTAAATATGGTAAACTTACTACCATAAAGGTAATGTCTCCAAATCTTAAGGGCAAAAATTATAGCTCCTAGTTCTAGATCATGGGTTGAATAATTTTTTTCATGATTCTTAAGTTGTCTAGATGCATAGGCTATAACCTTTTGACGTTGCATTAATACACATCCATAACCTAACTTAGAAGCGTCACAATAGACTACAAAGTCTTCAGTTCCTTCTGGTAACGCTAGTATGGGTGTATTAGTTAATCTTTGCTTAAGAATTCTAAATCCTTCTTCTTGTCTTGGTCCCCATTCAAACTTAATAGATTTACAGGTTAACTTAGTTAAAGGAATGGTTATTCTAGAAAAATCTTGAATAAATCTACTATAATAACCGGCCAATCCTAAGAAACTTCTAACCTCGGTTGGTGATTCGGGGGTTTTCCATTTAGTAATCGCCTCGATTTTTGTTGGATCCACATGAATTCCTTCATGGTTTACTAAATGTCCAAGGAATTGTACCTGTTCTAACCAAAATTCGCACTTTGAAAATTTAGCGTAAAGCTTTTCTTTTCTTAATAGACTTAAAAGTGCGTGCAAATGCTTTGCATGATCCTCTTTACTCTTAGAGTAAATTAGAATATCATCTATGAAGACAATTATGAATTTATCCAAATATGGCTTACATATTCGGTTCATCATGTCCAAAATTGCGGCTGGGGCATTGGTTAAACCAAATGGCATGACAGTAAATTCATAATGGCCATACCTTGTTCTGAAGGCAGTCTTCCTGTACCTTTAATTGATGATATCCTGATCTTAAATCGATTTTATAGAAAAATCGAGCTCCTTGCAGTTGATCGAACAGATCATCGATTCTCGGTAATGGGTACCGATTCTTAATCGTGACTTTGTTCAATTCACGGTAGTCAATGCACATACGCATTGATCCGTCCTTCTTTTTAACGAACAGTATCGACGCTCCCCATGGCGACGAACTTGGCTGTATGAATCCCTTTTCCAGTAATTCATCTAATTGTTTCTTCAATTCCTGCATTTCGGCTGGTGCCAAACGATAAGGTGCTTTGGCAATTGGTGTTGTTCCTGGTAGCAGGTGAATTCTAAATTCAACTTCTCTGTCTGGCGGTAGTCCTGGTAATTCTTCTGGAAATACATCTGAAAACTGAGACACTACTGGAATGTCTTTTAGTTCTTTTACTTTAGTGTTAGTGATTATGGAAATCAAATACACTATAGAACCTTTTCTTATATAACTTGCAGTTTTCATCACAGGCTCAGTCTTTCCTGGTGACAATCTATAATTTACACAAAAGCACACATGTTAGTATAATAACCCATTTTAACATTAGTAATACCCTCCCCGAGACGGCATTCCAACGACTACGTCGGGCAGAACCACGACAGCCGTTACGGAACGCTAGATCAATCGGGCAGCGTATCTAATACGTATCCATGGGTTATAATACTTACAACGGAGCAGAACTTCGTTATTTATGGGGGTATAATACCCGCTTTATAAAGCCTATAATTCAGAAATTGAGATTGAGAAACGTTTGTGAGCGATCGGAACTGAAAGCTGATGCCCTTCTTATATAGTTGCTGAACCTGGTCCTCTCGCGGCCCGCGCCAAACAAAGACAAGGGTTACGCGGCCCGCGTCAACCCTGGTCAAATGTGTAGCTTGTCCCGGTCATGATCTAGCCTCGCCACGATGATGACACGTGTCATCACCGTGCTGCGCCACAACTTTCGATTTCACGTGGCCCGCGTAAACTAATCGGGGATCTTACGCGGCCCGCCTGAACTTAATAATCAACGAAATCTGGTTCTAACCTTTATACCGCCCGCGTAAGAGTTGAGGTGGGTCTACGCGGCCCGCCACAGCTTAAGTTTCAGATTTTTAACTTATTTTTAATACTATTTAATATATTTGAGGCCCGTTTTCGCATATGGGATGTATTTTGGAACAGTTTGGGATATTTTAAAATATATTAGGGTGTCGGAAAATAATCGAGAGTGTCGGTTTATTTAGTATTGTTATACCATATCATTAGATAATCCCGATATGCTAAAGTAAGTGTGTTTCTTCAATATGAGTTTGTATTATTTTTTCATAACTAATGCTCATCAATTGAAAACCACTGTTGTTGATACATCTGTTGACTTTGGTCGACAGATGGATAAAAACAGATGTTTGAAACCACTGTTGGGTTAAAACAGTGTTTTGTGGATAAAACAATGGTTGTAGTGTTTTGTGGAGAAAACAGTGGTTGTAGTGTTTTATGGAGAAAACAGTGGTTGTTGTTTTGTGGAGAAAACATTGGTTGCTTTTTTTCCAAATAGTGGTTTGACTTTGGTCAAACAGACTTTTGAACCACTAAGAATCATAGTTTTGCAAATAGTGGTTTGACTTCGGTCAAACAGACTTTGGTCAAACAAACTTTTTTTGCAAACAGTGGTTTGACTTTGGTCAAACAGTGGTTGCTCTTGTGACTGAGAACGGTGCACAAGAGACTGGAGACAATCCTGTTCAGATGGAGGGTGAAACCACTGTTTGGTTAAAACAGTGTTTTCTATAAAATAGTGTTTGGTTAAAACAGTGTTTTCTATAAAAATGTTCTCACTTCGATCCAGGATATAAGAGTGAAAACAATAGTAATTATGTAGTATATTTTTATTAGGTTGTTTACATTTTCGGAGCAGACTATGTGCATAAACTGAGGTGTCGAGCCTGACTATTATTCTGTTTAAACACTTACAGCGAGCAACTATTTAGGACCAGACTATATGCATAACAAAATAGGGACAAGATTATGATGAGTCCGAGTATTGGAACTGAGCTTCTTCATGGATTCCAGAAGACGGAAATACTTCATATGTACTAAAAACTGATTCCCCTTTTTGTAGTTAAAAAATGTATAATCGTTTAATAAAATGTGTTATGTGGTTTTCTAAGAAACGACCCGTGTTTGCACACGGGTCTTACCGCTATTACTATATAATAAAAGAAACCAACTTTGTGACACTTGTCATCATATTAGGTCATGTCTTATAGATAATTATTATTTAAGTTTAATCTCTTCTTATTAATTATAGATAACCCTTCTACGAAATATTATTTACTTTAATATCTTATGGATAATTACTATTTAATTTAATCTCTTCTAAATAATTATAGACAACTCTTTTACTAAATATTATTTTGTTTAATCTTTTCTACTTAACTATAGATAATTATTATTTAATTTAAATTTAATATATACTTCTCATTTATAATATTATTTATTTGATTTTCTATATCATATGACAAACACATATTTTTTATTTGTAATATACAAATTTACTCTTATTCTTTTCGATTACCAAATAAACAAAAATTAATACTAAATCTTATTCTACTTTAAATGTCGAATAGAATACTTCTATTTTTCTAATAAAATATTATTCTTAAATTTAAAATTTTAATTTAAGATATTTTTAAATAACCAAATTATTTATCACTAAAATCAAACTTTGTATTAATATATTATTTATTTTTATTTTCATAATTAAAAAACTTATTATATCTATTTTATTACATAATTTTAAACAAATTGTATATAATTTCAATATTACTTTATATATAAAATTATATTTATTACGGGCTTTTTAAATATAATTTATATTTTATCACTCAAATGGTTGCTTATTTGCTTCTTGAATAACATGTTTAACCACTGTATTTGCTTTTTAATAATTATCTCAGCAATCACCATATCTATCGTGCACCGAGTATACCCATTAGTTTTTAAATGTAATTTTCTTGTTTTTTGGTATATAAAATCATCTTTATTTAAGCTGTGTAATACACGAGGGTTTTATAGATATAACTTTTTTTATTATTTGGTAAACAATTTTACATTTATTCAACACATGTAATACACGTGGTTTTAAAGATATATGTAACACCTCGAAAATTCACGTCCTATAATGTATTGACACGTGTCATAAGCTTGAACGTGTGAAAGTATACTCTAGAGGGACTAAAGTTGACAAACATGGAAAGTATGAGAATTTAAGGGTTCAAAATGTCAACAAGGGATAAATATACTTTACAGTAACCCTACATGATGCTCATACCTTCAAACGAATAAATCATGGATCATACGAAGCTAAATATGAAAGAAGGTGGGAGATTACAAACTACAGGGGTTCAATGTGTCAACATGTTTAAAGTATACCTCTGAGTGACCTTTTAGCAAACCCGAAGCTTTGTAACGATTAATTATGCTCACTAGAATGTGTGATAAAAATTTCATAAAGTTTCGTTATCGTATGAGAAAGTTATGATCAAATTCGTATACGAGGGGTTAAAGTGTAAACGTTGTAAATTATGACTTTTCGGGTAAACATAAAGGGACCAAGGACTTAATAAAGTGGGTATAAGTCTTGAAGCCCTTATAAGTCAATTTAAAGGGCTCAAAATGCAAGATATAAAGATAGGATGACCTTTCGAAGGACCAAGAGCCAAGGATGCAAACTGAAAAAGTTTTAAACCTGAAATCAGGTCTTAGGCGGGCCGCGTAAGACATGTTAGAATCTTACGCGGGCCGCGTGAAGTCCCCAGATGCAGAAACATGCTGACAGCTGCCTGTTCAGCGTTCTAACCGACTTAAAAACGATTTTCCTCATCCATGGGCGACCCCTACATGTTTTTAGACCTTAGGGGCACATGTAAATGATTTGGGAACATTGCTAGACTTGTGTGGCATGATCATGAGCATCCTAAATCACTATAAAAGGCCCTCATGTTTGCAACATTCTTGCATTCATTCCATCTGCATTTCTGGAGCTTTTGGGAGTTCAAGAGTAGACCCTAAGCATCCCTAATCGTGCATAGGACTTCTGTAAGTATGCTTAACCTTTCCTATTTGAGTTCTACTTAGTTATTAGCTTAAAAGTCAAACCGTCATAATTACCGTTTGACTTAGCGATTAATCATTAATGGTCCAGTGATTAGTCGAATTGAAGGTAGTTATAAGTTGGTAACTATGTGGGCATTAAACCCTTGGAAGGGCACCCGCTGATTCCCGTTCTAACTAGATCAAATGTCGGGTCAAAGTTGTTTAGAAAAAGTCAACAGAAGCTTAATTTGCGATTTAACATGTAATTAACAATGTAGAAGGCATGTAACCTATTTTATCACTCATGTAACTTGGTAATAAGTATAATAACTGGTCTAAGTTTGTTTGATCCGACAATTTTCTGTTTAGACCCGGTTCGGAACCGAAAGTCGCAAAACTTAGACTTTTGCTTTGACTTCAGTTCTGACCCATTTTAGTAGAGTTTGGAAATTCCTTAGGACTTCCTTAGGACCAGGTTACATGTTGGTATAACCCTCTGTGGTTGGTTCGTTGATTGACCCATTCGTTGACACGTTTCCGTTAATTGCCTAATGTTGACCATAATGCCCTTGTGACCATAAAACGAGAATTTTGGATATGTAAAAGGACAATAATCTTTGTTGCTGAATTATAAACATGTCCTTAAAATTTCACATCAGTTAGAGGTCTAGATTAGGAGTTATGCTCAATAGCGCACTTAAGAAACTTTTTGTTAATTAAACGGCGCAATTAGCATAAAGCCTATCTAAACCCAATTTTTGACACCAAACCTTTTACCCACTGATAAAATATAATATTTTGAGATTTATAAAGATTTTTAATTATTTTTAACCTGCTCATAACCTAAGGTTATGACCTTGATTCGGTAAATACCGATTATACACTTTTTGGTTATAAAATGAGTTCTACATAATATTTTGACACCAAACCAATTGCTACTGATTTTATATAATAAATAAAATATTTTGAAGTTTATAACCTGATCAGAAAACTCAGATTTCCTGTATAACCCGGAAATCGCTTAAAATGGCTTTTTAAGCGTATTAAACGCATAGTTTGGGTTTAAAACCATTTTGTCACCTAAGACTTAACACCAACTGTTATAACCTGTTAAAATAAGTTATTTTACTGATTAATTCAGACCCGAATCACAGAAGTGTAATAAATCTCTTTTATAATATTTAAAATGACCAAAATACCCCTACGGGGCTTATATTGAGATTAAACTCGTTTTGGGCATAATGGAAGGTATCCTACTGATATCATAACATATTTAAGGCATATTAACTTAGAAAACCTGTTTAGGACCCTTATGGTTACCCGTTACGCTTCTTGCACGTTCGGTTCGGTTTATGTGACTAGTTTACATAAATTAGCCGAAACGGGTCAAACCTTATCGTTTTTATCTCAAAATCCAGAATGAGTTTAGTGTACCCATATTATACAAGTCTCCAAACTTGTCGGGCCTAAATCACATTCTATTCCGGTCTTCGCTTAATCATGCGTTTTGAACCGTAAACCTTTCCGTAAAACTAACCGGTCTAAGTTACGACTTAAATAAGACCCGTTAGGAATCTAATAGGTTAATAAAACCTTTGTTCCAGATTGACAGCCCCAGTAGAAGTATCTGTACTTGCTGAATTGATATACGGCTGGGATTGAATTTATATTTAGCTCAGGTAAATACTTTTAACTTATTTTCCCTATACGGGCTTGGGATACGGTATTATAAAAATACCGCTTGGTCGGGTATTGAATGTTTAGTCGAATTGTGATTAAATTATTGAGGTAACCCGTTTTAATCTGTATTGTTTGAAATAAAAGCCTTTAGGGGTTAATGACCATGTCCCGGATATCCTTGGCATCATTGTATTATAAAATGGCCACGCCTTAAGCATGGAGTGTAGGCATACACTAAACAGTTGCATAAGGGAAACGGTATCTCACTCTCTTGTGGGCCTATACTTGTGGCGTGTCTGTTAATCTTGACTCGGTTTCTACATCGGGCCCTGAACGTATAACGAACATGTAAATCTGTATACAAGATTATTTATATGATTGTCCCAAGTTATAAAAGATAGGTTGTGCCTTGTGCATTCAAACCAATTTTATTAAACCTTTTCAAATGAGTCGGTTAATTGTATTTACCAGTGTAAACTGACGTATTTTCCAAAAAGGTTAAGTGACAGGTACTGAACGTAATTGGCTGGAAGCTCAGGGCGTTAATAAGGAATCTTGCAAGTTCTAGGCGTCTAAAATCTGTTGAACAATGTTTATGTTTTAAGATCCGCCTGTGGATCCTTTACTTTCCGTTGTAATACTTTGATATTACTCTATATTCGGATTGTAATATATTTATCTTGTGCTTCCGCTGTGCATTTGTATATTGTGTTGTTTTACTATTATGTTACCAACCACGTCACAATACTCCCCACCGGGCCCACCGGTCATACGTGGAAAGTCGGGGTGTGACAGGTTGGTATCAGAGCCAACATTGAGTGAATTAAACACAAGCCTTATGTGTTTAATCTCAATGACACAGTAGCACATTCCTTGACCTTATGAGTCTAGACTTAACATAGGAATACTCTCAACCCTAATCTGAAAAATATTGCTTCCGATTTATATACTTTGGATATATTGCCAAGCAAAGAAGCCGTAATGGAAATTCTCCACATCCGGAGCCTTGAATTGCCGAGCTTCGTACTGCGGCGAGAGTACAACGTGCAACCAAGGAGAAAGCATTCAGAAATAAAGTGAAGAAGAAAACTCCTTTTTGCTGAAATTCGTTTCCTTAGTAGTCCTTATAAGGACATGCTTATCTTCAGTCCCTTCATGGAAAACATCATTCCTTTCAAGTCCCGTTTGGGGCGATTATATACTCCTTTTAAAAATCATTGAATATTTTATCTGAATTCCATTTTCATCATTTTTATGAAAATAATATATGAAATAAATCAAATTATTATCCCTTTTCATAATTGATCTACCAGTTTATATATTGAAAGAATCTTAAAGGGTAAAGCCTAGCTTGAATGTCATTAAAGACCTAGCTATGATGGTAAAACCTGTTTAAAAGAGATTCAGATTCTTGTTATCCGAAAACATGTTAACACTCCTGACAACAGTGATGCGATAAAATCACGCTTGTCATCTTTATAATGGAAATTCTAAACCCTTATCTAGCCTAGTGATTTAGAAATCATGGCATAAATCATCAAATGAAGATGATCATATTATAAACATCCATTAGTGATGAGGTGCCTACGGGCCAAACTTGTTGTCCGATAAGACAACGTCAGTGGTGGTCTTTGACACCCGTCTAAAGATGTTGGACTACGTCGAAACATAATAGTTTGTATGATCAATGCGATCTAGACAAATATCATCAAATGAAGATGGTCATATTATAAACATCCATAAGTGATGAAATGCCTACGGGCCATACTTATTGTCCTAAGGGACAAACGACAGTTGAAGTCTTTAACTCTCTGTCAAGAAAAGGTAATGAAATATGTTCAAACCTTAATGCCTCGATTCTCTGAAATCATGGCTTATGAATTTAAAATAGTCCTTGTGACTAGGCCTTTTGCGCCACTTTAATATCCTTAATGTTTTATAACTAGGATAGATTATAATGAAAATACTAATTAAATATAACTAACAAATTAACCAATATGGCTTATATTACCATGGTTGATGGATCGTCAAAAATGATGATTCCATAATAACCTCTGAATGAATCATCGTCAATATTTATGAGGTCAACAGCCACCCGAGGGAGAATAATGATGCTACCAGAGTTAATATGACTGATGCGGAACTGCATGCATTAATAGATGACACCGTTACACGAGCTCTCGACAGACAGTATGATGAATCAAGTGGTACACACTCTAAGACTCTATCTGTGGCTCGTAGTAAGCCCCCTCCTAAATCACACGAGTCAAAGGAAGACGATGTTCGTAACTCGTCAAATCAAAGGAGTGTTCCATCTAGACAGGTGGTGCTTCATCAAGAGGCACCAGTTAAGACCTGCTCATATAAATATTTTGTCTCCTGCAAGCCCAGAGACTTTACAGGAGAAAAAGGGGCCATCGATTACATGACATGGCTCGATGAAATGGACACCGTTGTTGACATCAGTGGATGTGCAGAGCAAGACATTGTGAAGTTTGTTTCACAATCTTTTAAAGGAGAAGCCCTAGCTTGGTGGAAGTCACTGATCCAAGCTACGGGGAAAATCCCTTTGTACAACATGACTTGGGATCAGTTCGTTGCTCTTATCAAAGAAAATTACTGTCCTCAACATGAAGTTGAGAAAATTGAGACTGAATTCTTGACTTTAGTCATGGAGAACTTAGCTTGTCAAGCATACCTTACAAGTTTTAATACCATGTCTCGATTGGTTCCTTACTTGATCACACCGGAACCAAAGCGAATAGCTCGTTTTATTGGGGGTCTAGCCCCAGAAATAAAGGCAAGCGTGAAAGCATCGAGACCTACTACATTCAGGTCAGCGGCAGATCTGTCGCTATCTCTTACACTCGATGTAGTCAGAAACAAGGCTGCCAAAGCCTCTGAAGATGGAAAGCATAAAAGGGAGGATGAGAATTCTCATCGCTCCGATAGGAAGACAAAGAGGAACTCTGAGGATAAGAAGAGTTCCGGGTTTAAGAAAGTCAGCCAGCAATCGGGTGAGAAGATCAGGTGCGAAACCTGTAAGAAATACCACCTCGGGAAATGCAGATTTGAATCTCAGCCTCTACCTTGTGGGATTTGCAAGTCTAAGGAACATAAAACCTTGGAATGCAAGAAGTTGAAGGACGCAACCTGCTACGGTTGCAACGAAAAGGGGCATATCAAAACTAACTGCCCTAGAAATCAGAAGAAGCCCGAAGAGGCCAAGAAAACAAACGCATGAGTCTTCCAGATGAACGCCCAGGAGATGGTGCAGAATGATAACTACATAGCAGGTACCTTTCCTTATCAAACAGTTTATGCAGAAATTTATTTGATGCTGGCACATATGATTCTATAATGAATGATAAATGTTGAGAACTGTTCTCTCCGCCTGATTAGGACTCCGGTCATTTAATGCGAGGTAGAAATTGGCCGATGATACTTGAGAAAACGCTCCAACAAATCTTAGATTGATATTTTATATCTATTAGGAATCACTCTTTTCCGATACCTTATGACAAGCTTTCAAGCTATCCAAAATTCATCAATATAATAAAGACAGATGTGACATTTTGATCCCCTGTCAAAAAGATGATGGATTAGGTCCAAACCTTAAATGCCATTGATGGTCTTTCGTGACCTAGGCTAAACATAATGAATATATATTAAATAGCATTCATTAAGAATGTTAGTACTATATTAGCCTTTATGGTCTATTGATACCATGGTTAGTATATGTTAAGGCCATCAGGATGAAGAATAGCAGTCGTTGCATTGCAACTAAGAAATTGTTTTATTGGTGTTAGGAATCAATATCGAGTATGGCAAACTTAGATAAGACAGCCGTTGATCGTGTTATGGATGATGCGACACATGCCAATGATGCTACAATTGTGAACCTTAGAATTTCCAGTGATGGTCTTCAAACTATGATAGACGCAGCTGTTGGAAAAGCTATGAAGAAGGCCGTGAAAAGGCTCAAGGAGCCCAATGCTACTTGCTCCAAGTCTCATCCAAGACCACACGTCCTTACTCACAAGAAGGATCTCGTTCATACCTCTAATGCAAGGGATGAACTAAAAAGGAAAAGGGAGGAAGATAACTCCCAGAGTTCTAAGAAAAAGAACAAACAAAAGTCCAACCAGAAACCTGTATGCAAGACCTGCAAGAAGCGTCATTATGGGAAGTGCAGGTTCGAATCAAAATCCCAAACGCAGCCCAGGGCTTGTGGGATCTGCAAAAAATATAGTGAGCATAAAACATTGGAATGCCAGAAGATAGGAGATGCAACTTGTTACAACTGTAACGAGAAAGGGCATATCAAATCCAACTGCCCAAAATATGCTAAGAAGCTTGAAGGAGATAAGAAGACCAACGCTAAGGTCTCTCAGATGGATGCAAAAGAGGCCATACAAGATGATAATGTTATAAACGGTACGTCCTTATCCATGATGTATATGCAAGGGTATTGTTTGATGCAGGTGCAGATAAGTCATTATGGAATAAATTTTGTAAGTTATTAAATCTGCCTATTAGAACCTTAAGCATAAAATATGAAGTAGAATGAACGCTAAGAGTTCTGCTTTGATTCGGATACCAATCGATCCTTCATAGATGGTGGGTATAACAAACTCTTAAAGTCTTCCATGAAAACCCTAGATATTAAGTGTAAGGTAAAACTTACAGGCAAATATCATAAGAACCATTTCTTCTGCCCCTGTCAAAAATCTTCAATCATAAAGTCCTAATGTACCCTCTCCCTAGATAAAGTACATCATCATGTGAAATTGATATTTCTTTAATCTCTATTGATTACGAATACCAAATGTTATGAAAAAAGCGCCATGTGAGGATTGGTGTATCTTAATATGTTCCATAGATTGCTTCAATGCCTGATCAGTATGGAGGTTTAATGCATGGAACCACAAGGATATTCTAATGGTCACACGGTATTAAAGTCAGCTAATGGTATTCAAAGGAGATATCTAGAATGGAAATTGTCCAAGTAAATATCCCTGGTAAGGGAATCTGTGGACTCATAGCATAAATGTGTCACTCATTTGACACAAGCAGGGATGGATGAACTGGAGTCTGAGATTTGGGGAATCTCTGTAACCTCCTTGTATCTTGATTATCTTCTCCTAAGATTACCCTGTTTACCTCCTAGAGGTAAGTAGAGTTAGGAATTATATTCCATTTGGGGCTGTAATATTATGAAATCTCCAAGACGGCTTGTACCATCACTGGAGAAATCAAACCCTGATTAAGTAAATTTTGAAATAAAGGATTCATATAGCCTAACTCAATATTCTGAGAGTTCAGTATAATTAATTAAGTAAGACGGTTCATTTTGCTTATGCATTATTACCGCAACCCTAATTAGGCATCGATTAAGAACTTCCATCAGCTGCCCAGGATCGTAGATTTGTTCGACTAATGACAAGGATTAGTTATTTCTTAAATTTAGTTAAGCAGTGGTTGGAATAACCATCTCGCCTTAAGATAAGCTTTTTCTATAATAGTTGATATATAAGCATCAAGGCTGCTCCTTTGGAGACCTTGTATAAATGGAATGTTAAACATCTATTGTTAAGACAATAGATTGGTAAGTCCAAATATCAGGATCTGAAAGTTGCATTAGAAACAACAAATAAGATCATGCAAATTCATAACCATCTGTAAGATGCCAGTATTCGGCAGAAAATCAAGGATTAATGAAAATAGCAAACCTCCAAAATTCTTGTTAAGAAATAAGGTTCAACAAAAGATATCACCTAGGAAGGGTGTGCCAAATTTGTTAAATTATCAGGCTAGTTAAGCTCTGAATATATAGAAATCATTCGAAGGAAATCGAATGTATCAAGATCAAGTAGCTTATAAGCTAAAACCTATTTAAGGAGCATGGCGGAGCTCGCAATACATTGCACACTAGTGACAGAAGGATGTGTTTCGCCAATAAGTCAAGAAGCACTATCAAATAATGATATGCAGATTTATGAAGTGATGAGCGTCCTGTATCGACTGAGGATCGACAGGTTAAGAAGCTCCAAAAGGATACATGTACCTAATGTAGGAGTCACTTTGGGAGCTTGGAAAGACTCCAGATATGTTATAGAAGTTAAGTCCATTATACGACAAAAAAAGTACTTCCATCAGTTTAACAAATCTCGAGGTCGAGATTTATTTTAAGGGGGTGAGGATGTAACACCTCGAAAATTCACGTCCTATAATGTATTGACACGTGTCATAAGCTTGAACGTGTGAAACTACACTCTAGAGGGACTAAAGTTGACAAACATGGAAAGTATGTGAATTTAAGGGTTCAGAATGTCAACAAGGGATAAATATACTTTACAGTAACCCTACATGATGCTCATACCTTCAAACGGATAAATCATGGATCATACGAAGCTAAATATGAAAGAAAGTAAGAGATTACAAACTACAGGGGTTAAATCTGTCAACATGTTTAAAATATACCTCTGAGTGACCTTTTAGCAAACCCGAAGCTTTGTAACGATTAATTATGCTCACTAGAATGTGTGATAAAAATTTCATAAAGTTCCGTTATCGTATGAGAAAGTTATGATCAAATTCGTATACGAGGGGTTAAAGTGTAAACGTTGAAAATTATGACTTTTCGGGTAAACATAAAGGGACCAAGGACGTAACAAAGTGGGTATAAGTCTTGAAGCCCTTATAAGTCAATTTAAAGGGCTCAAAATGCAGGATATAAAGATGGGATGACCTTTCGAAGGACCAAGAGCCAAGGATGCAAACTGAAAAAGTTTTAAACCTGAAATCAGGTCTTAGGCGGGCCGCGTAAGACATGTTAGAATCTTACGCGGGCCGCGTGAAGTCCCCAGATGCAGAAACATGCTGACAGCTTCCTGTTCAGCGTTCTAACCGACTTAAAAACGATTTTCCTCATCCATGGGCGACCCCTACATGTTTTTAGACCTTAGGGGCACATGTAAATGATCTGGGAATATTGCTAGACTTGTGTGGCATGATCATGAGCATCCTAAATCACTATAAAAGGCCCTCATGTTTGAAACATTCTTGCATTCATTCCATCTGCATTTCTGGAGCTTTTGGGAGTTCAAGAGCAGACCCTAAGCATCCCTAATCGTGCATAGGACTTCTGTAAGTATGCTTAACCTTTCCTATTTGAGTTCTACTTAGTTATTAGCTTAAAAGTCAAACCGTCGTAATTACCGTTTGACTTAGCGATTAATCATTAATGGTCCAGTCATTAGTCGAATTGAAGGTAGTTATAAGTTGGTAACTATGTGGGCATTAAACCCTTGGAAGGGCACCCGCTGATTCCCGTTCTAACTAGATCAAATGTCGGGTCAAAGTTGTTTAGAAAAAGTCAACATAAGCTTAATTTGCGATTTAACATGTAATTAACAATGTAGAAGGCATGTAACCTATTTTATCACTCATCTAACTTGGAAATAAGTATAATAACTGGTCTAAGCTTGTTTGATCCGACAATTTTCTGTTTAGACCCGGTTCGGAACCGAAAGTCGCAAAATTTTGACTTTTGCTTTGACTTCAGTTCTGACCCGTTTTAGTAGAGTTTGGAAATGCCTTAGGACTTCCTTAGGACCAGGTTACAAGTTGGTATAACCCTCTGTGGTTGGTTCGTTGATTGACCCATTCGTTGACACGTTTCCGTTAATTGCCTAATGTTGACCATAATTCCCTTGTGACCATAAAACGGGAATTTTGGATATGTAAAAGGAAAATAATCTTTGTTGCTGAATTATAAACATGTCCTTAAAATTTCACATCAGTTAGAGGTCTAGATTAGGAGTTATGCTCAATAGCGCACTTAAGAAACGTTTTGTTAATTAAACGGCGCAATTAGCATAAAGCCTATCTAAACCCAATTTTTGACACCAAAACTTTTACCCACTGATAAAATATAATATTTTGAGATTTATAAAGATTTTTAATTATTTTTAACCTGCTCATAACCTAAGGTTATGACCTTGATTCGGTAAATACCGATTATACCCTTTTTGGTTATAAAATGAGTTCTACATAATATTTTGACACCAAACCAATTGCTACTGATTTTATATAATAAATAAAGTATTTTGAAGTTTATAACCTGATCAGAAAAGTCAGATTTCCTGTATTACCCGGAAATCGCTTAAAATGGCTTGCTAAGCGTATTAAACGCATAGTTTGGGTTTAAAACCATTTTGTCACCTAAGACTTAACACCAGCTGTTATAACCTGTTAAAATAAGTTATTTTACTGATTAATTCAGACCCGAATCATAGAAGTATAATAAATCTCTTTTATAATATTTAAAATGACCAAAATACCCCTACGGGGCTTATATTGAGATTAAACTCGTTTTGGGCATAATGGAAGGTATCCTACTGATATCATAACATATTTAAGGCATATTAACTTAGAAAACCTGTTTAGGACCCTTATGGTTACCCGTTACGCTTCTTGCGCGTTCGGTTCGGTTTATGTGACTAGTTTACATAAATTAGCCGAAACGGGTCAAACCTTATCGTTTTTATCTCAAAATCCAGAATGAGTTTAGTGTACCCATATTATACAAGTCTCCAAACTTGTCGGGCCTAAATCACATTCTATTCCGGTCTTCGCTTAATCATGCGTTTTGAACCGTAAATCTTTCCGTAAAACTAACCGGTCTAAGTTACGACTTAAATAAGACCCGTTAGTAATCTAATAGGTTAATAAAACCTTCATTCCGGATTGACAACCCCAGTACAAGTATCTCTACTTGCTGAATTGATATACGGCTGGGATTGAATTTGTATTTAGCTCAGGTAAATACTTTTAACTTATTTTCTCTATACGGGCTTGGGATACGGTATTATAAAAATACCGCTTGGTCGGGTTTTGAATGTTTAGTCGAATTGTGATTAAATTATTGAGGTAACCCGTTTTAATCTGTATTGTTTGAAATAAAAGCCTTTAGGGGTTAATGACCATGTCCCGGATATCCTTGGCATCATTGTATTATAAAATGGCCACGCCTTAAGCACGGAGTGTAGGCATACACTAAACAGTTGCATAAGGGAAACGGTATCTCACTCTCTTGTGGGCCTATACTTGTGGCGTGTCTGTTAATCTTGACTCGGTTTCTACATCGGGCCCTGAACGTATAACGAACATGTAAATCTGTATACAAGATTATTTATATGATTGTCCCAAGTTATAAAAGATAGGTTGTGCCTTGTGCATTCAAACCAATTTTATTAAACCTTTTCAAATGAGTCGGTTAATTGTATTTACCAGTGTAAACTGACGTATTTTCCAAAAAGGTTAAGTGACAGGTACTGAACGTAATTGGCTGGAAGCTCAGGGCGTTAATAAGGAATCTTGCAAGTTCTAGACGTCTAAAATCTGTTGAACAATGTTTATGTTTTAAGATCCGCCTGTGGATCCTTTACTTTCCGTTGTAATACTTTGATATTACTCTATATTCGGATTGTAATATATTTATCTTGTGCTTCCGCTGTGCATTTGTATATTGTGTTGTTTGACTATTATGTTACCAACCACGTCACAATACTCCCCACCGGGCCCACCGGTCATACGTGGAAAGTCGGGGTGTGACAGGTTGGTATCAGAGCCAACATTGAGTGAATTAAACACAAGCCTTATGTGTTTAATCTCAATGACACAGTAGCACATTCCTTGACCTTCTGAGTCTAGACTTAACATAGGAATACTCTCAACCCTAATCTGAAAAATATTGCTTCCGATTTATATACTTTGGATATATTGCCAAGCAAAGAAGCCGTAATGGAAATTCTCCACATCCGGAGCCTTGAATTGCCGAGCTTCGTACTGCGGCGAGAGTACAACGTGCAACCAAGGAGAAAGCATTCAGAAATAAAGTGAAGAAGAAAACTCCTTTTTGCTGAAATTCGTTTCCTTAGTAGTCCTTATAAGGACATGCTTATCTTCAGTCCCTTCATGGACAACATCATTCCTTTCAAGTCCCGTTTGGGGCGATTATATACTCCTTTTAAAAATCATTGAATATTTTATCTGAATTCCATTTTCATCATTTTTATGAAAATAATATATGAAATAAATCAAATTATTATCCCTTTTCATAATTGATCTACCAGTTTATATATTGAAAGAATCTTAAAGGGTAAAGCCTAGCTTGAATGTCATTAAAGACCTAGCTATGATGGTAAAAGCTGTTTAAAAGAGATTCAGATTCTTGTTAACATCCGAAAACATGTTAACACTCCTGACAACAGTGATGCGATAAAATCACGCTTGTCATCTTTATAATGGAAATTCTAAACCCTTATCTAGCCTAGTGATTTAGAAATCATGGCTTAAATCATCAAATAAAGATGATCATATTATAAACATCCATTAGTGATGAGGTGCCTACGGGCCAAACTTGTTGTCCGATAAGACAACGTCAGTGGTGGTCTTTGACCCCCGTCTAAAGATGTTGGACTACGTCCAAACATAATAGTTTGTATGATCAATGCGATCTAGACAAATATCATCAAATGAAGATGGTCATATTATAAACATCCATAAGTGATGAAATGCCTACGGGCCATACTTATTGTCCTAAGGGACAAACGACAGTTGAAGTCTTTAACTCTCTGTTAAGAAAAGGTAATGAAATATGTTCAAACCTTAATGCCTCGATTCTCTGAAATCATGGCTTATGAATTTAAAACAGTCCTTGTGACTAGGCCTTTTGCGCCACTTTAATATCCTTAATGTTTTATAACTAGGATAGATTATAATGAAAATACTAATTAAATATAACTAACAAATTAACCAATACGGCTTATATTACCATGGTTGATGGATCGTCAAAAATGATGATTCCATAATAACCTCTGAATGAATCATCGTCAATATTTATGAGGTCAACAGTCACCCGAGGGAGAATAATGATGCTACCAGAGTTAATATGACTGATGCGGAACTGCAGGCATTAATAGATGATGCCGTTACACGAGCTCTCGACAGACAGTATGATGAATCAAGTGGTACACACTCTAAGACTCTATCTGTGGCTCGTAGTAAGCCCCCTCCTAAATCACACTCGTCAAAGGAAGACGATGTTCGTAACTCGTCAAATTAAAGGAGTGTTCCGTCTAGACAGATGGTGCTTCATCAAGAGGCACCAGTTAAGACCTGCTCATCTAAATATTTTGTCTCCTGCAAGCCCAGAGACTTTACAGGATAAAAAGGGGCCATCGATTGCATGACATGGCTCGATGAAATGGACACCGTTGTTGACATCAGTGGATGTGCAGAGCAAGACATTGTGAAGTTTGTTTCACAATCTTTTAAAGGAGAGGCCCTAGCTTGGTGGAAGTCACTGATCCAAGCTACGGGGAAAATCCCTTTGTACAACATGACTTGGGATCAGTTCGTTGCTCTTATCAAAGAAAATTACTGTCCTCAACATGAAGTTGAGAAAATTGAGACTGAATTCTTGACTTTAGTAATGGAGAACTTAGCTTGTCAAGCATACCTTAAAAGTTTCAATACCATGTCTCGATTGGTTCCTTACTTGATCACACCGGAACCAAAGCGAATAGCTATTTTTATTGGGGGTCTAGCCCCAGAAATAAAGGCAAGCGTGAAAGCATCGAGACCTACTACATTCAGGTCAGCGGCAGATCTTTCGCTATCTCTTACACTCGATGTAGTCAGAAATAAGGCTGCCAAAGCCTCTGAAGATGGAAAGCGTAAAAGGGAGAATGAGAATTCTCATCGCTCCGATAGGAAGACAAAGAGGAACTCTGAGGATAAGAAGAGTTCCGGGTTTAAGAAAGACAGCCAGCAATCGGGTGAGAAGACCAGGTGCGAAACCTGTAAGAAATACCACCTCGGGAAATGCAGATTTGAATCTCAGCCTATACCTTGTGGGATTTGCAAGTCTAAGGAACATAAAACCTTGGAATGCAAGAAGTGGAAGGACGCAACCTGCTACGGTTGCAACGAAAAGGGGCATATCAAAACTAACTGCCCTAGAAATCAGAAGAAACCCGAAGAGGCCAAGAAAACAAACGCATGAGTCTTCCAGATGAACGCCCAGGAGATGGTGCAGAATGATAACTACATAGCAGGTACCTTTCCTTATCAAACAGTTTATGCAGAAATTTATTTGATGCTGGCACATATGATTCTATAATGAATGATAAATGTTGAGAACTGTTCTCTCCGCCTGATTAGGACTCCGGTCATTTAATGCGAGGTAGAAATTGGCCGATGATACTTGAGAAAACGCTCCAACAAATCTTAGATTGATATTTTATATCTATTAGGAATCACTCTTTTCCGATACCTTATGACAAGCTTTCAAGCTATCCAAAATTCATCAATATAATAAAGACAGATGTGACATTTTGATCCCCTGTCAAAAAGATGATGGATTAGGTCCAAACCTTAAATGCCATTAATGGTCTTTCGTGACCTAGGCTAAACATAATGAATATATATTAAATAGCATTCATTAAGAATGTTAGTACTATATTAGCCTTTATGGTCTATTGATACCATGGTTAGTATATGTTAAGGCCATCAGGATGAAGAATAGCAGTCGTTGCATTGCAACTAAGAAATTGTTTTATTGGTGTTAGGAATCAATATCGAGTATGGCAAACTTAGATAAGACAGCCGTTGATCGTGTTATGGATGATGCGACACATGCCAATGATGCTACAATTGTGAACCTTAGAATTTCCAGTGATGGTCTTCAAACTTTGATAGACGTAGCTGTTGGAAAAGCTGTGAAGAAGGCCGTGAAAAGGCTCAAGGAGCCCAATGCTACTTGCTCCAAGTCTCATCCAAGACCACACGTCCTTACTCACAAGAAGGATCTCGTTCATACCTCTAATGCAAGGGATGAACTAAAAAGGAAAAGGGAGGAAGATAACTCCCAGAGTTCTAAGAAAAAGAACAAACAAAAGTCCAACCAGAAACCTGTATGCAAGACCTGCAAGAAGCGCCATTATGGGAAGTGCAGGTTCGAATCAAAATCCCAAACGCAGCCCAGGGCTTGTGGGATCTGCAAATCTAGTGAGCATAAAACATTGGAATGCCAGAAGATAGGAGATGCGACTTGTTACAACTGTAACGAGAAAGGGCATATCAAATCCAACTGCCCAAAGTATGCTAAGAAGCTTGAAGGAGATAAGAAGACCAACGCTAAGGTCTCTCAGATGGATGCAAAAGAGGCCATACAAGATTATAATGTTATACACGGTATGTCCTTATCCATGATGTATATGCAAGGGTATTGTTTAATGCAGGTGCAGATAAGTCATTGTGGAATAAATTTTGTAAGTTATTAAATCTGCCTATTAGAACCTTAAGCATAAAATATGAAGTAGAATGAACGCTAAGAGTTCTGCTTTGATTCGGATACCAATCGATCCTTCATAGATGGTGGGTATAACAAACTCTTAAAGTCTTCCCTGAAAACCCTAGATATTAAGTGTAAGGTAAAACTTACAGGCAAATATCATAAGAACCATTTCTTCTGCCCCTGTCAAAAATCTTCAATCATAAAGTCCTAATGTACCCTCTCCCCAGATAAAGTACATCATCATATGAAATTGATATCTCTTTAATCTCTATTGATTACGAATACCAAATGGTATGACAAAAGCGCCATGTGAGGATTGGTGTATCTTAATATGTTCCATAGATTGCTTCCATGCCTGATCAGTATGGAGGTTTAATGCATGGAACCACAAGGATATTCCAATGGTCACACGGTATTAAAGTCAGCTAATGGTATTCAAAGGAGATATCTAGAATGGAAATTGTCCAAGTAAATATCCCTGGTAAGGGAATCTGTGGACTCATAGCATAAATGTGTCACTCATTTGACACAAGCAGGGATGGATGAACTGGAGTCTGAGATTTGGGGAATCTCTGTAACCTCCTTGTATCTTGATTATCTTCTCCTAAGATTACCCTGTTTACCTCCTAGAGGTAAGTAGAGTTAGGAATTATATTCCATTTGGGGCTGTAATATTATGAAATCTCCAAGACGGCTTGTACCATCACTGGAGAAATCAAACCCTCATTAAGTAAATTTTGAAATAAAGGATTCATATAGCCTAACTCAATATTCTGAGAGTTCAGTATAATTAATTAAGTAAGACGGTTCATTTTGCTTATGCATTATTACCGCAACCCTAATTAGGCATCGATTAAGAACTTCCATCAGCTGCCCAGGATCGTAGATTTGTTCGACTAATGACAAGGATTAGTTATTTCTTAAATTTAGTTAAGCAGTGGTTGGAATAACCATCTCGCCTTAAGATAAGCTTTTTCTATAATAGTTGATATATAAGCATCAAGGCTGCTCCTTTGGAGACCTTGTATAAATGGAATGTTAAACATCTATTGTTAAGACAATAGATTGGTAAGTCCAAATATCAGGATCTGAAAGTTGCATTAGAAACAACAAATAAGATCATGCAAATTCATAACCATCTGTAAGATGCCAGTATTCGGCAGAAAATCAAGGATTAATGAAAATAGCAAACCTCCTAAATTCTTGTTAAGAAATAAGGTTCAACAAAAGATATCACCTAGGAAGGGTGTGACAAATTTGTTAAATTATCAGGCTAGTTAAGCTCTGAATATATAGAAATCATTCGAAGGAAATCGAATGTATCAAGATCAAGTAGCTTATAAGCTAAAACCTATTTAAGGAGCATGGCGGAGCTCGCAATACATTGCACACTAGTGACAGAAGGATGTGTTTCGCCAATAAGTCAAGAAGCACTATCACATAATGATATGCAGATTTATGAAGTGATGAGCGTCCTGTATCGACTGAGGATCGACAGGTTAAGAAGCTCCAAAAGGATACATGTACCTAATGTAGGAGTCACTTTGGGAGCTTGGAAAGACTCTAGATATGTTATAGAAGTTAAGTCCATTATACGACAAAAAAGTACTTCCATCAGTTTAACAAATCTCGAGGTCGAGATTTCTTTTAAGGGGGTGAGGATGTAACACCTAGAAAATTCACGTCCTATAATGTATTGACACGTGTCATAAGCTTGAATGTGTGAAACTACACTCTAGAGGGACTAAAGTTGACAAACATGGAAAGTATGTGAATTTAAGGGTTCAAAATGTCAACAAGGGATAAATATACTTACAGTAACCCTACATGATGCTCATACCTTCAAACGAATAAATCATGGATCATACGAAGCTAAATATGAAAGAAAGTGAGAGATTACAAACTACAGGGGTTAAATGTGTCAACATGTTTAAAGTATACCTCTGAGTGACCATTTAGCAAACCCGAAGCTTTGTAATGATTAATTATGCTCACTAGAATGTGTGATAAAAATTTCATAAAGTTCCGTTATCGTATGAGAAAGTTATGATCAAATTCGTATACGAGGGGTTAAAGTGTAAACGTTGAAAATTATGACTTTTCGGGTAAACATAAAGGGACCAAGGACTTAACAAAGTGGGTATAAGTCTTGAAGCCCTTATAAGTCAATTTAAAGGGCTCAAAATGCAGGATATAAAGATGAGATGACCTTTCGAAGGACCAAGAGCCAAGGATGCAAACTGAAAAAGTTTTAAACCTGAAATCAGGTCTTAGGCGGGCCGCGTAAGACATGTTAGAATCTTACGCGGGCCGCGTGAAGTCCCCAGATGCAGAAACATGCTGACAGCTGCCTGTTCAGCGTTCTAACCGACTTAAAAACGATTTTCCTCATCCATGGGCGACCCCTACATGTTTTTAGACCTTAGGGGCACATGTAAATGATCTGGGAACATTGCTAGACTTGTGTGGCATGATCATGAGCATCCTAAATCACTATAAAAGGCCCTCATGTTTGCAACATTCTTGCATTCATTCCATCTGCATTTCTGGAGCTTTTGGGAGTTCAAGAGCAGACCCTAAGCATCCCTAATCGTGCATAGGACTTCTGTAAGTATGCTTAACCTTTCCTATTTGAGTTCTACTTAGTTATTAGCTTAAAAGTCAAACCGTCGTAATTACCGTTTGACTTAGCGATTAATCATTAATGGTCCAGTGATTAGTCGAATTGAAGGTAGTTATAAGTTGGTAACTATGTGGGCATTAAACCCTTGGAAGGGCACCCGCTGATTCCCGTTCTAACTAGATCAAATGTCGGGTCAAAGTTGTTTAGAAAAAGTCAACATAAGCTTAATTTGCGATTTAACATGTAGTTAACAATGTAGAAGGCATGTAACCTATTTTATCACTCATGTAACTTGGTAATAAGTATAATAATAACTGGTCTAAGCTTGTTTGATCCGACAATTTTCTGTTTAGACCCGGTTCGGAACCGAAAGTCGCAAAACTTTGACTTTTGCTTTGACTTCAGTTCTGACCCGTTTTAGTAGAGTTTGGAAATGCCTTAGGACTTCCTTAGGACCAGGTTACAAGTTGGTATAACCCTCTGTGGTTGGTTCGTTGATTGACCCATTCGTTGACACGTTTCCGTTAATTGCCTAATGTTGACCATAATGCCCTTGTGACCATAAAACGGGAATTTTGGATATGTAAAAGGACAATAATCTTTGTTGCTGAATTATAAACATGTCCTTAAAATTTCACATCAGTTAGAGGTCTAGATTAGGAGTTATGCTCAATAGCGCACTTAAGAAACTTTTTGTTAATTAAACGGCGCAATTAGCATAAAGCCTATCTAAACCCAATTTTTGACACCAAACCTTTTACCCACTGATAAAATATAATATTTTGAGATTTATAAAGATTTTTAATTATTTTTAACCTGCTCATAACCAAAGGTTATGACCTTGATTCGGTAAATACCGATTATACCCTTTTTGGTTATAAAATGAGTTCTACATAATATTTTGACACCAAACCAATTGCTACTGATTTTATATAATAAATAAAGTATTTTGAACTTTATAACCTGATCAGAAAACTCAGATTTCCTGTATAACCCGGAAATCGCTTAAAATGGCTTTTTAAGCGTATTAAACGCATAGTTTGGGTTTAAAACCATTTTGTCACCTAAAACTTAACACCAACTGTTATAACCTGTTAAAATAAGTTATTTTACTGATTAATTCAGACCCGAATCATAGAAGTATAATAAATCTCTTTTATAATATTTAAAATGACCAAAATACCCCTACGGGGCTTATATTGAGATTAAACTCGTTCTGGGCATAATGGAAGGTATCCTACTGATATCATAACATATTTAAGGCATATTAACTTAGGAAACCTGTTTAGGACCCTTATGGTTACCCGTTACGCTTCTTGCGCGTTCGGTTCGGTTTATGTGACTAGTTTACATAAATTAGCCAAAACGGGTCAAACCTTATCGTTTTTTTCTCAAAATCCAGAATGAGTTTAGTGTACCCATATTATACAAGTCTCCAAACTTGTCGGGCCTAAATCACATTCTATTCCGGTCTTCGCTTAATCATGCGTTTTGAACCGTAAACATTTCCGTAAAACTAACCGGTCTAAATTACGACTTAAATAAGACCCGTTAGGAATCTAATAGGTTAATAAAACCTTCGTTCCAGATTGAGAGCCCCAGTAGAAGTATCTGTACTTGCTGAATTGATATACGGCTGGGATTGAATTTATATTTAGCTCAGGTAAATACTTTTAACTTATTTTCCCTATACGGGCTTGGGATACGGTATTATAAAAATACCGCTTGGTCGGGTATTGAATGTTTAGTCGAATTGTGATTAAATTATTGAGGTAACCCGTTTTAATCTGTATTGTTTGAAATAAAAGCCTTTAGGGGTTAATGACCATCACTACGTCAAAAAAGGGCTATGGCCACACTAAAAAAGTGTGACTATATGCATTTCGCCACACGAATTTTTTTCAACTCAAGTGTGACCAAAGGTCCAGTCATCGTAGGTATCATACGGCCACATTCA
The DNA here is from genome assembly GCA_030545235.1 of Helianthus tuberosus. Lineage (NCBI taxonomy): Eukaryota > Viridiplantae > Streptophyta > Magnoliopsida > Asterales > Asteraceae > Helianthus > Helianthus tuberosus. The sequence goes on from CM060441.1 coordinate 66,909,946, forward strand.
CTTTTTAGTGGCCGTTGCAACTTAAAAGTGTGGCTAAATGGTACTAAAAATTTCTTGCTGGAATCAAGAATAAGTGTGACTAAATGGTAGCAACAGTCACATTAATGTACTTTAAGTGTGACTGGTTCTATTATATGGTCACATAAATTTAGTAAAAAGTCTATTTTAGCCACATTAGTTAAAAAAGAGTGTGGCAAAAAGGGTTGTAATCAAGCACTGTGTTTATTTAGTGTGGCTAAATTGTAGCAACGGCCACATGAATTTACTATAAGTGTCGTCGATTCTATTATATAGTCACATGAATTTATTGTAAGTGTGGCTAAAAACTTTTATTAGACACATAAAACATTTTTGTAATTGTAAGTGTGGCTATTGTATAACCTTTGGTCACACAAGTTTGTTTTCCCATAACATTTGGTATCATTTCGTCACATAAACAAAAAACAAAGTGACTATGGTGTGACTAATGGTTATTTATAGCCACATTAAATTTTGTAATTTAAGTGTGGTTATTTTCTAATCTTTAGTCACACATAATTTTTTTCCCATGACGTTTGGTATCATTCTGTCACACAAATAAGAAACAAAGTGACTATGTTGTGGCTAACGATTATTTATAGCCACACAAAATTTTGTAAATTGCAAGTGTGGCTATAGTCCAACCTTTAGCCACACATATTTGTTGTGGTTCTATGTGGCCATTTTTGCATAATTATCAATTTTATTTTCATTTTTTTTTGTAAAATTAAAATGGGAGTAAAGTAGTAACCATGAACAAACCTAAAAACAAAACTAATGATATTAATAATAATAAACCAAAATCCATACATAAGTTTTAAATTTAAATAATATATTACATAAACTTTTGATCATAAGCTATCTACAAATAATGCAACTACTACTTCATGTGGATCCCTCTCAAGGTCTTCAATAGCCATTTTAAAGAAAACATATGCCTTGGTTGTCCAAGTCCATTTCTTCTCCTCACATTATTGTTGTGTTGCTGCTGCTGAGATAAAACCTTCATCCTTCGCTCCTTCATGTTTGCAAATAATGAATCCAAAGTCTATCCTTCTGTTTTAGCACTACTTTCCCTTATTTTCGATACATTCACCAATCCACATAAAGTCTTCTTTTACACTAAACAGATAAATATAGTACCATGAAAGTAAAGCCTCCTCCATTTGAAGCCTTATTTCGAACCGGTCAAGCCACATCCCTTCACAACACATAACCAGCTTGCACACCTAACATCATGAAACAGAATCCTGTATTTACAATGATAGAATAAATGAAATCTCAATAGGTTGTTCTTTTCCTCTCTTAAAAACAGATTTGTGAACAAAAATTTGTTCGATGAACTAGACTCAAAATCACGTGGAATAAATGTGCATTATTACTAATGTTCCATAAAACAATAACTACACCAAATAAACACTTTGCTCTTTTTTTTGGATTTTTTTACTTTTATTTAGGTGCAAAATAGGAAATCCAATATCATTATCACAAGCTACTTTGTTAGTATTGAAGGTATTCAAAACACTAGAAAATGATGAAACCTGTGCTTCAAGGCAAATGTGTCCAACAACATATCCATGGGAACCACCTGAAAATTTCCCATTAGTTAACAATGCAACTTCCTGCAAAATCCAACAAATTTGTTGCAACTGTAATTATAAATTTATGACAATAAAATCCAAATGTGTGATTAAAATTTGTAATTAGAATCTAACTGAATCATAGCAAGCAATGAATTAAATAAGTTATACGAAACGTAGCATGTAACTTGCGAATATTGCTTATCAAGTTATGGGTTAAACTAAATTAAATAAGATATAATTACAATACTAATAGAACATCTTACCTGTTAAAAAAACTCCAGCAGATATTATCAACATAATGCCTGAAAGTTAAAAACTTGGAGATTCCAACCTAAACAATAAAAAGATATTTATGCGCAGAAATCAACATATGCTATTTTAATGTATATGGCATTAATTTACAACTAAATATGAAACTACGTTAATTAACAGTTCTACAAATGTGAAAAAAGAGTTGTTTTTTTTGCAGTAAAATGCCATTTTCGTCCTTGAGGTTTGGCCACTTTTGCGATTTTGGTCCAAATGTTTGTTTTTTCGCATCCGGATCCAAAGAGTTTGAAATCTTGTCATTTTCATCTGACTCGTTAACTCTATCCATTTTTCTCTGTTAAATGAGAAGCATGTCCGTCTTTTTAGACACTTTTTTATTAAAATAAAAAAACACTACAAGAAAAAAGATCCACCTCTGTTTACTTTCTCCCCACCCCGTCGACACCCAAATAGGTAAAATAACGAAAGTACCCTTGACTTAACTTTAAAAAAATGAATGGAGTTAACGAGTCGGATGAAAATGGCAATATTTTAAACCTTTTGGTTCCAGAGGCGAAAAAACAAACCTTTGGACGAAAGTCGCAAAGTAGCCAAACCTCAGGGATGAAAATGTCATTTTACTCTTTTTATTTAAATCCGGCCCAGTCACTGATCTTGTTAGCCGGTTCAACAACCAGTCCGGCACATAAATGGATGGCCCAAATGAAGGCAGTTCAAGAATACTCAACCGGATTAGTAATGTAGGCGGTTTCCGGTCCGGTTCTGAGAACCGTGCTTTCAAGATTTATAAATAATGTTTATCTGAATGCAAAAGCAAATGTTAGGAGAACTATAAGAGCAGCAGATTTACACTGCAGAACAAGAGATAAATCTAGTTAAACGCATTGACTTTTACAACATTAAGTTAAGTGAGAACATTGACTGACCATGGTTGCAAATGTAACCGATATGAAAACGAGTGATGCATTGCTCAAATTTATATCCAGTGCTGTTCCAATAGCAGTTGGTACAACTGTCAAATTCAAAGTAGATCTGGAGGATTAGTAATTAGAAGAGTTCATTAAATTTGGTCAATTTAGGAAAAAAAAATGTTAAAAAATAACTAATCCGGGCTAGTTGATTCTCAATGCTAGCGTACATGAATATTACATCGCCGGTATAACATCTTCTGGCTTCTGATGTTGCTCGATTTATGCAACAGTTGTTTCTTTTCTTGTTGTTTTTTTCTTTCTTTATCTCTATTTATTTTATTTTCCCAACAAGCTATATAAGTTATAACATTGTCAAACTTGGTGTTAGGTGGACTTGTAAGTTGTATAGTTTAGATAATAGATATGTTGTTTAGTTTTAGACTTATAATTTGATTTCTTTTATGACGATCTTTCATAATTAAGACTTTATTTTTGTTGTTAAATTAGGGAGTAGGGAGGATGAATGGAATAAGTGATTTTGCGCGTCTTATGGTTGAAATGAGAACATATGTTTTACTTTATTTATTTATTGTCGTTTTTTAATATTGTATGATTGGACGGTAAAAAAAATTGGGATACCCCTGATTTAATGGGCTAGTTCTGCCACTGGCTTGACCTAAAGTTTTGCTTACTTTAATGTTGTCACTTTTGTTTTCCAGCAAAGCATCCAGAAGATGCTAATTGATGGTATAGACACATGGGACCAATGCTTAGTTTATTCGGTTTAACTTATAACTAACTGTTTCTTCAAATTTAGACTTTATTAGGACCAATATATGATTCTTATCAACCATTTACATTTTATTTAAACTTTTTAATCATGTATTTTGTTATTCGTTACATAGTTGTCGATAGCGAATAGCGACAAATAGCGACAAAACACCTATAGGCCACGTAGCGAATAGCGACGGCTATTTTATAAATAGCGATTACACTAGAAAAAGAATTTTGAAAATTTTTATATGTATATTACATCAAAATATCCTTGTATATATGTTATTTACATGTATATTTAACAAAAACCTATAAATCCAACTATTTTATAGCTATATCTAATTGATATTAACATAAAAAAAACCCTAATTGTCGCTAAGTTCGCTATTAGGTTCTTCATCTTACTTATTATGGGTCATGTAGTAATTAGGCCATGGGGTATGGTTCTCCAACACTCAATCATCCTGATCCTCCATCTATAAGCTCTACATCAATCTCCATTTTGATCCATGACCCAACCCGAACCGAACCGACCCGTTTGCTAGATCTATATCATCTCTACAGCTTCCTCAGTTGCTCCCTTTTTTGTGCTTTGTTCCTAGGCCCCAGGCGAGGCCTATGCGCCTTGAGTGCGGCTAGCGCCTTTAATAACTATGATTATAAGTTTGAAACTTCAAATGATTCTCGAAAACTGGGATGGCCTATTTCAACAGCTTATCTGTTTATTGTTTATGTGGATCTGCTTATTTTAGGGTGAAGTAAGTTGTTTTTATTATTACTAGTACTCTTTGTCTGGTTATTTGTTTCGATTCCCTTAGCCACACTTTATGTTACCTCGTTTATTACACTCTAAATGTAAAAAAAGCCGGGTTTCTATAAGCAGTTTAAAAAAGCAAAATCCCAAACACCCCTCATATCAATACATTTCACACACCAAACCACCCTTTCTAGTATCAGAGGACAATAATCTAAGAAAATTTAAAATAACTTCCAAGCAAACACAATAATGAACAAAAAAACCAATAACTGAAACTGAAAGAAGACAGAATGCATAGTAAACCTCGATCATTATCACAATTTCAAATGATTCTCAGAAACAATCCCACAACCAATTATAACTCATGTCAATTATATTCACGTATAACTTGAAATTTTCACCTAATCAACTAACTAGAACTAAAATTAACAACAAACAAGCATTATGAATCACTACAAATCTGAAACTAACTACAAATCTTCACCTAATTAGCTAACTAGAACTAAAATTAACAAAAACCGATCATAACAAATCACTACAAATCAACAATCAAACACATGAACTTCGGGACGAATGTCATAATTTTCACGAATCTGTGGAGTTTTATCAATAAAGTTTAAATCTTGAAGCATTTTCAGTTATTATATCCACAAAAAAAAATGAACTTGCAGATTACTGCTTAAAGGGTCTGAATAAACAACCACAAAACGATTTTTGAATAAATGCGAAGAAAATAGGGTTCTTGCACTTACCTTAATCACGCCAGTCCTTAATTGGCTTTCAGAGCTCCGATTAAGGTCTAGAATCGGATGGCTTCGGATTTATGTTCCTCTTCCTTTAGTTCGCGTTCAATCAGAGGATAGATTAGATGGATTCAATGGAGATGCTTCCTGTCCGGTTTCTTTCTCTCTTTATCGTAATGCCAAAACAAGCTGATTAAACAAAAAGAGAAGATGGGGTATCAGTACGAGATCTGGGATGAATTTTGGGAGGGGAATCCATTTAGGGTTAAAAGGAAAATAGGGGGAAAAGTAAAAATGAACATGACTTAGGAGGAGATACAAGAGAAATGAGAGGGAAATTAGATTTTTTTTGGGAAATGGTGGGAAACGAAAATTAAAGTTATATTTTTTCATATATTATATAAAAATAATAATAAAAAATTATATTTATGTTACGTTTGAAAGATTTGTGTTGTGTATGAAAATCGTGTCATATATATGAACCCGAACACGACCCGAATGAATTTAAGTTATACAATCTTATGTTAATTTCTCTTTTAAGTTATAATTATAGCATAAAATACACACCCAAATTATTTTATAACATAAAATATATTGTAAAAATATATAATATAATATCATTGAAGCTAGCTGACAATCATCAGACCTAGTTGACTTTCATTAGGCCTAATTGACCATCATTGAGTTCAAAAACCGTAGTTAACCATCATTTGGCCTAAATGACCATCATTGGGTCTATTTGATCACCACTGGCCTTAACTGGCCATCACTGAGCCTCGACAACTCTAATGGACCTTCATTGAACCTAGTTTACCATCGTTGGGTCTAATTGACCGTCATTGGACGTAATTGGCCATCATTGAGCTTAACAACCCTAACTAGCCTTCATTATGCCTAATTGACCTTTATTAAGCTCAACTAACTATCATTGAAGTTAACTGACAATCATTAGACCCAGTTGACTTTCATTGGGCCTAATGGGCCGTCATTGAGCTCAAAAACCGTAATTAACCATCATTTTTCCTAAATGAGCATCGTTGGGTCTATTTGATCACCACTGGGCTTAATTGGCCATCACTGAGCCTCAACAACTCTAACTGACCTTCATTAAACCTAGTTTACCATCGTTGGGTCTAATTGACCGTCATTGTGCCTGATTGACCATCATTGAGCTTAACAACCCTAACTAGCCTTCATTAGGCCTAATTGACCTTTATTAATCTCAACTAACTATCATTGAAGCTAACTGACAACCATTAGACCTAGTTGACTTTCATTGGGCCTAATGGGCCATCATTGAGCTCAAAAACCGTAATTAACCATCATTTGGCCTAAATGAGCATCGTTGGGTCTATTTAATTATCACTGGGCTTAATTGGCCATCACAGAGCCTCAACAACTCTAATTGACCTTCATTGAACCTAGTTTACCATCGTTGGGTCTAATTGACCGTCATTGTGCCTAATTGACAATCATTGAGCTAAACAACCCTAACTGACCTTCATTAGGCGTAATTGACCTTTAAGAACCCAAATAACCATCATTGGGCCTAAATTACTGGTTCTAATTGACCGGTTATACCGACTAATCGAACCGATTATTGAAATTAACCGATTTATGTAACTCTATGACATACTAGTGTCCATTGTGATCCAATAAGTCCCAATATCGTCCATTAAGCCATATATGACTTCTTGTTGTAAGAGTCTTGTATCATCATCATCATCATACTCAGTAAATCCCACCAATAGGAAAGCTAAGGTAGGAAAACTGTCACACCCCGACCCGCAGTGGACAAGGTGATCGGGGCATGATTGGTTGAGACAAAGCTCACGACATACTATGTAATAGTCCAATATCTATTAAATTCCCATTTAAAAGAAAATCCAAGTAACACATAATCCAATCAAACAATACATAAACCAAAATGTTTATAAATTAGTTATTTATATGTAATAATTTTTCTTAATAATTTGTTATTTATCTATGATTAGATTTAAAATTTTAATTATATAAAAAAAGAAAAAAAATAATTGTTTTAGATAATATAAAAAAGAAAAAAGATTTATATATTTATATGAATTAAACTTGACAGAAAGAATAGCGAAATTTAAGAGCAAATTAAAGGAATTAAAATTAAAAAGAATTGCCCAAAACCAGGCATAAACGAGGATCGAACCCGTGACCTTAAGTTTGTGTGCACCCATCCCTTCCACTGGGACAAGTGTCTAACCCAATGGAATATTTGATTTTAATTCCTTTTATACTGAATCTTGTGAACTTCATTAACCGACCATATTCAATGCACTAGTTGATTAATTGAGTTTTATATAACTGGTGGCCTCATTGAGCAAATGAGAATATCATTATCATGATGAGTGTGTTAACTGATAAGGAATTTGTTTGGTCATGGATTGGCCAGATAAGTTAAGTAATCTGATTGGTAATATGATTCGTAATTTGGCCATAGGCTAAACCAAATTGACCCATTGATACAAAAGTTCACAAATGCATCAGATTCTTAAAGTCAGGACAATGGTTACTTTACTTGCAAGTTATCTATAATTTTATAAGTGATAATAATTAAAAAAGAAGACCACAGTAACCATCATAAAATATATTTCCCTATTTTACTTTATTAATATAATTTTTTTGCATGTGCAGAAACAAGGGATTGTAAAAGACTCGCTTTTTAGCCTCCTCACCTTAAGGCGCTATGCTGCTCTTACACTTCAGTTAGTAATGCCGCTTTAGACTCGCTCTTCAGCCGCCTCACCTTAAGGCGCTATGCTGCTCTTACAGGAAACCCGTCCCGGAGCTAATTGGCACTTGAGTTAACCAGTTTTAGTGTCAGCGTGTCACCAGAAGTCAACAGCCGCGGCTGCTGCGTTTTTTGTTATACGTTAAGCCATGATGCCCAACCTAACACATTTGTATTAATATTTGGTGCCAATGACTGTTGTTAATGGCAAAAACGTATTTTACTACAACAGTTGCTCTGTGTGATGCTCATTTATATGTCAAACTTGATGATGATGTACATGTTAATATAGGTATATGTTTTTAATAAATATATAACAATGAGACCATTACATATATGTAAACCGTTTGTCATTTTTCAAAAAATAAATTGTTAAATGCAGGTACACAGTCGAATATCTCAGCAAAATTTGACCCATCAAATTTACTTCTTGTTTTAGCTATTACAAATCCCAACTGACCCCGCATTTTTTCACCAATGATTTACTTATTTTGACCCGTTAAAACAGTTCGGTTGGGAACTGTACGGGTTGAAACGGTTCGCGTCGAAACAATTCGGGACGAAAAGATTCCCTATCTTCCCATATAAATATCATTTTCAATTACAAAAGCGACAACAAGACCAAATATGAGAACTGAAGTTTCATATTAAGTATGCTTATAGGAAGCGTGCTACCGAGTGCATTCTTTAGAAGTTTTGCTTCTGTAACAACATTCTCGATAATTTCTGATTTCCTGCCAGCAACTGTGAGCGTATCTTCAGCTGGAGCCTATTCTTTCACCTGAGTAGGTGCCAATTTTAACACGAATCATGTTAAGTCATTACAATAGATTAAGGTAAAGGATGATCACCTTAACAAGCGATAGAAGAAGTCTACGAATTGAAGAAATTAGATGCTCCATACTTTCCAAGCTCTCTTTTAAGGCTGTATACTCGATTTTCATTCTGCATAACATATACAGAATTGAAAGATTTATATATATCTTTTATTCTAATGTTCATCATTATTTATAAACATCGCATGTTTCACAACTCAGACCGGCCGCGAACAGGCCTGCTGACCAGCTGCGGACATGCCTGCTGACCGACTGCGGACAGGCTGCGAGCAGTCTGCGAATAAGCTGCGAATATGCCTGCTGACCGGTGTGGTCCCCATGACATGTGTGCACTTGTGATTTCGGACCATACCTCTTCACTCTAATAATAAAAATTAAAAAAAAAAACTGATTTGTATTTTAAAGTTATATATTAATAAAATACAGTTATAATAAAATTAAATACAAAATATGTTTATTATATATACCTACTATAGAAAATAACTTGTACCTATGTAGGGGGAAGCTCATGGGGGTAATGTTAGGTCTCTGTCAATGGTCGCTTGGAGTTGCAGTATCATCTATCGATTAGCGATCTGCTCCCTCTATAGCGACTCTAACCATTCTTCCTACGATATGCAAAACGTTAAACAAATAAATTTGTGTACTGTTGATCATATAATAGATACATTATACAAAACTTATTACCTCCCGATTCATCCGAGAAACGTACAATTGCCAAATGCCGAAAGTCCCCGACTCACGAGTATGGCATAACAGGGACATGTATCGGTACCTAAAACTTTTTGGGCGACTTTGACTTCTTCCGTTTTTAGCTAAACTTCTATTTTACAGATATGACTCGATATAGATAAGAGTAACCTAATCCTAAATTGGCCCATTAATAAGTAAACTGGTTGAAACTGCCACCCATAAACTGTTACAATTCCTTGTTATTTTGGAGGTACTTTTAGTCTCTACTTGTTATTTTGACCTACAAGATTGCCTTACACTTCAGTGGAGGCCATTTTTGGTGTCTGACTAGTAGTCAATGAACGAATGAAGTTATGAAGTGTGAATTCGGTCAAAGTCCTTTTTTTGTTTGTTACATATCCATCTATGATGAACTGAATAACTTGAACACGCATATCATCTAACGTTTCAGATTTGCGAAATTTTCCAATGGGTCGATTCATGTAACTGGCAAAGTAGGTGATGATATAGTAGTTTGATGGAGAAAGTAGCTTACTTGGAGGGATACTAAAATGTTTGGAAGAGATTGGCCATAAGTGTCATGAAAGTGAACTGCTAGCTTTTCAACAGGAACAACTGACATCACTGCTCCGAGCATAGAAAATACTATTCCTGCACAATCGAGTTTGTAATTGAATTAAAAGTTCTGAAAATATAAAAATCTCAGCTAATCGCATATCAATAGGATTAGGGGTGGTCTTCGGGTTTTTTCCTCGGGTTTCGGGTTTTTTGGGTCGGGCTGTTCGGGTTTTTGGCTAGGAAAAAGTGACCCGATAACCAAATCATTTAAAGCTCGGGTTGATCGGGTTCGGGCTAGTTCGGGTCGGGTCATACGGTTTTCGGGTTTAGATGTAATATTAAAAAAAAAATTTGCAATATATAATTAAAATTCATCATTTCCTAGCTTAACTTTTTCTTACTGCAAAGGTTGATAATTGCACATATATAAGTGCTAACATGACTTAAATTTTAGGTAGATCTTGTATGGGAAGTTTGTAATCACTAATGTGTGATGTAGAGCGTTTTGTATCTGTTTTGGTTGTTTTCCAGGGCGTGTGGAGTCTAAGACTCTGACAATAACCTGGTGTGCCAATTCCAATAGTATCACCAAGTGATATTTCAGAACAACCCATATCATAAAGTTCTTTTGCAACGTGTGTAACTTTTGATGGAGAAATTATTCCTTCAACCGGGCATCCAATCACACATGATACATACCTAAATAATATAAAATGATATTAAATAGTAAACTGAATTATGCATAAGTCTGAAAATAAAACACGTGTATTAATTATTGTATAGAATTAAGAGCATACCCGCGAACACGAATATTGAGCTTTGTAGCAGCATTAACTACAGCCCGATAACGAGAAAAACTTTCATCAATGGTACATACATACATGCAGTGACTCAAATCAGAGATCAAATGCAACCATATGACTGGTGTTTGAGTTTATTGTTTCTGACCCTTTATGTAGGAATTTAAAAACTAGCATCTAATTTTGTGATTAGTTGGTGATTAAAGTTATGACTGTAAAAGGCACTTAATGCCTAGTTGGGGACCTAAATGCAGGTCAATATTAGCATAACTCCAAAGGATATTATAATCCAATGCAGATCATATTCATACACACTCAGATGACTAAACTAATGATTAAACATAGTCTAATATTTTACAGACCACAAAACCTTATTGGTTTACTAAAAACCAAACAATAAAAATAATCGATGAGCCCGACCAGCATATTTTGGCATGCATTTCAAAAGTCTTCAAGTTCCCACAATCTAATTCTGAAATGTTGAAAGTTTAAACATGATAAGATTAATAAAGCAATACAACCCAGAAGTCTAATATTTAGAGCTATTTTCTTCATGTATAGGTTATAATTCTTAAAAACACAGTAGCCTATAACATAAACTAAACATATTAAAAAGCCTGCATCAATATAAACAATTAAAAATGGCATATGATAGATCTTACCTCATCACAAGAAAGCATATTACAGCATAGATATAAAAAAGCATAGATATAAAAGAATTTGACAGTAGAGTTTGGGACAATGCGCGCACAATTGGTGCCATTCCCTTTAAACATTCCATTAAAACCCTCAGTTCTTCATATATACTTTAGTCTCTGAATAGTTCCATTCTAGAGGAGCAACAGCAGTTCGCGATCTGCAACATAGAGTAGATTCATCAAATCACAGAAATCAACAGCTATAGTTCTTATATACGAACATAAACTCTAATTAACAAAAATCTACATGAATGCACGATGTGTGAACCTAATTAACAGAATGCAAGCATCAAGTCGAAGAACAGGTTCAGTATATGAAATTAACTGGAAAAAATAACTACCTAATTAGTGAGAAGAGGCGATGAAATAGAACAGTTGCTTCGAAATCGCACAGGAGCTTCGCTTGTTCGATTTTGTTATTCACATCGATTTTTCGAATTTTGTTCTTCACAGTCATCGTGAGGAAGAAGCTATACCCCACCTCTTCAAGGGCAGTGGGGGCGCAATGTGGTGGCATCATCACCGTCATTTCTCTTAGAATAAATGGCATGTTGAATTTTGGGTGAAACTGGGATTTGGGGATTAGGGTTTTTTTGTGAAAGAGAGAATGAGTAGGTTTGTTGGAGTAGAGAACATGGTTGGTTGGGGATGGAAGAAACGGAGGGGATAAGGAGTGAAAAGGTTGGCCAGTAATTAAAGTGTGATTATAGAATACGTATAGCCACATTTATTTTATTTATGGTCACAGTTAATAATTTTTAGTCACACGTAAAAACTTATAAGTGACTAAATAAAAAATACTCTTTGATTTGAAAGTGATTTATATGAATCATCTTTTAGCCACATCATTAAAAACTTACTATAACGGTTAGTAATATTTGGCCACACTTTTCTACCATGGCTAGTGATTGTCATATTTTTTTATTGAAAGTGTGACTAAAGGTTTCAAAAAAATGCGTTTCCGTCACATTAATTAAAAAAGTCAAACAAAGATTGTGGCAATAGGTTATATTTGGCCACACTTTTTAAGCCGTGGCTAGACATGCTAGTAATGTCACATTTTTTCTGAAAAGTGTGGCAAAAGGTTTCGAACTGGTATACAATGGTCACATTAATAACAAATTGTGTGGCTAAAAGTATTTTAAAATATTATAAATGACATTTAGCCACACATTTTCTCATATGTGTGGCAGGGCGGTTTTAGGAAAAATGTGGCTAAAGCCCAGTTTTGACGTAGTGCATGTCCCGGATATCATTGGCATCATTGTATTATAAAATGGCAACGCCTTAAGCACGGAGTGTAGGCATACACTTAACAGTTGCATAAGGGAAACGGTATCTCACTCTCTTGTGGGCCTATACTTGTGGCGTGTCTGTTAATCTTGACTCGGTTTCTACATCGGGCCCTGAACGTATAACGAACATGTAAATCTGTATACAAGATTATTTATATGATTGTCCCAAGTTATAAAAGATAGGTTGTGCCTTGTGCATTCAAACCAATTTTATTAAACCTTTTCAAATTAGTCGGTTAATTGTATTTACCAGTGTAAACTGACGTATTTTCCAAAAAGGTTAAGTGACAGGTACTGAACGTAATTGGCTGGAAGCTCAGGACGTTAATAAGGAATCTTGCAAGTTCTAGGCGTCTAAAATCTGTTGAACAATGTTTATGTTTTAAGATCCGCCTGTGGATCCTTTACTTTCCGTTGTAATACTTTGATATTACTCTATATTCGGATTGTAATATATTTATCTTGTGCTTCCGCTGTGCATTTGTATATATTGTGTTGTTTGACTATTATGTTACCAACCACGTCACGATACTCCCCACCGGGCCCACCGGTCATACGTGGAAAGTCGGGGTGTGACAATATAACTTTTTTTTTTATTATTTGATATATAAAATTACATTTATTCAACCCGTACAATATGGTTGTTATAGATATAACTTTTTATTATTTAATATATAAAATTATATTTATTCAACCCGTGCAATAATGGAGGTTTTTAAAGATATATTGTTTTATTATTTAGTATAAAAAAATTATTTATTCATCCCGTGCAATACACGGGTTATAACCTAGTGTGTGTGTGTGTGTGTATATATATATATATAGGGGAAGGTTCTATGCAGAACACTAAATATTGCGAGAACTCACAGAACAAAATGAATCACTCATTTTTTCAATCCTAAAAACCTAAAAAGTAAATGAAAATGTTATAAATGTAAGATTTATTGTTTCTTACACTAGAGTTTTAAACAAAACATGAAAAATCTTCAGTTTTTAAATTACCTAAACACATGTAGTATACGTGTAGGCTAAATTACCTACATGTATGTAGACTATGTGTAGGGAAAAAATATATAAAAACCTAAAAAGTAAATGAAAATGTTATAAATGTAAGATATATATATATATATATAGGAGGGTTAGATAGAAAACCCTAAAAATTTGAGAAAACCTTAGAAAACCTAACCTCCGGACTTTTTTTTTTTTTTTTTGAAAAAAATAACACATGTAATATACATGTTTTTAAGAGTTTTGAGCCAAAAAAATCAAAAAAGCGCCGAGTGGTTTTTTTTAAAAAAATAAACAAGTTTCAGCAACTTTTTGTCTAACACATGTTAGTGATGAAAGTTGCTGAAACTTGTTTATTTTTTTTTAAAAACATCCACTTGGCGCTTTTTTGATTTTTTTGGCTCAAAACTCTTAAAAACATGTATATTACATGTGTTATTTTTTTTCAAAAAAAAGTCGGGAGGTTGGGTTTTCTCAAATTTTTAGGGTTTTCTATCTTGCATTACACTATATATATATATATATATATATATATATATATATATATATATATATATATATATATATATATATATATATATATATATATATATATATATATATATATATATATATATATATATATATACCCATGAAATACCCCATTCCTTGAGGTTAGCACGTCTAGCTAATCACCAAACAAGACAAACAAAACATTTGTTTTATTTATTTTCATCCTCTTGGCTGGCTGTTTGTGTTACAAGTTCACTCATAGCTGGCTAATAACCTCCTCCTTCTTTAGTCCTATGCACGTCATATTTCTCCTCACATCTTAATAGTCTTCCAGCCATTTTTCCTAGCGTTTTTAACAAATGTGACACCTTAATTATCATTTGTCGGTTATAAACTTTCTGTAAAATAATTAACATATTAAATGCGTCATTGTACCATTTCAATTATATATATTTTTTTCTTTTTTAATAAAATGATTTAGTATGTTTTGACACCAACAATTTTGGTGATTTCTGACACATTTGACGTGCTAAAGTGGAAACATAAACCGCACTAAAACAATCATAAATGGATCAAATTTATACATCTAAAAGGGACATGCATGTAGGAAATGAATTTGTATGATCATTTGAATTTTAATTTCTAACATGAGAGAGACCTAATACTTGAAGGGGAAATATGAGAGTTACCTAATAAATAGTTGAAGGGAAAATTACATTACAAAACAATCAAAGTTGAACAAGAAATGTCCAAAATAGACATTGAGTTCAAAAACCACGGGGCTTAGATTGCACATTTCACCAAAAGGGCGAGCTTAGCCGGCGCTTTTAAGCAAAATCTTGGGCTTAGCCAGCGCTTTTCATCAGCCTACACCTTTTACCAAAAAGTACAGGCTAAATACTAGTTGTTTTGAGTCGACGAAGTCGATATCATCGGCTTTTGATTGCCTTAAACACTTCTAATAATTGAAAATAAAAATATTTCTGTTTTTGAAAAAAAAAAGTCAACTATGTCTATTTTTTATTTATCCCATATTTGAAGCATTTAATTAATGTCAAAATCAAGGTCAAGATATATTTTAAAGATTTAACAATACATATTGGGGAAATACACTAGACAAACGCTATATAAGGTGTCAAGAGCAGTAACAAGAGCATTCCTTTACAAACTAAACATAATAGCAATGGCAACAGCATTCAAGTCTTTTGTTGCTGTTGTGTTTATCTCAGCAATTTCATTCCAATCATGTCTTGTCAATGCAAATTTTTACACCAACACCTATTTCAACTGGGGTGCCTTCCATTCATATGTTTTTGGCAATGGTGAAGATCTTAATCTGGTGTTGGATAAAGTCGCAGGTACAGTTTTGCAAATTCCCAAATTCTAATTCATTTGACTCCTAGAAGTCTAATATTAACTCTTAAACTATAAATATATTGATATACCTCTAATTACAGGGTCTGGTATTCAATCATACAACTCATACTTATTTGGAAGCATTGAAATGTTGATCAAGTTGGTTCCAGGGAACTCTGCAGGAACCGTCACAGCATACTATGTAAGTACAATACCAAAAACGATACGAGTCAAGAGCCAAGCAACGGTCAGCTCATGCTTGGCTTGGCTTATAAATGAACCGAGTAGAGCTGGCTCACTTTGTAAACGATCTGCTTAGTTAATAAACGATCCAAGCCAAGTTGGATTGGTTTTGAATGACCAAGGATTTTTTAACTTTTTTTTGAACGAGCTTTAAGCCACAAGCTATCTTAACATATCTAAACATAGTATTGCCAAGTAGGTGCGGTTTGTAAACAATCAGAGCCGAGTTGGCGCGGTTGGTAAATGAGTGGATTTCGTGCTATCTTCGAGCTATGAGCTATTTAAACCTCTCCAGTACTCAAACATAACCTTTGTGTGGAATTATTGCAGCTTTCATCTAAGGGAGACTATCATGATGAGATCGACTTTGAGTTCCTAGGGAACTCATCTGGACAACCTTACACCGTGCACACAAACATCTTTACCGAAGGCAAAGGGAGTAGGGAGCAGCAGTTCAAGTTATGGTTTGACCCTACTACCGGATTCCACAACTACACCATACACTGGAACCCCAATGCAGTTGTGTAAGTTATCTACATTAACTTTTCTACTCAAAGAACAGCCTTGGTACACCAAAACTCCAATGTATGTTTAGTTTAAATAGTTTAAACACTGTCTTAGAAAGAATACATTAGCTAGGGTTTATTGTTAAATAATTATTTTAGTCATAAGATATGATTAATCATAAAATATCCCTAGCTAATATATTATCTCTAACAAATTGTTCCTTAACTATTTCACTCAAAGACCAAACTTTGGTACACAAAAACTCACATGTATGTTTAGTTTAAAGACTAACTCTATTAGAGAACATATATCATCTAGGGTTTTGTTGTTATATAACTACCAAAGTTAGAAAATATGATAATTATATAATGTAACAATAAACCCTAGCTAATATATTATCTCATTCCTAATTGTTTGTAAATGACAATAATTCAGGTGGTTTGTCGATAGCATACCGATTCGGGTTTATAGAAACTACAAAAGCCAAGGAATTGGCTTCCCAGACCGCCAAGGAATGCAGGTTTATTCTAGTTTGTGGAATGCTGATAACTGGGCAACACGAGGTGGTCTAGTGAAAATTGACTGGTCACGTGCACCTTTCACGGCTGGTTTACGCAAGTTTAATGCTAGGGCTTGTAAGTGGAATGGACCGGTTAGTATTTATCAATGTGCTTATCCTAACCAAGTTAATTGGTGGACCTCCTCTGCCTATAAGCAACTGAGCTGGGACCAACAGGGAAAACTCAAATGGGTTAGAGATAACTACATGATCTACAACTACTGCACAGATTATAAGCGTTTCAACTGGCAGATGGCTCCTGAATGCTCCAAGCCTCAATACTAAAAAAACTTGATACCCACCCATAAACCTCAAATTTATTTTTCCAGTGTGGATTTGAAATTTAATATTCCTTAACAACTTGTTTGTAACTTTTGGCGGCCATATTTTTGTTGGTGTTATATAACAAAGCTATGAACCTTCTTTAAAGCTTGTGTGTGCTAGTCTTGTGGAAAAATTAAACCTTGTGTTGTTATAATTATATTATATATGTTGGAAAACCAAATGTGCTAGAACATTTATTCATGGATTTGCATATGTTCTTTTGTGGCATTTGACAGGTGAATGGGGGGTTGTATGGTAAGGAAAGGTGGACAATTGTGAATCCTTATAGATATGTTTGAGAAAATCATTTTATTTGTTACAAATTTTTCATGTCATTGTTTATGTGAATCTAAGATTTATTACTAAAAATTAATTTTTTTATATATTGTGATAGGAATTTCGTAAGTTGAAGAGACTTTCTGTCTTTTGATATGACGCCTCATGCAAAAACCTAATTAAACTAAGTAGATGGCGTAAGTAGGGTATCGTATCCACGGAAAACTTGTGGTCAGTGTAATGATTTTACTAAAAACTAAAATTACTTAGATTGGGGGTTTGATTAATTGATTTTAAAAATAAGAAAACTAACTAAGAAAGTTGTGATCAATATGAGAAAAAGCAACCCCCACCCGGAATCCTAATTGCTCGTTTTAACACAAAAACCCGATTACAGATTCATAACACCACATAGACATGGCCTTGGGATTAATGAATTTGATTAATTACTAGAGATAGTTTTTAAGATTCACCATACAATCTACTAATCCGTTTGAATATATCAATTACCGACCAATTCACCGACCCCGCTAACGATGCAACTATATCGTCAATACGCTTGATAAACGATAAACAATTCAAATATAATAAACGTTTCACAAATTCAACACAAGTAGTCAAGATATACCAATTAAAAAGAATCCAAAACAAAGTTTCAATGCAAAACTGAGACAATCATTCATCCGAGTGGAAGTTACAAGTGTTTAGCCGCGCATAGAAGTCATCGCAGCTTCAATAGTCATTGATAATAGATCGGACATGAATGGAGAGCTTGAAAGATGGAAGAATACTGAAGAAATCGCCTATGATTCGTATGGGACGGCTGGGAATTGAATAGCTAACCTAAAAAATGAATTAGGGTAATTTAAACTTTTTCCCTAAACTGGTCTCTCCCGCGCGTCGCGGGAGAGTACATGTTCAGCTCCGCGTGTCGCCTAGGCTTCCCAGGTGGGCTTTTTCTGCTACCAGCCTCGTGCTGACCCGTTAAGCCCGTTTTTTAGCTCGGTTGCTCTCTTTTACCCTTTTTAGCACCTATTAATCTAAAACACCAAACACACACACACGATAAATATATAAACTCATATGAATAAACGTGTTAACACAAGCATAATTAACACGAACTACTACAAATCGCATCGTGTCTTGACCCAACATCACATCCCATACTTATCTTTTTTCGTCCAGAAAAAATTCTCTGCAATGGAATCACAATCAGAAACATTGGCCCTTAATATATTCAATTGATTTATTAACAAATCAAACCACACATTAACCAAGATTGCAGGTATAAGATCAATCTAAACCCAACCACCAGCTTCCGAGCCCTTATTCACGATTCATTGAGTTGAAGTGATTATAGTCATCTATGGATCCCACACTTAAAAGACCACAACTCTACCTAATCCCACTTCAAGCTTATGAGATTACCGTCTTACATAAAAAAACTCTTATATATTTCTGATTAAATTTATGATAGATAATGTATGATGGCTATGAGCTTCGATATGCTTTTGCTTATAATCAACTTAGCGAACATACCCCACCCGAGTCACCATCCTAGTGGTTAATGCCATAAGCATCACATATTTATCATTTTTTTCTAACTCCACCTATAGGGTATGTACCACCCAAGTCACCATCGCAGTGGCAATACCACTATCACACCCCAACCGATGGCGGAAACATCAGAGTGAGACGAAATAGATTGCAAGAGACTTCATAACGCTAATGTTTGTGACAAGTATTTAAATAATAAGTTTCATTCCATTTCTAAAGTGTCAATTACAAGGATTTGAAACAGTACAATATAAATAACAAAAAACAATGAAATAAGAATACAAGTTTAAAGTGTGTATCTAAGCATCCTACTAGATTCCACGCATCACCAACATCATCGCTAAACCTGCAACATGTTTTAAAAGTGTAGTTCAATACAAAAGTATTGGCGAGCATACAAGTTTGGTGCGTAGTATATAAGTATAAAAACGATAAGGAACAATCCACATGGCAAACCTAGTTATCAAGATTAACGTATAAACTGGCATGCTTTTTACAAGTCAACCCTCTGTTTACGCAAGTATGAATGAATAAACCTAACATGACCTCTCGTTCACGGGTGGTGCGTTACTCCTATAGCGCTATACATGTTAAGTGGAGGCTTGTACGAAGCTAATGACAAGTTCATCACATAAGAATCACCCAGAAAACACGAATCAAGCATAACAAATAGTAAGCATGTATTGGATTGTTTGTTTATGTATTTGCATAAGAATATGTATAGTAAGTGTGTTTTGTATATAAATCATGTTACACCCAAAAGTGTGAAAACGGTAAAATGGGTCGAGTATACTCACAAAATTGCATATGCCTTCCGATTATCAAAGAGTGACGAGTTTGTTTGTGAGTGAGGATTTAATGGTAGGGTTACGTGATGTGTAGGGAGTGGTAAGATTCTGAATTTATAAATTAAAGTGGTAAAAGTATGTATACATGAAAGTAATATCTAAACCCTAAGAGTTTGCTTATGACACTATAATTAGTGGTTTCATGGGTCCCAAATTGCCTATTGGAATCATAACAAGAACTCTAGACTCTTTGATATGATAGCTTAGGTTTATGATGGCTAATCATGGTTTGATTAACACCACAAACTCAGCCATATTTATATATAATTATGTATAGTTTATATGGTAATAATACATCCTAAAACTAAGTCCAATCAAGTATTGTCATATAGCATCATGTATGTCAAGCATGGAGGTTAGAAAACCTCATTATAAGATTCACCACTACACACACCATCTTGAAGATAGTGGGAGGGTCATGAATAACGATAAAGTAAATCTAATCTAATCAAGTCATAAAAGTGTTCAAATGCAGGAGTGGAACTTAGTTTGAAAGGCCAAAGCCTCCATTTGTTCACACTTCACAAGTCACAAGTTCATCATATAGAAGATGATGACTTTTGCTTGTTTTCATCACTCGATTATCAAGTTTAAACATAAATTAAATGGGTGTTTGAACCCAAAACTTTGATGGAAATCCCCTAAACACAAACTCACAACCATAGACTAAGGTGTGAGCTTGGTGGGAACAAGATCCCACCAAGTTTTCTATCAAAATATGAACATAAAAAGAAATAAAAATGAGAAGAATTTTTTTATGCATTTTGGACCTCAAAAATGGTGAGGTTTCACCTTAGTTTCCCCATTAAAACGTGTGAAAACCTTTCTAGAGGTTATCCAAGTGTTAATAAGAGAAAAACAAGAAGAAAATAGTTGTAAAAGTGATCTAGAACTCACTTTGAATGACTTTAACTGTCTACTCAAACTGGATATTTTTGAGTGATTTAGAGTGAGTTTGAGACTGTTTGTGGAGTTGGAAAGTGAAAAAGAGTGGGGGAAATGTTGTATTTATAATGATGGATTAGGGTTAGTGTTAAAGAGTGCATTAAGTAAAGTTGGTTGGAAGATATCACAAAAGAAATAGGCCAACAGATGGCTGGGAAAAAGTGATCTACGGATCACAATCAGGCGCCACTTGCTGGCCATAATCAACTTGTGTTTCTTTTTTTTTATCAACTCTATGTTGCTATAATAATGTTTTGTTATGCCATATTAATATCATTAATATTTCAAGGATAGAGTGTCACACCCTGACTTTTGCGGAAGCGTGATTTGGTGTGACTTGCTTAATATCATTGCATTCAACCATAACAAACAACTATATGATAAAACCAAGATGTTCATCCATAGATAGTTTTCAAGATAATACAACTGTCATTGTTTAACATCAAACTAAGACTTTAAGTTTAGAACACATGACTACCAAAGCTTAAAGTTCCATATTGGACTTCACAAAAGACATAACCAAACTAGGTTTCAAGCCATGTATCTTATCCAAGATAAAATACATAACCCAAAACCTTCGACCTCGGATGACACCTTTTATTAGAGACTTGACTTGTCACACCCCCAAAATACCACATGCGAAAATCGTCGCGGGACGTGTGACGTACCAGGATCCAAGCCACTAATCACATTGAACTACGCATAATATTTAAATAAAATATTCCATTCATTTCAAAATATAAATCCAAGTCATAAGTTAAACCAAAGTAGATGTTCAGCGGAAGCATAATGTAAACTGTAAATCAAATGTTTCATGAGTTCATAATCAACAAAGCAAGTATCCAAGAGTCTCGACCCATGACCACTCCAGCACTCCCAGATAGCAAGTCCATATCAAGAATCTAACGACCTGCAAGCATGCAGACAAGTGTGTCAGACGACGCTGGTGAGTTCAAAGTTTTGTTAACGCGTTTAGTTACCAAATATGAGTATAAAACAGTTCAATGATTTGATTTGATGTTGTTATTAACTCGATTACCGCAGATGGCTACTAGATGTATTTGCCCAAACCCCAATGCCTCTATCAAAACATTGGTCAAGTGGTTAAGGTAATTAGTTCACGCCCGTCCTCCCCGGTACGGTGTGAGGGTGCCAAACCTAATAGCGCTATCAACTAATAACCTCGTTGCCTCCCCGGCAACTAATCGATAGATGTAAGGGGTCTTATCAATAGAAATGAGTGTAATAACAAACATCCCAATAACCTGACATTCCTCCCCGAAACGTTACCCGGTATCCCTCCCCGGGATGCGTGCTTGGAAAAAGAGCAGTGAACTCACCTTGGTTTGCTCGGTATGATTAGCTACTTGTTCACAGTTAATCACTCAAGCCTATGGTATCTATGTATACGTAATCAGTTTATGTTCGCATGGTACACGTATAAGTTTATAGTCACAATGTACATTTAGAATCACAATTACTAAATAACACATAACAGTTATTCAAACCCATGCAAAAACATACTTCACATCTATGATTCATAACAACACTTAACAGTTAACGGTGCCACCCATAAAGCTAATTCAATGTTCCTCAGTCTTCCCTATCATCATTAACAGTTAACAACATAGTTATTCATTATCTAAAGTGTTCTAAGTTATAGTCTGTTGTGAACTACCCACAGGGCGGCGAAACTCCTACCGGCGAAACATCCATTGTTTCGTCAAGATGCTATGTGATGAAACATATAGTGTTTCGTCGAGACCATAATGCGACGAAATATGAATATTTCATCATGACAGGATTGGACGAAACATCACATGTTTCGTCGAGGGTTACTCCATGTCGCCCCTCATCGGAATAATAAAACAGTTACAATTCTTATGACCTCTAACAGTTATCAAATTATCGGTTTAACAGTTTCAACAACACTAATAAATCCACGATTTAGCATCTTAGCTATGATCAATCATTGAACATTATGATTCATTCCAACCCTAGTCGTTTCATCGAACTGTTAAACATATCATCAATTATTAATCATCAAGTATCCAACTAAATACACGAAATTAACGATTCATAACAAGAGCATCCTAGTCGTATTTGTGTTAACAGTCAACGACATCATTCCTATAAATTAAACCTTGATAACCAATGACATCATTCAAATAGGTCAAACCCTAATAGACACAACATGTACGATCTCTAATAAAACCCTATATTCACAATAGATCAAAGACACACGTAACAATCATCAAACATAGAGCACAGACAACACATGACAATCATCAAGCAATGTGCAGTGAGATGCTAACCGATTGATGGGACGATTACAAGAGTGCACGGAGGCTTCGAGGTAAAGATGGGTGCTGCCGAAAGTTTAAGGAGAGAGCTAGGGTTTGATAACAATAGACTTACGTATCACTGTGCGAATACAAAACATATACTAAGTCACTACTGGGCCTCAACTGGGCCGAAGGCCCATACGGTGAAACACCCTTGTTTCGTCGATCGGAATAATGGCGAAACCCCCCCATGTTTCGTCAAGTTCAATAATGACGAGAGACCTTAGTTTCTGTTGGTGCATACGTCTGTCGACTTCGTCTTGTATCGAGTCTTGTATATGTATAGATATATTAGGGCACGGAAAACGAGAAAATAGGCTTACAGGAAAGTTCAAACGAAATTACAAAGTATATTTCCGTTTGAAATGAACATGACATTTCAAACGGAATCACTATATTAATTCCGCTTGAACATGTAATTCCGTTTGGATGGTAATCTCGTTTGAACTGTGATTCCGTTTGAGTCAGGTTCAAATGGAATTAGCTTGCCTATATATAGCTGTTGCCTGATTCCGTTTGAGTAATTGGTGTATGTGTGTTTCCGGAGCCGAAGTGCTGCCGAATTCTCGTTTTACTGTAAAACTTTGTCAAATTAATCAGAAAGACATTTAAAGTGTATATCTTGCTGAATCACACACAATATGTCTGTTTCTGCCTTTCATATTGTGTAGAACGCCTCTGATTGACTCGTTTCGGGTCATACACGATCCTACAAGTGGTATCAGAGCACAGGAGGAGGAGTTCTGCTGATTTCAGCTTGATTTCATCTTGTTTTCTAACTTCTACACATTCTTTTATCAATTGAACAAGTTTTAACGGTTAAAATGGCCTGAAGTTTTCACATTATAAGCGAAATTATGTTTTATCAAACCCTTGAGAAAATTGGACCTAAAATCGAGCTAAATCGTGATCAATTTGACAAAGTTCAGACCGAAATGATGACATCAGCATAATCCCGTTTGAAATTGCACCTAATTCCGTTTGAAATACGTAATTTCACTTGAGTATTCCGTTTCAATTTGCTATTCCGCTTGAAGTTTCAAACGAAATAAGTGATTTCAATTCAAGTTTTTGATTCCGTTTGAAAGGAGTGTTAATTCAAACGAAATTAGAGATTCCGTTTGAACTGGGTATTCCGTTTGAAATTGTTGTGTTGGTAATTTCGCTTGAACTAGTTAATCTCGTTTGAAGGTTATTTCGTTTCAAAAGTTAATCCCGTTTGAAAGTGTCTGTTTTGTGAAAAAGTTTATCGAATCATGGAAGAAGAATTCTACAACGCATTTGCCACATCCCCGACTAATCCGGCTGACATTGCTAAGAACATGAACTTGGAAAACGAAACTTGAACTTTACAAAAACCCCCGAAACTCATGGGAATTGAAGAATATCATGGCTGGAAAAATCGTTTTGAAAATTGGGTTCAGGCAAACCATCTAAGAGCTTGGGAAAGCATTGAAACAAAATATGTTAGACCACAGAACGCTTTGAAAGTTGATAAAATCATCTCAGAATTTACAGACAAAGAGAGAGATAGTTATAAAGGAGAGAAAATGATGATTAGTCTTCTACAACAAGCTGTCAAAGAGGATATATTCGTGTTACTCCAGCATGATGGTAGTGCTTTTTCAATATGGGAGGCACTTGAGAAGAAATTTGAAGGAAGTACGGAAATGATCAATAGTAAAAAATCATTATTGAAGAAAGAATTTGAGTTGTTTACAAGTATGCCAGGTGAATCTACAAAGACTCTCATTGAGAGATATTGTCATCATGTGCATACCATGTCTCAGTTGAAAATTACTAAAACTCTAGTAGAATGGGTTGAGAAGTTAGCTGATGCTTTACCTCAGAAAGAATGGGGTACATATCTCATGATCTTAAAGAATACAGGAGAGTTTAGTAGATTATCAATTGCACAATTCATTGAGAAACTTGAGGGACAAGATCTTGAACAGCAAAAAATTGCTAGAATGAATAATTCAAATGTTCAACAAGACATCAAGTTATATTACAAAGGAAATGTTGAGAAGTTTGAAGCAAGTCCAAAGATCCAACCGCTTTTAGTGCAGGAAATTCATCTGGATTAGTCAGTCAAAGTTCAATCAACACTAGTGGATTTTCACATGTCAATCCTCCAAGTGTTCAAAGTACAAATGTTGGTAATGGACATATGATTCAGTGCAATGTTCCATTACATCTTCAAAATGGTCAGAATTTTTCTGATGAAGTTGTTAAAAGTCATATGGCATTACTGGTTACTGCTTTGGAATCGTATGAAGGATTGATTGCTGGAAGAATTGGTAATCCTATGCTAACCAAGGAAGATTATGACCAGATTGATGCAGTGGAATTGGAGCTTATGGATATTAAATGGTGTTTAGCAAGTGTTCTGAGGAGAGCTGAGAAATTCAAAATGATTACAGGAAGAAATGATTTCTTAGATGCAAATGTTTCTACTTTAGGTTTTAATAAATCTAAAGTTACTTGTTTTCGATGCAGGGAGAAAGGACATTTTAAGCGAGAATGTAAAAATCAAGAAGCAAATGGAGCAAAGAATCCGTTTGGTGGCCATGATTACTATCGGAAGGCTATATATCAACAAATTGCTCATCAACCGCATCAACAAAAAGAACCACAAACTGCACATGCTAGGATGATTGAAGATGCTAATAAGAAAGCTTATTATGGTATCATTGATCAAGATGATGAGAAAATGGCTCCAGGATTTAGCTGGGTTGGGTTTGTGGATGAGAATAAGGAGTTTAAAGCTTTCATTGCTCAAATTGTTCAAAAACCAGAATTGATGAAAGAATGGATAGCAGTGTTAACTGATGAAGAGAAAAGTCAAGATGAAGAATCTGTTTCTTCTGAAAACAGTTCAACAGATACTAGTGATGATGATTAAGAAATTGAACAGATAAACATTGGAAAAACTCATTTATCTTCTGACAGTTTTGAATTTTATTTTGCAGATAAATTGTAGAAACTTAAAGAGAGAAAAGCTGCAAAAGAAATAGAGGAAGTGAAGGTTGTTGAAAAGATTGTTGAAGTGGAAAAGGTAGTTGAAGTCGAGAAGATTGTGGAAATTGAAAAGATTGTTGAAGTCACAAAGCCTTGTCTTACATGTTTGGAATCTTGCAAACAATGTGAAGATAAAGATGAAAGGTAGTGAGCTTGAAAAGTTGAAAGAGAAGTTGCTGTTTGATGTCAAGAATGTAAAAGAATCATACGATGTGTTGAACAAAACTGTGAATCGTTTGCAGAAGACAAACTCTGAAAGAGAAGATGCTTTGACAATGATGAATGCAACAATGATGTCCAAACAAAAAGAGATCAATTACTACATTGAAGAGTGTGCTAAGTTGAAGCAGGAGTTGGAAATTGAAAAAGTTGAAAATGAAAGAATAAGACCATTACTGAAAAGTTATTCAAGTTCTGAATACTTAATTGACAGAATTTATCCAACTGTTGCAGGTTTTGAAGTGTTTGAAGACAAGAAGCCGAAGAAAAAGGATACTGGTAAGAAACAGAGTGTCAGTTATAACAAGTGTCCGCCTCCAATTTGGGAAGGCTATTCGTCTAGAAAACCGAATGAGGAACAAGTAAAAAAGGCAGTCAATATAAAGTTGGAGTCCGAGATAACCGATGTATTACCATACAATATTGACATCACATTCACCGCGTCCGACATAGATCATGAGTCTGATTTAATAAAAAGGATGGTCGGTCAGGTGTTAGATAAGGATGAGGAGTCTGAATCACAGTCTGAGTCCGGGAGTCCGAGTTCGTCTGTCAAGAGTTCAAAGTCATCGGGAAAACGGGTTTATAGTAAAGAATTTTGTTGTCAAAATCCAATTTGAATGATGAAACATTTGAAGTGGCATACACTTTGAATGATTCTGACAAAATTATATTTTGATAAAGAATTTCCAATAAGAGGTGTGAAAAATGAAATGATAAACAAGGTTTTCAAACTAACAGAAATTAATATTTCTGAAATAAAAGATGTAAATCTTTCTAAAAAACCTAAAACTTACACCTCAAGAGTTCAACAACGACTAAACAAGAAAATGGGTTACGGTTCTGGTTCAGGTTATCGAAAGAAACCAAACCATAACGGTAATTTCAAAAAGAAAGGTCTTGGCTTTATTCCACCAGAAAATTATAAACATGAGAAAATTTCTAAAAATACAAAATTTGTGTCAGGTACTTCTGCTGAGGATGAAAAGAAGAGCTCATTCTGGAGACAGTCAAATCAGGAATTTCTTGCTGAAAAGAAGAAAACTGAAGCTAATCAGAGAAAAGAGACTAGAACCTGTTACAGATGTCAAGAAGTTGATCACATCACCTGGAACTGTCCTAAGGTAACCAATTCAAAACAGGGAGTTTCAGAAAAACTCAAAGAAATAATTGTTGATAAAACCGAACCACCAACTGAAAAATTTAAAGTGTTTAAAAATTCAATATATGAAGTTGGTGAGTGTTCGAAAAGGTTTTACAAGCGAAGGGGAAATCTTAACAATCAAGCTTGGGTTGTTAAGAAATCAGATGTAAAACCTAGCGATGAATCTGATTCCATAAAATCAGAAGAGCCACAAGTTGTTAAAAATGGTGAAAACCCAGTTCCGCCTTTGGATGATGTTCATTTTCCACCATTGTGGACTGAGAACTTTAAATCAAAAGTTGGGAAAGTTGAGATCTCAAATCAATTTTATTCTGAAAAGAATGAATTTGATGTTGAAAAAGCATTTAATGGGAATGTTAAAAAGATTTTTGGGAAAATGGTCGAGGGGAAGGTTGCTGGGGTTAAAGAATTTTACGAATCAAAGAAGGCAACTTACAGCCCAACTCCTAGTGAAGTTGAGAAAATTACACCCAAAGCAGGTCAGGCTTGGGTGTCCATATTATTTGTTTGAAAAACTTGACTTGCCGGAGCTCCCAGGTTGGTAAGAGATGAGTAGGAATCGGCATCTTTCTTGAGAAATTCACTTCTGTGATATTTCGACTTACAAGTGGTAAATCAGAGACATTAAGTTGTACTTGATTTTCTACAAGTGATATTGTTGATAAAATCTAAAATTGTTAAATTTTTCAAGTGATATTGAGAAAAACAATGTGATGAACCCCTAACCTCCAAGTGATAAAATCAACAAAACTTATTTTCCGGAAAAATCATTTTGGTTAAAACAAATTTAAGTGTTTTGAAATCATAATGAGAAAATAGTTTGTTGTAAGGGGGAGTTCTGATTGTTTATGCCAAGTGGATGGCGATTTGAAGTGATTCAATATCAGTTGTCACTTTACTTGTACAGTTTGTTTTCAAATTTCCTTAAATGAGTTTGAATTTTAGGGGGAGTAAGAATTTTCAGAAAATCCAAAAGCATTAGAAAATTTGAATATGTCAAAAACATGATAAAAAATCAAAAATGAGTTTTGTTGTTAGAAAAAGAGGAAATGATAGTACATCAGTAGACAGTTACAGTATGCTAAAGAAATGTAATGTTTAAATAGCGTTAAACGGTCTCACTGATGATATGCCGATAGGTTTTTACACATTTAGTAAGCTTTTTCGGGATATAAACTTAAATTCCAACTTGCTTATTTCGTGGGGAACACTACTTAGATATATAGGTAACCCCTGAAATCTCGTTTGAAAGGTCCCTCTTTCTGAGATACTAGGTCTTTATGCTCAGTGATATCTGGGGTATTATCCCGGGACTTCTGATTTTGCGGAAGCAATGGCCTAGTCCCAGGAGAATACTTTACGCTTGCTTGAAATAAAAGCCCACCCTCAGCATAAAAAATGATGAAACATTGAAAAAAATGCAAATCATGTGCTGTTGTAAAAAAGATCCTCTAAAGGGGACCCATCAAAAGTCGAAGCCGTCATCTCTCTGCTGAACGGAAGTTCTGACCTGAGCTCTCACGGTTCTTCGCATCTAACCCCTTACAGATATCATCTGTGGTATACTCACCTGTAAGACTGAATATTGGGATCTGGATACGGGAGTATATTCAAGAGGTGGGACACATGAATGAGTTTAAGTCCTTAATACACCTATTTCGTATCCTGAATCAGTTGAAATTTGTGTGAGAATTTAAGTGGATAAGTATATCGGCAATCTAAGTGAATTGTTTAATTCTTAATGTGTAACTAAGCTCAACGGTCAAAAACTGATATGATCCTCTTACACAAACTCACAAAAATATTGTCTGTAAATGTTTCTTTATTGCATTTCATTTCATTCAAAAATATAAAAAGATTTTCAGTGTGTTTTAGTATAAATTTTGAAAAATCCAAAAAGATTTTTGACAACTGATGTTGGAGAGCTGTTTTTCAAAGTTCCAAGTGCTAAACATGATGATCAATTTGAGGGGGAGTTGTTTAATCTAAAAAAGTTTGAATATTTACTTACAAGTGGTTCATCAGTTATTAACATTGTTAAATCATTCTGAATAAATTTGAGGGGGAGTCTGGATATATAAATTTGTAAAATGTTAAATTTGTGAAATTTACTTTTGGGTAGAGGATGTGCAGGATAGCCTGGATTCTGAGCCTAAATAAAGAGCCAGAACACGATCCTGATCTTGTGAAACCTGATCAAGAGGAAGCATAGAGCAAGGCTGAGATTCTGGATAAAAAGATAAAGTTTGAAGATGCCTACACTGTCATATACTTCAGAGAGCGATCAGACTGATAAAGACTGAAGACGTTGAAGACTCGACACTTAAGACTCGTCAACATCCGAGGGGGAGTATGTTGGTGCATACGTCTGTCGACTTCGTCTTGTATCGAGTCTTGTATATGTATAGATATATTCCGTTTGAAATGAACATGACATTTCAAACGGAATCACTATGTTAATTCCGCTTGAACATGTAATTCCGTTTGGATGGTAATCTCGTTTGAACTGTGATTCCATTTGAGTCAGGTTCAAACGGAATTAGCTTGCCTATATATAGCTGTTGCCTGATTCCGTTTGAGTAATTGGTGTATGTGTGTTTCCGGAGCCGAAGTGCTGCTGAAGTCTCGTTTTACTGTAAAACTTTGTCAAATTAATCAGAAAGACATTTAAAGTGTATATCTTGCTAAATCACACACAATATGTCTGTTTCCGCCTTTCATATTGTGTAGAACGCCTCTGATTGACTCGTTTCGGGTCATACACGATCCTACAGTTTCGTCGAATTTCAAGACAAGAGCCTAAGTTATAAACATGCACAATTAAGTCTAGTAACTATCAAGACTCTACTCTTTCAACAGTTACGAGTTTCATACACAAACAAATCACTAAAATAGAATTACGACACAAGTGATACATAAATGAAAGAACTTGAAATATCGGGTTGTCACATGACTTGTAAACTCCAACGCCCGCCAGATCTATACTTAATTTCCTGAAATACATGTAGTTTGAAAACATCAACAAAAGTTGAGCGAGTTCATGTGTGTGTTTGTGAATAAACCTTTGAAACATTTGTAAGTATGTTTGTATGTACTTGAAAACCCGGTATGAAAGCGACAAGGAAACAGATCAATTAATATGTAGCTAATACATTAATATTTGTGACGTGATGCAGGAAAGCTCAAACTTAGCAGACTTTGTCAATAAGACATAGTCACCACATGGTCCATTCGACGGACTCATGGGTGGGGCTCGCTACACCCAAATAGTTCTATCACTCATGTCCCTCGGTCCTACCACGATGATTGATGGCCTTAAGCGTCATACCCACCATTCACATGATCTAGCAGTACCCTTCCTTAGCTAACCATACCAAATAATAACATTTGAAAACAGTTGTAACATGTACTTCACCCCCGAAGTTATAAAACTGAAAACAGTAAAAGAAAAGGGGGAACATGAACTCACAGGTTTGCGTTCTTCGAAATACCGTAACTCAAGCTTCTTCGGATAAAACACGACTACCTACAACGTACTAATGTCTATTAAACGAATGGGTCGTGCCTTGACTTAGTATTAATGTCTTTGAGTTACGATTCTTTTGTGTCTTTGATATTATTCCAAGTTTATAATTATTTTTTAAGATAATTAATATTTTAACTTAAATTATATTTATTAAATTTTGGAATAATTGTTAAAACAATATATATTAACTTAATACTTCCCAAGTATTTATATTTGTATTTCCTTCCCAAGGATGGACGTATCTTATACATGTATATTTTTGCCATGTTTTGAGGTCGTATTCCGGTGTGAATTTATACGTATGAGAATACGTATTTTTATTGTATTCATTAAGTATCCTTATACTCAATTTCGTATTAATTTTTCCGGAATATCATCTTTAATAAAAGTCCACCAATATATATTTCCAAAATATATATTGTAGTAAATATTATTTAGAAAAATTACTTATACTTTTTCCTTTGGCAAAAATATTTATATTCTCTTATAAGTTTCAAAAATTATATATTTTCATGTCCAACATAGAAAATATATATAAACTCATTTTTCTTCCAAAAATGATGAGTTTCATATTTATTTGAGAAAATATATTCTTCTTCCAAAAATATTGTATCTCATGTTTGTGTAAGAAAATATATATTTTCTTAAAAATAATATATCTTGTAAAGATTTCCAGAAAATATATATTTCATACTTGTCAAAAACAATATATTTTTTCTTGTCAAAAATATGATATACTCTTGTAGTAACTGTAAAAATCATATTTTCATTTCCTTGGAGTCCAAAATATTATTTACCAAAATATACTTTGTGAATAAATTCCGAAATGTTTTTGTAAGTCTTATTCCATAGTTCGGTTCTCCAATATTTTTGTGTAAATGTGTATATTTATTCTTTGGAATTTTGGTATTATTTTGGATTGTAATTCTTGGTATTTGATTTGTTATATTATTTCATGTCCTAAAATAATATAACTAATACACAAAATATACAAATAATCACACACATGGTGTCTTCTAAATATATATTTCCTAAATACATATTTAGTCACTTTTATTTATGAAAATCAACCTCTAATATTTGTACTTTTGTAATCCAAAAATTATGGCAAACTTTTTGTAACAACTTATGGTTTAAAATACACTTTTAAGTGTAGGTTAATAAACATTTTTCTAAGTGTTTAGATTTTTGGAAAATTTTGCCATAGTTTCCCCTAAAAATGGAGGTTTCCATGCTTTCAAGCATATCATTTTCTTTTGTAAAAATCAACTCAATCAACCAATAATCAATAATAACAAATTTTCACTTACCAATCTTGCCAAATCAAGCTTAACCTAACACTTCATGAACTTGAATATTTGTAAAAATTTGTAGTAACTTACTAGTGTTCTTAGTAAGTCTTGTTACCCTTTAAAATGTGATTAGTTCTTTAAAAACTTCATTTTTAAAGAAGTTAGATGTTTGCAACTTCAAATCATATTTTCTAAAAATGTTTCTTTATGAAATTTTCCTGTTTCACAAGTGTTTCTACCCTTGTTTAACCACTAAAAATAAGATTTGTTTATGTAAGAACCAAGATTAAATGAAACTCATGTTTTTAACTTAGTTCCTATGAAAAATCATTCATAATTCTTTAGATCTATATGATTAACAACTTACTTTAATCATTATTTGTCAAGAAATCAAAGTATTCTTTCAAGTTCATGAATCATGTGTGGATGATCTATCATCCTACAACATTTCTACTTTCTCTTCTTGCTAGATTATGTTTTTAATCATGATCTAGCAAGATCTTATGATGATCAACATCATTTCTACAAACAATCAATGATCAACAAGCATAACAACTCATATTCATCAAGATTACTTCATTAATCATGCTTATGTTCATGTTTACTTCTTATGATCTTTAGTGTTCTTCAAGTTTTTGATTATGATTCTTCTTTAACCACTTAAAATAGAAGTAATATAGCAAGATCAAGACTCTTACCACTAGCACAAGGCTAGGGATGATTCAAGAGAAGTTATGAGATGGATAAAAGCAAACAAGAGAGGTCCTTCCACTTCCACAAGCTTCAAGTTTCCTAATGATGCTAGAGACACCTTATGGAGACCTTAGAATGGAAGAGGTTGAAGTGAAAATGGGTGGTTGTGTGTGGTGGTTCTTGGCCGTAGGTATGGAAGGAGGGAGAGAAGAGAATTGTGTTGGTGTGGTGAATGAGAAATGAATGGTTTAGGAGCTTATGGTTAACTTATAGATCCATCATAAGGCTTTATCTCATGTGTAATATGTCTAATAAAGTATAAACAAGATCAACTAAAATATTTAAGCAAATCTTTGGGTGGGCCATGTGTTGGCCGATTTCATAGGTGGGGGGGGGGGGTCTAGGTATAGGTTTAACTAGTTTAGTTACTTACAAGTTGAAATCCAAGTATCAGTTAGGCTTTCTAGTTAGTAGATATTTTTAGGAGGTGTTATGGTGTTCGGGGACCATAACAAGCTTGGTAATATTAAAACAGTGCTTCTAGTGTAAATTTGATGTTTCGGGTAGTGTACGGTTGTTCGGTTGGTTAATGGTTCGTTAAAGTGCTAAACTTTGCAGTTTAGTGTGCTTTATGTATCTTTTGTGACACTTTTGATTCCCAACACTTAGGAAAGTATTCAGGACCATTTTACCATTTTTTCTGCATAATATTAGTGTGTTAATTTGCTGAATTTTTGCTGAATTTTGCTGAATTCAGCACCTTGGGTGAGTTTTAGGCACTTTCCGGCACTTAAACTATCACTAGGAAGGCAGTTTTGTGATCCTTACTTTTCTACACACTACACTAGTGTAATACTTAGTTTCTTGCTCATTTTGTGTCTCAATGCACTGTCTATCTACGTGCTGAGTTCTGTCAGTATTTTCCTGATTTATCAGATAACTATGCTAACTGTACTTAATGCATCATTTAAGGCAATACAGCTTTCATGCAATATTGGTATGACATTAAACAATGTATGATGCATATGTATGTATAAGACAGTAATCAGAAAGCAGTTAATTGCAATTCAGCACAGTCATTAAGCACTAATCATGATTAATTAATTGTACGGATACCTGGATTTTTGACAGTTGTCACATAGAGCATAAAAAAGACAAAATATCAGCCATATCTTGGCTGTTGTTGGCGCACAAAAGATGGCCAAAGTCAACTAATGTGTTTTATTAATTGGCCATTGTAGTCTCCATGTTTAATATTAAATCCTTTTGTCTCTAAAGTACTGATATGTTATTATATTAATTTACTAAAGTTTTAAGTATGTACATTATAGGACTTTTGATCAAAGTAAAAGAACAATTAAACTTGATCCAGCCAAGTTTGGGCTGATGATCTACGACCAGCCATAAGCCTTTGTAAACCTTAGTTTTCATGATTGGCATTTTAAGTTGAATTAAAAGCGAATCATGTTATGTATTATTATTAAGTTATTTATTAATCTTATATATATATATATATATGATTTAATTTATATAAAATATGAAATTAAATAAGTTTGTATAAAAATAAAGTCTAGGTTGTGTATTGTGAACGTGTAATCAAGTGTTTGCACGTATAGGGTATCTAGAAGCACGAATTGATTTTAAGTTACGCATGCGTTTACAAGGGTACGAGTATGCATCAAACGTATATAAGGATTAAATATTTAAGCATGCAATAAAACGAAGTATAATTCATATGAAATAATTAATTTTATTACGATTGAAGTCTCGGATTTACAATGGCTTGAAACGAAGTACGATTACAAGAGAAGCAATGTTTCCAAAAACAGAATTATAAGGCAAGCTTTCTAATTAAAGAAAGTTACGAAAAAGCGGAGCGTTATAGTCTCCCCTCCTTTAGGAAATTTCGTCCCGAAATTTATTTAAGAGGAAGACTTTGAAAAAAAGCATTTTGGTTAAAAAGAATGATTGACTAAAATTGAGATTTTGAAGTTTGAGACGTGTTGGGAAGGATGTATAAAATCGTTGAGGAACGAAGGGATAGAGTTGTGAAAAGAGTTTGTTCAAAATAAGTTTTGAGACATTAATCATAAGTAAAACGTGTATGTGTGTATAGGCAAAGTGGGCTTAAATAAGTTTAAATAATCCAAATGGAGAGGTATTTTAAAATATGCTATCTAAGAAACAAAACTTTCGTATAAAATGGTATGCATTTTGATGAAAAGTATGGTCACTTCGTAGGTTGTAAGAAAGCTTTAAAAGCAAAAGTATTTTAGGTTTCGAGCGTTTAAGCCAATTTCTTGTAAACGTGGTTTGTACAAAAACCAAAGAATAACTGGGAACAACAGAGGTATGAGAGTGAACGAACGATCTAGTAGGTGAATGCGAGTACAAGAATGGTATGAAGGTTGGATACAATGTGATCATGAGTGTTGAGAATAAGGTCTCGTCATGGATAATTGGATATAATGCGTTTGTGAGTTGTTAAAGTTTGTATTAGGTCTAAAAGGTCTGCAAAACACCGAATTTCTCATGGGACGTTTTATGAAAGGTTGGTAACGTGGTGAAAACACTTATATATAGGAAGTACCAGCGGCGTATCCACCATGTTTTGACCACGTTACGTCCGTTTCGTTATCCGTGTCATGATACGTTCCGTGTCTTACCATATACAGTAGTACACCCTATGGTCCTTATATGCCTATCACTATAATCCCGTGTGCACCCGTTATTATATTGATCGTCGCATGATCCGCATAGCTTGTACTAGTTGTCTATGAATCAGGGTATACATAATTTGAAAAATAAAAAAATGAGTATGTATAAGAATGTATATTTATGTTTTAGTATGTATGAGACCAACATAAGCGAATCCCTCGGGTTTCACTCGCGCACAGGTACGAATGTATGAATTATGAGTATGAATAATAGTATGAGCATAAGTATAAGTTTAAGTATGAATACGCATGTGAGTAAAAGTATGAACATAAAACGTATGGGTATGAATATGAATATGAATATGAGTACAAATATGAGCATAAAACGTATTGTTATGAGTATGAGTATGAGTGCAAGTATCAATAATAATGATTGCGTATATAGTATTATTTGAAAAATAACGAATTTAAGCATATAAAAACGATCAAAAGGTTGAGTATGTAAAAGCGAATGGTTTAAGTGAAATTATCATGAGATATTGACTAAAACATGTACGATGATATGCACGTATAGTTGTTTGAGCAAAACGTTGAGTTTATCAAATCAAAATAGATTGAGTTTGACTTGTAATGTAGAATCTAGTTTGTGGATGTCAAAAGTATGTAAAGCATCTATTGATTATGTGAAATGTGCTTTGTAAAAAAAACGGAAATGCTACTCTTGTTTTAAAAGAATTTACGTACGTTGAAAATTGTCGGTTCCTACAAAGTTTTCTAGCCCACGTGTTTGAAATTTGAATAATGAATTAAGCGGGGTGCAAAAAGGTTTTCGAAAATACGGGTTTGTTTCATTTGCATCCAAACAAGAAATTTATTTTGAAGGTTCTTATGAAAACGTTGATCCTTAGAAAAGAAATTTAGCAAAACAGACTTGGTAATCATTGGAAAGATTTTTAACAAATGATTTGTTGATGTTAAAAAAAATCTTTGGTAAAACGATCGTATAATATGTATAGGATCTTATAAGTATATGAGGAAGTTGGTTTGAATTCCGTTTGAGAATGGTGATATAACGTGAGTGTGTGTTTTAGTGGTCAAGTCGAATATGAAGTTCATGGGCAAGAGATTCATTGGACCGATTAAATTAATATGTAGCATTTCGTAAGGTTTTTGAATTTCGGGTAATAAAACGTTTTAAGGTATGATTAAGAATTTTGTGTATGCGAGTTATAAAAAAAATAGATAGTAGGGTAAAAAATATGTTTGATAAAACAATAAACTTTGAAATTTGATATAAGTAGATATTTTGATAAATGATAAATGATTTAGATATAAGACATGATTCGGTTTGCATAGTAGAATATTTTGAGGGAAAGTTTTGGTAACGATCACCTAGGTAAGGGAATCACCCCTAACCCGTTGGTGAGGTCGTTTTAAGAAAGAGGGAGTGGAGTTAATCGTCAAGGTAAGGAAATCACTCCTATCTCGATGATATGTCTTCATTTTGTGGTTATAAGAAATGTAAATCTAATTGGTGACGTTTACGAAATCATGCATGTGAAATACGTATAAGTGTATGAAAAGATTTAGTATGATACGTGTGTAAGGAAATAATCTCAAAATAAATTCGAATTTGAAAAGTGAGAATTGCATCGCATAAGAGTGATAATAGTAAGACATAGGTTTGATTAAAACTTGGATGGTTCCGAAACGGAACTTTGACTAACCAAAGTGGTCGAAAAGTCTTTCGAATTTGAGGAGCATGCTTTGGCCTAATAGGTGGAATACTCTCGTCGACAAGTCGGTTAACGGTATTTACCCTTCCGGTTACTACATGTCCCAAATCAATCGAAATTTCGAGACTTGGCGGGATTTATGAAAAAAAAATCAAGGAGTGGAACTAGTCGATAAGGTGCGGGTTTCACCCCTAACTTGACGATTTCGTATCCTAAGTGTGATTGGTACTCGTCGGGTCAAAATTTAACTTCAACACTTTGACGAGGGTCCACTAGAATTTGAAACTTGAATTTCTCCATCAAGGTGAGGATTTCACTCCTAACTTGATGGTGAATTTCATGTAAAAAGGAAAAATACAGGGATTGAGAGTTGTTCACCAAATTGTGGGTTTCACGCCTATTTTGGTGAAGTCGTCTCGTTTGTGTATTACAAGTGGTTTTGATTTTAGTATAAACGTGTAAAAAGACGTCGGTTCGAAATAAATAATAACAAGTATAAGCACATAAAACATTTCAAGAAAATAACACGTAGGAGACATTTCAAGAATAGCACATAAAGATGTTTCATAAAAATAGCATGTGAAGCAAGTATGGTCGAATTTGGTGCTTACCTATAGACTAGGTCAAAAGATTGGCAATTTTCCTAATTCCTTATAGTTATGGCTCTGATACCAATCTGTCACACCCCAACCGATGGCGGAAACATCGGAGTGAGACGAAATAGATTGCAAGGGACTTCATAACGCAAATATTTGTGACAAGTATTTAAATAATAAGTTTCATTCCATTTCTAAAGTGTCAATTACAAGGATTTGAAACAGTACAACATAAATAACGAAAAACAATACAATAAGAATAAAAGTTTAAAGTGTGTATCTAAGCATCCTACTAGATTCCATGCTTCACCAACATTATTGCTAAACCTGCAACATGTTTTAAAAGTGTAGTTCAATACAAAAGTATTGGCGAGCATACAAGTTTGGTGCGTAGTATATAAGTATAAAAACGATAAGGAACAATCCACATGGCAAACCTAGTTATCAAGATTAACGTATAAACTGTCATGCGATTTACAAGTCAACCCTCTGTTTACGCAAGTATGAATGAATAAACCTAACATGACCTCTCCTTCACGGGTGGTGCGTTACTCCTATAGCGTTATACATGTTAAGTGGAGGCTTGTACGAAGCTAATGACAAGTTTATCACATAAGAATCACCCAGAAAACACGAATCAAGCATAACAAATAGTAAGCATGTATTGGATTGTTTGTTTATGTATTTGCATAAGAATATGTATAGTAAATGTGTTTTGTATATAAAACATGTTACACCCAAAAGTGTGAAAACGGTTAGATGGGTCGAGTAGACTAACAAAATTGCATATGCCTTCCGATTATCCAAGAGTGACGAGTTTGTTTGTGAGTGAGGATTTAATGGTAGGGTTACGTGATGTGTAGGGAGTGGTAAGATTCGGAATTTATAAATTAAAGTGGTAAAAGTATGTATACATGAAAGTAATATCTAAACCCTAGGAGTTTTCTTATGACACCATAATTAGTGGTTTCATGGGTCCCAAATTGCCCATTGGAATCATAACAAGAACTCTAGACTCTTTGATATGATAGCTTAGGTTTATGATGGCTAATCATGGTTTGATTAACACCACAAACTCAGCCATATTTATATATAATTATGTATAGTTTATATGGTAATAATACATCCTAAAACTAAGTCAAATCAAGTATTGTCATATAGCATCATGTACGTCAAGCATGGAGGTTAGAAAACCTCATTATAAGATTCACCACTACACACACCATCTTGAAGATAGTGGGAGGGTCATGAATAACGATAAAGTAAATCTAATCTAATCAAGTCATAAAAGTGATCAAATGAAGGAGTGGAACTTAGTTTGGAAGGCCAAATCCTCCATTTGTTCACACTTCACAAGTCACAAGTTCATCATATAGAAGATGATGACTTTTGCTTGTTTTCATCATTCGATTATCAAGTTTAAACAGAAATTAAATGAGTGTTTGAACCCAAAACTTTGATGGAAATCCCCAAAACACAAACCCAAAACCATAGACTAAAATGTGAGTTTGGTGGGAACAAGATCCCACGAAGTTTTCTATCAAAATATGAACATAAAAAGAAAAAAAAATGAGTAGAATTTTTTTATGCACTTTGGACCTAAAAAATGGTGAGGTTTCACCTTAGTTTGCCCAAGCAAACTTGTGAAAACCTTACTAGAGGTTATCTAAGTGTTAATAAGAAAAAAAAAACAAGAAGAAAATAGTTGTAAAAGTGAGCTAGAACTCACTTTGAATGACTTGAACTTTCTGCTCAAGCTGGATATTTTGGAGTGAGTTAGAGTGAGTTTGAGAGTGTTTGTGGAGTTGGAAAGTGGAAAAGAGTGGGGGAAATGTTGTATTTATAATGATGGATTAGGGTTAATGTTAATGTTAAAGTGGGCATTAAGTAAGTATTATGCAAAATTACCTTCCTGTGTAACTGGCATGACGATCGGGGAAGAATGTTCCGCAATTTGCAGACAGAAATGGCTATCCACCCCTCTAATGTTAGGATCCGGAAATCTTGGATTCCTTTGCCTTTGTCGAGACATGGCCGGTAATCGATTCACCCGAGGTGGAGTTTGATAGTCGTTACCCCCACGTGGTTTCCTTTGCCGAAACCCTTGGTAATCCCGGTCTGTAACCAAATTCAATTGGCCTCCTTACATTCCTGCATATGCTTCACGCTCATCCCATTCTTCGTCATATTCTGAACCATGATCCAATCTACCCTCCTCCCAACCATCCACTCTACCCCAATTCATTCTCTGTTCAAACTGGTGACCTGCATGGTGCGGGTGAGGTTTACAGTTAGGTCTATTCATAACCCGAATTGGCTCGGGTTGTTGTTGGTTTCCTAACGGGTTACCCATGCGTGGGTACTCTAAATTGTGACACTTGTGCTCTGTAAACACTGTACGATTTAAAACAATAT
Source organism: Helianthus tuberosus (assembly GCA_030545235.1). Classification (NCBI taxonomy): domain Eukaryota; kingdom Viridiplantae; phylum Streptophyta; class Magnoliopsida; order Asterales; family Asteraceae; genus Helianthus; species Helianthus tuberosus. The sequence continues at coordinate 66,950,423 of CM060441.1, forward strand.
CATATATCAAAGAATCAATGTGTTTTGGTCTCAAAATTTGTTTATTTGCGTTTGACAATTTCACGTTTTGATTCTAGTTCGGTTTCAAGCTTTAAATCGCTTTCTGGAAAGTTATACGCGAACTGATACGTAAACGTAATCAATTTAATGCGACAAACACTCCAAAACAGTGACATAGGCTTAACATACCTTAAATAACTTTTATATAACTTAGAAATAAGTTTTGAAGGCTTTGGTGTGTCAAAAACAAGTTTATTCGATCACAGGGACTATTTGCATCAAACTGCAAAAGTCTTCTGATTCGTACTGTAATGAACATTCCAGAACTTGATCATAAGCAAAACATACCCTAAATATCCTTTACATAGCATAGAAAAAGGCTTTGAGGGGTTCGGTATGCGAAAATACGCTTATTTGATCAATAGGGATTAAAAGCGTCAAAAAGTGCATAAGTTTGCATTTACGCGCTTAACTTACGTTCTGAACATATCCGGACATCCAAACATTTTTGTAAACAATAAAATATTTTATTTTAATGACTGGAATGCAAAAATACCACTCGTCGCGTAATTTGGATCGATTTCGCGTCCGTTACGACTTCCGTCGTAATTAACCAAATAACGCAACCGTACGACCAAACGAACTAACATCCGAGATAATTTCAAGCATGTTTCAAGTCCCCTATGCTTTAACATCCTTGTAGAGCCTTGAAAATGGGTCAACGGGGTTTAAACGCGTCGAAAATGGCTTAAACATGCTGCAGGGACCATTCTTGCCAAGTTTCAAAAATTTCTGGCTCAGGTGGGCCGTGGCGTCGCGCCACAGCAAAGGGGTATTGCCGTCGTGGCATGCAACGCCCCTATTTTGACAGAAAATTGATTTTCAGCAACCAGCTTGAATTTATGCAATTTTCTCAATTCCTTAGGCTGGTTTTTGGATTCCCATTGTATTAGAAACCATGTTCCACAAGTGTATGGCCAAGATTGATCTTCATAACACATGGAATGATCTTGTTAATCCAAGCTTACTATAAATAGACATGGTTTTCTCATTCATTTCTCACAAAAATTGAATCAGTTCTGCTCTAAGTTGAAGCTTATGCTTCATACCTGAGTATTTTGGTTCAATTCTTCCTTGCTTGGACCTTTTGTAAGCTTCTTTCATGCTTTTTATATATTTCAAGCATGAAAGTCAAACACTACTTTGACCAGTCTTTGGTCAACAAAAAGTTCGTTTGAACTTTGCAACGTGAGTGTAATCACGATGGTTATTGTCCCTTGTGACTATACCTACTGATTACCACGTTGATTAGTCGAAGTAACGAGTCAAAGTTTTGGTCAAAATACGTGTTTATGCGTATTTTGCAACGAAGCTATTTTCGGGTATCAAAACACTTTGTTTTGATATGAAACATGTTTTCTAACTTAGTTAAACATGTTTTAACATGTTTAACTCGTCACTTTTAGCATGGTGCTTGTATTGGGTCGTAAGTCAAGCGGTATTGACAACCGCTTAGACTTTCGAACCCGACCCATTTGGTTGATCATTAGGTTCTGACCAAATAGGTTTTGTGACCATAGTTGAATAGGGAATAACCTTCCGAGGTTATACCTTATGGTCACTTAGTTTGATTAGTTGTATGATAGGTAGATTATATGCCTTAGGAAAATGACCAAAATGCCCTTTTCATGCATAATTTAAATTTAAGCATATGTAACCTAACTTTTGTCACTTAAAATGATTATGCAACATATTTAAATATGTTAGGGCATATAATACTTGTCATAGGAGTAGTTAGGCGTCTCGAACGAGCATTCGCGCGAGCGACGCGTTAAAGTAGCGTAGACTACCTTAACGGGTTGTAATGCGACGTAAGCACTTAGGATAGGTTCTGATTTAGAATGTAGGCTTTGTTAAACCATATCACATGAGTCAATACTCATTTAGTTTACGAGACCTCATTCTACCCGATCTTCCGATTTAGGTGTCGATTCACTAACATAGTATTCGTTACACTAGGAACCTCTTCAACACTTGAACTCTTGGTCTTTTGAGCTTTGTTATATCTTTTGAACAAGAACTATACGCAATCCCAGGAGAGTACATAGTTCCCCTCTTTTACCGTTTTCAAATGTTTTGGGGTGATTCATATGTGTAACCGATTTGTTTTCCAAATGTATGGCATATATGTGTTTATTAAGTGCTTTTATGTGTATTATTCCGATTATGCAAATACGATGTTTATCTAAATCCTTAAAAGATCTACCTATATTCTTAGTTAGATTCTTATAGGATATTTGAAATACAATCTTAGATCTTCCTATCTTCATAGTGAGATTCTTAAGAAGTACTTTACGACACGATGGTTATGATTTATGGGTAGATTGTTGGTGATTTAGATAACGAAACTAGATAATACAATAAGCACATGGTGGATACGTCGCTGGTACTTCCTATATATAAGTGTGCTTATTGTATTATCCTTCGTGGCGTTATCCCGAATCACCATTAGCATTTAGGATTGTTTTGATTCAATGTTTCAATGTAACAGAACCCAAAATCCTTATAGCATCTATCTATCTTCAATAGATTGATTCTTGTAGGATGTTTAAAGTACTAATATTGGAGTCCTTGATTGGTTTCATTGTGTGCTTTAATGCGTATGTGAGTAGACAATGTAACAGAAACCGAATCCTTATAGCATCTATCTATCTTCATAGGTTGATTCTTGTAGGATGTTTAAAGTACTAATATTGGAGTCCTTGATTGGATTCATTGTGTGCTTTAATGGGTGTTTACAAGTTGAATGACAGATTAACAATTTATGTGTTTATGTGATAGTTGTGATTTAGATAACGGAATGAGTATAATAAAATAAGAACATGGTGGATACGCCGCTGGTACTTCCTATATATAAGTGTTCTTATTTTATTACTCTTGTAGCGTTATCTGAATCACTTTAGGATTTTGTGTACAATTGATCCAATATTCGATTATCCAAATCCTTGAAGAATCTCAAATATCTTTATATGTTAGATTCTTTGAGGGATGTCTAAAGTATTATTATAAATCATTGACTTGATTTATATAATACTCACACAAGTTTTGATTAATTTCAAAACTGTTATTATTAATCCTTTATTGGTTTTCTATTAATACCTTAACGAATTTAACAATGATTTCAACGAGGTTACAATATACAATTTCAAATGGCATAAAAATTACTTAGTAATAATCATATTGCCATATACAATACTTTTTTCACGAGTTTTCACAATCAAGATTATGTATTGCAATACTAAACTTTTGCCATTCTTTGGCTTCAAGATTCATTTTCAATCGACAACTCTTGTAGTTGTCAAAGGATTGCAATATCAAGCTTTTGCCATTTATTTGGCTAACAAAACCTATGTATTCGCCGGCATTTTTATGCTGACTTTATTTTCACATATGTTTCAGGACTTTTAACTGTTCAAGCATGCAACGCATAGGACTGCATCCGGACCTTAGACTTCTTTAATCAAAAGACAATTACATGTATTCTTTGTTTGTAAAACGATGTTAATAATATTGAAACAATTTAGTACTAGTAGTTGTGAGCAATTTGTAACGTGACTCCCCGATATTTCCGTCACGTGTTGTTGTATTACACGATTGGGGTGTTACATAAATCTCCACCTCTCACTTGAAAGTCACCTTGTAGAGGTGCTTGTCTAGCATTTAGGTTTTGTGGTGCTGGTTGATTTGGTTGGTTTTGTTGCTTTTGGAAGGGTAATGGTGGTTGATTTTGATGATTTTAGGATTGAGGTTTATTTTAAGAGCTTTGATTTTGGAATGGTAGTGGTGGCATATGAGGAAGTGGTTCTTGTTGGTGTTTGTTGATTCAAGGTCGTTTCAATTTCTGGAGGATTCATTGTTGAGTCTATCGTTTTTCACTTCAAAGTTGAACCAAGCAATAAGTTATGTCATGCGGTCTTTTCGATTTCAGGGTCGAAAGGAAGTGGTGATGATCTTCCTTAAAACCTGGTATGCATGCAACTAGAAATCACCTGCACACAAGTAAGCAATAAACTTCGCGTAATACCCAACGAAACAAAAATAAACAAAAAGAAATATTTTTGGGTTTTTTAGATTTTTTTTAGAAAGCAATAAAAAACAACTGATTAAACTAACACTAAGCGCACGAATTCCCCGACAACGGCGCCATTTTGGTGACTGTCGTAAGGGTCATGCAAAAATCTAATTAAACTAAGTAGATAACGTAAGTAGGGTATCGTATCCACAAGGAATTTGTAGTCAGTGTAACGATTTTACTAAAAACTAAAATTACCTAGATTGGGGGTTTGATTAATTGATTTAAAAAATAAGAAAACTAATTAAGAAAGTTGTGATCAATATGAGAAAAGCAACCCCCACCCGGAATCCTAATTGCTCGTTTTAACACAAAAAACCCGTTTACATATTCATAACACCACATAGACAGGGGCCTTGTGATTAGTGAATTTGATTAATTATTTGAGATAGTTTTTAAGATTCACCATACAATCTAATAATCCGTTTGATTATATCAATTACCCACCAATTACATTTCTGGTGAAACCGTAGAAACCCAAATCAAGAGGTTTACCCAACTACTTTCTGAAATGGAAAAGGCTGGAATTGAAACGTCAAATAGTGAAATCAACAATAAACTTCTAAATACTTTGCCACTTACCAAGCTGGAATGAAATGGTCGCTCTTATCAAGAAGATAGAAGATAATGATCTAATGAAGTTGAGTGATCTGATTTTTATCATCGACTCATATAATCAGCACGACAAGCCGAGGGCTATGAATCTTATGTCACAAAATAGAACCTTCCAGATGTTTTCAACCGCTCAACCTGCCCCATACTATGTTTATAGCCGCGTTACTGTTCTTAGCCCGGTTGTTCCCTCATCCACTTTTGTTCATAGCCCGACTGTTCCCTCATCCACTTCTATTCGTAGTCCTGTTGTTGCTGCTCAACCTCATGTTCCCACCCAACCCACTTCACCACATGTTTCTACATCCACATGCATCCATCATGCATTTAAGGTAAATCTCTCTGATCCTTCTTCAGATACATATTCGTCTTCTGAATCATCTACCTCTAAGCTACAAGCTTCAAATTCTGAGCATGCCTACATGGCTCAAAGGAATGACACACAACAATCCATATGAGAGTTAACCTCTTATCTGTGTACTGATAAATGTAAAGCTAAAGTTTCCCATTACAGCTCTCACAACTCTGAACTGCTCTAAGATTTCAATGAAGTTAGAAGAGAAAAACCTAACTTTTAAGCTGAAGAATAAAATGTTATATGAAAAAAAATTCAAGCTCAAAAGAAAGATATCTCAAAATTAAAACAAGATATTAGTGTTTCGCAGTGTTGGAATGGAGATACAAGGAACAATATTTGTTAAAAAAATGCTGAAATAAATGCTTTAAAAGAAAATTTTCAAAAAAAAATGAAATAAACATAAAAAGTTTTGAAACTTCGAGCAGAGTTGTTCAAAATATTTGTGATGTGCAACTCGAATACAAAGAAAAAAAAAAGGAATGGGTTTAAGTTTCAATAAGGTTCCTCCGCCATATAATTATAATTATACAAGTATGCCTCTGACTCATTAGGAATTTGAAAATGAGTAACATATGGTGTATGGAAAACCTGTTGAAGCAACACCTGTTAAAGCAGAGTCTGTCACACCTGTTTATAGACACCTGATGATCTTAGTAGCTTAGCCTTGAACAACAAGATGTACTAGAGTTAGAAGAACCGGATACGAATCCTCGTTTAATAATGAAAGTACATATGAAGAAGTACCTGTGAACCTGCTTGAAAGAGAAAGATTGAAAAAGAAAAGAGATGATGAGAATCCTCCTCTTACATTCTTTTCAGCAAGATGTTCAAGCAAGGCTATTCATGATCCTAATATGAAGCTAACTTCAGAAGTCAAGAACTTCAACGACACTTACAAGATAGCAACAACCATAGACTTCGTTGAAGATGTTCACACATTCTTGTTATAAAGTCAATTTGATAGCATCAGTCTAGGGGAGATTGTTAGACCTAAAATTGTGAGACTGATACATCAAATATACACAACAAACTATGGTTATGAGTTCGGCTTTGTCGGGTTAGTTTATTTTAGAATATAAACCTTAATAGGTGAATTGGGCCATGCCTAAGGCCATGTGGGCCAGGCAAGCCATTGGAGAGCCCATGTGAGGCATGGGCTTGTCTATGGTATATAAAAAAGTATTGTGTCAAAACTAGGTTTGGGCTTGTCCAATAGGGAGCCCATGTGGGCCAGGCAGGCCATTGGAGAGCCTCGTTGTTACATATTTCCTAGACACACACACACACACACACATAGAGGCGATTTGGTTATTGTTCTTCTTGTACCAGACGGTTTTACCAGTCATAGTAATCGAATCGTGTGCAAGTGTTGAAAGTGATCTTGGTGTTCTTGGTGCTTATTCTTGAATCACCTATTCATTGGATTCAGAATAATCAATAGATTTGTTTGATATCATTGATAGATCAAGTTTACGGGACTTACACATCTAGAATCGACAAAGGGGCACATATCGACGAAAAAATAAACGCATGACACTCATTGGACCAGCATTATTAATGGTTGGTGTGGACCTCCAAGGCCGACCCGGAGGGGGTGCGAGGTGGGCGACGACACAAGGCCCAAACTTTCCGGAGGCCCAAATATTTTTTATTTTGTATAGAATTTATGTTGTTTAAGCTAGAATATATATGCACTAAATCGATAGATGACATAAACAAGCTCTTGTCGGGGTGTTTACTGTCTTGCTTAAACAACAAGGAGACATGGGTTCTAATCACAGCGTCTCCAAATTCTCTATTTTAGCTTATTTTTTGGTTTTTTTTATTGTTAGGCATTTAATGCCTACTTTTGTGAACTACATCTTTTCTTTAGTTAGTAAATTACTACCTAAACTTAGCTAAAAATAACTATTTAATATTTAATTTACTTTGACATAAAGTTTAGTGATTAAATAATCGACGAGTTTATAATACATAGAAATTTGCGAATAGGGCCCATAATTTTTATCTCGCACAGGGCCAAATTTTTTTTTGTGATTTTCGGAGACGGTCCTGTGGACCTGGATTGCTTTTCAAGGTTGTTGTATCTGAGCCAAGATAGAGGAGATGAGGGAACCCACCAAATGCTCAATTTTATGAATAAACTGTTTTCACTACTAGAAAACTAGGCAATTCCGACCAAATTTTGCGACTAACATAAGACGGTCGCAAAATTAGCGACCGATTTGTGACTAAAACCAAAACAATCGCAAAATTAACGACCAATCCAGATTCGATCGCAAAACGGTCACAATTTTTGTGACCGTATTTTTGTGGTCGGAAAACAGTCGCAAATACGAGAAAAATAAAAAATAGCAAAAGTTCCGACTGTTTAAAGCAATCGCAAATAAAAAAACAAAAGTTGCGACCGTATAAAACGGTCACAAATACGAGAAATATATAAAAAACAAAAGTTGCGACCGTAGCGGTTGCAGATACAAGAAAAAATAGAAAAAGAAAAAGGGTAAAAACTGCAAATAGTCATAAGTTCTTGGTTAAAACTGCAAATAGCCATAAGTTTAGAAGCTTCAATCAAAACAGATCTGCAGATCTGTTAATCTTTCATCTGCGATTAGTCGACTACCCTCATCTGCGTCATTCATCGATCTGGTATGTGTGACTCTTCATGTTCGTATTCAGTCGTTTGAATTTTAATCTTAGGTTTTACAGAATTTTAATCCTCGTCATTCATCGATCTGACTCGGTTTTTTCTTGCGTATTCGTATCAATTTGTGTTTAGAAAAATGAAATTAGGATTAGGGGTCAAAGGTGTGAAATGAAGAAAATCATCAGTGCTTTCTACTAATATTTGAAGCCTAACCGTTGGTTGATACTGATATGGAATATATGATTAGTACTACTAATATTTGAAGCCTAACCGTTGATACTGATATGGTATCATCTTTACAAGTATTAATATTATGGTTTACATCTTTTCCTTTGATACTGAGATGGAATATATGATTAGTTGATTATAATATGTCAAAATTGACTCTTAATCTGTGCCTAAATTTTACTTGATATGGAATATATGATTAGTTGATTATGCTTGTGTAATCCAAATCAGGTGCAACTTATAGTAAACTAAGGGCTTTTTTTTTGTTGATTATGATTAGGTGATAACTTATTTTTTTTAATCTTATATCCAATTCAGGTTATTTTATGTTTTCGTTAGAATTGCAATTAGTTTACTTTTACTTTCATAAAGCAATTGAATTTTCTTTTATTATTAAGCAAATTAGATTTTATTGACTACTAAGCATATTATTTAGAATTGCAATTAGTTTACTTTTACTTCTTTATAATATGATAGGATTAATTCGAGTAGTAATGGCGTGGTATACTGATCGAGGGTGGATGTATGAAAAGACCGATAGTAATGGATTTCTTAATTCTAAATACTGTGACAATGTCGAATTGTTTTTGGACTTCGCATTTTCTAAAGAAGAAGTGGTTGATACGTGGGTGAATATGCATGGTGAGACAAAACGTAACATAAAATGTCCTTGTATAAAAACACTTGTTTAAGGATGGTTTCATGCTTCGTTATGAAATATGGAGTGAACATGGTGAAAAGTCCTACCACGATGTTGGACAATTTTCTACTACAGTGGAGATTGATGATGATGATGATCGTTGCAAACGTATGGTGTTAGATAACTTGTGTTCATGCAATTATACTTCAAGTACATTGGAAGGACGTATACCGAATCCAAAAGCAAAAAGATTCTATGACATGTTAGAAGCTGCTGATGAACCTTTGTGGGAGGGAGAAAAGGCTACAAGTTTTTTCAAAGTTACAAGCTGCTACGAGTTTTTTGACATGGAAATCACTTTTCAATGTGTCAACTACAGCTTACAACTTTAACATTTCCATGATTAATGCAATGTTGCCTGAAAATAATAAACTTCCAAAAAAATTTTATGATACGAAGAAGAGTTTAGAACCATTGAGTCTTCCATACGAGAGAATTGATTTTTGCAAAAACCATTGCATGATATTCTATAAGCAAGACAAGGCATTGACACATTGTAAATATTGTAAGGAATCTCATTACAAAAGTGTCTTGAATAAGGTACCTAATTTGGTGATGTGGTACATGCCAGTTGGTCCTAGACTTAAAAGGTTATATATGTCTACAAAAACGGCCAAAGATATGACTTGGCACCATGACCACAAAACAAAAGAGGGTAGCATGGCACATCCTAGTGACGGCATGGCTTGGAAGCATTTTGACTTGGAGAATCCTGACTTTGCAAAAGAGATTCGTAATGTTCGTCTTGGGTTATGCACTGACGGTTTCAATCCAAATAACTCTAACTCAATTCCTTACGCATCGTGGCCCGTCTTTCTTACAATCTATAACTTACCCCCTTGGATGAGTATGAAAGACTCATTTGTTGAAGTAAGTTTGATTATTCCGGGTGGAAAGAGTCCCGGTCAAAACATCGATGTGTTTCTAAGACCCTTAATAGATGAGTTGAAAGAGTTGTATGGAGAAGGCATTGAAGTTTATGATGCTTATTGTAAAGAAAATTTCATTATGAGAGTTATTCTTTTGTGGACAGTTAATGATTTTCCTGCCTATGCAATGTTATCTGGCTGGAGTACGCATGGTCGTTTAGCTTGCCCATATTATGTGGGGGACACAGATGCTTTTCAGTTACATGTCGGGGGTAAAATTAGTTGGTTCGACTGTCATCGAAGGTTTCTACCAGTGTCACATCCTTTTCGTACTGATATAGATGGATTTCGGAGATCAACATCGTCGTTAGTGGGACCTCCACCCGAGTTAACCGGTTGGGAAATCTTAGAAAAAGTTTCTAACATACCAGCTGTTTATGAAGGTGTAACGCACCCAAAGCATAAAGATCCAAAATTTGGTAAAACTCATAATTGGGTAAAGAAAAGAATTTTCTGGGAGCTTGAATATTGGCCCATGTTGTTAATTCTACACAACCTTGATGTAATGCATATCGAGAAAAATGTTTTTGAGAATCTATTTCAAATGGTTATGGATATTTCTAAAACAAAAGATAACGTCAAGGCAAGGAAAGATGTGGAACTGTTTTGCAATCGACCATCGTTGCATGTTTCAAGTGGAAATAATAATAAAATTTTAAAACCAAAAGCATATTTAAATTAGTTGTATACATCAAACATTTGGCATCCTTTTACAACATTTTTCAAAATTAACGGAGATTTTACGATTAAAATGGATTAATTTTCACATATAATAAGCGAAACATTGTTTTAAACAATTCTTGAAAGAATTAGACCTAAAATCGACCTAAAACGTGATCAATTGTGCCAAAAACTGCCCGAGAGTGTGACATCAGCAGCATTTCGTACGAAATGGGCCATTTCGTGTGAAACAGACCTTCATTTCGCACGAATTGGACATATTGGACCTCATTTCGCATCAAAGTGTCATTTCGCTTGAAATCACCTCCATTTCGCACGGATTGGTCAAAACAGCCTCCATTTCGCACGGATTGAGTATTGAGTCCATTTCGCTTGAGACAAGTTCCATTTTGCACGTATTGGGTGTATTAGGTCCATTTCGCTTGAAACTTCATTCCATTTCACACCAAAGTCTCCAGTTCGTTTAAATTTGACCATTTCTCTTGAAAGTGTCTGAGTTTGTGAAACATTTTACCGAAACATGGAAGAAGAGTTTTACAACGCGTTTGCTACTGCCCCAGGTACTCCTGTTACCATTGCTCAGAGCGTGAACATGGAAAATGAAACAGGAACATTACAGAAACCTCCAAAGTTGATGGGCATTGAAGAATACTATTGTTGGAAAGATCGTTTTGAAAATTGGGTTCAAGCAAATCATTTGAGGTCTTGGGAGTGTATTGAAAAGAAGTATGTTAAACCTCGTACAGATGTGGGAGTTATCAAAACTATTTCTGAATTGGCAGATAAAGAGAGAGACATGTACAAGGTAGAAAAAATGATGATTAGTCTACTTCAGCAGGCTGTGAAAGAAGACATCTTCATATTACTTCAACACGATGGTACTTCACGTTCGATTTGGGAATCACTTCGAATTAAGTTTGAGGGAAGTACAGAGATGATCAGGAGTAAGAAATCATTGTTAAAGAAAGAATTTGACTTGTTTACTAGCTTGCAGGGTGAATCTACAAAGAAGCTCATTGAGAGATATTGTTATTTAGTGCGTTCAATGTCACTGTTAGATATAAACAAAGATCGAGAAGAATGGGTTGACAAATTAGCTGATGCTTTACCTCAGAAAGAATGGGGTACATATCTGATGATCTTAAAGAACACTAGAGAATATGATAAATTGACAATCTCTCAGTTCATTGAAAAACTTGAAGGATAAGATCTTGAACAACAAAAGATTGCTAGAATGAACAATCCAAGTGGTCAACAAGACATCAAGATGTATTACAAAGGGAATGTTCAGAATGTTGAAGCAAGTCCGAAGGTTCAAACTGCTTTCAGCGCAGAAAACTCACCTGGATCAGCTAATCAAAGTCCAATCAGCAACAGTGGATTTTCTTCATACTCGAGTGTTAATCCAAGTGTTCAAAGCTCAAACAATAGTAATGGTCATGTGATACAATGCAACATCGCGTTGCATCTTCAGAATGGTCAAACTTTCTCTGAAGAAGTCGCTAAAGGTCATATGGCATTACTAGCTACAGTGTTAGAATCATATGAGGGTTTGGTTGCAGGAAGGATCGGAAATCCTATGTTGACAAAAGAGGATTACGATCAGATCGATGCTGAAGAAATGGAGCTTATGGATATTAAGTGGTGTTTAGCGAGTGCGTTGAGGAGAGCTGAGAAATTTAAGCTGATTATAGGAAGAGATGACTTCCGTGATGCTAATGTTTCTACTTTAGGTTTTGATAAATCTAAAGTTACTTGTTTTCGATGCAGGGAAAAAGGACATTTCAAGAGGGAATGTACCAATCGAGAAGTAGGAGGAGCTCAGAATCTGTCCGGGAATAATGATTATTATCGGAAAGCTATATATCAACAAGTTGCTCAACAACCGTCATCATCCCATGCTATTGAAGATGGAAAGAAGAAAGCTTATCTGGTTAATCAAGATGATGAAAAATTGCCAGAAGGTTTTAACTGGGACAAGTACATTCCGGCTGATTCAAATTTTAAAGCATTCATTGCACAGATCATTCAAGAGCCAGATTTGATGAAGGAATGGATGGATGTGTTTGCTAATGATGAGAAAAGTCAAGATGAAGAGTCTGTCTCTTCAGAAGAAAGCTCAGAAAAGACAATAGTCTTTGATCAATCATCAACTGATAGCAGTGATGATGAAGAAGAAATACAAATAAACATTGGAAAAACTCAATTATCTCCTGAAAGTTTTAAATTTTATTTTGCAGATAGATTGGAGAAACTAAAGGAGAAGCGAGCAGCAAAAGATTAGAAAAAGAAAAAACGCGAGAATGTTGCTCAAGAAGAGAAGTCTGAAAAGAGTGAAGAAGTTAAAGTTGTTGAGAAGGTGGTTGAAATTGAAAAGATTGTTGAAGTCATGAAACCTTGTCTAAAATGTTTGGAACCATGCAAACATTGTGAAGAAAAAGATGAGAAGTATAGTGAGCTTGACAAAATGAAAGAAAAGTTATTGTTCGACGTTAAGAATGTGAAAGAATCGTATGATGTGTTGAACAGAATGGTGAATAGTCTGCAAAAGACAAACTCGGAAAGAGAAGATGCTTTAACCATGATGAATGCAGTGATGATGTCTAAGCAGAAGGCTATTAATCATTATATTGAGGAATGTGTAAAGTTGAAGCTGGATTTGGAGACTGAAAAGATAGAGAATGAAAGAATCAGACGATTGTTACAGAGTTATTCAAGTTCTGATTATTTGATTGATAGAATTTATCCAACTGTTGCAGGTTTTGAAGCATTTCAAGAAAAGAAGACTGAAGAAAAGGATACTGGTAAGAAACAAAGTGCAAATTATAACAAGTGTCCGCCTCCGATCTGGGAAGGTTATTCTCCCAGAAAACCAAATGAGGAACAAGTCAAAAAGGCAGCCAATATAAAGTTACAGTCTGAAACAACTGATGATTTACTAGACAACATTGACGTCATATTCACATCGTCTGACACTGATCATGAGTCTGAATTAATAAAAAAAAGTGGTCGATCAGGTGTTGGATAAAGATTAGCAGTCAGAGTCAAAGTTCGAATCTGAGAGTTCGAGTTCGTCGGTCAACAGTTCAAAATCATCGGTCAAAAGGTTGTATAATAAAGAATTTCTGTTATCAAAATCTAATTTGAATGACGAACCAATCAAAGTGGCATATACTTTGAATGATTCTGACAAATTATATTCTGATGAGGAATTTCCAATAAGAGGTGTTAAAACTGAAATGATCAAAAAGGTTTTCAAACTAACAGAAATTAATATTTCTGAAATTAAAGATGTAAATCTTGTTGAAAAACCTAAACCTTACACCTCAAGAGTTCAACAAAGGTTAAACAAGAAAGAGGGTTACAGTTCTGGTTCAGGTTATCGAAAGAAACCAAACCATAACAGTAATTTCAAAAAGAAGGGATTGGGTTTTACTTCACCCGAAAATCATAAACATGAGAAAATTTCTAAAACAAAAACAGTATTTGTTTCAGGGTCCAGTTCTCAAGAAGAGAAGAAGAGCTCATTCTGGAAACAATCAAACAAAGAGTTTTTTATAGAAAAGTAAAAGTTTGAAAAGAATGGAGCTAATCAGAAAAGGGAAACAAGAACCTGTTACCGATGTCAAGAAGTTTGTCACATTGCCTGGAATTGTCCAAAGGCAACCAACACAAAACAGGGAGTCTCTTATAAACTCAAAGAGAAAGTTGTTGACAAAACTGAAACACCAACTGAAAAATTCAAAGTGTTTAAAAACTCAACATATGAAGTTGGTGAATGTTCAAAAAGATTTTACAAAAGAAGAGTGAATCTTGACAACCAAATGTGGGTTGTTAAGAAATCAGATGTGAAATCTGGCAATGAATCTGACTCGTCAAAGTCAGAGGAGCCACAAGTTGAGTCAAAAGGAGAAAATTCAGTTCCGCCAATGGATGATGTCAACTTTCCACCATTGCGGACTGAAAATTTTAAACAAAAAGTTGGTAAATTGGAAATTTCGAATCAATTCTATTCTGAAAAGAAAGAATTTGATGTCGAAAAGGCTTTCAATGACAAAGTGAAAAATATTTTTGGAAAAATGGTCGATGGTAGGGCCAAAGGTGTGACACCTGTGTCACTTCAACCATCATACAAATACCAAACCAATGAAATATTGTATTTCATAGTTGGAATTTGTATAAATATGTGTTTCGTTTGCACATATCAATTCTTGTTCGATTTCGAGCTCTAAATCGCTTTCTAGAAGGTTATACGCGAACTGATGCGTAAATATAACCAGTTTAACGCAACAAACACTCCGGAACAGTGACATAGGCTTAACATACCTTAAATAACCTTTACATAACTTAGAAATAAGTTTTGGAAGGTTTGGTATGACAAAAACAATTTTATTCGCTCACAGGGACTATTTGCGTCAACTTGCAAAAGTCTGCCGTTTCGTAAGGCAACGTACAGTCCGGAACATGATCATAAGCTAAAAATACCATAAATAACCTAAATATAGCTTAGAAATAAGCTTTGAGTGGTTCCGTGTGTGAAAATATGCTTATTTGATCTTACAGGGACTAAAAGTGTCAAAAACGGCGTAAGTTTGCATTTACGCGCATATCGTATGTTCTGACCACATCTGGACATCCATAATTTTTGTACACACTAAAATATTTTTATTTTAGTGATCGGCATGCAAAAATACCATTCGTTGCGCAATTTGGATCGTTTTCGCGTCCGTTACGATTTCCGTCGTAATTAGCCGAACAACGTAACCGTACAGCCAAAGGAACCGACATCCGAGATATTTTTGAGCATATTTTAAGTTCCCTATACTTTAACTTCATTTTAGAGCTTTGAAATGGGGTTAACGGGGCTTAAACGTGTAAAAAATGCATCAAAAATCAAGTTTCTCAAGTGCAGGGACTAAATTGTCAATTTCTGAAAGTTGCTGGTCTGCAAGTAGTTTACGGACCGTATGCACATGTCCTTATGGTCTGTAAGGCATGCCCAGTGACCAGAAATCATATTTTGCAATATGTTTGATACTTTAGGGGCTGTTCTTGCAAATTCTTTGTGTGGTAACCAAGTTATCCCTTCTCCAAGGCTTTGAACCTGCATCCAACAAGTGTATGTCCATGATTTTTGCTTGGAAGCTACACAAACACATGTCATGATCTTGTGTTCTTGCTACAAGTATAAATAGCCATCACCTTTCATTCATTCCTTGCTCATTTCATCTCAATCTCCTTTCTAATCTGAATTGGGAGCTCTCTCAAGTGATTGGAAACTTGTTCTTGGTAGAAAAGATAGCAAGGACCTTTAGTGAGCATTCTTTCATTCTTTTATTGCTTACTAGTTTATAAAGTCAAACAGTGTTTGACTTTCGGTTTGACCAGTCAATGGTCAACGCAAAGTTCGGTTGAACTTTGCAACGTGATTGTAATCACGATGGTTATAATCCTTAGCGATTATACCTACTGATTACCACGTTAACTAGGTGTAGTGACGAGTCAAAGTTTTGGTCAAAATGCGTTTTAGTGCGCATTTTGCAATGGAACTATTTTTGGGTATCAAAACCCATTGTTTTGATACCAAATCAGTTTTCTAACTAGCTTAAACATGTTTTGACATGTTTTAACTCGTCACTATTAGTTTAGTGCTTGTTTAGGGCCGTAAGTTAAGCGGTCTAAACAACCGCTTAGACTTTCGAACCCGACCCATTTGGTCGATCATTAGGATCCGACCAAGAATGATTTGTGATCATAGTTGCATAGGGAATAACCCATGAGGTTATACCTTATGATCACATAGGATTGGTTAGCTATTCGTTAATTGGTTTACATGCCCATAGGAAATGACCAAAATGCCCTTTTGTAGCATAAATCCGTAATATGCATATGTGAACATATTTTTGACATCTAATCTGAATAAGTAACATGTTAGGGTATAATTGGGCATGTAAGACTTGACATAGCTCATAGATAACCATCCGAACATAGTTTTGCGCAACCGACGCGTTATAGTAGCTTATGCTACCATAATGGGTCGAAACGGGTCAAGAGCACTAAGGTAGACTTCCAAATCAGAATGTTAGCTCTATTAAATCATACCATATGAGTTCAATTAATCATTTGATTTATAGAACATCATTCTATCCTATCTCCCGGTTTAGGAGCCGTTTAATAACATAGTTACCTATATTAGGTGCCGTTTGATTCCGTACTCCCTCTAGCTTGGCTTGGTTGTTGTTCAATACTTCTAAGCACCTTCAAGTGAGTACATAGTTCCCCTCTTTTACCGCTTTCAAATATTTGGGGTGAAGCATGTGTACCAATTTGTTATATTCATGATTTCAAAGTATAATTGATTATACATATTAGTACATATCCTTTGAAAAACCGAATGATTATTTATGGTTTAAACACCGATTTTTCAAAGATTATAAAATTAATTGTTGAATTGTACTTATTTTGTTCACCAGACCGATTGGTAGTATGATATAGCGCTATAGGATTTGACACCCCATTCCTGTTGTCATGGAATGTCTGAAACCAATTTGTTTTTCCATCCAAATAGGGATTGCCTTTGTGGTATCCCTATAGTCTCAAAGGTGTATTTTGATGCACTAGGTGTGATTGAATTCTTAAATCACATTATTTTATTGTATATTTTATTATACTCCCAAAAGTATAGTTTGATATACTCTCATGTGTGATATTGTACAAAACAACATATATTTTGTTAACTACCAAAACATATTTTAAATATGTTATTTATTCAAAGTATATTTTTGATATACTATCGAAAACGATTATTTTGACAACCAAAGTATATTTAATATACTATCTGTTTAACGATTTTGGAACCGAAATATATTTTGATATATTACCTAATCGACTTTCTTAGAACCAAAGTATATTTTTATATATACTACAAACATTTTATTCAAAACATTATTTTATAAACTCATTTTACATGATTATTTATGCATCATTCTTTTATATCGTCAAATTTCTTATAAATTTTTGCATGATTTATAAAGAAAACATTTTTAGGTTCATGACTACTTTTTGTTAAAACATTCTTTTAAACTTATAAGTCATGAATCATGCATAAATAAAACCTATGTATCTCACAGGCATTTTTATGCTGACGTACCTATTTTTACACATGTTTCAGGTACAGCTTTGTGATGATTGTTGATACATGCTATACATAGGATGGACTCGTGCCTTAGTGACTTTAAAACTTGAAAGATAATATTGTAATTATCTGATTTGTACAAAAACAATGAGTTCAATAATTCAATAAAACGGGATTATTTAATCCGTGGTTGTGAAACAATGATTCTGTTACAACACTCCCCGACGTTTCCGCCACGTTTTGTTGTTTTACGTGGTCGGGGTGTGACAGAAAAGTTGGTATCAGAGCCAATGGTTATAGGGAATTAGGTTATTAGTAATGCTTTGACCTAGACTATAACCTTCCTAGGACCCTAACACAAGTTATCTTGTGTTTAGTTTTAAAACAATACTGTCACCTATCCTTAGGTGACAACCACAATAAGAATACAAATTTGAATCCGATTTGAAAATCAATCATCTGTTCTAGGATGATTTATTGTAAGGTTTTGAACCTTTAAAGTTTTCAAAAGCTGGTCAAAGTTTGGATCTAAAATAATGTGAACACGTGCAAACTGGAAGAGTGAATGCATGTACCCTGAGTTTTCTGTCTAAGGCTAGAGTGTTCGTACAAATCCGCAGTATCGGACCAGTCACTCTTACCTGGGAACTCTTGGGGTGAGTGTTCACTTATAGGCGAGCATGTCTTCGGTGATACATTATAAAGATCCATTTACTTTGATTAGTCACTGTGTGTCGTTTGTTTGTTCGAGGTAACGAACAAATGATCACCTTCCTTGTGTTTTGCCGATGTTTTCAACACCTCTTTTTGTTTTCCAATCATCGACCTCACTTGTTTCCCATGTTCCCTCATTCCTTTAGACAATGCCTCCTCGACGTGATGCTCAATCTTTTACTGCTGAGGAAGTCGCAGCCCTTGTTGCTCAACAAATGGCTGCAGTGCTTCCAGTCGTAGTAACTCAAATTCATGAATTATATAACAACAATAACAACAACAACACCCAGTGTAATTTCAAGACCTTCAACTCTGCCAAACCTTCAAAGTTTTATGGATCTCAAGGAGCAACCGCACTCCTGCAATGGTTCGAAAGTTGGGAGAGCACATTCAGGCACGTGCAATGCCCGAATGAGCGTAAGGTTGAGTTTGCATCCAGTGCGTTCGAGAAGCGTGCTCTTACATGGTGGAACGGTGTGATGCATGATAGAGATGCCGATGTGGCACTAGCTCAAACTTGGGAAGAGCTTCGGGCTCTAATGATGAAGGAATTATGTCCTCGTCATGAGCTCGTGGCTTTGGAACGGGAATTTGATGATCTTAAACAAGACAGTGGTGAACATCTAGCCTATACTGATCGTTATGAGGAATTGAGCCTGTTATGTCATGCCATGGTCACGCCTGTGGATAAGGCGATTGAGAAGTACATTGATGGTCTTCCTGACTTAGTTCAGGATATCGTTACTGGCAGCAACCCTAATACTGTCAGACAGGCCATTGAATTGTCTGCCACCCTGACTGAATCCCATATCAGGAAGGGTAAGCTTTTTCGAAAAGGTGACCCAAGACCATCTGACAAGGCTGCACAGGTTGAACCAAAGGAAAAACAGGCCGAGGTATCCAAGAAGAAGAAGCGTAAGGCTTCTCAAAACTACGCCATAACTGCTCCGAATAACCAGGTTGCACCAAACCAATCAGCACAACCTCGTAAGAGTAAAAATTATGTTGGCACCGCACCTTTGTGCAACAAATGCAACCGTCGTCATTTGGAGCAAGAGCAGTGACACAAATGTACCCACTGTGGAAGATTGGGACATTTGGTCGATACCTGCCGTTATGCAAATCCTGCTACTGTTCAAGCACGGTTCACACTTGGGTCGTGTTATAACTGTGGTGACCTTACTCACTACAGAAACAATTGCCCAAGACTTGTTAACGCAAATCCAGCGCGTGGACGAGTGTTTAACATAAATGAGGCAAACACGAACAACGATGCAGCAGTGAACAATTAGTCTTTTGTATTTTCTTGTCTGTTATCTTTTGACGATGGAACAATTCAGTTGTTATATAAATAAAATTTGATGTTTCAATTTTATTTTACAAAACTGATACGATTGTGTGAACGTTTGATCCAACCCTTCGATGTCGACACTAAGACAAACTACTCGTCTGGTTCTATCATTTTATGATCACTTGTGATGTAAGACCCTAACACGTATTTGACAAAAGTCGCAGCGGAAATTCGTGCCATAAAATTTCTTTCATTACAAACGTCTTGACTTACTTGAACGTTTATTTTAAAAGTATCTCTTTTACTAAACAAAAGCATAACTCCCGTTTACTAAAGTACATACTCGATTATTCCCGTACAATCTATCTTATGACTCGGTCTTCGATCTCTATTCCTTGTGATAATCGCCCGTGATCAATACAACCTGCACTCACCACATACATTCATAACATTAGCACACATTATATAAACAAGATTCATTCACGTACACTTCACATTTCGTCACTTTTCAAACTTTAAGCATTTCATCTGCGTATCCATTTCCTGGCGAGGCTTCAATAACGTACCTGCATTACTTTTCATTCTCAAGGTACACCATTAATAACGTTAACACTCAACGTGTCTAAATCATGCATACATACGTACTTACATACATACATACATACATACATACACATCTACATACGTACATACCTTTCCTACAACTTTACATACGTGCATACACTCATACATGTCTTTATACATACATACATACACAACTACATACGTACATACCTTTCCTACATCTTTACATACATGTATACACTCATACATATCTTTATACATACATACATACATACACATCTACATGCGTACATACCTTTCCTACATCTTTACATACATGCATACACTCATACATATCTTTATACATACATACACATCTATATACGTACATACCTTTCCTACATCTTTACATACATGCATACACTCGTACATATCTTTATACATACATACATACACATCTACATACACGTACAAGATCTTGCATACTTCTTACATACTCATACGTTAATTACATGGGACTTAGACTTTGATTTATAGCCCATAAACATCTAAGGATCGATCAAAATCATGTTTAGGAAGCCCGCCGTAGTCCACGGATAACAAACCGAAGCCTACGATACATAAATCAACTTAAATAACAAATTTCATGTTTTTGGACTTGGGGAGGGCGTCGGCGACGGCCCTAGGGCCCGTCGGCGACGGCCCGTGGTTCTTCCCGTAGCCAAAAACCCCGTAGACAGGTAAATAACCCGTCAGCAAAAAACTAACTTTCTAGAGCCCGTCGGCGACGGCCCTTAGCCCGTCGGTGACGCCCTCTAGAAATGGCACTTTTCTGCATTCCGTTTCGTCGTCCGTACGCACTAAAACGCGCATAACTTTTGAACCGTTTACCCGTTTAACCTCCCGTTTCTTCCTACATGCTTGTAAATTCACATTCTATCATATGAACTTAAAATCCCACATCCGGATTAAGGAAATTCTTAACTTACACGCTATCGTCTTATTATTCATTTATGATTTATTCGACCCGTTCATGCATTCATCCACATAACTTGTTTGTTTGACCATAACTTCTTATGAACCTAATAATGTCAACATTGTCTATCATAAAAGATTAAGTTCTCGGATGTCTTGCATCCTCTTGACCCATTTTCGCTCAAGAGCTTATTTTGACCCGTTAAGGGTATTTGCGCATTTTAAGGTCCTTAGCTTACGAAAATCATACTTCTCGCTTTCTTACTTTTTCAAAACATTCATTTAATCAAATAGTTTGTTTGTAGTCAACTTTTAAGACCATTTGCTCGTTTTACCCATCAAGGTCGTTTTTGTCAACTTTGCTCTATCCTTAACAACAAAGGACTCCCTTGCATAAATAACCAATCCTACTACTTAGCTACAATTCTTAATCACACATACCTTGCTCGGATCAAAGCTAAGATCCGTTTAATACTTCATCGGTCTCATACAATTCTTTCCTACTTGACCTCGATCATCATACTTAATTAAATTGCACATAACTTTACATAAACAACTAAAAAGTGATTACGAAAATCACTTACCTCATGCATCCGTGTTCACATTCGTTCTTCACCACTTCTTGACCCGTTAGCCTTCCATGCTTGATTCCGTCTCGACATGATTCCTGTACTTCCATGTCATCGAAATCACATTCTCATTAGCATACACAGTTGTACATGTTAACGATCATATCGATCGCATAATTCACATTTGACGTTATAGTCACTTCTAACCAGCATAATACCTATAACCAAATTCATACCATTTCCAACTCGTGAAATCCGTCATGTCATCGCATTAAACACACATACGTCTAACACGCACCGTATAACTTACTTTAATCTTACAATTATGACAACATGTCTATCCATTCTTCTTATACAAAGTTGACTTATTAGAAGTCAACGATCCATTTACTTTAACTTTCGACTTATCATTATATACCCGTAACATCATAATCGACTATACAGACGACAATATATACATTTTATCATACGATTGGTGTGCGTACCACCTTTTAAGCATAACGTACAACTAATTCATGCACAATCTTCTAAATTCATACATAGTTCATCAAATCCTTCTACTAATCAACATGTGGTATTTAAAATTAAACATCAAACATATTATCATCACATTTTATTCACTTCATCTAACAACAATTCATCATTTCTTTAAACATTCACACATATAAACGATTTCAAACATCAATAATATAAGCATATTATCATTTTCATCATATCACCAAAACCCACTTCATAACTATTTCTCTAATCACTTACAAGTGATGTAATCTTAAGTTCTTCATAATTTCTTCATGCTTTTGATGTGTGTACTACTTCCTAAGCACAGTGTACAACTAGTTCATGCAAATCCTTCTAATCTCATACATAATTCATCAATTTCTTCCTTCTAATCAACATGAATCATACATGCATAAACATCAAATATACTAGTATCACATTTCTTTCAATTCCTCTAACAAGAATCCATCATACAATTCAAAATACATCAACATTCAACAAGAATTAGACATGGATGATGATTCAAATCATCATTCTCACCATAACTAATGGGTTTCACCCTTAAATATCAAATTAACCTAATTCATGCATAAGCCATGTTCTAGATGATGATTCTAACACATGTTTATACTCAATTTCATACCAATTCACGGATTAGAACATAACCCACTTCGTTGAAGATCACCAATCTAGAATTTAAGACATACCTTACGATCCCCTTGTGAAGGTGATCGTTATTCTATGCTCGGTTATGAATTTAAGCTTCGTTTGGCCTTTCAATTTGATGAAAAAGATGATGTTAGGGTTCTTGGCTCCATGGGAGTCTCCTGCTCCTTCTCGAACACACGATGTGTGTGTGTATGTGTGTATTTGTTTTTCTTTTATAAATTCAACTTTCATTTACTCCACTTTAGTCCCTCAAGTTTGCCATTTATAATAATTGGCACAACTCTCTTCCCTAAATTGTTTCTTTCATATTCTTAACTAGGTTAAATAACCTAGTCATTTATTCCTTGATGCACCATATCATAACATTTAACGAATATAAACATTCGGGTTTTGGGGTGTTACAAGTCTACCTCCCTTAAATAGGGTTTCGTCCCCGAAACCTTTCTCATTTCCTCTTACACACACACACATTTATGTTTGACTTAACACTCACATCATAATCATAAGTAATCATCCTATCTCATTTCATAATTATTCATACAATTGGCTTCTTCTTCTTAACAAGTCTATACTTTCCATGGCATACTTTCATATAACATTCTCATTTCCTTTGACCCGTTAATAACAGGTTAATATACATACTTATTCAAACTTATAATAATGCTTACACTCATATGATCCGTTTATAATGGATTTAGTACTTTCATCTCATCCTTTAAGATTCCATTCTATAGACACATTGTATAACATTTAACTCTTGTTTTGTTATCACAACAAAACTGCTATGTCATCGTCATACCTACGTGCTTAACTCCGTAGCTAACATCGTTCTACATTTCTATAGTCTTTTGTACCATACATATCCTTACGTTACTTACACATTCGGATATTTTCATTCCTATCATTCTTTTGTTCATTTACTTTACATTTACTTATATGACTTGTTTGACGCATACATGGTCAAGCTATTGACTTCTTCTTATGTAGACTAGTTTCGTCTTTTATATCTTAAATATGTTTCGCGAATTCGAACACATTATTCATACCTTTCGTACCTTCTTTGTTTTGAATCCGACTCGCGGATTCAAACATTGCATTCACATCTTTCATTCTTTGAATCTGTCTCTCGGATTCAAACATTGCATTTACGCCTTTCATCCCTTGAATTCGTCTCGCGGATTCAAGCACTGCATTCATATCTTTCATTCTTTGAATCCGTCTCGCGGATTCAAACATTGCATTCATATCTTTCATTCTTTGAATCCGTCTCGCAGATTCAAACATTGCATTTACGCCTTTCATCCCATGAATCCGTCTCGCGGATTCAAGCATTGCATTCATACATTGTTGATTCGTACTTTCTTACGGATTCAACATTCTTCATTCTTATTATTCATGTTTTTCATTCCTACATAGTACTCTCAATTTCCCGAGAGTCTTACTACCCACTTCACCCGCACGCCCACATGCTACCCAATTCTAACGGACATACCTGCGATAATTACCACGGTCTCACGAATGTCATATGCTTCTTGCGTACTGGCCAGGTGCGCAATTCACATACTAATTTCGTGCCTTCAGGTAATCATCGCCTTATGTCTGCAGTAGTGGGTCTCAGTTCGTGCTACATTTTTACAATCTTATCAAGACAATATCGTTGTCTTCCATTTAGTACTTACCCTCCCAAGGAGATTTCTTCCTTTTTCTTTTAACACCGGTACCATACATATTAACATTGTGTACCTGGGGTCCTTCTGTCCATTCGCATCCTTGCATGCCTTAGCATTCATCCTAGACTGCATTCAAGGGTCATCTTCTTCAAACACTTATACTTACCTTGCACATAACATACCGTCAGTTTCTTTATACGTATACATAAGTACATACTTATATTCGCTTCTACCTTTGGATCTTGATCGAGTCTTATATTGTACGGGTTCCATATCATAAAAGCACACAAGTTTGAGTTCAAGTACTTACTTTCTTGTACTTGATTCTCTCAAACCAGGGCTCTGATACCAACTTGTAAGACCCTAACACGTATTTGACAAAAGTCGCAGCAGAAATTCGTGCCATAAAATTTCTTTCATTACAAACGTCTTGACTTACTTGAAAGTTTATTTTAAAAGTATCTCTTTTACAAAACAAAAGCATAACTCCCGTTTACTAAAGTACATACTCGATTATTCCCGTACAATCTATCTTATGACTCGGTCTTCGATCTCTATTCCTTGTGATAATCGCCCGTGATCAATACAACCTGCACTCACCACATACATTCATAACATTAGCACACATTATATAAACAAGATTCATTCACGTACACTTCACATTTCGTCACTTTTCAAACTTTAAGCATTTCATCTGCGTATCCATTTCCTGGTGAGGCTTCAATAACGTACCTGCATTACTTTTCATTCTCAAGGTACACCATTAATAACGTTAACACTCAACGTGTCTAAATCATGCATACATACGTACTTACATACATACATACATACACATCTACATACGTACATACCTTTCCTACAACTTTACATACGTGCATACACTCATACATGTCTTTATACATACATACATACACAACTACATACGTACATACCTTTCATACATCTTTACATACATGTATACACTCATACATATCTTTATACATACATACATACACATCTACATACGTACATACCTTTCCTACTGTAGGATCGTTTGCGGACCCGAACGAGTCGTTCAGAAGAGATTTATCAGTTTCAGATGCGGAAAATAAGAAACCGACGATGAAACAGCTTGTTTATCACTCTAAACCTCTTTTGTATTGATATAACAGTGTTTACAATCAAAAGGTATACCGGCAGCACTTCGGTATCACTCTGAGACAATTGTTCCAAATGAAAAGACAAAATGCCTATTTATAGAGTTGAGGTTTCGCTTGGAAACACTTCAAGCGAAACCCACAAATTCCTTTCAAGCGAAACCTATCATGTTGACTTTGAAACTTGTCTTGAAGCGAAACCATAAGATTTAACATATCTGTTTCATATTTGCATGCAATTTCATGTGACTTTGCAATATGTGATGTCATCAATATGATGTCATCATCATATATGATGACATCATGCTTGAACAATTCTGCAACGATCCCGAGACTCGATATAAGACTTAGTCGACAGATGACTGCACCAACAGACTCCCCCTCAGATGTTGACGAGTCTTAAGTGTCGAGTCTTCGCATCTTCAGTCTTTATCAGTCTTCTCGAACTCTTTGAAGTGTCTGACGCTATAAGAATCCTCAAATCTTCTCTCTTTCTCTTTTTATCACCAGCAAACTTCCCACGAATAATCTTTACTTGAATGTCTTCAGACTCCCCCTTTCGATATGCTGGGATCGCAGTCTGGCATGTTGAAAACACAGAGTCTTCAGGTATCAGAACCTGGCAATCTATCTTCAAGTTCAAGATCAAAACCTGGCTACACCTGCACATTCTTAACCCAGAAATAAATTTCCTGATAACCACTTGTAAAGCATATTTTAAAATGATTCATCATTTATAGTCTCTGATGAACCAATTGCAGAAATATCATATTCATTTCAAAGAACTTCAAACAAATACTTTCCCAAACCTGTTCGTCATGTCTAGCACTCAGAATTTTGAAAATTAGCTCTTCAATACTAGTTGTCGAAAATATTTTTGAATTTTTCAAAATTTAAGCTAAAACACACCGAAAATCTTTTTGGATTTTTGAATTGAATGAAATGCAGTAAAGAAAAATTTACAGACACTATTTTTGTGAGCTCGTGCAAGAGGATCATATCAGTTACTAAGACATATCACCAACACCGTTAAGCTTGATTTCATTTTAAGTTCTAAACGATTCACTTAGATTGTCAGTATACTGGTCCACTTAAATTTTCACACAAACTTCAACTGCTTCGAGATACGATATAAATGTCTTAAGCACTTAAACTTAATCGCGTGTCCGACCTCAGAATATACTCCCGTATCCAGATCCCAATAATCAGTCTTACAGGTAATTATGACACTAATGATATCTGTATATAAATTAGGTAATGCGAGGGCCGAGGGATCTCAGGTCGATACTTCCGTATACGCAGAGAGATATCATCTTCGACTTTTCTGTATGTCCCCTTTAGAGGATCTTTTAGCTACAACAGCAGCGACTATCAATTTTATTGTTTCATCAGCATGCTGAGGGTTAATGCTATGTTTCAAGCATTTGCGGAAAGTATTATCCAAGGACTAGGTCAGAACTACCGTTCAGCAGAAGTCCTGGAATAATACCCCAGACATCATTGAGTATAAAAACCTAGTATATCAGATTATGAGATCTTTCAAACGAGATTTCGGGGGTTACCCATATATCCGAGAGATGTTCCCCACGATATAAGCAAGTTTGAAATTTAGATTTATATCTCGTCATAATCTACTAAATGTGCAAAAATCTACTGGCACATCATTAGTGAGACC
Organism: Helianthus tuberosus; assembly: GCA_030545235.1. Lineage (NCBI taxonomy): Eukaryota > Viridiplantae > Streptophyta > Magnoliopsida > Asterales > Asteraceae > Helianthus > Helianthus tuberosus. The sequence continues at coordinate 66,977,585 of CM060441.1, forward strand.
GTTTATCACATTTTTACTTTCCATTTCTTTAGCATGTTGTGAGAGTTCACTGATGTACTATCATTTCCTCTTTTATGCAACAAAACTCAATTTTGAGTTTATCATGTTTTTGCCTTTTTCAAATTTTCAAATGTTTTTGGATTTTCTAAAATTTCTTACTCCCCCTAAAATGCAAACACATTTTAGGAAATTTGAAAACAAACTATACAAGAACTTGACAACTGATATCGAATTGCCTCAATTCTCCATCCACTTGGCATAAACAATCAGAACTCCCCCTTTCACAAAACTATTTTCTCATTATGATTTCAAAACACTTAAGTTTGTTTTAACCAAAATGATTTTTCCGGAAAATAAGTTTTGTTAAATTAACCACTTGTAGATTCGGGGTGTGGTTCATCACATTGTCTACTTTTAACCACTTGTAGTAGATCAAGTACAACTTAATGTCCCTGATTTACCACTTGCATGTATGCAACCTCTGTACCTCTTGCAAAATATATTTACAACAAATAAGCATATGTAGGAATAAACCTCTACACAAACCATTTTACCAATCAAGATGCCGATTCCTGCTTCATACTTACCAACCTGGAAGCTCCGGCAATTCACACTTATCCTGTAACAATTTAAACATTTTTAAAATTCAATCACAAAAACAATTATCAAGAAAGATGCCGATTCCTGATCCACGATTACAAACTTGGGATCTCCGGCATAGTCCTAATACTTCAAGGGAAACAAACTTCCATCCAAGTCTTCTCAGACTTGATGGCGTTCAGTTCTTGTGTAGTAGGGTTGTATGTTGCCTTTTTAGTTGCATAAAAATCTTTAACCCCCTTAACTTTCCCATTCAACATTTTTCCAAAAATTTTCTTAACACTTCCATTGAATGTTTTCTCGACATCAAATTTAGTTTTCTCTATGTAAAACTGATTCGATATATCAACCTTACCAACTTTCTGTTTAATTTCTTCAAATTTCAGTGATGGAAACTCATCATCATTCACTGAAATTTTCACCTCACCTTGTGGCTCTTCTGGTTTTGTGGAACCAGATTCATTGCCGACATTCACATCAACTTTCTTAACAACCCACACTTGGTTGTCATTCTCTTTCTTTTTATAAAAATTCCTTTTAGAACACTCACCAACCTCATAAGTTGAATTTTCAAAAATTTTAAATCTGTCGGTTGGTGGTTCAACATCAACAACCTTTTCTTTCAATTTCTGAGAAACTCCCTGTTTTGTTTTGGCATTTTTATGACAGTTCCCTGCAATGTGACCAACTTCATTGCACTTGTAACAGGTTCGAGTCTCTCTTTGATAAACCACTTCAGTTCCATTCTTCTTCTTTTCAGCAAGAAACTCTTGATTTGACTGTCTCCAGAATGGTTTCTTCTGTTCCTCTTCTGCACTTCCACCTGACACAAATTCTGTTTTTGTTTTAGAATTTTTCAAATTTTTATGATTTTCTGGTTGAATAAATCCAAGACCTTTCTTTTTGTAGCTACGATTTTGGTTTTGTTTCTTTTGAAAACCAGAACCAGAATTGTAACCCTTTTTCTTGTTTAACCGTTGTTGAACTCTTGAAGTATACTTTTTAGGTTTTTCAGTAAGATTTAAATCTTTTATTTCAGAAATATTAATTTCTGTCATTTTGAAAACCTTTTTGATCATATCAAAACGAACACTTCTTATTGGAAACTCTTTGTCAGAGTATAATTTGTCAGAATCATTTAAAGTGTATGCGACTTCAAATGTTTCATCATCCAAATTTGCTTTTGATAATAAAAATTCTTTACTGTAAGACCGTTTAACCGATGACTTTTGACTGTTGACTGATGAATTTGACCCTCCAGACTCAGACTTTGACTCAGACTCCTCCTGAGTATCCAACACCTGATCGACCACCTTTTTGATTAACTCAGACTCATGATCAGTATGAGACGAGGTAAACGTGATATCAATGTTATCTGGTAAAACGTCAGTTGTGTCGGTTTTTAGCTTTATATTGACTGCTTTTTCAAGTTGCTCCTCGTTTGGTTTTCTAGGAGAATACCCTTCCCAAATTGGAGGCGGACACTTGTTATAACTAACAGTCGGTTTCTTACCACTATCTTTCTTTTCCTTTGGCTTCTCATCTTGAAAAGCTTCCATACCTGCAACAGTTGGGTAAATACGATCAATGAGATAATCAGAACTAGAATAACTTTGTAATAAACGTCTAATTCTCTCATTCTCAATCTTCTCTGTTTCCAACTCTTGCTTCCATTTAGCACTCTCTTCGATGTAAAAGTTGATTGCTTTCTGCTTTGTCATCATCACAGCATTCATCATCGTAAGTGCTTGTTCTCTCTCTGAGTTTGTCTTTTGGAGACCAGTTACTGTTTTGTTCAAGACATCATAAGATTCTTTTACATAATTGAGGTTGAACAATAACTGCTCCTTTTTCTTCTCATACTCAGTAATTATCTCGTCTTTTGTTGCACATTCCTTGCAAGCTTCCAAACACTTCTCGCAAGGTTTTACAACTTCAACAATCTTCTCAATCTCAATTGTCTTTACCACTTCAACCACTTTTTCTTCTTCAATCACCTTCTTAGCTTCAGTCATCTTTTCTCCAGCAACAACTTTAACTTCTTCAGTTTGAACAATTTCATCCTTTTCAGCATCACTTTTAGTTTTCAAATCCTTTTGTTCTTTTGCAGCTCGTTTCTCTTTCAGCTTCTCCAAGCGATCTGCAAAATAGAAATGAAAACTTTCAGGAGAAAGATGAGTTTTTGCTACATTTAAATGTTTTTCTTCCTCATTATCACTATTGCTATCAACTGGTGATTGATCAAACTGTACAGATTTTTCAGACGGTGTTTGATCAAATACAACTTCTTTTTCTGAAGTAACATCATTTTGCACACTCTCATCTGCACTTACTAAATCTTCATCAGCACTTTCTGAGCTTTCTTCAGATGTAACAGACTGTTCCTTCACACTTTTCACTGTCTCACCAATAGATTTCATCCATGTGGCGAACATGTCTGGTTCTCTAACAATCTTTGCAATGAAAGCTTTGAAATCACCCTTTTCATCAACAAACATATCCCAACTGAAACCTTCAGGTAGTCTCTCATCATCTTGATCGACTATGCATGCTTTGCTATCAGAAGATATATAGTTACTCCAGTTGAAATCTACCAAACATCCTCTCTTTGAATCCTCAATCTTTCTACCATGAGCCGTTTGTGAGTCTTGTGACTGACCAACTTGCTGATAAATGGCTTTCCGGTAGTAATCGTCTATTCCGAATGGCTTCTGAGCTCCACTAGCTTCCCTGTTCTTGCACTCCCGCTTGAAATGACCTTTCTCCCTGCATCGAAAACAAGTAACTTTAGATTTATCAAAACCTCAAGTAGATACATGAGCATCAAGAAAGTCATTTCTCCCGGTAATTGTTTTGAATTTTTCAGCACGTCTAAGAACACTAGCAAGACACCATTTGATGTCCATCAGTTCCATCTCTTCGGCGTCTATCTGATCGTAATCCTCTTTGGTGAGCATAGGATTTCCGATCCGACCTGCAACTAGACCTTCATACGATAACAACACAGAACCAAGTAGAGCCATGTGGTCTTTAGCAGTGTCTTCTGAAAAACTTTGACCTTCTGGAAGATTTAGAGCGATGTTGCACTGAATCACATAACCATTTCCTGTTTTTGTGCTTTGGGACTGAAAGCTTTCTGATGAACTCTTTGGATTGACACTTGGATATAATGAGAAACCACTGCTGCTTTTGTTTGAACTTTGATCAATCTTTTCTGTAGAATCCCCGGCACTATACGCAGTCTGGATTTTCGGACTTCTTTCAGCTTCTGGAACCGGAACACTTCCTTTGTAATACATCTTTACATCCTGTTGACCACTTGGACTGTTCATCCTCGCGATCTTCTGCTTTTCCAAATCTTGACCCTCAATCTTTTCGATAAACTCACCAATTGATAACCCATCATAAACCCCTGTGTTTTTCAGGATCATCAAATAAGTTCCCCACGCTTTTTGCGGTAACGCATCAGCTAATTTGTCTACCCACTCTTCAGACTCCTTTTCTATACTAAGCATTTACATAGATCGCACAAGGTGACAGTATCTTTCAATCAGCTTCTTTGTGTCTTCACCTGGTAGACTGCTGAACAGATCAAACTCTTTCTTTAACAGTGCCTTCTTGCTTTTAATCATTTTCTCTCTACCCTCAAATTTGACTTTAAGTGCATCCCAGATTGACTTTGAAGTTTTGTCATGCTGAAGCAGTATGAAAATGTCTTCTTTGATAGCTTGCTGAAGTAGACTAATCATCATCTTTTCAGATCTATACATATCACGTTCTTCATTACTAAATTCATGTATTTTTTTATTAACTTTCAAATCAGTATGTGGCAAAACATATTTCTTCAAAATACATTCCCATGACCTAAGATGGTTAGCTTGAACCCAGTTTTCGAATCTATCTTTCCACCCATAGTATTCTTCGATACTCATCAATTTCGGGGGCTTTTGGGTGGTTCCCGTCTCGTTTTCCAAATTCATGTTCTGAGCAATAGTAGATGGACCAGACGGTGTTGCAAATGCATTGTAAAATTCAGAATCCATGTTTCTCAAACAAGCCTTCAAACAAACTGATTCACCTTGTAAAAATAATACCTGAAACAGACAAACAAGCAATCAGTTTAAAAACTTATCGATTAACAGAATAAAACTGGTACTCGAACTGGTGATAATTCTGTGTGGACTGAAGGTTGACAAAACTGTGCAGACTGAGATGACCCTGATCAATTCAAAAAACCTGACCCTTTGAAACCTTTGAACTCCAAACCGTACGAACAGGACTATTTCACGCTAACTGATCACACTATATGACCTGACTGTTCAAACGATCTCAATCAATCCGTGCTGAATATGATTGACTTTTGTGTGAACTGACAAACACCAAAACTCAAACTACGCGACCTCAGTAACGAACTCAGCAATGACCAAAATTCTTTAAGACAAACAACTTGCAAAGAGATTATCGGGAACCTGTTCTGATACAATGAATGTTATAACCACTATTGGGCCAAACACATGGGCTTCACAAGATTTACATCACAATTAAATGGGTCGTATAAAAGATTCATCAAACAGCATGACACACTTTCATAAAACAATTTCATCTATTAAACCAAATACACCACTATGCCAACAATATTAATAAATGTCTTCACAAGATTGAGCCTTTTATAACAACTAATGAAATTGGACTGCTCCTCAAGTTATCATGTAAAATGATTTAATTTCTATGTAAAACAATTTGACCACTTAAACCACCCACTACATCATATGTTTAATAAACCAACAATTTCAATTTTCGATTTAAACTAGATAATGCTGCCAAAACTTGATTCACATGCTACTGACACACTTTTAACAATTCAATTTTCAAGATACGAAATGATAATATTACATGAATTAATACATATCTTCACATGCTAACTGACACTCAACACATGATTCACGTAATGATACTTTCCCTACAAACCAATATCACATGAAATAACAAATGATTCTGAACATCTCGTACAAACTGACACAAGAACTCGTGATATCTTGTTCCAACTAATCAATGACCTGACATCCTCGATTCTTCCTAAATGCTCATTGGACCTCAAAACCACTAAACCGACAATTTTAATTGAAACTTATTTCAATTTGACCGCTAACTTCTCATGGAAATCTTATTCTTTGATTTTATCACAACTCACATGCAACTTTGATTCTTTCGATAAACATCAAACACAAACAATCAATGTTCACATGAAAACCGATTATCTTGTTATTGGAAAACTAATATCATATGAAAATCTCGAACAGAACCAACTGACACACTTTAATACCTATCACATGCATACCAACAATTTTTTTTATATATTTCACACATATCGATGAACTTTCTTTTAAACAATTTAAGCAGTCGGTATATTCAAGCAGAATCAAGTAATATTTCAAGCGAAATCATCAAGATTGTCATATTCAAGCGAGATCATCAACATATTTTCAAGCGAAATCTGAATTATATGCACTTTCAAGCGAGATTATCAAGTACACTCAAGCGAAATCATGATATTTGTGAATACAAGCGAAATCAACAAGTAAGTTTCAAGCGAAATCTGATGAAGTCAGCAAAAACGATCTGATTTTGGTCCGATTTGTAGGTCCCGTGAGCCGTGCGGATCGTTACAGAATCGTCTATCCAACCTAGAGTGCGGAATCCTCTAGATCAGATTTCACAGAAAACGAGTATAACAAGAATCAAGAACTCGATACACTTTCAATCCGGTCTTCTATTGATTATCCAACACGAAGTTTACAATCAATTCAAGACCTTCACAAGAAATCTCCTAGCCACTCTCTATAGATTTCTCTCACTCCCCAAACTTGCCAACCTCAACCCTTATGCCAAGCCTTGTTTATATAGGACAAGGTTTGCATATGGGCTTTGGTCTGGGCCAGGCCATTCTCCAAGCCCATAACACTAAATAACTCCCTAACCAATAGTGCTAAGCCCAATACAAAATATCCAAAGACTAAATAAACAAACTATTAAGCTGTTGTCACAAAACATGCACCAACAAACTCCCCCTTGACAATAGCTTCATAGTGTAACTTTGTCTTCAAACATCTTGCAGTCTTTTGGTCTTTGGATAGCGTCAGCTACACAGTTTCTGACATCAACAAACTCCCCCTTAGCTGATGCTTCCAATCTCCAAAACTTTCATTCGTTGTAGATTAGCGAACTAGCCTTCTTTGGTTAAGCAAGTATCTCCAAAGCTTCCATATCTCTTTCTCTTTCTGCAATGTAGTAGAAGGATCCTACCATGCATCTTCACACGTTCTTCACTTCACTCTCAATCTGCACTTTACTTGTATTCTGCACTTCATTTTGATAACCGCATCAATCTGTTTAGAAAAACAAGAAAGTATCTCGAAAAACCATTAGCCTTTTTCATAGTTAAAGATAAACCAATATTTTATCTTTGTTTGCAAAAACAACTACCTGTCAGTTCAAAATGGGAGATCTTTTTTTTTTTTTTTTTAAACTTTTTGGAATTTTTGATACTTTTCAACACAAACTGAACTAACTAAGCTAAACTCAAAAATATTTACAATACTTCTTTTTGTGAGTATCATGTGTAAGAAGATCATATCAGCAAAATCAAACTGTTTTCACACTATTAGATAATTCTTTATGTAATTTTTCGTGAAAAGCAGTTCAAGACGATTACCAGTATGTTTGTCCACTTAAACAAATGCATGAACATTTCAAGTACCATTACCGTATGATACGTTAAGGTAATATTAATTCTGATATACTAGTGTGTCCCACTTCAGGATATACCCCCGCGATCAAGGTATGCACAAAGATTCATCGTAGTAGGTGAGTATACTGAATTCATCCGTTTTATTTTTCAACGTTTAGATAATTGGTGAACAGGTCAGTACTTTCGTACAGCAGAGAGACCAAAATATCTAACGAGGGCTAAGACAAATACCATTTTTTGGTACGATTTGTGCATTTTGCACTTATTGAGTGACTCTCTATGAGAGCTTCTTCATTTTCAGGGTTTTGGCATTTTTAGCTCTTTTAAGATATCCTGGGTGTCTAGGTCAGCATGTATCTGGATGCAGCAGAAGGACACCCCTGATATCCCCAGATGAAATAACAGTATAAAGACCCAAAACTTCAGATTTTGGCAATCTATCAACGCAAGATTTAAGGTCATTAAACCATACACCACTGATGTGTTCCCCACTCATACTCAGTGCATTTAAGTTTATATCACATTGGTAAGTTGATTATTTCATGCTTTTGCCTACTGGTATATCATATGATGAAGCTGCTATCACACTTAAGCAATTTAATTCAGTTTGAGTGTGACAGTCTAACTTGCTGATGTACTATCATTTCTTCTTTTTCACACCATGAAATCTCATTTTTTTCAATTTTTCAATGTTTTTGGATTTTTAAAAAATTTATAACTTACTCCCCCTAAACACACGCACTATCTAAACTCTTTTTGGCTTAGAGGAATTTCTCCCCCTAAATTTTTGTTTTTATGGAGTAAGTTTTAAAAACAAAAATTTGAAAACACAAACAAACTCCCACCTTAACCTGACTACAGTTTTTCACGTTTTAAGTTTAAAACAATCAAAATGATCACATAAGTAAATAGTTCGTTACCCATGTTAACCTACTATTCACCTCAGATGCTTTACAGGAATAACCACTGTCGAACACATCAACAGTCCTTCTTGGTCATCCTGCATTCACTCAACAACTCAGTTAGACTTTAGAACCCAAGCCCTGATGGTCTTGGGTTTTCCAAATTCATCCATTACAGGAACATCCATCCAATATCCATCACACTTCAGTGGATTATCTGGATACCTGCTTCTCCCATTATTATACCATGAATTTTGGAAAAATTTTGGATGTTGTTGAACATTTGAGTTACTGAAACTCCTATGTTCGTTTCTTCTTTGAAAATTTCGATTACCAGAAGTTTGGTATCGATTTTGATATCCAAAATTTCTACTTTGACTTTGAAAACGATTTGATTTACCACTATATTGACTAAATTGTGGAGAAATACTTATTGGTCTATCAAATCTTTTTGAAGTTGAGGGTTTTGATTGCAATTCAGGTTTCTTTGTCTGACAACTTGATTTTACATTATTGCTTGACCCAACCTGATTCCCGTCTTTAACCTCATCAACTTGTTGTTTACCTTTCTTCAAAGGACAACAACTTGCCACATGCCCTTTGTTGTGACATTTAAAACAGGATCTTTTCTTATAAGTTTTCTTTTTGTTTGATCCTTTTTTAAATGTGTTGGCCTTTTTGTCTTCAGTATCCTCATCCACTTTATGAGGTGTACTGTTAGACCCTACAGATTCTTTCAAAGAAACTGGACTATTTGGTAAGTCCACAGCTATCGGATCCACTACCTCTTGTGCAGTGGTTACAAAATCAATTAGCTCTTCTTCTTTTGGTAGAAAAGAGTAGTCTTGATTTTCAGAAGATGAAGCTTTAGTAAACCCCACCCCTGTTTTATCATTACTTCTTTTTAAACCTTTTTGAATTTGAGTCCTGACTAACGAAGAACTCCCAAAATTGCTTAACTTCCCCTGAAGTTCAACAATTTTGGCTTGTGCATCAGCCAATTCTGTGCACTTTTCTGAAAGCTCGTTAGTCTTTTCTTTCAGAGTTTCACGAGCCAAATCAATGATCTGTAATTGTTCATTGACTTTGCTTGTTAAACTACTGATTTCTTGTTCATTTGATTTGAGTTTTTCTAAACAATCGGACTCTCGTTTAATCAAAAGAACATTTGACTCTTTTAACTTTTCTAATTCAGCTAACAGAAATTTGTTTTGCTCCGATAGTCTGTCAACTTTAACCTGTAGTTCAGTGCAATTAAGACATGTATGACTTACAGATTCTGATGATACCTTTACCTCTGATGTAAGTCCATTCACATCCTTCATGCCCTTTGAAACTTCTGCATCCTTCTTTTCAGTTTTCTCCTCATCTGCTACCTTCTTCTCTTCTATCTCAGTAGCTTCCTCTCCAATCTTCACAGCTGCAAGCTCAGCTACCAATGCTTGATCACAAGTAGTTACTTTTGAAGAGATCTGATAACGTTTTTCCAAAGCTTCCCACAGCTCTCTGGAAGTCTCATACTTCTTAAAAGTATGTTTAATGCCCTCAGGCAAGGACTTCTTTATTGCTGCTAAAGCTTTCTTCTCAGCATCAACAATAAGTTTCTCAGATACCTCCATCATCTCATAAGAAATCACCTTAACTCTTCCTTCAACACGACGTGCAGGAGCAAAGTATCCATCTATCATACACTTCCACATTCTCGCATCCTTACTTTGAACATATGCCTCAACCTTCTTTTTCCATTCAGCATATTCATTGACATTTATAAGCTTTGGCCAGTTCTTAACAACCTCACTTCCATTATCCATCTTAGCCATTACGCAGCGTAAAAGTTCAAATGAATTTTGGTAACCTGTGTCAAAATCCAATTCTAACTTCTCTACTGGTCCATGTTGAGCTTTTACCGTAAGCGAACTGGTAAAACCGTACAAATATTATCCGAAAACTATTTTTATCAAATTATACCGTTTGATTCGTCTCGAAATTACGATTCCAACGATATAAAATGTCAAAAACCTATATCCGGAACCTATTTTTTTTTTTTACCCTAAAAATCCAAGGATTCCAACGGTGCAAACGGTTTTCTAAGATGAGTTACGGATAATTTTCTAAACGCGGAACAGTGAAATTTTTTGTACGCGAGCCAAGAAAACTTCCACCTTGTCCGTAATGGCCCGAAATTGTCCGAAATGGTCCGTATAGAACTGATCTGATCCGAAATGAACACCTAGTGGTCCGTAATGGACTGATCTGATCCGAAATGGGACTTGCTGGTCCGAAATGAAACAAACTGATCCGAAATCAGACCTCTTTATCCGAAATGAACCCTTTACAATCCGTAATGGTCCGTAATCTTTCAAATTTATCCGAAATGCAACTAATCAAGTCCGAAAAGCAACCTTCTGATCCGAAATACTTGAACTTTGTCCGAAATGGATCCGAAATCAATTCAATCTGGTCCGAAATTGAGTCAATCTGATCCGGAATCAACTGTTTGATCCGAAATGCTATCCGAAATGCAAGTTTTGTATCCGGAATGATCCGTAATGCTTCAGACTGATCCGAAATGTAACTAATCAGATCCGAAATGCAATTGTCTGAATCCGAATTGATCCGAAATCAAAGGTTACTGGTCCGAAATGCTTGCTTTTAATCCGAAATGGATCCGAAATGCAAGATTTTGATCCGAAATCCTTGATTTCTATCCGAAATCAGCAGCAGAACTTCAAAACAGCCTTCAAAAACGTCCAAAAACTCCGATTTTCTGCAGAAACGATTCTGAACCAAGCCAATCTAGAGCTAAATGCTCTGATACCAATTGTAGGTCCCGTGAGCCGTGCGGATCGTTACAGAATCGTCTGTCCAACCTAGAGTGCGGAATCCTCTAGATCAGATTTCACAGAAAACGAGTATAACAAGAATCAAGAACTCGATACACTTTCAATCCGGTCTTCTATTGATTATCCAACACGAAGTTTACAATCAATTCAAGACCTTCACAAGAAATCTCCTAGCCACTCTCTATAGATTTCTCTCACTCCCCAAACTTGCCAACCTCAACCCTTATGCCAAGCCTTGTTTATATAGGACAAGGTTTGCATATGGGCTTTGGTCTGGGCCAGGCCATTCTCCAAGCCCATAACACTAAATAACTCCCTAACCAATAGTGCTAAGCCCAATACAAAATATCCAAAGACTAAATAAACAAACTATTAAGCTGTTGTCACAAAACATGCACCAACACGATTGAACAAGATTTAAGCCGATTTTAGATCTGAAACTCTCAAGGGTTTGTTAAAACATGTTTACGCACATTATGTGAGAAATTGAGCCGATTTTATCCGTAAAAATTTTAATTTTTTGAGAAAGAATGGTGTAGAAACAGAAAAAAATGATGAAAACGAGCTGTTTTTGCGAAATCTCTTCCTCCTGAGCTCTGATACCACTTGTAGGATCGAGAATCGATCTGAACGAGTCTTCAGAAGAGCTCTAAACTGATTCAAAGGCGGAATTCAATGAATCAGATCTTATTTCAGCTTGATATTCACTAATAACTGTCTCTTGTATTGATTAGAACGCGTTTACAAGGCTAGAGACACTTCGGCAGAGCTTCGCTACTGGAATCAAAAAGTTACAAATGAAAAACTCAAGTCACATATTTATACAATTTCCAGTTCGTTTGAACAGGCATTTCCAGTTCGTTTGAACAATCCACTTCGTTTGAATTGTCCACTTCGTTTGAACAGTCCACTTCGTTTGAGCTGTCCACTTCGTTTGAACTGGCTTGTTCACCTTTGTTTCCTGTTTAACTCGAACTGCGTGACTTGATCTTTCATTACTAATCTAAGACTCGAACGAAGATGAAGTCGACAGACAACTGCACTAACACCTACATCTTTACATACATGCATACACTCATACATATCTTTATACATACATACACATCTACATACGTACATACCTTTCCTACATCTTTACATACATGCATACACTCGTACATATCTTTATACATACATACATACACATCTACATACTCATACGTTAATTACATGGGACTTAGACTTTGATTTATAGCCCATAAACATCTAAGGATCGATCAAAATCATGTTTAGGAAGCCCGCCGTAGTCCACGGATAACAAACCGAAGCCTACGATACATAAATCAACTTAAATAACAAATTTCATGTTTTTGGACTTGGGGAGGGCGTCGGCGACGGCCCTAGGGCCCGTCGGCGACGGCCCGTGGTTCTTCCCGTAGCCAAAAACCCCGTAGACAGGTAAATAACTCGTCAGCAAAAAAACTAACTTTCTAGAGCCCGTCGGCGACACCCTCTAGAAATGGCACTTTTCTGCAGTTCCGTTTCGTCGTCCGTACGCACTAAAACGCGCATAACTTTTGAACCGTTTACCCGTTTAACCTCCCGTTTCTTCCTACATGCTTGTAAAATCCCACATCCGGATTAAGGAAATTCTTAACTTACACGCTATCGTCTTATTATTCATTTATGATTTATTCGACCCGTTCATGCATTCATCCACATAACTTGTTTGTTTGACCATAACTTCTTAGGAACCTAATAATGTCAACATTGTCTATCATAAAAGATTAAGTTCTCGGATGTCTTGCATCCTCTTGACCCATTTTCGCTCAAGAGCTTATTTTGACCCGTTAAGGGTATTTGCGCATTTTAAGGTCCTTAGCTTACGAAAATCATACTTCTCGCTTTCTAACTTTTTCAAAACATTCATTTAATCAAATAGTTTGTTTGTAGTCAACTTTTAAGACCATTTGCTCGTTTTACCCATCAAGGGCGTTTTTGTCAACTTTGCTCTATCCTTAACAACAAAGGACTCCCTTGCATAAATAACCAATCCTACTACTTAGCTACAATTCTTAATCACACATACCTTGCTCGGATCAAAGATAAGATCCGTTTAATACTTCATCGGTCTCATACAATTCTTTCCTACTTGACCTCGATCATCATACTTAATTAAATTGCACATAACTTTACATAAACAACTAAGAAGTGATTACGAAAATCACTTACCTCATGCATCCGTGTTCACATTCGTTCCTCGCCACTTCTTGACCCGTTAGCCTTCCATGCTTGATTCCGTCTCGACATGATTCCTATACTTCCATGTCATCGAAATCACATTCTCATTAGCATACACAGTTGTACATGTTAACGATCATATCGATCGCATAATTTACATTTGACGTTATAGTCACTTCTAACAAGCATAATACCTATAACCAAATTCATACCATTTCCAACTCGTGAAATCCGTCATGTCATCGCATTAAACACACATACGTCTAACACGCACCGTATAACTTACTTTAATCTTACAATTATGACAACATGTCTAACCATTCTTCTTATACACAGTTGACTTATTAGAAGTCAACGATCCATTTACTTTAACTTTCGACTTATCATTATATACCCGTAACATCATAATCGACTATACAGACGACAATATATACATTTTATCATACGATTGGTGTGCGTACCACCTTTTAAGCATAACGTACAACTAATTCATGCACAATCTTCTAAATTCATACATAGTTCATCAAATCCTTCTACTAATCAACATGTGGTATTTAAAATTAAACATCAAACATATTATCATCACATTTTATTCACTTCATCTAACAACAATTCGTCATTTCTTATCCAATTTCTTTAAACATTCACACATATAAACGATTTCAAACATCAATAATATAAGCATATTATCATTTTCATCATATCACCAAAACCCACTTCATAACTATTTCTCTAATCACTTACAAGTGATCTAATCTTAAGTTCTTCATAATTTCTTCATGCTTTTGATGTGTGTACTACTTCCTAAGCACAGTGTACAACTAGTTCATGCATATCCTTCTAATCTCATACATAATTCATCAATTTCTTCCTTCTAATCAACACGAATCATACATGCATAAACATCAAACATACTAGTATCACATTTCTTTCAATTCCTCTAACAAGAATCCATCATACAAATCAAAATACATCAACATTCAACAAGAATTAGACATGGATGATGATTCAAATCATCATTCTCACCATAACTAATGGGTTTCACCCTTAAATATCAAATTAACCAAATTCATGCATAAGCCATGTTCTAGATGATAATTCTAACACATGTTTATACTCAATTTCATACCAATTCACGGATTAGAACATAACCCACTTCGTTGAAGATCACCAATCTAGAATTTAAGACATACCTTACGATCCCCTTGTGAAGGTGATCGTTATTCTATGCTCGGTTATGAATTTAAGCTTCATTTGGCCTTTCAATTTAATGAAAAAGATGATGTTAGGGTTCTTGGCTCCATGGGAGTCTCCTGCTCCTTCTCGAACACACGATGTGTGTGTGTATGTGTGTATTTGTTTTTCTTTTATAAATTTAACTTTCATTTACTCCACTTTAGTCCCACAAGTTTGCCATTTATAATAATTGGCACAACTCTCATCCCTAAATTGTTTCTTTCATATTCTTAACTAGGTTAAATAACCTAGTCATTTATTCCTTGATGCACCATATCATAACATTTAACGAATATAAACATTCGGGTTTTGGGGTGTTACATGTGATCTTCCCGAAAATCTTAAATACACGTTTCTTTTTAAAAAACAAAGACAAATCTCTATTAAGGTCTTCCTATCTTCATAGTTAGATTCTTGACGATATTTAAAGTACCAAATGGAATTCACGGATTGAATTCCAGATATACTTTAAATACTCGTATGCTCAATTAACAAGAAAATTAACAAAATGAAGATCAAGATAAACAATTATGTGATTATGTGCTTATGTGTTTTCTTATATGTTCCATGATTTTATGTGATTCATCCAAATCCTCATAGAATCTTCCATATCTCTATATGAGGGATTCATAGTAGGATATCAAAAGGTACTATCTTAAATCCTTAATGGACTTCTACGTTATAGTTAAGTCCCTTGGATTATAAAGTACTATTATATAATTGGACCCCTTGAGTGGTCTGGTCAAACAGATTGATTCAAAAATCTGGTTAGGAATATCATGTGATGATATAATTGAAAAGATCCCTTAAGTGGTCAATTTAAAGAGATCGTACGATGGTCTAGTTAAGAAGATCATGTGTTGATCTAATTAAAAAGATTTTTCGTTGATCTAATTAAAAAGATCCTTTGGTGGTCTAGTCAAGTCACTTCATGTTTGTTCGATTGATTTTTCCCCTACGCGTTATGAAATGAACTGTGCGGACTGTGCAAGGAATTACGTAATTATGGATGCATACATAATTATGGAATTCAGTGCACAGAAACCACAGCAAATTTTGTCATGTGTTAAGACCTATAGTGATGAGAATAACGAAACAGGAACAATGTAGAAAGGAGCATGGTGGATACGCCGCTGGTACATCCTATATATAAGTGTTCCTTATTACATTGCGAACGTAGCGTTATTTAAGTTACTAGAAGTCCTGGACGTTGACCAATGTTGTCTTATCTTTCATTCTCCTACACTGATTTCAAGCACACACAAGTTTCCTATGATAGTCTTCATAAGAAACGTTCTGCTGTCCGTAGTTCGAAACTCCATGTTTTGTTGCTACAAGGACTTCACTTTGAGAGTTGACAATTTCGCTAAGAATCCTGACATGACCCAAAGTTTTACTTGGGGTTCGAGGGATTCATTCGAAAGCGAAACAATCACAGTTGTCTTCACAAGTTTCCTCTAAAATTAAATTTCGGGACGAAATTTCCTAAAGTAGGGGAGACTGTGACACCTGTGTCACTTCAACTATCATACAAATACCAAACCAATGAAATATTGTATTTCATAGTTGGAATTTGTATAAATATGTGTTTCGTTTGCACATATCAATTCTTGTTCGATTTCGAGCTCTAAATCGCTTTCTGGAAGGTTATACGCGAACTGATGCGTAAATATAACCAGTTTAATGCAACAAACACTCCGGAACAGTGACATAGGCTTAACATACCTTAAATAACCTTTACATAACTTAGAAATAAGTTTTGGAAGGTTTGGTATGGCAAAAACAAGTTTATTCGCTCACAGGGACTATTTGCGTCAACTTGCAAAAGCCTGCCATTTCTTAAGGCAACGTACAGTCCGGAACGTGATCATAAGCTAAAAATACCATGAATAAATTAAACATAGCTTAGAAATAAGCTTTGAGTGGTTCGGTATGTGAAAATATGATTATTTGATCTTACAGGGACTAAAAGTGTCAAAAACGGCGTAAGTTTGCATTTATGCGCATATCGTACGTTCTGACCACATCTGGACATCCAAAATTTTTGTACACACTAAACTATTTTTATTTTAGTGATCGGCATGCAAAAATACCATTCGTTGCGCAATTTGGATCGTTTTCGCGCCTGTTACGATTTCCGTCGTAATTAGCCGAACAACGTAACCGTACAGCCAAACGAACCGACATCCGAGATATTTTTGAGCATATTTTAAGTTCCCTATACTTTAACTTCATTTTAGAGCTTTGAAATGGGGTTAACGGGGCTTAAACGTGTAAAAAATGCATCAAAAATCAAGTTTCTCAAGTGCAGGGACTAAATTGTCAATTTCTGAAAGTTGCTGGTCTGCAAGTAGCTTACGGACCGTATGCACATGTCCTTACGGTCCGTAAGGCATGCCCAGCGACCAAAAATCATATTTTGCAATCTGTTTGATACTTTAGGGGCTGTTCTTGCAAATTCTTTGTGTGGTAACCAAGTTATCCCTTCTCCAAGGCTTTGAACCTGCATCCAACAAGTGTATGGCCATGATTTTTGCTTGGAAGCTACATAAACACATGTCATGATCTTGTGTTCTTGCTACAAGTATAAATATCCATCACCTTTCATTAATTCCTTGCTTATTTCATCTCAATCTCCTTTCTAATCTGAATTGGGAGCTCTCTCAAGTGATTGGAAACTTGTTCTTGGTAGAAAAGATAGCAAGGACCTTTAGTGAGCATTCCTTCATTCTTTTATTGCTTACTAGTTTAAAAAGTCAAACAATGTTTGACTTTCGGTTTGACCAGTCAATGGTCAACGCAAAGTTCGGTTGAACTTTGCAACGTGATTGTAATCACGATGGTTATAATCCTTAGCGATTATACCTACTGATTACCACGTTAACTAGGTGTAGTGACGAGTCAAAGTTTCGGTCAAAATGCGTTTTAGCGCGCATTTTGCAACGGAACTATTTTCGGGTATCAAAACCCATTGTTTTGATACCAAATCAGTTTTCTAAGTAGGTTAAACATATTTTGACATGTTTTAACTCGTCACTATTAGTTTAGTGCTTGTTTAGGGCCGTAAGTTAAGCGGTCTAAACAACCGCTTAGACTTTCGAACCCGACCCGTTTGGTCGATCATTAGGATCCGAGCAAGCATGATTTGTGATCATAGTTGCATAGGGAATAACCCCTGAGGTTATACCTTATGATCACATAGGATTGGTTAGCTATTCGTTAATTGGTTTACATGCCCATAGGAAATGACCAAAATGCCCTTTTGTAGCATAAATCCGTAATATGCTTATGTGAACATATTTTTGACATCTAATCTGAATTAGTAACATGTTAGGGTATAATTGGGCATGTAAGACTTGACATAGCTCATAGATAACCATCCGAATATAGTTTTGCGCAACCGACGCGTTATAGTAGCTTATGCTACCATAATGGGTCGAAACGGGTCAAGAGCACTTAGGTAGACTTCCAAATCAAAATGTTAGCTCTATTAAATCATACCATATGAGTTCAATTACTCATTTGATTTATAGAACATCATTCTATCCTATCTCCCGGTTTAGGAGCCGTTTAATAACATAGTTACCTATATTATGTGACGTTTGATTCCGTACTCCCTCTAGCTTGGCTTGGTTGTTGTTCAAGACTTCTAAGCACCCTCAAGTGAGTACATAGTTCCCCTCTTTTACCGCTTTCAAATATTTGGGGTGAAGCATGTGTACCTATTTGTTATATTCATGATTTCAAAGTATAATTGATTATACATATTAGTACTTAGCTTTTGACAAACCGAATGATTATTTATGGTTTAAACACCGATTTTTCAAAGATTATAAAATTAATTGTTGAATTGTACTTATTTTGTTCACCAGACCGATTGGTAGTATGATATAGCGCTATAGGATTTGACACCCCATTCCTGTTGTCATGGAATGTTTGAAACCAATTTGTTTCTCCATCCAAATAGGGATTGCCTTTGTGGTATCCCTATAGTCTCAAAGGTGTATTTTGATGCACTAGGTCTGATTGAATTCTTAAATCACATTATTTTATTGTATATTTTATTATACTCCCAAAAGTATAGTTTGATATACTCTCATGTGTGATATTGTACAAAACAACATATATTTTGTTAACTACCAAAACATATTTTAAATATGTTATTTATTCAACCAAAACATAGTTTAATATGTTATACATAAATCCAAAGTATACTTTTGATATACTATCGAAAACGATTATTTTGACAACCAAAGTATATTTAATATAATATCTGTTTAACGATTTTGGAACCGAAATATATTTTGATATATTTCCTAATCGACTTTCTTAGAACCAAAGTATATTTTTATATATACTACAAACATTTTATTCAAAACATTATTTTATAAACTCATTTTACATGATTATTTATGCATCATTCTTTTATATCATCAAATTTCTTATAAATTTTTGCATGATTTATAAAGAAAACATTTTTAGGTTCATGACTACTTTTTGTTAAAACATTCTTTTAAACTTATAAGTCATGAATCATGCATAAATAAAACCTATGTATCTCACAGGCATTTTTATGCTGACGTACCTATTTTTACACATGTTTCAGGTATAGCTTTGTGATGATTGTTGATTCATGCTATACATAGGATGCACTCGTGCCTTAGTGACTTTAAAACTTGAAAGATAATATTGTAATTTATAATTATCTGATTTGTACTAAAACAATGAGTTCAATAATTCAATAAAACGGAATTATTTAATCCGTGGTTGTGAAACAATGATTCTGTTACAACACTCCCCGACGTTTCCGCCACGTTTTGTTGTTTTACGTGGTCGGGGTGTGACAAAAGGGGTAAAAGATTTTTATGAATCAAAAAGAAATGTTGAAACCCCAAGTGAAACTGAAAAGGTCACACCTAAAGCTAGTCAGGCTTGGGTGTCAGTATTCCATATGTAAAAATCCTGACTTGCCGGAGCTCCCAAGTTGGTAATCGTGGAGCATGAATCGGCATCTTTCTCAAAATCTCAAAAATTGTTAAATATTCGATTTACAAATGGTATTGATTGATGAGAACATACAAGTGTATGTACTTAGATGTGGTTAATCAAGGTCATTAAGTTGAACTTGATTTAACTTTCATTCAAGTGTTTGAAAAACAATGTGATGAAACCCCTAACCTACAAGTGGTTTGTGAAAATCAACAAAATTAATTTTCCGGAAAAACCATTTTAATTAAAACAAACTTAAGTGTTTTGAAATCATAATGGGAAAATAGTTTGTTGTAAGGGGGAGTTCTGATTATTTATGCCAAGTGGATGGCGAATTGAAGCTTGAAAATCAGTTGTCACTTTACTTGTACAGTTTGTTTTCCAAATTTTTCTTGAAAATCAAAAATTGAAACATATTTTTGATTTTAGGGTGAGTAAAAATTTTAGAAATTTCGAAAATTTGAAAAATCCAAAAACATGAAAAATCAAAAACGAGTTTTGTTGAGAAAAAGAGGAAAGATAGTACATTAGTGGACTATCACAACACGCTAAAGAATTGGAAAGTCAAATGTGATAAACGTTATCACTGATGATATGCCAGTAGGTTTTTACACGCTTAGTAGATGGTGTTCGAGATATAAACCTAAATTTCATACTTGCTTATTTCATGGGGAACATCTCTCGGATATATAGGTAACCCCTGAAATCTTGTTTGAATGGCTTTCTATTTCTGACATACTAGGTCTTTGTGCGTGATGATATCTGGGGTATTATACCTGGACTTCTGATTTTGCGGGAGCAATAGCCTAGTCCTCGTATAATATTTTACATTGCTTTAATTGTAAAGCTCACCCTCAGCATAAAAAAATGATGAAACATTGAAAAATGCTAATCATGTGCTGTTGAAGAAAAGATTCTCTAAAGGGAACACACCTTGTCGAACCATCATCGCTCTGATTTTGCGAAAGCAATAGCCTGAGCTCTCATGGTTTCGCATTTAACCCCTTACAGATATCATTAGTGTACAGTCACCTGTATGACTAAATATAGGAGTCTGGATACGGGAGTATATTCTAAGGTGGGACACGCGATTAAGTTTAAGTGCTTAAAACACTAATTCGTATATCAAAATAGTCGAACTTTGAGTGAAAATTTAAGTGGATCAGTATACTGACAATCTATGTGAATCGTTTAGAACTTAAAATGTTTAAAGCTTAACGGTGTTAGTGATTTGTTTCAAAAACTGATATGATCATCTTACACAAACTCACAAAAATATTGTATGTAAATATTTCTTTATAGCTTTTCTTTAAAAACAAAAATCCAAAAAGATTTTTGGAGTGTTTTAGCATAAATTTTTGAAAATTCAAAAAGATTTTATTTCTTCTTATTTTCGACAACTGATGTTGAAAAGCTGATTTTCAAAATTCCAAGTGTTAAACTTGATGAACAAGTGGTTTGGGAGAGTTAGTTTGAAATGAGAAAAGATTTTGAAATGAAAATGTCAAACCTGAATGTTATTCTTACAAGTGGTCATCAGAAATTATAAATGTTAAATCATTTTGAACGATACTTGCAAAAAGTTTATAAATTTGTCAAATTATTAAATTTGTGAAATTTATTTTGAGGTAGAGACTGTGCAGGTTAGCCAGGCTTCGACTCCTGATGATGTGCAGATTTGAGCCTGGTTCCTGATCCTGTTACTACGGAAAGCCAGGAGACGACCTGAACCTGTGGAAAAGCTATGTCAGATTGCGATCCTAGAACAACTTAAGGGGGAGTCTGCTAGCAAAGGGAAGTCTGAAGTTGCAAGAGCCAGTTTCTGATCCTGAAAGTTTATTGAAGATTATTAGATCAACATTTAATGGAGAGTTTGATTGGTAAAGAGCCAGGTTGAGGTCTTGGAGAAGAGATAGAGATTGAAGAATGCTTACACTGTCAGATACTTTGGGAAGAGCACGAAGACTGATCAAGACTGAAGATGTGACATATCGAAGACTCGACACTGAAGACTTCGTCAACATCCAAGGGGGAGTCTGTTGGTGCATATGTCTGTCGACTTCCTCTTGTATCGAGTCTTGTAATAGATTAGATAGATCAACGCACGATATACGAGAAAATTGAGAAAACATGTTGAATGGGCCATTTCGCACGAAATGGAATATGTCCATTTCGTACGAAATGAACTCTGGCCATTTCGTGTGAACCATTTCGTGTGAACCATTTTGTGTAACTTTTGTAATTCCGGTAACGAGGTGCTGCCGAAGTGTCTCCAGGCTGTAAAACGTTGTTATATCAATAAACAAGACAATTAGAGTGTATATCAAGCTGTTTCAAAGTCGATACGTTTGTTTCCGCCTCTCGTATTGATTAGAACTCTTCTGAACAACTCATTTTGGTCGTGGAAACGATCCTACACATCCATTTTGTTGGCTATGTTAAAAGACTCCACCCCGTTTCCAATCAACTAGAGAACTTTCTGGTGAAAAAATTGGGGTTTTGGCCTAAACTGGTCTGGGTTGAAACCGGGGTGGGTTTGGTCAAAGAAAGTGAAACCTGATTTACTGAATATGATTCGGGTTCAAATTTGTTTTGTAAGGGGAAATAGTTGGGTTTGACCGATTTGAAGCCATGTTTTAACTGGTTCAGGCTCGGTTTGAGTGGGTTCAAACTGGTATCGAGGCTCGGGTTGGCTTCAAACTAGATTCCCTAAAACTGGCTTCAAAATCGAGTTTGGTTCGGGTTCAAAATTGGGTTTTATTATTCTCACCACGGCACCTAACAAATGGGCTGGACTAAAATAAACAAATGGGCTGGACTAAAGTAAATCAATAGCTCGGGTTTTATTCTTATTCTTATTCTTATACTTCCATTCTCAAATCCTCAACACATCTTCTGCCCACTTTTAAATTAAGATTATAATTAAGTATTTTGTTATAACTTCAAATATCAGGTATTTTTTTATAAATAATAAAAAATTACATAACAAATTTATTGTATCTATATTATTGGTTTGGTACTGCAAAGTATGTTAAATTAGGTTGTATTTGTAGGTAAAATATGAGGGATATCTTTTGAAGAAGTACGGGGAGGAAAGTAGCCAACACCGAGAACTTGACAAAGAATTGTGCTACCGAGCTTCCGGGGGAAAGAAGAGAGGTAAAGTATATGGGTTAAGCAATCTTAAGAATGATTTTAACGTTCAGCATCATGGAAAACAAGACCAAGAGGTATTTTTATTCTTTTAAGTTGTTTGGTTCAAACATGTTTAAACTCAAATATTGACATTATTTTTTCATGCAACCACTTCTCAGTCAATAATATGTTAACTTTTGTATGGGTACTATTGAAAATAGGCTATTTGACCTTAGAAGTCAAACTGATTTTTTCTCTTTATTCTATAATTGTATAAGCAGCTAATAAGTTTCATAAATTGTATAAATTGTGATGATGTTGGCCATTAATATTTCACTTGCATTGGTTTTATTAGATCGAAATGTTGAACGTGATTATCCAAGATATAGTGAAAGAAAAAGAAGAAGAAAAAGAAAGGTTGAACGATATTATTGCGAGATTGGTGGTGGAAAAAGAGAAAGATAAGGCGGAGAAAGAGGCTATGAATGAAAGGATAGCAAACATTGAAGCGATGCTAAAAGCTAGATTTCAAAATGTATAATCATCGACTTAGGTTTCGAAACGTATAAACACTTTGTTTTGAATATGTATTTTGTTATGATAACTTCGGTATTGGATGTTTCAAGTGGGATGTTTTATATAATTGTGAAAATTTGATAATATGTAAAATTTAAAATTGACATTATATGCAGGTTAAAATAGAAAATGGACAAAAATAATTTTTAAAAAATAAATAGAAATTGTGACCTCAAAAATGGTCGCAATTTTTCAAAAGACAGGCGGTCGGAAAACGGTCGCAGTTTGTAAAAGACAGGAGGTCGGAAAATGATCGCACTTTGTAAAAGGCATGCGGTCAGAATACGTTTGCGTCAAGACCGTTGCAACCGAACTCCCACAAAACCAGGAACAGTCGCAATATTTGTGACCATTATTAAAGTCGCAAAACCCGGGTCGCAAAAGATAGCAGCAGTCGCAATTGTCGCAACTTAGTCGGAATAGAGCAATTGCGACTGGTGTTTTTCCGATTGTAGTTCCGGTCGGAAAACGGTCGCAACAGGGCAATTGCGACCGGTTTGCGACCAAAATTGCAGTCGGAAAAACCTAGTTTTCTAGTAGTGTTTCTTTTCACTGTATGTTGGATTAACAATGAATTACGATCAAATTAATTAATAACTCAAATGCATTTTGTTATCTTAATCTATAATTCTCTAATAAATCTTTGTACATGATTCTGTTATAAGTCTTGCGGTTAGCACGTCTAGCTAACCACCAAGAAAGGCAGAAACATTGTTTTTTGGTTCATTCATCCCCTTCTGGCTGGCATTTGGTCTTACAAGTTCACTCATAGCTTGCTAATAACCCCTTTTTTTAGTCCTATGCACGTCATATTCCTCCTAACATCTCAATCACTTTCAAGTTATTATTCCTAGTTTCTTTATTCTTTTTTCTTTTTATCAAAATGTGACACCTTAATTACAATTAGTCAATTTCAGGTTATAAACTTTTTATAATTATTAACATGTCTAATGTGTCATTCTCTCATCTCAATAATAACCTTTTCCTTTTGAATAAAATAATTTAGTAAGATTTAGCATTAAAACTTTGGTAACTTCCGACACATTTAACTTGTCAAAGATGAAACTTTTGTCACCTCTAAAACAGACTTTTCTATAGCAAATTCAGGGCCGTCTCTGAAAATCCATAAGAATTTTGGGGCACTGTGCAAGTAAAAAAAATAGGCCCCTAAATTTAAATATAATCAGCAAACAAGTTTTTAATATACACATCTCATGTTTAAATCAAAATATAGGGTTCGAGTTTCATCTAAAAATATCAGTATAAAGATTAGCACAATTAGTTTTAGGATTGTTAAGAAAATCTATCAATCATCACAATTATCCATCTTCATAGAGTTAATACACAACTAGAATTTAGCATCGATTAAAAACAATAAATCCGAGTTTTATGTTACAAATAAATAAATACCCTTAACATTAGTTTTAACACCCATCGGACAAGCAAAAAGAACTAACACTTAAATTCTTTAAACAAAAGAACTCTAATACGTGTAAACGTATTCAAACTAGCTTGACAACACGAACCTTTTCATACGTATAAAATAAAATAAATTGAACTAGAAATTGAGTTCAGAGACATGATGAATATATAATTCGGGAAATCAATAAATGTCAAAATGCAAGACAAGGTCAATATATATTTTTTAAATATTTGAAATAACATATAATATTAGGAAAATAAGCTAGACAAAGGCTATATAAGGTGTCAAGAAGCATTAACAAGAGCATTCCAACAGAAACTGAACATAGAAGCAATGGCAAGAGCATTCCAGGCTTTGGTTGCAGTGGTATTTATATCAGCAGTTTCATTCCAATCATGCTTTGTCAATGCAAATTTTTACACAGACACTTATTTCAACTGGGGTGCTGAGCATTCGTATATCTTTGGTGCCAATGGTGAAGATCTTAATCTGGTGCTGGATAATGTTGCAGGTACAGTTTTGAAAAATCTCAAATTCAAATTCATTTGACTCCTAAAAGTCAAACATGAACTATTAAGTATTGGTATGTTGAAATGACTCTTATTACAGGGTCTGGTGTTCAATCATACAACTCTTACCTATTTGGAAGCATTGAAATGTTAATCAAATTAGTTCCAGGGAACTCTGCGGGAACTGTGGAGTCCCCTCTCTTACGCACACCCAATCAGGTTATGCCACGTCAACTCCCCTCTTAAACTCCCCTCGCACCCCAATTTGATGGCGGCACTCCCCTCTTAGGGGAATTGTTTTTTTATTCAAAAAAAAAAAGAAAAAAAGAAAAAGAAAACTTTTCATTGGTTGAAAATGAGGCTGGCCCCACCTTCTCTCTCCTTCTTCGGTGTCTTCCCCCCGAAATTGGTCCCCGATTTGGCTTCCCGCCTGGATGGCGGCACCTTCCCGCTCGGCAAAATTGGTCCCCGCATGGGGTCACCGAGGGTGCCCCGGACACCCTTATGTAAGTACATCAACATTTACATGTAGACAAAGTGGTTCTTATCATAATAATCACTCTAAGCTTCTGCATGGAATTATTGCAGCTTTCGTCTACTGGTGACTATCATGATGAGATCGACTTTGAGTTCTTAGGGAACTCATCAGGAGAACCTTACACCATGCACACAAACATCTTTACTCAAGGAAAAGGAAATAGGGAGCAGCAGTTCAAATTATGGTTTGACCCGACTGCGGATTTCCACAACTACACCATTCACTGGAATCCTGATGCAGTCGTGTAAGTTAACCACCGTACGGGTCAGCTCAACCTTTTTTGGGGCCTAAAGCGTAGTCTAAAATCAGGGCTTGTTTCATTAAAATAATCATGTTTTTGTATATGATTTCTAAACGGCACACAATCGTAGAATTCCAATAGAAAATTTGAAAGATGAAGGGCTGAGGCCCAAGGGAGTTGTGATTAGAGAGAAAAAACCGAATATGAATCGAACATAGTCAAGCCCAAAAAAACTGGGCCCGTTATTAAATATCATGCCCTGAGGCCCAACTTAATTTTTTTACAGTCATGGCGCCTGGCACCCTAACTTATCTTCTACCCAAAAAACTTTCCGATGTACAGTTTAAAGAATAACTGTTCCTAAATTGTTTGAAAATGACATTAAATGCAGATGGTACGTTGATAGCATACCGATTAGGGTTTACAGAAACTACAAAAGCGAAGGAATTGGATTCCCAGACCAACAAGGAATGCAGGTGTACTCTAGTTTGTGGAATGCTGATAACTGGGCAACACAAGGCGGTCTAGTGAAGATAGACTGGTCATGTGCACCTTTCACGGCTGGCTTACGCAAGTTTAATACAAGGGCTTGTAAGTGGAATGGACCGGTTAGCATTTACCAGTGTGCCTACCCTGGCTATGATAACTGGTGGACCTCCCCGGCCTATAAGCAACTGAGCTGGGATCAACAAGGAAAACTCAAGTGGGTTAGAGATAACTACATGATCTACGACTACTGCACAGATTATGAGCGTTTCAATTGGCAGATGGCTCCTGAATGCTCCAAGCCACAATACTAAACAAAACTTGATATACTTTTATTAGTTTTTTTGGCCAGTTTATTTTCCAGTCTACACTTGAAACTCCATATGCCTATCTTTATTTGTTTTTGTTTGGCTTATTTATAAGCTCACCTATGGGATTATTATGTTGACATTTTTCAAAGGGTGTATCTATTGGCACACCCAAGTCACTATCTACACACCAAAAAGGTGTTTTTTGTACTATATGCATACCCTGCAATGTCGAGCTGTGGCTAAAGCGCGGCGTTTTGGTCCGATCAACCCGACAAAAGACTGACGGGTGTCTGACGGGTCTGTTGACCGGACCAAAACGCCGAGCTTTGGCCGCGTTTTGGTCCTGTCAACCAGACAAAAGACTGACCGGGTGTCAGTCTTTTGTCTGGTTAACGCGGCCAAAGCTCGGTGTTTTGGTCCGATCAACAGACCCGTCAGCCTTTGTCTGGTTGACCGTACCAAAACGTCAAGCTTTGATCATAGCTCGACAGTGCAGGGGTGTACATATAAGACAAAAAAACAACTTTTGGATGGTGGCTATCTACACACTTGGTGTGTAGATAGTTTGTGCCTTTTCAAATTCTGAAATTAAAGTAATTGTGGTCTAAAAACATTATTCATATATTTTCAGAAATTGCAACATTGGAAATATGAAAAGCATTATTCATATAATTTGAACTAAACCTAAACTCACCTAATATGAAGAATATTGGGAGCAATTATCAATTTATCATAAACAAGAACATCTACTAGCGGATTATCGAACACAAAATAAAAAATATAGATCGTTCACAATAAACAAATACAATACAAAATGGAAATGAATCTATGGAACCTAATCTCGATAGATAATACAAGAAAATGAAATTAAACAGAAGACATAAGAAGAATGGATGATCGAGGCCACATGACAAACATGGTTTCGCAAAAACAAATCTCGTGTATGCATGCGTTTGTCTAATCCTCTCTACTGGTACTACGAATGTTCTGACATATTGTAAGAGATGAACTCACTTGAGTGAAATACCACCTCAAATATATATATATTCCTGCATAGCACCTGAAATGGTGTGTTCTATATAATGTTTTTCTGTGTCTTTTACTTAGAGAGCTAGATTTTTAATCATATTTAAAAAAAAAACTAAATGGTTCAATGGACAGCAGAACTTTTTTCTATCCAATGGCAAACCCGGATTATAGAGCAGCCCAAACCCACTGCTCAACGTATATCAGAGTAAGAGTAAGCTGAGGTGAGTGTAGCACAACTAGTCAACATATCTCAATGTTTGTCATTTGTCAAGTTACTCTCTTAGCATCTGGGCACAACTCAACCGTGGAACATAGAGAAGCAGCTCAATGTAACTTCACGGGTCAACATACACCTTCCTTAGTCAAGAGAAAAAAATAATCAATTTAGAAAAAAATGTGTATCGAAGCACAACCCAGCACTTGTGCAGGCCTAAGAGTTTTGATATGGGATTCATGTATGCGGGTCACGAGCATGCACATCTTTTAGAAATCAAAATATTTGAAACATAATTACGTCTAATCTTCCAAAGAAAGCACTTCAACAAAATTAGTATTACCAAGTATATAACTGAACTATATCTGATTGTATTGTTGGTGATGATATTACAAGGTACCAGACTATCAATTTATAAGGAAATACAAGATGGTAAACAAGAAAAAAACATAAGGCTATGATTCACCAGCTGGTATGAGCTGGAAGATATATGGCGCCTTGATTGCTGATTAATTAACCTTAATTCAAGAGGGAAATGATGGTTGACTGGTCCCCTTCAATTGCTCCTCAAAAATCCTTCAAGTTGAAAAGTAGAATCTACAATGTTTAACATGACTAAAGAATCATTAAAGATTCATTCATTAACGGCTTTTGTCAATATATCTGTTAGTTGGTCTTTTGATCAAACGAATAGAAGCTCATTAATCCTGGTCTCTAATTTTTCTTTATTGAAGTGTCTATTAAGCTCTACATATTTTGTTCAATCATGTTGAACCGGATTTCTGAGATTTGAAGTGTTGCCTTGTTATCACACATAATTTTGATAGTGTTTGTTGAGGGAAAGTCAACTACAATTAAGAGTTTTCGTATTCATAAAACTTCTGCCAAACCCGGTGCTATTGCTATTCCCCTGAACTCGAATTCTGCACGTGAAAGGGCAACCACTACAATTAAGAGTTTTCGTATCCAGATGTCGTCGATTGTCGATTTGCTTCGTCTCTTGGCCAGTTTGCATCGGTATACACTTGTATCTTTGCGTTCTCGTTTGATTTAGATAGATATAGAACTCCCTGACCAGTAGTTCTTTTGAGATACCCAACGATTCTCCAGACTACTTCTATATAGGAAGCTTAGGACTACTTTCATATAGAAAGCTTAGGGTTGGTGCATGAGTTAACTCTCTACCCCTACAACAAAGTGTAACACCCCGAAAATATAAAACCTTAAACTGGAATTGGTAAGGTTTAAATAAACGAGAATTTACTAACTAGGAATTTTAACCTAATTAGTTAAAAGTCTAGAAATAACCTAAAGTAGGGTTAAAAGTAATTAAAATCAATGTTGGTCAAAGTGGAGGGGTTTAAGTTGTCAAAATTGAAACTTGAATTTTAATAAACAAATAAAACCTAATTAAACACCCCACTTTTGAAATCCTGGTCGACCAGAACATCAGGGGCGACACCCACCTTCAACAAAACATAGAATTCTACTAAAATCCTCAAAATTGAAGGAGCAAATCTGGTCCAAACGAAAATCTGAGCTTAGAATCGTGATCCTCATCGCAAGAGGATTACAAGGTATGTAAAATTTAGTAAAAACTCTTAACTCGAAATTCTTATGAAAATTGGAAAAAAATCTGAATTAGGGTTGCATGTATATGTTGTGATGATTGTAGAACAACTATAGTGTTTAGGAATAAATCCTAGACCAATAGAAGTTGAAATCATAGGAAATGTTGGTGAATCTATGAACACCATTATATGTGATTAATGGGTTATGAGTAAATTGATGAATACTAGGACATTGGATGTTGATTTTCTGTAATTTGATGATTTGAAAGTGATTTCAGAAATTTAGAAGTTAACAAACATGTAAAACGTTGATTGAAGTGTAATTAAGGCTAAATGTTAAGCTAGAAACTTGTCATACAATCTTGTAATAAATCTGCCTTTAAGGTGTTTGTGAAAATGCCTCAAAGAAGATTTAAAATAGAAATTTAAAGCTTTAACGCATAATCGTGATGTTTCGGTAAATTATGCGAAGTAAGGTCAAAAGAGAGTTCTAAACATGTTTTGAATTGAACTCTATAGGAAAAGATACCGGAACGTCTAGTGGACAAGCCGGTGGTGATTTGCGGTTGAAGGGCGTACGTTAAGGTATGTAACTTGATCCGTTACATTTGGTGAATCGTTGTTAAACTTTGCGTTGTTGATAAAATCATGTTGGTTGTGGTAATCATGTATGATGCTTAAATCCGTAGGTTAAAGATTGTTTTGTAGTCGTTTGGTTGCCATTAAAATGGAGAGTCACCTTAGATGGATCAAACGGGTCGAATCATGATACCTTGTAGTTTTATTATTGTAAAGTTGAAAGTAGAGGCGGAAATATTCACAAGAACACGAAGTCATAAATTTGTATGAATGTGAATAATAATAAGATCGGATGTTGGGCATAAGGCGTTATATGTCTAATAGTTAAATGATAGTAAAATGTGTAAGGCTAGAATGGGTCGAATAATGGTATATGGACATATAGTCTTTTGACCCGTAATCAAGTTTTTCGGTATGAATTTCATAATAGGTGTGTTGGTAACGAATTTACAGACATATAGGAAAAAGAAGCACCTAAAACGGACTTACGAGTCAAAAGTTATGGTTATTTAAAGTTGGAACTTGATTTCACTTGGAGCTGGAAATAATCAGCATCAGCAAACAAACCTACTGTGAAAACAAGGGCCTCGCGTAGCGCGAGCCCCCGTCGCGTCGCGCGACGCCTTCCAGTTCGAAATTTTTTATTTTTTTTCAATTGTTTACCTATAGAACTTGTTTATAATTGCTTGGACTTGATCAAAACTAACTTATGTTGTGTTTTTGATCCTAGGTGATGATAATAACTAACCGGAAGATGGTCAAGCAAACTTTTGAAGAACCGAACACTACTTTCAAGCTTCCGCAATGTTTTTAAATCTTTACTAGACTTGGATTATGGGTTGTTAATGTTTGTTAAACAACTTTTGAAATGTGTTATTTAGTCGGTTTCAACTAAAGCTTTTGTTACTTATGAACCTCTTGGATAAATTTTATGTTAATTAAGCAAGTTTTATGTACAATGGTATACGCTAGAATTATTAAATCAAGTTTAAATTAGACGGGTGTTACAAGTTGGTAATCAGAGCCTAAGGTTGTTAACAAAGTGTTCGGTTCAAGCTTGATCGATCGTCCGGTAAGTGTTAACTTATTCTGTTAATAAATTATGTATTACGTATAGAATGAGAAATGAATAAATATGCATGAAAATGAAAAGAGTGTGTATAAGCTCACTCAAAAACAAGAAATGCATGAAACAAGAATTATTAAATCAAGTTACGAACTTGATTGAATTGAAACAAGAATTATTAAATCAAGTTACGAACTTGATTGAATTGAAACAAGAATGATTAAATCGAGTTATGAACTTGATTAAATCAAAACAAGTAAAGCATGTGTTATAAATGGAATGTTTAACAATCTATGTAAACATTTCAGAAATCGAGATGGCTGATGGAAGTAATGATAATGCGGTGCCAAGAGTCACCGAACAAGTGAGAGAAGTGATTACCGAAGAAGTTGGAAAGGCGATCGAAAACAGTTTGTCGGGCTTTATTGATAAAATTCAAAACACAGTTTTATCAATAGTAGAAGATAGAATCAAGAAGCTGGAAGATGATTCAAATGTAGCAAAGGAAAAGCATGGTGGACGAAAGCCTTGTTCATACAAGGAATTCATGGCCTGTAAACCACCAATATATAATGGGGAGGTTGATCCAATTGTGTGCCAACGATGGCTAAGTGATATCGAAGGAGTATTCGAGAGAACTCATTGTGATGAAAATGACTACGTAGCTTATGGTACGGGTCAATTAAGAGGTCAAGCGAAAGACTGGTGGGATAACAAAAAGAAGGAGATTGGAAGTGAAGCGGCTAAGGCCATGACATGGGAGGAGTTTAAGACGCCGTTTCTTAAACACCATAGTCCCAAAGCGGTCATAAATAAAATCAAGGAAGAGTTTATGCAACTCAGACACAAAGGTGAATCCATAGACAAGATCACGGGGATGCTTATGGACAAGATGAAGTTCTATGATGATTTGATAACGAATGAAGAGCAAAAGGTCTATTATTATCCTAACATGCTAAGCGCGGAGTATAGAGAGTTCATAACCCCTTCAAAGTATGAGACCCTTACCGAGATTGTCAATGCTGCTCGGGAAAGGGAGATTGAATTGAAAAAGAGTATAGAACGGGGTGAACGAAGGGCACACGATGTGAATCCAAGCCCTACCAAGAAAGCAAGAACGAATGAAACAGCAAAGAAATCAGATGCTAAAGGTAGTACACCAGGTTGCAAAATTTATGGGAAAAATCATAAGGGTGAATGTCGTTACAAGGATAAGCCTTGTCCTATATGTAAGAAAACGGGACATATGGCTATATCATGCCCGGAGAAAGTGACGGTTTGTTACAATTGTTATCGAACGGGTCACAAGAAGTCGGAATGCCCGGAGCTGGTTGGAAAGAAGGATGGGCAGGAACCGAAAGGTGAAGCCCCGAAAGCAAAGGCAAGATCTTTTCAACTAACCGCCGCAGAAGCAAAGGTGGAACCGGACGTGGTCTCAGGTATATTTGCTGTAAATTCAATTCCTGCACACGTGTTATTTGATACGAGTGCGAATAAATCCTTTGTTTCAAATGGACTTATTCGACATCCTTCATTTGTTCTAACAAAATTACCTGTGCCTTTAGAAGTAGAGATAGGTAATAACAAGAGTTTTATTGTTTGTGATGTATGTGAAAATTGTAAACTGAGCATCGACGATGAAGAATATTTGATAAATCTAATCCCGATGTCGATGGGAGAATTTCAAGTAGTCGTTGGGATGGATTGGCTATCTCGACACCATGCAAAGGTCGTGTGCTTCCGTAAAGAGATAAAACTAACATCTCCGAGCGGGAAACACGTCACCATTTATGGCGAAAAAGGAGGCAACCCCATAGTATGCTCAATGTTGAAAGCTCACAAGCTAATGAAGCGAGGATGCAAGGCATTTATGATATACGCTAATGAGCCCGAGAAAGAATCACGAAAGATTGGAGATGTACCGGTAGTACGAGATTATGAAGATGTTTTTCCGGAAGATTTACCGGGGATACCGCCTGAACGGGAAATAGAGTTCGGGATCGAATTGATTCCGGGGCCGAAACCCGTAGCAAAAGCCCCGTACCGACTTGCACCGTCGGAATTACAAGAGTTGATGTCCCAAATTCAAGATTTGCTTGACAAGGGATTCATAAGGCCGAGTGTGTCTCCTTGGGGCGCACCGGTGTTGTTCGTGAGAAAGAAAGACGGGAGCATGCGCATGTGTATCGATTACCGGGAGTTAAACAAACTCACGGTAAAGAACCGATACCCGCTCCCAAGGATAGACGACTTATTTGACCAACTACAAGGCGCAAGCTGGTTTTCAAAAATTGACCTTAGGTCGGGGTATCACCAACTAAAGGTCAAAGAAGAAGATGTGCCGAAGACGGCTTTCCGCACGAGATACGGACATTACGAATTTCTCGTGATGTCATTTGGGCTAACAAACGCACCCGCGGCTTTCATGGACCTCATGAACCGGGTTTGCAAGCCAATGTTGGATAAGTCGGTCATCGTGTTTATCGATGATATCTTGGTGTACTAAAAAAGTGAAGCTGAACACGCACATCACTTACAAGAAGTGTTAGAGACACTTAGGCGAGAGAAGTTATATGCAAAATTCTCTAAATGTGCCTTTTGGTTACGAGAGGTACAATTTCTCGGCCATGTCATAAATTCCGACGGAGTTTTGGTGGATTCGTCAAAGATAGAGGCGGTGTCAAAATGGAATTCCCCGAAGAACCCTTCGGAAATTAGAAGCTTTTTGGGGCTTGCTGGATATTATAGGAGATTCATTCAAGATTTCTCCAAGATTGCATCGCCGCTAACAAAGCTAACCCGAAAGAAAGAAAAGTTTATTTGGAGTACCGATCAAGAAAAAGCGTTTCAAACGCTGAAAGAAAAGTTAACTCAAGCTCCGGTATTGACATTGCCGGACGGCGTAGAAGACATGGTGGTTTATTCGGATGCCTCACTATCGGGGCTCGGTTGCGTGTTGATGCAACGGGGCAAGGTAATAGCCTATGCCTCGAGACAATTGAAGATACACGAGAAGAAATATCCCACGCACGATCTCGAGCTGGCGGCGGTGGTTTTTGCATTAAAAATATGGAGGCATTACTTGTATGGGGTAAAGTGCACCATATTCACCGACCACAAGAGCTTGAAATACTTCTTTGATCAGAAGGAGTTAAATATGCGACAAAGGTGATGGCTGGAAACGGTGAAAGACTACGATTGTGAGATACATTACCACCCCGGAAAGGCTAATGTAGTGGCGGATGCTCTGAGTAGGAAAGCGGACTACGTCCCAATACGAGTAAGGTCGATGCAACTTGTGGTGACCTCGGGTATACTTGAACGTATTCGAGAGGCGCAGTTAGAAGCAGTAAAAGAAGAGAATTGGAAGAAAGAAAGAATAATTGGTCAGTTGAAAGATTTGTCGGATGGGAATCACGGGTTGAAGACTCGGTCCGGAAGGATATGGGTCCCACATACTTGTGGAGTAAAGGCGCTTCTACTTAATGAAGCTCATAAATCCCGTTATTCGATTCATCCGGGTGCGACCAAAATGTACAATGATTTAAAACAAAATTATTGGTGGCCCGGAATGAAGAGGGACGTGGCGAAATATGTGGAAAAATGCTTGACATGTTTGCAAGTCAAGGCGGAGCATCAGAAACCATACGGCAAACTCCAACCGTTAGACATTCCGGTTTGGAAATGGGAACATATTACAATGGACCTGTTAACCAAGTTGCCTAAGACGAATCGTGGTTTTGATGCCATATGGGTAGTGGTGGATAGATTGACGAAAAGTGCTCACTTCATTCCGATTCGTGAGACTTATACGTCAGAAAAGATGTCAGAAGTTTATACCAATGAAATCATAGCACGTCATGGGGTGCCGGTGTCCATTGTGTCTGATAGGGATACCCGGTTTACTTCGAATTTCTGGCGAGATTTCCAAGAGCAAATGGGGACTAAATTGTTCATTAGCACTGCGTACCATCCTCAAACGGATGGACAAAGTGAAAGAACGATACAAACATTGGGGGACATGCTACGGGCGTGTATAATCGACTTTGGAGGCAGTTGGGATGTTCACTTACCGTTAGTCGAGTTTTCGTATAACAACAGTTACCAATCTAGTATTAAGATGGCACCATACGAAATGCTTTACGGTAGGAAGTGTCGAACCCCGGTGTGTTGGGGTGAAGTGGGTCCACGTGAACTCGCCCACCAGGATATAGTACGAGCCACGAATGAAAAGATCGATAAAGTTCGAGCACATTTGAAAGCAGCTCAAGACAGACAAAAAGCGTATGCTGATAAAAGGAAAAGGCCAATCGAATTCCAGGTTGGCGACATGGTCATGCTAAAAGTTTCCCCTTGGAAGGGCGTTATTAGATTCAGAAAAAGGGGGAAGCTAAGCCCAAGGTTTATTGGGCCATTTAAAATTATCGGAAGGGTTGGCAAAGTGGCTTACCGCCTTGAGTTACCGGAGGAATTGAGTGGGATACATGGCACGTTTCACGTGTCACAACTAAGAAAGTGCTTAGCAGATGAAACAGACTATATCCATTATGATGATATCGAAGTGGACAATAGTCTGAATTATGCGGTGAGACCGGTGGAGATTTTGGACGGAAAGGTCAAACATTTACGAAATAAACAAATCGATCAAGTCAAAGTCAAATGGGAGCATAGGAAGGGTTCGGACACTACATGGGAGTCCGAAGAGGAGATGCGACATCTTCACCCTACTTTATTTGGTACGTATTACGGTTTCGGGGACGAAACCTTTTTAAGGGGGGTGGACTTGTAACACCCCGAAAATATAAAACCTTAAACTGGAATTGGTAAGGTTTAAATAAACGAGAATTTACTAACTAGGAATTTTAACCTAATTAGTTAAAAGTCTAGAAATAACCTAAAGTAGGGTTAAAAGTAATTAAAATCAATGTTGGTCAAAGTGGACGGGTTTAAGTTGTCAAAATTGAAACTTGAATTTTAATAAACAAATAAAACCTAATTAAACACCCCACTTTTGAAATCCTGGTCGACCAGAACATCAGGGGCGACACCCACCTTCAACAAAACATAGAATTCTACTAAAATCCTCAAAATTGAAGGAGCAAATCTGGTCCAAACAAAAATCTGAGCTTAGAATCATG
The DNA here is from genome assembly GCA_030545235.1 of Helianthus tuberosus. NCBI lineage: Eukaryota > Viridiplantae > Streptophyta > Magnoliopsida > Asterales > Asteraceae > Helianthus > Helianthus tuberosus. The sequence continues at coordinate 67,013,939 of CM060441.1, forward strand.
ATCCTCATCGCAAGAGGATTACAAGGTATGTAAAATTTAGTAAAAACTCTTAACTCGAAATTCTTATGAAAATTGGAAAAAAATCTGAATTAGGGTTGCATGTATATGTTGTGATGATTGTAGAACAACTATAGTGTTTAGGAATAAATCCTAGACCAATAGAAGTTGAAATCATAGGAAATGTTGGTGAATCTATGAACACCATTATATGTGATTAATGGGTTATGAGTAAATTGATGAATACTAGGATATTAGATGTTGATTTTCTGTAATTTGATGATTTGAAAGTGATTTCAGAAATTTAGAAGTTAACAAACATGTAAAACGTTGATTGAAGTGTAATTAAGGCTAAATGTTAAGCTAGAAACTTGTCATATAATCTTGTAATAAATCTGCCTTTAAGGTGATTGTGAAAATGCCTCAAAGAAGATTTAAAAATAGAAATTTAAAGCTTTAACGCATAATCGTGATGTTTCGGTAAATTATGCGAAGTAAGGTCAAAAGAGAGTTCTAAACATGTTTTGAATTGAACTTTATAGGAAAAGATACCGGAACGTCTAGTGGACAAGCCGGTGGTGATTTGCGGTTGAAGGGCGTACGTTAAGGTATGTAACTTGATCCGTTACATTTGGTGAATCGTTGTTAAACTTTGCGTTGTTGATAAAATCGTGTTGGTTGTGGTAATCATGTATGATGCTTAAATCCGTAGGTTAAAGATTGTTTTGTAGTCGTTTGGTTGCCATTAAAATGGAGAGTCACCTTAGATGGATCAAACGGGTCGAATCATGATACCTTGTAGTTTTATTATTGTAAAGTTGAAAGTAGAGGCGGAAATATTCACAAGAACACGAAGTCATAAATTTGTATGAATGTGAATAATAATAAGATCGGATGTTGGGCATAAGGCGTTATATGTCTAATAGTTAAATGATAGTAAAATGTGTAAGGCTAGAATGGGTCGAATAATGGTATATGGACATATAGTCTTTTGACCCGTAATCAAGTTTTTCGGTATGAATTTCATAATAGGTGTGTCGGTAACGAATTTACAGACATATAGGAAAAAGAAGCACCTAAAACGGACTTACGGGTCAAAAGTTATGGTTATTTAAAGTTGGAACTTGATTTCACTTGGAGCTGGAAATAATCAGCATCAGCAAACAAACCTACTGTGAAAACAAGGGCCTCGCGTAGCGCGAGCCCCCGTCGCGTCGCGCGACGCCTTCCAGTTCGAAATTTTTTATTTTTTTTCAATTGTTTACCTATAGAACTTGTTTATAATTGCTTGGACTTGATCAAAACTAACTTATGTTGTGTTTTTGATCCTAGGTGATGATAATAACTAACCGGAAGATGGTCAAGCAAACTTTTGAAGAACCGAACACTACTTTCAAGCTTCCGCAATGTTTTTAAATCTTTACTAGACTTGGATTATGGGTTGTTAATGTTTGTTAAACAACTTTTGAAATGTGTTATTTAGTCGGTTTCAACTAAAGCTTTTGTTACTTATGAACCTCTTGGATAAATTTTATGTTAATTAAGCAAGTTTTATGTACAATGGTATACGCTAGAATTATTAAATCAAGTTTAAATTAGACGGGTGTTACACAAAGGCTATATCTGGGTGGGTATGTGAAAGATATATTAGCTTTCCCATCATACTTTTGTATCTTCCTTTTACTCTGTTAGATATGCACATTTATAATTATAAGCTAGATAATATAACTCTTATTATTCGTTTTTTATTATTATTAAACCTAAGTTATGGCGGTTATCACTATTGATGTATCAGTATATATACTATGTATTATGTTCATCATCATAATCAATTCATTTTATGAACATTCGAATTCTGCCAAAACCCTAAACAGATTCAAACAATTCTAACATAGTGGTATCAAAGCCACATCTATCAAATTCTTATAAACACGAACAACCGATCTTTATATTTTTCTTCCCTCACCTAGACGTAATGAATCAAACACAAGGAATTCAAACCCAGATTCCCAAACTTACCGGACAGAATTACTATCACTGGCACATTCAAATGAAAGTATTACTCGAATCACGAGAACTATGGAGCATTGTTGAAGAAGGATATCAAGAATTGGGATTAAATCCCACAGAAGATGCAACTGCAGTTTATCGAGATTCAATCAAGAAAGACAAGCGGGCACTGCACATCATATTTCAGTCTGTGAATGATATTGTCTTCGAGCGAATTGCCATGGTCAAATCATCAAGAGAGGCTTGGAGTATTCTGCATAAATCATACAGGGGAGAGAACTGGGTAAAAACTGTAAAACTTCAAACACTTAGATGTGAATTTGATGCGTTAAAGATGAAAGAATGAGAGTTTGTTGAAGATTATTTCAATAGAATAACTCTAATAGTTAATCAATTAAGAATGAATGAAGAGAAAATTAGTGAACAACGAATTATAGAAAAGATTCTATGAAGTCTGACTAGAAATTTTGAGTCAGTGGTGATCGCTGTTGAAGAAACGAAAAACCTAGAGGACGTTTCCACTGAAGAACTGCTGGCTGCAATCCCCAAAATTAAGAATGAAACGATATGAAGATACTCCAATCGAACATGCCTTTCAAATATAAAATGCAAACCAAGATAGGTTTCAGCAAACCCGAAGCGATGCGGGAGGAAGAGGACGTGGCAAAACCAAAGGGCGATACATGAGTTCGATTAGATGTTATAATTTCCAGAAACTTGGTCACACAACCAAGTTCTGTCAAAGAAAGGATCAGAACGAAAAATCCGATAATGTGTTAATTCACAAAGAAGATGAACCGGAAGAGCAGGATGATACTATGTTCATGATTTTCAATATGGAAGAGACAGTCAAAGAAGACTGCTGGTATCTAGACAGTGGCTGCAGCAATCACATGACAGGAAACAAAGGCTTGTTCATCAGGTTGGACGAATCTCTAAAAAAAGAAGTAAGAACAGGTGATGACAAGAGGTTAGAAGTATTAGGCAGCGGAGATGTCATGATTTCGATAAGAGGATGAAGTAGAAGGTACCGAACGTTTTTTTATGTAAAAGGTTTGAAGCACAATCTGTTGAGTGTGGGACAACTTATACAAAAGGGATACACGGTCAAGTTTCAAAAGGAGCAATGTGTAATCAAGGATGCAAGTAATGAAGTCATGGGTATTATCAAAATGACAAACAACTAGATGTTTCCTCTTAACCCAGAAAGTGATATAACTCTAGCACTGACTATGACAATTAAAGATACTTCGATTCAATGGCATAAACGTTTTGGTCATGTGAATGTTGACACTCTGGTAGATGTGGGAAACAAAGAGCTAGTACTCGGCCTACCCAAAATTATAAGAGATGCTAGCATATGTGAAGGATGTGTATCAGGGAAGCAAGCAAGAAAACCTTTTCCAAAGAAAATGACGCGGCAAGCAAACAAGCCACTACAACTTGTTCACTCGGACATATGCGGTCCTATGAGAACGAAATCCATCGGTGGATGTAAATACTTCATTACCTTCATCGATGATTTTTCAAGGAAAACTTGGGTTTATTTTCTCAATTTTAAATCTAAAGCTTTAAATTACTTTAAGGTATTTAAAGCATCAACTGAGAAACAATCGGATCACATGATAAAGACTTTAAGAACTGACCGTGGTGGAGAATATTGTGGTAAAATGTTTCAAGATTATTTGAAGCTGAACGGAATACATCATCAACTCACCAACAGTTACTCACCCCAACAAAATAGAGTAGCCGAGCGGAAAAATAGAACATTAATGGAGTTAAGCAGAAGCATAATGAACATAAAGAAATTACCGAATCAATACTGGGCAGAGGCAATAGCATGTACTACTTACATTCTGAATCGCACAGTCACAAAAACTAGACCGAACACAACTCCCTTTGAAGCGTGGAATGGGAGAAAGCCCAATGTAGAGCATTTCAAAGTTTTCGGTAGCCTGGCTTATGTTCACATTCCTAAACAACACTGGAATAAGCTGAATGATAAAACAGAGAAAACGATCTTTGTTGGTTACAGTGAAAACAGTAAAGGGTATAAGTTATATAATCCCCAAACCAACAAGATCATAATAAGCCGAGACGTCATTTTTGATGAAAACAAAAGATGGGTCATCAACTCAGAACCGTCTGAAGTTCCATTCATTATAACTGAGGACAATGAGGAGAGTACAGTTCAAAGTAACAACACACGAGAGTTATCGGAAGGTCAAGACATGTCAGATTCTGCTCAAAACAATGGGAACACCAATCCTGCATCATATGAGAATGCAGAACAGGATCCAGAAGCAAGTCACTCACAACAGCATAATCTATATAATGATGAATCATCATCTACAGATTCTGAAATCGAAGTGATTAATACCAGAAGCATTAACAGCATTTACAGGGATTCAAGACCTCTCACCGATGCTGAAGTTTTGCAAAAATATAATGAAAATCAGGTGGTTAACTTTATTCTTTATGCAAGTGCTGATCCGACAACTTACGAGGAAGCTAGCAAGGATACAAAATGGTTGGAAGCTATGAACAAAGAAATGGAGTCTATTTATACAAATCAAACGTGGGAACTGGTAGATCCTCTAATAAATCAAAAACCTATAGGTGTCAAGTGGATCTACAAAACGAAATATGATGAAAAAGGAAATATAGACAAGTATAAGGCTAGGTTAGTGGTAAAAGGATACAAACAAAAGTTTAGAATAGATTACCAAGAAGTATTCGCACCAGTAATCAGATTTGAGACGGTACGATTAGTATTAGCACTCGCGGCTCAACATGATTGGCACCTTCATCAAATGGATGTAAAAACAGAGTTTTTGAATGGAAAATTAAAAGAACAGGTTTATACAGAACAACCTCAAGGTTACATCAAACAAGGAGAAGAGAAAAAGGTATGTCATCTCAAACGAGCATTATACGGTTTGAAACAAGCACCGAGGGCGTGGTATAGTAGAATAGATACATATTTTATGCAACACGAGTTTAAAAAATGCACCTATGAGCATACTCTTTATATTAAGGACACCAAGGAAGGAAAACTAGTGATATGCTTATATGTAGACGATTTAACTATAGCAAGCAGTTCTATGAGGCTAATTTTTGAATTCAAGGAGACAATGAAAAAGGAATTTGAGATGACTGATATGGGTAGACTGCATTACTTTCTCGGTATGGAAGTTCTATACGAGAATGGTAATATAATTCTATCCCAAAGAAAGTATATGAGAAATTTATTGGAAAAATATAGAATGGCCCAATGTAATACGGTCTCCACACCAATGGAATATGGTCTCAAATTATCAAAGGATGATCTGGAAGAATTTATAGACGAAGGTGTGTATCGAAGTCTAGTAGGAAGTCTGATGTACTTAACAAACACGAGACCAGATATCATGTTCGCAGTAAGTAAAATAAGTAGATTCATGGAATGTCCAAAGAAGAGTCACTGGGAAGCAGCTAAACGCATACACAAATATATCAAAGGCACTTTGGAATAGGGAATCACGTATTCTAAAGGAGGAAAAAGGAAACTCGTGGGATTTAGTGATAGTGATTATTCAGGTAATTTAGATGATAGCAAAAGTACTTCCGGATATATCTTTCACCTAGGTTCAGGACCTATATCTTGGCAATCAAAGAAACAAAATGTAACAACTCTTATCAAAAAGTCTTAAGTATTATTTTAATTATTCAATAGGAAACCCTAATTGAGACACCCAAGTGATTCTGCACAAACCCTAAAATTTTCAAAACAATCAGAATCAGGATCAGGGTCCCTAAAACTCAGGGGGGGGGGGGGGTAAAACCCTAGTTATGATTATCTTAAAATCTCGCTGTCAAAAATGAATTTATGAAATTCGTCAAGTCAGCAAGGCTAGTCAAGGACGTGGCTACTCTATGGTAAATCTGTGTCCCTTACGGACTGTAAGGGATGAGGCTTACGGTCCGTAAGCCTGGTCAAAATTTAACTCTAAATAGTAGACATTGGAACTTGATTTCTGGCACTGAAACGACGAAGAAATTCGTTATACACGCTGAGATATCGTAGAATTACTATAAAAACACACACGATTCACGAAGTGCTGCCGCAATACAGGGTAATAACTCGATCGCTGATACGATTCAATGTCCGATCGATTAAACTATCCAATGGATGTTTAAGTGCTGCCCACATTAGGGTTTATGCTTTGTCATTCGTTGTTAATTCAATGGATGTTTAAGTATCGCACTTTGTCATTCGATGTGAGGGTTTAATCTCGTGAGTTATCGTAAATGTTGTATTAAGTTACTAACCGAATTGTGTGCCTGTTATTAATTTAGGTTAAAAGGCTAATCAGTAGGCTAGGCTCTGCTCAATTAAATCTGCAATGTGAGTCATTCTCTTTTTATTAAATTACTTTCAAATCATGTTTATTTTCAAAGGTTATAATTACAGTGATTAAGTTTATGTAATCACCAAGTTACAGCCGGTGTGTGGGGTTTTGTATACATTACTTGATAACCGTCACTATTGGACAACGGGTTAGCCAATGAGTGATATGACCATAGTCACAGACACCATTGGACAATGAGGTTACCGATGGATGGTCGAGTGACAAATACTGTGGGTAGTTGGTTGATATCTGGAAACATTGTAATCTCTCTTAATACTGTAAATTATAACAAACGAGTCGTTTTAGTAAAAAGAATGATTCACTCAGTATTTCCCGCTGACAAAACATTTTTCAAACATGTTTCAAGTGATCTGTTGTGATCCAGGAAAAGTGGCAAGTAGCACTACAAGCTTAAAGAAGTGGCTCAATATAATAATAAAGAAACATGTTTTGTAAAATAAAAGATTTCTCCGTGAAATCTTATGATTGTAAATTACCGGGATTTTATCCCGAGTTGTGAAAAAAAATAATCGGGAAATATTTCAGTTTTAAAAGATCCTGATGAAAACTTCCGCTGTTAAATAAATACCACGGGATTTTCTGTCCCGCGGCTCCTGAAACGGGTCAAACCGGGTCGGGGGCCGTGACAGAAAAATGTGGTATCAGAGCCACTGATTTAAGCCAATTAAGTATTTAGAAAATACTTAATTTTCTACTGGTCATTATGTGATTATGTGTTTTCTTATTTGAATATTTGTGTACAGTATGGGTAAACAAAAGCTGTCAAACATCTATCTTAAATTAGATAGGTCATCCAACGAGAAGGGAAGTTCATCTCAAATCAAATCCCAAATCACTCTGTAATTCCTGAAGAAGGAATATTTGTGGGAAAGGCACAATATGAGGAACCACTTTCTCCTAATAAAAGAAGTTTGATTTTTAAGAAAAATCAGGAGAAAATAAAGAAATTCCGAGAAAAGAAGATTAAACAGGAAACCCAGGAATTAATCAGTAAATCACCTTGGGAAGACAAGTTAGATGAAAAATGGGCAGATCTTTATATGCTAGCTACTGTAGCAGTAAATGCAAATCTTTAAATAATCTGACTCAAGTTTTAGCAACCTATTCACCTACAAGTCCAGAAACCATATCCAGTAAATAAATAAGAAAACCCTAGTGTGTTTTAAAATTTTTAGTTGTTTTGTAGTTACCCAGTATGAAATAATATTTAAAGGTTTTCTATGAAATTTTGTTATAAAATTTTAACTTAGTAATTGTGTGTATTTTGTATAACAGCATGAGTGACTTGTCTGACGCCCTTCAGAATTTAAATCTCTACCCTGTAAAAATAGAGGTTTCCAGAGATTTCAATAGGTATATACCAGATATAGAAGAACCTATTGAATTCAATGCTCCACCTCCGGAGAAACCCAAGCCCAAGAAAAGAAGGAGATTTGTAGGATGGAGGCGTGTTCGCAGGAGAAAACCTGTCACTAGAAAGATATCTAAAATAGAAAATCCGTTAGATAAAGGGAAGGAAATTGAAGTCGGGGAAGAGTCTAGGCAGATGGGATTACAGTTTGATGAATATTCTAACCAAATAGAAATGGAGATTGGAGGAGGTTCTCAGGTAGAAGTTGGAGAAAGTTCTAAACAAACTCAGGAAATGACATTGCAGGAAGAGCTAGATTTTATATTGGCAAGCTGTGATACTATTCAGCCTGTCAATACAAATGTTTTTACTCGTCCTATTGAAACTCAACTCCCTATAAACTTAGAACCAGCAATTCCAGAACCTATAATTCACACCCAACCTTTAGGAATGGACGAGTGGTGGAGAAATGATTGGCAGTTCCAAAATCTGCTCAACAGTCCTTATTCCTTTCTTCCTCAATTCGACCCAAAACCTATACCTAATCCACCTATGAGCAATGAGAATTTAGCTGAACTTCACCACTTTGGCGAGGAGTTAATGGATGCAGGAAATAGGATCAGGGAAGTAGGAGAATAGATCTCCTGGAAGTATGATGAGAGGGAGCGCCGTTATTAAAATATCAGCTGACGAAGAATAAGGAGTTTATGAGACTGTGGTTGTATAATAGTGATAATAATATAATCATGTGAAATAACCTAAAATAAAATTTGTGTAAAAATAATCAGTGTGTAATGATGTATAAATATGAAAAGGAGAAATCGAGAAATCGATAGTTTTGGCTATATGTGTATTGTGAAATTAGTATGATTATTTTGTGTATAATTGTTATTTATTTGATACTAATAAAATTAAATATATTATCAGATGGAAAACGCTAATAACGAACAAGTTAATGAGGTTAATCAATCCGAGCAACACCAGGAGGATCAGTTTCTAAATAGGCAGGATATAGAAAATATTGTTGCTCAGGGAATAGCCAATGCTATTCCAGCAATTGTTGCTGCTGTTAAAAATCCAATCGAACCTCAACAAATCATTCCTAGCAAACGTATTTCTGAAGATAACTTCAGTAATAGCGTAAATGGAGGAGGTAATCATACTAATCACGATAATAATCCAAGGCAGGCTCCGTTCCCTAAGAAAATGAAAGCTGCAACGCCTGGTTGCACTTACAAAGAATTTCTTGCTTGCAAACCCGCTGAATTTGCAGGTAATGAAGGAGCGACTGCGGCACTGCGTTGGTTAGAGAAAACCGAGGCAGTGATTACAATAAGTAAATGTGCCAAGGACGATCAGGTTATGTATGCATCAAATCTTTTTAAAGAAGGGGCGCTAGAATGGTGGAACACGGTGTTACAAGCAAAAGGAAGGATGATGGCATATGCTATGAACTGGGAAGAATTTAAGAGTCTTGTAGAAAGAAAATTCTGTCCCGAATATGAAAAAGATCAAATGGCAAATAAGTTCCTAAATCATAGAATGATGGGTGTAAATTGTCGTGGTTATACTTCGACATTCTTTGAATATGCTAGAGTGGTACCAACGCTGGCTTCGCTAGAACCGGTACTCATTTCTCGTTATATTTGGGGATTGATTAGTGAAATCCGCAATATCGTTAAAGCTGCGAGACCTCGCACTATTGACGATGCAGTGGAATTAGCCAACACCGTAACTGATGAACTAGTACGCACAAGTGATGATAACAGGAAAAAGGAATTGGCTCAGAAAATTACCCAAGGAGTTTGTATGGGTAATAGTAGCAACTTCAAGAAAAGAGGAACAGGGCAATCTTCAAATCCACCGTTCTGCAGGAATTGCAGAAAGAAACATTTTGGAAGATGTAGTGTAACATGCAATTTTTGTAAAATGGTAGGACATCGTTAAGAAAACTGCAGAAAGAAAACCATAGTCTGCTATAACTGTGGAGAAGCTGGGCATTTCAAAACAGAATGTCCTAAATTGGTCAAATCAGTAGACAACAAAGCCAAGACAGCCGATGGAGCTACTAAAAAGAATGTTCGAGCCTTTCAGTTAACTACTCAGGAAGCCGAGATGATTCCAGATGTGATAGCTGGTACGTTCCTAGTTCACAATGTGTATGCAAAAGTATTATTTGACTCTGGTGCAAACCAAAGTTTTATCAATACCTCATTCTGCCAAGCTCTTAATTTACCTTTAACCAAACTTAGGCAGATCTTTATAGTCGAAACGGCAGACGGGAATTCTGTTAGCATAGATAAAGTTTTGAAAAAGGAAAATATAGAACTCTCAGGTCATAAATTCTTTGCAAACCTATTACCTATGAAATTAGCCAAATTTGATGTTGTGTTAGGAATGGATTGGTTAGTAGCCAACCATGCTCGAATTCTCTGTGATAAGAATTCCATAGAAATTCAAACACCCACCGGAGAAGTAATTATGATTACAGGAGATAAACCACGTAAGCCCATGAAGTTCATATCAGTAATGAAAGTTGCTAGTTATGAACGAAAGCAAGGAATAGTATATATGATTTCAGTAATCATCAGTACTAAGGGTAAAAAACTTAAGGAGATTCCTGTAGTCTCGGAATACCCAGATGTATTCCCAGAAGAGTTACCAGGGTTACCACCAGATAGGGAGGTAGAATTTAGGATTCATCTAATTCCCGGAACTATACCAATAGCCAAGGCACCTTATAGATTAGCACCCACAGAAATGTTAGAACTGAAAAAGCAATTAGATGAATTACTAAATAAAGGTTTCATACAACCTAGTTCATCCCCGTGGGGAGCACCAGTGTTGTTTGTGAAAAAGAAGGATGGTTCCATGAGAATGTGTATCGATTATAGAGAATTGAATAAGGTTACAATTAAGAATCGATACCCATTACCTAGGATTGATGATCTTTTTGATCAACTTCAAGGAGCTAGATATTTTTCTAAGATTGACTTACGTTCCGGATATCATCAATTGAAGGTACAAGAAGAAGACATACCTAAAACGGCTTTCAGAACTAGGTATGGTCATTACGAGTTTACAGTCATGCCCTTCGGATTAACGAATGCACCTGCAGCATTCATGGACATGATGAATAGAATCTGTAAACCGTACTTGGATAAATTTGTAATTGTCTTTATCGACGATATACTTATTTATTCCAAAAGTCAGGAAGAACATTGTCAACAATTGCATGTACTCTTAACTTTGTTAAGAAAAGAAAAGCTGTACGCCAAATTCTCAAAGTGTGAATTTTGGCTACAAGAATTGCAATTCTTAGGTCACATGGTAAATCACGAAGGTATTCATGTAGATCCTGCTAAGATAGAGGCAATTACTAATTGGAAGGTTCCGCAATCAGCAATGGAAATTAGAAGTTTTATAGGTTTAGCTGGATATTATAGACGGTTTATTAAGGATTTTTCCAAGATAGCTGTACCATTAACTAAGCTAACCTGTAAAGCAGTTAAGTTTGAATGGGGACCTAAACAAGAAGAAGCCTTTAGAATCTTGAAACAGAAATTAACCAATGCTCCAATTTTAGCCTTACCAGAAGGAACTGAAGATTTTGAAGTATATTGTGACGCTTCAAAATTAGGATTTGGATGTGTGCTGATGCAACGCAAGAAGGTAATTGCGTATGCCTCAAGGCAATTGAAAAAGCACGAGGAGAACTATACGACTCATGACTTAGAATTAGGAGCCGTAATTTTTGCCCTGAAAATCTGGAGACATTATCTGTACGGAAGTAAGTTTACTGTCTATACAGATCATAAAAGTCTAAGATATATATTTGGGCAAAAAGAATTAAATATGAGGCAAAGAAGATGGATGGAAATCCTAAGTGACTACGACTGTGATATTCAGTATCACGAAGGAAAGGCAAATGTAGTTGCAGATGCCTTAAGTCGTAAGTACCATGAGAAACAACGACGAGTTCGTGCTCTTAGGTTAAATCTACAGTTAGATTTAATGGAACAATTGAAGAATATTCAAGAAACAGCAATCAAGGATGATGCTGAAGGAATGAAGGGATAAATAAAAGAATTAGAGCAAGGAGCTGATGGAATTTGGAGATTCCACAAAAGCAGAATTTGGGTACCTAAGCAGGGAGAATTAAGAAATAAAATTTTAGAAGAAGCTTATAAATCTAGGTATACCATGCACCCTGGAAACAAAAAAATGTACCAAGATTTAAGAAATGACTTTTGGTGGATAGGAATGAAGAAGGATATAGCTAGATATGTTTCTAAGTGTCTTACTTGTTCACAAGTTAAGGCAGAACATCAGAAACCTTCAGGTCTACTACAACAATTAGAAATGCCTGTATGGAAATGGGAACTCATAACAATGGATTTTGTTACTAAGTTACCCAAAACCAGAAAAGGTAATGATGCGATTTGGGTAATTGTGGATCGATTAACCAAATCTGCTCACTTTCTACCTATGAAAGAAACCTTTAGCATGGAAAGATTGGCAAAGTTGTATGTAGATGAAGTCGTATCCTTACATGGAGTTCCACTCTCCAATGTTTCGGATAGGGATAGTCGTTTTACTTCTCATTTCTGGACTAGTTTCCAAGAAGCAATGGGAACTCGACTAAACCTAAGCACTGCATATCATCCACAAACAGATGGGCAAAGTGAAAGGATGATCCAAACTCTAGAAGACATGCTCAGAGCATGTGTGATAGATTTTGGTGGGAATTGGGACGATCACTTACCATTAATTGAATTCTCCTATAACAATAGTTATCAATCAAGTATTGAAACTGCCCCATTCGAGGCACTGTATGGAAGAAAGTGCAGAACTCCAGTTTGTTGGGCAGAAATAGGAGAAAGTCAAATGTCAGGTCCCGAGATAGTGCAAGAAACTACTGATAAGATTACTCAAATCAAGGAAAGGATGAAGACAGCTCGAGATCGTCAAAAGAGCTATGCAGACAATAGACGCAAGCCACTCGAGTTTCAAGTTGGAGACAAAGTACTATTGAAAGTTTCTCCTTGGAAAGGAGTTGTTAGATTCGGTAAGAAAGGAAAGCTAAGTCCAAGATACGTAGGACCATTTCCAGTGATCCAACGTATAGGACCAGTTGCTTATCGTTTGCAACTACCAGAGGAGTTAGCTGGAGTACATGATGTATTTCATGTATCCAACCTCAAGAAATGTCTATCAGACGAATCTTTGGTAGTACCTCTCCAAGATATAGAGGTAAACGAAAAGTTAAAATTTGTTGAGAAACCTCTTCAGATGGAAGACAGAAAAATAAAGTTTCTCAAGCACAAACGATTAGTACTAGTTAAAGTCAAGTGGGATTCGAAACGAGGACCTGAATACACTTGGGAGCTGGAATCAGAAATGAAGCGAAAGTATCCTCAATTATTCCAGTAAATCTCGAGGACGAGATTTTTATTAAGGTGGGGAGAATGTAACAACTCTTATAAAAAAGTCTTAATTATTATTTTAATTATTCAATAGGAAACCCTAATTGAGACACCCAAGTGATTCTGCACAAACCCTAAAATTTTCAGAACAATCAGAATCAGGATCAGGGCCCCTAAAACTCAGGGGGGGTAAAACCCTAGTTACGATTATCTTAAAATCTCGCTGTCAAAAATGAATTTATGAAATTCGTCAAGTCAGCAAGGCTAGTAAAGGACGTGGCTACTCTATGGTAAATTCGTGTCCCTTACGGACCGTAAGGGATGAGGCTTACGGTCCGTAAGCCTGGTCAAAATTTAACTATAAATAGTAGACATTGGGACTTGATTTCTGGCACTAAAACGACGAAGAAATTCGTTATACACGCTGAGATATCGTAGAATTACTATAAAAACACACACGATTCACGAAGTGCTGCCGCAATACAGGGTAATAACTCGATCGCTGATACGATTCAATGTCCGATCGATTAAACTATCCAATGGATGTTTAAGTGCTGCCCACATTAGGGTTTATGCTTTGTCATTCGTTGTTAATTCAATGGATGTTTAAGTATCGCACTTTGTCATTCGATGTGAGGGTTTAATCTCGTGAGTTATCGTAAATGCTGTATTAAGTTACTAACCGAATTGTGTGCCTGTTATTAATTTAGGTTAAAAGGCTAATCAGTAGGCTAGGCTCTGCTCAATTAAATCTGCAATGTGAGTCATTCTCTTTTTATCAAATTACTTTCAAATCATGTTTATTTTCAAAGGTTATAATTACAGTGATTAAGTTTATGTAATCACCAAGTTACAGCCGGTATGTGGGGTTTTGTATACATTACTTGATAACCGTCACTATTGGACAACGGGTTAGCCAATGAGTGATATGACCATAGTCACAGACACCATTGGACAATGAGGTTACCGATGGATGGTCGAGTGACAAATACTGTGGGTAGTTGGTTGATATCTGGAAACATTGTAATCTCTCTTAATACTGTAAATTATAACAAACGAGTCGTTTTAGTAAAAAGAATGATTCACTCAGTATTTCCCGCTGATAAAACATTTTTCAAACATGTTTCAGGTGATCTGTTGTGATCCAGGAAAAGTGCCGAGTAGCACTACAAGCTTAAGGAAGTGGCTCAATATAATAATAAAGAAACATGTTTTGTAAAATAAAAGATTTCTCCGTGAAATCTTATGATTGTAAATTACCGGGATTTTATCCCGAGTTGTGAAATAAAATAATCGGGAAATATTTCAGTTTTAAAAGATCCTGATGAAAACTTCCGCTGTTAAATAAATACCACGGGATTTTCTGTCCCGCGGCTCCTGAAACGGGTCAAACCGGGTCGAGGGCCGTGACACAAAAGGTAGTAGCACTATCCTCAGTGGAAGCCGAGTACATGGCACTAACTCTAACCGGCTGTCAAGAAATATGGATAAAGGGAATCCTAGATGAATTTCAGAGAAAGGAAGACTACCCAATATCTATGTATTGTGATAACAAATCTACTATCTGCTTAGCAAAAGACCCAGTATACCATGGGAAGAGCAAGCACATACGGGTCAAGTATCACTTCATCAGAGACTTAATCAAAAAGGAAGAAGTAGCAGTGAATTTCTGTGCAACAAAGGACCAAGTGGCTGACATCATGACAGGGGCTCTGCAACCGAAGGATTTCTTTCGCCTTAAGAACCTGCTACATATGATGCTGCGCTGATCTAGCTTACGGGAGGGTGTTAGATATGCACATTTATAATTATAAGCTAGATAATATAACTCTTATTATTCGTTTTTTATTATTATTAAACCTAAGTTATGGCGGTTATCACTATTGATGTATCACTATATATACTATGTATTATGTTCATCATTATCAATTCATTTTATGAACATTCGAATTCTGCCAAAACCCTAATCAGATTCAAACAATTCTAACATACTGTTAGCTTTGTTTCTTCCTCTGTAAAGAGTTTATGAAGAACAATAGTCGGAGTATCTATAGCTTTACGGTCAACCATTCCTGTTTCTGCCAAAAATTTCAAGGAGATATTTTTTATATATGAAAGTTCCTTGTTTTTGCATTAGTACTTCAACACCAAGAAAGTACTTCGGTCTCCCCAAGTTTTTTGTTTCGAATTCTCTAAATAAGTTTTCCTTCAACTTTGTCAAGAAAGATAATCAGAGAAGTTACAAGATTGCCTCTTTGTTTAAGGAAGAGAGTATGATCGGAATTGTCTTCTTTAAACCTTTATCTCTTCATGGAAAGAGTAAATATGCCAAACCAGGCTTGGGGAATTTTTTTTTTAGCCCCATAGAGATTTATTTAGTCAGCATACTTCTCTTTGCTTAAAGTTTTTTGTGAATTGGGGTGGTGCTTCAGTATACACTCATTCTTTTAATTCTCCATGCATGAAATGATGTTTATGTCAAATTGATGAAGTAGCCACTCTTTATTTGTAACTGTTGAGAGGAGGAATGCAACAATTGTTGGAATAACTGCTCAGACAACAACTGCTACAACCAATGTATCTTTTCAGGTATCACCACGTGTAATTAAAAAAATGTGTCCTGATAAGCATATTGAAGCTTTGTTAACATAAACATGCAAACATTTTGTTAAGTGATCAAGGTTGAAGATAAAAAAGGATTGATCAATAGAAATAAGTGAATTTGAATGAAATGTTAAAGAAAAAGATCACAATATTTTAAGATTAAAGCATGAAGTAACAAACAAAGATGAACAACTTCAAACTCTTTTGAGAAAGTATCAAAACTGCAAAAAGGAGCTTGAATCAACTCAAGTTAACTATCAAAAATGGGTTGAATCTTGCACTAGTTTTCAAATGTTGCTCAACAAACAAACCGAAAGCAATGTTAAGTTTGGAGTTGGTTATAATCATGTTGAAGGACCAGCTAATACACCTCCAAAACACCATAGAAATTGAAATTTTATTTGAAAATTTAAAAAATAAAGTGCAATTTTCAAAAATTGAACAACAAGTCTTTCAGGATCTACAGTGTTTAGCAAATCATGTTTGTTTGTTGGTTTTTTGTATTTGACTAGAAATGATGAATGACGGTTGGATGTTTAGGAAACTTGGATAATTGTGCATCCTTGTACATCTGTTTGAGAAAACCTTTATACTTGTTATAAATTTCTCAAGTCATTGTTTATGTCTTTATGTGAATCTGCGATTTATTAGTATAAATTAATTTTTTTATATATATTGTGATAGGATATTCATAAGCTCAAGACTTTATGTCTTTTCTTAGTTAGTTATTATAGTTTTTCAAGGAGTCGTGCGATTAGGTAGCCTTGACGGGAGCCTAGTCCCTCTTTATCACATTGGCACAATCATATCATTTGTACTTTATGAGTTAAATAACTCATTAAGCACAAAAAAAGACACCTCTTAGACATTAAATGATAAAGAATGGTAGAGCTGGCCATGTAATGATATTTCTCTTAAGCATAACAACGAGTAGCTTCTGTGATCACCTCTCAAATTAGTACACTTGCTATAGATCTTCAAAAAGAAACTAAATTTAAAAAAAGAAAATCATGGTTCATTTAATACCTGAATCGTCTCCTAAATTCTTTCCAATTGAACCTCTCAATTCGTGTGGTGAATCAAAAACAAACAAATGTCGTAATTATCAATTTCAACCATGTTGTAAATATCAATTTCAACTTGTATTGAATGAATCTTGTTGTTTACATGAAAAGCTCACACTTACTATCTCTAGAATGCAAAGCTAAAAACCCTAGAGAAAGTGTTCTCTCTAATCTTATCTCAATTGCAATTAGTTAACGTCTATTTATACCCAAAAATATACTCTTCACCAACTAACTAAAGTTTATTAGGAAAAGTTTACTCTTGTCAAAGTTTACACTTTGACAAAGTTTGCGCTTGACAAATTGTTTAATAGGCATCGGCTTGGTATTAAAATGTGTGCATGATGCACGCATAATGCGTGATGCGCATGATGCGTTGCTGAAAGCGCATCAAGTGTAGCGATGCGCTATGACTCCCTGATGTTGTAGGTCCACCCGGAGGATCGAGTAACCTCTATTCCCTGTTTTGCGACAAACCCGAGAGTGCGGAATCCAAACGGGTAAGTTAAACCAAGTTACGAACACAAACACAAAGATTCAACGATTAACACTCCATTGTATTAATGCGTATGAAACGGTTGCAAAGCAATGTTTACAAGATGTTCTTATAAACTCTCAGTGTGTGTGTGTTTACAGTGTGTTCGCTCAATGAAATCTATTCAGACTTCTCTCTATTGTTCTGTCTGTTGTCTGTGTATTATATAGTGAAGGACCTCGACGAAATCAATGTTCAACGACGAACTCTAAGTTCGTCGTCCATCATCACGATGAAATCATGTTCATCACGACGAAATCCTTTTGATTTCGTCACATTTGGTCTTAGTCACACAGAAGGTGTTTTCGTCACTTGTTCCTGGTGTCTTCGTCATTTGCATTAAAAGGGAAGTTCGTCATTTGCATTAAAAGGGAAGTTCGTCATGTGCCTTAACTTTAATCTTCGTCATATTCATTCATGTTGAATCTTCGTCATAACAGTTTAATAATAATCAAATGAAATGAAATGCATGGACTAATAAATACATGAATTCACGTTCCTTTAATATCATGCATTTGATTAGAAATTCTCATGACATCATCATGAAATCATCATGATGATGTGTCAGCAGGAATCGGTCCGCGGCTCTCCGTGCTTCGCGTGTCGAACTCTGGGGCGCACGACGGAGGAATGTCGTGACGTCGGGCTTGAGCCGAACCTAACCGGGTCGAACCGAACCGAGTCGAACCGAATCGAGTCGCGTCCACATAAAGTGTACCAACAACCCCCCCCCCCCTTGGACGCTACTCGTGATGGTTCGTCTTCCATGTCTTTCATGTCGGAGGATCTTCAAAGTCTTCACGCGTCGTAAGTAGAAAGTGTATCAACAAACTCCCTTTTCATTTAGGTAGTGTGTTAACAAACTCCCCCTTAACATATGCTCTCCCTTGAGTTATGCTCGTGAATCTTTTGATCTTCAATTCTTTAGATCCTTGTGGTGTTGACTGATTGGTCAGCGGCAACTCGATCATCTTGATCTTTTGAGTGCGTCCATGTCGTGTCTTCATTCCGAAGCTTTTCATCTAACACGTTCTCTTCGCCTTTAGCTGATTGGATGTCGCATCTGCACATACAAGAAAGCTAAACGTGTAATGAGAACAACCGCTTGTGTTGATGCATTTTTAGTGTCTGTAACTAGTCTTGTTTAAACGATGTATTTTGAATGGTCTTTTATTAATTATCGAGTCTGTATGTTAATGTTGACCAAGTCAGATATCCTCCTATCTACTTGTGTACAACTTATTTGTCTCTTTTGGTATGTAATGTATTATGAACAATGCATGTTGCATTAAAGGGTAGTTTTGTCATTACTATGTTTATATGTTGCTGATTGTTGCTGTCTGATAACAGGAACAAACACAACAGTTGCAGTCCTCGACGAAACAGACTTCTGATTCGTCGGAACACTTAATGGCGAATCAGACTTCTGATTCGTTGAAGGTCATGACGAATCAGACCCTGATTCGTCATGTATTGGGCTGTTCCAGGCCCAATGTCTGGCCCATGTTCAGATTCGTCAAACACTTCTTGTGTTTCGTCGATATCAGTGGCCAGGGACTATATAAGCAACACTTTGTGTTCATTTGAACTCAGAGATGAGAAACAGACCATAGTAACAAAACTCTGCCAAAATTTAGTCTGAACTGTGTTTGTATCAGTTGTTATCGGTTCTCATCCCGTTAATCAATAGATTGTGTTTCATTGATTAATCCGTTGTTATTTATGCTATATATGTTTGATTTGGCATAGTTACGTGGATTCCGCACACGTAACCGTGTTTACTATAAACAAGTGATTCGGTTCGTAATCGATCCTCAGATTTCGGGACCTACAAGTGGTATCAGAGAATTGGCTCTTATCCTTGTTTAAAATCAAACTTGTTCGGTTTTTAATCAGGTTTTTGTGTGTGTTTTTCTGAATCTTTGTTCTTGAAAAATCATAATTTCTGGGAAAATATTCATAAAATCTGTTGTTTTATTGTTGTTTGATAAGGATTTTTATCAAAAACCTAGTTGGATTGTTTGTTCATGCTTTAAACCGGGTTTTTAGTGAAAATCTAGTGTATTTTCGTGTTTCGGAAATTTATCAACTGACCGGAAAACTCATGTTCTTGAGTGTGTTCTTCATATATTCATAAGTGTTCTTGTAACAAACTGAGAATTTGATTTGTTAAATTGTTAAAAACCAAGTGTTATAACTTATAATACATTAACTTGACTTTTGTGTTAAAGTGTGATAATTGGTTTGGGTAATTTAGTCAGTTTCGTTGAAAATAGGTGTTAACAAACATACCTTGTGTCAGGTTTAAATATCTTATTGTCTGAGACTTTCCTTTGACTGAACAGTAAGATATTTTAAATATCTAAAACAGCTGTCTGATACCCAGTTTTGACGAAACAAGCAGCCGACGAATCACATCTGTTTCGTCGCAACATCTTTGACGAATCAAACGTCTGTTTCGCCACAATATCTTTGACGAAACAAATTCTGTTTCGCCACGAATCACAATTATCACAAGTCTGTTTCGTCGTCATTCATTCAGACGAAACAAACCTGTTTCGTGAACTCTGTTTCGTCGAAAACAGATCTGTTTTAAACAGAAGACTTATATCAGCTTGCTTACTGTTTGTTTTCAAGAATTTGTGCAGGTACTATCATACATACATCAAATATGAGTTGTACTAGTCCATGGGATTGGAGTATGGATTCTAGACCACGTGAAGATCCGTCGTCCGCAGCAGCGTGGATGAAGAGTGTTTATGGTCAACCAACTATAAGTGCCGGACAATGGGCTTTGGCATCCAATCAGAACCAAAACATTCAAAATCTTCTGATTAGCGAGAGCGAAACGGGTAGTAACAATCGCCCGCCAAAGTTGAATCATATGAACGAGTTTCCATCATGGAAAGGTCGGTTCATTACATATGTTCAAGGTCAAAGCACGGATATTTGGAGGTGTTTCATTACTCAACGCAATGAAGCTCTTGAAGTAGCAGCTTCAACGGCCGAAGGTTTTACTAACATGCAGGAAAATGACAAGAAAGCATATGATTTTGAGAAAAAGTCGTTTGCTGTTCTTACTCAAGCACTTCATAAAGATATCTATCATCAGTTTTCTTATAGTACGGACACGAAATCCCTATGGGATTGTTTGGTGACAAGAGGAGAAGGAAACGCAGCTTCCAGAAAGACACGGCATGATTTATTAAAGAAAGAGTTCGAATCATTCCAGTTCTTGGAAAACGAAACTCTAAATGAAATGACCACACGGTTTTATCATTTGATTAGTGAGATGTATGCCTATGCTGTTAATGCAACTCAAAAGGAAGTTTGTGCACGATTTGCTGATTCTCTACCACCAAAGTGGAGTCCATACATTGAGCTTCTAAAACATACAGGTATTCTAGATGCTGACACCATAACTATCTATGAATTTGTACAGAAGCTGGAACATAAAAATGATGAAGAAATCCGAAAAGCAAAACGCATTGCTGCTCCTCAGAACATTGAAATGTATAATGGTGGAGGTTTTGACCCGTCAGCTAGTCTGAGGCAACCAAAGTTACAAACGGCGTTTGTATCAGATACAAACTCTTCTCCGTTTCCTCAACAAACTCAGACTTATTCTGGAGGAGGTTTTATTCCTTTTATGCCTCCAGTAAATACTACTCCACCTCAAGCATATTTAGGAGGAGGTTTTAATCCATCCCTACCCCAACAACAAGTCCTACCACAACAACAAGTCCTACCACAACAACAAGTCCAACCACAACAACAACAGCAAGCTCATTATACCAACAATCCTCCAACTCCAAACCCTAACACAGTCAAAGTTGATACATCAAACCTCTCAAATGTTAGCATTGAAGTAGCAAAGGAACATATGGAACTTATTAATACCATGGTCAGTGCTTACTGCGGTTTGGTCGCAGGTCAAATTGGAAACATCAATTTAACCAACGAAGACTATCTACAAATCAACCGTGATGAAATGGAGTTGATGGATATAAAGTGGGCATTCGCAAGTGCTGTTAGAAGGGCAAAGGACTTTATGGTTCGAACAGGAAGAAGTTCTTTGGAAAGCAAACAAGATACAAAGTACGGTTTTGATAAAGAAGCAGTTACATGCTTCAATTGTGGGGAAAAGGGTCACTTCAAACGTGAGTGCACTCGACCAAGCAGACAAGGCAATCAGAACCCATTCCGTAATCAGACGAGTACTTCAAATGCTAATCAAGACAATCGTGGAAAAGGGATAGTGGCTGTAAACAACACCACTAACCAGAATCAGTCTGGACCATCAAATGAAAGTCGTGCATTAACCGTACAAGCTGATGAAGGGTTTAATTGGTCTTTACAACTTGGGGAAAGTGATCAAGATAAAGGAGGAACGGCGTGTTATGCAAAAATAATCAATCACATCAAGCACGTTCATAAGGAAGAATTTTCTGATAGTGACGACAGTTCTGGTAATTCCGGGAGTTCTGATGAAGAAAGTTCTACTTCGAGCTCTGAATCGGATGTGAGCAAAGAAGCAAGTTCTAATCTTGATGACTTATTGAATGAAGCAGAAGATTTGAAATGTCAGAAATCAGTTCTGATCAAGAAGGCTGAGGTAGTATCTAAAGAAATGGAGAAGTTCTTTTCTGAAGACGGATCTTTCTCTTATCAGACTGCCTTTATGGCAAATGTCTCAGCTTCTACAAGTCAGGTAAAATCTGAAATTCTTATTAACTGTAGAGATTGTGAGTATATGAAAAGTGAATTTGATAGAATAAAACTTGAATGTGACACGATTCATATTCACAATCAGAGTTTAGTTGTTGAAATGGCTAAATGCAAAGAAGCGAATATGGCTTTGATTCGAAACGAAAAAGAATTTAAATCTATGATTGAAATTCAAAAGAAAAATGTTTCCGAAGTGACAAAAACTGTTTATCATAAACAAGTTAGTATAAATGAATACATTAACATTGTTGAGGAAACTAAAAAGGAACTAGCCATTGCCAAATGTGAGCATGATGCAATCAAGCAAAAATTGGAGAGTTACTCTAACTCCCGATTTGTGCTCGATCACATTATCGATGTTCAACAACTAAAGGGAAACAAGAGAGGTGTTGGGTATAAGAAGTGTCCGCCCCCTTTGAGACATGATTATACTTATATGCCTGATGAAGAAGAAATGCCACGGTTTGAATCCAGTGTGCCTCTTGATTATGAGGAAGTAACTACTGGCCTAGGATTCAAATCGGACAATTCTCCAAGTACAAATTCTGAGCAAAAAGAGTCAACATCTACGAAACAAGGTCCTCCAACCATTGAGGACTATGAGTCGTCGGATGATGAATCTGAATCAGATGTGAGTAAACAGGATAAATCACTTGACAAACTTAAAGGAGTAGAAGTTCCAATTGAGAATCATATTTTGTGTGATCCTCCTACCCCTGCTGTTCAACCTGTTGTTCAACAAGTGATAAATCCTGTGTCTACTGTTAAAAGTAATATTGTGTTGTACACTTTGGTTGGTGACTCTAAAATCTATTCAGATAATGATTTTCCAATTAAAAATGTCAATCCTTCATTGATTGATAATGTTTTTGAAAATAACACAAGTAAGTTCAAGGGAAAGTCGATTCAGCGAGTTAATGTGACTCAATGTAATCCAATTTCTAAGACTGAAATTATCAAGAAATTTGGAAATCAGAAATCACCTTCAAAGCAACAACCTATTGCTTCTAAGGGTAAACAATCAGATCAACGAGCTAAATTGTCAAATGTTTCCAACTCAAAATTTGAAACAAAAGGGGCTCGTTATCAGAAGAAAAACAGCAATGTCAAATTTGTGGAATCGAGGGGTACAGATAAAATTGAGACTTTTGCTAACAAGTCAAACACTGATTTTGTACAAGTCAAAATTTTAAAACGTGATAGTCAAAACAATTACACTCAACATTCAAACGGGTGTGATGAAAAAGCTAGTACCTCAGGTTATACAAATTCGACATCTGATCGTCGATCCAGTTCTCCTAAGTTTGTTGAAAGGAGAACGTGTTTTAAATGTGGAGAGTTTGGGCACATCATCAAAGATTGTGCTAACACTCCGAAAGCGAAATTTGTTGAAAGAGCATCACCTGAATCGATTCACACTAAATGTCGTCCTGTTTCCCCTAAACATGATAAACGAACTATTAAAGAACAGGAATCGAAACAACGACATCAAAATGTGAAGAAAATAGAAAAGGCTTTAAAACCTAAGGTCAATTCTGTTCCAAGGGAACCAAGTTCACCTGTAAAACCAGAAATTTCAAAATTTGTTTACAAAACTCAATCTGGTAAACAAAAACAAACTTGGAAACCTAGGAAGAGTGAAGGTTCAGGGGGAGCTGTTTGTTTGGAAAACCATCAACAAATCGAGATCACTATTCGTGATGCTCAGGGACGACCCAAGACCACATTGGCTTGGGTCCCCATCCTTAACTAATCATTGGATGAAATGTGCAGGATGTTCCAGGAGGAACTATTAATAGTCATTGGATTGTTGATAGTGGGGCATCTAGGCACATGACGGGCGACTTACGGCTTCTATATGATGTGAGAAACATTAAAGGAGGCTATGTTGCTTTCGCTGGAGACAAAGGCGGTTACATCACTGGAGAGGGAATGATTTCCAATGGTGTGGTATGTTTCGATAAGATCAATTATGTTCGTCAAATTGATCATAATCTTCTCAGTGTGTCGCAAATCTGCGATAAAAAGTTCACCGTGCATTTTGATGATGCCGGTTGTTATGTGCTTAAACCTGGTTTCACAATTCCTGATGAATGGATTCTCTTATCGGCTCCAAGAATCAATGATCTTTATGTTCTTGATATGAGTCAAGCGATTACGACTTCTGCACAAGTCACATGTTTTGTCTCGAAAGCCACGGAGAAGGAGTCTATATCTTGGCACAGAAGAATGGGACACATTCACTTGAGAAAAATGAACCATTTGGTGAAAAACAATCTTGTGAATGGCGTACCCGTGAGAAGTTTTCATCTACAAGATATCTGTGTTTCGTGCCAGAAAGGGAAACAAACAAAGAAGTCTCACCCTTTGAAGAAAATCAACACTGTTAGCATGCCTCTCGAACGCCTTCATATGGACCTCTTTGGACCTATGAAACACAAAACAACGTTCGGAGATGTGTATTGTTTAGTAGTTACTGATGACTACTCTAGATTTTCTTGGGTAGCTTTTATGGCACACAAGAGCGATACTCCTCAAATCCTCAAGGATCTTCTTACAATGTTGGAAAATCTCTACTCGTTGAAAGTTAAGAGGATCAGAAGCGACAATGGAACTGAATTCAAAAACCGGATTATGGACGAGTTCTGTACTTCTAAAGGCATCCTTCATGAATACAGTTCTCCTTACACTCCACAACAAAATGGTGTCGCGGAGAGGAAGAATCGGACGATAATTGAAACTGCAAGAACAATGCTGGTAGAGTCGTCGTTTCCTGTTCAGTTCTGGGCAGAGGCTGTGTCGACTGCTTGCTACACATTGAACCGAGTTCTTACGGTTAAGAGACATGGCAAGACTTGTTTCGAACTTCTACAGAAAAGGAAACCAGATCTTTCAATTCTAGAACCTTTTGGTGGTCCATGCACTATGATTGATCCGGATGGAAAGTTTGGAGCGAAAGCTATCGAGGGTTTCTTCCTTGGATATGCTACACCAAATTTTCGTGTTTGGAATCTGACTACCAAAAAGATTGAATTATGGAGTGAAGTACGGGTTCAGAGATACACAGATCCTGTTAAAGCTCCAGGTGATCCTTGGATGTTCGATTATGATGGGCTATTCAATTCCTTTGACCTGCCAACTTTTGATGAAGATTCTGCAGCTGCTAGAATGATATTTGATAGTGACAATGCTGCTGAGTCATCATTAGTTAGACCTGTTGTTGTTAACTCACAAAGTTCTAATTCGTCTAACAACACGGTTCAAAATGAGGAAGTTGAGAATGCTACTGAATACAATGAGTCATCAGAAGAAGATGAAGAAAATCTTGATGCGACTGAAGGCACTAAATCTCCAGTTGTTCCAGTTCAGGGTATTTCTGTTGATACTCCTCATGTGCAAGTCGATGATACTGCTGAAGGAAATGCATCCACTTCTACGCATATTCCAGGTGTAGAGTTGGTTGTTGATCTTAATATTAACAATTTGGGTGTTAATGCTCGTGTTCCTGAAAATCCTGAAATGAGGATACACGATACCCATCCACAGCAGAATATCATAGGAGATGTCCAACAAGGTGTGCAGACACGGAATCAGCTGAGAAACAACCCTAGTGCTGGTTTGTATTCAGCTATTAGAGAATCTGGTCTACAAAACGATTGGTCTTTCGCGTGTTACGTTTCACAAGAAGAACCAAAATCTTATAAGGAAGCTTTAAAAGATAATTCATGGGTTGAAGCCATGCAGGACGAACTGCAGCAATTTCAAAAGCTTGGTGTTTGGAAGCTTGTTGAAAAACCGGAGAATTACAAGAAAATTGGAACACGATGGGTTTATAAATGCAAGAAAGATGATCGTGGAGTTGTTATTCGCAACAAAGCGAGACTGGTTGTTTAGGGCTTTCGTCAGATTGAAGGCATTGACTACAATGAAGTTTATGCACCTGTTGCACGTCTGGAAGCTATTCGAATCTTCTTAGCTTATGCTTCTTTCAAAAAATTCAAAGTTTACCAGATGGACGTTAAAAGTGCTTTTCTTCATGGTATTGTTCAAGAAGAGGTGCATGTCGAACAACCTCCAGGTTTTGAAGATCCTATTCACCCAGATCGGGTTTGGTTGCTCAACAAAGCTCTTTATGGTCTACATCAAGCACCTAGGGCTTGGTACGCAACCTTATCAAACTATCTTCTGGAGAATGGATTTAGACGAGGTCTTATTGATTGCACACTCTTTATCAAAGAACAAGATGAAGATCTTCTGCTGGTGCAGGTATATGTTGATGATATAATATTTGGGTCTACTAATGACTCTTTGTGCAGGCAATTCGAACGTGTTATGCAAGAAAAGTTCGAAATGAGCGCTATGGGAGAGATGAATTTCTTTTTGGGCCTTCAAGTTCAACAAACAGAGTCTGGGATATTCATCCATCAGACTAAATATGTTGGTGACATTTTGAGCCGATTCCAAATGTCAGATGCAACGCCCATTGGTACCCCACTTCCGCAGAATCACGGGATTACTCCGGATTTGAAGGGAGAAAGCATCAACTCCTCTTACTATCGTGCCATAATCGGATCTCTCATGTATCTTACCGCTTCGAGGCCTGATATCATGTACCCAACATGCTTACTAGCAAGATATCAAGCAAACCCGAAGGCCTCTCATCTGTCAGCTGTCAAAAGGATTCTACGCTATTTGAAGGGATGCCCAGACTTAGGTCTTTGGTACCCTAGGGATGATAGTTTTGAATTAATTGCATACAGTGATTCTGATTTCGGTGGTTGCAAAATCGATGGCAAATCGACAACAGCAGGATGTCAGTTCCTAGGAAATCGACTCGTCACGTGGCAGTGCAAGAAGCAAACGTGTGTTGCTACATCAACATGTGAAGTAGAATATATTGCTGCCTCGAGTTGTTGCTCCCAAGTTCTTTGGATACAACAACAAATGCGCGACTACGGTTTAGAATTCCTATCTACTCGTATTTTTGTTGATAATAATGCTGCCTTGCAAATCACTAGAAATCCTGTGCAATATTCTAAGACTAAACACATCGACATTAAATATCACTTTATCCGTGATTGTTTTGATAAGAGGTTAATCGATGTCGTTCATGTCCCCACTGATCACCAACGTGCCGACCTGTTTACAAAAGCTTTTGATAAATCACGTTTTGATTATCTACTTTTGGTCAATGGCATTAAGGTGATACCCGAGTAAACTTCTTTGGCTGATCGTTTTTGTAAATATTTTCTTTATAAACTTTGAAAATTCAAAAAGATTTTAGTTTTCGTAAACTTTGCGAATTTTAGGGGGAGATATTTCAAGAAAATACAAAAACATTGAAAAAGTTCAATATCCAAAAAGATGTCTTTACTTTCTGTCGTTTCGTTTGAAAAATTCAAAAATTCAAAAACAATAGAAAAACCAAAAATGAGTTTCTTGGATAAAGGAAAATGATGAAATTCACTGGTGTGGTCGGTCAATGTGCTCAAAATGCAAAATAATAAAAAAAAGAGAACGAAAAATGATAAGTATCTCTACTAACGATGTATCGGTAGGCTCACAATCAGACTAATATGTGCAGGATGATACAAACCTAACAGACTTCAAGTCAGGTGGGAACCGCTCATTGGCATATGGTCTTAGTACCGAAATCTCGTTTGAGAGATTGCCGAGATCTGAAATATTCGGTCTTTATGCTGCTTATCATCTGGGTATCATGGTTGTATCAAACCGTAAAAATAACGGAGACGAAGTCTAAGATCTTCCATGATACTATACATACGTGTACATACTTCATTCGACCTCAATAAGTGATCAACAATCACATGTCCAAACAAAATAAGTGATAAATTATCACAGATTCTTTGCGGGAGTCAAGTTCGTCTCTCTGCTGTACGGAAGTACTGACCTGTTCACGGACTTGCTCCTGTGCCCTCATGCATCTGAAAATCAAGTTCCTCATCAATAAGTGATTTTATCACATAGGACTTGTTTTCAATCAAAATAAGTGAGTCTCTCACATTTTTATACGGTCAAACAGATGATAAACGGTATACTCACCGGTAAGATGAATTCTCGTGCATACCTTGATACGGGAATGTGTCGTGAGTGGATTTACATCGACTTGTAAGTATAATCCTTACCGTTAATCGTATCTCTTAAATTATGATTATGTCTGATCAGTTTGAGCTTATGTGGACCACAATACCGATAATCGAGGTAGTATACTTATCCAGAGCTTTAAACAGAATCAAAATCATGTTGACTAAGACCGTAAGCTGGTATGATTCCTTGTCCTTGAGATTTGCAAAAAGATTGCACTTGTACAGTTGTTTAGTGTTGAATAGTGTTTTTAACAGTTTTCCGCATTTTCATTTAGTTTACCTTGCTTTAAATTTTCTTTTAGTATATTAGTGTAAAGTTCGTTTTTGATTAAGCCGAAGTTGTTGCTTGGTGTTTTATACCGGAAGCCTGAAACCTTCTTCATAAAAATGTTCTTGCTTTTGAAAATTCAAGCTGAATGGAATTGTGTTCATAATCTGTTTTGACTGCAAAATATTTCCAGTCTGGGTGTTGCTGTTTTGAAAAATCTGTTGGTGAAACAGACCTGTCACGAATCACAAGTGTTGACGAATCAACACTTGTCGACGAATCAGACCTTAGTTGGCGAATCAAATCTGATTCGTCATATCAGACGACGAATCACAGGAGCCCAATTCTGTTTCGTCATGGGCTAAAAGTTTAGGCCCAAGTTCAAGCCCAAAGTTCTGATTCGCCGGGCCCATCTCAGTTTCGTCGAATCCTCTGATTCGTCGAGACAAGGTAGTATATAAATAGGTCCCACTTGTTCACTTTTTCAAAACATCACAGTTATCTTCTTCATCACTCAACAAAACACCAAACCTACGGTTACTCTGCAAAATCGCTCAAAAACATCAGTTTTTAGTCAAAATTTTACAAACTTCAAAGGTAGAAACATGTTCTGATTTACATTCCGAACACTTTGAACCGTCGGGTTTTTCATCCGAAAACCCTCAAAAACCCTTTTGAAATCCTTGTTTTTCTTTGATTAAATAGGTGTTGTTGATGCATGTTATTGTGTTCTTCTTTATAATCTGATAGATTTAGGTTATATGTGTTTGTTTTTCTTTGATTTGGATGTGGGTTGTTATCACAAAAACAGGGGTTTGTTGTTGATAATGGTATTATCTGTTTTTACAAGGTTTTTGTTCGGAAAAACATTTATGGGTGTTTATAAATGGGTTGGGTAAATAATGTTGATTGAATGTGTTTATGTTCATATCTGATGTTTATTTTAAACCCAATTCGGCGAAACTGAGAAAACCCCCAAATCGACGAATCTGATTTAAACCTAATTTCGGCGAATCACACATTCGACGAATCAGACGACGAATCAAACATGACGAATCAAAATGGAATGAAATAGACTCGACGAATCAAAAAGTCGACGAATCAAACCAGTCAATGGTCAAACCTCTGTTTCGTCGTTAAATGTTCTGTTTCGTCGTTGAGATTCTGTTTCGTCGTCAATGCCTTAGCAGTTTTCTGATGTTGCTGTTTGTTCACAGTAGACATGTTTAAATCAGTTATCTGTTATGTGAATACATGAAAGTGTATTCATACATGTCTAAATGCTATGTTATATAAATTATGACTTATTCTGGACATTTTCATGTACAGATGGCTCCTAAAGCACAGCAAGAAAAGGGAAAACGCAAGAAAGCGATCAAGAAAGAAAACAAAACAGAAGAAGAGATTATGTCAGAAAAACGCCATAATCAAGTTGCATATTTGGATCCGGAAGACAAGCTCGTTGAATTTAAAGATATGACGAAGTGGATCAGGGAGTCACGCATCAATTATGCTGTTACATACTCGACACCCGTCTACAAATCTCTCATTAAAGCGTTCTGGGATTCTGCAAACGTTGTTCAAATCGATGGAAAGGATATTATCAGAGGCCGTGTTAATGATCTGTATGTCGTTGTTACTCCGGAGATATTGAATCAAGTTCTTCAATTACAAGATCAACCGAATGCACCATATTCAATACCAATCATGTGTTCGCGAGGCTGTTTACTAAGGATGAAATGCAAAGGAGATCTTTTCGTCAAACAAATAAACAAAGGTGATCTTCCATTAAGATACAAGTTTTTATTACATGTGCTTATTCAGAGTCTCAGTAATAGACGATCTGGATACGATATGGCGGGAGATGATCTTGTTGGCTTCATGGTTGCTTTAGTGTTAAACAAACCGTTTAGCATCTCGAAGTACATTTTTAGCAACATGAAAGAGAACATGACAAGGACTGGTGGTAGAACCACAGGGAACAAGTTTTGGATGTATCCACGGTTTCTGCAAATGATAATGAATGTTCAGCATCCAGAACTTCCTAAAGATGAAAATGATCTGTTGAAAATAGAGGCGATGAATCTTAACTCGTTAAGGCTAATCAAGACTATGGCGGCCAAGAGATACAAAGAAAGTGTTCCTCCAAGGAAGCTTTTTGGAGCTCTAGTGAATCCTGATTATATTGCTCCTGCAAACGACAAATGGCGTCATGAAGACAGCCAATCAGACAATGAGGAACCTGAGTTGGAAAGGTTAAGGATAGCAAAATTTGGTCCTGACCCAATTGATTCAGATGAATCTGATAGTGATGATGATGAAAGTGGTGGAGATAGTGATGCAGGTGATGCAGGTGCTGTTGGTACTGCTGTTAGTACTGCTGTTGGTACATCAAGCAAGGTTGCTGGTTCTGGTACATCAGAAAGTAGTTCATCAGCGAGTGGTGATGATGGAACTGATACGAGTTCTAGTGATCATTTAGTTGAACCTGGTTATGAAGTGTATATTGATATACGTGGAGTAAGAAGGTACAGAAAGATTAGAACAGAGGATGACCCAGAGTATGTTCCAGAAGATCCTGAAGGTGAAAGGAGAACAAAAAGAAGAGCAGAGAAAGCTGCTGAAGTACAAAAGAAGAAAGCTAGGAGATATCTGAGTACTTATACTAGGAAATCTATTCCTCAGGAGCCTGTGCAAGAAATTCCTACTGTAGTTACTTCAGCTATAGAAACTCCAGTTGCTCCAGTTGTTACACCAACTACTGCTACTCCATCTGTTGGTCCTCAGGAAGTTCCTGTAAGATCTATGGCTTCAGCTATCAGGGCAACTACTTCGGAAATCAGTGCTGAACGTCATAGGACATTTGCTGAATTTTCTCAAGATAAAAAGATCAACTATCTGTTTTCTACACTTGAAGCGGCTGCTGATCGTCTTCAAAGGCAATCTCATTTTGGAAATCTTACGAAGCATGACCAACTTAAACAATCTGTGGAGATTAACAAGTTAAAGTCAATGGTTGGTCAACAGCAAACAGTTATAGAGCGACAACAAGGTGAAATTGATGCGCTTAAAGCTGAAAATGCTCGTTTGAAGGCTATTGATGAAGAGAAAGAGAGAAGGCTTGCCATTCTGTGGGACTATCATTGTAAACAACAAGAGGTGTTAAAGAAAAAGGATGATGATACAGAAGATCAAGGAAATCCTGATATCTCTGGTACATCACAGAAACAGCCAACCACACTTACTTCTGCAGTTGTTACAGTTCAACCTACCATTGTTGAATCATCTCAAGGAACATCTACTGGAAAAGTACAACAGATAGAAGGTACTTCTTCTATATTTAGCAGTGCTGATATTGCTCTACAAGTTGTTCATCCATTTACTGGAGAGTTGCTTGAAGAAGGGGAGTTGATAGAAGATCTTTCTCCAGAGCAATTGAGTATTTTACAATCTATGAGAGAAGTAGATGATGCTGAGATAGACAGAATGTCTACTGAGACTGATACAACGAATGTTGAAGAGATTGATGAAATTGTGGTTGAAGGTGAAGCTTCAAAATCAACCTATGTCAGAGAAGATGGTACTGAATTTGCATCATTTGATGAAAATTGGATGAAAGAAAACATTGATGACATAGACGAGCACTTGAAGAATCGAAATTCGTCTGAAAAAGACACAAATGCTTTTGCTGAATGGAGAAAACAGTTTTTATCCAAAGTGTCCAAGCCGTTACCTGAAAAAGCTCAAGTAGACTATATGCAATTTGAAAAGAAGCCTAGTGGAAGGATTTTGTGCTGGATGTTTGTTCAAGATATTCATTGCATTGCTATTAAACGTGAATATGGGATTCTGTATTTCAATTCACTACTGAGCATTCTTTCCTTACCATTTTATGATGTCTCTGCGTTGACAAGGCTTAAGCTTATCAATCGTGCAAAATACGATGGCGCTACGTTGTTTGAGCGTCTGGTGAAAGTAAACAAGAAGTCAGGCTGGAAGGATGAGTCCTACAAGCCACAGTTTCCTGTTTATAAACCGATCAAGTTTACTCTTGATCCGGACACCAACACTTGCAGATATAAACTTGTTTATCAGCCTCCGAGGGTAGTAGGTAAAATCCCATTGATGCCTATGAAGCAGGATTTTCTGGAAGACATGGCATTGTGGTGCTACGACTCAGATACTCATGAAGCTGTTATCGTGTTCAGAGATGGTCGTGCTAACTACAGGATGTTGGATCCGATGTGGATCGTCAACATGTCTGAAGCTGATATTGGAAGATTATATCGTCATGATATTTTCTATGAAGACCAAGATGCACGTCAAGCATTAAAGTTTCAGCGAGTAGCTTGTTTTTGCTACTACAGGGGTATTCATTCGGGCAGTACGTGGTCCGAACAACACTGAAGGAAGATTAGAAGACCAAAGACGAGTAACAGACAAGGGGGAGTTTGTTGATGCATTTTTAGTGTCTGTAACTAGTCTTGTTTAAACGATGTATTTTGAATGGTCTTTTATTAATTATCGAGTCTGTATGTTAATGTTGACCAAGTCAGATATCCTCCTATCTACTTGTGTACAACTTATTTGTCTCTTTTGGTATGTAATGTATTATGAACAATGCATGTTGCATTAAAGGGTAGTTTTGTCATTACTATGTTTATATGTTGCTGATTGTTGCTGTCTGATAACAGGAACAAACACAACAGTTGCAGTCCTCGACGAAACAGACTTCTGATTCGTCGGAACACTTAATGGCGAATCAGACTTCTGATTCGTTGAAGGTCATGACGAATCAGACCCTGATTCGTCATGTATTGGGCTGTTCCAGGCCCAATGTCTGGCCCATGTTCAGATTCGTCAAACACTTCTTGTGTTTCGTCGATATCAGTGGCCAGGGACTATATAAGCAACACTTTGTGTTCATTTGAACTCAGAGATGAGAAACAGACCATAGTAACAAAACTCTGCCAAAATTTAGTCTGAACTGTGTTTGTATCAGTTGTTATCGGTTCTCATCCCGTTAATCAATAGATTGTGTTTCATTGATTAATCCGTTGTTATTTATGCTATATATGTTTGATTTGGCATAGTTACGTGGATTCCGCACACGTAACCGTGTTTACTATAAACAAGTGATTCGGTTCGTAATCGATCCTCAGATTTCGGGACCTACAGCTTGGAATATAGTTAACATAAACAAACGACACACATGTGTCCATGTTTTAAATCAACTACCGTCCGACAGTTTGAAAGTTTAACAAATTGTTCAATTTTAGTCTTTAACTTTCAAACACTTGCAAATTTCGACCGATTATGAAGATACAGTCGTTTTGGTTTTCAATCAGATTTCAGGCAACGAAGACTTGAGTTCCAACATCGGTTAATCAAAACTAAAGTAGAAATAAAATCTTTTTCACTTTTATAAAGTTTATATTAAAACACACCTAAAATCTTTTTAGAATTTTGAATATTTCAAACTTAAAGACTGAAAGCAGTAAATAAATATATACAGAGTTGCAGAAACTAAGAAAAGTAAATATATGCAAACATTCTTTTTACGAGTTTCGAGGGTAAGAAAATCATATCAGTGTACGGTCATGTCAAAACGCTCTTGTTGTTCTTTTTGTTAACATATAGATAAGCATCCTATAACGATTATCGGTATTGTTATCCACATAAGCTCAACTTATCAGATGTAATCATGGCGAGGGGATACGTTAAGGTATGATTTATACTTACTGACCGGTGTTCATCCACATCACGACACGTTCCCGTATCAAGGTATGCAAGAGGATTCATCTTACTGGTGAGTATACCATTTATCATCTGTTTTGACGTATATGAAAATTGTGAGAAACTCACTTATTTTGATTGAAAACAAGCCCTATGCGATAGAATCACTTATTGATGAGGAACTTGATTTTCAGATGCATGAGAGCACAGGAACAAGTCCGTGAACAGGTCAGTACTTTCGTACAGCAAAGAGACGAACTTGACTCCCGGATAAATGTGATATATTATCACTTATTTTGAGGGACATGTGATTGTTGATCACTTATTGAGGTCGTATGCAGTATGTACACGTATGTATGATATCATGGAAGATCTAGACTTCGTCTCCGTTGTTTTCGGTAAAAGAAACAACCATGATACCCAGATGATAAACAGCATAAAGACCACATATCTCAGAACCTCGGCAATCTCTCAAACGAAATTTCGGTACTAAGACCATATGCCAATGAGCGGTTCCCACCTGGTCTTCAGTCGATTTAAGGTTTATATCACCCTGCACACTTTAAAATGATTGTGAGCCTACCGATACATCTTATATAGAGCTGCTTATCGTTTTTCATTTTGCATTTCAGTTTAAAGAGGTTTCGACAGACCACTGATGTACTATCATTTTATCTTTTGCTCGCCAGGAAACTCATTTTTGTTTTTCTATTGTTTTTTAGTTTTTGAAATTTTTCGATGTTTTTGAATTTCCAAATTTGGATTTACTCCCCCTAAAATCAACAAACTAAAAATAAATTTTAAAAACACAAAGATATTTACAAAGACGATTGTCCGATGTGGATTACTCTTGCTTGACCTTAATGTCGTTTACCAATAATAAAAGTCAAATCTGGATTTATCAAATGCTTTGGTAAAATGGTCGGCACGTTGGTCATCGGTATGGACCTTAACAACATCGATTAGCCTTTTATCAAATCAATCACGTATGAAGTGATATTTGATTTCGATGAGTCTGGTCAAAGAGAGCTGTACAAGATGATAATAATTCATAAAGCAGCTTAAATATCGACAAGTATAAGAGAGATTAGAAATTTAAAACCGTATCCTGCAACTGCTTCGTGCATTGCCAGGAATCTGAGTGCTCTCCCAAACTGGATATTCACAGCAACAAAATCATAGACCTCTGGGTCCGGCTGGCCTTTCACATTGCACCAGCGAAGGTCTTTATCTTTCTCTTTGAGAAGTAGTGTGCGGTTGTTCAATCCACGCCAAGGCATCCGCACACCCGGTTGGTTTGTTCAACAAACACATTTTCTTCAATCACACCGTAGAGAAAAGTACCCTACACGTTCATCTTGTGGACTTTGAACTTCTTGTGGAAGAAAAATCCATGAATCTTAAAAAGGCTTCAGACGTGCTACAGGCGCGTACTTTTCATTTGAATCTATCCTGTTGACCCGATCAAAAACCATAACAACCAAATTTTTGGCACATATTTCATCTTGTCGAATTTTTCAACTTCATTCCTGTTTCCTCTCCATCAATGGCAACAATATTCTCCTAAATGTAACAATATTTGGGAGCCTTATGTCGCCGATCTTGTGCATGGACGCTCCACTATCAACAATCCTAAGACTATCAATAGTTCCTCCTGGAACATCCTACACACTCATTCAGAGATTAGTTAGAGAGGGGGACCCAAGCCTTCACAGACTTGGGTCGTCCGTCATCATCGAGAATTGTGACATCCATTTCCCGATGATTCGGAATTGATGTAGCTCCCCCTGAAACACTTACTGGTTTTGGTTTCCAAATCTGTTTTTGTTTTTCATTTTTAATTTCTAACTTAACAGACTGCGTTTGGATGACCTCTGGTTTTAAAACCTTTTCAACTTCTTTTCGTTGTTTCTTTTTCTGTTTCATTTCCTGTTGTTTAACAAGACGAGGGTCCTGTTTTGCTGAAACAGATCTTTTATGGGGGCAAAAACCTTTCCTTTTCCCTTGGTAAGATATGGACAGTTCTTGACAATGTGTCCATACTCACCGCATTTAAAGCATGATCTCCGCTCAACAAACCTCGGAGTATCATAACTGTAGGAGCTTGATGATGAACTTCGTGATCTTGAGGTACTTGGTCCTACATCACAACCGTTTGTGTGTTGTGTGTAATTGTTTTGACTGTTTCTTTTCAAAATTTTACTTTGTTTAACAAAATCCGTGTTGGATTTGTTTTCGAAATTTTCAATTTTATCAGTCCCTCTGGATTTCACAAAGTTCACCTTCTGAATCTTTTTCTTGTTTTGGCTCTGTTTGCCTTTTCCATTTCCTTGGGCAGCGTGATTTTGCTTTCATTGATTGTTTTGTTTTTGCAATTTTTGATTCCCATATTTTTTTCTAACTTCGGATTTTGGGATAGGAGCACACTGAGTTACTACAACTCCTGGGCTCGACTTTCCCAAAAACTTACTGGTATTATCTTCGAAAACTTTATCAATCAAAGATTGATTGACATTCTTGATCGGAAAATCATTGTCTGAGTATATTTTATCAGATCCAATCAACGTGTAAAGCAAGTATACGCTTTCACAACTTCCAGATGAGGATTCAACAGACTTGGCTTTAGCAGTCACAAACGGTTTTGCAGGTGGATCACAAAGAATGTAATTTTCGAGAGGTATGTTTTCCTCTTTTGTTACCGTTTCGGACTGTTCAGAGTTAGTATCCTCGGATTCATCATCTGACGAATCAGCATCCTCAACAATGACTGGAGGATCTTGATTTCCTTCAGCTGTTGACACAATCGCATCTGCTGATTCATCCGAATCTGAGGATACTTCCTTTATGTAACCTAGCCCAAATGTGAATTCCTCAAGGTTCAATGAAACTGAGGGCTCAAAATGGGGTTTATTTTCCTCATCAGGCATCGAAGAATAATCGTGTTTAATAGGTGGTGGACATTTCTTACAACCTATGCACGTGACATCATTTTTCTTTTTCTGTATGTCAATGATGTGATCCAACACATACCTAGAGTTTGAATAACTATTCAGCATAAGCTGGATCGCCTCACTTTCACACTTAGCACAGGCCAACTCTTTTTGCATTAACTCGAGACGATTGATGTAAAGGTTTATTTCAGTTTGTTTTCTTGAAACCATTTTCGTTATCTCGGTCTTATCTTCTTTTAATGTTTCAATTATCTTTTTAAATTCCTTTTCATAATTTTCACGAAACATGTTGGCCTCAGTGCATTTCGAAAGGTCCACAATCAAATGTTGATTGTGGATAAATGCCACATCATATTTGCTTTGCAAATTGTCATATTTACTTTGCAAATCAGACAATTTAACATTTAATCCAACACACATATCACACCTATCACAACTATCAGATGTTGATTCATCGACACGTACCTGACTGGAATCTCTCTCAGATGTTGACCTATCTGCATCAGAATCAACAACCTCCCTTGATGATTTACATTCAGATCTATCCTCGCTTGAACTTGAACTTGAAGTTGTAACATCTTCAACTGAAGTTGAAACGTATTCAACTGAACTACTGTCATGTTCAGAACTGTCATCGTTTCGCGATGATTCACCATTGTTAGCATCTTTGACATTTTTAGCATAAAACGCCGTTTTTGTTTGACTACAGTTCCTTGTATCAATAGATGATGGTGCTAAAGTAGAACGATGGCGCTGTGAGGCAGCTGGTGGTAGTGGATTTCCATACAAGTATGTGGTTAGAGCTAGCTTTACAGGAACTTGTATCGGATTGCCATACAAATCTGTGCTTGTGACAAACGCCGTTTGAAGTGGAGCATGTGAAGCAACTGGTGGTAATGGATTTCCATACAAATCGGTTGCTAAGTCCTTTCTCGTATACGTTTTATTTGACGGTGTGGGAGATTCGGCCCATGATGGAGATAAACGCGTGTTTATATACTTGCTTTCTGCAGTTGACGGAGTACCCCACCAAGCCGGATTCATTTTAGATGTTTTTTGATGAAAACCTGCTTAAATCACACAAATTAAACAGTTAAGAATGTTTTAAAAAGCTTCTGTTAATAAAATGAAAAGATATGTGATGAAAATAGGGGTTTTCGTCGCTGATATGTTTGATTTCGTCGCTGAAATGGTGATTTCGTCGTTGAAAGGGTGATTTCGTCTCTGAAATGGTGATTTCGTCGCTGAAAGGGTTATTTCGTCGCTGAAAGGGTGATTTCGTCGCTGATGTGCCTTTTATGACGAAATCAGGGGTTGTTTTCGTCGCTAATGTGCCTTTGACGAAATCAGGGGTTGTATTCGTCGCTGATGTGCCTTTTATGACGAAACCAGGGGTTGTTTTCGTCGCTAATGTGCCTTTGACGAAATCAGGGGTTATTTTCGTCGCTGATGTGCCTTTTATGACGAAATCAGGGGTTGTTTTCGTCGCTAATGTGCCTTTGACGAAAATAAGGGATTTCGTCCAGCTGGTGATTTCGTCCAAGATGAGTTCGTCAAGGGTGATTTCGTCGAGCTGTGTTCGCCAAAGGGGATTTCGTTGACAAATGTTACAGACAATTGGGATATTTTACAAAGTAAATCAAATCTTATCCATCCTTCTGACACTATGGTCACTTTTGTCAAACCACCTTACCTTGTGAACCTGTTATTCAACATTTCATCATGACTTAGTACATAAAATTCAAACAATCAAATATTATATCAATAACACTTCAACAATAATTCAAAGAAGAATCAAACACAATAATATTTGAAGAACACTTATGAACACGCTTATGAACTGGATGAAGTTTCTGAGTTTACCAGCCACCGGAAAGATTTCCGATCACAATTTTTGCACAAATGTTCAATAAAAATCCTTTCTTAACATGTATAAATGAAAACTAACAAGATTTTTATAAGAACAAACAGCAAAAACACAAGATTTTCAAAGATTTAAACCTGATTTTTCTGAAAATATAAACTTTCTGTTTCAAAAATCAAGAACAAATCTGGAAACACATGA
The DNA here is from genome assembly GCA_030545235.1 of Helianthus tuberosus. Taxonomy (NCBI): domain Eukaryota; kingdom Viridiplantae; phylum Streptophyta; class Magnoliopsida; order Asterales; family Asteraceae; genus Helianthus; species Helianthus tuberosus. The sequence continues at coordinate 67,053,193 of CM060441.1, forward strand.
AAATCTACTTGGTTTTAACAAGGAATCGAGCAAATGCTCTGATACCAATTGCAGGTCCACCCGGAGGATCGAGTAACCTCTATTCCCTGTTTTCCGACAAACCCGAGAGTGCGGAATCCAAACGGGTAAGTTAAACCAAGTTACGAACACAAACACAAAGATTCAACGATTAACACTCCATTGTATTAATGCGTATGAAACGGTTACAAAGCAATGTTTACAAGATATTCTTATAAACTCTCAGTGTGTGTGTGTTTACAGTGTGTTCGCTCAATGAAATCTATTCAGACTTCTCTCTATTGTTCTGTCTGTTGTCTGTGTATTATATAGTGAAGGACCTCGACGAAATCAATGTTCAACGACGAACTCTAAGTTCGTCGTCCATCAACACGACGAAATCATGTTCATCACGACGAAATCCTTTTGATTTCGTCGCATTTGGTCTTAGTCACACAGGAGGTGTTTTCGTCACTTGTTCCTGGTGTCTTCGTCACTTGTTCCTGGTGTCTTCGTCACTTGCATTAAAAGGGAAGTTCGTCATGTGCCTTAACTTTAATCTTCGTCATATTCATTCATGTTGAATCTTCGTCATAACAGTTTAATAATAATCAAATGAAATGAAATGCATGGACTAATAAATACATGAATTCACGTTCCTTTAATATCATGCATTTGATTAGAAATTCTCATGCATTTGATTAGAAATTCTCATGACATCATCATGATGATGTCATGATGGTGTGTAAATGGGAATCGGTCCGCGGCTCTCCGTGCTTCGCGTGTCGAACTCTGGGGCGCACGACGGATGAATGTCGTGACGTCGGGCTTGAGCCGAACCTAACCGGGTCGAACCGAACCGAGTCGAACCGAATCGAGTCGCGTCCACATAAAGTGTACCAACAGATGCGAGATTGATGCGGCAAAATCGCATGATGCGCTCTGTTCCTTGCAATATGAACTTGGTTGGATTTTCGACTTGCAAGTAAGATTTTTGTTGTTTTGAAACGTTAGGGATTGTTTTAGTTGTAGGTTTCATGGAGTATTACATTGAATGTAAGAAAGAAAGAAAAAGAGACTTGAGATCTAATTTAGAAGTAAATACATATTAGGATGATGTGTCCCTCTTTAATTGGTTGAGAATTAGTGTGTTGTAGTAGGTAAACCTTACTTTTTCTACAGTAGTGAAACTGTGCACAACAGTCAAAGAAGTTACTTTTTTCTTTTTTATTTTGTTTTTCCCCATCTTATCCTTTATCCTTTTTGCTGATTTTCATTTTGTTTTTTTATCTGTTTTCTTTGATTATTATAAATCTTAATTGTTACATATTAGGTATGTTTTTAACTTTTTATGTTTAAGTATTCTTTATAAATGTATTAGAAGGATGGTTTTATGTTTAAGCATCAACGATTTAAAAATTGTTAAGTATAATTATTTTTTAGTGATTTTTTTAACAACAAACGCATCACATACCTGATGCGTGCGCATCACGCATTGCGCATCACATATCGGATTTTGGAGCTAAAACGCATCGGAGCGCATCATGCATTTTAAAACCAAGGACATCGGTCACATTCTTGGCCAAGTAATTAACACTTGAATATTACTAAAGAACCATGTTGATACACTTTATGTGGACGCGACTCGATTCGGTTCGACTCGGTTAGGTTCGGCTCAAGCCCGACGTCGCGACATTCCTCTGTGGTGCGTCCCAGAGTTCGACACGCGAAGCACGGAGAGCCGCGAACCCTTCCCGCCGACACATCATCATGACATCACCATGATGATGTCATGATGATGTCATGTGTGTAGATAACATTTACATGAAATATATGTGACGAAGGTTGTGAAATCAATGTGATGAAGGTTCAACCTTCGTCATGAACATGCATGGTGAACCTTCTACCTTCGTCATTATTAATGTGTGGCGAAGGTTAGACCTTCGTCACACATAACTTCACCACATAGAAGTTCGCTGAGAGACAGTATATATAGCATGTTATGTTAAACAGTTTAGTTATGAGAGCATAGTAATACCAGAGAGTTTATCGTCAAACATTGTGTGTATATCTTTGATATTGTTCTCGTCCTTGTAATCCAAGTGAATCTTTGATTATCTGTTGTGTTACTCACGTTACATTGTTTGGTTTGCACCGTCTCGGGGATTCCGCACCCGCGATTGTGTTTGTGATAAACAAGGATAGGTTACGTTTCGGATCCGCCAGAAAAAACGGGCCTACTAGCGGTATCAGAGCTTTGGCTCTTTTCCTTGTTTAAAACCAAACATTGTCGTGTTTGAAACAAGTGTGTTATTGTGATTTTTCAGATTTTGTTCTTGAAAAATTTATATATTTTCTGGAAAAAGTCTTTAAAATCAGTGTTTATCCTATTGTTTTGCTAAAAGTTTGTTCAAAAACCTTGTTTGTTTGAATGTTTACATGTTACTAGTGGGTTTTTGTTGAAAGTTTATGCAAAATTTTATGTTCGGAAAATTTCGCCGGTGAAAATATTTGGCCGGAATCTTCAAGTGTTCATCTGATATTCATAGTGTTCTTGGTGATATTCAAACTCTTCTTGTAAATTTATCTTGTTTGATCTGCTTTGTGTTTTGAATTAAAGTGTTAGTAATATTAAAATACAAGTGTTTGACTATTGTGTACATGTGATGATGACTTGTTGAAATAGGAAGCTTCGAAAAGACAAAAGTATTGCCTATTTGATTTTTGTGGCTTATTGTGTCAGAGATCAAAAGATTTGATTTGTTATTTGAGAAAATATCTTTCAACAGGCTGGCTGTGTAATTTTTGTCAACGAAGGTTCCTTTAGACGAAGGATCTATACCTTCGTCAAGGTTGTTCTGGACGAAGTCTCAACCTTCGTCATTCAGGTCTTCGACGAACTGTCACTAACTTCGTCATCAGTGTCCTTGACGAAGTATTAAGTTCGTCACAAGCATAGTTCGTCGCTTTTACTTGTCACTTTTGAACAGAAGGTTTGCAAAACTGTTTTAACCATTTGATTTCAAGTTTTTAAGCAGGTAAACTTGTTCATACATCAAATATTAGTACAGATCCATTCGATTTGAGCATTAGCACGGTCCCAGATATGTCATGGGTTAAGTCTTTGATGCCACAAGAAAGAATTTCAGCTAGTCAATGGGCGTGCGTGGCAAATCAAAATCAAAGTATCCAAAATCTGCTTATAAGCGAAAATGAAACAGGTAGCAATAACCGTCCGCCAAAACTCAACCACATGAACGACTATCCATCGTGGAAAGGTCGTTTTCAGAATTATGTTTTAGGTCAAAACACCGAGTTATGGACGTGTTTCACCACAGCATATAACGTCGCTCTTGAGGAAGCCGGATCAAATGCTACGACTTTGGCGACCATGGCTAAAAATGACAAGAAGGCGTATGACCTTGAAAAGAAAGCGTTTGCAATTCTTACGCAAGCACTGCACAAAGATATCTATCATCAATTCGCCCATTGTACCAGCACCAAAGCCTTGTGGGGCATCCTAGTTAACAGAGGAGAAGGAAATGCGGCCACACGGAAGACGCGTCATGATTTACTAAAGAAGGAGTTTGAAGGGTTTATGTTTGTGCGGACTGAAACACTGAATGAGATGACAACTCGTTTTTATCATTTAATTAGTGAAATGATTTCTTACAAGGTTGTCGTATCTTCGCAGGAAATAGTCGCACGGTTTGCTGATGCTCTACCACCAAAGTGGAGCCCTTTGATTGAGTTGTTAAAGCATACAGGTGTATTGGATACTGTCAGTATCTATGAGTTTGTTCAAAAGCTGGAGAACAAGGATGCAGAAGAAATCAGAAAAGCTAAACTAATTCATGTTCCTCAAAATCCAGAGATGTACTTTGGAGGGATTGCTCCTGCTGCTAGTACAAGCCAGCAACCAAAGATACAAACAGCTTTTGTGTCAAATACTTTCGACCCAAATTCCTATTTTAGAGGCGTAGTTGCATAACCCCAATTTGACATAAATGCCTATCTTCTGAAACCTCAAGTTGCCACACCTCAACCCCGATTTGATATAAATGCCTATCTTCCGAAACCTCAAGTTGCCACACCTCAACCCCAATTTGATATAAATGCCTATATTCTGAAACCTCAACTTGCCACACCTCAACCCCAATTTGATCCAACTGCCTATTTTTCTAAACCACCACAAGCCCAACCACAACAAGCCTTCTATGGTAACAAACCTGATACTTCAAATCTTTCCAAAGTGAGTGTAGAAGCTGCACGGGATCACATTGAAATTCTTACCACTATGGTTAATGCCTACAGCGGATTAGTCGCAAGTCAAATTGGAAACATTAATTTGACCAATGAAGATTATCAGCAGATAGACAGAGATGAGATGGAGTTGATGGACATTAAGTGGGCGTTTGCTAGCGATGTGAGAAGGGCAAAGGATTATATGAGCAGAACGGGGAGAACCAGCTTGGAAAGCAAAAGGGATACCAAGTACGGGTTTGACAAGGGTGCTGTCACATGCTTTAATTGCGGTGAAAAGGGTCACTTCAAACGTGAATGCACGCGACCGAGAAAACAAGGCAACCAACAAGGCAACCAAAATCCCTTCCAAAATCAAACAAGTACTTCAAATCAAGCTAACAACGAAAGAGGGATAGTAGCTGCTAACAACCAAACCAACTAGTCAGGGCCTTCAAACCCCAACCGAGCATTGATAGTTCAAGCTGATGAAGGATGTGATTGGTCCGTACAGTTGGGAGGAGGAACTGCATGTTATGCGAAGATCATTAGTCACATCAATCATGTGCATAAAGAAGAATTCTCTGAAGATGATGATAGTTCGGGCTACAGTGGCAGTTCGGATGAAGAATCGGATGTGAATGAGAGAACTGGTTCTGAAGGTGATAGTTTGTTGAATGATGTTGAGGAGGTCAAGTGTCTGAAATATGTCTTGATCAAGAAAGCTGATGCTACATCAGAAGAAATGGAGAAGATTCTCACTGAAGATGGATCTTTCTCTTCTCAGACTGCCTTTATGGCTAATGTCTCAACTTCTACAAGTCAGGTAAAATCTGAAACTCCTAGCATATGTAGTGATTGTGCTGATACGAAACATGAATGTGCTGATATGAAACAAGAATCTGAAAAGATTCACAATCACAATAAGAGTTTGGTTATTGAACTGTCAAAGTGCAAAGAGGCAAACATGGCCTTAGCTCGCAACGAAAATGATTTTAAATCGGTAATTGAAACACTCAAGAAAAGTGTTTCTGAGTTATCAAAAACGGTTTTTAATAAGCAAACTGGTATTAATAATTACATTAATATCATTGAGGCAACTAAGAATGAGCTAGCCGAGGCGAAATGTGAGCATGAAGCGATCAAGCTCAAATTAGAGAGTTACTCAAACTCCCGATATGTGCTTGATCACATCATTGACATTCAACAACTAAAGGGTAATGTTAAAGGCGTTGGGTATAATTCGTGTCCGCCTCCTTTGAGACACAACTATACCAAGATGCCCGATGAGGAGGAAATGTCGTGTTTTGAGCCAATTGGCTTAGGGTTCAAAACGGACAATTCATCGGAGGGCTCATCTGATAGCAAGGAAAAGTCATCATGTGCTTCAAATCAAAGTCCTCCAACCGTTGAGGACTATGATTCTTCGGATGATGAATCAGATGTGAGTGATGAGGATAAATCTCTTGACGATAGAAAAGGAGTAGAAGTGCCTTTTGAGAATCACATTCTGTGTGATCCTCCTACTCCTGCTGTGCAATCAACTGGTGCTAAACAAGAGATAGATCATATCACTGAGACAGTGTCTACCATTAAAAGTGATAACGTGTCGTATACTTTGCTCGGTGATAGTAAAATTTATTCAGACAAAGATTTTCCAATCAAAAACGTCAATCAATCCTTGATTGATAAAGTGTTTGAAGATAATACAACTAAGTTTTTGGGTAAAGCGATCCCGAGAGTTTCTGTAACTCAATGTGATCCTATTCCAAAAGCTGAAATTAGAAAACAGCATGGAAATCAGAAATTACCGACTAAGCAACAACCTGTGGCTTCTAAGGGTAAACAACAACAACGAGCTCAAAAGCCTAAGGTTACACAACCAAAGGCTGGAACAAAAGGAGCTCGTTCCAAGAAGAAATGCAAAGACGTTAAATTTGTGGCCTCCAAGGGTACTGATAAAGTGAAGACTTTTGAAAATAAATCAAATACCGATTTTGTTCAAAAAGTCAAAATTTTGAAACGTAATAGTGATAACAATTACACCCAACACACAAACGGGTGTGAAGCTAGTACCTCTGGATCTACAACTTCAACGTCAGGTCATCGAACAGAATGTCCTAAGTTTGTTGAAAGGAGATCGTGTTTCAAATGTGGGGAGTTTGGACACATTATCAAAAACTGCACAAACTCTCCAAAACCAAATTTTGTTGAAAGAGCCCCTTCTGAACAAGGTCACCAAAAATGTCGTCCTGTTTCACCCAAAAATGACAAACACACTGTTAAAGAACAGGAAACAAAACAACGACGTAAAAATGTGAAGGTGATCGAAAAGGCTGTAAAAACGGAAGTAAAATCTGTTAATAGGAAACCTAGTTTGTCACAACCATTAAAACCAGAAAGTGTAAATAATACACAAACTGGTAAAAGGAAACAGGCTTGGATACCGAAAACAGGTGAGGATTCAGGGGGAGGCTTGCAATTTAAGGACCTTCAAGAAATTGAAATTACATTTCTTGATTCTCAGGGGCAACCCAAGTCTATGAAGGCTTAGGTCCCCCTCTCCAACTAATCTCTGAGTGAGTGTGTAGGATGTTCCAGGAGGAACTATCGATAGTCATTGGATTGTTGATAGTGGAGTGTCCATGCACAAGATCGGCGACAAAGAAATTGTTGCCTTTGATGGAGAGAAAAAGAAAAGAATACAGAATTGTCTGTCGAAAGAAATTGAAAACCTTCGACAAAATGCAAATCATACCAAAGTTTGATTGTTCAAGGCTTTAATCGGGTCACCGGGATAGATTCAATCAAAATGTACGCACCTGCAGCACGTCTTCGCAGTGTGATTGAAGAAAATGTGTTTGTTGAACAAACCAACCGGGTGTGCGGATGCCTTGGCGTGGATAGAACAACCGCACACTACCTCTCAAAGAGAAAGTCAAAGACCTTCGTTGGTGCAATGTAGAAGACCAGCCGGACCCAAAGGTTTATGATCTTGTTGCTGTCAAGAGATTTCTCAGTAGCTACAAAAAAAATCGACTTTGAAGTCCACACCGGGTGGATATCCAGTTTGGGACAGCGCTCAGATTCCTTGTAATGCACGAAGTAGTTGAAGTATACGGTTTTGAATTTCTAATCTCTCCTATACGTGTCGATTTTTAAGCTGCTTTATGAATTTTTATCCTCTCGTACATCACTCTTTAACCAGATACGTTGATCTCGAATATCACCTCACACGTGATTGTTTCACTATGAAACTCGTCAATGTTGTCATGGTCCACCCCACTTACCGTTGTGCCAACTGATTTTTCCAAAATTTGATAAATCAGTTCTGATTAAATTAATTTTGGTAAACGGCATTGAGGTAAAACATGAGTTAACCGACATCGGGAAATCCTTTTTGTAAATACCTTTGTGTTTCTAAATTTATCATAGTTTGTTGATTTTAGGGGGAGTAAATCCAAATTTGAAAATTCAAAAACATCGAAAAATTTCAAAACGCAAAAACATGGCAAAACAAAAATGAGTTTCCTGGCGAGAAAAAGGGAAAATGATAGTACATCAGTGGTCTGTCTAAACCTCCTTGAAATGAACTTAAAATGAAAAATGTTAAGCAGCTCTATATAAGATGTGTCGGTAGGCTCACAATCATTTTAAAGTGTGCAGGGTGATATAAACCTTAATCGACTGAAGACCAGGTGGGAACCACACATTGACATATGGTCTTAGTACCGAAATTTCGTTTGATTGATTGCCGAGGTTATGAGATATTCGGTCTTTATGCTGTCTTATCATATGGGTATCATGGTTATTTCTTTAACCGAAACAAACGGAGACGAAGTCTAGATCTTCCATGATACTATACATACGTGTACATATTGCATTCGACCTCAATAAGTGATCAACAATCACATGTCCAAACAAAATAAGTGATAATATATCACAGCTTTCTTGCGGGAGTCAAGTTCGTCTCTTTGTTGTACGTTTGTACTGACCTGTTCACGGACTTGCTCCTGTGCCCTCATGCATATGAAAATCAAAGTTCCTCGTCAATAAGTGATTCTATCACATAGGGCTTGTTTTCAATCAAACTAAGTGTGTTTCTCACATTCTTTTATACGGTCAAACAGATGATAAACGGTATACTCACCGGTAAGATGAACTCTCGTGCATACCTTGATACGGGAATGTGTCGTGTGTGGATGAACACCGGTCGGTAAGTATAAATCATACACTAATCGTATCCCCTCGCCATGATTACATCTGATAAGTTGAGCTTATGTGGACAACAATACCGATAATTGTTATAGGATGCTTATCTAAATGTTAACTAATTGAACAAAAAGAGCGTTTTGGCGTGACCATACACTGATATGATTCTCTTATCCTCGAAACTCGCAAAAAGAATGTCTGTAAATATTTGTTTACTGCTTTCGTTTCTGCATCTTTGTATATATTTATTTATTGCTTTCCGTTTTTACATTTGAAAAATGAAAAATACCAAAAAGATTTTAGGTGTGTTTTAATATAAACTTTATAAAAGCCAAAAATATTTTGCTTCTAGTTTATTTTGATTGACCGATGTTGGAACTCGAGTCTATCCTACCCAAAATCCCGATTGTAAGCCGGAAAACAATTGCACCTTCATAAATTGTCGAAGTTAACAAGTTTTGAAAGTTAAAAGATTAAAATTGATCAATTTTTAAATTTTCAAACTGTTGTCGGTTGGTGTTTGATTGAGAGTTGGTCTCATATGTGTCGTTTGATTAATTTGACTATATTCCAAGCGGTTGTTCTCATTACGTGTTTAGCTTTCTTGTATGTGCAGATGCGACGTCAGAATCAGCTAAAGGCGAAGAGAACGTGTCAGATGACAAGCCGTAAAGTGAAGACACGACAGTGATGCAATCTGAAGATCAAGACGATCAAATTGCAACTGACCACTGTAGGTCCACCCGGAGGATCGAGTAACCTCTATTCCCTGTTTTCCGACAAACCCGAGAGTGCGGAATCCAAACGGGTAAGTTAAACCAAGTTACGAACACAAACACAAACACAAAGATTCAACGATTAACACTCCATTGTATTAATGCATATGAAACCGTTACAAAACAATGTTTACAAGATATCCTTATAAACTCTCAGTGTGTGTGTGTGTTTACAGTGTGTTAGCTCTGTGAAATCTATTCAGACTTCTCTGGGATTTCGTCATATTCATGTTTGGCCTGGGCTGGGATTTCGTCATATGCATGTTGGGCTTGGGCCATGGGCTTCATCATGTTGGGCTTCTTCAATGATCCAAACAACAAACAGACAACATAATCTAACATTTAAGCTATACTAAATGCAAACTGCACATACGCAGTTGCATTTACACAAACGTTACGAAGTAACTAGCATACCGAGTCAAGACAGGAGGATGTCTTGACTACGGCCTTCACTTCGTAGCCGAGTCGAACTGAACCGAGCCGAGCCGTATCCACAGAATATGTATCAACAAACTCCCCCTTGGATGCTGCTCGCGAGGTTCATAATCTCGTTCTCCATCTCTTGATGGTTCATTCATTCTCGGAAAGGATCTTCAAAGTCTTCACATGTTGTAAGTAGACAGTGTATTAACAAACTCCCGTTTTCATTTAGGAAGTGTATCAATAAACTCCCCCTTTGATTATGCTTGTGAATCTTTTGATCTTCAATGTTTCAGATCCTTGTGGTGTTGGTGATTGATCAGCGGCAACTCGATCATCTATATCATTTGAGTGCCTTCACGTCGTGCCTTCATTCCGAAACTTATCATCGAACATGTTCTCTTCGCCTTTAGCATCTGCACATGCAAGAAATCTAAACGCGTAATGAGAACAACCGCCTGGAATATAGTTAACATAAACAAACGACACACATGTGACCATTTTTCATTTAACTACCGTCCGACAGTTTGAAAGTTTAACAAATTGTTCAATTTTGGTTCTTAACTTTCAAAACTTGCAAATTTCGACCGTTTATGAAGAATCAGTTGTTTTGGTTTTTGTTTGGGTTTCAGGTAACGAAGACTTGAGTTCCAACATCGGTTAATCAAAACTAAAGCAGAAATAAAATCTTTTTGACTTTTATAAAGTTTATATTAAAACACACCAAAAATCTTTTTGGCATTTTGAATATTTCAAACTTAAAGACTGAAAGCAGTAACTAAATATATACAGAGTTGCAGAAACTAAGAAAAGTAAATATATACAAACATTCTTTTTGCGAGTTTCGAGGGTAAGAGAATCATATCAGTGTACGGTCATGCCAAAACGCTCTTGTTGTTCAGTTAGTTAACATTAAGATAAGCATCCTATAACAATTATCGGTATTGTTATCCACATAAACTCAACTTATCAGATGTAATCATGGCGAGGGGATACGTTAAGGTATGATTTATACTTATCGACCGGTGTTCATCCACACACGACACATTCCCGTATAAAGGTATGCACGAGGATTCATCTTACTAGTGAGTATACCATTTATCATCTGTTTGACCGTATATGAAAATGTGAGAAACTCACTTATTTTGATTGAAAACAAGCCCTATGTGATAGAATCACTTATTGATGAGGAACTTGATTTTCAGATGCATAAGGGCACAGAAGCAAGTCTATGAACAGGTTAGTACTTTCGTACAGCAAATAGACGAACTTGACTCCCAGATAAATGCGATATATTATCACTTATTTTGTGGACATGTGATTATTGATCACTTATTGAGGTCGTATGCGGTATATACATGTATGTATGATATCATGGAAGATCTAGACTTCGTCTCCGTTTGTTTCGGTAAAAGAAACAACCATGATACCCAGATGATAAACAGCATAAAGACCACATATCTCAGAACCTCGGCAATCTCTCAAACGAAATTTCGGTACTAAGACCATATGCCAATGAATGGTTCCCACCTGGTCTTCAGTCGATTTAAGTTTATATCACCCTGCACACTTTCAGATGATTGTGAGCCTACCGATACATCTTATATAGAGCTGCTTAACATTTTTCGTTTTGCATTTCAGTTTAAAAAGGTTTGGACAGACCACTGATGTACAATCATTTTCTCTTTTGCTCGCTAGGAAACTCATTTTTGTTTTTCTATTGTTTTTTAGTTTTGAAATTTTTCAATGTTTTTTGAATTTTCAAATTTGGATCTACTCCCCCTAAAATCAACAAACTTAAAATAATTTTAAAAACACAAAAATATTTACAAAAACGATTTTCCGATGCGGATTGGTCTTGCTTGACCTTAATGCCGTTTACCAATAATAAAAAGCCAAATCTTGATTTATCAAATGCTTTGGTAAAAAGGTCGGCACGTTGGTCATCGGTGTGGACCATGACAACATTGACGTGTTTCATAGTGAAACAATCACGTGTGAAGTGATATTCGAGTTTAACGTGTCAGGTCAAAGAGTGTTGTACGAGAGGATAATAATTCATAAAGCAGCTTAAATATCGACAAGTATAGGAGAGATTAGAAATTTAAAACTGTATCCTGCAACTGCTTCGTGCATTGCCAGGAATCTGAGTGCTCTCCCAAACTGGATATCCACCCGATATGGACTTCAAAGTCGATTTTGTAGCTACTGAGAAATCACTTCACAGCAACAAGATCATAGACCTCTGGGTCCGGCTGGCCTTACATATTGTACCAGCGAAGGTCTTTGACTTTCTCTTTCAGAAGTAGTGTGCGGTTGTTCAATCCACGCAAAGGTATCCGCACACCCGGTTGGTTTGATCAACCAACACATTTTCTTCAATCACACCGCGGAGAAATGTACACTGCACGTTCATCTTGTTGATTTTGAACTTCAGATGTGCTGTAGGTGCGTACATTTTGATTTGAATCTATCATGTTGACCCGATCAAAAACCATAACAACCAAATTTTTGGCACATTTTTCATCTGGTCGAATTTTTCAACTTCATTCCTTTTTCCTCTCCATCAATGGCAACAATATTCTCCAAGATTTAACAATATTTTAGAGCCTTATGTCGACGATCTTGTGCATGGACGCTCCACTATCAACAATCCTAAGACTATCAATAGTTCCTCCTGGAACATCCTGCACACTCATTCAGAGATTAGTTGGAGAGGGGGACCCAAGCCTTCGTGGTCTTGGGTCTTCCATTTTCATCGACATAAGTTACTTCGACTTCTCGATGTTTTGGAAATTGTGATGTATCTCCCCCTGAAATAGTTATCGGTTTTGGTTTCCAAATCTGTTTTTGTTTTTCATGTTTAACATTTGATTTAACAGATTTTTTTTTGACAACCTCCGGTTTTAAAACCTTTTCAACATTTTTCCGTTGTTTCTTTATCTGTTTCACTTCTTGTTGTTTAACAAGACGAGGGTTCTATTTTGGTGAAACAGATCTTTTATGGTAATTGTTACCATGGGGGGCATCAACTTTTGCCTTTCCTTTCGTGAGATATGGACAATTTCTGACAATGTGCCCATACTCACCACATTCAAAACATGATATCCGCTCAACAAACCTCGGAGTATGATAACTGTAAGAGCTTGATGATGAACTTCGTGATCTTGAGGTACTTGGTCCTACATCACTACCGTTTGTGTGTTGTGTGTAATTGTTTTGACTGTTTCTTTTCAAAATTTTACTTTGTTTAACAAAATCCGTGTTGGATTTGTTTTCGAAAGTTTCAATTTTATCAGTCCCTCTGGATTTCATGAAGTTCACCTTCTGAATCGTCTTCTTGTTTTGACTTTGTTTGCCTTTTCCCTCTCCTTGGTGAACATGACCTTGTTTTCGTTGATTGTTTTGTGGTTGCAATTTTTGATTCCCATATATCTTTCTAACTTCGGATTTTGGGATAGGAGCACACTGAGTTACTACAACTCCTGGGCTCGACTTTCCCAAAAACTTACTGGTAGAATCTTCGAAAACTTTATCAATCAAAGATTGTTTGACATTTTTTATAGGGAATTCCTTGTCTGAATATATTTTATCAGATCTAATCAACGTGTAAAGCAAGTTCACGCTTTCACAACTTCCAGATGAGGATTCAACGGACTTGGCTGTAGCAGTCACAAACGGTTTTTGTCACACCCCGACTTTCCACGTGTCACCGGTGGGCCCGGTGGGGAGTATCGTGACGTAGTTGATATCATCATAGTCAAACAACACAATATATAAATGCACAGCAGAAGCAAAGATAAATATTATTACAATCCGAATATAAAGTAATATCAAGTATTACAACGGAAAGTAAAGGATCCACAGGCGGATCTTAAAACATAAATATTGTTCAACAGACTTTAGACGCCTAGAACTGGCAAGATTCTTTATTAACGTCCTGAGCAGCTTCCAGCCTATTTCGTACTTGTACCTGTCACTTAGAATTTTGAAAATACGTCAGTTTTCACTGGTAAATACACTCAACCGACTCATTTGAAAATTTTTATGAAAATTGGTTGAGGCGCACAAGGCACGAAAATATTTTGACACTTTGATTAAAATGCACAGAGGCAAAATTAATCTTTTATACTTTGATTAAAATGCACAGAGGCCAAATTAATCTTTTATACTTTGATTAAAATGCACAGAGGCCAAATTAATCTTTTATACTTGGGACAAACTATATTTCATGTTATCAGTTTTACATAACTTGCTCTACATACGGGGCCCGGTTCTATGCCGGTTCATGATTAACCGATACACCACTATTCCCTTATTGGGAATCCCTTATTGGGTATAATTAATTAATAAACATATGGCATCTGTCAGGTGTATGCCTACACCCCGTGCTTAGGTCGTGGCCATTGCATTTAATGAGTCAAGGATATCCAGGACACGGTCGCATTAATCCCCAATGTTTCAGTCAAGCAATACGAATTAAAAACAGGTTATTAGGATTTCCTGACTTATTGATCTTTGAATCCCGTACCTGACCATGCGGTATTTATATTACCGTATCCCAAGCCCGTAATAGGGAAAATAAGTTAAGAGTATTTACCTGAGCTAGCTCCTGTCTTAAATAGCAAGAATTATAATAACTCAGCCGTATTCACTTAAGTAAGCGTAGGTACAATTTACCGGAAGGCTCTAGTCTGGAATGATGGTATAAATAAACAATTAGAATGCTAACGGGTCTTTAATTAAGCCTAAGCTTAGACCGGTTAGTCTTACCGAAAGATACGGTTCAAACGCACGATTAGGCGAAGACCGGAATAGAATGTGATTTAGACCCAACAAGTTCGGAGACTTGCTTAATATGGGTATTTCATACACATTCTGGATTTTGAGATAAAACCGATAAGGTCTTACCCGTTTCGGAAAATTTATGCAAACTAGTTACATAAACCGAACCGAACGCGTAATAAGCGTAACGGGTATTCATGAGAGCCATTTACAGGTTTCCTAAGTTAATATGCTCCAAATATGTTGTGACATCAGTAAGATGTCTTTTATTATGCCCGAAATGAATTTAAAAACAAACTATGCCCCGTAGGGGTAGTTTGGTCATTTAAAAGTTTATAAAAGAGTTTAAGTGTTTATCTGAGTTACAGGTCTGATGTAATCAGCAAACATACTCAATTTAATGAGTTATAACAGTAGGGTAAAGTATATATGTGAAATTTATCAATTATAACCAAACTATGCACCGTAGGGGCATTTTGGTAATTTCACATAAGCCGTAAAGCTCAAAACTGAAGTCTGAGTTTATCAACTTTTGCTTACTGTTAAAATATTATAATTTGCCTCAAATATCAGTAGGTATCAACCCTTGTATGTTTAAAATAATCTTAGTACATACTATGCGTTAAAAACGCTTAAAAAGGGGATTAGAAGCCGTTTCCGGGTTCTATATACAAAACTGATATTTTTTTTTCTAGAAGGCTTAAAATAATTTATTTATCATTTAAGATCAGTAGCAAAAGGTTTGGAGTCGATTAGATATGTAAAACTCATTTTATGGCCCGTAAGGGCAAAACCGACAATTACCGGATTAAGCTTACGACTATTAGTTATGCTCAGCCTAAAATTAATTAAAAATCTTCAAAAATCCCAAAATAATATATTACATCAGTGGGTAACAAGTTTGATATAAAAAAGTAGGCTTAACTAGGCTATACGCTAATTACACCGTTTTATTAACATAAAGCTTCTTAATTACTCTAATGAGCATAACTCTCAATCTATACCTCGAACTGATGTCAAACTTTGCATACAAGTTTATATATCAGTAACTAAGGTTTCTACACTTTTACATTTTCACAAATCACGTTTTAAAGTGAAAAGGGCATAATGGTCAACATATGAGCAATTAACGGAATCATGCGTATTAATCGGTTAACTAATGAACCATGGTGTATAATCATAGAGGGTTATACTAGCATGTAACCTGGTCCAAATGAAGCTCTTAGGTATTTCTAAATCATACCAAACGGGTCAGAACTGAAGTCAAAGCAAAAGTTAAAGCTTTGCGACTTTCGGTTCCGAACCGGGTCTAAACAGTAAATTGTCGGGTTGAACATGTTTAGACATGTTCTTACACTAATTACCAAGTTATATTAATGATCAAACAGGTTGTATATGTTTTACATTGCTAATCATGCATAAATTGTAAATTAAACATTCTGTTGACTTTTTATTAGTAAGTTTGACCCGACATTTGACCTAGTTAGAGTGGGAATCAGGGGGAACCCTTTTGAGGGTTTATTACCCACATAATTACCAACTTATAACTACTTTTGATTCGACTAATCACTGGACCATTAGTGATTAATCTTAAAGTCAACCGTTAATTACGACGGTTTGACTTTTAAGCTAAAACTAAGCTAAAACTTAATTAAGAAAGGTTAAGTAAACTTACCAAGGTCCTATGCACGAAATGTGATCACTTGAGAGAAGGCTTGAGCTCCAGAAATGATCAGGAATGCAAGAGAAAGGTGTGAAGAAAGAGTTGCAACTTCATGGCCTTTTATAGTGTTTAATCCACCATAGAATGTTGACAGACAATTCTACAACTGACCATAACTCATCAACAAGTGTCCCTAGATGTTTAGGGGTTGTTTAGGGGTCAAGAAAGATGTGGAAAATCGGATAAAAGTCGATCACAGGGGCCATGGCAGACAAGAAACCAAGAAATTCGGACCAGATAGGCCTAGGCGTGACTCGAAGGACCCCCCCCCTTGGGCCTCGCGTCGCGCGACCCCTCTTCTGACTCAAATCCAAATTTTAGATTTTTATGTTTTGATCCTTGGCTCTTCAAACTTTGTTTAGACATCATTTTCTTGCATTTTGAGCCCTCCAAATTGATGTTTAGGGGCCTTAAGACATATACCCATTTTGTTAAGTCCCCGGTTAACTTTATTGTTACCCGAAAAGTCCTAACTTTCAACGTTGACGCTTTAACCCCTCGCACACGAATTTGATCACAACTTGCTCATACGATAACGAAACTTTATGAACTTTATATCGTGCATTCTAGCGAGCATAATTAACCGTTACAAAGCTTCGGGTTTGTCAAAAGGTCACTCAGAGGTATAACTTAAACATGTTGACACATTTAACCCCTGTAGTTTGTAATCTCTCACTTTCTTTCATATTTAGCTTCGTATGATCCGTGATTTATTCGTTTGAAGGTTTGAGTATCATGTAGGGTTAATGTACAATATATTTATTCACTGTTGACATTTAGAACTCGTATATTCACATACTTTCCATGATTGTCAACTTTATTCCTTCTAGAACATTATTTCACACGTTCAACCATATGACACGTGTCAATACTTTATAGGACGTGAATTTACGAGGTGTTACAGTTTTGCAGGTGGATCACAAAGAATGTGATTTTCGAGAGGTATGTTTTCCTCTTTTGTTACCGTTTCTGACTGTTCAGAATTAGTATCCTCGGATTCATCATCTGACGAATCAGCATCCTCAACAATGACTGGAGGATCCTGATTTCGCTCAGCTGTTGACACTTTCGCATCTGCTGATTCATCCGAATCTGAGGATACTTCCTTTTTGTAACCTAGCGCAAAATGTAAATTCCTCAAGGCTCAATGAAACTGAGGGCTCAAAATGAGGTTTATTTTCCTCATCAGGCATCGAAGAATAATCGTTTTAATAGGTGGTGGACACTTCTTATAACTTATGCACGTAACATCCTTTTTCTTTTTCTGTATGTCAATGATGTGATCCAGCACATACCTAGAGTTTGAATAACTATTCAGCTTAAGCTGGATCGCCTCACTTTCACACTTAGCACAGGCCAACTCTTTTTGCATTAACTCGAGCCTATTGATGTAACGGTTTATTTCAGTTTGTTTTCTTGAAACCATTTTCGTTAGCTCGGTCTTATCTTCTTTTAATGTTTCAATTATCTTTTTAAATTCCTTTTCATAATTTTCACGAAACATGTTGGCCTCTATGCATTTCGAAAGATCCACGATCAAATGTTGATTGTGGAAAATGTCACATCATATTTGCTTTGCAAATCATCATATTTGCTTTGCAAATCAGACAATTTAACATTTAATCCAACACACATATCACACCTATCACAACTATCAGATTTTGATTCATCGACACGTACCTGACTGGAATCACTCTCAGATGTTGACTTATCTGCATCAGAATCAACAATCTCCCTTGATGATTTACATTCAGATCCATCCTCGCTTGAACTTGAACTTGAAGTTATAACATCTTCAACTGAAGTTGAAACGTCTTCAACTGAACTACTGTCATGTTCAGAATTGTCATCATTTCGCGATGATTCACCATTGCTGGCATCTTTGACAATTTTAGCATAAAACGCCGTTTTTGTTTGACTACAGTTCCTTGGATCAAGAGATGATGGTGCTACAGTAGAACGATGGCGCTGTGAAGCAACTGGTGGTAATGGATTTCCATACAAGTCTGGGGTTGGAGCTGGCTTTACAGGAACTTGTATCGGATTGCCATATAAATTTGTGCTTGTGGCAAACGCCGTTTGAAGTGGAGCATGTGAAGCAACTGGTGGTAATGGATTTCCATACAAATCAGTTGCTAAGTCCTTTCTCGTATACGTTTTATTTGACGGTGTGGGAGACTGAGCCCATGAAGGAGATAAACCCTTACTCGTATACTTGCTCGCATTAGACGGAGTACCCCAATTCAGATTCATGTTGGATGTATAATGATGAAAACCTGATTAAATCTCACAAATCAAAGAGTAAAGAATGTTTTAAAAAGCTTCTGTTAATAATATGAAAAGATATGTGACGAAAATAGGGGTTTTCGTCGCTGATATGTTTGATTTTGTCGCTGAAATGGTGATTTCGTCGCTGAAAGGGTGATTTCGTCGCTGAAAGGGTGATTTCGTCGCTGATGTGCCTTTTTTGATGAAATCAGGGGTTGTTTTCGTCGCTAATGTGCCTTTGACGAAATCAGGGGTTGTTTTCGTCGCTGATGTGCCTTTTATGACGAAACCAGGGGTTGTTTTCGTCGCTAATGTGCTTTGACGAAATCAGGGGTTGTTTTCGTCCAGAATGAATTTGGATGTGATTTCGTTGACAATATGAGATCAGACAACAAGATATTTATCAAACCCAACCAAATCTTATTCTGACACGCAAACTTCTTTTTCAAACAAGTCAAGCCCACACTACCTTCATAACCTGTTTTTCAACATACTCATCATTAGTATGTCACAATATTCAAACAACACTATTATAATCAATCTTCAATAATGCATAACACAATCAAATCCAGTAATTTAAGATCAAACACAGAAAACTTATGAAGAACACTTGAAGATATGAAGAACAATATGAGTTTTCCAGCCACCGGAAAATTTTCCGAATTCAATTTTTGAGCAAATGTTCAATAAAAATCCTTTCTTAACATGTATAAATGAAAACTAGCAACATTTTTATAAGAACAAACATCAAAAACACAAGATTTTCAAAGACTTAAACCTGATTTTTCTGAAAATATAAACTTTCTGTTTCAAAAATCAAGAAGAAATCTGGAAACACATGAAAATCTACTTGGTTTTAACAAGGAATCGAGCCAATGCTCTGATACCAATTGTAGGTCCACCCGGAGGATCGAGTAACCTCTATTCCCTGTTTTTCGACAAACCCGAGAGTGCGGAATCCAAACGGGTTAGTTAAACCAAGTTACGAACACAAACACAAAGATTCAACGATTAACACTCCATTGTATTAATGCGTATGAAACCGTTACAAAGCAATGTTTACAAGATATCCTTATAAACTCACAGTGTGTGTGTGTGTGTGTGTTTACAGTGTGTTCACTCTGTGAAATCTATTCAGACTTCTCTGTGCTCTAAGTGTTTCTGTCTGTTCTGCTGTATTTATACTAGATGACTGACGAAAACAAGTTCTGGACGAAATCTCAATGACGAACATCAAACATATCGACGAAATCCAGGGTCTTTGACGAAATCACTTGATTTCGTCACCTTGTGTCTTCGTCACATGGTCTTGGAATTTCGTCATATTCGTGTTTGGGCTGGGATTTCGTCATTTGCATGTTGGGCTTGGGCCATGGGCTTCATCATGTTGGGCTACTTCAATGATCCAAACAACAAACAGACAACATAATCTAACGTGTAAGCTATACTAAATGCAAACTGCACACACGCAGTTGCATTTACACAAACGTTACGAAGTAACTAGCATACCGAGTCAAGACAGGAGGATGTCTTGACTACGGCCTTCACTTCGTAGCCGAGTCGAACCGAGCCGTATCCACAGAATATGTATCAACAACCACTTTTAAACATCGAAAGGATCTGAAGTATTGAAGATCAAAAGATTCACGAGCATCGTCCAAGGGGGAGTTTGTTGATACACTCCCTGATTGTGTCACGTGAAGACCTTTTAATGATCCGACAATGTGAAGAACGAACCATCACGAGTAGCGTCCAAGGGGGAGTTTGTTGATACACTTTATGTGGACGCGACTCGATTTGGTTCGACTCGACTCGGTTCGACTCGGTTAGGAATGAAAGATGATGGAGATTAGAGATTGATTAATGGTGAATGGTGATAGGAATGAAAGATGGTGGATATTAGAGATGCAGCTCTGATACCATGTAAACAGTCACGGTGAAAATGTAATCTGAGTATAGAATCAATCGTATATAGTAAAGAATACGGTATCCTATATATATAGGACGTAAGGCTGTGCGGTATGGGCATCGTCCCCGCCTCGTCCAAGAACGGCGCTGGCCGATACACCATTTCGCCCCCCCCCCCCCTCGCGTCATCCTCCCCGTCTCTCCAGGACGTTTGAGACGTCCACTAAAAGACAAAAACCAATCCGACCGTTTGGGCTTTATGGCCGTTAAAAAAGAAAAAATAAATAAATACAACCCCCAAGGGCTAACGGCTATTTTTTTTTTTAAAAACCCAAAATTCATTAATTTTTTTATAAATACAACCCCAACACCCCATTTTTTACCCCCACTTCAACTCCATCTCTCTCTCAACTTTCATACTTATATAAAAATTAGCCATGTCTTCATCTTCTTCTTCAACGTGGTATTCGTCATCTTCGGGTGAGAACGAACCATTTTTTGCAAACGTCATTATGTACGTAGCTCACATGTTCATGGAGGAGGATGAAGAGTCTGAAACGTCGTCACAACGGCAAACTAGGAGTGCTTCCTTAAAACGAGACAAAGAAGGTATTTTAATTTTTTTAGAGTATGTTTATTTAAATTTAATAATAAATTTAATTTATTTTTAGTTTTTAATATATAGCCGCCCATGATAAATTAGTGGCCGATTATTTTGCCAACGAACTTGTGTACACGGACGAGATATTTAGACGTCGGTTCCGAATGAGTCGTCGACTTTTTTTACGTATCGTAGACGACTTTGCCCAGTCTGATCCGTTTTTCACACTGCGATACGACGCTAGGAGCTAAAGGGGATTCACTACTTTACAAAAATGTACGTCGGCCATTCGCCAACTGGCATATGGGTACGCACCCGATTCGTTGGACGAGTATTTAAGGATGTCTGAAAGAACCGCACGTGAATGTTTGCACAGGTTTTATGAATGGGTCGTAAAATTATATAGCAAGAAATACCTGAGGAAACCAAACACCAACGACGTTCAAAAATTATATCAAGCACACGAACAAAGACAAGGTTTTCAAGGAATGCTTGGTAGCATTGATTACATGCAATGGCCGTGGCAGAACTGCCCTACTGCTAGGGAAGGTCAGTATATTCGGGGAGATCATGGTCATCCAACTATAGTTCTAGAGGCTATTGCGTCACAGGATCTCTGGATATGGCATGCTTTTTTTGGTCTATCTGGTTCACTTAATGACCTTAACATCATCTACCAGTCACAGATATTTGACGATGTAGTGGCAGGAACAGGTCCAGACACCAGTTTTACGGTTTCGGGGGTGGAATACTGGCAGGGTTACTACCTTGCGGATAGAATATATCCAACGTACTCTACAATCGTTAAAACTATTCCGCACCCAACAGATGATAAAAGAAAGAAATTTGCAAAGTTTCAAGAGGTTGCGAGAAAAGATATTGAACGTTGTTTTGGGGTTCTACAAAAAAATGGCATATCATTGAATATCCAGCATGTTCTGCTACACCAAAGAGATTGCGACACATTATGTACGTTTGTATCTTGCTGCATAACATGATCATCGAAGACAAAGGTAGAGCGATTTGTGAGTACGACGAAAACGCGTCTAACAGGAATTTTGTTCCAGTTAGTTTTAGTTTGGAACAACAAGATTTTAACAGATTCTCTCTACGTAACGAGTACACACATCAAAACCTACAAGCGGACTTGGTGGAGTACATTTGGAACAACGCACAAAACTAACCTAACGACCACATGCCAAATGAATTGAAGACTAGTAGTTTTTAATATTTTTTTAAGACTATGTTAGTGTTTTAATATTTTTTAAGTTCTTGGGATTTTTATTTTTTTAGTTTATGTTTTTTTTAAACTTATGTAATGTTTGGTTTTTTAATATTAATGAATTTATTTTTTTTAACTTATGTAATGTTTGGTTTTTTTAAAAAAGGTAGATAAATTTAAAAAAAAGTAATATGGTGGGGTAGGATCATCTTCCATTTCTAGTGATTCTACCTTCGAGGGGCATCCTCCAAGGGACTATGATGTGGCGCCTACGTGGCGGATCATCCTCCAAGGGAGGACCATCACCAAAACGCATAGCCTAAGAGATAGATACAAAGTATACATTATACAAGAGCTCTAGCTAACCGATTTGTAACTAACTACCAAAACTAACATAACCACCTCATGTAACTAACTCAACTCTCTAACATGTGTGATGTTTGTTATATAAACTAGGTTTATACATCAAGTGCGCATTACGGCACGCTAAACTGTATCACTCTCGCTTTGAACATCAGTTATACCAATGAAGTCGATACAAAAGGTTTTTGATATGTGTCAACGTGACATATTACGAGAATTAGATACACAAAGATACTACGCTACACTCATACATTTATAAATGTTAAGAATCCAAAATAACCAAAACGTCCAAGCATATGAATTTCATAGAAGATATTACTAAAGGTGGATGTGGTACGCCTTATCTTTTTTGCATGTTTAGTCTCTTTTATCTTTGGAAAAGAGAAGATATGATTGCAGATTACCACATTAGTCTACATATTCGATTTTACATTTTCATTCCATGTCATATTTCCAACTTGCGACCCGAATTCTCCCTCTTTGATTATTCCCTGCGCAAAAGCAAGAAAAAAACATCAAAACCCAGCTAGTCGTCTCCATTTTAGTTATCACCAATCATAACTCATGTATATATAATATAGATCGTATATATAATATAAATCTTGTAATTAAATTGAGGTTTGTTAAAGTGAACATATGATGCTAACTTTTGTTTGGTTGATACGAAAAGCAAATCCTCTAAAGCCTCATCTAGTCTTATTAAATCCCTTTTAATAATTATATAATTAACTTAACTTTGACAAATAGAGGTGTGAATTATGGAAACACTGCTTTTGCTATTAATCAAACAAAAATTACTTCTTAATTGTATAGTCTTTATCATTGGGCATGGGATGGCATATGAATCAAAGATCTTTGCTCAGGTGTGTTCAGCAAAATCTCTATACTTATAAATAAAAATAATTGTACACTTGGCATTCTTTAGCCCATCCTTTTTAATTTTTCTCTTAATAAATTAACCCAATGCTGCCACCTAGGATTTTTTAACACGTGTCATCAATACATTGTATGCGTCTCTCTCCTCATACTAACTAGGGTTTTTTTTCTTTTGAGAGAGAAATAGAGAAAATCCTCCCAAACGGCCGACGCGATTCTTCTTCCCTCAGCTGCCTCTGCTACCTTCATCCGTCGGCCTCCGATATGAAGTAAACTCTATCCAAACGCAGATAATAGATATTATAGAGAATGATCTACTCGCAGATCTGGGCATCAAAGATTCAATGTTTCGTCTCGTGACCGATCCAAACGCAGATCTGTTAATCGATGGCCAAATTTGGGGTAAGTGCTTACACTCATGTTAATTGTATTCTAGATTAAATGTAAGGCATTACAGGTGTCTAATTAACTAACAATTTTTGCTAAGATTGAAAATGTAGAAGATAAGATGGAGAATCAGTAGTTTGAATTTATGTGATTATCAAATCAATTTTGACTGTTAACCTTGATTCATGAGTCATGACCTAGAACTGTAGAATTGTGATTGTTAAGTTTACATGTTTCGGTGTTTAATTGAAGCTGTAAGCTGGAATTAACTGTGATTATATATTAGAATATATAATTGTGCGTGATTATATAAGCTGGAATTAACTGTGATTATATATTAGAATATATAAGTGTGCGTGATTATATATATTATTGATGTGTTGTGATTAACTGTGCGTGATTATATATTAGAATATAAGACGGAGAATCCATAGTTTGAGTTAACATGATTATCAATTTGAAATGTTATAAATCCACATAATAATTGAACTGGATTTGATTACATGTGGTACTGGTTATATACAAGGCTCAAAGCTAGCCGAGCTAGAGCTTAGACGAGATCGGGCTTGGCATCGTCAATTGTGTCTAACTCGGTTTTTGTGTCAAGTTCTCTTGATGGCACTTGCAAGGTTATTTGAAATTTGAAATATTATCTTTTGATATGTGTTTTTGTTTCCTTACAGAAAATAATTTTGTCACTGATGCAAATTGTATCTTCTTATTGTAGATTTCATCTGGTAGTAAATCGGAAGCTGATCAAAACATGGCATGGACATAACTCGTCGTTAACCTGCTTGTTCCAATTCATCTTATCAACCAGCTAATCTAATCCAACACTTACCACACTAAGCCAAACCAACCAGACAGATTGATGTGCCTATAGTTTAGACCAGACTTCGTTGTACTTTTCCAAAGCTCAAGTAAATAAACCAAACTCGGAACAAATAACAAGTCAAACCCAAGCTGTGTTGACCCGTTTGGCACCAAAATGGATAGATATGTCATAAAAACAAACAAAAAAAAGAAAATATATTTCTTCAAATCATCAACAACAAAACATCTCAAATTCTACAAAAATGAGCAACTGATGACAAATCATGCCGAATGTTATTAACACATTTTAAACCTAACATCACCCTTCAAGCAGTCACCTTTTCCTTCTGCGCAAACGCCACACCCTTCTCTATGTTTTCCTTCAACTCCACCTTCAAAGCTTCCAAAGCTTTGACTTCATATTTAGTCAACCCTTCAAGATCAGAAGAGATAATCGCTTCGACTCCTTGCTTCCCAAGCTTAACCCTTGATGCAAAAAACAGGAGTTCAGTAACTTCTGACTGAACAAACGAACACTTGAAAACATCACGTGCCCGAAGAGAAGATTCTAGAAACCTCGCATCCGCACCGGCTTTCACCTCAACCACCTCGGTCCCACCGTTTTGAATCCTGGCAGTCAGATCATTCACTTCTTGATCACTGAATGTAACCGACGGTTTCGTTTTCGAAAGTAAGGGTAAAATGGTAATTCTGGCATGCCCACCAACTACCGGGATGTCAACGTCAATAAGCTTTAAATTCTTCTTCTCCGCAACAAGTTGAAACTGATATTCATGCCACATGTCTTCGACTGTGAAAGAGGGCTAGCTTTCGAGCCATGGGATATGGTTGATCCTATTGAGAACGCACATGTCTTCGACTGATATTCATGCCACATGTCTTCGACTGCACCTTGTTTCCAACTACCTGATACAACAGCAAAAAAAAATTAAATAAATAAATCATCCCATAAGCAATAAAGCACCATCAAACTCATTTCAACAATTTGCACCATGTGTGCCCAAGAACTGAAGTGTTCATATGGTATTAACTTTTATTTATACCATTAACAAGAGATGCAACATCACCACCAGCACAGAAGGCCCTTCCTTCACCCTGCATCCAAATTTTGGTATAAGCCATAAGTCCATAAAAAATAAATACGCAAACAATATGAAAAACATTTATTATACTCCTAGCTTTACTGAGAAAAAGATAGTTTTTATTTAATGTTATACAGAAAAAAAAAAAAAAAAAAAGATTTTGTTTGAATGAGGAATTACCTTCATAATTACCAGCTTGACACTGGGATCCTCTTCATAAGCATTTAAGAGTTCCAAGAGCTGGGATGCCTAGAAATGGTAAATAAGTTAATATTTTTTTCTTTAAAGTTACACAATATAGTTTTCATAATTATAAGAAAACTATGGCAGTAACTAAATAAAGTGTCTGAAACATGTTACATATCATTGTCATCACAGAAAACGGTATAAACTGCGAGAATATGATGGATCGAATATCTTACCATTTCAAGGGTAAGCGCATTTAGTTGCTGAGGCCTGCTTAATATGATGGTTCTCACATTTGAGCTATGTTTGGCCAATACCTGAGATATGAAAAAAAGTTGCCAATTAGTCTTTTAATGTCTATAGTTCTATAATTCGCCTATGGCTCCTGTTTCTTACATTTTCTTGCGACAACACCAACCCGATTTTTGTTTAGTAATGTAGGTCCCGAAATCTGAGGATCGATTACGAACCGAATCTCTTGTTTATAGTAAACACGGTTACGTGTGCGGAATCCACGTAACTATGCCAAATCAAACATATATAGCATAAATAACAATGGATTAATCAATGAAACACAATCTATTGATTAACGGGATGAGAACCGATAACAACTGATACAAACACAGTTCAGACTAAATTTTGGCAGAGTTTTATTACTATGGTCTGTTTCTCATCTCTGAGTTCAAATGAACACAAAGTGTTGCTTATATAGTCCCTGGCCACTGATGTCGACGAAACACACAAGTGTTTGACGAATCTGAACATGGGCCAGACATTGGGCCTGGAACAGCCCAATATATGACGAATCAAGGTCTGATTCGTCATGACCTTCAACGAATCAAAAGTCTGATTCGCCATGAAGTGTTACGACGAAACAGAAGTCTGTTTCGTCGAGGACTGCAACTGTTGTGTTTGTTCCTGTTAACAGACAGCAACAATCAGCAACATATAAACATAGTAATGACAAAACTACCCTTTAATGCAACATGCATTGTTCATAATACATTACATACCAAAAGAGACAAATAAGTTGTACACAAGTAGATAGGAGGATATCTGACTTGGTCAACATAACATACAGACTCGATAATTAATAAAAGACCATTACAAAATACATCGTTAAACAAGACTAGTTACAGACACTAAAAATGCATCAACAAACTCCCCCTTGTCTGTTACTCGTCTTTGGTCTTCTAATCTTCCTTCAGTGTTGTTCGGACCACGTACTGCCCGAATGAATACCCCTGTAGTAGCAAAAACACGCTACTCTCTGAAACTTTAACGCTTGGCGTTCATCTTGGTCTTCATAGAAAATATCATGACGATATAATCTTCCAATATCAGCTTCAGACATGTTGACGATCCACATCGGATCCAACATCCTGTAGTTAGCACGACTATCTCTGAACACGATAACAGCTTCATGAGTATCCGAGTCGTAGCACCACAATGCCATGTCTTCCAGAAAATCCTGCTTCATAGGCATCAATGGGATTTTACCTACTACCCTCGGAGGCTGATAAACAAGTTTATATCTGCAAGTGTTGGTGTCCGGATCAAGAGTAAACTTGATCGGTTGATAAACAGGAAACTGTGGCTTGTAGGACTCATCCTTCCAGCCTGACTTCTTGTTTACTTTCACCAGACGCTCAAACAACGTAGCACCATCGTATTTTGCACGATTTATAAGCTTAAGCCTTGTCAACGCAGAAACATCATAGAATGGTAAGGAAAGAATGCTCAGTAGTGAATTGAAATACAGAATCCCATATTCACGTTTAATAGCAATGCAGTGTATATCTTGAACAAACATCCAGCATAAGATCCTTCCACTAGGCTTCTTTTCAAATTGCATATAGTCTACTTGAGCTTTTTCAGGTAACGGCTTGGACACTTTGGATAAAAACTGTTTTCTCCATTCAGCAAAAGCATTTGTGTCTTTTTCAGACGAATTCCTATTCTTCAAGTGCTCGTCTATGTCATCAATGTTTTCTTTCATCCAATTTTCATCAAATGATGCAAATTCAGTACCATCTTCTCTGACATAGGTTGATTTTGGAGCTTCACTTTCAACCACAATTTCATCAATCTCTTCAATATTCGTTGTATCAGTCTCAGTAGACATTTTGTCTATCTCAGCATCATCTACTTCTCTCATAGATTGTAAAATACTCAATTGCTCCGGAGAAAGATCTTCTATCAACTCCCCTTCTTCAAGCAACTCTCCAGTAAATGGATGAACAACTTGTAGAGCAATATCAGCACTGCTAAATATAGAAGAAGTACCTTCTATCTGTTGTACTTTTCCAGTAGATGTTCCCTGAGATGATTCAACAACGGTAGGTTGAACTGTAACTACTTCAGAAGCAAGTGTGGTTGGTTGTTTTTGTGATGTACCAGAGGTATCAGGATTTCCTTGATCTTCTGTATCATCATCCTTTTTCTTTAACACCTCTTGTTGTTTACAATGATAGTCCCACAGAATGGCAAGCCTTCTCTCTTTCTCTTCATCAATAGCCTTCAAGCGAGCATTTTCAGCTTTAAGCGCATCAATTTCACCTTGTTGTCGCTCTATAACTGTTTGCTGTTGACCAACCATTGACTTTAACTTGTTAATCTCCACAGATTGTTTAAGTTGGTCATGCTTCGTGAGATTTCCAAAATGAGATTGCCTTTGAAGACGATCAGCAGCCGCTTCAAGTGTAGAAAACAGATAGTTGATTTTTTTATCTTGAGAAAATTCAGCAAATGTCCTATGACGTTCAGCACTGATTTCAGAAGTAGTTGCCCTGATTGCTGAAGCCATAGATCTTACAGGAACTTCCTGAGGACCAACAGATGGAGTAGCAGTAGCTGGTGTAACAACTGGAGCAACTGGAGTTTCCATAGCTGAAGTAACTACAGTAGGAGTTTCTTGCACAGGCTCCTGAGGTACAGATTGTTCAGGCTCCTGAGCAATAGATGAAGACTCCTGAGGCACAGATTTCCGAGTATAAGTACTCAGATATCTCCTAGCTTTCTTCTTTTGTACTTCAACAGCTTTCTCTGCTCTTCTTTTTGTTCTCCTTTCACCTTCAGGATCTTCTGGAACATACTCTGGGTCATCCTCTGTTCTAATCTTTCTATACCTTTGTACTCCACGTATATCAATATACATTTCATAACCTGGTTCAACTAAATGATCACTAGAACTCGAATCAGTTCCATCATCACCACTCGCTGATGAACTACTTTCTGATGTACCAGAACCAGCACCCTTGCTTGATGTTCCAACAGCAGTACTAACAGCACCTGCATCACCTGCATCACTATCTCCACCACTTTCATCATCATCACTACTAGATTCATCTGAATCAACTGGGTCAGGACCAAATTTTTCTATCCTTAACCTTTCCAACTCAGGTTCTTTATTGTCTGACTGACTATCTTCATGACGCCATTTGTCATTTGCAGGAGCAACATAATCAGGATTTACTAGAGCTCCAAAAAGCTTCCTTGGAGGAACACTTTCTTTGTATCTCTTGGCCGCCATCGTCTTGATTAGTCGTAAGGAGTTGAAATTCATTGCCTCTATTTTCAACAGATCATTTTCATCTTTTGGAAGGTCTGGATGCTGAACATTCATTATCATTTGCAGAAACCGTGGATACATCCAAAACTTGTTTCCTGTGGTTCTACTACCAGTCCTTGTCATGTTCTCTTTCATGTTGCTAAAAATGTACTTCGAGATGCTAAACGGTTTGTTTAACACTAAAGCAACCATGAAGCCAACAAGATCATCTCCCGCCATATCATATCCAGATCGTCTATTGCTGAGACTCTGAATAAGCACATGTAATAAAAACTTGTATCTTAATGGAAGATCACCTTTGTTAATTTGTTTGACGAAAAGATCTCCTGTGCATTTCATCCTTAGTAAACAGCCTCGCGAACACATGATTGGTATTGAATAAGGTGCATTCGGTTGATCTTGTAATTGAAGAACTTGATTCAATATCTCCGGAGTAACAACGACATACAGATCATTAACACGACCTCTGATAATATCCTTTCCATCGATTTGAACGACGTTTGCAGAATCCCAGAACGCTTTAATGAGAGATTTGTAGACGGGTGTCGAATATGTAACAGCATAATTGATACGTGACTCCCTGATCCACTTCGTCATATCTTTAAATTCAACGAGCTTGTCTTCCGGATCCAAATATGCAACTTGATTATGACGTTTTTCTGACATAATCTCTTCTTCGGTTTTGTTTTCTTTCTTGATCGCTTTCTTGCGTTTTCCCTTTTCTTGCTGTGCTTTAGGAGCCATCTGTACATGAAAATGTCCAGAATAAGTCACAATATATATAACATAGCATTTAGACAAGTATGAATACACTTTCATGTATTCACATATCAGATAACTGAATTAAACAAGTCTACTGTGAACAAACAGCAACATCAGAAAACTGCTAAGGCATTGACGACGAAACAGATGATCAGCGACGAAACAGAACATTGAACGACGAAACAGAGGTTTGACCATTGACTGGTTTGATTCGTCGACTTTTTGATTCGTCGAGTCTATTTCATTCCATTTTGATTCGTCATGTTTGATTCGTCGTCTGATTCGTCGAATGTGTGATTCGCCGAAATTAGGGTTAAATCAGATTCGTCGATTTGGGGGTTTTCTCAGTTTCGCCGGATTGGTTTTAAAAACAAACATCAGATATGAATATAAACACATTCAATTCAACATTATTTACCCAACCCATTTATAAACACCCATAAATGTTTTTCCGAACAAAAACCCTGTAAAAACAGATAATACCATCATTAAGTACAAACCCCTGTTTTTGTGATAATAACCCACATACAAATCAAAGTAAAACAAACACATAAACCTAAATCTATCAAGATCAGAAGGTAAACACAATAACATGCATCAACAACACATATTTAATCAAAGAAAACAATGATTTCAAAAGGGTTTTTGAGGGTTTTCGGATGAAAAACCCGACGGTTCAAAGTGTTCGGAATGTAAATCAGAACATGTTTCTACCTTTGAAGTTTGTAAAATTTTGACTAAAAACTGATGTTTTGAGCGATTTTGCAGAGTAACCGTAGGTTTGGTGTTTTGTTGAGTGATGAAGAAGATAACTGTGATGTTTTGAAAAAAATGAACAAGTGGGACCTATTTATATACTACCTTGTCTCGACGAATCAGAGGATTCGACGAAACAGAAAAGGGCCCGGCGAATCAGAACTTTGGGCTTGAACTTGGGCCTAATCTTTAGCCCATGACGAAACAGAATTGGGCTCCTGTGATTCGTCGTCTGATATGACGAATCAGATTTGATTCGCCAACTAAGGTCTGATTCGTCGACAAGTGTGATTCGTCAACACTTGTGATTCGTGACAGGTCAGTTTCACCAACAGATTTTTCAAAACAGCAACACCCAGGCTGAAAATTATTTTGCAGTCAAAGCAGATTATGAACACAATTCCATTCAGTTTGAATTTTCAAATGCAAGAACGTTTTTATGAAGAAGGTTTCAGGCTTCCGATATAAAACACCAAGCAACAACTTCGGCTTAATCAGAAAAAACGAACTTTACACAAATATACTAAAAACAAATTTAAAGCATGGTAAACTAAATGAAAATGCGGAAAACTGTTAAAAACAGTAAACAACTATACAAGTGTAACCTTTTTGCGAATCTCAAGGACAAGGAATCATACCAGCTTACGGTCTTAGTCAACATGATTTTGATTCTGTTTAAAGCTCTGGATAAGTATACTACCTTGATTATCGGTATTGTGGTCCACATAAGCTCAAACTGATCAGACATAATCATAATTTAAGAGATACGATTAACGGTAAGGATTATACTTACAAGTCGATGTAAATCCACTCACGACACATTCCCGTATCAAGGTATGCACGAGAATTCATCTTACCGGTGAGTATACCGATTATCATCTGTTTGACCGTATAAAAATGTGAGAGACTCACTTATTTGATTGAAAACAAGCCCTATGTGATAAAATCACTTATTGATGAGGAACTTGATTTTCAGATGCATGAGGGCACAGGAGCAAGTCCGTGAACAGGTCAGTACTTCCGTACAGCAGAGAGACGAACTTGACTCCCGCAAAGAATCTGTGATAATTTATCACTTATTTTGTTTGGACATGTGATTGTTGATCACTTATTGAGGTCGAATGCAGTATGTACACGTATGTATAGTATCATGGAAGATCTTAGACTTCGTCTCCGTTATTTTTACGGTTTGATACAACCATGATACCCAGATGATAAGCAGCATAAAGACCGAATATTTCAGATCTCGGCAATCTCTCAAACGAGATTTCGGTACTAAGACCATATGCCAATGAGAGGTTCCCACCTGACTTTGAAGTCTGTTAGGTTTGTATCATCCTGCACATTTTAGTCTGATTGTGAGCCTACCGATACATCGTTAGAAGAGATACTTATCATTTTTCTTTTTATTTTGCATTTTGAGCACATTGACCGACCACACCAGTGAATTTCATCATTTTCCTTTATCCAAGAAACTCATTTTTGGTTTTTCTATTGTTTTTGAATTTTTGAATTTTTCAAACGAAACGACAGAAAGTAAAGACATCTTTTTGGATTTTGAACTTTTTCAATGTTTTTGTATTTTCTTGAAATATCTCCCCCTAAAATTCGCAAAGTTTACGAAAACTAAAATCTTTTTGAATTTTCAAAGATTATAAAGAAAATATTTACAAAAACGATCAGCCAAAGAAGTTTACTCGGGTATTACCTTAATGCCATTGACCAAAAGTAGATAATCAAAACGTGATTTATCAAAAGCTTTTGTAAACAGGTCGGCACGTTGGTGATCAGTGGAGACATGAACGACATCGATTAACCTTTTATCAAAACAATCACGGATAAAGTGATATTTAATGTCGATGTGTTTAGTCTTAGAATGTTGCACAGGATTTCTAGTGATTTGCAAGGCAGCATTATTATCAACAAAAATACGAGTAGATAGGAATTCTAAACCGTAGTCGCGCATTTGTTGTTGTATCCAAAGAACTTGGGAGCAACAACTCGAGGCAGCAATATATTCTGCTTCACATGTTGATGTAGCAACACACGTTTGCTTCTTGCACTGCCACGTTACGAGTCGATTTCCTAGGAACTGACATCCTGCTGTTGTCGATTTGCCATCGATTTTGCAACCACCGAAATCAGAATCACTGTATGCAATTAATTCAAAACTATCATCCCTAGGGTACCAAAGACCTAAGTCTGGGCATCCCTTCAAATAGCGTAGAATCCTTTTGACAGCTGACAGATGAGAGGCCTTCGGGTTTGCTTGATATCTTGCTAGTAAGCATGTTGGGTACATGATATCAGGCCTCGAAGCGGTAAGATACATGAGAGATCCGATTATGGCACGATAGTACGAGGAGTTGATGCTTTCTCCCTTCAAATCCGGAGTAATCCCGTGATTCTGCTGAAGTGGGGTACCAATGGGCGTTGCATCTGACATTTGGAATCGGCTCAAAATGTCACCAACATATTTAGTCTGATGGATGAATATCCCAGACTCTGTTTGTTGAACTTGAAGGCCCAAAAAGAAATTCATCTCTCCCATAGCGCTCATTTCGAACTTTTCTTGCATAACGCGTTCGAATTGCCTGCACAAAGAGTCATTAGTAGACCCAAATATTATATCATCAACATATACCTGCACCAGCAGAAGATCTTCATCTTGTTCTTTGATAAAGAGTGTGCAATCAATAAGACCTCGTCTAAATCCATTCTCCAGAAGATAGTTTGATAAGGTTGCGTACCAAGCCCTAGGTGCTTGATGTAGACCATAAAGAGCTTTGTTGAGCAACCAAACCCGATCTGGGTGAATAGGATCTTCAAACCCTGGAGGTTGTTCGACATGCACCTCTTCTTGAACAATACCATGAAGAAAAGCACTTTTAACGTCCATCTGGTAAACTTTGAATCCTTTGAAAGAAGCATAAGCTAAGAAGATTCGGATAGCTTCCAGACGTGCAACAGGTGCATAAACTTCATTGTAGTCAATGCCTTCAATCTGACGAAAGCCCTGAACAACCAGTCTCGCTTTGTTGCGAATAACAACTCCACGATCATCTTTCTTGCATTTATAAACCCATCGTGTTCCAATTTTCTTGTAATTCTCCGGTTTTTCAACAAGCTTCCAAACACCAAGCTTTTGAAATTGCTGCAGTTCGTCCTGCATGGCTTCAACCCATGAATTATCTTTTAAAGCTTCCTTATAAGATTTTGGTTCTTCTTGTGAAACGTAACACGCAAAAGACCAATCATTTTGTAGACCAGATTCTCTAATAGCTGAATACAAACCAGCACTCGGGTTGTTTCTCAGCTGATTACGTGTCTGCACACCTTGTTGGACATCTCCTATGATATTCTGCTGTGGATGGATATCGTGTATCCTCATTTCAGGATTTTCAGGAACACGAGCATTAACACCCAAATTGTTAATATTAAGATCAACAACCAACTCTACACCTGGAATATGCGTAGAAGTGGATGCATTTCCTTCAGCAGTATCATCGACTTGCACATGAGGAGTATCAACAGAAATACCCTGAACTGGAACAACTGGAGATTTAGTACCTTCAGTCGCATCAAGATTTTCTTCATCTTCTTCTGATGACTCATTGTATTCAGTAGCATTCTCAACTTCCTCATTTTGAACCGTGTTGTTAGACGAATTAGAACTTTGTGAGTTAACAACAACAGGTCTAACTAATGATGACTCAGCAGCATTGTCACTATCAAATATCATTCTAGCAGCTGCAGAATCTTCATCAAAAGTTGGCAGTTCAAAGGAATTGAATAGCCCATCATAATCGAACATCCAAGGATCACCTGGAGCTTTAACAGGATCTGTATATCTCTGAACCCGTACTTCACTCCATAACTCAATCTTTTTGGTAGTCAGATTCCAAACACGAAAATTTGGTGTAGCATATCCAAGGAAGAAACCCTCGATAGCTTTCGCGCCAAACTTTCCATCCGGATCAATCATAGTGCATGGACCACCAAAAGGTTCTAGAATTGAAAGATCTGGTTTCCTTTTCTGTAGAAGTTCGAAACAA
This sequence comes from Helianthus tuberosus, assembly GCA_030545235.1. Classification (NCBI taxonomy): domain Eukaryota; kingdom Viridiplantae; phylum Streptophyta; class Magnoliopsida; order Asterales; family Asteraceae; genus Helianthus; species Helianthus tuberosus. Next base: position 67,088,219 of record CM060441.1, read on the forward strand.
GTCTTGCCATGTCTCTTAACCGTAAGAACTCGGTTTAATGTGTAGCAAGCAGTCGACACAGCCTCTGCCCAGAACTGAACAGGAAACGACGACTCTACCAGCATAGTTCTTGCAGTTTCAATTATCGTCCGATTCTTCCTCTCCGCGACACCATTTTGTTGTGGAGTGTAAGGAGAACTGTATTCATGAAGAATGCCTTTAGAAGTACAGAACTCGTCCATAATTCGGTTTTTGAATTCAGTTCCATTGTCGCTTCTGATCCTCTTAACTTTCAACGAGTAGAGATTTTCCAACATTGTAAGAAGATCCTTGAGGATTTGAGGAGTATCACTCTTGTGTGCCATAAAAGCTACCCAAGAAAATCTAGAGTAGTCATCAGTAACTACTAAACAATACACATCTCCGAACGTTGTTTTGTGTTTCATAGGTCCAAAGAGGTCCATATGAAGACGTTCGAGAGGCATGCTAACAGTGTTGATTTTCTTTAAAGGGTGAGACTTCTTTGTTTGTTTCCCTTTCTGGCACGAAACACAGATATCTTGTAAATGAAAACTTCTCACGGGTACGCCATTCACAAGATTGTTTTTCACCAAATGGTTCATTTTTCTCAAGTGAATGTGTCCCATTCTTCTGTGCCAAGATATAGACTCCTTCTCCGTGGCTTTCGAGACAAAACATGTGACTTGTGCAGAAGTCGTAATCGCTTGACTCATATCAAGAACATAAAGATCATTGATTCTTGGAGCCGATAAGAGAATCCATTCATCAGGAATTGTGAAACCAGGTTTAAGCACATAACAACCGGCATCATCAAAATGCACGGTGAACTTTTTATCGCAGATTTGCGACACACTGAGAAGATTATGATCAATTTGACGAACATAATTGATCTTATCGAAACATACCACACCATTGGAAATCATTCCCTCTCCAGTGATGTAACCGCCTTTGTCTCCAGCGAAAGCAACATAGCCTCCTTTAATGTTTCTCACATCATATAGAAGCCGTAAGTCGCCCGTCATGTGCCTAGATGCCCCACTATCAACAATCCAATGACTATTAATAGTTCCTCCTGGAACATCCTGCACAGATCATCCAATGATTAGTTAAGGATGGGGACCCAAGCCAATGTGGTCTTGGGTCGTCCCTGAGCATCACGAATAGTGATCTCGATTTGTTGATGGTTTTCCAAACAAACAGCTCCCCCTGAACCTTCACTCTTCCTAGGTTTCCAAGTTTGTTTTTGTTTCCCAGATTGAGTTTTGTAAACAAATTTTGAAATTTCTGGTTTTACAGGTGAACTTGGTTCCCTTGGAACAGAATTGACCTTAGGTTTTAAAGCCTTTTCTATTTTCTTCACATTTTGATGTCGTTGTTTCGATTCCTGTTCTTTAATAGTTCTTTTATCATGTTTAGGTGAAACAGGACGACATTTAGGGTGAATCGATTCAGGTGATGCTCTTTCAACAAATTTCGCTTTCGGAGTGTTAGCACAATCTTTGATGATGTGCCCAAACTCTCCACATTTAAAACACGTTCTCCTTTCAACAAACTTAGGAGAACTGGATCGACGATCAGATGTCGAATTTGTATAACCCGAGGTACTAGCTTTTTCATCACACCCGTTTGAATGTTGAGTGTAATTGTTTTGACTATCACGTTTTAAAATTTTGACTTGTACAAAATCAGTGTTTGACTTGTTAGCAAAAGTCTCAATTTTATCTGTACCCCTCGATTCCACAAATTTGACATTGCTGTTTTTCTTCTGATAACGAGCCCCTTTTGTTTCAAATTTTGAGTTGGAAACATTTGACAATTTAGCTCGTTGATCTGATTGTTTACCCTTAGAAGCAATAGGTTGTTGCTTTGAAGGTGATTTCTGATTTCCAAATTTCTTTTTAATTTCAGTCTTAGGAATTGGATTACATTGAGTCACATTAACTCCCTGAATCGACTTTCCCTTGAACTTACTTGTGTTATTTTCAAAAACATTATCAATCAATGAAGGATTGACATTTTTAATTGGAAAATCATTATCTGAATAGATTTTAGAGTCACCAACCAAAGTGTACAACACAATATTACTTTTAACAGTAGACACAGGATTTATCACTTGTTGAACAACAGGTTGAACAGCAGGGGTAGGAGGATCACACAAAATATGATTCTCAATTGGAACTTCTACTCCTTTAAGTTTGTCAAGTGATTTATCCTGTTTACTCACATCTGATTCAGATTCATCATCCGACGACTCATAGTCCTCAATGGTTGGAGGACCTTGTTTCGTAGATGTTGACTCTTTTTGCTCAGAATTTGTACTTGGAGAATTGTCCGATTTGAATCCTAGGCCAGTAGTTACTTCCTCATAATCAAGAGGCACACTTGATTCAAATCGTGGCATTTCTTCTTCATCAGGCATATAAGTATAATCATGTCTCAAAGGGGGCGGACACTTCTTATACCCAACACCTCTCTTGTTTCCCTTTAGTTGTTGAACATCAATAATGTGATCGAGCACAAATCGGGAGTTAGAGTAACTCTCCAATTTTTGCTTGATTGCATCATGCTCACATTTGGCAATGGCTAGTTCCTTTTTAGTTTCCTCAACAATGTTAATGTATTCATTTATACTAACTTGTTTATGATAAACAGTTTTTGTCACTTCGGAAACATTTTTCTTTTGAATTTCAATCATAGATTTAAATTCTTTTTCGTTTCGAATCAAAGCCATATTCGCTTCTTTGCATTTAGCCATTTCAACAACTAAACTCTGATTGTGAATATGAATCGTGTCACATTCAAGTTTTATTCTATCAAATTCACTTTTCATATACTCACAATCTCTACAGTTGATAAGAATTTCAGATTTTACCTGACTTGTAGAAGCTGAGACATTTGCCATAAAGGCAGTCTGATAAGAGAAAGATCCGTCTTCAGAAAAGAACTTCTCCATTTCTTTAGATACTACCTCAGCCTTCTTGATCAGAACTGATTTCTGACATTTCAAATCTTCTGCTTCATTCAATAAGTCATCAAGATTAGAACTTGCTTCTTTGCTCACATCAGATTCAGAGCTCGAAGTAGAACTTTCTTCATCAGAACTCCCGGAATTACCAGAACTATCGTCACTATCAGAAAATTCTTCCTTATGAACGTGCTTGATGTGATTGATTATTTTTGCATAACACGCCGTTCCTCCTTTATCTTGATCACTTTCCCCAAGTTGTAAAGACCAATTAAACCCTTCATCAGCTTGTACGGTTAATGCACGACTTTCATTTGATGGTCCAGACTGATTCTGGTTAGTGGTGTTGTTTACAGCCACTATCCCTTTTCCACGATTGTCTTGATTAGCATTTGAGGTACTCGTCTGATTACGGAATGGGTTCTGATTGCCTTGTCTGCTTGGTCGAGTGCACTCACGTTTGAAGTGACCCTTTTCCCCACAATTGAAGCATGTAACTGCTTCTTTATCAAAACCGTACTTTGTATCTTGTTTGCTTTCCAAAGAACTTCTTCCTGTTCGAACCATAAAGTCCTTCGCCCTTCTAACAGCACTTGCGAATGCCCACTTTATATCCATCAACTCCATTTCATCACGGTTGATTTGTAGATAGTCTTCGTTGGTTAAATTGATGTTTCCAATTTGACCTGCGACCAAACCGCAGTAAGCACTGACCATGGTATTAATAAGTTCCATATGTTCCTTTGCTACTTCAATGCTAACATTTGAGAGGTTTGATGTATCAATTTTGACTGTGTTAGGGTTTGGAGTTGGAGGATTGTTGGTATAATGAGCTTGCTGTTGTTGTTGTGGTTGGACTTGTTGTTGTGGTAGGACTTGTTGTTGTGGTAGGGATGGATTAAAACCTCCTCCTAAATATGCTTGAGGTGGAGTAGTATTTACTGGAGGTATAAAAGGAATAAAACCTCCTCCAGAATAAGTCTGAGTTTGTTGAGGAAACGGAGAAGAGTTTGTATCTGATACAAACGCCGTTTGTAACTTTGGTTGCCTCAGACTAGCTGACGGGTCAAAACCTCCACCATTATACATTTCAATGTTCTGAGGAGCAGCAATGCGTTTTGCTTTTCGGATTTCTTCATCATTTTTATGTTCCAGCTTCTGTACAAATTCATAGATAGTTATGGTGTCAGCATCTAGAATACCTGTATGTTTTAGAAGCTCAATGTATGGACTCCACTTTGGTGGTAGAGAATCAGCAAATCGTGCACAAACTTCCTTTTGAGTTGCATTAACAGCATAGGCATACATCTCACTAATCAAATGATAAAACCGTGTGGTCATTTCATTTAGAGTTTCGTTTTCCAAGAACTGGAATGATTCGAACTCTTTCTTTAATAAATCATGCCGTGTCTTTCTGGAAGCTGCGTTTCCTTCTCCTCTTGTCACCAAACAATCCCATAGGGCTTTCGTGTCCGTACAATAAGAAAACTGATGATAGATATCTTTATGAAGTGCTTGAGTAAGAACAGCAAAAGACTTTTTCTCAAATTCATATGCTTTCTTGTCATTTTCCTGCATGTTAGTATAACCTTCGGCCGTTGACGCTGCTACTTCAAGAGCATCATTGCGTTGAGTAATGAAACACCTCCAAATATCCGTGCTTTGACCTTGAACATATGTAATGAAACGACCTTTCCATGAGGGAAACTCGTTCATATGATTCAACTTTGGCGGGCGATTGTTACTACCCGTTTCGCTCTCGCTAATCAACAGATTTTGAATGTTTTGGTTCTGATTAGATGCCAAAGCCCATTGTCCGGCACTTATAGTTGGTTGACCATAAACACTCTTCACCCACGCTGCTGCGGACGACTGATCTTCACGTGGTCTAGAATCCATACTCCAATCCCATGGACTAGTGCAACTCATATTTGATGTATGTATGATAGTACCTGCACAAATTCTTGTAAACAAACAGTAAGCAAGCTGATATAAGTCTTCTGTTTAAAACAGATCTGTTTTCGACGAAACAGAGTTCACGAAACAGGTTTGTTTCGTCTGAATAAATGACGACGAAACAGACTTGTGAAAATTGTGATTTGTGGCGAAACAGAATTTGTTTCGTCAAAGATGTTGTGGCGAAACAGACGTTTGATTCGTCAAAGTCGTTGCGACGAAACAGATGTGATTCGTCGGCTGTGTGTTTCGTCAAAACTGGGTATCAGACAGCTGGTTTAGATATTTAAAATATATTACTGTTCAGTCAAAGGAAAGTCTCAGACAACAAGATATTTAAACCTGACACAAGGTATGTTTGTTAACACCTATTTTCAACGAAACTGACTTGTTTACCCAAACCAATTATCACACTTTAACACAAAAGTCAAGTTAATGTATTATAAGTTATAACACTTGGTTTTTAACAATTTAACAAATCAAATTCTCAGTTTGTAACAAGAACACTTATGAATATATGAAGAACACACTCAAGAACATGAAGCTTCCGATGAGTTTTCCGATCACCGATAAATTTCCGAAACACGAAAATACACTAGATTTTCACTAAAAACCCGGTTTAAAGCATAAACAAACAATCTAACTTAGGTTTTTGATAAAAATCTATAGCAAACAACACTAAAACAGCAGATTTATGAATATTTTTCCAGAAAATATAATTTTTCAAGAACAAGTTTTCAGAAAAACACACACAAAATACTTGATAAAAACCGAACAAGTTTGATTTTAAACAAGGATAAGAGCCAAAGCTCTGATACCACTTGTAGGTCCCGAAATCTGAGGATCGATTACGAACCGAATCTCTTGTTTATAGTAAACACGGTTACGTGTGCGGAATCCACGTAACTATGCCAAATCAAACATATATAGCATAAATAACAATGGATTAATCAATGAAACACAATCTATTGATTAACGGGATGAGAACCGATAACAACTGATACAAACACAGTTCAGACTAAATTTTGGCAGAGTTTTGTTACTATGGTCTGTTTCTCATCTCTGAGTTCAAATGAACACAAAGTGTTGCTTATATAGTCCCTGGCCACTGATGTCGACGAAACACACAAGTGTTTGACGAATCTGAACATGGGCCAGACATTGGGCCTGGAACAGCCCAATATATGACGAATCAAGGTCTGATTCGTCATGACCTTCAACGAATCAAAAGTCTGATTCGCCATGAAGTGTTACGACGAAACAGAAGTCTGTTTCGTCGAGGACTGCAACTGTTGTGTTTGTTCCTGTTAACAGACAGCAACAATCAGCAACATATAAACATAGTAATGACAAAACTACCCTTTAATGCAACATGCATTGTTCATAATACATTACATACCAAAAGAGACAAATAAGTTGTACACAAGTAGATAGGAGGATATCTGACTTGGTCAACATAACATACAGACTCGATAATTAATAAAAGACCATTACAAAATACATCGTTAAACAAGACTAGTTACAGACACTAAAAATGCATCAACAAGTAAGTGCCGACCTATTTGGAGGTCTAAAGCGAAACTAAAATTTAAGGGCTTTTTTTTTACAGAAATACGATAATTTCTGATCGTCTGAACTCATAATCATACTCCGATTTCACTACTTCCAGGTTGCTAAATCATTTTCCGGGTGTCATTTTTTGAGAACCCCAATTTTCACTACTTCCACCCGCTCAGTACCAAAAACATACCTGTTTTTGACCCATTACCCAACCCGCCTGACTGTCCATTTTGCTGCCTCTAAAATAGTGATCTGCCTTACCTCATTTTGCTGCCTCTAAAATAGTGATCTGCCTTACCTGAACAAATTTGGTTCCACATCTTGAATACACTTTGTCAAGTATTCGGTTTCTTCTTTAGTGAAGGAGCACAGAGGTTTGACCTGAAATATAGATGGAAGTTAGATTGACCTGTTTTGACTTTTGATCCATACCAAAAAAGACCCGTTTCAACCCGAACCCGTTTTGACCAGTTCCCTGACCCAGTCCCGTCTTGCCCTCTTTACCTGTGTTTAGAAATTCTTTTGCTGCAACTTCACCACCAGCAGCTTCCACAACCAAATTATCACTGCATTCAAGCTACCATGTCTTCAGAAAAATCACCTTTTGTCGAGTATAAATCAAAATATAGCATAATTTACCTGTCAAAAAAGTAATACCGAAGTGAATCTGCCAGAAGCTTCCCTAATCTTGTTTTCATAGTGCTGTTTATACCTGGTAATTTCTCAACAATAAAAGCATCCTTTATCAGTATAAAAAAGATTTCGACAAAATGGTAGAAAAAACAGAACTTACCAACAAGATATATGGAAGTCCCTTTCAACCCAGGTGATACCTCCATCGCCTTCTTCTGAATACAGAAACTGAAGAGGAATCGCAGATCTTAGGGAGGTCTTCTTGAATCGCCATAGAAGGAAAGAGAGTAGATGGAGGCGGATGATAACTGAGAGATCCTGAAACCCTAATATTGTATCCGTGTTCTCTCTTGTGTGAGTGTAAAACTCATATCTGAGCTTAAAATGCATGTTCATCTACAACAAACCAACCGAAAACTTCAAAAAATGACCTTAGATATGAGAAAACATTCAGCATAAAAAAAAATAAACCTACCTGGATCTTTTTCTCAAAATTAATGGTAGCATGATGCAAAGTTATTAAAGAAAGAAAAAGTCTCAGATCTGGGCTTGTAAAATTCTTGAATGTAGCATAGAAACTCAGATCTGCACAGTTTTTTTTGCCATCTTCATCTACAATAAAGCAACCAAAAACATCAAAATTAACGGTAGAATGGTAGATTTGAGAAAACTATAAGTAGAAAATAGAAAAAAATCTACCTGATAGCAACTACATCGAAGCTTCATCCTTCTGATTTAAAATAGCTTATGGTGAATAGATCGATCTAAAATCTTAATCTTTGAGAGAGAGAGAGAGAGAAAGAGAACGAAAAGGAAAGGTGCAGTGAGTACAGATCCATCTTCGATTTGTGTTTTCACAATGGAGAAGGTTTTCAAAATCAATGGTCCAGATTATAATCCATGTATAAAAATGAACGGTAGAGATTGTGATCCGTGTGAAGTGTTTTATCTATTTAAAGGGTTGAGTGAAGTAAGGGTATAAGTGGAAAGTGATGTTTTATGGTGCTTAAAAGACTTGTACATTATGCTTTAGGGGTGTTTTAAGGAAATTTTTTTGGACTTTAAGAAGTCCTTCTAATATGTATTATAAAGTAGTATAGAAGTATAGATATAGATATCGATATATTTAAAAATTTAAGAAATAATTTTTTGATGTGAACAATTTTCTTACCACAAAAACTTAAAAAATATGTTATCTTTAGAAGCTTTTTAAATTTCAATCAACCTTATTAATATTATAATAAATCCTGATAACTAAGGAATTAATTAACCTTTTAAATGTAAACACCAGATATTTTTAGAATCTTTTAAAATTTCCAATCAATCATTTTTAAAATTTTGGTTAAACTATTTATATTTAGAATCTTCTTTAATTTTCAATCAATCATTTTGTTAATTACGGTCAAACTATTTATATTTAGAAACTTTTTAAATTTTCCAATCAATCAAACTTTTTAAATTTCGAAAATGATTGTTATTTCTATATAACCACTTTGTAATTTAAGTATAAATAGCTAATCTTTCATAGAACACAATACACTTTCACTGTGCATAACATTCTGTAAGTCCCAAAACTACACAATCAGATATCAAAATCACAATCAAGAGTGCGGAATACTAATGAAAGTTATAAGAACAAGAACGAAATCAAATTGAATAATCAAAGTTCTAAAGAACCGTCTGGTACACCCACAAGGAATTCGAAAATACTGAGAAGAACAATAAAACAGAACAGCCAACCTAATGATGACCTAGGCTCACCCTATTTATAGTTACATAGGGTGACCTAGTTACAGACTAGGCTAGGCCCATAAACACACTTTTAACTAAATAAGCCTAAATCACTAATTAGCCCACATGGCTTATTCTAATATTATCTAACCCACTACAAGGCTAAGCCCAATAGCCTATAATCGTGTTTGATAAAGATAAGCGTAAACCTACTAAATTATATGGTCTTACAATATCCCCCTAGGTTTATGTTGTCTTTATCAAACTGCAGTCTTCATCATGTCTCTGTGGGAAGATACTTCATCTTTTCATCTTCAAACTTGGACTCTTTGTTCTTCTTAATCACGATCAGCTTTGCTTGAAAAACTTGCTGAAAAGAATGCAAGCGAAGGATTCTAAGCAACTCTTTTCTTTGTCAATGTCTTCTCTTTCAAGCAGGTTCACATGTACTTCTTCAAATGTACTATCACTGTCAGATGATGTCACGTATCTAGTTCTTCTGACTCAGGTACATCTTGCTATTGTGATGCTTCAAGCTTTGTCAGCAACCAACAACATATCAATCCTCAACAACCCCTGTTTCTTGATTTAACATTAAATTCTGCACATACTCAGAAATCCATAAGCAAACATTTATGTGCAACAGAGGGAAATACCACATAAACACTTGGTACATCCAAGTATTTGTACTCAGAATTCACAATTCAAATTTCTTTTAACTCATGATGATCAATCAAATCTTCAAGAACGGTTAAATTTTTTAATAAAACAAATAGACACTCTATTTTTGGATTTTTGATTTTATAAACATAAAACACTATTTTAGGAAGTTTAATTTTTAAAATCTGAAACACAAATAAACAAAGAAACTAATATACAATTGCAATTGCAATGGGATCAAACCACAGTGTTTCGGGCCAGACTACACTTATCAACACTAATTTACTTTGGGTGATCTGACTGCCAGTATATTTGTACACTTAAACTTATCTCCCTAGGCCCTATTCAAATGACGGTCTACAACTGATTTATCATGTTTTCATTTTAATTGATATGAACACTCAATTCAATCACAATCAAATCCTGGAATTTTAATCAGAACACACTATCATACGTGCAGTTTACCTACCACATATTTCATAAGCCCGTTCTAGGATTCTGAAACCTTGACTGGGACTAGATTGAGAAAAGAACAGAATAGATCATTTGCAGAGATGGATATAATATACAGATCAAATGAGATTTTATCAGTTAGGTTTTTCGGGTTTCTTTTGGGCACTAGAGGGCCCCTTTCAGGTGTAATTGATCTATAGCGCGACAACGTACAGCTAGGTCTTTGCTCATGCAAAACAGAAGCTGACGTTGCCTAGCACCTCCAGGTCTTTGCTCACGCAAAACAAAGGAGAAACACAAATTAGTCAGAAAGGATTTCAGAACTAGAATGAAATTGTGTGTATCAGGACGTCACACACGCATTCAAATAGCCACGTCCTAATTCCAAGTGACGTTCTTTCCTGAGGTCATAGAATAATTTAGTGTTCTGCGCAAAACCAGACAAAGAATCCAGCCATCAGGATAAAGCCTACCAACGTATCGCTCTGGAGTCAGACCATTTCAATATTGGTCTTACATGAGTCAACCTTAATCCACATAGTGAAAATTTATTTCATTTCCCGGGTTGTAGCAAAGGCATAGCAAAGAACTATTTTTCTATATATATATTTTTTATTTTTCAAATGTTTTTGTGTTTTTCTGGTTTTTCAAATGTTTTTTTTTTATTTTTCTGAGATACTAGATCCCCCTAAATTTTTGCTTAAAATTGAAAATAACAACTAAAAGAAAAACAATTTTAAGAAACAAATTTACAGAAACGAAGAAAAATATGTTTGTGTGACCGCGATCAATCCTCGAAATTGACCATTTTGAGATGTTCAAGAAGAGCAAGAAATCGTGCTTTGTCAACCGGTTTTGTAAAAATATCTGCGACATTGTCGTCAGTATGAATTTGATCCATTTTAATTAAACCTTGGTTGAAAGAATCACGAATGAAGTGAATTTTTATGGCAATGTGCTTGGGTTTTTATAAATATACTGGATTTTTCACTATTTGGATAGCTGCATCATTGTCACAATAAATGGGAGTTTGGGAAAAATTCAAACCTTAGTCCACCTGCTGGTGTTGTATCCAGATAACCTGAGAGCAGCAGGCTGAAGCGGCCACATACTCTGCTTCAGCAGTCGACAGTGAGACAGTTTGTTGCTTCTTACATTGCTAGGGGATGAGGCGATCCCCCAGAAACTGGCATCCAGCTGACGTAGACTTCATGTCCCTACCAGTGCCTCCAAAATTGTTGTCAGAAAAAGCACACAGATTAAATGGAGATTATTTTCGATACAGAAGTCCAAGCCGAGGCCTGCCCATAAGATATCGAAAGATTCTCTGAACAACATTTAAATGAGAAAGTTTAGGAGCAGCCTGATAATGTGCACACTGACACACAGCAAACATGATATCCGGTCTACTGGCTGTCAAGTACATCAACGAGCCAATCATCGACCTGTACAGTGTAGCATCAACAGCTTCCCCTTCCAGATCTTCAGTCATCACTGGTCTTTCTGCCATAGGAGTTTTTGCAGGTTTAGCATCCTGAAGTTTGAACTTTGCAATGATATCATCAACATATTTCCCTTGATGAATGAGAATTCCTTGGGAATCTTGACGAATTTGCAGACCCAGAAAGAAACTCATCTCTCCCAATGCACTTTTTTTTACATTTCAAATTGCTTGTTCATAACCTCCTCAAATTCCTTGCACATTGCCTCACTACTGGATCAAAAGATGATATCGTCCACATAGATCTGCACTAAGATTTGATCCTCTCCCACCTTTCGAATGAACAGTGTCTGATCAATTACTCCACGAGTGTATCCATGAGCGAGCAGATGCTCCGTCAGAGTGGCGTACCATGCACGAGGAGCCTGATGCAATCCGTACAAAGCCTTATCAAGCTTATAAACATGACGAGGACACTGTTGGTTCACAAACCCCGGTGGCTGTGACACGTAGATCTCCTCCTTTACTTTGCCATAGAGAAACATCGTCTTGACATCCATCTGATAGACCTTGAATCCCATGAAGGATGCATACGCCAGAAAGATTCTGATTGCCTTCAGTCGGGCCACGGGAGCATATACTTCATCATAGTCAAGGCCTTCAATTTGTCTAAACCCTTGGACGACCAGTCTTGCTTTATTATGAACAATCACTCTGCTATCGTCTCTCTTGTTTCGATAGACCCATCTAGTTCTGAGTGATTTCTTTACAGTAGGTAGAGTAACTAACTTCCAGACTTTCAGTTTCTCAAACTGATTCAACTCATCCTGCATTGCATCTACCCAGCTAGGTTCCAAAAGAGCCATATCAATCGTCTTTGGCTCGATTTGTGAGATGAAACATGAAAATAAGCAATTGTTGATGATTCCAGACTGACTTCTAGTCAACACTCCAGCCTCTACTGGTCCAATCACATTTTCGATGGGATGATCACGTTGGACACTTGCAGGAATGGCAACTTCTGGAGCAGTTCCAGTCAGTGACACATTTGTTAAGGGATCAACTGCCACCGACTCAGTTTGGTCAATGATTTGCTCTTCTTCTGAACCATTTGTGACAAACTCTTCAGGAATGGGACCATCAAACAGGTCATTTTGATCATTGGGTGTGTCCTCATCATCAGATCAATCCAACACCTCCCCTTCAGAATTGAGAATATCAGTGTAATCAGGAACCACTTGAATTTCTGGTGCCGATGTTGAAGATGAGGCTACAGGTGTGTGATCCCCCACAGCTGTAGAATCCCCCTCAAATTCAACATCCCCCTCTTCTATGGCTTTATATGGAACAATAGAGGGTCGAGAAATAGTATTCGAAATACCAGAAGTACCTGCATGAGCAACAGGAGGATCATCAAGAATATTAAAAGATTTAAACAGATAAGCATAGTTATAGAGAGTAAATGGCCCATTTCCAGCATCCGTCTGATTTTCTTCAAGCCACTGCACATCGTAAGACTCAACGATCTGTCTAGTCTTCTTGTTGTACACTCTATATGCTGTCTTGTTTTCATGAGCAGCCTTTCCAGCATATCCGATGAAATAGCATTCATCTCCCCTAGCATCAAACTTTGGTATGGATTCCAAGTTCAAAAGAGTGCATGGACAACCGAAAGCTTTAAAGTGCCCAACATATGGTTTTTTGCCAAACATTACTTCATGAGGCAGTCTCACTTTTGTTAACTAAGAAGAAAACCCAAGTAAAACGTGAGTAGTCATCAGTAATTACACGATAGTGAGACTTTCCAGACAGACTGAGCACATTCACTGGACCAAAAAGATCCATGTGAAGAAGCTGCATCACACTATTAATGGTGTTGACAGTTTTGGGAAAATGAGGTCTTCGATGTTGTTTACCCTTAGCACAGGAAACACATTTTTGAAAAGTTATGAAATGTTTTACCGGTAGACCCCTTACCAAACCCAGTTTTGCAAGACGATTTAGATTTTTCACATTTGAATGTCCTAAACGACGATGCCACAACATAGCATTGTGCTCAGAGATTTTGGCAAACAAACAGGCAACGCTTTGAGTGGGTGGTTTATTCATGTCAATGACATAAGCGTTGCCCTTTCGTTCAGAATTTAACAATATCCATTCATCAGGAATGACCATTCCTGGTTTCAGAATGAGACAATGTTTATTAGTGAAGTGAGTTGAGTAACCGTTGTTGCATATTTGAGCAACACCCAGCAGGCTGTGCTTCAACTCAGGAACGTAGTTGACGTCTTTGAAACATAGATCACCATTCCTGATTGTGCCTCATTGCATGATCTTTCCTTTCTCTCCTCCCTCAAAAGCAACATATCCTCCATTAAATTCTTCAAGATCAGAAAGTTGGGATAAGTCAGCAGTCATATACCTGGAACAACCACTGTTAATGACCCAGAGTCGAATGACAGCCCTCCATAGCCGTTCCTGCACAGTACGCGGGATTAATTAGATTTTGGTACCTAAGCCATAGTTGTAGTTGGTACACCTAGTTCATTAAAATATGTGACTTGCATCCAAATCAGCTTTTCTTTAGAGTGGATAGGTTTGTCATTGATGCACGATGATTTAGGAGAGTTATTTGGAACATAATTCTTAGGTTTCCAAACTTTCCTAGGACTCTCCAATTTCTTGGATGCCTTTGGCGAAACAGGTGTGGAGTTTGGAGTGTAATTTTTAGTTTTCATTTTCATTTGTTTAGCTTTGTTCCAGTCTCCATCAGAAGGCTTCACCTTGGAATTCAGCTTCTTAACAGGTTTAGATTTTTTAGTCTTATCCTGTTTTGAAGGCTTGACATTCCCTTTTGGAGCCTTCTGATGCTCTCCCCTTTTGAGTTTATCAGGACGATGCTGACAATTTCTTGCAATGTGTCCAGCAACTCCACACGTGTAACATATTTGTCGTTTCACATGTGGTTTTGCCTGACATCCATCAGTCTTTTCAGAACTTGAGGACTTGTGTGGTTCCTGAGATGCAAACGAGACATGTTTAACTTTATCTTTGGAAACAGAATGACATTTAATTTTCTTGTTTGATCTTGATTTTGGTGGAACATATTTTGTTTCACTTCCTCTTTTAGTCTGTTTTACCAATAGATTTTTAGACTAATCAGCTTTATAAGGTAAAACAACTGAATTCAAATCCACACAAATAGATCCAAAATAAATGTCAGAACATTCACCGCTCTTTAAAACAGAGCCCACACTATCCAAAGCATTAGAAGAAATTGAAATATTGTTTGACTTTTTAGAAATTAAAGAATTGTTTTTCTGAATTTTATTTTTCAAAACACGTAAAGCAACGTCATCCTCATCATCTTCATCTACCCAATCTTCAATAATTACTTGGTCTGCATTTTAAGAAACAAGGTTAGTATCATTCATTTCTCACAAACGATGTCACTCGATGCAGCAGTATTGCTTTCAACTTCTAGTGACACCATTGATTCAGAAGGATCAGAATTATTTCCATTTAAACATTCAGCAGGGTCTTATGTGGTTTTATCACCATTTAACTCAACAGAAGCTCCTGATGTTGCTTCTGATTCTTCTTTGATCGATTCTGATTCAACGGTTTCAAATGATTCATTTGTTGACTCTACTGAATCAACTGACTCTGAGTTATCACAGTCAGCCTTTTCAGAGGAGTCACATGTTGAATCAGATGAAACTAATGATTCAGAACATTCACCAGACTCTCTCTCAGTCTGAGGTGTCTCTGCTTCCTCAGGTGATGCATTGTTGACATCAAATGATTCAACCATTTCTGATTTCACAGGAGTGGTTGTCTCAGAAGTATCACAAGTTATATCACATGGAGAAGCAGATTCACTCTGTTTGCCATTTTTGAATTCTTTCATAAATTCAGTCAAACCTTTTATCATGGCAAACTCAATGTTGTTTACGTTCACTCTAGACTCTCTTACCTCAGGCTTTTGTGTTAATGATTTATTTTCAGATAACTGTTGTGACACACAAGATTCTCCTTTTTCCAATACTTGAAAATGTTTATCAACATTTATATTTTTCTCAAAATTTAAAGTTTCTGTGTGATTTAAAACATTTTCTGATTTAACAAGCATTTGTTGATATGCCTGCTTTTCTAAAATGAATTCAGTGTTATCATGTCTAGTGATCTTTATCTTTCGAGACTTGACGGGTTCAGGTTTCTTATCCTCTGGTTTCCCATATTCCATCTTGGGTAAATTGTCTATCTCCTCTTCAGTCATTGGAATTGAGGAATAATTATGATTGTATGGTGGAGGTATGCATATAAAACCCAATCCTTTATTCCTCACTTCCTTTTTGCTCTACTTTAACTGTTGATTTATCATCTTTTCGACTTTTTCACTTGAAACATATAACTTTTTAAAATTAAATTTTGTATTTTCAAAAGCTGATTTTAAGTCATTTAATTCAGCAGCCAATTTTTCAGATAGCTCTTTGAAGTGGAGATATCGACAGTTCGCTTCTCTTAGATCGCTATGCAACTTCCGAATATCGCGCTTTTGCGCCTCCACCATATCCTTATACCCATCCAATTTCTATTTGACTTCATAACTACTGGATCTGGTATATTGAAGTTGCAAAAGAAGCGAGTCGGCCTGTTCTTTAAACCCTTTGACTTTTTCCTTACACTTAGAGGTACAACAAATATCATCTACACATACCTCAGCCTCAGAAGGAGTGTAGTCGTTCAGTTGAGCCATGAGGGCATGATAGATTGTTCCCTCCATGTCTTCAGTTGCTGACTCAGTGTCTTCTTTCACTTCTGCCACGAGAGCTTGATTAGACTGATGTAAAGTGTCAGCAGTGAGCTGCAAATCATTCATCCGTTGAGTCCAATCGAAACCTCCTCCTTCTTGAACCACCAGTGCGCTTCCAGGATTTGCAATTGATTCTGAGGCGATTGTTTGATTTCTGGTAGCAGTGTTTGAGGATGAAACCTGAGTAGGATGGGAAACAGTGATGTTCGAGGTTGACACGACATTTGGTGTTGGTCGTGCAGCTGAA
Source organism: Helianthus tuberosus (assembly GCA_030545235.1). NCBI lineage: Eukaryota > Viridiplantae > Streptophyta > Magnoliopsida > Asterales > Asteraceae > Helianthus > Helianthus tuberosus. The sequence continues at coordinate 67,104,681 of CM060441.1, forward strand.
CTAACAGTAACAGTGACGTTTGGATCCGGTATATCCCTTCTTCGTTGCTTGCACTCTCTAGCATAGTGCCCAGGCTCATGGCAGTTATAACATCTGAGCTTAGACTTGTTCCAACCAAGCTCATGATCAGTTGTTTCCCATTTGTATCTACCAGTTTTCTTCATGAAGTTTTTGGCTCGGAACACTGCCATGGCCATCTGCCAAGTGATATCCATTTCTTCAACATCATCAGGATGGATTTCCAGCAGTTCGGTAGAATCGATGTTGTTCGCCACTCTTCCAGCAATAAACGCATGATAACAGTTCATGACCCCTGTCATGAAAGTCATAGCTTGCTCAAATTCCTTCGAAGTAGCCACAGAAGAGTTTGTTGCAGCGAAAACAGTAGTAATGTTCGAGAGGAGTTGAGTGGGTGTAGAAGTAGATTGATTAGCAGGCTGTGGAGCAGATTGAGTTGGGTTCACTTGTTGAGCAGGAGTAGGAAAATAACCAGATTGATTGACATATGTTCCAAGAATAGCGGGAAACAAAACAGTAGAAGGTGTTCGAAGTGAGCTCATTCCTTGCTGAGATACCAAAGCAGTGTTTGTCAACACACTTGCATTGTTGTAGCTTGCAGTGTGTTTGTAGAGCCTTTGTTTATCATCCATCTCATAGGACTTCAGCAATGAAATCAGCTCAGATAGGGTCATTCTGGCCAAGTCCCTGGTTCTTTTGATAAGGGTCACATTTGTGTCCCAGTTTCTTGGAAGAGCATTGAGCAATTTCTTGTTGATAACAGAAATTTCCATCCTGGTATCATGAGTCTTCATATCACTAACCAAAGCAACAAATCTTTGAATTTGAATTTCCAAGGTTTCTCCTGAGAAGTGATTGAACAGATTAAACTTTTGAGTGAGCATCTCCCGTCTGCTTTCCTTCATTTCCTCGTTTCCTTCATACATAGCCAAGAGAGCTTCCCACATCTCATTTGCATTTTTTGCAATCTCGAACCCCAATGTCAATTTCTGGTGGCAGTGCAGAGTGTAGCATAGCAAGAGCCTTGACATCAACGTCAAGCTTTTCACGATCCTCTTCAGTAAATTGAGACTCAGGCTTATGTGCAGTTGTTCCTTCAGCTTCGTTCACGACGTAGGTGATCACAGTTGGTCTGTTGCAGATGGACCTTCAGGCCTTTGGATCTTTGAATCTCATGTATTGAATAAATCTGAACTTCCATTCTGAAAAGGATCCCCCAGAAATTAGCCTAGGAATCCTGTTGTTAGTTCCAATTATATTATCTAGATCCTGGTTAATAGCAGCTTTTTCAGTCAATCCCAATTGATTAATTTGATCCATTTCTGAAAAGATAATTAAACGTATAAGTAACAAGTAATTTAAATATAAACCAAATTATCAAAATTCCTTATGGTTACAATACAGTTTAAAATAGTTCAGAATGTTCAACAAATAGTCAAAAGGTCCAAAACAAAATATGGTCCGTGTAGCAGTCCAACAGGTCCAACACAGTTCAGCCCACTTGAACAACTCCAATCACAATCGCACACTTGACCTCTAGCAGGAGTCCAAGAGCAATCGCACAGTTCCAGAGTCCAATCGCACAATTTGACACTTTTGATCGCACAAATTGACACTTTTAAACGAGCCTTTGGTCAATCGCACAAGTTCTCACCTTCAACTGAACCTTTAGCCAATCGCACAACTTGTCACCTTCAACTAAACCTTTAGCCAATCGCACAAGGTGTCAATCCCACAGTTCCAATATCAACAGTTCAAATGAACAGTTGATCGTACAATATACTCCCAATCGCACACCTTGTTATGGATCACACAAGTGATCAAATTGGGCCTGAATCCTTAAAAGCCCAATTAATTTTCAATCGCACACCTGTTTTGGATCGCACAAGCTTGGACCTGATTCCTTAACAGTTCAATAATTCACGATCGCACAACTTATTTTTGGAAATGAGATCACACAAATTTTCAACCAAAATCTCGAGAAATATGGTGATTGAATTTTCAAATCTGTTTGAGGATTTCCTGCAACAACTTTCCAAAATTCCAGCAAACACAATCAATCTTGGACACAAACAGATCAAATCCCACTTTTATTCAAAAATTTCGATGAATATTTGATGATCTTCGAAGCATAAACACCCAGAAATTTAAATTTTTCACAGAACTTCTAACTGAAAATAAGAACTTTTGAGTTTTAAAACTTTCAATTTCACAAATCAGAAAATTTTAAAATCAATAATCACTTCTCAATTATGACATTAACAGCAGTTTGTTTTCACCAAAATTTTTTTGCCAAAACAAATCAGAATTTGAGATTAGATGCTTTGTTTTGTTTCACAATATATCAGATTGATTTCGAACAAAACAGAAAATAAATTCAAGATCTGTGTTCGAGCCTTAACTTGGGTTGATATTTTGATGTGATTAATCAGTTTTTTTAAGAAGAAAAAACATGCAACTCACACCCTCTATATCCCAAGAAACAGTCGACAAGAAAGAAAAGTATAGATTGAACTGAAATAAATAAAAAAACAGACCTTTCTTTGTCGAATCTGAACACCGATTAGCAGCAAAACACACTTCAATCTTCAAGATATCCGATCAAAAACTGAGCCTTCGCAAGACTACTTAGGCTCTGATACAGTACAAAAACTACACAATCAGATATCAAAATCACAATCAAGAGTGCGGAATACTGATGAAAGTTATAAGAACAAGAACGAAATCAAATTGAATAATCAAAGTACACACTGTTTCTAAAGAACCGTCTGGTACACCCACAAGGAATTCAAAAATACTGAGAAGAACAATAAAACAGAACAGCCAACCTAATGATGACCTAGGCTCACCCTATTTATAGTTACATAGGGTGACCTAGTTACAGATTGGGCTAGGCCCATAAACACTCTTTTAACTAAACAAGCCCAAATTACTAATTAGCCCACATGGCTTATTCTAATATTATCTAACCCACTACAAGGCAAAGCCCAATAGCCTATAATTGTGTTTGATAAAGATAAGCGTAAACCTACTAAATTATATGGCCTTACACATTCTCAACCACTTTCTTCTACAGCAAATGGAGCAAGCAAATGTCACTTTGTTGAACGACTTGAATGTTTTGATGGATAATGTGACCTTAAAGGTCTGCATCATAAGGCTGTGGACCAGACCACTGTTCAACAGCACCAAAGGATTCTATTCGAAAGAGATGATCATCATGGATGAGGTGGTATTTTAAAGATTATTCTCCATATAATTTATATTTAAATCTCTTTAACATTTAAATTGAATATAATTAACTTTATTATGTGTTGTATATGTAGGCAACAAAGTTCAATGTAATTTTTCTATAAAAATTATGAAAAATTTTCACATCTTCTTCATGAAAACCAGTGCATTTTCATTGATAATCCAACCTTTGTTGAGAACAAGGCCAAATATAAGTATGTGATCAATGCATATAAGGTCTCTTTGAATCAAAACACTACTGTCAGAAGGTGCAACGACTTTGCTGGGTCACAGTTTGGATTTTCAGGTTGTTTTGGAGAGGACAATTGATTTAACTCATACAATTGGTTTGTTTCTAATTCTTTTTATTTACACAGTTTGAGTTTAATTTGTCTAACCATGTTATAGTAGCTAAAATCATATCTGGAGGTAATATTGGAACTTGGGCTTTCATTCCAAGAATTAGTTTGATACCTTGGGACAGAAGGATTCCTTTCAAGTTCCAGAGAAGACAATTTCCATTATCAATATGTTTTGCAATGACTATTAATAAAAGCCAGGGACAATCATTATCTCGAGTTGGGTTGTTTCTAAAAGATCTGGTTTTCACGCATGGACAATTGTATGTGGCGTTATCAAGAGTTAAAAGCAGAGATGGAGTTAAGCTACTTATATTAAATGAAGATGGTCGTGTCACGAATAAAACAAAAAATGTTTATACAAAGAAGTATTTAGAGATTTATGAATTATTATTGCATTTGTTCTATTTGTAAGTATTAATTTTAATTACAAGTCTGTATTCTTTTAATCAATATGTCATAGTTTTATTCAAAATGTCTATTAACATAAGAGATTATATTAGCCCGTGTATCACATGGGTAACTAACCTAGTGAATGTATAATTATAAATAAAGAAAACAGAATAACTAACCCATGGCATGTGGCAGTTGCCTTTTCTTGGTTTTGCAGATGTTGTGGTGGTAGATGGAGTAATTGTTGGAATTAGTCCAGTTGCGAATCGATTCACCTCTTTTTTTTCTGTAGTTCAGTTGCGAATCAATTCACCTTTTTTTTCCTTTGTACTTTTGCAGTAGACAGTTTCGGGCTTTGGTGTCACACCTTCAAAAATAATAACTTGAAATTCAGTTGTGAAATTTTTTTATTAAAAGCTATTTCATGAACATCAATTACTTGTAACCCCAAAATCTAATTTCACTAAGCTGCTATCCTTTATTCCTTTTCTAATCAGAAGTGTGGAATAAGAGAAATCAAAGAGTGTATAGTAAGAAGGATCGAGTCTAGGCCACCTCCGATCACAACTGACCACCACTATTATCACTTTGCACTACCACCGCAACCTTACCATCATCATCAACCACCAATACCAAGCTAACACCTCTGACTTGTAACACCTCGAAAATTTACGTCCAATAATGTATTGACACGTGTCATAAGCTTTGAATATGTGAAAAAGTACTTTAGAGGGACTAAAGTTGACAAACAGAGAAACTATGTGAATATAAGGGTTCAAAGTGTCAACAATGGATAAATATGCCCTACAATAACCCTACATGGTGTTTATAATCTTAAACGAATAAATCATGGATCATACGAAGCTGAAAATGAAAGAAAGTGAGGAATTACAAACTAGAGGGGTTAAATGTCTCAACATGTTGAAAGTATACCTCTGAATGACCTTTTAGCAAACCCGAAGCTTTCTAACGGTAAAATATACTCACTAGAATATGTGATAAAAATTTCATAAAGTTTCGTTATCATATGAGAAAGTTATGATCAAGTCCGTGTACGAAGGGTTAAAAGCGTCAACGTTGAAATTTGTGACTTTTTGGGTAAGCACAAAGTTAACCAGGGACTTAACCAAGTTTATATAACTCCTAAAGTCCTTAAAAATATGGTTAGAGGGCTGAAATAGCAAAAATAGGACTTAAAACCACGTAACAAAGGACCAGGGACCAAAAGTGCAAAGTTCAAACTTGTTTGGCAGGTTCTGACAGGCCAGGCGGCCCGCGTAAAAGTCCCTTATGGACTTACGCGGCCCGCGTCAGACACACAGCGACAGAAACAAACTGGCAGGCGCCAGTCAGGTCTGTTAACCGACTTAAATGAGTTGTTTTCTTATACCAGGCTCCCTCCAATGGTTTTTCATGCATAGGGGCCCCTGTAAACATCTGGTAACAATTGTAGACCATTGTGGCATCATCTTGTGAGATCAAAATTGATATATAAAGGCACCAAAGTTGCAACATTTGATCACTTGCATTTACAAAACTCACAAGACTCACATCTGGATCTCTCTGGTCAGCAACAAGGAATCATTAGGCTCCCTAGTCGTGATTAGGACTCTTGTAAGTATTCTTAACCCTTTCTAATTTAGTTTAGCCTAGTTAATTAACTAAAAGTCAAACCGTCGTAATTAACATTTGACTTTGAAATTAAATAAAATCTGTTCAGTCAATTCTCGAATTGAAAGTACCTACAAGTAGGTAATCATGTGGGTAATAAACCCTTAAAAGGGTACTTTCAGATTCCCACTCTAACTATGTTAACTGTTGAGTCAAAGCTTACTTTAAAAAGTCAACAGAATGTTTATTTTCAAATTAAAGCATAATTAGCAATGTAGGATACATGCAACCTGTTTGATCATTAATATAACTTGGTAACTAATGTAAGAACATGTCCCAACATGTTCAACTCGACAATTTTCAGTTTAAACCCGAATCGGAACAGAAAGTCGCATAATTTGACTTTTGCTTTGACTTTCAGTTCTGACCCGTTTATTCATGTTTTAGAATTGCCTTAAAGCTTTATTTGGACCAGGTTTTATATAAGTATAACTCTCTGAGATTATACAACTTGGTTCATTAGTTATCCGATTCATATGCATGTTTCCGTTAAATGCTTAAATGTTGACTATTATGCCCTTTTGACTATAAAACGTGATTTTTGAAAAAGTAAAAGAGTAGAAACCTTAGTTACTGATTTATAAACTTGCACCTAAAATTTGAAATCAGTTTGAGGTCTAGATTAAGAGTTATGCTCATTAGCGTAATTTGAAAGCTTTTTGTTAATTAAACGGCGTAATTAGCGTACAGCCTATTTAAACCCACTTTTTGATATCAAACTTTTACCCACTAATGTAATATAATATTTTGGGATTTTTGAAGATTTTTATTTAATTTTTGGCTGAGCATAACATAGGTCTCTAAGTTTGATTCGGTTAATGCCGCTTTTGCCCTTTTTAGCCATAAAATTAGTTTTACAAATCCTTTTGACCCCAAACCTTTTTCTACTGATTCTATTTGATAAATAAAAAATTTTGATCTTTCTGGAATTATAAAAATATCAGCTTTCCTTTGAAAACCCGGAAATGGCTCTAAATCGCCTTTTTAAGCGTTTTTAACGCATAGTATGTACTAAAACTATATTAAACATATAAGGTTGATACCTACTGATATTTTTAGTATATTTTTATATAATAATAGTAAGTAAAAGTTTTTAAACTCAGGTTTCCAGTTTTGACCTTTTAGCCTATGTGAAATTACCAAAATACCCCTAGAATGCATAGTTTGGTTTTAAATGATAAATTTCACACATAGGTCATACCTTACTGTTATAACATATTAAATTAAGTGTATTTACTGAATGAATCAGACCTGTAACTCAGTTTACTAATTAAACTCTTTTATAACCTTTTAAATGACCAAAATGCCCTTACAAGGCATAGTTTGAGTTTAAATCAAATCCGGGCATAATAGAAGATATCTTACTGATGTCACAACATATTTAAAGTATATTAACTTAGGAAACTTGCATATGACTCTTTTGGTTACCCGTTACGCACTTTTCGCGTTCGGGACGGCTTATGTAACTAGTTTGCACATATTAGCCGATACGGGTCAAACCTTATCATCTTTGTCTCAAAATCCAGAATATGTTTAGTATACCCATATTATACAAGTCTTCAAACTTGTCGGGTCTAAATCACATTCTATCCGGTCTTCGCTTAATCATGCGTTTGAACCGTATCTTCCTTTTAAAACTAACCGGTCTAACCTTAAGCTTAATTAAAGACCCGTTAGGATTCTAATAGAATAATAAAAACCTTTGTTCCAGATTAGGAGCCCAGTAAAAGCCATCTATACTTGCTGTATTTGACTTATACATTGCTCAGGTAAATACTCTTAACTTATTTTCCCGATACGGGCTTGGGATACAGTATTATAATAATACCGCTTGGTCGGGTGTGTAATCATTTAAATCGGATTGTGATTAATATATTTACATACCCGTTTAATATGTATTATTTGGTGTATGGCCTTTGGGGGTTAAATGACCATGTCCCGGAAATCCTTGGCATCATTTTACGAAATGGCCACGACCTAAGCACGGGGTGTAGGCGTACACCTGACAGTTGCATATGTAAAAACTGGTAGCCCATTTAAAGGAATTAACCTTGTGGGTATTATACCTGTGGCGTGTCAGTTAATCTTGTCCGGCTCTACCAACCGGCCCTGATGGACGACAAATAAGTAAAACTGTATACATGATTATTTAATAATTGTCCCAAGTTAAAAAAAATATATTTTTGTCGAAGTGCATTCAAATCAATTTTCAAACTCTTTTCAAAATGAGTCAGTTAAGTTGTATTTACCAGTGTAAACTGACGTATTTTTCAAAAAAGGTTAAGTGCAGGTGCTACACGTAATAGGCTAGATACTCCAGACATCAATAATCAAGTTTTCGCAAAGCTCTAGGTGTCAAAGTCTGTTGAACAGTTTTTCCTCTTTACTTTGATCTGCCTGTGGATCTGTTTCAACTACATTGTGATACTTTATATTACAATTTATTTGGTTGGAATAAATCTATCTTTTGCTTCCGCTGTGCATTTAACTATTGTGTTGTTTGACTATGATGATATCAACTACGTCACGATACTCCCCACCGGGCCCACCGGTAATACGTGGAAATATCGGGATGTGACAGGTTGGTATCAGAGCCAACACTGAGTGAATTAAACACTAGCCTTTTGTGTTTAATCTCAGTTACACAATTGCACATTCCTCGATTCACGAGTCTAGTCAAAGAACTTAGGAATTATCCAAATTTGTTTTATTTCTAACTTTGTCTTATATATTTCTTTTTGTTGTATCACTTATTTGTTTTTGACAGGCTGACAAAATGCCGCCAAGGATGAGAGGAAGAGGGAGAGGAAAAGGGCCACTCGTCGCCCCAAATGACCACGAGGCCGGACCGTCGCACCGGCGGACACCATCAGATCCCAACAACCCGGGTCCTCTAGAGCCCTAGAGGACCTACATTGAGCCTGCTAGGCGCTCAGTTTCACTGAGTACCTCCCCTTCTATTCCACACTCTTTCGGGCCTCATTCTGAAAATGAGCCCCACAACTCCCACCAGTCCTACATACCTCTTCAAGGACATAACTCACCCTTTGACCACCTATCACCTGTTTTCCAGGGCCAGTTCAACCCTGCCGACTACCTTGGAGCACCTGTGGGTTTTAACCCACTTGGACCTGAAGATCATTTTTCCGGTGGCAACACGATGGATATAGATGAGGACACCGATCCTGCCGAGCCACCATCTGGAACTCCTAACCACCCCATCGAAATTTCAGATGGGTCACCTTTTGTGGGATCACCGTATAATGGTCCCGACAGCTACGAGGAGAGATTCTGGCAGTGTGACTGGGCGTTTACCCCCAGTTACCACAACTCTCCCCTGCACCACCAGCAGCAGCCACAGCAGCAGCGGGATCCTTCCGAGGATTCTCGATTTGTAGCGGTCACTCCACCGCCACCACCACCACCACTGCAACAGCCTCCGGAGCCCCCGAGGCGAAGGAGAACGACCGTGCGAATATCCGCGCGAGGAGGAGTGCGTATCAACACCCCTCCACTTTCAAGTGGCAGCCGATACTCGCCACTTCATGAGGAACCAGAGATGGGAGAATCTTCACACCCCATCTCAGAGGTAAATTCTGCGCCAATCGCGCCGCCACCACCACTGGGTTTTGGAGAACCAATTCCTGCTTACACTGGTGCGGCGGCATATAATCCCTTCAAGCAGCCGATCCACACAAATTACAACTATGCCGAGGCCGATCCCTACTTGGTAGCTGCGAACTACAATGCTCTCCATCCGGAAGGTCCCTATGGAGGTCCCTGGACTACGGGATACCCGACCTATGGATACCCACCATATGGGTATCAGCAACCGCCGCCCCCTCAACCTCAGCATTATCAGCAACCACCGCAGACGCCGGTGATGTCACCGCCGCAATTTCAAGAAATCCTTCAAGGGATAAATGAGGTGCGGCAGGAGGTGCGGGAAGACCGTAGGCATAACCAAGGGATGTTCAAGAAGATGGTGAACTTGATCAAGGGAAAAAGCAAGAAGGATCGTTAAATCCTTATTTGTTTGTTTGTTTATTTTTAGTGTTGTAATCATGTCCCTGCGAGGACATTTGCTTCTGTACTCTGCCCCTGCATGGGCATATCTTTTATGTTCTGCCCCTGCGTGGGCTTGTCTTTCTATTTTGACCCCTGCGTGGGTACGTTTGTTAGTTTGGCCCCTGCGTGGGCGTGTTATTTATGTAAAAGTCCCGTTTAGGGCAAACTTGTACTAGTTTAATTTTAATGAAATGGTTAGCTTAAATTTTTCATTTTTTAAATTATATGCAATATGTGGATAAATGAAAAAAAATTAACATTCATTTTATAAATTTACCATTTTAATAAGGTAATAAGAATCTTAAAAGGTAAAACCTAGCTTGTATGTCATAATAAGACCTGGCCAATATGGTAAAAACCTAATTAAAAAGATTCAAATCTCTGTTAACATCTGCAAACATGTTAACATTCTTGGCTAATGTGATCCGCAAAATCACACATGTCATCCTTCTAATAAATTATTCAAATTCCTTATTATTATTTTTAAACATCTGATTGCGATGTAATCCCTACGGGCTATAACTAATGTCATATAAGACAAAAGGCAGTCATAGTTTATAGACTCTCTGCCAAGGAAGGTAATGAATTTTAATTCAAAACCATAATAAATAGATCCTATAAGATCTAAACTATAATTTAGAAATTGTCCACGTGACTAGGCCTCTTATGCCAATATTATATTTTAATGGGCTACTAATAAAAAGTCCCGAATGAAATTACTTAACTAGTATGGCTCTTTAATTACCATAGTTAATAAATTATCAAGATGACAGACCTATTATAATTCCTTAAATGAATCGTTGTCATCATCTTATGTAGCAGTTCAACAACATGGCCGAGTCTGACGAGGTTAACAGTCGGCCAATGGAGAATCATGACGCCACCAGAATCAATATCACTGGTGCAGAACTCCAAACACTAATAGACAATGCAGTCACTAAAGCAATAGAGAGGCAATATAGTGAATCGAGTAGTACTCGAAGCAGGACCCGATCTGCACCTCACTCTAAGACAAAAACACATTCTGAGGCTCATAGTAAGCCACCATCTAAGCTAGATAAACCAAAGAAGGATGATGACGATCATCACTCCTCGAACCAACACAGTGTCCCGTCAAAGAAGATCGAGCTTAAACAGGATCCGCGTAGTAAGTCCTGCACGTATAAATACTTTGTCTCATGTAAACCCAGAGACTTTATTGGGGAGAAAGGAGTGGTTGACTGTATGATATGGTTGGATGAAATAGATACTGTGGTGGATATCAGCGGGTGCGCTGATAGAGATGTAGTGAAATTTGTATCGCAATCATTCAAAGGAGAGGCTTTAGCTTGGTGGAAATCTTTGATTCAAGCTACTTGGAAGGTTCCACTATACAACATGACATGGGAACAATTTGTTACCCTCATCAAGGAGAACTACTGCCCTCAACATGAGGTCGAAAAGATAGAGTCAGATTTTCTGTCGTTAGTAATGAAGAATCTGGACTGCCAAGCTTATCTCACGAGTTTTAATACCCTGTCACGATTCGTTCCTTATCTTGTAACCCCAGAACCACGAAGAATAGCCCGTTTCATCGGGGGTTTAGCCCCAGAGATAAAAGCAAGTGTGAAAGCTTCCCGACATGCTACCTTCAGATCAGCAGCTGATCTATCCCTATCCCTTACCTTAGACGCAGTCTGATTAAGATCGCTCAGAAATTCAGAAGAAGGTAAGAGGAAGCGTGAGGACGATACCTCACGAAGATCCGAGAAGAAGCATAAGGGAAATACTGACTCCAGGAAGAAGTCTGGATCCAACAAGGGTAGCCAGCAAGCTGAGGAAAAGCCAAAGTGCAAGACTTGCCAAAAACGCCACTTTGGAAAGTGCCGACTTGAGTCCAAGTCTAAGTCAGGACCACATGCGTGTGGGTTATGCAAGTCTAAAGAGCACAAGACTATTGATTGCAAGAAGATTAAAGATGCCACATGCTTCAACTGCAATGAGAAAGGGCACATTAAAACCAACTGCCCTAAACACGCCAAGAAGCCGGAAGATGTCAAGAAGACCAATGCTAGGGTCTTCAAGATGGACGCAAAGGAAGTTGTCCAGGACGACAACGTAATCACGGGTACTTTTCTCATAAATGATGTTTATGCTAGAATATTGTTTGATTCTAGAGCGGATAAGTCATTTGTGGATAACAAGTTTTGTGAGTTGTTGAAATTGCCTGTGAAAACCTTAAGTGTGAAGTATGAGGTGGAATTAGCTGATGGAACCATAGAAACCGCCTCAACTGTTTTAGATGGATGTGTTATATCCATTAGGAACCACTCTTTTCCTTTGTCCTTACTTCCCTTTAAGCTAGCCGGTTTTGATATAGTGATAGGTATGGACTGGTTATCACATAACCAAGCCCATATTGTGTGCAACAGAAAGCAAGTGGTAGTCAAAAGTCCGTCTGGTGAGGCACTTACCATTCAGGGGGATACCCAGCATGGATTGCCTAAGCAAGTGTCTATGCTCAAAGCATCCAGATGTCTGAAGAAGGGCTGTGTCATTTATATGGCACAAGTTACTATTGATGAGCCAAAGCCTAAGATTGAAGACATCCCCGTCATTTCAGAATATCCTGAAGTTTTTCCTGAAGAACTACCTGGTTTACCACCAGATAGGCAAGTGGAATTTCGAATTGCATCATCCCTGGTGCAGCACCAGTAGCAAGAGCGCCTTATAGGTTGGCACCAACGGAGATGAATGAGTTAAGGACGCAGTTAGATGACCTGCTAGCCAAAGGTTTCATTAGACCCAGTTCGTCTCCTTGGGGAGCGCCGATCTTATTTGTCAAGAAGAAGGATGGATCGATGCGTCTGTGCATCGATTACCGTGAGCTTAATAAGGTCACTATCAAGAATAGGTATCCTTTGCCCAGGATCGACGATTTGTTCGATCAACTTCAGGGGGCAAGTTACTTTTCTAAGATCGATTTAAGGTCAGGCTATCATCAGTTGAAAGTTAAGGATGAAGATGTACACAAAACTGCATTTAGGACTCGTTATGGTCATTACGAGTTCCTAGTGATGCCTTTTGGGCTCACTAATGCTCCGGCCGCATTCATGGACCTCATGAATCGCGTCTGCAAGCCTTACTTAGATAAATTTGTCATCGTCTTCATTGACGACATACTCATCTACTCGAAAAGCCAAGCTGACCATGAGAAACATCTTCGCTGTATTCTTAAACTTCTACATCATGAGAAACTCTACGCCAAATTTTCGAAGTGCGAATTTTGGCTTCGAGAAGTCCAATTCCTTGGACATGTGGTAAGTGAGCATGGTATCCAAGTGGATCCCGCTAAGGTAGAAGCAGTTATGAATTGGCAAGAGCCAAAGACGCCTACTGAGATTCGTAGCTTTCTTGGACTAGCAGGATACTATAGGCGATTCATCGAAAACTTCTCAAGGATTGCTGCGCCCCTAACTTCGTTGACACGTAAGAAGGTTAAGTTTGATTGGGGCCCTAAGCAGTAGGAATCCTTTGACATTCTGAAGAAAAAGTTGAGCAATGCACCAGTGTTAACATTGCCCGATGGAATAGAAGAATTCGTGGTGTATTGTGATGCATCACACACTGGTATGGGTTGTGTACTCATGCAGAAAGGCAAAGTTATTGCCTATGCTTCACGACAGTTAAAGGTGCACGAGAAAAACTACACCACCCATGACTTGGAGCTGGGTGCCGTTGTATTTGCACTGAAACTATGGAGGCACTACTTGTATGGAACCAAGTGTGTGATCTATTCAGATCACAAGAGCCTTCAACACTTGTTCAATCAGAAGGACTTGAACATGAGGTAGCGACGCTGGATGGAAACCTTAAATGATTATGATTGTGAGATAAGATATCATCCAGACAAGGCAAATGTAGTTGCTGACGCCTTAAGCAGGAAGGAAAGAGTGAAGCCGATAAGAATCAATGCCAAGAGCATTGAGATAAAGAATAGTTTGAACTAAAGATTGTTAGCTGCACAGAAGGAAGCTGTGTTGGAAGCTAACTATCCTGAAGAAAAGCTAGGAATAACTGAGAAGCAGTTATCCTATGACAAAGAAGGAATGCTGAGATTGAATGGACGAATATGGGTTCCAGTTTTTGGAGGACTTCGAGATGTTATCCTCCAGGAAGCCCACAGCTCCAAATATTCCGTTCATCCTGGAGCTGATAAGATGTACCAGGATCTAAAGGCAAACTACTGGTGGATAGGCTTGAAAAAGTCTGTAGCTGCCTATGTAGCTAAATGTTTGACGTGCGTGCAAGTCAAAGCTGAGCATCAGAAGCCGTCAGGTTTGCTGCAACAGCCTGAGCTTCCCACATGGAAGTGGGAGATGGTGACAATGGATTTCATCACCAAGTTGCCAAAGACAAGGAAGGGAAATGATACTATATGGATGATAGTAGATAGACTGACCAAGTCAGCACATTTCCTACCCATTAAGGAAACTTATAGTTCTGACATGTTAGCTCAATTATACGTACATAAGATTGTAGCCCTACATGGCGTACCAGTGTCAATTATCTCTGACAGAGATACGAGATACACCTCTCATTTCTGGAAAAGTTTCCAGCAATCATTGGGGACGCGCTTGAATTTTAGTACGGCTTACTATCCGCAGACGGACGGACAAAGTGAGCGTACCATCCAAACACTGGAAGACATGCTTCGAGCATGTGTGATTGATTTAGGTGGCAGTTGAGATAACCACCTGCCGTTGATTGAATTCTCCTATAACAATAGCTACCATACTAGTATTAAGGCTGCGCCTTTTGAGGCATTATATGGTAGAAAATGCAGAACACCTATTTGTTGGGCGGAAGTAGGAGAAGTTCAATTATCAGGACCTAAATTAGTCTTTGAAACAACGGACAAGATTGTCCAGATTCGCGATCGCTTGAAAGCTGCCAGAGATAGACAGAAAAGCTATGCAGATCCAAAGCGTAAACATCTGAAGTTTGAGGTTGGTGATAAAGTTTTGCTTAAAGTCTCACCCTGGAAAGGGGTGATGCGATTTGGTAAGAAAGGTAAGTTATGCCCAAGATATATAGGACCATTCGAGATTATCGAATGTGTTGGGTCAGTGGCTTATAAGTTGAACTTGCCTGAAGAGCTCAGTAGTATTCATAATGTTTTTCACATCTGCAATCTGAAGAAATGTCTAGCTGATGACTCGCTAGTCATACCACATACGGATGTGCATATAGATGAGAGCTTGAAATTTGTGGAAAAACCATTGTCGATTGAGGATCGACAGGTAAAGAAGCTTCGAAGGAAGCATGTGCCTATAGTTAAGGTCAAATGGGATGCCCGTAGAGGTCCCGAATACACATGGGAGGTAGAATCCACGATGAAAGAAAAATACCCTCATTTGTTTCAGTAAATCTCGAGGTCGAGATTTCTTTTAAGGGGGTGAGGATGTAACAACTCGAAAATTTACGTCCAATAATGTATTGACACGTGTCATAAGCTTTGAATATGTGAAAAAGTACTTTAGAGGGACTAAAGTTGACAAACAGAGAAACTATGTGAATATAAGGGTCCAAAGTGTCAACAATAGATAAATATGCCCTACAATAACCCTACATGGTGTTTATAATCTTAAACGAATAAATCATGGATCATACGAAGCTGAAAATGAAAGAAAGTGAGGAATTACAAACTACAGGGGTTAAATGTCTCAACATGTTGAAAGTATACCTCAGAATGACCTTTTAGCAAACCCGAAGCTTTGTAACGGTAAAATATACTCACTAGAATATGTGATAAAAATTTCATAAAGTTTCGTTATCATATGAGAAAGTTATGATCAAGTCCGTGTACGAAGGGTTAAAAGCGTCAACGTTGAAATTTGTGACTTTTTGGGTAAGCACAAAGTTAACCAGGGACTTAACCAAGTTTGTATAAGTCCTAAAGTCCTTAAAAATATGGTTAGAGGGCTGAAATAGCAAAAATAGGACTTAAAACCACGTAACAAAGGACCAGGGACCAAAAGTGCAAAGTTCAAACTTGTTTGGCAGGTTCTGACAGGCCAGGCGGCCCGCGTAAAAGTCCCTTATGGACTTACGCGGCCCGCGTCAGACACACAGCGACAGAAACAAACTGGCAGGCGCCAGTCAGGTCTGTTAACCAACTTAAATGAGTTGTTTTCTTATACCAGGGCTCCCTCCAATGGTTTTTCATGCATAGGGGCACCTGTAAACATCTGGTAACAATTGTAGACCATTGTGGCATCATCTTGTGAGATCAAAATTGATATATAAAGGCACCAAAGTTGCAACATTTAATCACTTGCATTTACAAAACTCACAAGACTCACATCTGGAGCTCTCTGGTCAGCAACAAGGATTCATTAGGCTCCCTAGTCGTGATTAGGACTCTTGTAAGTATTCTTAACCCTTTGTAATTTAGTTTAGCCTAGTTAATTAACTAAAAGTCAAACCGTCGTAATTAACGTTTGACTTTGAAATTAAATAAAATATGTTCAGCCAATTCTCGAATTGAAAGTACCTACAAGTAGGTAATCATGTGGGTAATAAACCCTTAAAAGGGTACTTTCAGATTCCTACTCTAACTATGTTAACTATCGAGTCAAAGCTTACTTTAAAAAGTCAACAGAATGTTTATTTTCAAATTAAAGCATAATTAGCAATGTAGGATACATGCAATCTATTTGATCATTAATATAACTTGGTAACTAATGTAAGAACATGTCCCAACATGTTCAACTCGACAATTTTCAGTTTAAACCCGAATCGGAACCGAAAGTCGCATAATTTGACATTTGCTTTGACTTTCTGTTCTGACCCGTTTATGCATGTTTTAGAATTGCCTTAAAGCTTTATTTGGACCAGGTTTCATATAAGTATAACTCTCTGAGATTATACAACTTGGTTCATTAGTTATCCGATTCATATGCATGTTTCCGTTAAATGCTTAAATGTTGACTATTATGCCCTTTTGACTATAAAACGTGATTTTTGAAAAAGTAAAAGATTAGAAACCTTAGTTACTGATTTATAAACTTGCACCTAAAATTTGACATCAGTTTGAGGTCTAGATTAAGAGTTATGCTCATTAGCGTAATTTGAAAGCTTTTTGTTAATTAAACGGCGTAATTAGCGTATAGCCTATTTAAACCCACTTTTTTATCAAACTTTTTACCCACTGATGTAATATAATATTTTGGGATTTTTGAAGATTTTTATTTAATTTTTGGCTGAGCATAACATAGGTCTCTAAGTTTGATTCGTTTAATGCCGGTTTTGCCCTTTTTAGCCATAAAATGAGTTTTACAAATCCTTTTGACCCCAAACCTTTTTCTACTGATTCTATTTGATAAATAAAATATTTTGAGCTTTCTGGAATTATAAAATTATCAGCTTTCCTTTGAAAACCCGAAAATGGCTCCAAATCGCCTTTTTAAGCGTTTTTAACGCATAGTATGTACTAAAACTATATTAAACATATAAGGTTGATACCTACTGATATTTTTAGTATATTTTTATATAATAACAGTAAGTAAAAGTTTTTAAACTCAGGTTTCCAGTTTTGACCTTTTAGCCTATGTGAAATTACCAAAATACCCCTAGAATGCATAGTTTGGTTTTAAATGATAAATTTCACACATAGGTCATACCTTACTGTTATAACATATTAAATTAAGTGTATTTACTGAATGAATCAGACCTGTAACTCAGTTTACTAATTAAACTCTTTTATAACCTTTTAAATGACCAAAATGCCCTTACAAGGCATAGTTTGAGTTTAAATCCAATCCGGGCATAATAGAAGATATCTTACTGATGTCACAACATATTTAAAGTATATTAACTTAGGAAACTTGCATATGACTCTTTTGGTTACCCGTTACGCACTTTTCGCGTTCGGAACGGCTTATGTAACTAGTTTGCACATATTAGCCGAAACGGGTCAAACCTTATCATCTTTGTCTCAAAATCCAGAATATGTTTAGTATACCCATATTATACAAGTCTTCAAACTTGTCGGGTCTAAATCACATTCTATCCGGTATTCGCTTAATCATGCGTTTGAACCGTATCTTCCTTTTAAAACTAACCGGTCTAAGCTTAAGCTTAATTAAAGACCCGTTAGGATTCTAATAGAATAATAAAAACCTTTGTTCCAGATTAGGAGCCCAGTAAAAGCCATCTGTACTTGCTGTATTTGACTTATACATTGCTCAGGTAAATACTCTTAACTTATTTTCCCTATACGGGCTTGGGATACGGTATTATAATAATACCGCTTGGTCGGGTGTGTAATCATTTAAATCGGATTGTGATTAATGTATTTACATACCCGTTTAATATGTATTATTTGGTGTATGGCCTTTGGGGGTTAAATGACCATGTCCCGGATATCCTTGTCATCATTTTACGAAATGGCCACGACCTAAGCACGGGGTGTAGGCGTACACCTGACAGTTGCATATGTAAAAACTGGTAGCCCATTTAAAGGAATTAACCTTGTGGGTATTATACCTGTGGCGTGTCAGTTAATCTTGTCCGGCTCTACCAACCGGCCCTGATGGATGACAAATAAGTAAAACTGTATACATGATTATTTAATAATTGTCCCAAGTTAAAAAAAATATATAAATATTTTTGCCGAAGTGCATTCAAATCAATTTTCAAACTCTTTTCAAAATGAGTCAGTTAAGTTGTATTTACTAGTGTAAACTGACGTATTTTCCAAAAAGGTTAAGTGCAGGTGCTACACGTAATAGGTGGATACTCCAGACATCAATAATCAAGTTTTCGCAAAGCTCTAGGTGTCAAAGTCTGTTGAACAGTTTTTCCTCTTTACTTTGATCCGCCTGTGGATCTGTTTCAACTACATTGTGATACTTTATATTACAATTTATTTGGTTGGAATAAATCTATCTTTTGCTTCCGCTGTGCATTTAACTATTGTGTTGTTTGACTATGATGATATCAACTACGTCACGATACTCCCCACCTGGCCCACCGGTAATACGTGGAAATATCGGGGTGTGACATGACTAGGGGCCGGATTCGCTCTCCGCTGGAACCACCATCATTACCCCTGTTCTTTACCAACTCCGCCAATGCCACCTTCACAACCTTACGCCACCGCCTTCATTATCTTTACCCCTAACCATCGTCATCGCCTTTGACCACAACCACCAGCGTCCTTGCCTCAATTAGGCAGACCCACCGCAGTTGCCGTAACTTACCAAAGTTGCAAAACCCTAAACAATAAAGGGCAAAATAATATCAAGACTTTCGTAGGTCAATTAGATTCGTAATCGCCAGACTTAACCAGCTTCGAAAATCGAATTCGAAAAATCATTCACAAAACATCCAATCGAAGTAATATTACCTTGCAATCCTTTCCTTTGAATCCTACAACTTCTAGTAGCAATACAATGTCCCCACAAAAACACCCAAATTAAAACCCAGAACCTAGCAGAAGCGTGTAAGAAATCGATAAAAGCAACAACGCCTAAATGTCAGCATACCTGAAGAAGACAAAATAACAAACAAAATTGAGAAGGCGGCTTGAATTCAACGATTAGTATCCAAGCAAATGATAATTGAGAGTTAATTTCTAAGAATAGAAACCATAGTGCCTTATCATCAATTAAAGCAATTAGAATAGGACCAATATAACCTCACTATTAGGATTTCTTGTTAAGCTTTGCTGGTATATATAAACAACCTCGCAAAAGACATTTCTTTTCGGTCCTAACAATATTCTATTATATAGTTTTTATGTAGAAATAAAGCATTTGCATATTCATAAGAAGCAAAACAAACAAACAGATTAAAATATGTATTAATTACCATCCAAAAGGATCCAGACATCAAACATCTGGTCGGCATGTATACACATCAAAATTCCAAAGTATTTAACATGAAATAAAGGCCAAAATATTCACAAAACATTGTGGTTTATACATCGAATTCAATACCTCCGAAAAAAGATACTCTACGACCAAAAGCTCATTTTCACCTTCCTTGTTGCCGATTTACGTTCAGATCCCTTATCGTGCCGCCGATGTAACACCTGATTGACAGATCAGGACCCAAGGACCTTCCGCCATCATCTGATTTGCCTGAGGCCAGGTCATTTCAGAGAACTGGAATACCACTCATTTCCCCTCTACAACCACGAATCGTTGGACTGACTTAGTTTCTGAAACCACAAATCAATAGTAAATTAGTTAATAATTATATGATAGAGATCTTGAAATTGATGATCTGATATTAAATTTTAAAGTCTTCGAATAAGAACAAACCATGGTACGTTTAACAGCCGTCGTCATCTGAGAGGCACCACCGCAAAGAGTACAGTCGCCGTCCCTGATCACCGCCATCGCCGGAGTGAAGGAACGCCCAGAAGTCATCACACTCTGTCTCACTCCTCTCTATGTTGCGCAATCCTGAAATCTCCGGTGAAGTTTCCCGCGGGAGATTGACGACTAACACCGGTCGACAATCGGATCAGTCGTCGATGGACTGTGATTGTCGCCGCCGGAGGTGGAGAAACGGAAAGGAAAGGAATCATGATTCATGTGGATTGTAGAGATGAAGATGGGTGTTGGTGGAAACATGTGGCTGATTAGGGTTTCCAGAGGAAGACGTGTGGTAATGTAGTAAATGTGTAGCATTGATACAAACCCACATATCACTTCCAATAACAGAATAACACTACATAATCACTGTTCATTTCATTGTGCTATTATTAGATTTAGATGGAAGCCAACAAGGTAGTGTCTAGAATCAACAATGGTACAGTTATCGAAAAAATTAGTGGAATGACGCTCATCGGAGCAGCAATCAGAGAAACACATTGGCGTAGTAAAGGGCGGAGTAGGATCTGAGCCGAGATACAGGAGATGAGGGAACACACCTATAGCTCAATTTTATACGTAAACTAATTTTTTTATTTGTATTTTATTATGTTGGATTAATATTGAATTAGGATTAAAGCAAATTAATAACTCAAATGCAATTTGTTGTTTTAGTTTATAATTCTGTAATAAGTCTTTATATATGATTCTCTTACAAGTCTTCATGTTAGCACGTCTAGCTAACAACCATACAAGACATAAGCTTTTTGTCTTACAAGTTCACTCATACCTTGCTAATGGCCTCCTTCTTTAGTCCTATGCACGTCATTTTCCTCCTAACATCGTATTCGCTTTCCAGCCAGTTTTCCTAGTTTTTTATTATTATTTTTTTTCAACATCGTAGCACCTTAATTACAGTTTGTCAATTCCAAGTTATAAACTTTTTTAAAATAGCTAACATGTACAATGTGTCGACATTTTATCATTTTATTATAGTTATTCCTTTTGAATAAAATAATTTAGTATGTTTTAGCCCCGCTTGCGGTATGCACATATAATGTATATATGTGTGGACGCTCGGGTAGCAAAAGTGAAAGTACACTAATTTTAACGTTATTTTACTAATTTCGTGAAAATAACGTTAAAAGAGGGGGATGGTTAATCAGGCATCATGTGGTGGCGTTGATAGCTTAAAGACAAAAGGGTACATGCACTAATCAGCCTTTGTCCCGATTGTTGAGTGTTATGTGTCTTGTGTCCAAGGCTTGATGCAAAACTACTATCGAGCCGGGGGTCTCACTGGAAGCAGCCTCTCTATTCCTATGGGGTAGAGGTAAGGCTGTCTACATCTTACCCTCCTCAGACCCTACCTTAGCTTTGCTATTGATAGGATTTACTGAGTAAGATGATGATGATGTTGATGTTTTAGCATTAAAATAATTGTCAAAGATGAAATAATTGTCACCTCTAAAAGGGACTTCTATGTAGGAAATTGTAATAATTATTGGAAGGTTATTTTATAACACCCACACATTTGACACGTTTAACGTGTCAAAGATGAAATAATTGTCACCTCTAAAAGGGACTTCTATGTAGGAAATTGTTATAATTATTGGAAGGTTATTTTATAACATGAGAGACATGATGAATATATAATTCTGGAAAATAATAAATGTCAAAATGCAAGACAAGATCAAAGATATATTTTATATAGTATGAATTAACATATAATATTGGGGAAATACACTAGACAAAGGCTATATAAGGTGTCCAGAAGCAATAACAAGAGCATTCCAACACAAACTAAACACATAAGCAATGGCAACAACATTCAAGTCTTTGGTTGCTGTTATATTTGTCTCAGCAATGTCATTCCAATCATGTTTTGTCAATGCAAATTTTTATGCAGACACTTATTTCAACTGGGGTGCCGAGCATTCGTATATTTTTGGCAATGGTGAAGATCTTAATCTAGTGCTGGATAATGTTGCAGGTACAGTTTTGAAAATTCTCAAATTCAAATTTATTTCTCCTAAAAGTCAAGCATCATCACTTTATTATTAGTATACTCATATAGCTCTAATTACAGGGTCTGGTGTTCAAACATTCAATTCATACCTATTTGGAAGCATTGAAATGTTGATCAAATTGGTTCCAGGGAACTCTGCAGGAACCGTCACAGCATACTACGTAAGTACATTACCAAAAAAGATACAAGTATTTATTACATATTAATTTACTTGCATGCAAAGTCGATCACATCGCAATAGTCACTCTTTAAGATTTGTGTGGAACTATTGCAGCTTTCGTCAACGGGGGACTATCATGATGAGATTGACTTTGAGTTCTTAGGGAACTCATCAGGAGAACCTTACACCATGCACACAAATATATTTACTCAAGGAAAAGGAAATAGGGAGCAGCAGTTCAAGTTATGGTTTGACCCGACGGCGGATTTCCACAACTACACCATACACTGGAACCCTCATGCAGTTGTGTAAGTTAACGCCACTATGACTCGGCTCAACCTTTTTGAGGGTGTAAAACGGATTCTAAAATCAAGCCCATTTTGTAAAAGATATAATATTTGCATAGGATCATAACATGTTGACATATGATGAAAAACATTTTTTGTATACGATTTTTAATAAACAATCACAAAATTCAAACTATTAAATTCGAGATTTTTAATAAACTCACAATCACACAATCTTTAATAACTGTTCCTAACTTTTTTAAAAATGACAATAAATACAGGTGGTTTGTTGATAGCATACCAATTAGAGTTTACAGAAACTACAAAAGCGAAGGAATTGGATTCCCAGACCAACAAGGAATGCAGGTGTACTCTAGTTTGTGGAATGCTGATAACTGGGCAACACGAGGCGGTCTAGTGAAAATAGACTGGTCATGTGCACCTTTCACGGCTGGCTTACGCAAGTTTAATGCAAGGGCGTGTAAGTGGAATGGACCGGTTAGCATTTACCAGTGTGCCTACCCTATCTATGCTAATTGGTGGACCTCCCCGGTCTATAAGCAACTGAGCTGGGACCAACAGGGAAAACTCAAGTGGGTTAGAGATAACTACATGGTCTACGACTACTGCACAGATTATGAGCGTTTCAATTGGCAGATGGCTCCTGAATGCTCCAAGCCACAATACTAAACAAAACTTGATATATTTTTAATTGTTTTCTTTCTACATTTTCCAGTTTGCACTTGAAGCTCCATATTTATTTTAATTTGTTTTTATTTCTCTTATTTACAGGCATCCCCATAGGATTATTATGTAGAATTCTTATACAAGATCTGAAATTGATGTATTTTACACTGTCTTAAATATATTCTTTAGATATTATCAAGATTGCAACAATGGATATAGGATGGTTTAAGGACTACCTTCCTGAATTTTGTTTAATATGAACTAAACCTTAATTTATTAGCAGTCTATTATGAAGAATATTTGGAGCAATTATCATAAACAAGTAATATATTAGCAGATTATCTAAACCAAAATTAAAAATATAGATCGCTCATAATAAGCAAATACAATACAAAATAGAAATGAATCAATGGAACCTAATCTCAATAGATAATGCAAGAAATATGAAATAAAACAGAAGACATAACAAGAATGGATATTCAAGGCCATGTGATAAACATGGTTTCGCAAAAGCAAATCTCGTGTATGCATGTATGCGTTTGTCTAAATGTCTCTACGTACAGGTACTACAAATGTACTGACGTACTATGAGAGATCAACTCACTTGAGCGAAAGACCACCTGAAAAACATATGTTCTTGCATAGAACCTGTAAAATAGTATGAATCTAATACAAAACAAGATGAACAACAGGAATAGCGACAAAACAAGTGACAAAACTTTTATTAGTTAATCAACCCCTAAAATCTCCCAACCAAATGCAATGATCAGCTTCAACAAATTAGCATAATCTGTTGAATGATCAATCAATGATACAATGATACAAACACTGAGATCACAAGATCTCTCAAACAATTGAGATCTCTACAACAACACAGAGAAGATAAACGAATGCAGAGAGAAAAGAGAAAGAGAAAAGAGAAAGAGAAAATTACCAAATTAGCCAAGAAAATCGTTGACTTACGAAAATGGCCATTTGATGCGTCCTTGGAGCAGGTCATCACATATTTCGAGGGATGTTATGCGTCTGCAGGTCTTAAAGATGCGTCAGGGAATAATCAAGCGACACGTGTCTCAATGATTTGGTTTGAAAAGTTCGGCTGCTTCCAAGGCGTCTACGAGACGCATCCACTTTAGCTTGCGTCTGGCTTAGTGTGATGCGTCTGGCTGGGTACAAGTTTTTATGCGTCGTTGAGAGACGCTTCCAAGGCGTCTACAAGACGCTTCCCTTGTCAGCTTTTGGATGCCTCTGCACAGCTGCTTCGTATGCGTCTACAGACGCTTCCCTTGTCAGCTATGCCTCTACACAGCTGCTTCATATGCGTCTACAGACGCTTCCCTTGTCAGCTTTCGGATGCCTCTGCACAGCTGCTTCTTATGCGTCTACAGACGCTTCCCTTGTCATCTTTTGGATGCGTCATAACACGTTTTCTTATGCGTCTACAGACGCCTCTACTTATGCGGCATAAGACGCAACACGTGTCAAACGGAAGACCTGTTCAGACGCATGTAATGCGTCGGTAATCAGAAAAGTACACCTTTGACTCTTTAGTACTGACAGACGCATTGGAGGAGTCTCGAGACGCTTTAGACAAAAAAAATTAGTTTTCGTTTTTATTTATTTGATGTATTACACGTTTCTATTTTTAAATTCTAGGTAACAGTACCATTACTCCAAACATTTTACAAAATTTGATCTCCAAATTTTTACAAAAAATATCTATCTTCATATTTTTTTTCTCTATTGATATGGCAGTCAGATTTGTCGTTTACTGTGGTGGCAAGTGGGAAGTCGTTGATGGGAGGCTTGAGTACGAGGTTTTGAAACTCCAACCAGATTCTGTTAGACGTGGTTTTGAAACTTCTACTACAATTTCTTATAACACATTTTTAAAAAATCTTAGTGAGTCAACAGGTCTTCAAAACATCACACGTTTATCTTACAAAATGTCAAGTTTTAGCGATCCCATTGATATAATTCATGATTCCGATCTTACTTTTTTTTTTCAATATTGCGGAAAGAAACCCTCATGAGTTATTTGCAAGAACTTGGTGTTGATTCATCTGCGGGTTCTTCCAATTATTTTAAATGTCCCGATCTTAACGTAAATGTTTTTCCTGAAGATGAGTGTAACACAACATATAAATCTGGAGTTACTGATAATGTTAATTGTCCTCTTGAAAATAAAAGTCAGTTTTACATAGGTTATATTTTCCGTAACAAGCAGGAAATGAAAATAGAATTAGGAAAAATGTGTCTTTCCAAAAGTTTTTCGTATAAAGTAGACAGATCATCCAAAACTCGTTACGAAGTATCTTGTATTGATGAGAATTGCCAGTGGAATTTCAAGGCAGCGAGACAGGAATCTTGTGATGTTTTTTACGTTAAACATTTTAACAACAAACATACATGTTCTAAGACGCAAACATATCCACATATGCGACAAGCAAACCTAATGGTGGTGGGTAGCTTATTAAAAGAACAATTCAAAGATTGTGGAAGGATATACCATTCGACAGAAATTGTAAAGGATTTTAGGATTAAAGAAAAAGTCAATTTATCATACATGCAAGCATGGCGTGGGAAATGTAATGCATTAGAACTTTTGCAAGGTAGTTCGTCAAGTTCTTTTGCCGAACTTCCCATCTATTGTTATAACTTGGAGAAGGCTAATCCAGGAACAGTGACACACATACGCACTGATTCTAAAAGTCGTTTTGAAATGTTATTTGTCGCCATAGGTGCGGTGGTAAGTCAAAGACTATATTAAATGTTACACTAAAATATAAATCAATAAATAAATTTTTCTACAAAAATCTAACAATAACGTATTGCTTTCAGATTCGGAGCTTTCTCAGAAATTTAAGACCGCTTATTATCATAGATGCGGCCCACTTGAAGGGTGAATTTAAAGGAACAATGTTTTTGGCTGTTGGCATGGACAGAAACAATCAGATTTTGCCTATTGGTTATGGCATTGGTAAATCTGAAGACGGTGATTCGTGGACGTGGTTCCTTTCAAAATTGAAAGAATGCATCGGCGAGAATCCAGATTTGGCAATCATTTCTGACCGGGCAGCTTCTATACAATTAACCGTATGGGTTGTGTTTCCAAGAAGCTTTCACGGGTTATGTTGTCGCCATTTGATGGTCAACCTTCGTTTACCGTCAAAAAAAAGGAATATGAGAGTCTTTGGTGGAAGGCTTGCAAATCTTACAGGATATCCGATTTTCAAGAATCATTCGACACGCTATGTGCCGCTGTTCCAAGATTACGGAACATTCTTATAGAAATTGGGTTTGACAAATGGTCAAGAGCACATTGTCAAGCCAGAAGATATCTTACATGACATCTAACAGCGCTGAATCTATGAATGCTTTATCAAAACATGCCCGAAAAATTCCAATAACCCAACTCATAGAATTTGTAGGATCGTTTTCTGACCCGAAATGAGTCGTTCAGAGGTGTTCTATTCAATATGAAAGGCGGAAACAGACATATCGAGTTCGATTCAGCAAGATATTCACTTTAAATGTCTTTCAGATTGATTTGACAAAGATATACAGCGAGACGACACTTCGGCAGCACTTCGGCTCCGGAATTACACATACAAGACCCCTAGAAACGGAATCAGAACACTCCTATTTATAGACATGCTAATTCCGCTTGAAACAGCCCAAGCGAAATTACATTTCAAACGAAATCAGTAATTTTGTTTGAACTTGACTTGAAAACTTCAAGCGGAATTACACATTCTAATTTCGTTTGAAACTACCTCTCATCCTATATTTGACATTTTCCTCGAATAACGTGCCCTGATCTATCTAAAACAAAGCAAGACTCGATACAAGACGAAGTCGACAGACGCATGCACCAACAGACTCCCCCTCGAATGTTGACGAGTCTTCAGTGTCGAGTCTTCAACATCTTCAGTCTTTATCAGTCTTCTCGAACTCTATTTTTAGATCAACTTGTGGCTCATCTGACTTTGTGGAATCAGATTCATCGCCATTTTTCACATCAAATTTCTTAACAACCCACTTTTGGTTATCAAGATTCACTCTTCTCTTGTAAAATCTTTTCTTTGAACATTCACCAACTTCATATGTTGAATTTTTAAAAACTTTGAATTTTTCAGTTGGCGGTTCATTTTTCTCAACAATCTTTTCTTTTAGTTTAGAAACAACTTCCTGTTTGATGTTGGTAGCCTTCGGACAATTCCAGGCAATGTGTCCAATTTCTTGACATCTGTAACAGGTTCTTGTTTCCTTTCTCTGAAAGACTCCATTCTTCACAAACTTTAGTTTTTCTGCAAAGAACTCCTTGTTTTTTTGCTTCCAGAATGAGCTCTTTTGTTCTTCTTCCGAACTTGTCCCTGAAACAAATACAGTTTTTGTTTTAGAAATTTTCTCATTTTTATGATTTTTTGGTGGAATAAAACCGAGACCTTTCTTTTTGTAATTACCGTTGTGGTTTGGTTTCTTTTGAAAACCAGAACCAGAACTGTAACCTTTTTTCTTGTTTAAACGTTGTTGAACTCTTGAGGTGTAAGGTCTTGGATTTTCAGAAAGATTTTCATTTTTTATTTCAGAAATGTTAATTTCTATTAGTTTGAAAACTTTTTTTATCAATTCTGGTTTAACACCTCTTATTGGAAATTCCTCATCAGAATATAATTTGTCTGAATCATTCAAAGTATATGCCACTTTGATTGGTTCATCATACAAATTAGATTTTGACAACAGGAATTCTTTATTGTAAACCCTTTTAACCGACGAATTTGAACTATCAACTGAAGATGAACTTGAACTCCCTGACTCAGATTTTGACTCCGACTCCTCATCTTTATCCAACACCTGATCGACCACCATTTTTATTAACTCAGACTCATGATCAGTGTCAGACGATGTGAATGTGACATCAATATTTTCTGGTAACTCATCAGTTGTTTCAGATTTTAACTCTATATTGACAGCCTTTTTGACTTGCTCCTCATTTGGTTTTCTGGGAGAATAACCTTCCCAGATCGGAGGCAGACACTTGTTATAATGTGCACTTTGTTTCTTACCAGTATCCTTTTCTTCAGGCTTCTTGTCTTGAAATGCTTCAAAACCTGCAACAGTTGGATAAATTCGATCAATCAAATAATCAGAACTTGAATAACTTTGCAACAATCTTCTAATTCTTTCATTTTCAATTCTTTATGTCTCCAACTCCTGCTTCAGCTTTGCACATTCTTCAATGTAATGATTGATTGTTTTCTGCTTTGTCATCATCACAGCATTCATCATTGTCAATGCATCTTCTCTTTCAGAATTTGTCTTTTGTAAACCCGTCACCGTTCTGTTCAGCACATCATATGATTCTTTTACATAATTGAGATTGAACAATAATGTTTCTTTCATCTTATCTTGCTCACTCAATTTCTCATCTTTTTCTTCACACTGTTTGCACGATTCTGGACACTTTAGACACGGTTTTATTACTTCAACAATCTTTTCCACTTCAATAATCTTTTCAACTTCAACCACTTTCTCAGCTTCAAACACCTTTTTAGCTTCTGCTATCTTCTCATCATCAACTTCCTTTTCAACTTCAACTACCAGCTCAGTAACTTTGATTTCTTCACTTTGTTCAGAAATCTCTTTTTGAGCAACACTTTCACCTTTCATCTTCCTCTGTTCTTTTGCTGCTTGTTTTTCTTTCAGCTTCTTCACTCTATCTGCAAAATAAAATTGAAAACTTTCAGAAGATAAATGAGTTTTTTGCAATATTAATATGTATTTCTTCCTCATTATCACTGTCATCAGTTGATGATTGATCAAACACTTGTGTTTGTTCTGAACTAGCATCTGAAGAACTAGATTCATCATTTTGATTTTTCTCATCACTGGCAAACGTTTTCATCCATTCTGTCATCAAATCTGGCTCTTGAACTATTTTTGCAATGAGACCTGCTATTTTTGAATCAGGCGGAATGTATTTATCCCAGCTAAAACCTTCTGCCACTTTTTCATCATCTTGATCAATGATACCATAATAAGCTTTCTTATTAGCTTCTACGATCATTTTCGCATGTGCAGTTTGTGGTTCCTTTTGTTGATACGGTTGATGTGCAACTTGTTGATATATGGCTTTCCGATAGTAATCATTTTCACCGAACGGATTCTGTGCTCCACTTGCTTCTCGATTTTTACATTCCCTCTTGAAATGTCCTTTCTCCCTGCATCGAAAACAAGTAACTTTAGATTTATCAAAACCCAAAGTAGAAACATTAGCATCTCTAAAATCATCTCTCTCTGTAATCATCTTAAACTTTTCAGCTCTCCTCAAAACACTAGCTAAACACCATTTAATATCCATAAGCTCCATCTCTTCTGCATCTATTTGATCGTAATCCTCTTTCGTCAGCATAGGATTTCCGATCCTTCCAGTAACTAATCCTTCATATGACTCTAACACTGTAGCAAGTAATGACATATGACCTTTAACAACCTCTTCAGAGAAATTTTGGCCATTCTGAAGATGCAACGCGATGTTGCAATTTAAAACTTGACCATTACTGCTATTTGAGCTTTAAAACTGATGATTTGATATTGAATTCTTTGGATTCACACTTGGATATGAAGAAAAACCACTGCTGCTGCTTGAACTTTGATTAACAGATCCAGATGAATTTTCTGCACTGAAAGCAGTTTGGACTTTCGGACTAGCTTCAACATTTTGAGCACTCCCTTTGAAATACATCTTAACATCTTGTTGTGCACTTGGATTGTTCATTCTAGCGATTTTTTGCTGCTCAAGATCTTGTCCTTCAATCTTTTCGATGAACTGAGAAATTTTCAAACCATCATATTCTCCAGTATTTTTCAAAATCATCAAGTATGTTCCCCACTCTTTCTGAGGCAATGCATCAGCTAATTTGTCAACCCATTCCTCACGATCTTTGTTGATATTTAACAATGACATTGATCTTACCAAGTGACAATATCTTTCAATCAATTTCTTTGTGTCTTCTCCCGGCAAACTTGAAAATAGATCAATTTCTTCAACAATGATTTTTTACTCTTTATCATATTTTCACTTCCCTCAAACTTAATTCGAAGTGCTTCCCAAATTGAATGTGAAGTCTTATCATGTTGAAGCAATATGAATATGTCTTCTTTAATGGCTTGCTGGAGTAAACTAATCATCATCTTTTCTGCTTTGTACATGTCTCGTTCTTTATCTGTAAATTCATAAATTTTCTTTTCAATTCCCAAGTCTGTACGTGGTAGTACATACTTTTTCTCAACACATTCCCAAGATCTCAGATGATTAGCTTGAACCCAGTTTTCAAACCTATATTTCCATCCGTAATACTCCTCAATTCCCAATAGCTTCGGGGGTTTTTGCAAAGTTCCAGTCTCATTTTCCATGTTCATGTTTTGAGCAATGGCAGTCGGAGTAGACGGGGATGTAGCAAACGCGTTATAGAATTCCCCTTCCATGATTCGGTAAATTTTTTCACAAAACAGACACTTTCAAACGGAATACCAGTTGAAACAAAATTACTTGTTCAAACGGAATTACAGCACAACAATTTCAAGCGAAATAACCTCTCACACAGAATCACCTTCAAGCGAAATAAGGTTTTCAAGCGGAATTACTTCAAGCGAAATCACCTGTTGAAGCGAAATTACATGCAACACACCTTCAAACGAAATCACAACTTAAATCAAAATCAGAACTTCAAACGGAATTACACTATGAAGCGAAATAACTGATTCCGTGTGAACCTTTCAAACGGAATTAACGTTTTTAAGCGGAATCAGTAATTTCGTGTGAAATTACCAAAGATTTTCAAACGAAATTAGGTGTTCGTTCAAACGGAATTAACTGTTTGGCCCATTTTTATCACTTTTAAACAGAATTTTGATCTGATTCTTTCAAGGCTTTGTTAAAACACAGTTTTGCATGTAATATGTGAAATTCAAACCATTTTATCCGTTAAAACTTGTTCAATTTATAAAAGAAGGTGTAGAAGTAAGAAAAACTGATGAAATCAAGCTGAATTTGCTAGAACTCCTCCTCCTGAGCTCTGATACCACATGTAGGATCGTTTTCTGACCCGAAATGAGTCGTTCAGAGGTGTTCTATTCAATATGAAAGGCGGAAACAGACATATCGAGTTCGATTCGGCAAGATATTCACTTTAAATGTCTTTCAGATTGATTTGACAAAGATATACAGCGAGACGACACTTCGGCAGCACTTCGGCTCCGGAATTACACATACAAGACCCCTAGAAACGGAATCAGAACACTCCTATTTATAGACATGCTAATTCCACTTGAAACAGCCCAAGCAAAATTACATTTCAAACGAAATCAGTAATTTCGTTTGAACTTGACTTGAAAACTTCAAGCGGAATTGCACATTCTAATTTCGTTTGAAACTACCTCTCATCCTATATTTGACATTTTCCTCGAATAACGTGCCCTGATCTATCTAAAACAAAGCAAGACTCGATACAAGACGAAGTCGACAGACGCATGCACCAACAGAATTTTTTCGAAAGTCTGTCCAAAAATGGTTCTATGATCGCCGAAACGAGGGAATTTAAGGCGAACACTTGCTTACAACGTGGGCTCAAAAAAAACTCAAGGCAAAGTTGATGGTTCTCGTTCGTGGATGGTTGCTGGAATTGCTCAGAACAGTTTTGACGTGACGGTGGAAAGAGAGGTTTAGTTGACTTCTCTAATGGAACATGCAGTTGTCGGGTTTGGCAAGTATCTGGGTTACCTTGCGGGCACGTTATTGCAATATCTTGATTTTTAGGTGAACCAGATTGTGCTCGTTATGCGATGTCATGTTACACTAATGAAGTTTATAAATCCACGTATAAGGAGCATATAAATCCAGTCCCTGATAAATCAGAGTGGGAAGTACCCGATGGACTGGTGAATCTGCAACCACCGCTTATTATGAAACGACAAGTCGGACGTCCTAAAGAAAACAAACGAATCCTATCGCTAGGAGAGGACCCCACTCCCATATACTACGGTAAGTGCAAAGCGTATGGGCATTCTCGTGCGAGCTGTTTAGCACCGCCCAAAACAAAGTCTTCTTCTCGCCGCGTCTCTAAGCCACAACCCACACCCGTCCAAGTTGAAGCCGGAGAATTTCAGGATTATGTACTTAAAAATACATACCCCTCGTACAATTTGGGTGATGATTAAAGAAGTTTTTGTATAAATTTATGCCAAATGTATATCCTCTTTAAGATATATTAACAATCCTTATTTTATTTATATTTATTTTCTGTTTTAACTATTATGTTCACAAAAAAAGTCTTTTTTAATTTAAAAAATAGAACATAATTTCACTAAATAAACAATTAACAAAAATTTCAATTCAATTAATTAATTTCACAATAATTAAATTAAATTATTTATTAGGCATTATTTATTAATTAAATTATTAAATTAACAAAAATTTCGATTCAATTAACTAAATAAACAATAATTTCACTAGGCATTATTTATTAATTAGATTATTAATGGGGTATGAAACGTGCAGAATAGAGTTGATCTGCCATAAATCTTCTATATCTCATACAGGCATCTTGCATGTTTCGTTCCTGCCAGTTTGGAAGTACACTGTTTTGCACAAGATTTTGCAGTAACATAGACAATATCACACCCGAATTCCGACCAACCCGATGTTCGGATATAGGCCAGACAACATCCCCGGTGTACTCCAACGCATCAGCCTCACTTAGTCCAGCATTTTCCCAATATTATATACGACCGAGGAACCATAAGAAGAGACTCTCGAATTCTACTAGAGTTTGGTGTATCCTTCTGTGAACGCATAATCGTTCCCCGCAATTAAGTGCATCACATTTATTGGTAAAATAAACGGTAATATTTAGTGAGTGCATATTGCGATACTGGTATGTAAACCTGAAAAGGAGAAACGGTAAATATTTAGTGAGTGCATATCTATGTTGCTCATTCTTACAATGTAAAATTTTTTTTACCGTATCCACTTTCCAAAAGGCAGGGTATAGTTCTACATCGTCAGTAGCGTATCCGTAAGCATCTTGATCCTGTTCCGCCAGAAGGTTTATAAAATTTGGGGGTAGAATGGTCCAAGGAACAGTATCTGATGAAGATGTCCCTCGACGATTTTCTGTTTCTCTATCTTGTATTAGCTTGTTACACCATGCACGGACATGCTATAATTTTTTTAAAATGATCATATTTAGAAATTATAAATAATATAAATAATAAACTATGTAAAATAATCAAATTACCATTTCTTGCATAAATCCATCTCCACAATACCCTAGTACTCCACCCCACCACTCTCTGTCTAACGGCATTTGCCCCATATAAGTTGAATAGCAAAATTGGCTATCACCGTCGTAGTAGAAGTCAAGAACATTTTGTGACCAATAAACAGATTGGTCATTCCGATTAAGCCAAACAGTGTTCTCTACACAATCTGGAATGCTTGATTGACGCCTTCCTTTTGATGACATTATTGTGCAAATTTGTTGTGGTATGAAGAAATTCCCACCAATTGTCCATATTTATAGACCAATAATAAGATCCACCTACCTCCTCTTTTTTATAACAAATACTATTATTATAATTTTTTTAACACGTTTCTTAAAAAATAGGTAAAGGAAATATTAATAAAATAATTTAATAACTTTTTATAAAGTCTTAGAATCTGTTTTTTTATTTAACGGTATTTTTTAACTTATACAAAATTAGCATATTTAATTAATGTGAATTTCAAAAGATGGAATGGGAAATGAGTTCTTTTATTAAACTTTAAGTTACAATTAAGATTATTTAATTGTTTCATACTAAATTAGCATTTAATTACTTCTACTCCATGCCTATATATATAGCGAACTATATCTTCCACTTTATTATCATTCCACTTTATTATCTCTACACAAAACCTTTGAGAACACTTCAAAATGGCCGATGATTCATGGACCGAAGTTGAAGACATTGCCGTTGCAATGTCCTACTGTAACACCCTGAAAATTTACGTCCTATAAGGTGTTGACACGTGTCATAGGTTTGAACGTGTGAAGGAATGTTCTTGAAGGACTAAAGTTGACAATCAGTGAAACTGTGTAATTATAAGGGTTCAAAGTGTCAACAATGAATAATTAGACTTTGCAATAACTCTACATGATGTTTATAACCTTACATAAATAGATCATGGATCATACGAAGCGAATTGTGAAAGAAAGTGAGAGATTACAAACTACAGGGGTTAAATGTGCCAACATGTTTAAGTTATACCTCTGAGTGACCTTTTAACAAACCCGAAGCTTTGTAACGATTAATTATGCTCACTAGAATGTACCACAAAAATTTCATGAAGTTTCGATATCGTATGAGCAAGTTGTGATAAAATTCGTGTACGAGGGTTATAAGTGTCAACGTTGAAATTTAGGGTTTTTCGGGTGATCACAAAGTTACCCGAGGGCTTCACAAAGTGGGTATAAGTTTTAAAGCCCCTATATGTTAATAACAAAGTCCCAAAATGCAAGAAAACATGAGAAAGCGATGTTTCGGAGGACTAGGGACTAAATTGCAAAATTTTCAAGGCTGATGACAGGCTAGCGGGGCGCTACACCAGAAGCGTAGCGGTGCGCTACCAGCGTAGCGGGGCGCTACACCATAAGCGTAGCGGTGCGCTAGGACTGCACAGCGACCAGATTCATGACAGATGGTTGTTTTCAGCTTTTAACCGACTTAAGGAGCAAGTATTCGATTCTATGGGCTTGCTAAGATGGTTTTTAGCCTATAGGGAACTTGTGGATGATAATACAACACCCCTAGGCTTATGTGTTGATCATCTAAGAGTGTTAGAAGTTATATATAAAGACCCATTTATGCAACATTGATCATCTATCACTCCTGAGCACTTCTGGATCATTCAAGCAAGCCACAAGCATTCCAAATCGTCCATTAGACGTGTGTAAGTGCCTTTGATCCTTCTAAATTCGTTTATGCTTCGTTTATGGCCTAGAAATCAAACCGTCGTAACTACGGTTTGACTTTGTGATAAATCACAATCAGTCCAGAGGTTTGTCGAATCGAAAGTTGTTATAAGTTGGTATTTATATGGGTAATAAACCCCTAAAAGGGCACTCACTGATTCGAATCCTAACTAGGTCGTTTATCGAGTCAAAGGTTGTCCGAAAAAGTCAACAGAAACATTAATCGCATATTTAATGATACGGAAGGCGTGTAACCTGTTTTATCAGTCATACAACTTGAAAATGAGTATAATAACTTGTCTAAGCTTGTTTGATTCGACAACTTTATGTTTTGAACCGATTCGGAACCGAGAGACGCAAAAGTTTGACTTTTGCTTTGACCTCAGTTCTGACCCGATTTATATAGGTTTAGACATGCCTTAAGGTTCCATTTGGACCTAGTTACATGTGTGTATAAGCCTCTGCGTTTATACCACTCGAATCCCTAATCGTCCGATGTTTCCGTTAATCGCCTAAATATTGACCGTAATGCCCTTATGACCAACAAACGAGATTTTAGAAAATGTAAAAGTGCAAAAGTCTTTAATACTGATTATTGAACAAGTTTGCAAAATTTCACGTCAATCGGAAGTCTAGATTAGGAGTTATGCTTAATGGCGTATTTATAAACATGTTTATTAATTAAACGACGCCATTAGCGTAAAGCCTATCTAAACTCAGTTTTGACACCAAATCTTTTACCCACTGATGTTAAATAATATTTTAGGATTTTTAAAGATTTTTAATTAATTTTAGATTGATCATAAGCTTGGATTAGCGCCTTAATTCGGTTAATACCGAATATACCCTTTTCGGCCATAAAATGAGTTTTACAAATCCTTTTAACGCCAATCCAATTGCTACTGATTTTAAATAATAAATAGAGTATTTGGAGCCTGTTTATTTGATCAGAAAACTCAGAATCGTATTTTAAACCGTACGTCGCTTAAAACGACTTTATACGCGTATCTAACGCATAGTTTGGGTTTAAAACTATTTTAACATATAAGACTTATTACCAAATGTTATAACTTGTTAAAATAAACTATTTTACTGATGTATTCAGACCCGGTTCACAGAAACTTAATAAATCCCTGTTATAATCTTAAAAATGACCAAAATACCCCTGCGGGGCTTAATATAAGATTTAACTCGTTTTGGGCATTATGGAAGGTATCTTAATGATATCACCACATATTTAAAGCGTATTAACTTAGGAAACCTGTTCGCGACCTATATGGTTACCCGTTACGCCTCTGGCGCGTTCGGTTCGGTTTAGGTAACTAGTTTACATAAATTAGCCGAAACGGGTCAAACCTTATCCTTTTTATCTCAAAATCCAGAATGTGTTTAGTTTACCCATATTATACAAGTCTTCAAACTTGTCGGGTCTAAATCACACTCTATTCCGGTCTTCGCTTAATCGTGCGTTTGAACCGTAAACCTTCCTTAAAACTAACCGGTCTAAGTTACGACTTAAATAAGACCCGTTAGGAATCTAATAGGTTAATAAAACCTTCGTTCCAGATTGAGAGCCCCAGTAGAAGTACTTATGCTTGCTGATTAGAATACGGCTGAGAATAAATTGCATTGCAAGCTCAGGTAAATACTTTTAACTTATTTTCCCTTATACGGGCTTGGGATACGGTATTATTAAAATACCGCTTGGTCGGGTGTAGAAACCTTTTGATCGGAGATGATTGAATTGCAAAAATCCCGTTTTAATTCGTATTGCTTGATAACAAATAACATTGGGGGTTAATGACCGTGTCCTGGATATCCTTGGCTCATTTTAAAAAGTGAATGGCCACGACGTAAGCACAAGGTGTAGACATAACACCTCCTGTTGCATATGTATAACATATACTCACTCGTAAGGGTGTCTTCTTGTGAGATCATATTTGTGGTGTGTCGATTAATCTTTGTCCGGCTTGTATTGTATAATCACCGGCCCTAAATGTTGGACAACCATGTAAATCGGATACAAGAATTTTTATTAATAAAATTGTCCCAAGTTATAAAAGATTAATTTTGCCTCTGTGCATGTTAATCAATGTGTCAAGATATTTTGTGCCGTTTGCACTCGAATCACTTTTCAAACTCTTTTTCCAAAATGAGTCAGTTAATTGTATTTACCAGTGTAAACTGACGTATTTTCCAAAAGGTAAAGTGACAGGTACTACGCATAATTGGCTGGGAGCTCAGGGTGTCATTAGGGAAATCTTGCAAGTTCTAGATGCCTAAAGTCTGTTGAACAGTTCTAGTATCTTTTATTTGATCCGCCTGTGGATCCTTTACTTTCCGTTGTAATACTTTGATATTACTTATATTCGGAATGTAATATATTTATCTTTTGCTTCCGCTGTGCATTTATATATTGTGTTGTTTGACCATGATGTTGCCAACCACGTCACGATACTCCCCCACCGGGCCCACCGGTGACACGTGGAAATTTGGGGTGTGACAGTCCCCCACCGGGCCCACCGGTGACACGTGGAAATTTGGGGTGTGACAGGTTGGTATCAGAGCCAACACTGAGTGAATTAAACACTAGCCTTTTGTGTTTAATCTCAGTTACACAATTGCACATATCTAAACTTCTGAGTCTAGACTTAACTTAGGAATGTTCTCAATCCTAATCTATAAATTTTTACTTCCAAATTTTTATTGGATACGTCGCCAAGCGAAGAAGCCGTAATAGGAGTTCTCCACACCCGGATCCTTGAAATGCTGAGCTTCGTAACGCGGCTAGAATGAAACGAGCATCTAAGGAGAGGACACTCAGAAATAAAATGAAGAAGAAACTCTTTTTACTGAAGATCGTTTCCTTAATAGTCCTCATATGGACATAATTATCTTTCAGTCTCTACGAGGACAACATTATTCCTTTCAAGTCCCGCTTAGGGCAACTTTATACTTTTATTTTTATATAGTGAAATGATTAAGTTTAAACTTTCATTCTAAACAAGAAATATTAAATAAAAGGAGAATAACATTTTTTTTTTTTTGCAAGATCTACCATTATAATAAAATGGCAAAATCTAAAAGGGCAAGACCTAGCCTCGTGTCATATTAAGACCCGACCAAGATGGTAGTTCCATAATTAGATTCAGATCCATATTAACACCTCAATTTAAAATTGTTCTGCGTTAATTAAATTAAGAATCTTAAGTGTGAAACCTAGCCTTCGGGTCAATTATAAGACCGGGCCAAGATGGTAAGACCTGTTTAAAAGATTTAAATCCCTGTTAACATCTTAAAACATGTTAACACTCCTGACAGATGTGATTCATTTAAAAATCACACACGTTATTATTATATAAGGATCTTTCTAAAGATTCCTAACCCAGTTTAATGATCTCTAAATCCTGGGTTTACATCATCAATTAAGATGATCATATTTTAACCATACGTGGTAATATAGTGCCTACGGGCCTTGCTCATTTCTACATGAGCCAAAATACAGTGGTAGCTATGACTCCCTGTCAGATAAAGGTAATGAACTAGGTTCAAACCTCAAATGCTTTGATTCTCTGAAATCCTAGCATATAATTTATAATCCTCCTTGTGACAAAGACAATTGTGACATTATGGTCCCTTGTCAAGCAGGTATTGGACTTACTCCAAACCTTGAATGCCATTGATGGTCCTTTTGTGACCTAAGCTAAATATAATGGATATACATTCAAATAACATTCACTAGGAATGTTCAGAACAGAATAGCCCATACGGTTTATGAATGTCGTGGCTAATCTAAGTCGGGTCATCAGGATGATGACTAATAATTGTTAAATTTTGGTGATTGGTACCAAGTTTCAAGTATGGAAAACTTGAATGAGGTAGACGACAGTCGCAATACTATTAAGGCGACGAAAGTTAATAAAGCTACAAACGTAAATCTCAATATTAATGGAGTTAATCTCCAAGCTGTGGTTGACGCAGCAGTTGGAAGGACCGAAGCAGTGTGACATCTGCAAAGGAACGGGTCATCATTTTCCCATGAATGTAGGGACATAAAGAATGCAGTCTGTCACGACTGTGGTGAGTAAGGCCGCATCAGAACTAGATACCATAAAGCTGCCAAACAAGGTGCAGCTAAGCCTGGAAAGGCTAAGAAAGGAAACGCCTGAACTCACCTGATGAATGCCAAGAGGCAGTTCACGATGTCATCAAGTACATTCCTTATCATTTACCAATGATAATTTCTGCTAAGTGTCCTAATTTAATACAGGCAATAATAAATCTTCATAAACCATAAGCTTAGCAAACTTTTATATTATCCACAAGGTATAACTTACCAAGGAAATCATAGTAACCGATTCTTCTAAGTATCGGCAAAGGATCCTTCTGAAAAATCTAAGAGTACTCTTTCTTCGAATAGAGTACGACAATATATATTACTTTATTTTATTTTATTATTTTTCTCATTGTTTTCTATCGACTACGAATGCCAAACTATGTTTGATAAAAGTGCCATATGAGGATTGGCGTATCCTAGTGTGTCCCATAGATTGCTTCCATGCCTGATCAGTATGGAGGTTTAATGCATGGAACCCCTGAGATATCCCAATGGTCATATTGTACCAAAGTCGACTAGTAGTATTCAAAGAAGATATCCAGAATGGAATTATCCAAGTAAATGTTCCCGATTAAGGAATTCGTGGACTAGTAACATAAGTGTGTCACTTAATTGACACAAGCAATGATTGATAAATTGGAGCCTGAGATTTGTAAAATCTCTGTAACCTCTTTTTACCTTAATTATCTTCTCCTAAGATTACCCTGTTTACCCCTGAGAGGCAGGTAGAGTAAGGGTTATATCCCATTTAGGGCTGCATTGTTATGAAATCTCCAAAGCAGCTAATACCATTATTGGAAGAATCGAAAACGCTGGTTGAGTAAGTTTCAGAATATGGATTCATATAGCCTAACTCAAATATCCTGAGAATTCGGTATAGTTAACGATGAAAGACGGTTCATTTTTTTGCTTACGCATTAGTTACCGCAACCCTGAATAGGCAACGATTAAGAACCCCCATCAGCTGCCCCGAATCGTCGATTTGTTCGACTAACGGTAAGGATTAGCTGTTCCTTAAGATGGGTATTGAATAGTGATTGGAATAACCATTTCACATTAAGATAAGCTTTTCTATAATAGTTGTTAAGTTAGTATTAAGACTAATCCTTTGGAAACTTGGGAT
The DNA here is from genome assembly GCA_030545235.1 of Helianthus tuberosus. Taxonomy (NCBI): domain Eukaryota; kingdom Viridiplantae; phylum Streptophyta; class Magnoliopsida; order Asterales; family Asteraceae; genus Helianthus; species Helianthus tuberosus. The sequence goes on from CM060441.1 coordinate 67,145,205, forward strand.
AGATAGAATGTTAAACATCGATTGTTAGATAGAGAATTGGTAACTCCAATTATCAAAATCTGAAAGTTGCCTGGGGGACAACAAATAAGATCATACAAATCCATAATTTATGGTAGGTTGCCAGTATACGGCAAGAAATCAAGGAGTTATGAAAATAGCAAACTTCCTAAGTTCTGGTTAAGGAATATAGTTTAACAAAAGATATCACCCAGGAAGGGTGTACCAAATTTGTGAAATTATCAGGCTAGTTAAGCTCTGAATATATGGAAATCATTCGAAGGAAATTGAATGTATCAAGATCAAGTAGCTTGTAAGCTAAAACCTATTTAAGTGGTTTGGCGAAGCTCGCAATACATTACACAATAGTGACTGGAGGATGTGTTCCGCCAATAAGTCAAGGAGCACTATCACAAATTGGTATGCGGATATACGATGTGATAAACATCCTATATCGATTGAGGATCAACAGGTTAAGAAGCTTCGAAGGAAGCAAGTACCAATTGTAAAGTAAAATGGGATGCCCGTAGAGGTCCCGAATTCACGTGGGAGATTGAATCCACGATGAAAGAAAAGTACCCTTACTTGTTTCAGTAAATCTCGGGTCGAGATTTCTTTTAAGGGGGTGAGGATGTAACACCCTGAAAATTTACGTCCTATAAGGTGTTGACACGTGTCATAGGTTTGAACGTGTGAAGGAATGTTCTTGAAGGACTAAAGTTGACAATCAGTGAAACTGTGTAATTATAAGGGTTCAAAGTGTCAACAATGAATAATTAGACTTTGCAATAACTCTACATGATGTTTATAACCTTACATAAATAGATCATGGATCATACGAAGCGAATTGTGAAAGAAAGTGAGAGATTACAAACTACAGGGGTTAAATGTGCCAACATGTTTAAGTTATACCTCTGAGTGACCTTTTAACAAACCCGAAGCTTTGTAACGATTAATTATGCTCACTAGAATGTACCACAAAAATTTCATGAAGTTTCGATATCGTATGAGCAAGTTGTGATAAAATTCGTGTACGAGGGTTATAAGTGTCAACGTTGAAATTTAGGGTTTTTCGGGTGATCACAAAGTTACCCGAGGGCTTCACAAAGTGGGTATAAGTTTTAAAGCCCCTATATGTTAATAACAAAGTCCCAAAATGCAAGAAAACATGAGAAAGCGATGTTTCGGAGGACTAGGGACTAAATTGCAAAATTTTCAAGGCTGATGACAGGCTAGCGGGGCGCTACACCAGAAGCGTAGCGGTGCGCTACCAGCGTAGCGGGGCGCTACACCATAAGCGTAGCGGTGCGCTAGGACTGCACAGCGACCAGATTCATGACAGATGGTTGTTTTCAGCTTTTAACCGACTTAAGGAGCAAGTATTCGATTCTATGGGCTTGCTAAGATGGTTTTTAGCCTATAGGGAACTTGTGGATGATAATACAACACCCCTAGGCTTATGTGTTGATCATCTAAGAGTGTTAGAAGTTATATATAAAGACCCATTTATGCAACATTGATCATCTATCACTCCTGAGCACTTCTGGATCATTCAAGCAAGCCACAAGCATTCCAAATCGTCCATTAGACGTGTGTAAGTGCCTTTGATCCTTCTAAATTCGTTTATGCTTCGTTTATGGCCTAGAAATCAAACCGTCGTAACTACGGTTTGAATTTGTGATAAATCACAATCAGTCCAGAGGTTTGTCGAATCGAAAGTTGTTATAAGTTGGTATTTATATGGGTAATAAACCCCTAAAAGGGCACTCACTGATTCGAATCCTAACTAGGTCGTTTATCGAGTCAAAGGTTGTCCGAAAAAGTCAACAGAAACATTAATCGCATATTTAATGATACGGAAGGCGTGTAACCTGTTTTATCAGTCATACAACTTGAAAATGAGTATAATAACTTGTCTAAGCTTGTTTGATTCGACAACTTTATGTTTTGAACCGATTCGGAACCGAGAGACGCAAAAGTTTGACTTTTGCTTTGACCTCAGTTCTGACCCGATTTATATAGGTTTAGACATGCCTTAAGGTTCCATTTGGACCTAGTTACATGTGTGTATAAGCCTCTGCGTTTATACCACTCGAATCCCTAATCGTCCGATGTTTCCGTTAATCGCCTAAATATTGACCGTAATGCCCTTATGACCAACAAACGAGATTTTAGAAAATGTAAAAGTGCAAAAGTCTTTAATACTGATTATTGAACAAGTTTGCAAAATTTCACGTCAATCGGAAGTCTAGATTAGGAGTTATGCTTAATGGCGTATTTATAAACATGTTTATTAATTAAACGACGCCATTAGCGTAAAGCCTATCTAAACTCAGTTTTGACACCAAATCTTTTACCCACTGATGTTAAATAATATTTTAGGATTTTTAAAGATTTTTAATTAATTTTAGATTGATCATAAGCTTGGATTAGCGCCTTAATTCGGTTAATACCGAATATACCCTTTTCGGCCATAAAATGAGTTTTACAAATCCTTTTAACGCCAATCCAATTGCTACTGATTTTAAATAATAAATAGAGTATTTGGAGCCTGTTTATTTGATCAGAAAACTCAGAATCGTATTTTAAACCGTACGTCGCTTAAAACGACTTTATACGCGTATCTAACGCATAGTTTGGGTTTAAAACTATTTTAACATATAAGACTTATTACCAAATGTTATAACTTGTTAAAATAAACTATTTTACTGATGTATTCAGACCCGGTTCACAGAAACTTAATAAATCCCTGTTATAATCTTAAAAATGACCAAAATACCCCTGCGGGGCTTAATATAAGATTTAACTCGTTTTGGGCATTATGGAAGGTATCTTAATGATATCACCACATATTTAAAGCGTATTAACTTAGGAAACCTGTTCGCGACCTATATGGTTACCCGTTACGCCTCTGGCGCGTTCGGTTCGGTTTAGGTAACTAGTTTACATAAATTAGCCGAAACGGGTCAAACCTTATCCTTTTTATCTCAAAATCCAGAATGTGTTTAGTTTACCCATATTATACAAGTCTTCAAACTTGTCGGGTCTAAATCACACTCTATTCCGGTCTTCGCTTAATCGTGCGTTTGAACCGTAAACCTTCCTTAAAACTAACCGGTCTAAGTTACGACTTAAATAAGACCCGTTAGGAATCTAATAGGTTAATAAAACCTTCGTTCCAGATTGAGAGCCCCAGTAGAAGTACTTATGCTTGCTGATTAGAATACGGCTGAGAATAAATTGCATTGCAAGCTCAGGTAAATACTTTTAACTTATTTTCCCTTATACGGGCTTGGGATACGGTATTATTAAAATACCGCTTGGTCGGGTGTAGAAACCTTTTGATCGGAGATGATTGAATTGCAAAAATCCCGTTTTAATTCGTATTGCTTGATAACAAATAACATTGGGGGTTAATGACCGTGTCCTGGATATCCTTGGCTCATTTTAAAAAGTGAATGGCCACGACGTAAGCACAAGGTGTAGACATAACACCTCCTGTTGCATATGTATAACATATACTCACTCGTAAGGGTGTCTTCTTGTGAGATCATATTTGTGGTGTGTCGATTAATCTTTGTCCGGCTTGTATTGTATAATCACCGGCCCTAAATGTTGGACAACCATGTAAATCGGATACAAGAATTTTTATTAATAAAATTGTCCCAAGTTATAAAAGATTAATTTTGCCTCTGTGCATGTTAATCAATGTGTCAAGATATTTTGTGCCGTTTGCACTCGAATCACTTTTCAAACTCTTTTTCCAAAATGAGTCAGTTAATTGTATTTACCAGTGTAAACTGACGTATTTTCCAAAAGGTAAAGTGACAGGTACTACGCATAATTGGCTGGGAGCTCAGGGTGTCATTAGGGAAATCTTGCAAGTTCTAGATGCCTAAAGTCTGTTGAACAGTTCTAGTATCTTTTATTTGATCCGCCTGTGGATCCTTTACTTTCCGTTGTAATACTTTGATATTACTTATATTCGGAATGTAATATATTTATCTTTTGCTTCCACTGTGCATTTATATATTGTGTTGTTTGACCATGATGTTGCCAACCACGTCACGATACTCCCCCACCGGGCCCACCGGTGACACGTGGAAATTTGGGGTGTGACAGTCCCCCACCGGGCCCACCGGTGACACGTGGAAATTTGGGGTGTGACACCTACGTTGAAACAAGACACCTATCCCGGCATGCGACTATGGATGACGCCTTTTGGACCAGCGTGTTCCACATGTTTTGTAGACATGTTAGTGAAACGAACCGAGATGTGAACGAGGTGCAGACCCGTTCGGCCTACCTAAGGTGCAAGTGTTCCATGTTCAATGGAAGGGTAAAGGCAGCGTCCAAGGCCGAGAAGAAGCTAACTGAACAAGAAGTGATCGAGGAAGCACTGCTAGACTACCTCTTGAAGTATGAGGAAGACTTCGATCGGGTCTCTGTTTGGGAGATTATGAAGATTTACTTGTAAATCTTCATATAGTTCGTCAATTATGTCTAAGTTCAGCCGTATGTTAACCGATTTTGGTTTTATGTATTAGTTTGGTTAACAATTTTTTTTTTAATATTTAAGATATGTATGAAACGCACCCTTTTGGTTATATTAATATCTACTACGTTATTTACATAATTCTGTTAATTTTTAAGCATGAGAATAGTGCATTAAAATGGCCCAAAAAACCTGTTGCTGCACCCCCTTCTCATTAAAATGGGAAGGCCCAATGGCGTTTTTTATTGAAGCATATGAGACCAAAAATTTGTAATGCAAACAAAAACAAAATTTACGTTAAAATGGGCCACAAAAATTTTAAACAAACCATTAAAAACACACTGTCTCAATAGTTAAAGCATAACCAGATTAGGCCGGCCCAATGTCATTTTTTGAAATGGAACAACTTTAATTCAATGGAAATACTATGAAGCTCAGATAACCAGATTGGGCCGGCCCAATGTCATTTTTTGAAATGGAACAACTTTAATTCAGTGGAAATACTATGAAGCTCAGAAACAGAATTGGACCATTGAATTGGGCCCCAAATCTGAATCAGAATTGGGCTGAATCAGAATTGGGGCGAATTTGAATTGGGCCGGCCCAATGCAAATGTTCAAAGTCATAATACCTTGTTTACGGATCTACAACTTGTTCATCAACTTGTTCATCCACATCATTTTCAAATGACTGGCAACTACTGACGAGATCAAAGTTTTTCGGTAACATACTATCGTAGAACATGATAGCCAACCTTTGTCTCATTTGGTAAGCTGCCTTAGCGGTGTTTTCTTCTCGATATACGGGTTGCTTGTTGATCAACCTTTCCATGAAAATGCAAACCCATACACCACAATCTCCTAAACTCCCTGATTGTTGAGGTACTTGCCAGGGGTAAACGACTTTGAACGGCAATGACATCTTTAATGGCTCATCGGCTGAATAGTATCCGTTGATGCGTAGCCAAGTGTCGAAGGCAAAATTGATGTGGTAAATGACTTCCGTTCTATCTTTCACCATGGTTTCACTTTCCAATAAACTACACACGTAGGCATATGTAAATTGTAAGAAAGTGATTCAATAGACTACAGTGGCATATATACGATATGACGAACCTGTCATAAATTGTAAGAGTCTGATTGCGAAGGTGCAACACTGCCAAAAGCCAATGCACGTTTTTAATATTCAACGGAACATAAACCTATCCATGCATAAAAAAGTTGCTAGTAATTTTTAAATGAAATATATATAAACATTTCGGCATTCAAACATAACTTACCTCGTCAACTTCGGAAATTGGTGGAATAGGAATCAAGGACCCATTGAAATAGCCCTCCAACCTCCGGTGTGCATCACACTTAATTATGGTCAATTGAAAATATGGTGGTAGAATGCTCCAACGATCGCTTTGGTTCCTCTGCTCGTACATCTTAATCATCCAACCGTATAAATGCTCTTTTGAACAATTTTTAAAATAACAGTTTTGAAAATATAAATAATTTGGAAGCATGAATATTGATAATTTTCTTACATCATCACTTAACCAACCGGGCCCGTCGTCACCTAGCAACGACGACCAAAATTGTGGACCAACTTCACCAGCCATCGTTTTTCCAAGCTTCCGCGTCCTTGAATCCATCTTGCTTACCAGTGAACGTTCGATGATATACCAATCTCGGATCTTTTGTATATGTTTATCCGTACACGTACTATCTTCTTTGTTCTTGTTTCTCTTTGACACATTCTTGAACAAAACAAAAGGTGATAGCATAGACGGACCCGACTTTACTAACCTCTCTGATCGCCGCAATGCTGCTGTCGGGGCATCATCGACTAACTGTTTTGTACTATTACATACAAGATCGTCACATGGTTGCAAGTTGTTTGTTGCCACATGATAATCACCAACATCATTGAAGTTGACAAACGAGTCTACTTCCGGCTACATACATAAGTTTAAGTGATAACGAACATTAGTAGATATTATTTTTGTTGTAATTGAATTGCCTAAATCCTCGCAATACAACATTACCTTTCCGACTGAATGAACTCTACCATGATCAAGACTTAGACTCATTAGCTGCATAACAAATAGAGATATTAAATTATAGCATCACTATTACATAAAACACATTTATTTAATTTCACCCTCACCTTTGCCTCAATTAGCAGAGTTAGCTTCTCATTGTTCTCGTCCAATATTGATTTAAATTTTTCCACAAGAGATGATTCTACTTCATCCGTATTTGAAACATTTCCTCCATCATGAATTGCAGACCTTCTTTTTCTTGCTTGTTGGGTGCCCATGGGGGACAACGCTGCATAACCTTCAAACCCGTCAGCAACCCCATCATTTGGTTTAAAACCACTGGTGTGCATCGTATCATCATTGGGCTGCATGTTACGGGGTACCTCGCTTGCTATACGAATACTTTCTAAAAATTGCAAACTAGATATGTACCACTCAGTCTGCATCTCCTGACTAGTGGGCAATATGGTTTGAATCAGACGGTAATGTTCATTCTAAGAATTGAATAATGAAAAGTTTTATCAATCAATTTATTCTAATCTTACTATATAACTGAGAATAAAATAACAAAGTGCAGCAATTACCTTTTGTGCCAATTCAAAAATGCGTTCAACGGTAGCAGTTGTAACCCTTTTTCCAGGCCCCCAACCCAAAAATCTTGGAATTGCTTCGCCTTTAAAAAATGAAACCATCTCCTTAAATTCTGGAAAGACTTCATAAATCCACATCTACACATATACATAAATTTATTTTAAGTAAGGGGTTGCAATGTATTGCATCAGATTAAATCAAAATGTGTACCTTGAACGGCCAAACGCAACCAGGCAACGAGAACCCGGCGTTACCCTGTTGGTGTCGACGACTCAAATCATATACATGCACATACGTGCTCTGCCAAAGATAGCTACCCCACGGAAAGTTGTTCCATGCTTCTAAATCATCAACCAAATTCACAACCATTTTGTCAATGGATTATAACCGTTGGGTACCTTTAAAACCTAACTCTAGTAACATCAACAGACAGATACGATGACAATCGTCTTCACTGAGTTGTGACCAGTCCGAATCAAATGCATCTTCTACATGACGTAACTTTACATCGCGTGTCCCCAGGAAAATTCTTGATCTGAACGAACTAGGTGATCCATTAGATATCGTATTTGTAAACGGTCCAAATCTAAACCCGATGATAAGACAAAACTGGATGGGAGTAAAATGAATAAAATCATTCCCAAACACATAACTTATTCCATCGCTAGGATTATTAGTAGGAACCTGATGTCGTGCAACACAAAGCAAAAGTGGGCTTTCACAAATGACAGACTCAAGATCCAAATAGTGACCAAAGACCGTCTGCCTTAGCCTATGTTCTAAATTACCTGTCATTTTCTTCTTGATTTTATCTAGAACCGTCCAAGCTGCTCTAACTCTAATTCAAGGAGCCTTAGCCTATATCAGTGGGATAATGAATGGTAAACACTACAACAAAAACTAAAAAACCAATAACACTACCATAAAGAATTAAGATTAAAGAAATACCAGCTTAGTGGTAGCCGGAAGAGTGTTGTCCCGCATTGCAGCCGTATCTTCTACCGTGAATTCAATGTTAAAGTTTGGGATTGAGTCATCCTCCCAAAAATTCGGATTCATTGTGTGTGTTTCAGTTACAAAAACGGGTCGGATCGGGTTGGAGAGTAACTGAATCCTTAACAAAATCGAATCGGGTCGGATCGGATCGTGTGGTTTAGTGAGGAAAGATGGGTCGGAGCTCCGGCAAAGGTGGTCCCTGTTACCCGCTTCGGAAGCATCGAAAGGAACAGTGCAACCACCACATGTGGTGGTCCCTACAATGGGAGACGTCTAACCCCGGAAGCGTCTATGGACCCCTCGTTTAATGTGTAGCTGCTAGGGCTATTCATTTTTATCCAAAACCCGAAACCCGACCCGAATTTAAAGCCACCCGAACCCGAATTAGCGAATACCCGAAAAACCCGAACCCGAGAAACACGAACCCGACCAACCCGAACTTTAAATGGGTTTTTTTTAACTTTAAACACGAACCCGACCAACCCGAACTTTAAATTCGTTTTTTTGTGTAATCTTTTTTTTATATAAGTAACTTTTAATTTTGTGTATGTTAAATCATATTTCATGATATAAAATTGAAAATTGTGTTTCAATAGTATATAGATCAAGTGGTTTTGCATCTTCTTCAACATAAACAAATTTATTTTTCATTTATTTTTAAATCACATCACATTTTTCTAGGATTCGTAGACGCATGGGATGCGTCGGGAACGTCCCATCTCATTTAACTTGGTTTTTTTTTTTAATGTAAATTTTTTTTATATAAGTAACTTTTTTTACAAGTGCAAAAACACATAAAAAATCGGTGGTTCCCTAAATTTAATAAAAAAGCATGTCCGAACGGCGGGGAAAAGACTTAGCTGGTGAAGATTACTGCTCTCAACTGGCTAAAAATCCTCAAGTTGGATGCAACAGAAAGCGGAACATCATCCAACCCCCCAAAAATGGGAGAAGAAGACTGTCTACATAATAGACATAGCCTACATCAGCACAACCGCGGTAGATGGGCGATACCAGATGATGAAATAGAAAATTGGTCGAAAGATGTGCTTGAATTCTACAACAGAGGCGACGCACCGTTCTGTTATTCAGTTGTTTTTAATAGATCAGTAGAGCTTGACAAAAACTTTTGGGGAACTTTATTGGGATTTCGTTTCAACGGCTATCTCAACGACACAGTAAATTATATCAACAATTTTGCGTAAACTATAATTTGTTAAAATATGTTACTAACACTACATTTTTTACAGCATATCGAAGCGTGGGTTGGAAGACTGATGAATTGAAGAAGTAGAAAGCTTCAAAAAGACCCCTTGTTAAATCTATGTTGGACAATACTACCACCAAAGTTTTATGAGTGTTTATTGGAATCGGTTCCGAATAACGCGGCTACTTACTGTAACGGTAAATTAAGCCCGTTTCCTTCCTTTTTTGACATTGATTATGTTTTTTTTCCGATCCCGCTAGAAAATAAGGAGTGGCTAATGCTACATCTTGAGCTGGCAACCCAACAACTGGTAATGTTCCCGGGTCAAGACATCTATGCAGGCGAAAAATACAGATAGGTTGTCATCCCTAGGCTGACAAAAATATGCGTATACTTAGGAGCAGTATTAGTTAATTTGCGTTATTGGAAAAAGACTGGAAAGCCAGAAAAAATTATTTCATTCGAAATGAATGATGACTATGTCGTGTCAAACTGCTCCTTGACTGGAAACGAAGTTGTGTATCTATGTATGCTGATGGAGCATCTCGTTACAGATAAACCCATAAATCTCACCGGTGACATCAATCAAAAAATGAATTCATATAGAAGGTTCATGGCAGATAATTTGTATTTCTGGCGTTGTTTACCACGTCCTAACGTAGTTTTATATGGAATTTTTAATTTACTTTCATGATCGTTTTACTTTGTGTTCTTTATGTAATAATTCCTTTATAATTTAATTAATAATATAAAAATAACAAAATCACTAAATATAATTTAATTAATACTATAAAAATAACAAAATCACTAAATATAATTTAATTACTAAATTTTATATAAAATTTGTTTTTCATTTCTCTTTTATAACAAATCACCTAAAATATGAATTTCTTTAATAACATATTAATATTTTACTATTAAAAAATTAGAAAATAGAGGCATCTTTTTTTTTAACATTCAGATTCATATATTTATGTGTATTGATAACAAATTACTGAATTATATTGATAACTATTTTTGATAACATATTAACATACATTTTACCATTAAATATGTAGTACCACCCATTACAAAATTTAATTTAGACATAATCTATCTATACTACTATATTAAAGAAACTGAGTTTTCTATCCTTTTGGTCATTTTACACACTTATAAATTTTATTGCATTACGTACAAGAGAGTACAAGCTGTTTTAGAGGGGGTAAACTTGCCCATTCTTCAAAAATTTAAGACATTTTAAGGGTATTTTAGGTATTTTGCCACATGTGTAACTGCAATATTAAGATATGAAAAACCAACCGACGTACATTTATTCAATTGAATGTCAGTAATTGTGAAACCCTTTATCATCCAAACGCACAAAAGATATTCATCATCATCTTCTACTTCCAAATTCCCAAATCTTCCATCTAGGTTTCCGATTGAGACTTCCAGATGTATGTTTTTGGATTTGATTATGTTCGGTAATGATGATAATCGAATGAGACTAGTCTATACCTGTGTTTTGAAGCTGTAATCGGTGTTTAAAGGGACGGATTGAAGCTGAAGGTGTTGTCATCAAGAAGCCAGGCACGGTGCTGTAATCGATGCGTCCTCTGAGTTTCCCCACCTGTCAACACATCCCACCTTTTAAGAAGTCGGCCATGGAAATCAGCGGCAAATGTTTGCACCCGCATCTCCATCTTATTAGGTTTGAAGCTTATTCCTCTTTCTCCCTTTAATTTGGGTTTAATTTTAACTTCTTTTTATTTTGATCTCATTGTCAAGTAGAGCATACAAAAGCTGTCGGTTTATGCTTTGTATGGTGAGACATCGTGTTTTTGTATAACCTAGAATCTTTAATGCCGGTTTATTCTTTTATAAAAGTTAAAGCTTTATAAAGTTGATAATACCATGTGTGTGATATTGGAATTTAGTGATTTGATGCTGAAGATAGTTCATATTATATGAGGACCGGGATGTGTAAATATGGCTCAACTTGCAAGTTCAATCATCCTCTTAGAAGGAAGCATCAGGTTTATTTCCAACTATTTATATAATGTTTAAGAGTATAATACCATAGGTGACCTGACTTTAGGTGTTATGCTTGTTAGATTATTGTTGTGAGGTTTTGAAAAACACTTGTTTGTTTAGCAGCCTACTACGCATACGGCAGAAGGAAGAGAACATGGAGATGCATGGACTGATGAACAAATTGAGTGCAAGCTTACATATTATCATAGTTCATATGCAATCTTATTTTATCATTGCTGTTGTTTATATTTTCATATATGATATGTCAATACTTCTTTTACTTTTCCAGCTTAAGTTGTATAACCTATGATATTATGATGTACACAGTCAATGTCTATTTGATCTTTATCAGGGTAATATGTGATCTTCAGTCTTCTAATGGTATACACCCTTCCCTTACCAGAGGTATACACCCTTATCCACCCTATTTTTTTATAATTATTTGTGAATTTGAATATATTTTAGGCTTTTTTGGGACTTATTTATCTTATTTTTTAAGTAGGGGTGCAAATGCGCCGAGCTACTCAAACTCGGCTCGAAAACAAGCTTGAAACGAGCTGAGCTTAAACGAGCTCGAGTGCAAACCTAAAAACAAGCTCGTTTAGTAAACCAGCCACTAAACAAGCTCGGGCATGAGCTTCACTTTTCAAGTAGATCGCAAGCCTAAACGAGCCCACTGTTTATATAATTTTTAATTAATATATTAATTATCTATTGAAATAATTATATTTACTAATTATAAAGCTTTGAAAAGATAAATACATTATATATAAAAAATTATTATTAATATAATAAAAAATTAATTAATATAATTTAATTGATAATTAATAAACATGCCAAACTTTAGCCAAGCTCGAACTTGAAAAATTATATACAAGTTGAGCTCGAGTTTTCATAAGTTAAACGAGCTTGAATTCTCATAAGTTAAACGATGGGGCCATCTTCTAGAAGAGATGGTATGTGACCATCTTTGCAAAGTTTTTATGGGACTAGCTGTCTATTCCTCATGAGACCAACATCAAGTTGTTAGTTATTGTTGATGCTTTTTAGCCTTGGGATGCATACAAGGTAGGAGTGAAGCTCACTTAGATATTTGTTGCAGAATTTCTCTACAAAAAAGAAGTTTGTTTGTCCTCAAGATATACTATTTTGTAAGTTTTTTTGTCCAAGATATACCTATACAGTGAAGTTTTTTATACATATGTGCCCTTCAGGATGACTCAAACTTGTATACATTTTATGAGCTTGTAACAAAAGGTTCCCTTCTAAGTCTCTATCAAACATACCATCTTCAAGATTGTCAAGTTGCCTCATACATACGCCTAATCCTACTTGGTCTGAAGTTTGTGCATGACCGTCATGAGGTGCGCATGTACTGAAACTTGAAATCTACTATTTTTGTATTCAGTTGTATATACTTCTTTACTGTGTCGGGTTTTCAGCAGTCTGTATGTGAACCGGACCTTTTTCTGTTGGAACTTTTATAGCTTTATAGTTTCCATAACTGCTGATACAGCAAATGTAGTGCTATACTTTTTTTATTGTTTTGTACATGTAGCTTTTATTAGTGTTTTTTTTTATATTTATTCGTCTTGTAGTTTAGGCGAACTAGACCGATGCTTTAATCATTTTCACTCACGGCACTTGTGCCTACACATCTAGAGTTGTTAGTTACTTAGTTCTTTATTTAATGAAGGCCTCTGATCTATGGTTAGAAAGTAGTTGTATTAGAAGTAGCTTTGAACATTATGTAGTATATTTTCTTAACATATGTTCATCACTCATTTTTTCTAAGTTAGAGGGGTCTTTTTATTGTTTCTCACATTTGTGGGCTTAATTACTTGTGATACCAGATTCACTTTGTTAATTGCAATCTGTGTTATGATTTTATATATATAGTTTATTACGATAGTTGTTGTTAATTCATAATACAAGAAAACCACATTGACCAAAATATAACATTTGCTAAAGGTGGCTAAGTGGGCGGGTCGTGAGGTCCAGTGAGTTGGGTAACGGGTTAAAACAGACAAATTTTTGCTGGATTCAGTTAGGGTTGCCCCAAAACACATTTTGTCCAAATGTTGTTTTCTTTTAATTAATTTATTCACATATGAATAGCACATCTAATCATGTGGTTTTGTTCAGGTGAGTTTTGTATTACTTCGAAACATTCGTTCCATTAAACCGTCACATTTATAAATTGGTTGTGTTTTTTATCTCTTAACGGGTGAAATATTTTTAGTGTTTTTTTTAATATTTTTTTGTTAAAAGGGAAATCAGTCGAATGAGTCGAACAGGTTTAAAGTCACTTAAAATTTAACTTTACGCATATAACATTTTAATCATAATTGTAGCGTTATTCATCTATACTATATTATAATGCATGAGGGAGGGATTCCCAAAAGTTAAGAACTTCTTCCCCCCTTATTTATAAATAAACCCCTAAAATGAGGGTAAAGTGGTCTTTTAAACCATAATTATTTTTTAGTCCCTCAATCTATTACATTTAAATCCTTGATATTTATCATAATTATAGGTAATTAGTTAGACTTCCTCCCTCTTTATAATTCAAAAAAATCTTTACGTGTCTTCATTTTGGACTAAAATAAGTTTTTCAAATACGTTTTTATTAACTAATGTCACAATTAATTTGTAAATTAATACCATTTAACATTGTTAAACGCAAGTAAACTTGTTAACTAAATTTAACACAATTTTAATATCCTTTAATTATTAATCAGTTAAAATGATAATTAATATTTTTTAAAGGTGAATTATTAATACTCTTTACTATTACAAAACAAACTTCTTAATTTCAACTCGGTGCCAACACTTATATAATTCCCTTTACTATAACTATTGCTATAACTTTCTAATACAAAATTTAACATCTTTATTGTATCAAAATACTGTGTATTATTCTGTTTTATAAAACAAATTTTTAATGCATATGAAAAAAAAGGGAGATAACATATCTCGATATTTTTAATGCATACGAAAAAAAAAAACTGAAAATGACAACTGAAAGCCAAGTAATAGCAACATCATTTCTTATATTTTAGTTTCCTTTATCTTTTTTTTTCCTTCGATATTTTCTATTCAGCTCAACTCCAAGATGATAAATCGGCACCGCGGCACGTCATTAATCTGCAAGATATAAACATAAAGACTTCAAATGGGCTGCCTATAAATTCTAAATAAATAGCTAATCGTTTGTTTTATTTTTTAAAACAAGATATAAACATAAAGACTTCAGATGGGCTGGCCATCTAAATAAATAGCTAATCGTTTGTTTTTTTTTAAATATTGGTAGATTCAAAATTAAATAGATTCAATTAACTTTCTAAACAAAAGGGTGCCAGATTATGCAACTAACTTTCTAAACAAAAGGGAGCTAGATTTCAAAATAACCTTAATTCACCTCTATATTCCTACTATAAATACTATTATAGTAGGGCACCCATTTCTATTGCTTAACATTTGATTATGGATCCAATTTCGAATCCATTGATTGCGAAAAAACAATCATATGATGTTGTACTTTCAAAGGTTAGATTGTTAATTCGTATCAATTTATAAATTCTGTTTTAATTTTATAATATATGTTATTTTTTCGTTTCGGTTGGAAGGTGAACGCGCCGATTTAAACAATCCAGTTGCAGCTCCCGCTTCTAATGTTTCGATTTTGATTGTTTTATTAATTTTTTATGTTCAAACATCGATTAAATAACGAGCTGTTATGTTATTTTTTCGTTTCAGTTGGAAGGTGAACGCGTCGATTTAAACAATCCAGTTGCAGCTCCCGCTTCTAAGGTTTCGATTTTGATTGTTTTATTAATTTTTTCTGTTCAAACATCGATTAAATAATGAGCTGTTCATATTAACGGGTTTTTTGCAGGATGACGGTTATAAATCTGTTGAGATAATCAGTTACGGTCACATGTTCAGCCCGTACAAGTCTCATCTTCAACGTGAATTTTCTGAAGAGGTAATTTTAGGGTTTATTTAACTTTTTTATTCAGTTTTTGTCTTTTTTTTTAAGGATCGAATTTATTCAGTTTTTGTCTTTTTTTAAGGATCGAACATGTGAAGCTCAAAGGAAGAGATACAAGAGACTATCGGAATGGAGATGGAGTCAAGTTATCAATTTAGATGATTCTGAAGAAGATGACAAAGAAGAAGAACTAGAAGACACAGCCGATTCAAGCGCAAAGAAGAAAACCGAATTAAAAATTCCTCAAGTGTCAATTCAGAAGAGGAATAGATTTCATTCAGCATAATATGAAATCTTTCAAGTGCTTTTTTTTTCATTTTTAGTTATGTTTGATCTAGACAATTTCATTTTCACTTGTTTTTTTTCATTTTCAGTTGTCATTTTCAGTTTTTTAGAATTAATGCAGTCTAATAAAGTTTATTTTATATTTTAAATTTTCAGTGTTTGAATTCCCACATCCTCTTAAATCCAGTGAACAATTATTGCAGTTACAGTAATAAAAAAAAAACCAATCAGCAAAAAGGTATCCAGCTCCATTTGCATAGCTATATTTTCATAATAATAAATATATATTAAACTTCAATTTATTTATATATTTTTACTGCATTAGAGACCATATATATTCTTTGTAAAACTTTACCTTCTCGTAATGTGTATCTATGTGCCATTCGAAAAGGAAAACGGTGATAACAATTCATATAGGTTACAATACACATGTCTGTCGTTTGAAAAGAAAAGATATACAATTAAATAATCTGGTAGTGATGAGATGATGATAAGTTTAAATTTTTAAAAATAGTTATATACAATTAAATAATCTGGTAGTGGGTAAATATCATATTCTACCAAATTTTAGAAGTCCTGTATACATCTTCCTTATATTATAACGTAATTTTGTAAATTTATACTCATAATGATTCAATCAGTAAACATTTACTGGATTAATGTGAAAATTTAACACCTTTATTGCATTGAAAATTTCTAATACAAAATTTAACATCTTTATTGTATCAAAAATTTGTACCGTATAATAAACTGTGTATTATTCTGTTTTATAAAACAAATTTTTAATGCATACGAAAAAAAAGGGAGACAACATATCTCGACCCTACCTAAAAGTTTTATAAAAACAATTGCTATAACTTTATAGTACCAAGTTTATTAATAATAATAAAAAATATATGAGAATTGACAAAATAATATTTAATTTTGTAGAATTTAGTGCTTTCTCTATCATTAAGTTAACTATATAAATACTAAATTTTGTTGCAAGGTTTTAGGGATTATAAGTTAACTATGTTCTTATAGATTAGATTAGAAAGTTTCAAAAAAACTCTATCATTAAGTTAACTAGATACATCTTTTATGGATTCTAACTTATAACTAGATTGTGTTTACATTTTTTCAGGGATTATTAGTTAAAATTAAACTCATAATAGATAAGATTAGTTAGTTGAAACAAACTACATGTTATTAAAAATTCGTTGGTTTAAAAGTGCTATATATAAAGCTCATTTTCATTAGTTTTTTTTTACTTCAAAAAATCTTGTTCTTCAGAATTCGTTGGTTTAGCAGGTAATCTTTATTTAAGTTTTTCTACAACAGTGACCTTTATTTAATTTTCTATACATCAATGACTTTTGTAAAAAAATAATTTAAAAGTTCATCCTTTCAGTGGTTTTGGTTTTGGTTGATCGGTACATCCATTCAGATCTTACACAGGTATGGATTCTTCCAAAACAAAATAAAATTTATATTGAAATGAATCTGTGTATTTTAAAAAAAGTTAATAAATTCAAGGTAGGAAAAAGAGTATTTTTGCCAAGAATCCCTTTGTGTAATGTTATTCTTAATAAAAGTTCATCCTTTCAGCGTAATGTTATTGATGCAGAGATAGCTGTCGGGCAACATGCCGGAAAAAGAGTATTTTTGCCAAGAATCCCTTTGTGTCTTTCTGAAGACGACATGTTCCCGTTCAAGCTAAAAAGAAAACAATTCCCCATTCGACTTAGCTTTTCCATGACAATCAACAAAGCTCAAGGTCAAACAATTCCGCATGTTGGTGTTTATCTTCCGGATTCAGTATTTTCGCATGGACAACTTTATGTCGCTTTATCAAGAGGGATATCACGTGCTAATACAAAGGTATTAGTACATCCTGCCAAAGACTTCAGATGAGAAGGGGTATACACCTCAAATGTTGTCTATCGAGAGGTGTTACATGACGAATGAAATACTTGTGAGTGAGAATGTGATGATTTTTTTATGCATGTGGTGGTTTACGCAATTACATTCTAAATATAGTATAGATGATGTTATTATTTTACACACTTTGGTCTCTTTTACTCACTTATTTATTTTTCTCTTGCAGATTGATTAAGAATTTGTTATGGATAAGACAGAGAGCAAAATGGAAGATGTGTCAGGTATCTACCTATCTATCATATCTTATAACTTACATGATAAAACATATGTAACTAAAATACCTAACATTTCTTTCAGTTCCCCAAACTGCTCCAGCAGCTACTACTGATGTATCAGTAAAAGAGGAGATCAAAGAAGAAACTCATCCTCCAAAAGATGTAACAATCAAACAAGAAGAGATACAAGAATTTCCAGAGGACGTTGATCTCGATGATGAGAAATGGTGGCGTGACAATATGGATGGATCCTTGAGATGTTTAAGCCATATGATCACTAAATTTTTAACCTCGTCATGCAAGTACTTGACATTTGAGCTTTTAGTTTTCAACATTTATGTTTAAGACTTATATTTCCTTATTTGTGTGCTACTTTATATAACTTTTAATTATGTTTAAGATTATTTTTTCTTATTCGTGTGTTACTTTATTACACCAATGGTTTCTTGAATTAGGGTATAATTAAAATTCTAGACATATGTAACACCTATGACATATATCCACCACAATAATAAAAATATTATACGAATAAGAAAACTACCAGAAATGAGTGCCGCAATGCAAAGTGTCGCCCCCGCCGCATCGCGCGGGCACCCTACTAGTTACTACAAAATGGTAAAAATGGACAAAAATGTTTAGTTCCCGTACTGAATTAATTGATTTTGATTGAAATTGTCTGGGATGTGTCTTATTTCAAGCAAGTTATATATACATAATTGCTATGACGGAACGTCTCAAATGGGTGGCCAGGTGATAATTTTTCAGTGAGAGAAACCGACGACTCCCGTTGATGGCCAGCGGCGACGATTTGCTATAGTAAAGGATTTCGGCACAAGTCACAGTGGTGGTCAGGCTCAAGGATGTGGTTGATAAACCTTATAAGCAGGGAACGTTTGAGCGGATATGGGAAGTAACTTGTAGAATATGATGGATGATATGAAGAATGTGGTCACAGGTGTCGGTCGGTGCCGATCTGAAGAATTTAAAGACTAATGTTTGAACTGTTGATTTAAAAAGGTAAAAGGTTCAATACAAAATTGTGTTGAAGATGGAGCATAGGTGTCAAAGGGGTTATGGTTAAGATTGGTATCAAAGCTGCTAAGAAGATTGGGCAAACATGTGTATAACTTCTTACAGCTATTTTTCGTTAAATGGAATAAAATGTTAGAAACCTGGAATGGGTTGTGGTTCGTAATAGGCATCATAATTGAATTTGATATCAGTTGGGACACCCGCCGCAACGCGCGGGCTTTCCCACTAGTATTGATAACTATTTCTCTAATTATTAACCAAGCCTAACGCTGTTCACTTTTCTTGGGCTCCCCACAATCCATGTAGTTTGACTGACTACCACCAACTCGCAAACAGGAAAACTGAAGTTCTGCCATGGCACAATCGTAAGCAAAGCTTGCTTCTTCATCGGTGATACCGTCCCACTCATCATCAGTATTCAGAGGCGGCGGGTTGAATAAACTAGGATTTAAACGGAGTGGTGGCGGTGCACGGCAGCCTGGTGACGGTGTACAGTAGGCTGGTGGCGGTGCACGGCAGCCTGCTGGCGGTGCACAGTAGGATGGTGGCGATGAACGGTAGCCTGGTGGAGGGTTGCAATCAGCCTCTGGTCTATCACCCGATGGTTCAAATTCACCACCACCCATCTATTCTAATTATTTGTTTAGTGGTATACTCGTGACCAAATTTTAAATATATAGATGGAGATATGGATAGAAATGTCAAATTTATCACTAATACAAAAAAAAGAAATAACATACAACTTTTTATTTACTTTAAATACAACAATTAAACCTAATAAAAAAACAAACCAACATAAACCAAAAAAAAATTACAGACTAAAAAATATATTTTTAAGCGATAACACGAAGTGATCCAATTCCTCCACAAAGCTCGGTCTCCAATTCCTCCTTGTTTTTGAACAATTTGACGGCCTAGGAGGAGCGGTAGAGGACGTGGACGGGGAAATCCGATAACACGAAGTGATCCAACGTTCCCTTTGTAGGTGAGTTCTTCGAATTTCTTCGTTAAACCACCTACCATAAATGGCAAGTCAGATCACTTCCGTCACTCGAGGCAGGTCCCGTCACCCATAAACACTAGGACTTCTAAAGCTCAGGAAAACGTCATCTTCAACACAGTTAAACAACTTCATTTCTATTTGGAGAGTATCAAAAGGCGGATACATTGACATTAGCATTCTATAAAAATTGGTTTGGAGAGAACATGTTCAAAATAACTGATTTTCGTCATTATATATAGTAGAAGGGTTTGAATTAACAAAAAAAAACTAAATGAATATGTGAAATATAAAAAAAAATCAGAAAAGCACGGAAACCGATGCCCCTGATGCGTCTTACAGCTCCTCCAAAGGAGCCACTCAACGAGCCACAGCCAAGCCAGCCAATTGTCTCCGGATGCAGCTTAGCCGGACGCATCCGCCTACTTTTTGGCCCGGATGCGCTGGCGGCTGAGGTATCAGGTTACTTTTGCCACGTGTCAACTCACCATTGGCGGACGCATAAAATGTGGGATGCCCTGCTCCAAGGAGGCATCAAATGGCCATTTTCGTAAGTCAAAGGTTTTCTTGGCTATTTTGGTAATTTTCTCAAAGAGAAAACCCTAGAAAGATATCTGATCAGCCCCATTCTCTCTCTTCATTATATACCAGAACATCTAGAAGTTAAACTTCAGTCCTCCACATAGTTGCAACTTAGTCCTCAAAGTCTCTATAACTTTCAATAAAGCCCTTGAACTATATTAGCTACACACTAAACACCTTGTTACTCATAACCAGATTATAACAAACTCAACAACTAGCCCAACAACTCATGTGGCCCATTAACGTGTACAAATAATAAGCTCAATAAGACACAAATGATGTATGTAACAACATATTTTTAACATCCCCTTATAATTCATACAACAAACATATCAAATAGACCTAATTTTTCACATAAAACATCATTTTGAACATTACCCAGTCCTTTTGTAAAAATGTCTGCTACTTGACTTTCGATAGCAATTTTATCTGGTTCAATTATACCACTTTCATTTTTTTCCCTCAGAAAATGCAAGTCTAATTCAAAGTGTTTTGTTCTTTCATAGAAAACTAGGTTTAAAGATATAGATGTAGCAGATTTGCTATCAGAAAACAGTTTCACAAGTTACACTTAACATTTAACTCTTGTAAAACATTCAAAACCCACATAACTTCATACGTGGCTGAACACATTGCCATGTATTCAGCTTTGCTTGTGGACCTTGAAACAACATTTTGTTTTTTTGCTTTTCCAAGAGATAAGTGAATTTCCTAGAAATATACCAAACCATGTGACTGACTTTCTAGTCACTAGTCACTTAGCCCAGTCAGAATCAACATATCCTAACAAACCTAAGTCACTAGTTTTCCTAAACATAATACATATCCTAACAAACCTAAGTCACTAGTTTTCCTAAACATAATACCTTTACATGGGCATTGCTTCAAGTACCTCAATAGTCTCAAAGCAATATCCAGATGTGACTGCATGGTTTGTGCATAAATTGACTCAAGAATTGAACCGCATAACTTATATCAGGTCTTGTTAAAGACAGATATATTAACTTTCCAATCAACTTTTGAAAACCATTAATATTTTCCAAAATTTTATGTTCTTTACGGGTTGTACTTGTAACAATATGACTCCGTTCTATAGGAGTTCCAACAGGTTTACAACCCAAATACACGAACTCATTCAACAATTCTAAACAATACTTTCTTTGAGACAAACAAATAGATCCATCAGAATATAAAACTTCTATACCAAGAAAGTATTTAAGTAACCCTAAATCTTTTATTTGAAAATTATCACTCAAAAATTTTTTCACTTTTCCAATCTTAGTTTTATTATTTCCTGTTACAACAATATCATCTACATAAACTAATAACACTAAGAAGACATCCTTTTTACACAAAATAAACATAGAATGATCACACAAACTTTGCACAAACCCCATTTCAACGAAAACAGATGTTAATTTTTCATTCCACTTTCTCAGGGCTTGTTTAAGTCCATAAAGTGACTTAACAAGTTTACATACTTTGTTTTTATCACTATTAAAATATCCTTGTGGTAAAGTCATATATACATCTTCAGTTAATGACCCATACAAAAAAGCATTATTAATATCAAGTTGATATAACAACCAACCATTATTAACAGCGAGTTTTAAAACTATTCTAACAATTACCATTTTAATAACTGGATTTCTCCAAAGTTTATTCCTTTTCTTTGATTAAAACGTTTAGCCACTAATATGGCCTTATACCTCTCAAACTCTCCATTAGCTTTATATTTTATTTTATAAACCCACTTGTAACCTATAGGCTTTCTACTTTTAGGTAAATCAACAACAACCCAAGTATTATTTCTTTAAAGGGCTTCCATTTCACTGTTCATAGCCTCTATCCACCTAAAGTCTTTTATAGCTTCATTAGGCTATAGGGTATGTGGAACGTCCCCCACCCCGTCAATGCCCGGCGACGCCGGCACACCGTGCCCCCCCCCGTCCCGTCCTATCCGTCTCATACTCGACGTTGGCGACGAAGCAATTAATGTGGGCCCCTCTCCAAAAGTAACCGTTAGAAATTAAAAAAAAATAATTTCCATTTTCCCCAAAAAGCAACGGTCAAAAAAATTAAATATATAAATTTCAAATCCATTTTCACCTCCATTCACCAATTTAACCCCATTTTCTCATCTCTCTCACTTTATTTTTATAAATCTTCTTCCACTTTTATAACCTTATACTCTACCATGGATCCCTTCAACAACCCGAACAATCCCAACAACCCGACCCAAACGAATGTTTTCTCGGTTCCGGGATATTATCCGACACTCGAACCGAACCAATTCTCGCAATATTCGTCAAATGCCTTTGCCTCATTCCAACACTCACCGAACCAATTCGCTCAATTCTCTCAAAATCAAGCCCTTCAACAAATGATAATGCGGGGTGCTTTTGATTTCCAACCGAACCCGACGCCACCTGTTCAACCCCAACCGATCCCGACGCAACCCGTTCAACAATCCGAACCAGACGACGAAGTGGAAAATGTTCCCGAAACCCAACCGCAAAAAGAAAAAGGCAAACGAAAAAAAGGCAAGCAAGTGGTGGGTGACAAACCGAAGGCGAAACTGTGGACGCCAATCGAAGAAGAAGCCTTAGCTAAGGCTTACATAGGCACGTCTACACACCCGACAAAAGGTTGGTATTTTTTTTAAAGTTTATATTTTTGTTAACAGTTTATAATTTTTTTTAAAGTTTATCTTTTTTTTAAGTTTATCGTTTTTTTAAGTTTATATTTTTTTTAAAGTTTATATATTTTGTAACAGTTTATAAGTTTAGAATTATAACTTTAGAATTATTTTGTTTGTTTTTTATAGGTAATAATCAAACAGGTGACGGGTTTTGGACCAAGGTTTTGGCGAAGTTCCTCGAGCTTATGGACCAAGGCCCGTATCGAGATATCGACTCGGTGTCATCAAAGTGGCGGAAAATGAACGGGTTCGTCAATAAGTTTTGCGATGAGTATAATAAAATATATACAAGTGGGCGTCGAAGCGGCATGAGCGAAGAGGATGTGTTCAAACAAGCGTTGGAGAAGTATAAGGCGAACAATGGTAATACCAACTTTGCACACGTTCGCGCGTGGGAAATTTTGAAAACGCACCCAAAATGGGCGCCGATTCCCAACGAGGTGGAGATGGCGAAGCGGCAAAGGACATCGGAAACGGGTAGTTTTAGCGCCGGTGGATCGGACGCGAGGTGTCACATAAACTTAAATGATGACGCTGAGTTTGACGAAGAGGAATACGCCGTACATGAAGCGGAGCGTCCACCATGCCGGGACAAATCAAAGAAGGAGCGGGCCAATGGGAAAGAAAAGGAAAAGGTGGACCCGAAGATGGAAGAGTTTATGGAACACTTTAAAACGTACACGGACGTCTCGGCCCAAAAGGCGAAGGCGAAGGAGCGGGCCATCGAAGAAAAAACTCGTGTAGCGGAAGAAAAGTTACGCGAAAAGGTCCGATTGTCCAATGAGAAAATCCGAATTTCCGATGAAAAGATTCGGCTCAAGGAATGGGAAATAATAACGATGGATGTCGATGAGTATCCCGAGCCGAAACGTTCGATGTTGAAAAAACTACAAACCGACATCATGAAGAAGCATCAAATTATTTAAGTCTATGTTTTTTTTATTAAGTTTATGTTTTTTTATTAAGTTTATGTTTTTTTAAGTCTATCTTTTTTTATTTTTTAAGTTTATGTTTTTTTTTTATGTTTATGTAATGTCTTTTAATATTAATGAAAATATTTTGTTAGTTTATTTGTTAAATGTTAAAAAAAAGTAGAAGATTAAAAAAAACATAAAAGTGGTGGGGTAGGATCATCTAGGACCATCCTCCATACCCTCTAGTTTTGTGGGATGGACCATCCTTGGGAGGACTATGACGTGGCGCCTACGTGGCGGATCATTCTCCCTTGGAGGACAATCACCATACCCTCTAGCCTTATAAGAAGAAGGTTCAACAGACTTATTTAAGGAAGCAATTAAACACATATTATCAACAGACAAGTTAGCATAACTAACAACTTCTCAACACCATACTTAACTTTACCCTCAACAACAAATTCATCAAACCTTTTAGGAAAAGACACATTTTTAGAAGATCTCCTAATAGTCT
Source organism: Helianthus tuberosus (assembly GCA_030545235.1). Lineage (NCBI taxonomy): Eukaryota > Viridiplantae > Streptophyta > Magnoliopsida > Asterales > Asteraceae > Helianthus > Helianthus tuberosus. The sequence continues at coordinate 67,169,693 of CM060441.1, forward strand.
GACCCTCAGATAGGTTGGTCTCAACATGTGATCCTACAATGTCCTCTGCCCCGCCAATGTTACCCTAGTCACTACTACTCATCTGCCCATTATTTAAATGCTGAACATCTTCAGCATTAGGGGCAGTGGCAGATGTAGAGGACAACAATGGTTGCTGATCATCACTGGAGTGATCATGAGCACCAGTTGCACCCTCTTCATCATTGGGTACTACAGGAACTTCAGATGATAATGTTTCATATGAATCAAAAAAGTTAATGTGATTTAAACTTCTATTATCAAAACACTCTTGATTATCATTCTGTTTAGACTTAAAAAGAAACATATTTTCATAAACTTTTACATCCCTAGAGAAAAAAACTTTCTTGTTATCTAAATTCCACAACTTATACCATTTTTTAACATTTCAATAACCAATAAGTACACACTTATCAGCATGATAAGCAAATTTATCAGATTCCGTTAAAATAGTACTAAAACAAAGACATCCAAAGTTCCTCAAATGAGATAAAGAGGGCTTAAAACCAAACACAATTTCATAAGGACTCTTACCACCTAAAACAGAAGAGGGTAACCTGTCGATTAAATACACAACAGTTAGAATACAGTTAGACCAGAACCTAAGTGGCACACCACCTTGAAACATCAAGGCCTTGGTTGTGTTTCAGAGATGCCTATGCTTCCTTTCCACCACACCATTCTGTTGTGGTGTATAGGAACATGATGTTTGATTTAAAATACCTTTAGTTTTACAAAATAAAGTCATTTGATTATTTACAAATTCTGTTCCATTATCACTTCTAAACATCTTTATTTTTTTCTTAAATTGTGTAAGAATAAGTTCATAAAAACCACTCAAATTCTCAAAAGCTTCAGTTTCATCAGCCAAAAAATAACACCACACAGTTCTGGAATAATCATCCATAACTATAAGAAAATACATATATCCTTCATAACTTGTTATTTTATATGGACCCCATAAATCAAGATGAATTAAGTCCTCAACAGATTTTGTTTTATGTTCACTTAATAGGAATGGAACCCTGACCTGTTTAGCCCTATGACACACCTCACATGGTCCATGTTCAACACTTTTTATATCAAAATTATCTTTTAACACAACTAAAACTTGATCAGATGGATGTCCTAATCTACTATGCCACAAGTTGGACTTAACAAAACTATTAAAACAAACATTCACATAATTACCATTATTACCCACAAAATACAAACCACTATCTTGACTACCAATCACCGGGACTTTCTTTGATTTGGAATCCTTTAATACACAACTGTCCTCATTAAAGACTACATTTATCAGATTATCCTTAGCTAATCTATGGACAGATAACAAGTTGACATTATATCCTGGAACATAGAAAACATCTATTAAAACTATGTTATTCATCATTTTTACATTACCAATTTTCATGACCTTCACATTAGTTCCATTAGGGTCACCAACCTTAAGATCAAATTCAGACACATCAACAGTATTAAACATATCTTTATCACTATTAATCATATGTTGACTAGCTCTAGAATCTATTATCCAACTATAATTATTCCCAAAGAACATTGGACTAGAACAACTAGCAAAATTACTAATATTGGATCGATGTCGTAAGGGGTCGGTCAAAAATATAATTAAAAGTGTTCTAATCACCTTTACTAGTAAAGAGCAAGTAGGGTGTCGAATCCACGAGGAAATAGTGGAAAGTGTTAAAGTTCATTGCTTTTTAATAATTATCTAATTCTAAACTATTTGCTTTTTGTTGATTGCGAGAATTGTTATAAAAACAAATTTGATTAGCGTGGTTGTAAAGAATGGTGAGAAAAGGACCAATCTCCGGGTTTTAAGGTTATGTAGAAAATCGGGTAACCTAACTACTACCAATTGGAAATCACATATATATGACTTTTTAACCTACTTGTTTTGATAAATAACTAACATATTTGATTGCAATGATCCACGATCGAAACCGAAAGATTGATGCAACTGAATAGTAACCTAGTTAATTACCAATCTTAGATTTCATAAACACAATCAAGTTCAATGGTTAAAGGTTAAATAACAATGACAACTTAGAATTTAATCTAATTGTTGATGACAAAACCAAATAACTGATGAACAAGTATGTTTATGATAATCCAACAATCGTTTAACCAAAAACAAGTAAACATAATGATAAACTAACCGAATGATTAGAAAAATCTCAACCCAAAAGTACGTAAATATAAGTTAACCCGGTTCCTAACATAAACCCTAGCCCCGGAGATGATCACGAGTGGTTTAGCTGTTCATCATGGTGAATCGAACTTCGTACGATTGGCTAATGATTGATTGCAGCTTCAAGAGTGATTATGTGATGAGGATTATGATGTGAATAGATGCTCAAAGATGCCCCCCCCCCCTCAAGCCGTATGGTGGCTGCCGAATAAAATAGGGTTCCCAAAAATTCACTTTTAAATCCCATAAAGTCAACTTACGAGTGCCATCTAGTTCCCGTCGTAACCTACAGCTAAAGCACCGCAGGATTCGATCCCCTGTTGCTGCTTCTTTTTAATCCATCTGTAGGCTACGGTATACAACTGTAGGCTATGTTACACGTCTGCAGAGCATCTTTATACTAGCACAACTGAACCATAGGTTACGGACTACCCACCATAGCCTACGGCGGGTTTATACACACTCTTACCTTCACATTGTAACTTTCACAACATGGCACTTTAGACCCATGCACTTCATTCTTTCATATTTCTCACACTTCCAAGCTATTTTTCAACCCGAAACAACTCCCGATCAACGTGATGTACCTTAATTATCATCCTTGATGTTCGGCTTCATCACCGAGCACTCTAACTTCACCGATTTAAGCAATTAACCTGCAAAACCACAATCTCTCGTAGTTATCACATTCAACGCATATAACCACTTAAAACGCAACAAAACACTTAATATTAGGATATTAACGCTCGGGTTTCAACCTCTCCATCACATCCCCACACTTATCCTTTTTCGTCCCGAAAAAATTCTCTGCAATGGAATCACAATCAGAAACATTGGCATTCAATATATTCAATTAATTTATTAACAAGCCAAACCACACGTTAACCAAGATTGTAAGTATGAGATCCATCTAAACCCAATCGCCAGCTTCCGAGCCCTTATTCATGATTCATTAAGTTCAAGTGAATTATTCATATATGGATCCTACACTTAAAAGACCACAACTCTACCTAATCCTGCTTCAAGCTTATGAAATTACCGTCTTATATAAAAAACTCTTATATATTTCCGATTAAATTTATGATGGATAATGGATGATGGTTATAAGCTTTGATATGCTTTTACTTATGTTCACTTAGCGGACATACCCCACACGAGTCACATCCCAGTGGTTAATGCCATACGTTTCACATATTTATCATTTTTCTAACTCCACCTAGAGGATATGCACCAGCCGAGTCACAATCCCAGTGGCAACACCTTAGGCTTTGTCAATACACAGCTAGCTCAAATAAATGGATAGATGGAATTTTTTCGGGCTCCATCTTTTTTTGGATTTATTTTCAGAAAAAGAAACAGATGTGCCAATTAACCGGAATACTTATAAGTTTTTTTGTGTATAACGGTACCCCTTATACTCTCCATAGTTTTGGTTTTGCTACAGCTCCTAAGGGGAGAACCCACAAGAATCCTAATATTTAAGTATATTATATCGATCCTACGGAACCTTTCAACCGGCTGGGCCTACCCATATATCCTAAGTTCAACGCATGTTCGACCGTTCACTATCTTATATATATATATATATATATATATATATATATAGTAATTAAAAGCCAACGATCTGATTACACCTATCATCTTCCATTTTTCGCAAACACCTTTACGAGACATTTTCAAAATTTTTCATTTTTTTTCTTTTTAACTGAAAATGACTAAAAACTAACTAAAACACAAACTAGAAACTAGATTCCCCTCCCCATACTTAAATTCTGCATTGTCCTCAATTGAGCGAGAAACTATCTACTAAAACAAGAATAAAAATACAATAACAAAAGCGGAACAAACTCCCCTGGTTTTAAGCGTAGATTCCTCATGCGTCATGTTCCACCACGACCGTACAGCATTTCATTCGCGGCCGTGTTCAGCAAGTACTCGGTTCACTCTCTACAATTGGTGTTCAAATCATCCCCGTCCAAATGGAGATTGAGTATGGACAGTTCTGACTGAACTCTGATCCGTTCATTGTCTGCAATTGCAACTAAACCATACTAGGACTTCACCAAACATCCCCACACTTGGACAATTGCATCCGTCATGAACTTAGGCTAACTTATCTATGATTCTAAGTCCCTCGTTGTTGATTCTGATAGGCAAACTAGGACCCATGAAATCACATACAACTTAGTGTCAAAACGAGTACTTAGACTAGATATACTTTTATGTATACATACTTTTGTACTTGAATTCTAAATCCCTAATCTAACCACTCCATAAACTCCGTATGACCTTACCTTTGATTCCCCATTCTCAAACAACTCGTCACTCACGGATAATCAGAAAGCTTTTGCAAAATTGTGAGTATACACGACCCCTTTTTCCTTTTACACTTTTGAGTGCAATACGTTATACTATTTAAACACACGAAATCATACTTTATGCTTAAATCACAAACACAAACAATCCAATCATACATGCTTAAATATGTGATACTTGTTTTGTATACTTGGGTGATTCTTATGTGATTTACTTGTCATTAACTTCGTACGAGCCTCCCCTTAACATGTATAGTGCCATAGGAATAACACACCGCCCGTAGTCTTGTGGTCATGTTAAGTCTTTAATACTTGTGGTAATCAGAGGATTGACTTGTATAATTGGATGCCATGTTTACATTAATCTCGTTAACTATTTTTGTCATGTGGATTGTTCAAACTTTTATACATCTATGCTAGTACACAAAACTTGTATACTCGCCAATACTTTCGTATTGAACTATACTTTAAAAAGTATTTGCAGGATTTTTATGATGATGACGATGCACGGAATCTAGTAGGATGCCTAGAAATGCACTTTAAACTTTAATACTTGTTCTATTGTAATTCAATTGTGTCACACCTATTGTAATTCAATTGTGTCACACCTCAACCGCGTTAAAACAACAAAACTGCGGCGGAAACGTCGGGGAGTGGAGTAACAGAACCATTGTTTCACAACACATGGATTGAAGTTTCGTTTTATTGAATTAAGTTTATTACATTGTCTTGAAATTAAAAGCAAAACACAAACATATTGTCTTTCATTATTTATTAAGTCACTAAGGCCTCGTCCGATCCTATGTGAGCATGCATCATAATCATCATCAACATCATCAAACAACACCAGCTGAAACATATGTGAAAATAAAGTCAGCAAAGAAATGCCAGCGAGTACATAGGTTTTGTGAGTGTGTCAGATTTATGACTTGTATAAGTATTGCAATACCTCGTACGACTACTAGAGTCGATAATTGAAAACATTGTTTTGAAAAGTGTTTTGTATTGCAATATAATTAACTAACTTAAAACAAGTTGGCTATAGTTTATAAAACCTCGTTGCCATGAATCTTGACTAAAACATTTGTTTATGTAAACCAAACTGTAAATCATTCTTGTAATAAAACTCGTATGGTTTATATCATTTAGTAAACATCGTTGCGTGTCATCGTTTGAAATCATTCATTCAAGTGAACTAAATAACGCCACGAAATGTAATATGATAAAAGCACTTATATATAAGAAGTACCGGCGGCGTATCTACCATGCTTTTATCACATTACACCCGTCCTGTTATCTATTCACATACCAAAAACCAATCGTTCCATTGTACTTATTCTCAATCGTTCGTGTTATCAAAACCAATCGTTCAACTTGTTCATGTTATAAATCATCGTTCAACTTGTTTGTGTTATAAACCATCGTTCAATCGTCCGTGTTTTAATTGTGAAAAACTAACTTTTGGTCGTTCTCGTTGAATACATTCAAACCTGTGTTCTGACTCGACTATACCACCAAAGGGTATCTTTAACTCGACTAACATACCACCAAAGGGTTTGTTAAAATTCATCAGGTTCTGTCGTTACCCATAATACCCCATAACCATGGCGATAGTCTGATAACGGGATTTGTCAGATCCTATGGTACCATAACATACTACTGGTTGGCTCGGCCAAAGCTAATGAATGTCATTCGTGTTATGTATTAACACACAACCACAAGTTCGTTCACATTATTGAAATCGTGGTGTTTAATATAAACCATAGCATTTGTTTTGTTTTGAAAACTCGAAATTGTTTAGCACATATGAATCACCCCAAAACAATTGAAAGCAGTAAAAATAGGGGAACTATGTACTCACTTGAGATTGCAAGGTATCCTCAATTAAGTGAACTAACAAGCTCGGGTAAATCAAGGAATTCAAGTGACACCTAGTAATCGGATCACTATGTTAATAAATCGGAACCTAAATCGGGAGATCGGGTAGAATGAGGTCTTGTAAACCAAATGAGTATTGGAACTCATGTGATATGATTTAACAAAGCCTACATTCTGATTTGATACCTATCCTAAGTGCTTATGACCCGTTAAGGTAGTCTACGCTACTTTAACGCGTCATTTGCGCAAAAGCGCATTCGAATAGCCTAACTAGTCCTATGACAAGTATTATATGCCTTAACATGTTTAATATTATTGCATAATCAGTTTAAGTGTCAAAATTTAAGTTACATAGGCTTAAATTCAAATTATGCATGAAAATGGCATTTTGGTCATTTTCCTAAGGCATATAAACTACCTATCATACAACTAATCAAACTAAGTGACCATAAGGTATAACCTCGGAAGGTTATTCTCTATACAACTATGGTCACAAAATATGTTTGGTCGGGTCCTAATGATCGACCAAACGGGTCGTGTTCGAAAGTCTAAGCAATTGTCGAGACCGCTTGACTTACGACCCTCTACAAGCACTAAACTAAAAGTGATGAGTTAAACATGTTAAAATATGTTTAACTAAGTTAGAAATCTGATTTGATATCAAAACAAAGTGTTTTGATGCCCGAAAATAGTTTCGTCGCAAAATGCACATAATCGTTCATTTTGACCGAAACTTTGACTCGTCACTTCGACTAGTCAACGTGGTAATCAGTAGGTATAGTCACAAGGGACTATAACCATCGTGATTACGCTCACGTTGCAAAGTTCAAACGAACTTTGTCTTGACCAAATTATGGTCAAAGCTGAAAGTCAAACACAGTTTGACTTTCTTGCTTTAAATAAATAACCAAGCATGAGAGAACACTTACAAGAGTCCAAGCTTGGAAAGATGTCTAAGAAAACTCTGATTTGAGGCCTCCAACCAAGTGTGGTAGCCTCAAGAGAGCAGATGGTGAAAAGAAATGAAGATGAGCAAGGAAGAATGAAGTAACCACTTGCTATTTATAGGAATTCATGAACCATTAGGATCATTGAAAGTGTTTTTGAATTGTTCAAAGCAAGATCTTAGCCCTACACTTGTTATGTTCTGATTAGGGGACTTGGGGAACACATAAACCCGCCCATAATACTCAAAAACCAAGTTCAGCAGGCTGTTTTGCTGAAAACAAGTTTCTGCCCTGCACCTGCTCTCACGCCCCGGAACCTAGATAGGGTCTGGCTGTCACACCCCGCCTACCAGTGTGTAGATCAGACTTTTCAAAATCGTCAAAACAGGCCCCTACAGCTCCGAAACTTGTTTTTCGACGCGTTTAACCCCCGTTAACCCAATTTCAAGGCTCTATAAGGATGTTAAATCATCATAGGGGACTTTAAATACGCTTGGAAACATCTCAGATGTCGGTTCATTTGGTCGTACGGTCGCGTTATTCGGTTAATTACGACGAAACTCGGATGAACGCGAAAACAATCCCAATTAAGCGACGAATGGTATTTTTGAATTCCCACTAAAATACAATATTTTAATGATTACAAAAAAAAATTGGATGTTCGGATATGGTCAGAATGCGATATATGCACGTAAATGCAAACTTTCGCAGTTTTTGACGCTTTTAGTCCTTATAATCAAATAAGCGTATTTTCGCATACCGAACCCCTCAAAACTTATTTCTAAGCTATGTTAAGGGTATTTAGGGTATGTTTAGCTTATGATCTTGTTCCGGAGTGTACGTTGCTATACGAATTGGCAGACTTTTACAGTTTGTCGTAAATAGTCCCTATGATCGAATAAACTTGTTTTTGACACACCAAACCCTTCAAAACTTATTTCTAAGTTATGTAAAGGTTATTTAAGGTATGTTAAGCTTATGTCACTGTTTTGGGGTGTTTGTCACGTTAAACTGATTATTTTTACGTAACAGTTTGCGTATAACTTTCCAGAAAGCGATTAAAAGCTTTAAATCGAACTAGAATCAAAACGTGAAATTGTCATCCACAAACAAACAAACATTGAGATCAAAACACATTGTTTTATTGATATTTGATATTGTTCTACATCGTACAGTGTTTACAGAGCACAAATGTCACAGTCTTCCCTACTTTAGGAAATTCCGTCCCGAAATTTTAACTAGAGGAAACCTGTGAAAACAAATGTGGATATTTCGCCTTCATTTGGTCCTCACGTTCCCAAGTAAACTCTGGGACACGTTTGGACTCCCAGCGAACTTTGACTGTCGGTATTTGTTTGTTCTTTAGTCTTTTGACATCACGGTCCATTATCTCCACAAGTTTCTCGACAAAGTGCATTGTGTCATCAACTTGGATTTCATCGAGGGGGATATGAAGATCAGTATCGGCTAAACACTTTCTTAAATTAGACACGTGGAATGTTGGGTGAATATTCCCAAGTTCAGGAGGTAGCTCAAGTCTATAGGCAACCTTTCCGATTCTTTCAGCAATCTAAAATGGTCCAACATATCGTGGTGCAAGTTTTCATTTCTTTCCAAATCTCACCACTCCCTTCCAAGGGGATACCTTGAGTACGACATGGTCTTCGACTTGAAATTCCAAGGGCTTGCGTCGCATGTTCGCATAACTCTTTTGACGGCTTCTAGTTGTCAGAAGATTATCGCGAATTTTCTTGACTTTGTCTGTTGTTTCCAGAATGAGTTTAAGTCCAGTAAGCTGAGCTTCACCGATCTCATTCCAACTGATAGGTGAACAACATTTTCGACCGTATAAAGCTTCGAACGGTGCCATATTGATGCTAGCGTGATAACTGTTGTTGTAAGAGAACTCGATCAACGGTAGATGTGAATCCCAATTACCACCAAAGTCTATCACACATGCTCTAAGCATATCTTCCAATGTTTGTATCGTCCTCTCGGATTGTCCATCCGTTTGGGGATGAAAAGCAGTGCTCAGATTTAGTTGGGTTCCCATAGCAGATTGCATGGTCTTCCAAAAGTGAGATGAGAATCGAGCATCACGGTCTGATATGATGTCCAAAGGAACACCATGTCGAGATACAATCTCATCAACATAGATCTTGGCGAGTTTATCAGCAGATAGATCCTCGTGAATCGGTAAAAAGTGTGTTGATTTTGTAAGACGATCAATGACTACCCAAATGGCATCATAACCTCTAGATGTGTGCGGTAACTTAGTGACGAGATCCATCGCAATGTTCTCCCACTTCCAAACCGGTATCTCTGGTTGTATAAGCAAACCAGATGGACGTTGATGTTCAGCCTTGACTTTGAGACAAGTTAGGCATTTAGACACACACAAGGCCACATCCTTCTTCATACCAGGCCACTAGTACTGAGTACGAAGATCCTTGTACATTCTGTCAGCACCAGGATGGATAGAATAACGAGACTTATGAGATTCATCCATTACTAAAGTGTGAAGATTGTCTTGTTTCGGAATCCATAATCGGTCCTTGAAATAAATTAACCCGTTGTCTTTCGTTTCGAGTTTAAGCTCTAGTTGATGTGGTAATTCCTTACCCATTAAGGCTTGTGTAACACAAGTACGTTGAGCTTGAGAGATGCGAGTTTGAATATCGGATTGAGTTCGAACACAGTGAAGCTTGACTCGTTCCTTTCGACTTAGTGCATCCGCTACAACATTCGCCTTACCAGGATGGTAGCGAATCTCACAGTGGTAATCGTTCAAGAGTTCAACCCAGCGTCGTTGTCTCATGTTTAGCTCCTTCCGATTGAAAATGTGTTGGAGACTTTTGTGGTCTATGAAAACCACACATTCTGTGCCATAAAGATAGTGTCTCCAGATTTTGAGAGCAAAAACCACAGCACCTAACTCAAGATCATGAGTTGTGTAGTTTTTCTCGTGTATTTTCAATTGTCTCAACGCATAAGCTATAACTTTACCTCGTTGCATGAGAACACAACCAAGGCCTAGATTCGATGCGTCATAATAGACAACAAAATCATCGTTTCCATCAGGCAAAGATAACACAGGAGCATCACAGAGTTTTTGTTTCAGTGTTTGGAAAGCTTCCTCTTCTTTAGGTCCCCACTCAAAAGGCTTATTCTTCTGAGTCAAAGAAGTGAGGGGAACCGCAATCTTTGAGAAGTTCGCAATAAATTGATGATAGTATCCAGCAAGACCAAGAAAAGAGTTAACTTCTGTGGGTGTAGTAGGTGTGTTCCAATCCTTAATAGCAGCGATTTTGGAAGGATCCACATGAATACCTTGCTCATTGACAATATAACCTAAAACCTGAACTTCCTTAAGCCAAAATTCACACTTGGAGAATTTGGCAAAGAGTTGTTCCTTCTTCAGGAGTTCCATTGTCAGACGGAGGTGTTGTTCGTGATCGGCTCGAGACTTTGAATAAATAAGAATATCGTCAATGAACACAATGATGAACTTGTCTAAATAAGGTTTACAAACCCTATTCATTAAGTCTATGAAGACAGCTGGGGCATTCGTCAAACCAAAAGGCATGACAGTGAACTCGTAGTGACCATATCTCGTGTGGCAAGCAGTTTTGGGAATATCTTCTTCGAGTACACAAAGTTGATGATACCCAGAACGCAAATCGATCTTTGAAAAATATGTAGCACCTTGCAGCTAATTAAAGAGATCATCAATTCGTGGTAGGGGATATTGATTTTTGATGGTGAGCTTCTTGAGATCACGGTAATCGATACACATACGGAAAGATCCATCTTTCTTTTTCACAAACAGGACTGGAGCGCCCCACGGTGAATAACTCGGACGAATGAATCCTTTGTCAGATAACTCTTGAAGTTGTTTGTTTAACTCTTGCATCTCAGACGGTGCAAGACGGTAAGGTGCTTTAGCAATCGGGTTGGCATTAGGTACAAGATCAATATGAAACTCGACTTGACGAACTGGAGGTAAACCAGGCAGTTCATTAGGAAACACCTCTGGATAATCTCGAACAATCGGAATATCTTGAATACTTTTGCTCTTGCCTTTCTCCTCTACGACATATGCCAGAAAGGCCACATATCCTTTTCGTAGGTATTTTTGGGCTTTAGTACATGACATAAGTTTCAAACCATTCGAAGGTTTCTCGCCACGAACTTCTAGAACTTCACCAGATGAAAGAGGAAGACGAAAAATCTTATCGAAACAAACCACCTCAGCATGATACTTAGTTAACCAGTCCATTCCTACGATAATATCGAAACTTCCAAGTTGCATCGGCGTGAGGTCAATAGGAAAAAGATGGTTATCAAGGTTCAATTGACAATTGCAAATGACAGAATCGAGTACAAGAGGTTCACCAGTAGCAATCTCGATAGATAAGGGCTTACCTAGTTTAGTTCTAGGCATCGCAAGTAAAGGCTCAAATGATAACGATACAAAACTTCTGTCGGCACCAGAATCAAAAAGAACAGATGCATGTTGATGGTTAACAAGGAACGTACCATTAACGAATTTGTTATCAGCATGGGCCTCATTAGCGTTTATGTTGTATGCTCGCCCACGAGTGGGATTGGCATTCGCGTTCACCGGTTTCGGACAGGTGTTTCTGAAGTGACCCATTTATCTGCAGTTATAACATGATCCAAGTGGGAAAGGAGCTCTAGCAGCATTTCCTTGAACTTGAGCCGGGTTCTGGGCAGCTTGATTTGGAACAGCTCGACAAATATTGGCCGTGTGGCCAAGTCTACCACAAGATGTGCACTGCCGACAAACTAGCTATGCCGAATGGTGACCATTGCACCGATTACAGTAAGGTGCAGTACCAGCGTATGGCTTCCTCGCAAGAGGTTGCGCTGGTTGGTTCTGAGTGTTCGGGTTAGGTGGTGTGGTAACAACAAAGTTTTGGGAAGTCTTACGCTTCCTTGACCTCCTCGATGACTCACCCTTCTTCTTTTCTTTCTCCTTGTCTTGAGTGGCTGATTGTTTCTTGTCACCCTTGCGGGTTAGTTTTCCCTTCTTGACCTGAGACTCAGTCAGGGTTGCAGCCAACTCGATAGCCTGACGTACAGTGGTAGGGTTGCTACCAGTAACAATGTCTTGCATAGTGTCAGGCAAACCATCAATATATCTCTCAATCGCTTTATCCAACGGGGTAACCATAGTAGGACACAGTAAACTCAGCTCCTCATAATGACCCGTGTACGCACGGTGTTCTCCCCCATCCTGTTTAAGATCATCAAACTCCCGTTCCAATGCCCTTATTTTGTGTCGGGGGCAGAACTCCCTCATCATGAGAGCCTGAAGCTCTTCCCAAGTCTGTGCCATTGCCACATCAGCACCCCTAACTCTCATCACCCCGTTCCACAATGTTAAAGCACGTTTCTCAAAAACACTAGATGTGAACTCGACCTTTCGCTCATTCGGACATTGAACATGTCTAAATGTGCTTTCCAGACTCTCGAACCATTACAGGAGCGCAGTTGCTCCTTGAGACCCAGAAAATTTCTGTGGTTTAGCTGAATTAAACATCTTAAAACTGCACTGAGCATTGTTATTTTTGTTATTGTTATTTGCTTGATTTATCTGAGTTATGAGGTTCAGAATCACATCAGCAATCTGCTGAGCGACTAGGGCTGCGAGTGCAGCATCCTGTGTTTGATCGCGTCTAGGAGGCATATTCTAAAAAGAACAAGGAAACATGAGACACGAGTGAGATTGACAATTGGATAAACAAAAGAGGTATTGAAAATATCGACGAAACATAAGGAAGGTGATCATCTGTTCGTTACCTCGAACAAACAAATGACACACAGTGACTAATCAAAGTAAATGGGTCAATATAATGTATCGTGAAGACATGCTTTAGCCTATAAGTGGACACTCACCCCAAGAGTTCCTGGTCCGATTATGTAGATTTGTACGAACACTCTAGCCTTAGACAGAAAACTCGAGGTACAGGCACCCACCCTTCCAGATTGCACGTGTTCACATTATAAGACTCAAACTTTGACGATATTTTGAAAATTTAAAGGCATAAGTCTAAAACAAATCATCTAAGAATACATGATTAATTTTCAAAATGGATTTGTAATTTGTGTTCTTGTTGTGGTAGTCACCTAAAAATAGGTGACGATATTGTTTTAAGATCTAAACACAAGATAACTTGTGTTAGGGTCCTAGAAAGGTTATAATCTACATCAAAGCATTACTAATCACCTAATTCCCTATAACCATGAGCTCTGATACCAACTCTTCTGTCACACCCCGACCGCGTTAAAACAACAAAACCGCGACGGAAACGTCGGGGAGTGGAGTAACAGAATCATTGTTTCACAACACATGGATTGAAGTTTCGTTTTTTTGAATTAAGTTTATTACAATGTCTTGAAATTAAAAGCAAAACACAAACATATTGTCTTTCATTATTTATTAAGTCACTAAGGCCTCGTCCGATCCTATGTGAGCATGCATCATAATCATCATCAACATCATCAAATAACACCACCTGAAACATATGAGAAAATAAAGTCAGCAAAGAAATGTCGGCGAGCACATAGGTTTTGTGAGTGTGTCAGATTCATGGCTTGTATAAGTATTGCAATACCTCGTACGACTACTAGAGTCGATAATTGAAAACATTGTTTTCAAAAGAGTTTTGCATTGCAATATAATTAACCAGTTGAAAACAAGTTGGTTATAGTTTATAAAACCTCATTGCCATGAATCTTGACTAAAACATTTGTTTATGTAAACCAAACTGTAAATCGTTCTTGTAATAAAACTCGTACGGTTTATATCATTTAGTAAACATCGTTGCGTGTCATCGTATGAAATCATTCGTTCAAGTGAACTAAACGCCACAGAATGTAATATGATAAAAGCACTTATATATAAGATGTACCAATGGCGTATCTACCATGCTTTTATCAAATTACACCCGTCCCGTTATCTATTCACATACCAAAAACCAATCATTCCATTGTACTTGTTTTCAATCGTTCATGTGATCAAAACCAATCGTTCAACTCATTCGTGTTATAAATCATCGTTCAATCGTTCAACTTGTTTGTGTTAGAAACCATCGTTCAATCGTCCGTGTTTTATTTGTGAAAAACTAACCTTTGGTCGTTCTCGTTGAATACATTCAAACCTGTGTTCTGACTCGACTATACCACCAAAGGGTATCTTTACCTCGACTATCAAACCACCAAAGGTGTAACACCTCGTAAAATCATGTCCAATGATGTGATGACACGTGTACTAAACTCTAATGAAGTCAAACGTTGACTATTAGGGACGAATTTTGCGAAAAATCAAAAACTTTGAATGTGGAAGGACTAAAAGTGTCAACATGCTTAAACTATGCCTCTGAATGACCTTACACGGTATTCATATTTACTTGTTGGTCTAGAGGAGCCGTTTGCGTAATTATTTGAAAGTTTGCGCATCGAAGGGTTAAAAGCGTCAACATGTTAATTCTTACCTCTGAGTGACCTTTTAATAAACCGAGAGCTTCATGATGTTCAATCATACTCTCGGGAATGCCTAATATTGGCCATTTATGCTTTTATGCCAATAAGTAATGATACGCGCAAGTTTGCAAGTTAAAGGGGTTAAAAGCGTCAACATGTTAAATATACCTCTGAATAACCTTTTAACAAACCCGAAGCATCATGATGTGCAATCATACTCTCGGGAATACCTAATATGGGCTACATAGGGCTTTGATATCATTTAACGATATTGCGCGCAACTTTGTGCGTTAAAGGGACCAAAAGCGTCAACATCTGAAACTACACCTTTGAGTGACCATTTAAGCGAACTGGAGTGTTGTAATGTTCGGACATACTCTCGGGAATGCTTAATTGGGCCATGAAAGGCTTTGATATCGTTAAACGATATTACGCACAACTTTGTGCGTTAAAAGGACTAAAAGTGTCAATGTGTGAAACTACGCCTTTGAGAGGCCTTTTGAACGAACCAGAAACTTCGTAATGCTTGGTCACGCTCCCGGGTGTGCCTAAGAATTGTCACTAAGGGTTTTCACACCTTATGTTAATAATTCACATAAGAACATCAAGTATGGTGCCTAAAATGTAATTTTTAAAACTTAAAAAGCTGAATAAAGAACTCAGGGACCAAACCTGTAATTCTGCCAAACTCGTGAGCTGGGCTGGAGCGGGTGGCGGGCCGCGACCGCTGGGCCGCTGGTCTTCGCGGGCCGCGAGTAAGGCAACAGGAGTAACAACTATTTTTTTATTATTTTGTTTTCTTGGCCACCACACAATAACTCTAAACATCTTAATTGATCCTAGGGGCATGTTAATGGTTTTAAAAACCTGTTCTACACTTGTAATAATCCTAATGAATCCCCTAACACTTGGCAAGATCATGTTCAATTCCAAAATCTATAAATAGCCTTGAATTTTCACTTGAACACTTGCACCATTCCATTCCTTCCTTCTATCTTCTCAATTCTGGAGGGTCCTGAGCAATTGGGAACCACCTTTGAGTTTTCTTCAGTCCATGGGACCACTTGTAAGTGTTCTTTTCGTGACTAGTTCCTTTATTTGGCTTAAAAAGCCGAAAAGTCAAGTGTTTACGATAAACGCTTTAACTTTTAGTTAGACCATAAACGGTCAAGCCATTGTTCACAACGAACATGGCTACGTGATCGCAATTAGGTAGGTGTTAAACCCTCAAAAGGGCACTTCCTAAGAATAACGTTTTCTTGGTCAATTGACGAGTAAACGTAATATTGTTTTAAAAAGTCAACGGGGCAGTTTTTGAAATAATTGCGATATGTGTTTAGAAGTATTCTAAAATACGTTTTATCAATTAAAAAACTTGGTAATAATTATTAAAACATGTGTAAACATGTTCGGCTCGTCAATTCCAGTTTTAGGGTCGGTTCGCAACCGAAAGTCACGAAGTTTAACTTCTGCGTTGACTTTCGATTATGAACCGAATTAGATTAGTTGGCTACTGATTTTAGGTTCCGTTATGATCGTAATATAATATAGCATAACCCTATAAGGTTATATTACACGATCATACTAGAAATCTGAGTTTTTGCACATGTTCCGATAATATGCCGTACTTTGACTATTATGCCCTTTTTAGCGAAAATAAGGTTTTAGACCCCAATAAGCTTTCAAGAACTTAGGTACTGATATGTTAACATGTTTAACATATTCTGATGTTACGAACCTTATCATAAACTGAGTTTGCATGAAATAACGTAATTTATGCTTTAAATTGACCAAAATGCCCTTTAGGCGCATAGATTGGTTTTAAGCATAATTCTTCATAACAAACTCATTGCCTACTGATGTAATATCATAATTAGGATAATTTGGGATGTCCATTCAGTTCACAAATTGAGTTTACGCATACGTTCTTGAATCATCTCTATAAATGGCAATAATGCCCTTTTGTACCTAAAATGATTTAAAAGCATAATTTTCATGCAAAACCTTTTTATTACTGATATGTTATATTAATTAACATATTTTAGTCATATAGACATGGTCATAACATCTTTCCTTAAAACATCGCACATATCGTCATTTAAAGATTTTAACGACGTTTCGGCACGTAGTATGGTTTTAAACCATAACTACCAATCAAGACTTGTTACCTACTGATTTTATAAATCATTTTAAATATTTTTACAGTAGGTATATGGTATGAACTCAGGTTCCCAAATTAGCCTTCAAAACTATGTGTTAAATTACCAAAATGCCCCTAAGGAGCATAGTTTGGTTTTTAAACTATAAAACACACATATGTTTGATATCATACTGATATTATATCATAAATAAGGTGTTTTTACAGAATGTTTATGGTCGTAACATCAGATTGTACACAAGCTTCTTTTATACGTCGTAAAATGACCAAAACGCCCTTATGAGGCATAGTTTGATTTTAAAACCTTAACGGGCATACAAGTTGATATCCTACTGATATTATAACTTGTTTAAAGTATATTGGCATATGGAACTTGTTCATGGCTTATCCGGTTACTCGTTATCGCTTATACACGTACGGTTAGACTTACGTAACTAGTTTACGTAAGTTTACCAGAACGAGTTAAACCTTATCATTTTTACTTCAAAATCCAGAATGTATTTAGTTTACCCATGTTATACTAAGTCTTTATACTTGTTGGGTCTAAATTACATTCTATTCTGATCATCGCTTAATCTAGCGTATCGTATCGTTTCTAAAACTTTAAGTTGGCCGGTCTAGGTCTATGACCTAAATAAGACCCGTTAGCATTCTAAATTGGTTATATATTACCATCATTCCAGACTAGAGCCTCCCGGTAAAAGCTATCTGCAATTAGTTAGATTGGATACGGCTGAGTTATATAAATTTTGCTGTGAATCGAGTAGTAGCTCAGGTAAATTCTTTTAACTTATTTTCCCTTATACGGGCTTGGGATACGGTAAATTATTACCGCTTGGTCGGGTATGGGATCACTTGGTCGGATTGTGACTAACAAATCCGCATAACCCGTTTTAATATGTATTGTTTGATAACATAAACATTGGGGGTTAATGCGACCGTGTCCTGGATATCCTTGGCTCATTTAATTGCAAATGGCCACGACCTAAGCACAGGGTGTAGGCATACACATGTCAGATGCGATATGGTTTCTATTCCCCAAAAAGGGATTAAGATATAAATAAACTCCTCTACGGGTTTCCCGAGAAAGGATAAGTGGTGTGTCGGTTAATCATGTCTCGGCTTCTATATCGGGCCCTAAATGTATGACAAACATGTAAATCTGTATACAAGATTATAAATATAATTGTCCAAAGTTATAAAAGAATTTTCGTGCCTTGTGCACTTAAATCAAATTTTCATAAACATTTTCAAATGAGTAGGTTAATTGTATTTACCAGTGTAAACTAACGTATTTTCAAAAGACTAAGTGACAAGTACTATACGCAAATAGGCTGGGAGCTGCTTGGTGTCAATAAAGGATCTTGCAAATCCTTAGGATGCCCTAAAGTCTGCTAAACTTCATTATGTACATTTTATAATGATCCGCTTGTGGATTTGAACAACAAGGATCAAACAACGATATCAAACGATCAACAAGGATGGGCGGAATCCAAACTTGATGATCTTCAAGAAATCAAGAACAAGAAGATGAAGATTTGAATGTATTCAAATGCTTAAACTTGCATACATGTGAAATGTCTAATACAAGTTTCTAAAACAATTGAACCAACCTTAACTCCTAATTTCCATTTCCTATTTATAGAGAGGGGTTTTCCCCAAAACCCTAGGCCCATAATTCCCTAAACAAGCCCACTCTAATATCCACTAATCCATAAGCCCTCTTAATCATTAAGCTACTAATCC
The DNA here is from genome assembly GCA_030545235.1 of Helianthus tuberosus. Classification (NCBI taxonomy): domain Eukaryota; kingdom Viridiplantae; phylum Streptophyta; class Magnoliopsida; order Asterales; family Asteraceae; genus Helianthus; species Helianthus tuberosus. The sequence continues at coordinate 67,188,476 of CM060441.1, forward strand.
ATAAACCTTCAAGGGCCTAACAATCTCCCCCTAGGTTTACTGGATTAGTTGCTGCGTCGAACTCGAGGACCTGCTCAGAACTGGATTAGGATCAGCAAACAAGCAATTCCCGACGACATCTGCAACAACACTCGTCCAGGGCTTCGCACATTCTTCATTTTGTCGTTGTGGCGAATTTTGATGATGATTCAGAACCAAGATATCTTCCTCATGAAAACTCATTTGATCCAACGTATCTGGTATGCAAAACGAATGGTTTTCAGAAACAACCACAGCTTCAGCCATCTTCGTATCATGCTTCCAGAAGTTGGAAATCATGAAAATTTTCTTCGCAAGCTTTCGAAAGATGGGAATTTCCTCTTCTTTGGCGGTTGGAGGCCAGATGTCAGATTTTAACTATCTTCTTGGTGAGAGAGGATCACGAACATCAGGTTTTTCTTCTGATCTTTGATTCAGTAGTCTTCATGGAAGGGAAACTGTTATTGACTTCCTACTCATGGAACATCCATCCTCTGCCTCTCTTGTTTGATCAGAATCAGCCACACATTCTTGTCATGGTCGTATCTCCAGCTAGCGACCACATGCTTGTTTTCCTCTTTATTGAAGTGGCTAGACCCTAACTTCATCACAAATCTATCTGGCCTCTTTGTAGGATCTTTGAGCTGGAAGTTTTTATCTGGAGGATTCAAATCCTGATTCTTCATCATAATCATTTGCTTGTCACACTGTCTCCTTTCATGCTTCTTGCTGCTTTTCTTCTTTTGGATTAGTAGCTAGATAGGCATTCAAGGTGGCTCCACGTTCTGTGTCTGCTGCTACATTTGCTGCTGCTCTCTCTTCAGAAATTTACTCGTACAGTTGATCTATTGTTCGACCTCTGCTCAGAGACTTGTGACTGAAGACATGAAAGCACAGTCCTGTTGTAGTGATGAAAACTGAGCTTCAATCATTTCAGCATCATGTTCGAATACAACCACTCGTCGTCACAAACTTGCTATTTTTACATCTCCATCATTATTACTATCACTTCATCCAACGACGAGTCCTTTCTCGGTTTCATAACAGCATGCCGCTTCATCATATTTTGTAAACTTCAAAGACAAACTTTGACATCAATGTCAGGTTCCTGTATTCAGTTTTCCATGTGTTGCAGCAGCAGGCTCTGGATCAAAAGACATAGTAGGCTCTGGATCAGGAATAGGGCAAATAGGATCAGTATCAGGATCAGTGTTGGTTTGTTGGCTCATTATTGGAGTGGCTTCAATCTTAGTTTGAACTAGGTCACCAGCGGTTGGAATGAATGGAGGGTTTCCGTCACTACCGTGCAAACTTAGGAGTAGAGCTGCTAAGATCTTAGATGTAGTCTGAACTGGTACTCTAACGGCTTCCTCAACCTTTTCAGATGCAATCACTTCCACTTCGCTATCAGAGTCAGGTTCTTCTTCACTAGAGTCTAATTCTGAATCTGAATCAAGTGTCTCAGCTTTCTTGTCAACACGTGTATGTTGCATGTCACGTTCTTTTGGCAACTTTGGCATTCAGAGGGCTTTGGTATGAAAAGTATAGAAACCTGCAAACTTTGAAATTCGAACAAGTGGTCCAAAGATAATGAGAGAATCCGTGATGATCAGGAGATGAGATTAGTACGAAACGTGACTCGAAGGAGAAAATGATTGCCAGTTAATAGTGTTTCGGATTGGGCCTGAGATCAAACGGCCATGCCCCAACTCGGAACAATGGTCCGAATTATATTTGAGAGCAATGGGCTGGATCTGATTCGTGTTTTCATGAAAGTGGTCCCCAATCCGAAACAGTGGGCCAGACTATTACTTTTGTGATTTGCTTTTTCATTATAGAAAACATCTTTCTCAAAATCAACGATCCAACCAACCGAGCAACCTTTTTGAGCAAAGAGATAATCAAAACAAAACAAAACAAATTAATAATAGAAAACTAATAGAGGAGTAATATAGGGAGAACCTGCCATGGGATCAAAATAGTTTTCGAACTGATTAAGGGACACTTTTCAGCTCTTCGTTTACTTAGGCTGGTCCACGCAATTGTTGATATGTTTGTCCTCTTAAATCCACTGCTCAAACTTCAACTTTTTGCTTTGTGATACGCTTTTAGGTAGTTTTATACTGTGACATATGTGTGTCCCATTCCAAGGCATACCCCCTCGATCAAGGTAAGCACAACGGTTCATCGTAGCAGGTGAGTATACTGAGATCATCCTTTTATTCTATTTTTTTTATTTTTTCAGCGCCAGACTTCCTGGTGAACATGTCAGTACTTCCGTACAGCAGAGAGACCAAGGAAGATCTGACGAGGGCCCTTTTATTCTATTTTTTTTAATGCTAAACTTCCTGGTGAACAGGTTCCTGTATTCAGTTTTCCATGTGTTGCAGCAGCAGGCTCTGGATCAAAAGACATAGTAGGCTCTGGATCAGGAATAGGGCAAATAGGATCAGTATCAGGATCAGTGTTGGTTTGTTGGCTCATTATTGGAGTGGCTTCAATCTTAGTTTGAACTCGGTCACCAGCGGTTGGAATGAATGGAGGGTTTCCGTCACTACCCTGCAAACTTAGGAGTAGAGCTGCTAAGATCTCAGATGTAGTCTGAACTGGTACTCTAACGGCTTCCTCAACCTTTTCAGATGCAATCACTTCCACTTCGCTGTCAGAGTCAGGTTCTTCTTCACTAGAGTCTGATTCTGAATCTGAATCAAGTGTCTCAGCTTTCTTGTCAACACGTGTATGTTGCATGTCACGTTCTTTTGGCAACTTTGGCATTCAGAGGGCTTTGGTTTGAAAAGTATAGAAACCTGCAAACTTTGAAATTCGAACAAGTGGTCCAAAGATAATGAGAGAATCCGTGACGATCAGGAGATGAGATTAGTATGAAACGTGACTCGAAGGAGAAAATGATTGCCAGTTAATAGTGTTTCGGATTGGGCCTGAGATCAAACGGCCATGTCCCAACTCGGAATAATGGTCCGAATTATATTTGAGAGCAATGGGCTGGATCTGATTCGTGTTTTCATGAAAGTGGTCCCCAATCCGAAACAGTGGGCCAGACTATTACTTTAGTGATTTGCTTTTTCATTATAGAAAACATCTTTCTCAAAATCAACGATCCAACCAACCGAGCAACCTTTTTGAGCAAGAGATAATCAAAACAAAACAAATTAATAATAGAAAACTAATAGAGGAGTAATATAGGGAGAACCTACCATGGGATCAAAATCGTTTTCGAACTGATTAAGGGACACTTTTCAGCTCTTCGTTTACTTAGGCTGGTCCACGCAATTGTTAATATGTTTGTCCTCTTAAATCCACCGCTCAAACTTCAACTTTTTGCTTTGTGATACGCTTTTAGGTAGTTTTATACTGTGACATCTGTGTGTCCCATTCCAAGGCATACCCCCTCGATCAAGGTAAGCACAACGGTTCATCGTAGCAGGTGAGTATACTGAGATCATCCTTTTATTCTATTTTTTTTTATTTTTTCAACACCAGACTTCCTGGTGAACAGGTCAGTACTTTCGTATAGCAGAGAGACCATGGAAGATCTGACGAGGGCCCTTTTATTCTATTTTTTTTAATGCCATACTTCCTGGTGAACAGGTCAGTACTTCCGTACAGCAGAGAGACCAAGGAAGATCTGACGAGGGTGAGACAGGTTTTGGCCCTTTTTGTGGCTCTTTTAGCAAGATATCCTGACTGTGTCCAGGTCTGCATATAATCTGGATGCAACAGAGGGACAGCCTTGATATCCCGGATGAATCATCAGTATAAAGACCCGAAACCTCAGATGTTGGCTATCTATCAACGCAAGATTTAAGACCATGAAATCATACACCGTTGGTCTGTTACCCACGAGATGTCTAGTCCATTATGTTTGTATCACTTTTGCTTCTTTTGCTTTTCGAGCGGCAGACCTATCAACACATCGCAATGGAGCCGAACCTGTTTAACATTGAAACCTTACGTGTGTTAATCAAGTTCTTTAACACGAAAATTCATTTCATTTACATGCAACTAATTCTCCCCCTCAAACAATGCATATAATGCATATGTACATATATGTTTTTTTTTTTTTGCTTTTCTCCCCCTCAAACTATGCATATGTACATATGTGTCCCTCTCCCCCCCTAAATTTGTGCATCACACCTTATGCGCAAATTTACTTATCTATTTACATTAGAATAAAAACCCTTTTTTTTGGTCGCTCAGTTGGTTAAAACGCATCATTTTTAAAAGATCCACAAGCACATTGAATCTCGAGATGCTGACAGGTTTTTTGTAAAAAGATCTGTTGAATTAGCATCAGTGTGGATCTGTTTGAGTTTAAACAATCCTCTGTCATAGCAATCTCGAATAAAGTGCACCTTGATATCAATGTGCTTGGTTTTAGAGTGAAAGACAGTGTGAAAGACAGGGTTTTGTTAATCTGGATAGCGGCATCATTATCAAAATAAGTAGTAGAATTTAGATAAGTCAAACCGTAATCCTTGAGCTGGTGTTGTATCCAAAGAACCTGAGAGCAGTAGGCAGCAGATGTTGTAACGCACTTTGCTTCCGCTGCAAAAGTGAGCTGTTGCTTCTTGCACTTCCATGAGATGAGACTGTCCCCCAAGACATGGCATCCAGCCGATGTACACTTCATATCCCTGTCCATTTTGAATAAGCCCAGAAACATTATCACTTCTCCCCACGAGCTCATTTCGAATTTCTTTCTCATCATACGATAATACGAATGGCCTTTAGATGTGCCATTAATGTGTGTATCTCTCCAAGATCCGGACCTTCAACTTGTTCAAACCTTGAACTGCCAATCGTGCCTTGTTTCTCACTATCACATCGGGGTCATCTTGTTTATTTCTGAATAGTCATGAGTTGATGCCCCCTGATTTGCAGTGAAATCGCACACCAGCAGCTTGAGATTGAGAAACTTCTAGATATTATAACAGATTGCTCCCCCTCATTTGATGCAGTAGCGATGTTGATCACTGGTGGATCTACAATGCAAATTAAGGGAATTGCTTCCAGAAACAGAGAAGTTCCTTGAGCATTTGAGGGTCCTGAGGAGACTTCAGTGTTACGGACTGCACCATCAGGGATAGTTATCGCAGGTTCAGAAACCGACTTCCGAATTGGTCGAAGAACGAGATAGTGAGTCACTCTGGGTGAAGAGAATCTCCCTTACTGTGTCGAGCATCTGTGATGCGCTCTACAAGATGTCCTTCAGCTCCGGGAATTAATTGACGTCTGAAAAAGGGAGAACTCCATTATAGACCGTGCTCTTCCTGGTGAAATTTCTGGATTCTCCTTTGCGAAGTCAACACATCCTTCGTCGAATATTTTTATGCCATTCAACTGGGACATGTCTCTCGTCATGTGCCTGTAACAACCACTATCAATAAACCAAAGTCTAACGATAGCCCTCCATAGCTGTTCCTGCACATAAAATGGAATCAGTTAGAGACTGGAACCCAGGCCATAGAAGACCTGAGTTTACCATCGCTATCTGTGTAGGTAACTTCGCGAAAGATCATATGATTTTTATCGTTGTTTGTGGTTTTAGGTGACGTGGTAGAAGTTGATGGTTTCGAACACGAAGACTGGGATCCAACAGGAGTTTTAGGTTTCCAATTCTTAGTGTCTGAAGCACTTTCATTTGATGGAAAAACTTTTGTTTTTCTTTGAAACCTGTTAATGTTTGAAAATTTTTTATTCTCCTGTTTGGCAAGATTCCAGTCTCTGTCAGAAGGCCTTGCTTTGGGAGGACCATTATTGGTAAAGTGAGAGTGCATAGCCTTTTGATGATACATGTTCCTAGAGTAGTAGGGACGATGAACACAATTTCTTGCAATGTGTCCCGGAATTCCACAATTAAAACATGTCTGCATTTTTGAGAAAAAGACATCTAGTTCAGCTTGTGTTATTCTCGAGAACTGATCACGTCTTTTCCTTTCATTTGACGCTGAGTGCTTTCGAGGATGCTTGATCTTGGATGAACCCGCCTCACAGTTGTCAGCACAAAAGTAAGTATACGCTGCCTTACCCTTGAGTTTGGGTTCTGTTTGCTTGAGATTTGGGTTTTCCCTTTTAACATTCTTTTTCTTTGGTCTTCTTTTTCTACGTGACCGCTTCCTTTTAGGGGGAACAGATTCAGTTAATTCTGTTTTGTTAAGGTCACCTTTGGGATTAATAGTTGAACTGTCTGTGGAAGTGACTTTCACAAATCCCTTTTCTTCAGAGACCATGTTTTCAGGAATTTCCGCAGAGAAGGTTTCCACAATAATTTCTTCTACAGTTTCATCATCTGATTCAACTGCGGAATTAATTTCTATGAATTCCTTCTCCATAGGTTTCGTGTTTCCATGGGTTTCTGCAGAATTGGACTCTATGGATATCTCTTCTTCAGTCTGATCAGCTTCTGAGCTCTCGACTTTAGATGATTCTGGTAACTTAGATGATGAGCAGTCTGTGTCTAAGACAGTTTGACTGTCTTCTTTCGTAATGCTGCTAGGTTCTGATTGATCATCACAATCGGAAACGCTTGAAGATTTGAGCTCATTATCTGAGATTCCTGAATCCTCTGTTTGGTTGCCAAGATCGTCAGATGATGCCTGCTCAACAACAAATTCTTCATTATCACAATCAATCACGTCAAAATCATCATTACTGCAGGGAGCATCTGATGTGTCATTCAATGCTTCAGACATACAGGTGTAGTATTCCGAATTATCAGAATTGTTTTCTGAGTTATTTGAAACAGATGTCTCAAATTGTTCAGATGACACATCAGGCTCTCCTGCCACATCATTCTCAACATTTTCAACATTTTCAGCATTTTCAACACAGTCATTTTTATCACATGCATAATCTAAAATAATAGCACCAGATTCATCAGCCTTAGTGGGAACACCCCAAGTCTCAGCAAACTGTAACACCCCGAAAATATAAAACTTTATATTAGAATTATAAAGTATAAATAAACGAGAATTTATTAACTAGGAATTTTAACCTAGTTAGTTACAAGTCTAGAAATAACTCAAAGTAGGGTTAAAAGCAACTAAATTAAATGTTGATCAAAGTGGAGGGGCTTAAGTTGTAACAATTGAAACTTAATTGTTATTAAACAAATAAAACAAACCAAACACCCCCAAAAGGAGGTGTCTGGTCGATTAGAACAAGCAGGGGCGACACCCCCACTTTCAAACCCTAAAATTCTACTTTAAACTCTCAAATTGGAGGTGCAAATCTGGTCCAAACGAAAATCCGAGCTTAGAATCGTGATCCTCATCGCAAGAGGATTACAAGGTATGTAAAATTTAAGGAAAACTCTCAACTTGAAATTCTCATGAAATTGGGAAAAATCTGAAATTCTAGTTGCATGTGTGTATTATGATGATTAGGAACAACTACAGTGTCTAGGGACAAAACCCTAGACAAATGGAAGTTGAAATCATAAGAAATTTTGGTGAATCCATGAACACCATTGTAGGTGATTAGTGGGTTATGTGTAATTTGATGAACACTAGGAAATAGATTGTTAATCTAGTGTATTTTGGCAATTTTGAAGTGATTCCAGAAAATTTGAAGTTATCAATCATGTAAAAAGGTTGAATGATGTGAAATTAGGCCTAAATAATAGATTAGAGATTTGATGTTTAATCTTGTAAAAATCTGCCCATGAAGTGTTTGTTGAAATGCCTCTATGAAGGCTTAAAAACTGAAATTTCCAAGTTAAACGCATAATCATGATGTTTGGGTGTATTATGCGAATTATGAATTAAAGAGAGTTCTAAACATATCATATATGAACTCTATAGGAACGGGCGCGGGAGCGTCAAGCGGACAAGCGGGTGGTGAACCACGTTTGAAAGGTCTACTTTGAAGGTATGTAACTTGATCCGTTACATTTGGTGAATTGTTGTTAAACTATGCGTTGTTGGTAAAATTGTGTTGGTTGTAGCAATCATGTATGATACTTAAATCCGTAGGTTAAGAATTGGTTTGTAGTCGTTTGGTAGCCATCAAAATGGAGAATTTCCGTAGATGGATCAAACGGGTCGAATCATGATACTTTGTAGTATTAATATTGTAAAGTAGAAAGAAGAGGCGAAAATAGTCACAAGAGCACGAAGCCATAAGTTTGGTAATGAAGTGCCGATGACAATAAGCCCCGGAGTTAGGGTAATAAGCGCCTTAGGTTTACTAGTTAAATGGTAGTAAAATGGCTAAGTTAGAATGGGTCGAATAATTGTATATGGACATATAGTCTTTCGGTCCGTAATCAAATGTTTCGATATGAAATTGGTAATAGGTATGTCGGTAACGAAATTACAGACGCGTAGGAAAAAGAATCACCTAAAACGGACTTACGAGTCAAAAGTTATGGCTATTTAAAGTTGGAACTTAAATTGAACTTGGAGCTGGGAATGTACAGCATCAGAAAATAAACATTCTGTGAATTTAGGGGCTAGGCGTCGCGCGAGCCCCCTTGGCGTCACGCGACGCCCTTGTTCCGGAAATTTTTTTTTTTTTTTTTAATGTTGACTCATGGAACTAGTTTGTAACCCATTTAACTTGATCAAAACTAACTTTTGTTGGGTTTTTGATCTTAGGTGATGAAGGAAACTAACCGGAAGATGGTCGAGCAAACTTTTGAAGAACCGAACACTATTTACAAGCTTCCGCAATGTTTTAAATCTTAATTAGACTTGGTTTATGGGTTGTAAACAATTGTTAAACAACTTTTGAAATATTTTAACTTAGTCGTTAGTTGACTAAGGATTATGCTACTTATGAACTTCTTGTTGAAACTTTATGTTAATTAAGAAACTTTTTTTTACAAAGGTATAATCTATTATTAAATCAAGTAAAATTAGACGGGTGTTACAAGTTGGTAATCAGAGCTTAAGGTTGTCAACAAAGTGTTCGGTTCAAGCTCGATCAATCGTCCGGTAAGAATTAACTTATTATGCTAATAAATTAGGTCTTATGTAAGAAATGAGAAAGGAATTGAGATGCATGGGAAGAGTGTGTTAACACACTCAAACCCGGAAAGTGCATTAAATGAGAACGGTTAAAGCAAGTTAGGAACTTGGCTAAACCGAAACAAATGAAGCAATGTTATAAATGAAATGTTTAACGTTTAAATGTAAACATTTCAGTTTCAAGATGTCTAATGGGAATGATGATAATCCGGTGCAAACAAGCACCGAGCAAATGAAAGAGATAATTACCGAAGAGGTAGGGAAGGCAATTGAAGGAAGTCTATCCGGGTTTATAGACAAAATTCAAGGCACGGTGTTTTCGCTTGTCGAAGAGCGAGTTAAAAGGTTGGAGGATATTATCAACCTTATGAAGGAGAAAACGGGAGAACGCAAAGGGTGTTCGTACAAGGAATTCATGGCGTGTAAACCGCCAATCTATAATGGGGAGGTTGACCCGATAATTTGTCAAAGATGGATAAGTGATGTTGAAGGGGTGTTTGAACGGACCCATTGTGAAGTAGGCGACTTTGTTGCCTACGGAACGGGTCAATTGAGATGCCAAGCTAAAGATTGGTGGGATAATAAAAAGAAAGAAATGGGAGCCGAAGTGGCGAGGGTTATGACTTGGGACGAGTTTAAGGTACCATTCCTTAAACACCACAGTCCCAAAGCGGTTATTAACAGGATCAAAGAAGAATTCATCCAGCTAAGACAAAAGGGTGAAACAATTGATAAGATCACGGGCATCTTCATGGATAAGCTGAGATTCTGTGACGAGTTAGTCACCACTGAAGAGCAAAAGATATACTATTATTACAACATGCTGAGTGCCGAATACCGTGAGTTCATGACTCCGTCAAAGTATGAAACCCTCACGGAGATTATCAACACCGCCCGGGAGCGGGAAATCGAGTTAAAGAAACAAGTTGAAAGAGGTGAACGAAGGGCACAGGACGTGAATCCAAGTCCTACAAAGAAAGCTAGAACTGCTGAATCGGGAAAGAAAGTGGATGCTAAAGGCGGGTCTCCGAGTTGCAAAGTATGTGGAAAGGGGCACAAAGGTGAGTGCCGCTTCAAAGACAAGCCGTGTCCGGTATGTGGGAAGACAGGGCACACTGCATCGCTATGTCCTGGGAAGGTTTCCGTTTGTTACAAGTGTTATCAACCCGGTCACAAGAAATCTGAATGCCCCGAGTTGGTGGGAAAGAGAGATACAAAAGAGTCTCCAACAGAAGCTCCCAAAGCAAAGGCTAGGTCCTTCCAACTTACCGCGGCTGAAGTGAAGACAGAACCCGATGTGGTTTCAGGTATATTCACAATTAACTCAATTCCAGCACGTGTATTGTTTGATACGGGTGCGAATAAATCCTTCATTTCACACGGATTTATTCGACATCCTTCATTTGTATTGACGAAATTACCTGTGCCCTTAGAAGTTGAAATAGGGGACAACAAAAGTTTTATAGTTTGTGATGTTTGTCGAGGCTGCAAATTAAGCATCGACGATGAGGAATACTTGATAGACCTAATCCCGATGTCAATGGGGGAATTTCAAGTAGTCGTTGGGATGGATTGGCTAGCCCAGCACCATGCAAAAGTCGTGTGTTTTCGTAAAGAGATAAAACTAACATCTCCGAGTGGGAAACACGTCACCATTTATGGCGAAAAAGGAGGTAACCCCATAGTGTGCTCAATGATGAAAGCTCACAAGCTTATGAAGCGAGGATGCAAGGCATTCATGATATACGCAAATGAGCCCGAGAAAGAATCATGGAAGATTGAATATGTACCGGTAGTACCAGATTATGGAGATGTGTTTCTGGAGGATTTACCGGGGATACCGCCTGAACGGGAAGTAGAGTTCGGGATCGAATTGATTCCGGGCGCAAAACCCGTAGCAAAAGCTCCATACCGACTCGCACCTTCGGAATTACAAGAGTTGATGTCCCAAATTCAAGACCTGCTTGACAAGGGATTCATAAGGCCGAGTGTGTCTCCTTGGGGCGCACCAGTATTGCTCGTGAGAAAGAAAGACGGAAGCATGCGCATGTGTATCGATTACCGGGAGTTAAACAAACTCACGGTAAAGAATCGATACCCGCTTCCGAGGATAGATGATTTATTCGACCAATTACAAGGTGCGAGCTGGTTCTCAAAAATTGACCTTAGATCGGGGTATCACCAACTAAAGGTCAAAGAAGAAGATGTGCCGAAGACGGCTTTCCGCACGAGATACGGACATTACGAATTCCTCGTGATGTCATTTGGGCTAACAAACGCACCCGCCGCTTTCATGGACCTCATGAACCGGGTTTGCAAGCCAATGTTGGATAAGTCGGTCATCGTGTTTATCGATGATATCTTGGTGTATTCGAAAAGTGAAGCTGAACACGCACACCACTTACAAGAAGTGTTAGAGACACTTAGACGAGAAAGGCTGTATGCGAAATTCTCTAAGTGTGCCTTTTGGTTACGAGAGGTACAATTTCTTGGCCACGTCATAAGTGCCGACGGAGTATTGGTAGATCCGTCCAAGATCGATGCTGTGTCAAAATGGAATCCCCCGAAGAACCCTTCGGAAATTAGAAGCTTTTTGGGGCTTGCGGGATACTATAGGAGATTCATTCAAGATTTCTCCAAGATTGCGTCACCGCTAACAAAGCTAACCCAAAAGAAAGAAAAGTTCAGTTGGGGTGTCGATCAAGAAAAAGCGTTTCAAACGCTAAAAGAAAAGTTAACTCAAGCTCCGGTACTGACACTGCCGGACGGATTCGAAGATATGGTGGTTTATTCGGATGCTTCATTATCGGGGCTCGGATGCGTTTTGATGCAACGGGGCAAAGTTATAGCTTATGCCTCGAGGCAATTGAAGATACACGAGAAGAAATATCCCACGCACGATCTTGAGTTGGCCGCGGTGGTATTTGCCTTAAAAATATGGAGGCACTACTTATATGGAGTAAAGTGCACCATATTCACTGATCACAAGAGCTTAAAATACTTCTTCGATCAGAAGGAGTTAAATATGCGGCAAAGGCGATGGTTAGAAACGGTGAAAGATTTCGACTGTGAAATACACTATCACCCCGGAAAGGCAAATCTGGTGGCGGATGCTCTAAGCAGAAAAGCTGACTATGTCCCAATACGAGTAAGGTCGATGCAGCTCGTGGTGACCTCGGGTATACTTGAACGTATTCGAGAGGCGCAATTAGAAGCAGTGAAAGAAGAAAATTGGAAGAAAGAAAGAATAATCGGTCAGTTGAAAGATCTGTCGGATGGGAATAACGGGTTGAAGACTCGATCCGGAAGGATATGGGTTCCAAATACTTGTGGGGTGAAGGCGCTTCTACTTGATGAAGCTCATAAATCCCGATATTCAATTCATCCGGGAGCAACCAAAATGTACAATGATTTAAAACAAAACTATCGGTGGCCCGGGATGAAAAGAGATGTGGTGAAGTACGTAGAAAAATGCTTGACATGTTTACAAGTCAAGGCGGAGCACCAAAAACCATACGGTAAACTTCAACCGTTGGAAATTCCGGTTTGGAAATGGGAACAAATCACCATGGATTTGTTGACCAAATTGCCCAAAACTAACCGCGGGTTTGATGCTATATGGGTAGTTGTAGATAGATTGACGAAAAGCGCTCACTTCATTCCAATTCGTGAGACTTATACATCCGAAAAGATGTCGTAGGTGTACACCAATGAAATCATAGCACGACATGGGGTACCGATATCCATTTTATCAGACAGAGATACTCGGTTTACTTCGAATTTTTGGCGTGAATTTCAAGAACAAATGGGAACTAAATTGTTCATTAGCACTGCCTACCATCCACAAACGGATGGGCAGAGTGAAAGAACAATACAAACGTTGGGAGATATGCTGCAGGCTTGCATTATTGACTTCGGGGGTAGTTGGGATGTCTATCTACCCTTGGTCGAATTTTCATATAACAACAGCTATCACGCGAGCATTAAGATGGCCCCGTATGAACTGTTATATGGCAGAAAATGTCGAACTCCGGTATGTTGGGGAGAAGTGGGTCCACGAGGGCTAGCACCTACAGATGTAATCCGAGCGACGAATGAGAAAATCGACATGGTTCGGGCACACTTGAAAGCGGCTCAAGACAGGAAAAAGGCGTATGCGGATAAAAGGAATAGGCCAATTGAATTTCAGGTTGGCGACATGGTTATGCTAAAAGTTTCCCCATGGAAGGGCATTATTAGATTCAGAAAAAGGGGGAAACTAAGCCCGAGATTTATTGGGCCATTCAGAATCACTGAACGGGTTGGTAAAGTAGCTTATCGTCTCGAATTACCCGAGGAGTTGAGTGGGATTCATAGCACATTCCACGTGTCACATCTCCGAAAATGTTTGGCAGACGAAACTGCTCGTATCCACTACGATGATATCGAGGTGGATAACAACCTCAACTATGCAGTAAAACCAATTGCGATTTTAGATCGTAAAGAGAAGAGTTTGAGGAACAAGGTGATTAACCAAGTCAAGGTCAAATGGGAGCATAGGAAAGGTTCGGACACTACGTGGGAGTCCGAAGAGGAGATGCGACGTCTCCACCCTACATTATTTGGTACGTAATTCGGTTTCGGGGACGAAACCCTCTTTAAGGGGGGTGGACTTGTAACACCCCGAAAATATAAAACTTTATATTAGAATTATAAAGTATAAATAAACGAGAATTTATTAACTAGGAATTTTAACCTAGTTAGTTACAAGTCTAGAAATAACTCAAAGTAGGGTTAAAAGCAACTAAATTAAATGTTGATCAAAGTGGAGGGGCTTAAGTTGTAACAATTGAAACTTAATTGTTATTAAACAAATAAAACAAACCAAACACCCCCAAAAGGAGGTGTCTGGTCGATTAGAACAAGCAGGGGCGACACCCCCACTTTCAAACCCTAAAATTCTACTTTAAACTCTCAAATTGGAGGTGCAAATCTGGTCCAAACGAAAATCCGAGCTTAGAATCGTGATCCTCATCGCAAGAGGATTACAAGGTATGTAAAATTTAAGGAAAACTCTCAACTTGAAATTCTCATGAAATTGGGAAAAATCTGAAATTCTAGTTGCATGTGTGTATTATGATGATTAGGAACAACTACAGTGTCTAGGGACAAAACCCTAGACAAATAGAAGTTGAAATCATAAGAAATTTTGGTGAATCCATGAACACCATTGTAGGTGATTAGTGGGTTATGTGTAATTTGATGAACACTAGGAAATAGATTGTTAATCTAGTGTATTTTGGCAATTTTGAAGTGATTCCAGAAAATTTGAAGTTATCAATCATGTAAAAAGGTTGAATGATGTGAAATTAGGCCTAAATAATAGATTAGAGATTTGATGTTTAATCTTGTAAAAATCTGCCCATGAAGTGTTTGTTGAAATGCCTCTATGAAGGCTTAAAAACTGAAATTTCCAAGTTAAACGCATAATCATGATGTTTGGGTGTATTATGCGAATTATGAATTAAAGAGAGTTCTAAACATATCATATATGAACTCTATAGGAACGGGCGCGGGAGCGTCAAGCGGACAAGCGGGTGGTGAACCACGTTTGAAAGGTCTACTTTGAAGGTATGTAACTTGATCCGTTACATTTGGTGAATTGTTGTTAAACTATGCGTTGTTGATAAAATTGTGTTGGTTGTAGCAATCATGTATGATACTTAAATCCGTAGGTTAAGAATTGGTTTGTAGTCGTTTGGTAGCCATCAAAATGGAGAATTTCCGTAGATGGATCAAACGGGTCGAATCATGATACTTTGTAGTATTAATATTGTAAAGTAGAAAGAAGAGGCGAAAATAGTCACAAGAGCACGAAGCCATAAGTTTGCTAATGAAGTGCCGATGACAATAAGCCCCGGAGTTAGGGTAATAAGCGCCTTAGGTTTACTAGTTAAATGGTAGTAAAATGGCTAAGTTAGAATGGGTCGAATAATTGTATATGGACATATAGTCTTTCGGTCCGTAATCAAATGTTTCGGTATGAAATTGGTAATAGGCATGTCGGTAACGAAATTACAGACGCGTAGGAAAAAGAATCACCTAAAACGGACTTACGAGTCAAAAGTTATGGCTATTTAAAGTTGGAACTTGAATTGAACTTGGAGCTGGGAATGTACAGCATCAGAAAATAAACATTCTGTGAATTTAGGGGCTAGGCGTCGCGCGAGCCCCCTCGGCGTCACGCGACGCCCTTGTTCCGGATTTTTTTTTTTTTTTGAATGTTGACTCATGGAACTAGTTTGTAACCCATTTAACTTGATCAAAACTAACTTTTGTTGGGTTTTTTATCTTAGGTGATGAAGGAAACTAACCGGAAGATGGTCGAGCAAACTTTTGAAGAACCGAACACTATTTACAAGCTTCCGCAATGTTTTAAATCTTAATTAGACTTGGTTTATGGGTTGTAAACAATTGTTAAACAACTTTTGAAATGTTTTAACTTAGTCGTTAGTTGACTAAGGATTATGCTACTTATGAACTTCTTGTTGAAACTTTATGTTAATTAAGAAACTTTTTTTTACAAAGGTATAATCTATTATTAAATCAAGTAAAATTAGACGGGTGTTACACAAACCAAGAAAAAACACAGTTCCAAGCATAAAGGCCATTTTTATCAGAAATAACATTATCAGCAGCACTTCGATGTGATTCATCATCCTCTTTAGACTTCTCTTCTGTTCTTACTGACTCTGCACACAAACTAGAACAGATAGTATTTTTAACAGAATCAGAATTTGGTGAACTTTCCTTCATCTCCTCTGCGGGTTCGTTAACTGGTTCCGTTTTCGTTTCAGTTTCGGCTTCTGTATTTATTACGGTTTCATTTATCTGATCGGACTTATCTGCTGATTTATTTTGAACATTTTCATTCTTGACAAAACTCATTGGTTTTTTGAAATCAGCATGTGGATTCTTTTTAAACTTAGATGGATCATATTCAACATAATCACTAGGTTTTCCATACATCATAGTGTCATAACTTTCCATTTCCTGCTCAGTGATTGGCAATCTGGAATAATTATGATTGTATGGTGGTGGAACCTGTTTATACCCCAAACCCTTTCCCTTGTTTTCTTGATAAGCAAGTTGCGCATTGCACATATTACGAACAGTGTCACTGGAAGTATCAAACTTTTTGATGTTTAACTCGTTTTGTTTATACTTTCCAGTGAGGAGCTCTAGCTCACCCTTCACAGAGTCACATTCAAGAGTTTTAACTGTGATTCTATGTTTGTAGTCGTGAACCCAACATTGCTGTTGATTCACATCTCTGTGAAGCTGAGTTATATCCTTCTTAAGTGCGTCAATCTTTTCATAGAGAATTTTATTGTTCTCTCGAAGACCGATGTACTTTGCCGTGACACTGTTGTAATCATCCATTATTTTAGAATTGAGTGCCCTAAGTTGTGCAACCCTATTCCTGCACGGTTCAGTACACAACAGATAGTTGACAGTGTCGATGAGCGATCTTGGTTTGTCTGACTGAGTTTGGACATGGGCTTGGGGTGCTGGTTTGGCTACTTCATCGGGATGAGATCCTGTTGATTGTGGGGCCTTCACATCAGATGATGCAGCAGTCACAGGTGAAGGTGAGTGAAAATGAGCGGTGCTGGGATCAGTAGCAAGTGGCGAAGTAGCAACGGCCTTCTGACAGTTAGACATAGATAACGATGTGTTTGCGAGATTCTGACTCCTTTGCTTGTCCTCCTGGACATATTCATTGACTAAGGAGATCACATCTTTTGTTTCCGTTGTAGAATGATTGTATGTTCCCATGATAACTGCTACACGATAGTCCCATGTCTTGCTACGTGGCAAACCGTACAGAAAAGCCCTGTTAATTCTACCAAGTGTTACATTTAATCCGCTCTTCTTGATCTCAGAAAGCAGTTGCGTAAACCTTCTGATCACGTCTTCTACAGTTTCACCCTCAATATATCCGAAACTATCGAGTTGTTTCCAGACCAACTCACGTTGAGATACAGTGCTTGGAGAATTCATCATTGAATCAAGTGATAACCCGTAAACTTGCTAACTCAAGGACTCCGCAAACGTATGAACCGGTTTCCTGTACTGCACCTCAAAAACCTGTAAAATTTTTACCCCAAAACAAACAAACACCCTTTTTTTAATGGTATAAACCCCTTTTTTAAATTTTAATTAAATTCAAAATAAACATATATTATTATAATATCATAATGGTATATTTTAGTAAAAAACCTTTAATAATATTAATGATTAACTAATCATTACCTAATCATTATGTTATAATTAATATTATAAACTTAGTAATTAAAAAAAACCTAAAGTCCTGTACGTCTTCTACGTTGAACCAACACCAACCCTAATTTCAAAACCAGCCGCCACACAAAAAAAATCCGATTAACGGTGGTGGATGATGACAGACGACGGTTCGAGTCAGTGATGAACGGATGTGGTGAAGGAGATCGGCGGTGGCAGTGATGAACGATGAACAAAAGTGAAGACACGACGGAGTGAAAGATGATGGTGATTGTTGGAGTGACAGAAATGGTGAGACGGTGGTGATGGTCGGAGGAGACAGTTGCAGGTGTCCGGAGCTGAGAAAGGTGAGCCGGAGGTTGTCGAGGGGAGTTGCAGGTTTCTGTTGATGACGACGGAAAGTGTCGGAGATGACGGAGTGCGATGGTGGTCGTGGGTGGTGACGAAGAAGAACAGTGGAGGTAGTTTGCGTCGGTGAACGATGGTCGTAACAGGAGAAGAGTTCAGCGGAGGAAAGGAGGTCGATGGTGGTTGTCGCCGGAGAAGAAGGAGATGACGACGGTGATTATCAAGGTGGGTTGAACGGTGGCCGGTGATGAAGATGATTGCGGATGAAAGTGAAGATGTATTACGGATGAAAACGGTTGATTTCGGATGGAATGCTGAAGAAGTGGACGAGGTTTTACGGATTAGATGATATATCACGGATTGATTACGGATGAAGATGTTGGTCCGAGATGTATTGTGTTTTATCCGAAATGTCTTCGAGATGTTCAAGCATACGATCCGAAATGCAGTCCGAGACACATTTGTGATGATTATGTGATGATGATTGATGACAGATGTTGTCAGTTGTAGATAAGATGATGTCTGTGATGATGAGATGATGATGATTTCGGATAGATATGATGATGTCACTGATGATATCTGATGAAGATATGAATATTTTTAACACTTTTCCAAACAGATCAAAAAGCAAAATATAGTGATTCTTTGAAGAACACGATGAACAACCCGAAGAACACTATGAAGATCTTCAACCAAAATTCAAATTTTTCTTGAGAGTTTGATATCAAAGTGGCTCTGATACCAATTGTAAGTCCCGAAAATACGGATCAAACAACGATGTCAAACGATCAACAAGGATGGGCGGAATCCAAGCTTGATGATCTTCAAGAAATCAAGAAGATGAAGATTTGAATGTATTCAAATGCTTAAACTTGCATACATGTGAAATGTCTAATACAAGTTTCTAAAACAATTGAACCAACCTTAACTCCTAATTTCCATTTCCTATTTATAGAGAGGGGTTTTCCCCAAAACCCTAGGCCCATAATTCCCTAAACAAGCCCACCCTAATATCCACTAATCCATAAGCCCTCTTAATCATTAAGCTACTAATCCATAAACCTTCAAGGGCCTAACAGTAAACTGACGTATTTTCAAAAGACTAAGTGACAAGTACTATACGCAAATAGGCTGGTAGCTGCTTGGTGTCAATAAAGGATCTTGCAAATCCTTAGGATGCCCTAAAGTCTGCTAAACTTCATTTTGTACATTTTATAATGATCCGCTTGTGGATTTAATATTGCAAGCTCATATGTAATTATCCTTTCGGTATTTTCAGACAATTGGGTTTGTAATAATATTTCATATTCCAAGACTTCCGCTGTGCTATTCTGTGTATGTTTGACTATGATGATACCGATCTACGTCACGATACTCTCCACCGGGCTGAGCTGTAAATATCGGGGTGTGCCAAAAGGGTTTGTTAAAATTCATCAGGTTCTGTCGTTACCCATAATACCCCATAACCATGGCGATAGTCCTATAACGGGATTTGTCAGATCCTATGGTACCATAACAAACTACTAGTCGGCTCGGCCAAAGCTAATGAATGTCATTCATGTTATGTATTAACGCACCAACAAGTTCGTTTACATTATTGAAATCGTGGTGTTTAATATAAACCATAGCATTTGTTTTGTTTTGAAAACTCGAAATTGTTTAGCACATATGAATCACCCCAAAACAATTGAAAGCAGTAAAAATAGGGGAACTATGTACTCACTTGAGATTGTAAGGTATCCTCGATTAAGTGAACTAACAAGCTCGGGTAAATCAAGGAATTCAAGTGACACCTAGTAATCGGATCACTATGTTAATAAATCGGAACCTAAATCGGGAGATCGGGTAGAATGAGGTCTCGTAAACCAAATGAGTATTGGAACTCATGTGATATGGTTTAACAAAGCCTACATTCTGATTTGATACCTATCCTAAGTGCTTATGACCCGTTATGACCCGTTAAGGTAGTCTACGCTACTTTAACGCGTCATTTGCGTAAAAGCGCATTCGAATAGCCTAACTAGTCCTATGATAAGTATTATATGCCTTAACATGTTTAATATTATTGCATAATCAGTTTAAGTGTCAAAATTTAAGTTACATAGGCTTAAATTCAAATTATGCATGAAAAGGGCATTTTGGTCATTTTCCTAAGGCATATAAACTACCTATCATACAACTAATCAAACTAAGTGACCATAAGGTATAACCTCGGAAGGTTATTCCCTATACAACTATGGTCACAAAATATGTTTGGTCGGATCCTAATGATCAACCAAACGGGTCAGGTTCGAAAGTCTAAGCGGTTGTCGAGACCACTTGACTTACGACCCTATACAAGCACTAAACTAAAAGTGACGAGTTAAATATGTTAAAACATGTTTAACTAAGTTAGAAAACTGATTTGATATCAAAACAAAGTGTTTTGATACCCGAAAATAGTTTCGTCGCAAAATGCACATAATCGTGCATTTTGACCAAAACTTTGACTCGTCACTTCGACTAGTCAACGTGGTAATCAGTAGGTATAGTCACAAGGGACTATAACCATCGTGATTACGCTCACGTTGCAAAGTTCAAACGAACTTCGTCTTGACCAAATTATGGTCAAAGCTGAAAGTCAAACACTGTTTGACTTTCTTGCTTGAAATAAATAACCAAGCATGAAAGAACACTTACAAGAGTCCAAGCTTGGAAAGAAGACTAAGAAAACTCAGATTTGAGGCCTCCAACCAAGTGTGGTAGCCTCAAGAGAGCAGATGGTGAAAAGAAATGAAGATGAGCAAGGAAGAATGAAGAAACCACTTGCTATTTATAGGAATTCATGAACCATTAGGATCATTGCAAGTGATTTTGAGTTGTTCAAAGCAAGATCTTAGCCCTACACTTATTATGCTCTGATTAGGGGACTTGGGGAACACATAAACCAGCCCACAATACTCAAAAACCATGATTAAAACCAAGTTTAGCAGGCTGTTTTGCTGAAAACAAGTTTCTGCCCAGCAACTGCTCTCGCGCTCCATGACCCAGATAGGGTCTGGCTGTTGCGCCCCGCCTACCAGTCTACAGATCGGACTTTTCAAAATTGTCAAAACAGGCCCCTGCAGCTCCGAAACTTGTTTTTCAACGCGTTTAACCCCCGTTAACCCAATTTCAAGTCTCTATAAGGATTTTAAAGCATATGGGACTTGAAATATGCTTGGAAACATCTCGGATGTCGGTTCGTTTGGTCGTACGGTCGCGTTATTCGGTTAACTACGACGAAACTCGGACGGACGCGAAAACGATCCAAATTAAGCGACGAATGGTATTTTTGCATTCCCATCACTAAAATACAATATTTTAGTGATTACAAAAAAAATTTTGATGTCCGAATATGGTCAGAATGCGATATATGCACGTAAATGCAAACTTTCACAGTTTTTGACGCTTTTAGTCCCTATGATCAAATAAGCGTATTTTCGCATACCGAACCCCTCAAAACTTATTTCTAAGCTATGTTAAGGATATTTAGGGTATGTTTAGCTTATGATCTTGTTCCGGAGTCTACGGTGTTGTACGAATTGGCAGACTTTTGCAGTTTGTCGCAAATAGTCCCTGTGATCGAATAAACTTGTTTTTGACACACCAAACCATTCAAAACTTATTTCTAAGTTATGTAAAGGTTATTTAAGGTATGTTAAGCGTATGTCACTGTTCTGGAGTGTTTATCACATTAAACTGATTATGTTTACGTAGCAGTTTGCGTATAACTTTCCAGAAAGCGATTAAAAGCTTGAAATCGAACTAGAATCAAAACATGAAATTGTCATACACAAACAAACAAACATTGAGATCAAAACACATTGTTTTATTGATATTTGATATTGTTCTAAATCATACAGTGTTTACAGAGCACAATTGTCATAAATTATTTCAAACTTGTTGTATTTTTATTTCAAACAATGTACTTGATGTTAGCAATGAAATGAAATTTGTTATTTAATACTTGTCACATTTAGTGTTATGAAGTCTCGAGTAATCTTGTTCGTCTCAGTCCGATGTTTCCGCCATCGGTTGGGGTGTGACAGATTGGTATCAGAGCCATAACTATAGGGAATTAGGACAATTGCCATGCTTTTAACCTACTTTATTGTTAAGCACCATACTCGACCATACTTGATTTATGTGCTAAATTCTTGAAATGTCTTTTATGTGCTCATATCTATTTTCCTATTTCAAAAACATATGCCTTTCCTAAGGCAACTTTACACGATTATGTTAAAACATGAAAACACTCGTATTATAAAGACGAGAAGACTTCACCAAAATAGGCGTGAAACCCACAATTTGGCGAACGACTCTCAATCCGCTTATTCGTTTTTGCACGAAATTTCACCATCAATGTAGGAGTGAAATCCTCACCTCGATGGAAAATTTCCAATTCAAACTCTAGTGGACCCTCGTCAATGTGTCGGAATTAACTTTCTCGACCCGACGAGTACTAACCACACTTAGGGTACAAGGTTGTCAAGTTAGGGGTGAAACCCGCATCTTGTCAACTAGTCCCACTCCTCGATTTTCAAAATCCCGCCAAGTCTTGAATTTTCGATTGATTAGGGACATGTAGTAACCTAAAGGGTGAATACCATTAACCGAAATTTCGGCGAGAGTATTCTACCTATTAGGCCAAAGCATGCTTCCCAAGCCCAAAAGAACTTTTGACCAGTTTGGTTTAGTCAAAGTTCCGTTTCAGAACAATCCAAGTTTTAATCAAATCTCCATTTTACTATTATCAATTTTATGCTTAACACGATCCAAACCTTTCCTTTCAAAATTCAAATTATCTTCGCGATGGTTACACACACATCATACTAATCCTTTTCATATACCTATACGTTATTTATATGCAAAATTTCAAAACGTCACCAACAAGATTTACACTACTCGTAATCCCAAAATGGGGGTATATCATCAAGATAGGAGAGATTCCCTTACCTTGACGATTAACTCCGCTCCTTCCCTTCTTAAAACAACCTCACCAACGAGCTAGGGGTGATTTCCTTACCTCGGTGATCGTTACCAACTCTCTTTTTTTAAAAGAAACTTTATCATGCCAACCACACGATCGAGTCTTATACTTAAATCATTTATCATTTTGTAAAATTTCTACTTATGCAAAAAATCTCAAATCGCGTTATTTTATCAAACGCATTTCTTACCCTACAATCTATTTTACATAAATCACATGCACGAAATTCCTAATCATACCTTAAATGTTTTATCACCCGATTTTCAAAATCTTATGAAATGCTACATATCAACCTAGTCGGTCTAATGAATCTCTTGCCCACGATTTTCGTATTTTGTCCAATCACTAAAACACGCTCACACTATACTATTATACTAAAGACATTTTGTTCCCAACAGGAAACCAATGAAACTTTCACCCACATACGTACAAATCTTATATATGTCGCTTCGTTAACCTCATTCAGTTGATAAACATGATCGATCCATAGTCAACTTAACCAAAAAATGCAAATAACCTATCCATACACCCTCGAGACTTTGATTTCCAACAGTAAATCCTAATTTAGAACTAGCTCTCTTACTAGAAAATCCATCATTACTTTAGAACAAGGATGAAACTCTTACAACCCTCTTCTATACACACAACCCAAGAAACTCGATACAAACCATACTTAGAGGAACTTCCAATATCCACGACTAGTAACTTACTCATACACCATGCCGCGAACACCAGGGAACCGAACCTATAAACACTTAGTAGAAACTTAACGACCCGTATACACCATGTGAGAATAAGATTTTACCATGTGGGATTATTAAACACCTAAAAAAATAAGGCATGCGACATATTAAAACGCATGGCAACCCTAAAGCTCCTAGTGGATCTTGGCCTAGAGCCCAAACACAACAAAACATTAATGCCATTAGAAGATGTAAAAACACTACTCATTACATTCTCTGATTAATATATAGTATAATATAATGCTAATCAGGGGCGGAACTAGCATTATATGAGTCGTAGCATGGGCTACGGCTCAACTGCGTGTCGGTAGTGTATTTTTCTTTCTCGGTTTTATACAAAGGATATCCCTAAACAACTACAAGGATACCATTGACAAAAAAAGATACTTGATATTATTACAAATCCTAATTTATATTTTAGCTCAAACCAAATGATAACCCAATCGATATGTAAGCCCAAGTCCTAACTTATATTTTAGCCCAAAAGAATTCAATTAACCCTTTGAATATGAGGCGGCGGTTGTTAATTACAACTGGAAACCAAACGTCGTAGTGTCGTACCTCCATAGTCATCAGCGAACAAGAGAACTCATCGATAGACAGATATAAAAAATTGAACAACTCAAAGGTAAGACAGGCGGAACTGATCAAAATTCGAAACAACTCAAAGGCGAGACTGATCTTGAACACTGAATAAAATAGTGGTCTTGCGCGTATTATGGTTGAAACGGGAACACATAGTTCTTGTCCTTTGGTTTATCGGGTACCGTTGGAAGATGTTTCTCGAAATTGAAGCTTTTCAAGACGAATTTACGCAATCAAATGGGCTCAGAATTTTTGAACAACGCCATGGTTTGTGCAGTCTAAAAAGATTTTTTTCATCAACTAAAAGACGACGATGTGATGGAACAATTTCAAGCTATAAAAAAGAAGGAAAAATCTATTAGGTTTTTGTTTTACATTATTTATTTATTGTCGTTTTTTTGTAATATTGTATGATTGCACGGTAAAAACAAAATTTTGGAATACCCATAATTTAATGGGCTAGTTTCGCGACTGATGCTAATAAAATAACATGTTGGGTTTTGTGAGAAGTTGTGAACTAAAAATGTGTGGAAAAAAAAAGAACTAGTTTAGCCAACAAAACAACTTTTGAGAAACCAAACACTTTTTTTAATGAGTATTATGACTCTTTTATAGCTATTTTAAAGTTGTATTTTTCTAACATTATCAATAATATATCTTCCGGTGATATTTTTAGTTTTAAGTTTATGATAACGATATATGATTCTTAAAACAGTATTACCGATCCAACCAACAAATTGATCATAGACCGATGAGTTCGTATTTTAAAAACACTTACGAAAAGCATGATTTAACGAGGGAAGGATTTAGGGTTTTGGGAAGCATGAGGTGGAGAATGAAGTAGGAGGTATACACACAATGATTTAAAAACCATAATGATCGAGTTAATCCAACCGATCGAACAAGAAACCACTTGCCTTATTAGTTTAAAAGGAAAAAAAAAACGCTACTGAAATAACATATTTGTATTCGTGAGAAGCAACGAACCAGACTAAGCCGACAAACGGGTGCAAAAAAAAAAGAACTAATTTAGCCAGAATTCAACTTTTGAGATACCAATGGCTTTTTTCACGAGTATCATACATGTTTTATAGCCGATTCCAATTGTTTATTTCTAACACCATTAGTAATATCCTCCTACAATATTTTCACTTTTATATTAGGTCATAGGGTGTACTCTAACATTTACAATGTTAATAATGGCATGACATGTTAACTAACATTGCGAACCACTCCCGCCTTGTGTTAAAGGGCATTAAGTGGGTTACGTGTTAACATGTTAACCAAATGTTAAGAGATTGAATTAATTATTCATTTTTGTTTTTAGATCAAAAACCACTAAAAGATTGAGTTAGATGAAGTTAATGGGATTAAACCATTTTCTTAGAGTGAGGTAAAATCAGTGGCGGAGCTAGACCTTAAAACCAGGGGTATCCCAAAAAAAAAAAATTACGGTGTATTCATATAAAATCCTTTATAGGGGTATCCTCGTATTTTTTTAGGGGTATCCTTTATATAAAATCCAAAAAAAAAACAAAAAATTAACACTGCGAACACGACTTTGAGCCGTAGCCCGTGCTACGGCTGTTTTAATGCTGTCTCCGCCCCTAGGTAAAATGAAATAGGAAAAAAAGGTTGACATAACACTTAAATGGAGTTAAAATATGTTAAAACGTACTCAAAGGCCTTAATTACAATAAAGCCCAATTCTTAAAACGATACAACCGATTCAGCCAGCAAACCAATAAAACAACCGGTTCATCTCAACCTCTTGGACACTTGATCGCCAACTCACCACGGTATTGTATCTTACCCCATAACTTACGAATTTTCACATACACCCCCTCAACTTTGCATTTCTATCACATACTTACCCTATACATATACACCATAACATCTTACCCCCTACATTAATACCTAAACAAAACACCCTACTAGTGACCAAAACAGCAACCAGTTTTAACTCTTGGATAACAAAAACACAAAATATATAATAGTATGTTATTCAGTCACAAAATCCTCTCATCTCTCCAATAATTCTTTCATCTTTATCTACTCCAAATTGACCTGACCACTTTCGTCGTCGTCAATCCGTCGCAATTGATCGGAAACCGTATGGACAGGATCGTCGGAGGAAAGTACAAGCTCGGTCGCAAGATCGGAAGCGGATCGTTCGGTGAAATCCATCTAGGTTTTACTTTTGTTCTGTTTTTGTCACAAATCTGTTGCTCATGTTGAAATTGAACTTGATTGAGTTGGTTTATGTGTGCAGCTACGCATATTGATACGTTTGAAATCGTTGCTGTTAAGATCGTAAGTGTTGAATTTGAGTTTTTAGTTGTTTAATTTTGTAGATGATCTGTTTTGCGTTTTGTGGATTTGTTGTTGGGGAATTGAACTGGAAAGTTAGGGTTAGACATGCAGTAGGTAAAAAAGGGTATGGTACGGTATTTGAAGGTAAGAATCGGGCAAAATACCGGTACCATATTGAACCGGTACTGAACGAAAGTACTGATCCCGTAAACGCCAAAAAGTTTGTACTAAAAATGATTCGGTATGGTAATTTCGGTTATTTGGTACCATTTGCTTACCTCTAGTTGATCTGATGGTTGTGATTGATGTGAGATTGTTTGTGTAGGGTTGGGGATTTAGGGTTTAGGATATGAATTAGGGTTTGAACTGGTTTTATTTTGAGTTTAGAGCTAAAGTTGGTTTTTTGATTTTGCAGGAGAATAATAAGACTAAACATCCACAACTTTTGTATGAAGCTAAGTTGTACAATCTTCTTCAGGGAGGAAGTATGTGTGGTTTGATAGTAATATCACAATGCAGATTTATATGTTTATCTTTTATTTCACTCTGAATGATATGATTTCTAATGTTTTATTTTCACTTGTAGGTGGTATACCATCCATAAAATGGTCCGGTGTAGATGGAGAGGATAACGTTTTAGTTATTGATTTGCTAGGACCGAGTCTTGAGGACCTGTTTGTGTATTGTGGGAGGAAATTTCAATTGAAAACGGTCTTGATGTTGGCTGATCAAATGGTAAGTATGATTATACACCATATTTGAACGTTGTACCTCTTTTATATAGATGTCACCTTCCAGGTGGATTTATGGTTTTTCACAATTTAGATCTCTTAGTTTCTGTTGAGTCATCTGATGTTTGATCAGTTTTATATTCGTAAGAAATCTGTTTATTTCCTTTCATTCACATTTGGAGTATATACCCTTGTTTATTACAGCAGATTAAGTGGCTAATCTCTTTTTTCTTTTCAGATAACAAGAATCGAGTATGTTCATTCTAAGGGGTTTCTGCATCGAGATATTAAGCCTGATAATTTTCTCATGGGTCTTGGTCGAAAAGCAAATCAGGTGATAATAAGGACCATACTTTGCTATTACTGATCAAAAAGTCATATTGCCAAATTTGATTATTGTGTATCCTTTTCAGTTTCTTTATCATGCTTGACTTCTATTCTTTATCCACCAGGTTTATATTATAGATTTTGGGCTTGCCAAAAGATATCGTGATGCAACAACCCACCGCCATATTCCTTACAGGTATACAGCATAACCCCCGTTAATATAATGTAGTTATTCGTTTCAGTAGTTCTCTATCGCAGCTGCAACCAAGTGGTTAGTTGTGTATAGCTTAATGTGGCACATATACAATCAATTTATCTCTGCAGGGAGAACAAAAATCTAACTGGAACTGCACGTTATGCAAGTTGCAATACTCATCTTGGGATTGGTAAGAGTTTTTTTTTACTAAAATTTGATCCTGGAAAATATAAACTAACTTTTTAATGATCTTGTTTTCAGAGCAAAGCCGACGGGACGACTTAGAGTCTCTTGGATATGTACTTCTGTATTTTTTGAGGGGAAGGTAACAATTTTTCTGTTATATGTTGTATTTTTTAGTTATGTAATTCCTTAACACTTAGTTTTGTAATTCCTTGACCAATTCATGTATTATGTTGACGAATTTTTGTGTCCAGTCTTCCATGGCAGGGTCTTAAAGCTGCCACAAAAAAACAGAAGTATGACAAAATATGTGAGAAGAAATTATCAACTCCAATTGAGGTCCATAAATGCAATGTATTTATTTAATTGATCTTAGGTGTTCATATCTCCTAATATTCTGACTTAAAACTTCAATTTATGAAAGGTTCTATGCAAGTCTCACCCTGTAGAATTCGCGTCGTATTTTCATTACTGCCACTCATTGACATTCGATCAGCGGCCTGATTATGGATTCTTGAAACGTCTATTCCGAGAATTGTTCACTCGTGAAGGTATTTTATGTGAAACTGAGTTGCAATGCATTTCTAGATGTTATAAAAAACTTAGTTGACTAGAGAGCACACATGTAACATTTTGTGATGCAGGATTTGAATTTGATTATATCTTCGATTGGACTATTCTCAAGTATCAACAATCCCAAAAGAGTAAAAATCAGTCACATGTAATGGTTAGTTTATTTTATTTTTTATAGGACATGTATTGGTTAGTGTTGTTGCAGTTATATCCCTTTCTCATGCATTATATACATACATACATATATATATATATATACACACGCACAGTTACACTCCCCACTGTGATTTTTGCAATGTGTAATGTTTTTATCATTTGCGCTATATACACAATTTCCATATTTTGTAGCCCGTCCATGGAGAAAGCAGTAGCGGAGCTATCCGAAAGGATGTCGAAAGACATCAAGGTTAGAGATAGTCGTATCAATTTAAACAAATTGCTTACTTTGAAGAATTTATAGAGCATAGCAACTGACTTTTGTTTTATTTTTTCTTTTCAATGTAGGAAGCAACAATGCTACTTATTCAGCTGAATTAACAGACCGTATGAAGTCTAACACCGCCGCCAGTCCAGGTGTTCGAATGCAACTAAAATCACCAATCAACAGAATGACTCCTGAGAATCCTCCCGAAAGAAATGTGCGTCATGTGTGTGTGTGTGTTTATACAGAGATGGAGGGGCGTTTAGTACAGAACCGTTGAGAACAGCATAAACACATGTCCCTATTGCTATAAATGTAATAAATAAGACGGACATGCAAATGCATAACCACTCCACCACATCTGATCAACACCACGTACAAGTGCTTATCACAGTTGTCGACAGTTTTCTGTTCTAAAACTGGTTATGTATTGAACGCTCCCGTGTGTGTATGTATATTGTTTGTTAATAATGCTGGTTTTGCAGACTTTAAGCCATTCACAATTGCCACCTTCGTCATCTAGCGGCCCAAAAAGATACCCCACAAAACCAGACTCTGCAAACCCTAATCATGCAGCAGACAGTACAACCGCTCCTTCTAGCAGCTGGATTTCCTCTTTGCGCCGCATCTCTTCTGCCAAGTGACATACTCGGTAATTTATATCACCCATTTACTTATCTTTAATGGCCCGACTTTCAAAAACAAATGTCTGTATACATCTTAAAAGGGCAGTTGTATGACTACATATGCTCTTATGTGTTTCAGATAGCTTATAGTGAAGATCAAACACGGGGCAAAGAATGCTTGTTTTCAGAAGCTGTATATCTAAAGTCTGGGCCTGATGTCATTCATTCCAAACCAACTTGGGGTTTTGGCTTCTCGTGTAACACGTAAATGTCCAACAAGTGTTTATTTTTAATTTGATTTCCTTTAAACATTTCTTCATGTGCACATAGTTCTAAACCTGCTTTGTTTGATTTTATCTATTGTGGTTGTGCTCTTATGTTGTAACATCTTGCTTTACACCTTTGTTTGTTTAAGCCCTTCACCCATGCGGGTCGGGCCATTCTTTTTTGGTTTCCAGTACCTGGATCTGTTCTACTCAATGAAGCTCATGCTGTCGTGGGGCCAAGCCCGATTCAATTCTAGTAATAACTATTCCTTTATCTGTTTATGTTTTTATATACATTTCTCTAGATTCGATCTTTACTCGATCTATAGAATGATATAGTCGTCAAGTCTATTTCATTTGTGGGACCCGGGCCCGGCCGATTAATAATGGAGTTAAAAGGGATGGACCCCTACTGCATATTAATTGAATCCATTCCCTAGATAGTTATCACTACCAAACAAATGTTATTGATGTAACATGTTATATGTTTCCATGTTTTGATCTGCAGAATGTTCGGTTCGGATACGGTTGCTCGGTGACGGGTCGGCCTGAAATACGGTTGCTGTGCGTGTGTATGTGTGTGGAATGTAATGCTCAAACTTGTAAAAGCCAAAGAAGTAAAGGTTTTCATTTCTCTTTGTGGAGAAACATTGTTGATGAATTGTGTTATTTTGGTCAAAGTTTAAGTTTGACCGGGTCGGGTTTTAGTTTTAGTAGACTTTAAATATTATGAAATGTTTTCTCTAATAATAAGTCATGACTTGTATGTGTGGAGGGGCTACAACGTGGATTGTCGGCACCCATACAAAACAGTGGATTGTCGGTAACCAAAAAGAAAAATAGTGTAGCTCCAAATAACACTGAAAATCCTCTGATTCGATCAGAGTTTTTAAAGAGTATAATTGTTAATGTTTGTTGTGATTTCGTTCCTCATATTAACATCATTCACATAATTTGAAGAAAAATTTAAGATTCATCTTTGTTGTGATTTCAACTTTCAAAACATCCCTATGTAAATATTTTGTGCGCATGCCTCTAGCTTTTCACTAGTGGTTTTGCCATAGTTTTTTTTTTTCCTTTTCTGAATGCCAAATTAACTTACTGTATATTGTTCGTGCAGGTGAAAACTCCGCCTTATAGATAGAAGAGAGAAGTCAATGAGGTAGTGGTGGAGCGGTTGGGAAAAGACTTGGTGTTTCTTGTGACCCAGGTTCGACTCCCACTCTCTCCATTATTTTCTGCGGCATCCTGATGAAGGGCGAATACGGGTGGTGCCGGTTCGTCTTGGATGGGAGGCGAGGTTTTACCGATTATTCCACTGTCGTGTCTTCGGGCGGGTGGGGGTCGGGTTTCCGCGCATCTGGGGGAGCCAAGGGGTTGGCGGTGGTCAAATAGTCGACCTTGGCCACAACGTCCGGTGTCACGATGGTTGACACGTCGCTCCTTGCCATTTCACACCATATGTGCTTATTAATTTTTTTTTTTTGCTAAAAAGCATTCACATTTGATTCCTCATACACATCCTTTTATCTCTAAATTTTGATCTAAAAGATTACCCGGCGAGAAAGGTTATCCAGCGAGAACTTCAATCAATCTTTAGTGAGGAGAATTGAATGGTAAGCGCATTCATAAATATATAGAATGAGAGATGATTCTTAAAATTTCATTATCAGAAATGATATAGATGAAAACCCTTTATTATTCCTTAAATTATAGCAATGGGTTTATAAATATTTAGAACTAGAGGGATAACCCGCGCTACACAACGGGTTTTGTATCGGTATCAATTCAGTTAGTATGATACACTTTATGTAACAACCGAAAGAGGAATTTGATTGGTTTTGTTATGCCTTATTATGGTGCTGATATTCACTATAGCAACCGAAAAAAAAGAAACCCAAAAATAAAGGCTTAATATGTCCGAAAGAATATCGGCACATGTTCTACATTGATCGGAAAACCATAAAATGAATGTTTGTTTCGATAATATTGATGCTAAATGTTATTCGGTCAGAATTAATACGGTTTGTCAGAAAAGACAACAAAAAAAAAGTTGTGCCATGACAAAAACGGTATCTACACATAAAAAACACATTACGTCTAGTAGGGTTTAACCTGCGCTACACCGCACAAAGAACGTATGTTAAAAAGGGTTAAAATGTTATTGATTTATTAATATTTGGTTAAAAAATAACAAATTAGGAATAAGAGAAAATCAAATAAAAGTGGCAAATAAAAGGAAGGAATAAATAACAAAAATATTATCAAGGAAAAAGAGATAAAATATTACGTAATTTTCTCTAACTTTTTATTAGGTAGTAGCCAGGGTAAAAAATTTTTTTTACTATATATGATTCAAACCTAGGTAACCATGATGTATGTATGCAGGTTCAACCAACTGGTCTGTGCTAATTATGCGAATTGAGTTTTTTAGACAGTTTTTCCCCACTCAATTGAATTGTGCCATGTAATTTGCATAAAGTTTGTTCCTATTACCCAAAAATCACAAGGGATGCATGCCTAATTGAGTTTAGGCAAACCAATTTTTCTTTTTAAATGAAAAACATTATATTAATAAAAACGTTGTATTAAAATAAAGTAAAATAACATTAACTAAATTAAAAAGATAACATTACATCAAATTTAAAAACTATATGGCCATCCATATTTTTTGGCGATCTCGCGTTTTCGAGCTAGTGTGATTTCCAACATCTTCGGTGGAACATTGTCGTGTGGCCTGTTAAACGTATCGAGATCTTTATCAAACTAAATCGATTTCAACGCCTCTCGTTGTTCATCGGCTAACTCGATATATCTTTCCTCTCGTTTCTTTTTAATTGCCACCAACTCTTGTTTCATATTTTTGTATTCTTGAAGCTTGTCGAACATAGCAATTGACTTTTCGCTCAATGTTGCGGGGCATTTATCTTTCTTTTTTTCCTTGTTGGTGAGGGGTCTACGTTTATGTCGGGTAGATCAATACCCTCTTGATAGTTACCCGAATCGGAAGACTTTCTTTTTTGCCCCGAACCACCATTATCCTCACCCACCAATGGCACCGGAGCCCATTTCTCATGCTTTCTAACCACCTCGCACGCCTCAATATGAGGAAAGCCACATGCATGTCATTTTTGGTAATCTTTTAGCGCTTGTTTCATAACATGAGCATCGTCACACCCGCTAGGACGTAAACGATCCTATAATAAAAATATAAATTATATCAATGTAAAAAACAACAATTTATTTTATGGTAAAAAATAGTAACTATGTAAACTTAAAAAGTTATACCGCTTGAAGCCAAAAACTGTTGAATTCGTTCAACCTTGATTGCATATTTTTTCATTTCTGACGGACTTGATGAATGGTCCGTGAGCTTCCTCCAACGGTTGTATTGTAGTGTGCGAGAACATTCTTCCAAAAACTATCCGCTTTTTGTGCATTTCCTTTTATGCACGTACGCCATCGTTAAAGCCTATTCTTGCTTCTCCGTCCGTCTTTGCGGATCCGCCCTATTCCCTTTTCATTTCCTTTCTACTTCATCTTGAACATCTTCCTCTTCTTCGACTTCTTCATCATCATCTAAGTGTGGAGTTTCAGGTACAATTTCTTCATCTTCGTCGTCATCGTATATGGGGAGCACATGTTCAACATTATCTCTTGGAGATTGAGACGGTGGACTCCGATAAGCAAACGGGTCAAAAGCGTTTTGGGCTTCCGTATGATACTTGTATACACCCGGTGCAACCATTGTGGGACCTTGCGGTAATGAAAAAAATTGTGGTGGATAGTTGGGTTGGGGTTGGGTGTTGTAAAAACCCGTTTGCGGAAAAAAATTGCGGTGGGAAGTTGGGTTGGTACACACTTGATCCACCTCGTCTACTTTGCGAGCCACGCCCTCTCGAACCCGAACCCGATACTTTTTTTTGCCATCGCTCTTGTTTTGTCTATCCATGATGTGCTTGAGAACTTTTTAACATGGGTGAATTTTTTAGAATGGGGTGAATTTTTTATTGAATGGATTGATATTTATAGGACGTTTATTTATTTTTTTATTTTTTTTAACTCAACGGCAATATTACCATTCAAGACATAAATACCTTCCAAAAAATTGTGCCTTCCAACGTTGAAATTCTTTCCCCAAAGCGGCAAGTCTTCGCTAATTTGAGGCTGTGTTCGGCTAGGCAATTATGTGTTGGCAGTGTTGCCTTGCCTATCGGCAAACACCATGCCGATCAAGCTTATCGCATGCACCCCAGTGACCCTTAGATAAAGCGAAAATTAAAAACAACTTAGAGCTGGCATTATACATTAAAGTTGGAAAATGTTGGATATAAAATGGGTTTATACTTGTAACCCAATGAAAATGCACCGAGGTTCCGTTATATGCCTAAAAACTTGTAATTACAAAAAATGTTTAAACATCAAATTTGTGTAATTTGTTATATTAACATAATTTTGAATCAAGCCCATGAACATGTGTTAGAATGTCTAATGATTGAAGATTCAGTAATTGCTTTAGCATATCTTATCAGGCTATGTGGTTGAAAAAAAGTGTTGTCACGTGATTGACACATAGGCACACTTTTTCTCACTCAGAAATACCTAAAATGAATGTCATGGGAGGGGCTTGGGTATGATTAGGTAATCATTAATTATTATTTTTATTTTGTATCTCCGTATAAATTATGTAGAAAGAATTAACTTAAAACAATAGACAAATTTAAGATTTATATCGTATCTATGTATAAATTATGTATAAATAATTAATTTAGACCTATAGATAAATTTAACATTTATAATAGATAAACTAAATATTAAATTTAGAATTTTTAAATTTGTTTACTTAAATAATACAAAGTGTTTCTCACCCTCCAATTGTAACGCCCTGCTTTTTCATACTTTCCATAATTAGAAAACGTTGCTTGTATTTCTATTTTTGGAAGTCTTGTATTCTTGTAGTTGTCGTTTCATTGTAATCGTTGTAAAATCCAAGACTTGGATCAAAATGAAATTCGTATTTTTCTTTACATTCGTGTTATACTCGTTTCATACTTGTTTATACACTTGGAATTATTAAACATATGATACTTTAATCTTAATTTGTGCAAAATACGTCAAACTTGCAAACACGTGATTATACGTTCAACTTACGCAAATTCGACACTTAATCTTGTCGAACATACTTACTTACACTTATTTTATATTTGGTTTGTGATTAAATTACATAACATGCCTTTAAAGATGACTCCTTATACCTATAATACCCTAAAATAACTTAAAACGTCAATTATATGAGAGTCCAAGGGGTAAAAGTGTCAGAAAACAACAAAAAGTCGACCTGGTAAGGCCTCGTGGCCCGCGACCCGGGAGCTCCTCTGTGTCGCGCCCCGCGATGGAGGGTAATCCGTAGAAACTTTGAACAGCTCGTTTTATTGGCGGTTTTTGTTGAGTTTAAACTTGTATTTCTTGTCTTAAATGCTCACCAAACCCAACCCTAATCATTCCCTATAAAACCCAAGAATTTCCCACACTTCATCCACTTTATAAACTCACAAATTCACTCTCTAATCAGCTGATAATCAGAAAGTGGACAGATTCGTATTAACTTGCTTAATTGAGCATAACTTCTTCATTTTTCAATCTTTTTCATTGATTCTTCTTTCTAATCACTTGAAACAACCTTAGGTATGTTTCCACAGGTTTTCTATGGAAAACCAAGGCCTGGAACATCACCAAAACAGGCTCTAGTGAAGAAAACTTTCTGTTTTGATTTAAACACTTGTTAAACTACTTGAACTTGAGGTTTCTCATACACATTCCTATGTCCTTATGCTCATAATCACATCTATGGTTAGTTGGGCTTAAAAACAAGGTTGTGACATGTAAAATCAGAGGTTTAATCCTCATAAACATTCTGTTTTGATAGGGTTTTTACCCATAAGTGATGAACAAGCACAAAGCTTGAAGTTTGTGTGATTATAAGGTTAGCTTAGGCTATCCTACTTGAAAATCCACACATTACTTGATGATTTCTTAGATTAGTTGTAGTTATTTCCTTCCTTATTGTATGTTCATGACCCTCCTTGTTGTCTATGACAACATGTGTGTTGGGGAATTTTCAGAAAACGGATGATCAGAGAGGCGTGTAATCACTCTCAGATCAAATTATTTCGGTGGTTCACCCGAATAATTCAATCGGATACAACTCTGATTTCGAGAAATTGAACCTGAGTATGTGTTTTGCGTGAATTGATTGAACCAGAGAATTGTGATCAAAAAACTGTATTTTAATTAAATTGCTCGACCCCAGCCAGGGGCTCTGCCCCTTGGACCTCGCCAGGGGCTGCCGCCCCTTGGACCCTGCTCCCAGGGGCGCTGCCCCCTTGGAACCCCCGTAGGGTACGGGCTCCGCCCGTACACTCCGAATAATAATAAATCAAACAAGCGTGCACTCCCGCACCTCCTAACTTGCTTGATGTGTATTATTACTCGCTTTGATCACCAAGTCAATCCCCCGATTACACTAAAATATCTTACATTCCTCCCCCATTTTAGCGTAATCCTTGATTAACTTGAACAAATTCACAACAATCAAACTTATGCATAAATGAAATATCGCGACGATTGAATTTCACATTAGTATATTACACATTCCAAATATTCGAATATAGGGGTGTCGCTAAGGATTGAACCCTTTCTATTCAGTGAATACATGAAGATAATATACACACAAGTTTACATACTCTAATGTTCTTTCTTGACACTATTTTTACTAGCCTGTGTCCCATCCTTCAATGAACATATCAAAACCAAGTCCTAGCTTCTTGAAGCGGCTAAACTTCATGCTCATATAGGTAGTTCTTTATTCTTGCACCTGCATATGCAATTTTTCAAAGAACTATTAAGAAGTAAACCTTCAACCTCCTTTAACTTGCAGGTCTGAACACATACCTTGGGATGATGCTACTAATGTGTTCCAATTTCTAGATGTTAAGCTTTCCACATTGAATTCAGCACCTAACGTCATATTAGGTGGGAATTGGGTATCTTAACACGAGAAATCTCAGGTGGACTTTAATCCCATCCCTACAGCCGCCTTGTGCACAAGATCTCTACATAACTCTTTGGTTAAGTGGTCGGCTAAATTCTGTTGAGTTCTCACAAACTCCACCGACATCACCCCTTGCGTGATGAGCTCACGAATCATGATGTGTCTGACACCTAAGTGTCTAGACTTCCCATTATACACTTGGCTATATGCCTTAGCCAAGGTAGCAGCACTATCACATCTAATAGATATAGGTGATATAGGTTTAGGCCATAATGGAATTTCATAAATCAAGTTTCTTAGCCACTCAGCTTCTTTGCCAGCTGGGGCTAATGCTACAAACTCAGACTCCATTGTTGAATCAGTTATGCAAGTCTGTTTCTTAGATGCCCAAGATATGGCACCTCCTCCGAGCAGAAAAGTCCATCCACTCGTGGAAGAATGATCTTCCTTGTTTTTAATCCAGCTTGCATCCGAATAACCTTCTAAAACCGAAGGAAATCTAGTATACGTCAAACCATATTTCATGGCTCCTTTCAAGTACCTAAATACTCGATTCATTGCTTGCCAATCACTTGCACCTGGATTGCTAGTATACCTACTAAGCTTTCCAACAGCATAAGCTATATCCGGTCTAGTGCTAATCATGGCGTACATGAGAGATCAAATGGCCCTTGAATATTCAAGTTGGCTTACAGCTACACCTTCATTAGGTGAGAGCTTAAAAGCAGGATCCATTGGAGTGCTAACCGGAGAACTATCATGAAAATTGAACTTTTTCAATATCTTCTCAATATAATGAGATTGAGAGATAGATATGCCATTGTTCTCCCTTTTGATCCTTATACCAAGGATCACTTCCGCCTCCCCCAAGTCTTTCATATCAAAACAAGATGACAAAAATTTCTTTGTTTTATCAACTTGATCCTGGTCAGTACCGAAGATCAACATGTCATCTACATATAGACAAATTATGACTCCTTTCCTAGAATCATCAAATTTGCTATATACACACTTGTCTGCTTGGTTTAATACAAAACCATTAGACAATACCACTTCATCAAACTTTTGATGCCACTGTTTTGGTGCTTGCTTTAAGCCATATAATGACTTAACTAGCTTACACACCTTATGCTCATTGCCAGGCATAACAAAACCCTCTGGTTGTTTCATATATATCTCCTCATCCAAATCACCATTAAGGAAAGCAGTTTTCACATCCATTTGGTGAATTATAAGATTGTGTATTGCAGCCAAAGCAACCAACAATCTAATAGTGGATATTCTTGCTACAGGAGCATATGTATCAAAGTAGTCAATTCCTTCTTTTTGTCTAAAGCCTTGGATAACCAATCGGGCTTTAAACTTTTCAATTGAACCATCTACTTTCATCTTCTTCTTGAAGATCCATTTACAACCAAGTGGTTTACACCCAGGGGGTAGATCAGACAGTTTCCAAGTGTTATTCTGCATAATAGAGTCCATCTCATCATTTATAGCTTCTTTCCAGAAAGCTACATCTCGAGATACCATGGCTTCACTATAGGTTTTAGGATCTTCCTCAATATTGAAGCAATATTGATATTGAATTTTAATTTCATCTCTAGATCCTTCAACCAAATATAGCTGAAAATCATCACCAAATGATTTAGCTTTTCTTGCTCTACCACTCCTCCTAAGTTCCGGAGGAGTATCAATCACTTGATCAGCCACGTGAGAGTTACTAGAGCTTGGAACCATGTCTCTAGGCCTAGGCATTGAAGAGAATATATTCTCATCATACTCTGCAGTTCTTGCCTCAATAACCGTATGCACTGACACGTAGTCATTTGGTTCTATAACATAGAACCTATGAGCAAATGAATGCTCCGCATACCCAATGAAAATGCAGTCTATACCTCTTTCCCCTATGTTCCTTATCTTAGGATCAGTGAGCCTCACCACGGCTCTACAACCCCAAACTCTCAGCTTATGCAGCTCAGGTGGTTTTTTATACCAAAGCTCAAAAGGGGTGGTCTTGTTCCTTTTATTTGGAACCCTATTTAGCAAATAGCAGGCTGTCAACATAGCCTCACCCCAAAAGCCCTCACTTAGGCCCGAATAGGACAACATGGTATTGACCATTTCCTTTAAAGTCCTATTTTTCCTTTCTGCCACACCATTTTGTTCCGGTGTGTAAGGAGTTGTGGTATGGTGTATTATTCCAGTAGATTGGAAATACACCGGATCAAAATACTCACCACCTCTGTCCGTATGTAGGGTTTTGATCAACCCACTCCGATGAAGCTCTACTTCTTGTTTATAAATCTTAAACTTTTCAAGAGCTTCATCCTTAGCATGCAACAAATAAACGTAACAAAATCTAGTAGCATCATCTATAAATGTTACTACATATTTTTTATTACCTAGAGATGGTGCAGCATGAAAATCACATAGATCACTATGTATCAAATCTAACACTTTAGTTTCCCTATGAACATGTTGCATGAAAGGCTTTTTGGTTATCTTATTCAACTTGCAAACATGGAATTTATCATTGTTTATGTTAATAGGCGAAATTAAGCTCATTTTAGACATTTCTTTAACTCTTTTATAATGTACATGTCCTAGTCTAGCATGCCATAATTCCGATTCTGTCAAGTTGTTTCTACTACTAGTTGAAGCTATGCAGTTTGCATTACTAGTTGAAGGTACATTATTAACATTACTAGTTGAAGCAACACAAACAGATTCATTCATAAACGAAACATCAACATTCAACATAAACATACCATTACATAGATAACCAAAACCAACAAAGGTACCATGTCTTGACAAGATATACTTGTCACTTTCCAATACTTGTTTGTACCCACAATTATTCAACACAATGCCACTTAACAGATTCTTTCGAATTCCGGGCACATACAAAACATTGTTCAAAAGTAAACATTTTCCAGAAGTAAAAACAAGATTCACAGTTCCTATTCCCTTGATTGGTTCAGTTGCAACGTTCCCCATCTTGATGATAGATCCGTCTTCGATTGGTTGAAAGCCTTTAAACCAACGAAGATCCTTGCATACATGACTCGTTGCACCCGAATCAACCCACCAAGCAATGTCATCATCCTGCACATAAAATGCCTCAGAAATTAGTGACACATAATTCTGAACCGAATTATTAAGTTGTACTAAATTCTGACCTTGCTTGCCCAGGTCCTTGGACCCGCCAGAACTGTAACGCCCCAAAAATCTGAATGTTAATATTTGTCATGTGTTCTTATGTGACACGTCATGAAATAAATAACTAGGCTATTTAACCTAGTTAAAGGTATAGTCAAAAGTATTAAATGATGAAGGTAGTGTTAGTTATGTTTTAAAAGCAAACCCGAGGGGCTAAAGTGGAACAAATGAAAGTTCATTTGTCTAATTAAAAGGGTCAACACACACACACACACAAACACACATACGTGTGTGTTCGTGAAGCTTCAGGAGCTCTCAAGAGCTCCAAACCCTAGCTCACTTAAATCACCAAATTGAAGGGTGAATCGAGGCCCAAATTCAAGAAGAAACACGGATTAATGATCACCTTCGCGAGGGGATCATAAGGTATGTTGAATTTTTATGATTAATGAAGTTGAGAAATCTTGGTAATCATCACTAGTGGTGATTTAGGTATGAATCATGAAGGTTATGGCCAAATTAGTGATGTATGCATGTTTAGGAACAAACCCTATGCGAAGACTCTGAGTAAATTGCTAGAATTTAGGTGTTTGGATCAATTACCACAATTAGTTAAGTGGGTTTATGTTTAATCCATGAAATGGTATGAACTTGATTAGGAATATGTGTATATGTGATGTGTATTTGTATATAGAGTGATTATGGTATGTAATTTGTATGATGCTTACTTGAGATGATAAATGGAAGTGATAATTAGGAAGAAACACATGAAATACTTGTACATCATGCTTAGAAAGCAGTACGCACACCAAGTGTTTGATGAAATGTCTAAATGACAGTAATATGTGAAATTGTATGCAATTAATGGGTAAACATGTATAGAGTGTGGTAATAATGAAATTGATAGTAAACTAACATGAGGAATGCATTTTAAATATAGTTCATGAGAAGGTTATGTTAGGTCGATGTAGAGTGTGCTTCATGCTTGTTTGAATTGACTAATGAAAGTCATACATGAGATATGAACTTGAGATGATCGTTCATACGTACTATCATGTATGCTAACAAGAATGTGAATGTAATGACATGTACGGATAGGAGTCATGTCAACGCGGACATAAGCATGGAAGGGCAACGGGTCAAGGATAAACACGGAAGCTATGCTTGAACTCGGACGCACAAGGTAAGTGATTTCTGCAATCACTTCTTATGTTTGATTA
Organism: Helianthus tuberosus; assembly: GCA_030545235.1. NCBI lineage: Eukaryota > Viridiplantae > Streptophyta > Magnoliopsida > Asterales > Asteraceae > Helianthus > Helianthus tuberosus. The sequence continues at coordinate 67,229,520 of CM060441.1, forward strand.
AGTTATAAGACGTTTTAATTAACTAAGCATGACGGTTGAAGTCAATAATGTGTCGTAGTCTTTCGTCGTAAAGGATGGGATTAAAGTTGACCAAAATGCCCTTGATGGGTATTTTGGGCAAATGATCTTAATAAGTGGTTTAAGAACAAGTTATACGATTAGTTTAATGTTTTGGACAAGGATGGAAATGGGAAGTATGGTTTTGTTGTCATAAACCGCTTAATGCGCAAAATACCCATAACGGGTCAAATATTTAGAAAATGATAATAAGCCGATAGGGCGTAAGATAAGAAATTCATTAATCCGGATGTGGGATTTTAAGTTCATATGATAAATTGTGAATTTACAAGTATGTGGGAAGAGACGGGAGGTTAAACGGGTATACGGGTTGAAAGTTATGCAAGTTTTAGCGCGTTCGGACGTTAAAACGGATCTGCAGTCAAGAATCCCACCTTAGGTTCCATTTAGGAACCTTAAAGCGGGATCCCATACCCCAGGCAAGAATCCCACCTTAGGTTCCATTTAGGAACCTTAAAGCGGGATCCCATACCCCAGGCAAGAATCCCACCTTAGGTTCCATTTAGGAATCTTAAAGCGGGATCCCGTACCCCAGGTAAGAATTATTAATTTAATTCTCATTGGCAATCGCCCCTATGTGAATAAGTACGTGAGTGTATGTAGGTATGTGTATGGAGAATAGGCATGTACGAGTTTGGTATACTGCAATCAGGCAAGTATGTATGTATGTATGTGAATGTGTGATGTCATGACTGTACGTAACAAGGTAGGTATGTGTGTATGTAGATACTTATAGAAGGATTTAAGTGTATATATATGTAAGGATGCATGTAGGTTAGTACTTGTGTGTGTACGTATGTATGTCGGGAGATAATGTGTATGAAGTTTAAGTATGAACATAATTCTTTCGGTACGATTATGTGTTTATGTTGTTTAATTCGTGTACATGGAGTTATAAGTGTGATGCAGGAATAGCAAAGGAGTCTCACCCAGAATTATATGACAGGATGGAAAAGCTGGATATGTATGTATGTATGTATGTATGCATGCATGCATGTATGTATGTATGTATGTATGTATGTATGTATGTATGTATGCGTGTAGGTATGCATGTAGGTATGTAAGTACAACGGTATAATTGTAGGGGTGTATGCAGGTTGTTAATATGATTGACTATTAATGTTATTAATGATGTACCTTGAGTACAAAATATAATGCAGGCATAGGTCGATATATCACCAGAAATTGATGGTCAGATGGAATGTTTGAAAGTAAAGAGATAACGGAACGAAGAATGTATAAGGATAAATCTTGTCTTTATTTCTGATATGTACTAATGATACGACCATTTATGATGAGTGCAGGTTGTACAAGACATGGGAAATCATCGAAGAGCGGGGATCGAAGATCGAGTCACTTAACGGATTGTACGGAAGTTTATGAGGGTGTTGTTAATAAGTATAAATTATGTTTTCTTATTGAAGATGAGTGTAATAAACGTATTTAAATAAAAAGGTTTAACCTTAGAATTGATTTCAAGCGCGTCAAGGTGCTGTAATGCAAAGAAAATTTTATGGTACGAATTTCCGCTGCGACTTTAGTCATATTTGAATTAGGGTCTTACAAGTTGGTATCAGAGCCCTGGTTTGAGGGAATCAAGTACGAAAAGGTAAGTACTTGAACTCAAACTTGTGTGCTCTTGAGATAAGAAACCCGTACAATCTAAGACTCGATCAAGATCCAAAGGTAAAAGCTAATGTAATTATGTACTTATGTATACGTATAAAGAAACTGACTGTTTTGTATGTGCAAGGTAGGCATAAGTGTTTGAAGTGGATGATATGTGAATGCAGTTTAGGATGAATACTAAGCAGGCAAAGAGGTAATAAGCTAAAGTTGAATCCAGGTACGTAAATTCGTTATGTGGGTATATGTAATAGTAAAGTTCATTAAGAGAAGGAAAATGTTAAATGAAGGATAATGATAGTATAGTAAAGAAGTACTGAAAGGGATACACGCGCCGAAGCCTAAGTCTACGGACATAAGGTGACAATTTCATGAAGGCACGAAACTACTATGTGGATTGTGTACCTGGCCAGTACACGAGAAACGTATGACTTTCGTGATATCATGATAATTATTACAGGTATGTCCGGTAGAGTTGGGTAGCAGGCGGGCGTGTGGGTGAGATGGGAAGTAAGACTCTCGGGAAATTGAGAGTACGATGTAAGAATGAAAAACATGCCTGATAAAAATAAAGAATGTTGAATCTGTAATTAAGTACGGATCAACAAGATATGAATAATATGTTTGAATCCGGGAGACGGATTCAGGGAATAAAAAGTATGAATGCAATGTTTGAATCCGTGAGACGGATTCAAGGATGAAAGACATGGATGATATGTTTGAATCCGTGACTCACGGATTCAAGGGATGAAAAGCATGAATGGAATGTTTGAATCCGTAAAACGGATTCAAGAAAATGAAATGTAGAAATGATATGTCTGAATCTGCAAAACAGATTCAACACATGTAAGGAATGAAAGATGTGAATGATATGATTGAAATCCGTTAGATGGATTCGATCATAGAAGGAAGAAAAGGTATAAATGGTATGTTTGGACCGCTAGACGGATTCGAAACCTAGAAGTAATGAAAGGTATGAACGTTACGTTTGAATCCGCAAGACGGATTTAAAATAATAAAAAGGATGGAATTAGTCCACATCAGAACATGTTGATAGTTTGACCGTGGTTGTGTCAAACGAGTCATATGGGTAAATGTAAAGTAAATAAACAAAAGAATGATTGTAATAAGCATGCGAAACCTAAGTTGTGAGAGGAAAGAAAGGAGTTTTGAACCAGTTAGGTGTTAAATGTGCTAGTAATAGACCCTTGGAAGTCATAATAAATGACGGGCTACGACCCGGACAATAAATTAAGTACGAGCAGAAATGATAAGTTTTGCTAACAATACCGAAATGATGTAATGAATGTTTATGCATGTAAGCATGAATGGGAAGAAGTACGGACGTGTGCCTCAGTACTTATACAATGATTAAGAAATGTCAGTTAAGCCTTGAAGAGTCAAATGAAGGTTGGCGAAATGATGAATAGAATGAAAGGATTGCATGTAAGAAATAGAATGTGTGGTACGTTGTAGTAGGTACGTAGGAAATGTTAGAAGGATTATAAGTGGGCAATTCCCTAGTACAATGAATGTTTAAATGAAATATGCTAACCGCCAAATTTTTTTTTATGAAAATGTTAGAATAATTGATGTGATGGAACCAATCGTATTGGTAAGAGAATGTGCACGAGCGGAAGCTCAATATAAGGATAAATGAAACCTGGTCTGTTATGGCTAGTAATTGAGAAGAAGACGTTCGATCGGGGTTACGGATCGTCGCTTAGTGAAATGAAAAAGGTTAGTAAGATGTTTAACTTATGCTGGATAGATATAAACTAGTATGACGCACATGTATATATGTAAATCAAGAAATGTATGAAGTGAAAAATAATAGTGATGTAAAATGGACAAAATGATTTAAAGGTAACGTAAAGGTATGTAGGGTACAAGTAGCTGTAGAAAACGTAGAAGGATGTTCACATTAAAGTTAAAGTACGTATATATGACTATGAAATGGTAGTTTTGTGTGGTAACAAAACAATAACTAAATGTTAAATAATATATGCATAGAATGAAATCTTAAGAGATAAGATGAATCTGGTAGATCCGTTATGAACAGATCATATGAATGGAGGTATGATTACAGATTGAGGAAGTATGTGTATTGACCCGTTGTTGACATGTTAAGGAAATGAAAATGATATGCGAAGGTATGATAAGGAGAGAATGGAATGGTTATGAAGAAGTCAATTATATGAACAGTTATGAATTGAGAATGTATAGCTACTCATTACTATGATGTATTAGTTAAAGTTAAACATGTCTGAGTATATACAAATTTCGATGCAAGATCGTATAGTTGATAAAAACATTATGAGTGAGAAATAAACAAATGAGAATGTTAGTAATGGAATGTTGGAACGGTTGCAAGTAAGTAAGAAGGTATATGATGCATATGATATACGAGTGTTAGAATGATGAATGAACAATTAGCTATGAAGGCTGTTAGGAATTAGCGTATTAGTGAAAGCGACACTAATAAGAACTCCGGAGCGGGTTCTTTAAGAAAGAAGATAGTCGTTGTGATGGGCTAGCCATAGAGAAGAATTAATTAGTGTTAAATAAGAAGTAAAAAAAAAGGTTTCGGGGACGAAACCTCATTTAAGGGTGGTAGACTTGTAACGCCCCAAAAATCTGAATGTTAATATTTGTCATGTGTTCTTATGTGACACGTCATGAAATAAATAACTAGGCTATTTAACCTAGTTAAAGGTATAGTCAAAAGTATTAAATGATGAAGGTAGTGTTAGTTATGTTTTAAAAGCAAACCCGAGGGGCTAAAGTGGAACAAATGAAAGTTCATTTGTCTAATTAAATGGGTCAACACACACACACACACAAACACACATACGTGTGTGTTCGTGAAGCTTCAGGAGCTCTCAAGAGCTCCAAACCCTAGCTCACTTAAATCACCAAATTGAAGGGTGAATCGAGGCCCAAATTCAAGAAGAAACACGGATTAATGATCACCTTCGCGAGGGGATCATAAGGTATGTTGAATTTTTATGATTAATGAAGTTGAGAAATCTTGGTAATCATCACTAGTGGTGATTTAGGTATGAATCATGAAGGTTATGGCCAAATTAGTGATGTATGCATGTTTAGGAACAAACCCTATGCGAAGACTCTGAGTAAATTGCTAGAATTTAGGTGTTTGGATCAATTACCACAATTAGTTAAGTGGGTTTATGTTTAATCCATGAAATGGTATGAACTTGATTAGGAATATGTGTATATGTGATGTGTATTTGTATATAGAGTGATTATGGTATGTAATTTGTATGATGCTTACTTGAGATGATAAATGGAAGTGATAATTAGGAAGAAACACATGAAATACTTGTACATCATGCTTAGAAAGCAGTATGCACACCAAGTGTTTGATGAAATGTCTAAATGACAGTAATATGTGAAATTGTATGCAATTAATGGGTAAACATGTATAGAGTGTGGTAATAATGAAATTGATAGTAAACTAACATGAGGAATGCATTTTAAATATAGTTCATGAGAAGGTTATGTTAGGTCGATGTAGAGTGTGCTTCATGCTTGTTTGAATTGACTAATGAAAGTCATACATGAGATATGAACTTGAGATGATCGTTCATACGTACTATCATGTATGCTAACAAGAATGTGAATGTAATGACATGTACGGATAGGAGTCATGTCAACGCGGACATAAGCATGGAAGGGCAACGGGTCAAGGATAAACACGGAAGCTATGCTTGAACTCGGACGCACAAGGTAAGTGATTTCTGCAATCACTTCTTATGTTTGATTAAGTTATAAGACGTTTTAATTAACTAAGCATGACGGTTGAAGTCAATAATGTGTCGTAGTCTTTCGTCGTAAAGGATGGGATTAAAGTTGACCAAAATGCCCTTGATGGGTATTTTGGGCAAATGATCTTAATAAGTGGTTTAAGAACAAGTTATACGATTAGTTTAATGTTTTGGACAAGGATGGAAATGGGAAGTATGGTTTTGTTGTCATAAACCGCTTAATGCGCAAAATACCCATAACGGGTCAAATATTTAGAAAATGATAATAAGCCGATAGGGCGTAAGATAAGAAATTCATTAATCCGGATGTGGGATTTTAAGTTCATATGATAAATTGTGAATTTACAAGTATGTGGGAAGAGACGGGAGGTTAAACGGGTATACGGGTTGAAAGTTATGCAAGTTTTAGCGCGTTCGGACGTTAAAACGGATCTGCAGTCAAGAATCCCACCTTAGGTTCCATTTAGGAACCTTAAAGCGGGATCCCATACCCCAGGCAAGAATCCCACCTTAGGTTCCATTTAGGAACCTTAAAGCGGCATCTCATACCCCAGGCAAGAATCCCACCTTAGGTTCCATTTAGGAATCTTAAAGCGGGATCCCGTACCCCAGGTAAGAATTATTAATTTAATTCTCATTGGCAATCGCCCCTATGTGAATAAGTACGTGAGTGTATGTAGGTATGTGTATGGAGAATAGGCATGTACGAGTTTGGTATACTGCAATCAGGCAAGTATGTATGTATGTATGTGAATGTGTGATGTCATGACTGTACGTAACAAGGTAGGTATGTGTGTATGTAGATACTTATAGAAGGATTTAAGTGTATATATATGTAAGGATGCATGTAGGTTAGTACTTGTGTGTGTACGTATGTATGTCGGGAGATAATGTGTATGAAGTTTAAGTATGAACATAATTCTTTCGGTACGATTATGTGTTTATGTTGTTTAATTCGTGTACATGGAGTTATAAGTGTGATGCAGGAATAGCAAAGGAGTCTCACCCAGAATTATATGACAGGATGGAAAAGCTGGATATGTATGTATGTATGTATGCATGCATGTATGTATGTATGTATGTATGTATGTATGTATGTATGTATGTATGTATGTATGTATGTATGTATGCGTGTAGGTATGCATGTAGGTATGTAAGTACAACGGTATAATTGTAGGGGTGTATGCAGGTTGTTAATATGATTGACTATTAATGTTATTAATGATGTACCTTGAGTACAAAATATAATGCAGGCATAGGTCGATATATCACCAGAAATTGATGGTCAGATGGAATGTTTGAAAGTAAAGAGATAACGGAACGAAGAATGTATAAGGATAAATCTTGTCTTTATTTCTGATATGTACTAATGATACGACCATTTATGATGAGTGCAGGTTGTACAAGACATGGGGAATCATCGAAGAGCGGGGATCGAAGATCGAGTCACTTAACGGATTGTACGGAAGTTTATGAGGGTGTTGTTAATAAGTATAAATTATGTTTTCTTATTGAAGATGAGTGTAATAAACGTATTTAAATAAAAAGGTTTAACCTTAGAATTGATTTCAAGCGCGTCAAGGTGCTGTAATGCAAAGAAAATTTTATGGTACGAATTTCCGCTGCGACTTTAGTCATATTTGAATTAGGGTCTTACAAGTTGGTATCAGAGCCCTGGTTTGAGGGAATCAAGTACGAAAAGGTAAGTACTTGAACTCAAACTTGTGTGCTCTTGAGATAAGAAACCCGTACAATCTAAGACTCGATCAAGATCCAAAGGTAAAAGCTAATGTAATTATGTACTTATGTATACGTATAAAGAAACTGACTGTTTTGTATGTGCAAGGTAGGCATAAGTGTTTGAAGTGGATGATATGTGAATGCAGTTTAGGATGAATACTAAGCAGGCAAAGAGGTAATAAGCTAAAGTTGAATCCAGGTACGTAAATTCGTTATGTGGGTATATGTAATAGTAAAGTTCATTAAGAGAAGGAAAATGTTAAATGAAGGATAATGATAGTATAGTAAAGAAGTACTGAAAGGGATACACGCGCCGAAGCCTAAGTCTACGGACATAAGGTGACAATTTCATGAAGGCACGAAACTACTATGTGGATTGTGTACCTGGCCAGTACACGAGAAACGTATGACTTTCGTGATATCATGATAATTATTACAGGTATGTCCGGTAGAGTTGGGTAGCAGGCGGGCGTGTGGGTGAGATGGGAAGTAAGACTCTCGGGAAATTGAGAGTACGATGTAAGAATGAAAAACATGCCTGATAAAAATAAAGAATGTTGAATCTGTAATTAAGTACGGATCAACAAGATATGAATAATATGTTTGAATCCGGGAGACGGATTCAGGGAATAAAAAGTATGAATGCAATGTTTGAATCCGTGAGACGGATTCAAGGATGAAAGACATGGATGATATGTTTGAATCCGTGACTCACGGATTCAAGGGATGAAAAGCATGAATGGAATGTTTGAATCCGTAAAACGGATTCAAGAAAATGAAATGTAGAAATGATATGTCTGAATCTGCAAAACAGATTCAACACATGTAAGGAATGAAAGATGTGAATGATATGATTGAAATCCGTTAGATGGATTCGATCATAGAAGGAAGAAAAGGTATAAATGGTATGTTTGGACCGCTAGACGGATTCGAAACCTAGAAGTAATGAAAGGTATGAACGTTACGTTTGAATCCGCAAGACGGATTTAAAATAATAAAAAGGATGGAATTAGTCCACATCAGAACATGTTGATAGTTTGACCGTGGTTGTGTCAAACGAGTCATATGGGTAAATGTAAAGTAAATAAACAAAAGAATGATTGTAATAAGCATGCGAAACCTAAGTTGTGAGAGGAAAGAAAGGAGTTTTGAACCAGTTAGGTGTTAAATGTGCTAGTAATAGACCCTTGGAAGTCATAATAAATGACGGGCTACGACCCGGACAATAAATTAAGTACGAGCAGAAATGATAAGTTTTGCTAACAATACCGAAATGATGTAATGAATGTTTATGCATGTAAGCATGAATGGGAAGAAGTACGGACGTGTGCCTCAGTACTTATACAATGATTAAGAAATGTCAGTTAAGCCTTGAAGAGTCAAATGAAGGTTGGCGAAATGATGAATAGAATGAAAGGATTGCATGTAAGAAATAGAATGTGTGGTACGTTGTAGTAGGTACGTAGGAAATGTTAGAAGGATTATAAGTGGGCAATTCCCTAGTACAATGAATGTTTAAATGAAATATGCTAACCGCCAAATTTTTTTTTATGAAAATGTTAGAATAATTGATGTGATGGAACCAATCGTATTGGTAAGAGAATGTGCACGAGCGGAAGCTCAATATAAGGATAAATGAAACCTGGTCTGTTATGGCTAGTAATTGAGAAGAAGACGTTCGATCGGGGTTACGGATCGTCGCTTAGTGAAATGAAAAAGGTTAGTAAGATGTTTAACTTATGCTGGATAGATATAAACTAGTATGACGCACATGTATATATGTAAATCAAGAAATGTATGAAGTGAAAAATAATAGTGATGTAAAATGGACAAAATGATTTAAAGGTAACGTAAAGGTATGTAGGGTACAAGTAGCTGTAGAAAACGTAGAAGGATGTTCACATTAAAGTTAAAGTACGTATATATGACTATGAAATGGTAGTTTTGTGTGGTAACAAAACAATAACTAAATGTTAAATAATATATGCATAGAATGAAATCTTAAGAGATAAGATGAATCTGGTAGATCCGTTATGAACAGATCATATGAATGGAGGTATGATTACAGATTGAGGAAGTATGTGTATTGACCCGTTGTTGACATGTTAAGGAAATGAAAATGATATGCGAAGGTATGATAAGGAGAGAATGGAATGGTTATGAAGAAGTCAATTATATGAACAGTTATGAATTGAGAATGTATAGCTACTCATTACTATGATGTATTAGTTAAAGTTAAACATGTCTGAGTATATACAAATTTCGATGCAAGATCGTATAGTTGATAAAAACATTATGAGTGAGAAATAAACAAATGAGAATGTTAGTAATGGAATGTTGGAACGGTTGCAAGTAAGTAAGAAGGTATATGATGCATATGATATACGAGTGTTAGAATGATGAATGAACAATTAGCTATGAAGGCTGTTAGGAATTAGCGTATTAGTGAAAGCGACACTAATAAGAACTCCGGAGCGGGTTCTTTAAGAAAGAAGATAGTCGTTGTGATGGGCTAGCCATAGAGAAGAATTAATTAGTGTTAAATAAGAAGTAAAAAAAAAGGTTTCGGGGACGAAACCTCATTTAAGGGTGGTAGACTTGTAACGCCCCAAAAATCTGAATGTTAATATTTGTCATGTGTTCTTATGTGACACGTCATGAAATAAATAACTAGGCTATTTAACCTAGTTAAAGGTATAGTCAAAAGTATTAAATGATGAAGGTAGTGTTAGTTATGTTTTAAAAGCAAACCCGAGGGGCTAAAGTGGAACAAATGAAAGTTCATTTGTCTAATTAAAAGGGTCAACACACACACACACACAAACACACATACGTGTGTGTTCGTGAAGCTTCAGGAGCTCTCAAGAGCTCCAAACCCTAGCTCACTTAAATCACCAAATTGAAGGGTGAATCGAGGCCCAAATTCAAGAAGAAACACGGATTAATGATCACCTTCGCGAGGGGATCATAAGGTATGTTGAATTTTTATGATTAATGAAGTTGAGAAATCTTGGTAATCATCACTAGTGGTGATTTAGGTATGAATCATGAAGGTTATGGCCAAATTAGTGATGTATGCATGTTTAGGAACAAACCCTATGCGAAGACTCTGAGTAAATTGCTAGAATTTAGGTGTTTGGATCAATTACCACAATTAGTTAAGTGGGTTTATGTTTAATCCATGAAATGGTATGAACTTGATTAGGAATATGTGTATATGTGATGTGTATTTGTATATAGAGTGATTATGGTATGTAATTTGTATGATGCTTACTTGAGATGATAAATGGAAGTGATAATTAGGAAGAAACACATGAAATACTTGTACATCATGCTTAGAAAGCAGTACGCACACCAAGTGTTTGATGAAATGTCTAAATGACAGTAATATGTGAAATTGTATGCAATTAATGGGTAAACATGTATAGAGTGTGGTAATAATGAAATTGATAGTAAACTAACATGAGGAATGCATTTTAAATATAGTTCATGAGAAGGTTATGTTAGGTCGATGTAGAGTGTGCTTCATGCTTGTTTGAATTGACTAATGAAAGTCATACATGAGATATGAACTTGAGATGATCGTTCATACGTACTATCATGTATGCTAACAAGAATGTGAATGTAATGACATGTACGGATAGGAGTCATGTCAACGCGGACATAAGCATGGAAGGGCAACGGGTCAAGGATAAACACGGAAGCTATGCTTGAACTCGGACGCACAAGGTAAGTGATTTCTGCAATCACTTCTTATGTTTGATTAAGTTATAAGACGTTTTAATTAACTAAGCATGACGGTTGAAGTCAATAATGTGTCGTAGTCTTTCGTCGTAAAGGATGGGATTAAAGTTGACCAAAATGCCCTTGATGGGTATTTTGGGCAAATGATCTTAATAAGTGGTTTAAGAACAAGTTATACGATTAGTTTAATGTTTTGGACAAGGATGGAAATGGGAAGTATGGTTTTGTTGTCATAAACCGCTTAATGCGCAAAATACCCATAACGGGTCAAATATTTAGAAAATGATAATAAGCCGATAGGGCGTAAGATAAGAAATTCATTAATCCGGATGTGGGATTTTAAGTTCATATGATAAATTGTGAATTTACAAGTATGTGGGAAGAGACGGGAGGTTAAACGGGTATACGGGTTGAAAGTTATGCAAGTTTTAGCGCGTTCGGACGTTAAAACGGATCTGCAGTCAAGAATCCCACCTTAGGTTCCATTTAGGAACCTTAAAGCGGGATCCCATACCCCAGGCAAGAATCCCACCTTAGGTTCCATTTAGGAACCTTAAAGCGGCATCTCATACCCCAGGCAAGAATCCCACCTTAGGTTCCATTTAGGAATCTTAAAGCGGGATCCCGTACCCCAGGTAAGAATTATTAATTTAATTCTCATTGGCAATCGCCCCTATGTGAATAAGTACGTGAGTGTATGTAGGTATGTGTATGGAGAATAGGCATGTACGAGTTTGGTATACTGCAATCAGGCAAGTATGTATGTATGTATGTGAATGTGTGATGTCATGACTGTACGTAACAAGGTAGGTATGTGTGTATGTAGATACTTATAGAAGGATTTAAGTGTATATATATGTAAGGATGCATGTAGGTTAGTACTTGTGTGTGTACGTATGTATGTCGGGAGATAATGTGTATGAAGTTTAAGTATGAACATAATTCTTTCGGTACGATTATGTGTTTATGTTGTTTAATTCGTGTACATGGAGTTATAAGTGTGATGCAGGAATAGCAAAGGAGTCTCACCCAGAATTATATGACAGGATGGAAAAGCTGGATATGTATGTATGTATGTATGCATGCATGTATGTATGTATGTATGTATGTATGTATGTATGTATGTATGTATGCGTGTAGGTATGCATGTAGGTATGTAAGTACAACGGTATAATTGTAGGGGTGTATGCAGGTTGTTAATATGATTGACTATTAATGTTATTAATGATGTACCTTGAGTACAAAATATAATGCAGGCATAGGTCGATATATCACCAGAAATTGATGGTCAGATGGAATGTTTGAAAGTAAAGAGATAACGGAACGAAGAATGTATAAGGATAAATCTTGTCTTTATTTCTGATATGTACTAATGATACGACCATTTATGATGAGTGCAGGTTGTACAAGACATGGGGAATCATCGAAGAGCGGGGATCGAAGATCGAGTCACTTAACGGATTGTACGGAAGTTTATGAGGGTGTTGTTAATAAGTATAAATTATGTTTTCTTATTGAAGATGAGTGTAATAAACGTATTTAAATAAAAAGGTTTAACCTTAGAATTGATTTCAAGAGCGTCAAGGTGCTGTAATGCAAAGAAAATTTTATGGTACGAATTTCCGCTGCGACTTTAGTCATATTTGAATTAGGGTCTTACAAGAACCATCCTCATTCTTGTTCTTTGAACCGGACTTCTTGTTATTCTTCATCATTTTACAGTCCCTCTTAAAGTGACCAACCTTACGACATTTCCAGCAAGGGTAATTCGGCTTTTTGTTTGAACCCGAATTGGTGTTTCCTTGAAACTTCCGTTTCCCTTTGAACTTACTGTTTCCTTTATATGATTCACCAGTTTCAACCATGTTCACAGAACTTGAACCTGCCCGTTTCTTAACTCTTTCATGAAGATGGGTCAATGGCCTTACTTACGGTAGACTTCACCAATGCTTTCAACATGGTTGACCGTTCAGCGTTCCTCCAGCAGGTCCACCAACGTTGCCCATCTATCTATCGATGGGTCCAGTTCCTGTACGCCCAACCCGCTCGGTTGTATGTTGGCAGCGAGTGTATCGGGGCCACCACTGGAGTGCAACAGGGAGATCCCTTGGGGCCCCTCCTCTTTGCCCCTAGCCTTACATCCCCTTATTCTCCGTGTACAGGAGCACTGTAACCTCCCCTTTCATGCTTGGTATTTGGATGATGGTACGATCATAGGTAATGCAATGGAAGTTGCTAAAGCCTTGGACATCATCAACACGGAGGGACCATCCATAGGGCTCCATCTCAATATTAAGAAAACGGAAGTGTACTGGCCATCTTGTGACGGTCTCAAGGTGCAGGACGGCCTTTTCCCGAGAGGGATAGGTAGACCTGTGAGGGGGGTTAAGCTCCTTGGGGGGGCGGTTAGCCGAGACTCTGCTTTTATTGGGGAATTAGCAGGGCGGCGGGCATCGACAGCGGTTGACCTTATGAAACTCTTGCCCTGCTTACAGGACCCCCAGTGCGAGCTTCTTCTTTTAAGGTCATGCATGGGGGTAGCTAAGTTACTGTTTGGGCTGCGGACCTGCCAACCTCACTTGATGGCAAATCCGGTATCCTGTTTTGACGATGGTCTCCGAAAGGCTATTGAAGACATTGTTGTTTGTGGGGGGGGGCCCTACTTTGGTGAACTTCAGTGGCGTTTGGCATCTTTGCCGATGCGCCTGGGTGGTTTGGGCCTCCTCTCAGCTCGGGATGTTGGAGTTTATGCTTTTGTGGCGTCTAGAGCTCAGTCGTGTGTATTGCAAGACCACATCCTCCGGAACAGTGGGGTTGATAAGCTTGACGTAGATTACCAACAGGCCCTCGAGTATTTAAGTGTCTCTCTTCCAGACTTTGACATTGGCGGTTTCTCTAATATGGACACCGCCCCCCCAAAGCCACAAAAAACTTTGGCGAATGCTCTGTTTGAGAAAATCGCTCGGAATCTGGGAGAAACACTTGATCTGTCTCCCCGCCAGAAGGCGGTGATTGAGTGCTTGAAAGGCCCCCTTGCGCAAGACTTTTTTACTGTTATCCCGATCGAGGGGCTGGGGCAATGTATGTCGGCTGTTGAGTACAGGGCTATCCTCAAATACCGGCTGATGATCCCTATGTATCCAGAAGATGAAACCTGCCCAATCTGCCGTAAAGCCTGCATGGATAAATACGGGGAGCATGCTGTTCATTGCAAGGAGCTCCCTGGTTTCAAATACCGGCATGACTGGGTGAGGGATGTTTTGGGGGACATCTTGAGGAGAGCGGGGATTTCTGCCAAGAAAGAGGCCCCTGTGAATTTCCTTACAGACCCCATGGAAGGGAGATCTACATTGAGACCAGCGGACCTGCTCGTCTTTGGCTGGGCGGGAGGGAAACATGCTTGTGTAGATCTCACAGGAGTCTCTCCCTTAGCTGGGTTAAGGGAAAATGGGTTTGTAGCAGGACAAGCGGTAAAGAAAGCAGAATCTAAAAAGGTGGACAAACACGCTAAAGGATGTGCTGATAACCAACATGCATTTGTCCCCTTCGCCTTCGACACCTTTGGATCCCTGGCTCCAGAAGCTATCCGTTTGCTGACTAGGGTCCAACAGGTTGTCCACAGCAGTGGCTCATCAACAGGGGGCAGGGGTTTGTCTTTAATAGGCTAGGGTTTGCTATCCAGAAAGGGGTAGCGGCGCAGCTTGTTGCTCGCTTACCTGCGATATTGATGTAAAGTGCATTTTGTCGAAATATATAAAAAAATGTAGTAAAAAAAAATTATCATCATTGACCAACACATTTTCCTGTGCTCTCAAGCCTTCTTCAATTCTGAAGTGGCTTCCAAGTTCAACCAAAGTTAACTCTCCTTTCTGATGTTTCAGATTATGTTTAACATCTCTCCAGGAAGGAGGTAACTTGTCAATGATACTCGAAACAGAGATGGATTCATCCATCTTCATATCATGTTGGGCAAACTGCCCCAGAATTCGTAACAATACATGATATTGTTCCATCACAGGCCGTTCATCAACCATTCTGTAATTATTAAAATTACTGACAAGAAACTTCTTACTAGAAGAATCTTCTGCCATGTATTTGGCTTCCAACGTGTCCCACAGTAACTTTGCAGTTTCAACATTTTGATAAACATCAAATAAGGGATCAGACATACCATTCAGGATGTGGCCAAGACAGATATAATTGTCGTTCTCCCACTTCGACCTCTTCCTGATTTGCTCCAGAATTCCCTCCTCCTGTATCTCCGGGATTGGAGTAGTCAACACGTACACAACCTTCAACGAAATCAGAAGAAAATGCATCTTCTTCTGCCATCTTCGGAAGTCCACCCCTTCGAACTTCTCCAGTTTGTTCTCCGTGATTGTCATATCCTTCATCGATCCGCTTGCCATCTTCACAGAAACTAATTTGATCTTTGTTGGGGAATTTTCAGAAAACGGATGATCAGAGAGGCGTGTAATCACTCTCAGATCAAATTATTTCGGTGGTTCACCCGAATAATTCAATCGGATACAACTCTGATTTCGAGAAATTGAACCTGAGTATGTGTTTTGCGTGAATTGATTGAACCAGAGAATTGTGATCAAAAAACTGTATTTTAATTAAATTGCTCGACCCCAGCCAGGGGCGCTGCCCCCGGACCCCCGCCAAGGGGGCGCTGCCCCCTTGGAACCCCCGTAGGGTACGGGCTCCGCCCGTACACTCCGAATAATAATAACTCAAACAAGCGTGCACTCCCGCACCTCCTAACTTGCTTGATGTGTATTATTACTCGCTTTGATCACCAAGTCAATCCCCCGATTACACTAAAATATCTTACAATGTGTAGTGGTGGACACCAAAGAGGTTCCTAAATGGAAGACTTGTCTTTCCTATCTCATACATGACTTATGTGAAATACAAAAGAGGTTCCTAAATGGAGGATTCATCCTCCTACCTCATGCTTGACTTATATGACATTATGATATCTATATAACTTATATAATATTCAAGTAACCAAACTTTTGATGATGAACTTGTGGTCATTTGTCAATATAGTAGATTACATCATCCAAAGACCATAATACTTGTTACGATTCTAATGGGCATCTTGACCCATGAAAACATTCTAACTCTTTTGAGTTTCATAGTGTCAAGAACAAGTATTATCTGTGCTAGGTGACTACTTTTCTTATATGTATACTTTCATGTAATTTAAACTCCGAATCTTTATTCCTCCGTAACTTTCAATACTCACACACCTATGTTTCTTCGTGTAGAAGGACACGGTGTTCCAACCTAATCAAACAACAACACTCACGGGATTGTCAAGTGGAAAGCTTGCAAAACCGTGAGTATACTCGATCCCATTTTTTTACTTTTAAACACTTTGGGTGCAACATGTATTCTATACAAAAACACGCAACACTTGAAACTTATTTGTATTCACACTCTATCCACATTTAAACATGAAAACACTTTGATGCTTGTTAATCTCGTATGCTATGTAAACTTTTCGTGTCTATATGCTCATTAACTTTGTACAAGCCTACCTTAACAATTATTGCGCCATAGGATTAACGCACCGCCCACGAAACTTGGGGTATTGTTAAGTTAAACATGTTAACCTCCCGTTATTCTTTGGGATAGGCAAAATTAACGCGTTGTATACTTGGGTTTGAACATATAGTACACCGTTTCAGCATATTAGTAACTTGCATAATATTATTCATGTTGGATATGAGCCTTTAAACAATTTTATTCTATATTATGCTATGTATGAAAACTTGTATACTCGCCAACTTTTGTTGATATATTTTAATACATGTTGCAGGTTGAGACGAGATGATGCTAAGTCAAGAAATGAGATTTAGGTGGACTTAGATACACATCTAGATTAAACTTTTATTTTGATGTTATGTTTTGAAACAATGTTGTCTTTATTTGAATTCTTGTATGACAATTTAGTGTTGCAATGAAATTTGAATTTAAATTATATTGTCACATAGTGTTATGAAGTTTTGAGCAATTTGTTCGTCTCATCCCAATGTTTCCGCCATCGGTTGGGGTGTGACAGATTAGTATCAGAGCCATAACTATAGGGAATTAGGAAAAGTAGGAATGCTTTTGCCTCGTCTAGTTTTAGGAACTTTGTTTCTTATTTGTCGTTTAAAATTTCATGCATTCTACCTTATTTGTTTCTTATCTCTTCTTCCTTTGGTCTCTTAAACTTACATGCCTTTCTTAAGGCTAACATAATACACTTTTGAAGACTTGAATACACTCGTAACACAAACGAGACGAATTTACCAAAATAGGCGTTAAACCCACAATTTGGTAAACGACTCTCATTCCGCTTGATTCTATTTTTGCTCGAAATTACACCATTAAGTTAGGTGTGAAATCCACATCTTAATGTTAAATTTCCAATTCAAACTCTAGTGGACCCTCGTCAAGTGTCGGAATTTGATTTTGACCCGACGAGTACCAACCACATTAGGGTACGGAATTGTCAAGTTAGGGGTGAAACCCGCATCTTGTCGATTGAGTCCCATTCCCTGATTTTCAATCTCGCCAAAGTCACGATTGTTTCAATTGATTAGAGACGTGTAGTAACTGGAAGGGTAAGATACCGTTAATCGCTTCTCAACGAGAGTATCTTACCTATAGGCCAAGGCACATTTTCTCTAATTCGAAAGGACATTCGACCCACTTTCGAATAATCGACGTTTCTCTGCCCGAAACAATCCAATGTTTTATGTGCTTCTCTTTTATGTTATCTCGATTTATATGAGATTTTATACTTGTTACCTCGTTCATTTCGAAACCATTACACAATTCGCACGTTTCTCACAATCAAAAAGCAATAATAATCTCTCGTGAACAAACTAAATTTACGATGCTCTCCTTATCAATGTTATGCTATGTGAAATTCATGATTATGCTATGTGAGACGATTTGAATATTTCTATGCTATGTGAGACGATTTGAATATTTCTATGCTATGTGAAACGATTTGAACATTTTTATGCTATGCGAAACTATATGCTATGTGATGCATTCATGAAAACGATTTTCTTAAACAAACATTATGATTAAGTCTCACCTATTCGTTCTTTTTGAATCTTAGATGTCTTCTCATCTCTCCAACTTGACTAAGAAGTCTAAGACCGGCTCCCAAAAGAAGATGATGGCATTCATGGCCAATCAGATTGCGCGTATCGTCCCCAAGATCATCACTGAGATCCAAGCTTCTGCTACTCCAAACTCATTCGTCGATTCAAAGGTTGAGGTGCGCAAGCCCGTGTCCTTCAACTTCAAGCACTTCTCGTCATGCAACCCTAAGCCATTCACTGGCAACGATGGGGTGACTAGTATGCTCGAGTGGTTTAACAGCATAGAGGTCACATTCATCAACAGTGAGTGTCCTGAAGAGCTTAAGACTCAAAGTGCCACTGGGGTCTTCCAAGCTAGGGCCTTGGAATGGTGGACAAACGAAAGGAACATTCGTTCAAACAAAGAGGCTTATGCTTTACCTTGGGAGGAAGTTAAGACACTCATGATGGAAGAATTATGTCCTCCGCATGAGCAACAAAAGCTGGAAGAAGAATTTTGGGCTCTAAAGCAAGTTGGCGACGATAACCAAGCCTATACCACCCGCTGTAAACAACTTAGTTTCATTGTTCCCCATCCTTGTTTTAACCACCGACCGCATGATTCGAAAATACATTAATGGTTTACCACCTGCTATGCGTGATACCATCGAGGCAGCCAAACTCAATAATATTGAAACCGTTTACCATCTCGCAGCTTCCCTAAACAACAATCGCATTCGCGATAAGCAAGCTACAACTCCCGTTTCTTCCAAGCCAGCCAACCAAATTACCCAGCAATCGAATAGCAACAAGGGGAAGAAGCGAAAGCATCAGAACCCTGGTTGCAACGCGATTGTACAAGCTGTTAACCTGAACCCTGTCATGCCTGCAAACGATCGAAATCCATACACTGGGATTCATCCCAAGTGTGCCACTTGTAACTATCATCATCCTACCAACGTTAATTGTCGCCACTGCACTACTTGTAACTATTTTGGCCACAACACCGCCTATTTTCGTAATACTCCTGCACCACAGGCTCAACCAGCTCCTCAAAACGCCAAACCAGCTCGAGCCTGTTACAAGTGTGGTGACACAACGCATCTCCGTCTTCAATGCCCTCAACTAAACCAGGAACAACAACAAGCTGCTAGAGGACGAGCTTTCAACCTCAACGCAAATCAGGCGCGCAACGACAATGAAGTCGTTAATGGTACGTTTCTTGTTAATAATCTTTATGCTTCGATACTATTTGATACTGGTGCGGAAAAAAGCTTTGTGTCCGTTGAATTTGAATCATTGTTAAATTGTACACGCTCTAATCTGCCTAAGTCGTTTTCCGTCGAAGTTGCCAATAGCAAATCTATCTTAGTCGATTCCGTTCTTCTTGATTGTCTTCTTACTGTTAACGAGCACGTTTCTACTATCGACGTTATACCCATGCAACTGGGTAGTTCCAACATCATCGTAGGCATGGATTGGCTTGAAAAGAACCATGCTGAAATCGCTTGCCACGAGAAGTACGTTCGTTTGCCTCTTCCATCTGGTGACACTCTACACGTTTATCGAGACCGACCTTCAAAAGGACTGAAGTTGATGTCCTGCACACAAGTGAATAGATATTTATGCAAACAGTACTTTTCTTTTTTAGCCCACGTTGTGGAAGAAAAGGGCAAGGGAAAGAACGTAAGTGATGTTCCAGTGGTGCGCGACTTCCCTGACATCTTTCCTGAAGATTTGCCTGGTCCTCCTCCACCTAGATCTGTTGATTTTCGCATTGATCTCATACCTGGTTCGACTCCTGTTGCCAAAGCTCCTTATCGTCTTGCACCTTTTGAGATGCAAGATTTATCTACTCAAATTCAAGAACTTCTCGATAAGGGCTTCATTCGTCCAAGTACCTCACCTTGGGGTGCTCATGTGCTTTTCGTCAAGAAGAATGATGGCTCGTTCCGCATGTGCATTGACTATAGTGAGCTTAACAAACTCACCATAAAAAATCGTTCTCCTCTCCCGCGCATCGATGATCTCTTTGACCAACTTCAAGCCGCAACTTGCTTCTCCAAGATCGATCTTCGATCTGGTTATCACCAACTTTGT